>OW026359.1:76019055-78519055 GCA_932273835.1 Sarcophaga variegata
GCAAGTGTGTGAAATATTACACATAGTATCCTCTATTATTAAGAACCGAGGAAAGAATGAAGAAGGGACTGAATGCTCCTTATCAGTGTAGGAACTGTATAGGCAAGAGCTGTGGTCTTCCGCTTAGCGCCATTCGCTAGATATGTCTGGCGATTGTTAGACTTGTTATTACTTATGGTTGCGTTGTTTGGTGGAGTGCCTTGAATAAGACTTTCCTGAGGAAAAGCTTGGATAAGGTTAAGCGGATTGCCTCCTTGAATAGCACTGGAATAAGCACTGTTCTCTGGCTGCTTTTGATACTACGCTCTGCCTGACTCTGCTTGATTTGTATGTCAAGAAAAGTGTAGCGCGTACTGGAAACAGCGCTCGATAGGACACTCTGGTATTCTGAACGCCGACTTTCCTGAGGAGAGAAACTGACCTTTGGAAAACGATACCGACTACATTGTGCTTGAAGCTAAGTTCCTGCTTGGTTTGAGGATACTCATACCGGATAGGGCACTATGAAATGGCGGGGTACTTCAGGGGCATCTTTACAGACGCCACCCGGACTATTACAGTGTATGTTGTGATGAAGAGGAGTTGGGAACTGGCGAACATATCCTGCAACTGTCCAGCTCTTAGTAGTTTGACGTTGAGGACCTGGGTGGGGACTTCTTTGAAGGTTTGGACTCTCGATTGAGAGTGGACATTAGGGCTCTCCATAGACTTATAAATAAATAGAGCTGGTTGAGAAGTGTGGGGACATCAAGGTTGTAGTTGCACTCTCTTGTGTGTTTGTGGTCTATCTTTTTTCTCTGTCTCTTATATCCTCCCTATCCTACCTCTTCCCTTTTCCAATTTCCCGATCTCCTTCACTATCCTCTCTCTATCTCTTCTAGGAAGAATTTCAAATGGGTCATTTTGATCTCTGGGTATTGTACTCATCCCAATGAAAAATACACGTTCTCAAACAAAACCGAACCTATACTCTATTATCACTCTATTTACATCTTACTTTCCTGACAATTTCATCTTTTTCTTTTGTACCTTTAGGTGAACCTCGGGGGTGAAAGTTCGCTTTCGTTCATGACGGTACACATTCTCAAACCTGGATAGGTATGAGACTCTTCTTCGCATAAAATAAAAAACAAAGCAGAACGTTACTTTCTATAGGAAAACGACAGGCACGTTCCGAAGTTTTCCGGATAACTCTCTAAAACTTAAAACTTTTCTCTGATGACTAATAAAGCCCTTTGACCAATATCTTACTTTAATACAGAAGTCGTGTTGAGAATTTTATTTGTTATGGCAATTTGCAAACAGAACTAATGTGACTCTTCCAGTATGCATCTGACCTATTTACTTTCCATATACGAACTTAACACTAAAGGTCAAGTAATTTTGTTTTCGAATATATTTTTTAATTGCTTTATCGCTTTTAGTATTTCGTTGTAAAGTTGTGTAGGGTGCACCAAATGCAAATGTTTTTTGCAAAGAGAATACACATTTAACCTACTCGAACAGCCTGTATAGCTCTCCCCATATCCTCTACTAACCATTTCCTTATTCCATCATCTGGTACTCTATGTAAACCAAATTAGCTGACTTAAGCTATACGATAATAGCTGCATCTCTATTTAATGGTGATATTTATGTACTTATGAATATATAACGTAACTGCGTTAATTGTTTGCTAATTTAGTCCATACCTACCATTTTCATTTTTAAAAAAATCGGTCATGCAAAAAATCTAAGTTTTACTGATAACTCCACCGTAGATAACAGTCACCGTAGTCTAGCAGGTAGTGTATTGGCTTATTAGATGTAAGGCCACTGTTCAAACCCCAGGCCGGACTTAAAATCGAAATTTTAAAAAATATTTCTTCGGCGACTTCTCAGCAGATTTCTGACAAAAACTCGGAGAGTAAATAAAATAGCCATGAAAAGTTTTTCAAAAAATCTGTCGTTCGGAGTCGACTTTAGGTCCCGTCACTCATGTATAAAATTAACACACACAACATAAGTGATGTAGGCAACTAGGTCCAAAATCCCTGACTGAAGGGTTGCATTGACTAATCATGTATGTATGATAACTCCAACAATGAATTGCAAAAGTAAAACAAATCGTTGCTGCCTTAATTCGCTGAGAGCCCCAAACTAATCAGAATGTTTCCTTTATTCTTAAACTGTTAGTTTAGAAAAATACGTTTAAAAAATACGAAACCACATTACAAAATGATACCATATTACCCGCACTCACTTTATAACGATTTATAGCAATTTACAAAATGGAGTACTTCCTTATAACGCAGACGTGAGGCCGTTGTTTAAGCCCCAAGTCAGACATCAAAATGAAATATGGGAAAATATTTTTTCGACGACTTTCTCTCATCAGATCTTTGGCATAAACTCTGAGAGTAAATAAAATTCCTACGTAAAGTTCCTCAAAAATCCGTCGTTCGGAGTCAACTTTAAACTGTAGGTTCCGCCCCTCATGTATAAATTTAACATTCAAAACATAAGTAGTATGAGAACTAAGGACTTATAAGAGTTATAAGTCCGACAGATGGATTGCTATATGGAATCTACTGAGTAGGAAAGAGTGACCCAGAAATTAATTTAACTATGTAGTTACTTGGGTGTATTTTCACTGTCGCACTGTGTTATTGATTAGATACAGTCTCTGTGGTTAGACGAATATTAACTAGAATGGATTAGATTTTGCAAAACAGATAATTTAATTATCTTTTGCGATTTAATGACTAGAAAATAGTGTTTTTAATTATACAATACAATTAATTTAAATTAGTATTTCGAGAACATTGAAATATTTAAACAATTAATTTTGCAATCTTTCGATCGAAATTAAATTGAATTGATTAATGATATCAGTTTTATCTTTAATTCAATTAATATTGGTCCTTGATATCAAGTCCAAACATTATGGACATATTATTTGTCTTGTGAAATTCATTTAATTGTAACAACATATTCAGAAATGTACAGGTTACGGTTTCACACTCTTGCTAAACCGTGCTGAAGGTAAAGGAAAAGTAGTTGATTGATTCATTCATTTTTGCTATTCTCCCTAGCCTTTAGTAGACAGTAGATAGTAGATAAATAAACGGAAAGACGTTTAGACGTAAAGACATATAACATAATCAGTAGCCTTTTTGGCTAATAAGTTTATTTTGCTTGCTAGCTTTTGTACTCGTAACCTGCTTTGAATAGTTTTGTATTAAACTTTGAAAGTAAATTGAAATGTATTGTTAATAACATAGCCTTTTTGATGGCTTATTTTGAGTCTTTAAAAATAAAAAAACCCTCAAAGTTAATAAAAACCAAAAAAAGAAAAAAAATTCGAGACCCCCAAAACAGATTATTTTTTGCTGGGATTTATACTTTTTTTGAGGTATGCGCTTGCGCAGATTTTTGTTTTTTTCACACACAATGTACTACAGTAAAAAAAAGTACTCCAGTTATTTTTTAATTTGCGTGATAAAATCAATTCCAGTGATTCCCAATTCCATAACATTATTCATACTTTAACATTATTTTTCGTACTTTTATGAGCAAAAAGCTTGAGAAACTCCTGTTGTTTCTGCAAACGTATATTTTTTCACAGAGAAATAACAAAAAATATAGACGTGGACAATAAACGCTTTTTTTAATTTTTATGAAATAGTTTTTATTTTATGTTTTTTGTTGTTATTTTATTATTTTTTTGTATGTTTCATTATTTTATTAACCGCAAATAGTTTCACGATTGTGCACAAATGATTCGCGACGAAGGTCAATCAAATATAAACGGGGAGTAATAATATGGGACAGACGTTTACCGGTAACATTGTGTAGCAACAAAAAAAAAAATAATAATAATAAAAATAACATTAAATATTAAAAATTAATTATTCAATTCTGGTCAATTTAGATTAATTAATTGACAGCCAAATTTAATTAGCGTACCCAAAGGAGACTTAAACAACGTCTTACGTATGATTGGAGTAAATTAGATGGTATGTTTAAGCATTGTCTTTAAACGGTTGTCATGATTTTTTTTTTTAATTTTTTTTTTCTTTTAAATTGCAGCTAATATGCCTATTTTATATTCAGAATAAATATATTGAATCGAACAAATAAAGGAATATGTTTTGCGGAAGCCTTTTTCATGAATTTAAAAATAAATCGTATTTAATTTTAAATATAAATTTATTTTCTCACACCATTTATGTTGTGTGTGTTAATTTTATACCTGAGTGGCGGGACCTACAGTTTTAAGTCGACTCCGAACGACAGATTTTTGAAAAACTTTTCATATCAACTTTATTTACTCTCTCAGTTTTTGCTAGAAATCTGCTGAGAGGAAGTCGCCGAAGAAATACTTTTTTAATATTTCGTTTTGAGGTCTGACCTGGGGTTTGAACCGTGACCTTACGTTTAATAAGCCAGCACACTACGTACTAGACGACGGCGACTACTTTCTTCTTTAATTCTTTAATATTGGTCAACCTATATTCTTTGTTTCTTCATGAATATATTAAAAAAGTAATAAAATTAAAATACCCCATACATAAGTATGACCCATTTAGAAAAAACACAGAACACTTTGCTGCTGGGTCAGCAAACATTTATACGCCTATTGCAATTTTTTTATTGATTAAACCTAAACTATCAACAACATTTAAATTTTGTTTAATGACCGAAACATCGTTTGAAGTATCCCAGCATCGTTGGGCTGATCCAATGTTAAGTGTTGAGTGGCCATTTAGAGTTTCATGTGTCACCTTTGTTAAGCACCTGGGGACCCTGGAGATAATTCAAAATGTTGTTGTTATCTGAAATAAATTCCATTCAAGTTAGAATAAAAAAAATACTATAATATAATTGGATGAGTCTTATATGCTATTTTTACATCGACCTCCGGATCAAAAACATCTCTAAGATATGTATATGTATATATGATTAGGTTTCTAGTGTATATGTATGTACAAATATATGTATGTGAACCATCGTTTTGTGATAGTTTACTGCTTGAGTTTAAATATTTAGAATAATAAATCGAGCCATAACCGCAAAAATATCTCAAGCGACAAAAACGAAATTTTACAGGGGAAGGTTTTTATTATTTATTTCTTGTGCAAATTAAGTTAGAAAGTTAAATTTTTTTTGTTACAATTTCATAAATGTACAGAGTAATACCAATGAATTTATTTGCTACAAAAAACGATATATGAACAATATGTCGGATGAGATATTTTTGCGGTTATGGCTCGAAATATAACAAAAGGCCCATAACATATTTAAAAATACAAAAATTATTTGACTTCTTTATAATTCTAAAGAATAGACCGATTAATTCAAATATGTGCTACTAGAATCGGTTATATATCACAATATGTGTGATTAACTGAAAATATAGCGGTGAATAGCTACTAAATTTATAAGATTCAACAATATTTAGTTTTTATTTTTACAACACTATAGTTGTCTTCCTTCCTACAGTTTAAAGTCGACTCCGAACGACAGATTTTTGAGAAGCTTTTCATGGCAATTTTATTTGCTCTCGGAGTTTTTGCCTGAAATCTGTTGGAAGTCCCCGAAGAAATATTTTTTCATATTTCTTTTTAATGTCTGACCTGGTGGTTTCAACCGTGGCCTTACGTCTAATAAGCCAACACACTCCCTACTAGACTACGGCGACTTCATTATTACTGTTACATTGAGTTAAAATATCGTTTGTTCAAGCCATAGTTTCCTTTTATCCATAAAATTGATTAAAAATTTAAATTCCAAGAAAGAAAGAAAGAAAGAAATCTAACTAAAATGGTATTTATTTCTATAGAAAGTGGTTTTGGTACTTCTATTGATACGAATGCAAATATGTATGACAAATACACTACGTTTCAGAACCTTTTTTATATTTAAAATTTTGTGTGGATGTCTTTCTGTATGTTTGGTGTACTAAAGTTGTGTGACACATTTATGAGGAGTGTTTTTCTAGTAATTTTCTAATACTAACCAAAATAATTAATTTCTTTTTTTAAAGAAAAAGTAATTTTTAGTTATGGAAAATCGTATATGAACTTTGGACAATTAACCCGTACACGATGAATGCCTTTAGATAACGATGGTTCACAAAAGTTCTGTTTTGTCGATTTTACAACTTAACCACACTGTTGTAAGTGTTCATACCTTTTTATGCTGCCAACAATTACAGACACTTATAATTTTTATTGTGTAATCCATATCCAGTTCGTGTTCTGTTTCTTTTCCTGTCACACAAACCATTTGGCTGATTGTCGTGTTCATTGTTGCATATCTGTTCCTGCCGCAGAATACAGCATTTGCATTGCAGAGAAAAATAACGTAACGCGAACAAATGACCGGCAAATAAAAATTTGTTATCTCCAAACAAAAAACTCTGAACGGTTTCAACACAAAACACTGAATGATATATCAGGAGATGACAACTCATATTTATACACAAAATCAAAGACATAAAAAGAGCTGTAAAGGAGAGAAAGAAGGAAAATAAGGAAATCACAACCGAAGCTAAACACTAGAATTGAGTTAAAATTCGATCGCTAATTCTTTTTATTCTTCTTCTTCTTCTTCTTCTTCTTTTATACAAAATATGGAGTGCATTTTGTCATTCTTGTACGTGAACTAACATTCAAGGTAAGGTAAGGCAGGTAAGTTGGCATGGCACACAGCAAAGGGAATCTGAAGCCAAAGTTGGAACCAAAGAAACGTAAAACGTAAAATTAAAGTTAAGGGATCGTAGTGGATAGTGATAATTGATAGTGCAAGTTTTAGAATGAGTACAACTGCCTATAAGACAGAAATTCAGATGCAGACACAAGCAGTAAAAAGTATGAAAAAAAAACAGACAGAAAAACAGCAACAGAAACTGAAGAAGGGTTTGTCTTGCCGAGATTGCATTGTTGTGATCCTTTAAATAATTTAAATATTGTACACAGTAAAGGGATAAGGGAGTGTCATTGAATGTTGATCGCTGAATGCTTTTGTGTACTGCTTTGCTTGCTTTCCATCATCCGTTTAGAATGATGCACTCAAAAAGGTCAGCAACTCGCCTTTACACTACTTGGTCAATAACAATACCAGAGTCGTATAGAAGCAATTGCTGAAAATAAGACAGAATCGAGATAGAATCGAGAATAAGAAAAACAGTTTTTTCCTTCTACTCATGATCTTGCAACCAGCACCAGGTGTAGCACCAGTCATGCAGTTTACACTATTTTTCTTTTCGTTTTCTTTTTCTTTTTTTCTGCTGTTTTTTTTTTTGTTTTTGTTGAATTTTAGACTATTTCTTGCCATTGTTATTATTATTATTGGGGTAACTAGACGAAAGAGTAATGAACTTCAAAAGATGTTACCAGTTGTGTCTGCGATTCAATGTAATGTCCTTGAACACACTTGTAATGTTCGTAGTATGCTGAGATGAGAACAGAACAATCCTACTACGAACCCCCATAGATACTCAACATCCTTTTCAAAATAAAATGCTAAAAAAATTATACATCGCAATTCACAAAATTTATTAGCAACAGATGGTTTGCATACGTATTACATTGTTGTAAAATTATTATTTTTGGTTTTGATTTTCTGTTGTTCTCGTTCAGTTTGCCTTGGTTTTAATGTAATTAAGTATTGATTTTGAATATATTTTCGTTACAAATACTCAAATTTAAAAATTGTTTTTTTATATTTATTTTGTGCTAAATTTCGAATTATAATCTTGAGTGTCTTGATTTTATTTGAATTTGTTTATGAAAATGTACGCATATATGAGAATTAAATAATCAATTCAGCCAAACAATGTGTAACAACACTTAAGGAAATTAAATATCGCCTTCTGGTCATTGAACTCTACAAAATAGAAATAAAAGCAAGACTCCTTTCTTGGTACAGTGGTTTCAAAGCACGAAATTCAGCGGATATGACATATGTATGTATGAATTGTCATTTCTCGAAATAAAATGTGGGTAAGTTCTTCAATTAAACGTTACAAATTCCTTGATATACTAATTTTAATTTACTTCGTATTGCAATACGTAATCATAATTATAATTTTTTTTTAAAGACTGACTCATTTGAAGAAGAAAGATAATATAGTGTAACCTCATTAATAAGGGAAAGATTTAAAAAAAATAGAAGAAAGCTGCAACCAAGAAATACTATTAGTACCGCAGATCGTTTTATAAATACTTATGCGAAGAAGAATCCTTTCATAACACAAAATATTATTTTAACAAAAATCATTCGTTGCAGACTTAAGACAACCACCTTAATTGGGTATGTAGCGCAACACAACCCCATGCTTTCAAAAAATAATTTTGCACTTCGTCCATCTTTCATTAAAATGTAAAGGAATAAGACAATATTTTAGGTGTGGTGGATCTAAATTCAATCGATTTGTATCTAATTGAAAGAATCATGTGCAGTGTCCACCGAAGTAAGACTTAAATCAGCGATATAGTTTGATTTCTTGATTAATCAATATTCAAGCAAACATTTTGTTTAGATTCATTTTGACTCCATTCACTCCTGAAAACTGGTATGTAAAATGGATTTTTATGCACGATAATGATAATAATAACAATCCGAGCGATTGGATAAAGTATTTATAGGACCAACAGATTTATATTTTCTAATGGCCAGCATAAAGCCCCAATTTCAATTCAATTCATTGAACGATTTTGAGACACAAGTTTCACAAAAAAAACTAAAAAATCTTCAAAACCTGTGGATAGTGGTTCGAGTGGCATGCAATGGCAAACAACATGAAAATCTAGAGACTTTTTGAAAGTCTTCCGATAAGTTAATAATGGGTTATTAAAGAGAACAAGTGCGTGCACAAAATGTTAAAAATAATTAAATCCAAATAATGATTTTCTCCACTTTTAACGGGAAGGTTCTAATTAGGTGGCCAATAAATGCTTTTATGATTTAAAGTGTCATTTACTCTTAAATTCTTTTGTTGAAGTTGCCTTTACTTTATATATACATACATAGCTTAAGTATATCCCTGTCCTTCAATAAATTAAAAAAAAATATTTCATCTTTGTTTGTTACTGGAAAGAGATAGTATAGATGGTTGAGCTAATCATAAGACCACGACTTTACATTGGCTTTGGAGATAAGTTTAGTGCTCCTTCCGCTTTATCTCTATTGTGGAGTGTTGGCGGCTAAAACTAGTAGATATCTGAGCGACTGGATAGTGGCATGAATCGAATACTGGAGCCTAAAAGCAGTTGGAACCAGAGATCAGCAATGAATCGTTTTTTCGCTACTCATAAGCACTCATGAAATTTTTTTAATTTAAGTGAGGCTGGCTTTCAAAATGTTAGTTGATTTGTGTTTGAACAAAGTATAGTGTTTCATAAAGCCGCTATACAAAAAGTTTACAATGTATACTATTTCAAAACGTCGTCAATGTGTATTTTTAACGCGGTCAAAAAGCAATCAAGCATCGGATTTATAGTTGATGCATTGTTTGGTAACTTTGCATATCTACAAAGTTTATATACCGTAGTAGAACTGCATACAAACTTTGTATTGATATATTTTGGAAGTCAGCCTGAGTCAATAATATTGAAATTTAACTACTCTTATTCATTCGTAGTCACTACAACGTGGATTTATAAGTAAAGGGTGCAATGAGTATGCGTACAACGTTGACATCAAACTCATACCATTCGAAAGCTGTTTGATTCATAAGCCTACTCATTTAGATTCATAATTTTAGAAAAATACTTCCAATACTTATAAATGATTCCAGTGACTCGAATCATTCATTAAAATTTACAGGCTTAGTTGTTGTTGCATTTACAAAAAAAGAAGAAAGAAAAAGCCAAAGGCAGCAAGCAGAGCGAACACTCAACCTTCTAGTGAGTATTGTAGTGTTCGTACACGAATCATACTTATTTTGTGATTCTTGTAAATGTTGAGTTATGGAGAGTCGAAATCAACAACATCATACGTTTTGTTAAGTATGAATATGATGAGTACGTCAAACTTTGAATATGAGTAGAGGTTCCGTGATATTAAAATAAGTATGAATGCGTATACATATGTATGTATTAGAAATTATGAGTATAATTCGTTTCTACTCATTTTTGAATACTCATTGCTAATCTCTGGTTGCGACAACATGATTAAATTTTATTTTCTCATAATTAATCAGGTTTCATAATTAAGTTAATGTATGTATGTGAACAGAAACATTCCAGTAAAATTCTTGGCATGTTCATATGAAGACCGAGTCGATAATTTGATATGAAAAATAAGCGGTTTGTGCGTCAAAAGCATGTATACTATAAATTGTAAACAGAATCACTAAATGACTGTTGCCTCTTATAAATAACTCTACCAAATTCTTTAATATGGAACAAAATCATGGCTTACGTTCGCTTATTTTGAATAAAGTTATATTAAATGATTTTAACACATTTTAATAGAACATAAACGAACATGTTATTAATTTTTGCAAAATTTATTGGTCTGTAGACCATTTGCACCTAACAGAGAGAGAGAGAGAAGCAAACTAAGAAGTTTCCACACTTGGCTAATTGAAACTTGGCCCGGGTTCAAGCAAACTTTATAAAGAGTGAAAATTTCTTGGCATTTATCAGATTTTTTTTTATGGAAATTTTTTTTTATCAATTCAATTCGTCTGTCCCACTGTGCTTTCGATGTTGTTTTCATTGTGAATTATCATTGTGTTAAGCAAATAAATTTAGTTTTTGTATTGCGTTGATGAAAGTTTTCTTGATTTGCGTTTTGTATTAAAACTTTTGTTAAAGAATTCTTGATCTTTGTTATTATCATTTGAAATAATGGAATGAATGAAATTCAACCAGCCAGTCACCCAGTTAGTCGAACAGTCGGTATTTCAGCTTTTATCTCCTGAACAAATTACACACATCACACGCATAATGCGATCTAATAATGAAGATTGAAAAAATATTTGAACAGAAAAGAGGCAAATAATATATGCAGCCAGCGCATACAATGAAGTTTGAAAAAAAAGAAGCCCAGTAACATTAACAATTGCTCACCCATAAGATCTATGAACTCTTTTTTTTTTGCTGTTTTTGTTTTTGTCTTATTTTTTTTTTTTGTTTTTGTTTGTGAAATTCTGATAAAACTTTTTGTATTTCAATTTGAAATGAAAACAAGTCTGATCACTTATGAATGATGGTTGGTTGGTTGGTTGGCTAAATGGATAGATGGATGGATAAACATTATTCTTTTCTTTTTTCTTTTCTTTTTTCTTTTCTTTGCTTTTTTTTGTGTTGTTGTATTTGTAAATTATCAACGTACAATACGAATGGACTGCAATAATAATAGTTGAACAAAAGGGTTATTTTTCTTAAATTCCATTGTATGTCGTTGTTGTTGGTCTTTCTTTCTTACGTATGTAGCTGAAGTTGCATTTTGTTTCCATTGTCTTACTATTTTTGTTTGTTGTAGCACAGTGTAAAATCGAAAAATATACAAAGAGAACTTCTAGTGTGATTCTATAATAATATTATTTTGAATTTGTGTGAATGTTTTACGTTTTTTTCTTAAATTGAATTTCTTTCTTGCCCAAGAATAGAACAGAATTTATGCAAACGGGTAGAATAAATACAATTTTGTTTGTATGTATTTTCATTTTTGTTAATGTTATTGTTGCTGTTGTTATTGTTGTTAGTATGGTTGATACTAAATGAAACAAGTAGTTGTTGTTAATAAGAGTTTAATCTAGAGATAACGCTCCAAAACAAAATGAGCAGAGCAAAAAAAAAGGATGTGCAAGAAGAGGTTTTGTTATGAGAAGCTCTTTAAAGATCTTGAAACATCGATAAGATCGTAAAAATGACTAAAGTCACTCCGTTAAGGACGGCAACAAGCATAAGTTGAACAAACAACAATAATAAGAAAAGAGTACGAGTTGGAGTGTTTTTCTTTCAAGTTTAGTTTGACCCACAGGGCATTGCACAAATTCTGTTGACGTCTGGAAAGGAATTTTCCCTAAAAAGAAATTGTTAAGGTGTTGCCAAAATTATATTTTTTAGATTTTGTTATCTTTATTATGGCTTACAATCTCTGACAATTTGGCAATTATTAGCATTTGTTTGCATAAGGCGTTTATATGTATGTGATTTCATTCCTCGCAGAATGATGCTGCACTCTTGATGCTGCACTAGTAGGTCACACAATTTGTTTATAAAAAGTAAAACAAAGTTTTAACATGTGTTCAATTATAATCAATTACTCAACTAAAGCTTAATTCTCATTTTAAATAAACAATTTGATAAGATTTTAAACAACATTATACCATGCAGTCTAGTATCTAGTGTGTTGGCTTATTAGACATAAGGCCACGGGTTAAACCCAAGTTCAGACATCAAATCGAAATATAAAGACAATATTTTTTCGGCGACATCCTCTCAGCAGATTTCTACCAAGAACTCTGAGAATTTCTCAAAAATCTGTCGTTCGGAGTCGACTTTAAACTGTAGTTCCCGCCACTCATGCATAAATTTAACAAACACAACATCAGTGGTGTGAAAAGCTAGATCGTGATCATGACTGAAGGGTTGTAATGACCAATTATGTATGTATACCGTGAAGCTAAAAAGATTTCCAAACTTTTGTATGTACCATTAATATGACTATGCCGTAATGTAAAACAACGTAAACAATTTTCAAATACATTATGTCGTCTTAATTTTTTTTTTAAATATCGGAGATCTTTCTTTTATTGTCATTTACTAATATCGCTCGAAGATTGAATGATAATCATACTACATAACTAGACATACTGGTTTATAAAGAAACCGTTTGGAAACCCACATATTTTTCCTTTATTTTATTAACGCCCAATTCTTAAGGTATGGGTATTACTCATGCACTGTGTTGTGCTGGAGCAAGGAAAATAGATAATGGAAGGACGTCGTGTTTACGGATAATAGGTTTAAGTGACAGTCAAAATTTCTACTGAAAGAGAGTTACAGCTAAAAACCGATCTTTTGAAAAATATGAAAACCAAATTTTTATGTGCAATGTGCAAATATATTTCATATTTCTCGAACCCTCCAAACATATTTTATTTGACAAAAACAGTATTTTTGATCTTTTCACACAAAATTATTGATTACCCAAGTATTTTTAACCTATTTTCAATTTCAAGTTTGAACGCCTACCAGAGAAAATATTATTATTTCGCTTTACGCAAATATTGGCCAAATTGACACATTTTCCAATAAATAATCCAGATCCATCAGAAATACTGAAAATTTTTGAATTTTGAAAAGTTCATTTGAAAAAATATACGTATGTATACTCGTATATGAAAAATATAGTTAGACTCCTTAAATAATAACTACGGTAATTTTTGTTCGATTTCATCAACCGAAGTGTCAATTTCTTCACAAGATAATGCTCTTTCAGAATGTCATCACTTATTTCATATTTTTTAATTAAAGTTTGCTACTAGGAACGGGCATATGAAAATATATATATATAATATATTATATGAAAATATAAAAAAAAATTCCTTTTGTCAAGCTTACCTCATCAAACATCATAGAATATTAAGTGAAATAATATATATATATATATATATATATACATATTTTAAAGGCCCATCTCACTCCTTTCTAATAAGGTTTAAATTTCAGGTTCAGAAACGTTTGTGTAATCAATAAATTTGTGCGTAAAGTCCAAAAAAAGTTTGAATGATTCAAGAAGTATAAAAAAAATATTTTTGAGTTCTACTTAACAAAACGCACAACTTATACTATGTCATTATCTGGGTGTATTTAATTTTTTTTATTTTGTGGCATTGTGTTATTAAGACATGCAAGAAAATTAAAAAAATTTTAAATAATTTGTTTTTTGGTCTTGCCATCTAAATTTTAAACACTTTAACTTTTCTTTTATATTTTTTGTAACTAAAACAACTTTGCAAAAATTTTTTGTTTTAATTAATTAATATGAATTGAAAGATTTAAAAAAGCAAGATTGTTTTTTTAAAGTATTGCTATTTAAATTTTATCATTAAGTCAGTTGTATCAGTTTCTGACACTGTGTTTATCCATATACACATACGAGTATTAAGTATATTTATGTCTTTATAAACAAATACTAAAATAGCTTAAATTTATTATTAACTTTTTATCATTTCCGTCTCTATAATATGAAAAATGTATGAAGCAAACCGTACTGTTCTAAATCATTTTGTAAACTTTCGAGACTTCCTAACCTAAGAATGTAATACAAAATAAAACAGCATTTTTAGCTGTATTTGAATGGATCACAGGCTAATAGGCTTTTCAAACGAGAGACCAGGCCAGACTTTTCCAAAATTTTTTGATACGCTAAATTCGAATCCGACTACGTTATTGTTCCACCAGCCTGGGTTCAGGATATCCAAAACTAAAATGCAAGAAACACCGGCTGTATATGGATGTACAAATTATGTGAATTATTTTTTCTGAAATCTCGTTGAAGAATATTTTTTTTAAATCTCAATAAATAAATATTCTTGAAACGTAGTATTTCTCATATATGTAAGTAATTCAAGAGATCGTGTTCCGTCGGGCATTTGTTAGATTTCAAGGATGCATTAATAGCTAAAATTTATTATTATTTATTTTTTTATTATTAATTACAATACAATTACAGATTATATATAATTATTTACGAGCTGAGTAACTTAAACCATATACATACTCGGTGGAGTGTAACAGACCAGAGTCACTGGTGGGAATCGAACCCACGTCCCTCATGCAAATTTCACTATGTGACCAAATACAAAATGCTGAAATACACCCAGTTTTGTTGAGTGGAATTCAAAAATATTTGTTTGTTTCTCGAACCCTCCAAATATGTTTTTTTTTTTTTGACAAAAACTGTTTTTATGGACTTTACGCACAAATTTATTGATTACTAAACGATTTCCAAAATTTAAATTTTGTTGGAAAAGGGAGGGATGGACCTTTAAAACGATATATGTATGTACATATATGTATTATTTAACTTAACATGCTATGAGGTTTGATAAGAAGGTAAACTTGGCAAATGTGTTTCATTTTCATATCTTTTCATTATCATCATTATCATTAGGAAACTTTATTTAAAAAATATAAAATTAGTGTTGAAAATATAATTTAAAGTGAATTCTCTTGTGAAGAGATTGACACCTCCACGAGATCATCGCCAAGTCACAGATATTTGATGCAGAATGAGATGAAAAAATCCTTGATTTAAATTTTAATACAAACTATTTATTTAATGATTGTTTAGTGTTTATTAAAATTTTGTACTCGTAAAATAAATAATCGAACATTTTTTAACAATAATCATTTTAAACAGTGTCATTTAGTGATGGTAAGTAACAGAGGGGGCAGCGTAGGAAGTGAAATGAGCTGGAGTTGCATATTGAGCAAATGGTGTTGAGAAGTGAGCTACAGGTGCTGCAGATTTAACGAAAGTGGGTGTAGAATAGTGAGCTACTTGACCTACTTGAATAGCTGGAGTAGCATAATGGGTAACTGGTGCAATGCTTTTGACTACAGTTGGAGCAGCGTAGTGAGATACGGGAGCAGCGGTCTTGACAATGGTGGGAACTGAATAATGAGCGACAGGGGTTACAGTCTTGACTACTGTTGGAGCCACTACAGATTTGACAGCCAATGGTTCGCGGTTGACAACAGCATTGAAGCCATTAATTGGATCGGCAGTGTAGTGAACAGTACGTTTATAACCATCGGCATCGATCAAGGAGTATTCACCACGAACAACATCACCATCACGTTCTTCCACTTGACTCTTGGAGTCGCCAGTCAATTGATCTTCTACGCCATAAGAAAACTTGTACTGGGGATGAGGATCATATTCCTCCGATTTGACAACAACTTTTTGAGCCACAGCTACTGGTGCAGCATGTACAGTAGCTACAGGACCAGCATGATAAACATGACTGGCAGGAATATAGCCAGCACTGGCAAAAGCGACGAATGTAAGTGCGAAAATAAACTGAAAAAAATAAAATAATAAATAAAATCAACAAAAATAAATAAATTTTGTATTTATTGTGAAAATAATTTCTGCTTGTAATTGTTTATTGTCACAAGATTATAATTGAAAAAGTGTATTGGCCTTGAATTATTTGATTACCTTAAAAGCCATGTTAAGATATTTGGTAATAAACTGACGGTTAAAGTTCTTTGCTGAAATGTCTACCGAATGTGAATGATACAATTTGAAAAATTTCATCAACTTTTATAGGAATTAATTTCGTTTGAAATTCAATTTCAATTGTAAAGAATGCTTGGCTGTATTACTATGATGTAGTAATTCTAATGGAATTATTTTTTTTCACTTTAAACTACCAAATATGGTTCAGTATTTTGTTCTTGATTTCCGGCTTAAAATTGTATTTTACTTTGATTGGATATTTTGTCTATTCTAATGTAGTTAAGGTGCTTGCTTTCCTATTGATGAATACGGTTTCTTTTTTTTTCGAAATAATTAAAAATAAATATTTAAACTTGTACTGTTACCAAGAGGCGCAGATATAATTGTAGTTTAAGGAATATCTCTTACTGTCGGTTTTGAATATTTTTTCGTTTTGGTTTGATATTTTAGATCAAAGTGTGATTAGCTCAGGTAAATAATTAATTTTTTTTAAATAAAATACTCGTACCTTTAGACGACAGAAACATTCTAAAATATTTTTTATTTTATTTTTTTTTTTTCATTAAATTTTAATCGTTAAATTAAGAGTTTATTTAGTTGCAATATGTTATTAATTAAATTGTTTCATATCATTTAATTAATAGTGTCACGCCTCTTTTAGAAAATCAATTAAAATATTTTTAATTATGTTTTGTTGTGTTTAATTTAATTTAATTTAATTAGTACGCATATCAAATTAGATTTATTATTTCAGAGAATAATCTGTTTACTTCATATGATCAGTACTTTTGCTTCGTTTATTTTGTTATTTGCTGGAATTGTTAGATGGGTCCGCTATATTCTATGTTCCAATTTCACAAAGCGATTTTGCAATTCTATGTTTAAAACATTTCATTGTTATAGTGATAGTATTTACGATCAAAATATTTCAAAATATTTTTCATCTGATCCAGAAGCCAAGCATTGCAATTTATAGAAGCAACATACATACAACATTTATTCATTTGAACATTTTTTTTTTTGGTATTTTAATTTCTCCTAACAACAAAGCCAAACTTTCACTTTGAAATTATATTTTTCCTTTAAATTTATTTTTGTTTCATTAACCAGATTTTTCCAGATAAGCGGCTGATTGGCTTACTTAAAGTAATTTCCATTATTACAACTTGCCGTTAAACTTGGGTTTAGTTAAAGGTACCTTTAGCTAAAGGGAACTTTAAAGTTAACTTTAACTTATTTTCGTTATTACAACTTACAGATAAAATTTTTCAAAAATATGCCAGTGCCGGAGCAATGTCGATAAATCTGCTCAATTATACAAGTTTTTTTAACGCAGTGGCAACCGCGGGCTTCGTTTTTTTGTTGTATATGCTCATTTTGTTTAAATTTGAAGTTGCCATAATGAAAATAATAAATATTGGCAAGTTCAAACATAAAGAGACCTTTAAATGTTAAAGGTAGGATGATCACTTCTATCTTATTGGGTACTCATAATGTACTCATAAATGTAAAAAAATTGTAAAAATGGCCCTAAGAGGTCTTATATTAATAAATTTGCAATCGGTCGTTGCCAGTAGAGAGAAACTTTGCTTAATGAGTTTAACTTTGTTATACATTCTGGGGATGTCAGCATGTTTTAATCTTCTCAGCAATTCCAACCAGCATTACTTCATTGCACTACCTTCTCTGGATTTTCTTTTTATTTCAAGTTTTATTGCGTTGAAGATAAAAAAATACAAATTCAATATTGACCCAAAACTTATACAGAAATTACATTGGAAAGCAGTTATCAGGCTAAAGTAAAGCTCTAGGTACAGAGAAATGAAATTAACAGCTCGAATATATAAAGAAATCTACAGTTTAATTTATTGCATCAGGATTAAATCGAGTATATACTCCGTCGGAAAAAACAACACTTTGTAGTATATCAGCATTATAATGACTTGAGGGACACAATCCCAGGTTAGGCAACTCCAACTAAACGAAATATGAAAAAATATTTCTTCGGCGACTTGCCATGAAAAAGTTTCTTAAAAAGTCTGTCGTTCGGAGTCGACACTAAACTGCAGGTTCCTCCACTCATGTATAAAATTGACACACACATACACAACATAAATGGTGTGAGATGCTAGGTGGTAATCCTGACTGAAGGTTTGTAATGATCAATTATGTATGTATGTATGAATAAATATATTGAAATTGTATTTAAGCTTATTTATTAAATTAAAATTGTGTCGATTAATATAAAGCTTTTATTGTGTTGTTTAAACCATAAAGAGTTTATTGAGCTTAAACATATTCAGCAAACAATCTGAATAATGATCTTGTAAAATTAATGATCGGAAAAAAACCATAAAGTGTATTATCTGGATAGACCGGCGTCGGTTTCAGAAGAGTAATTTGGCAAAATAGAATGAATATATGACAACTAATTTGACAAATGTTGCTCCAATATGATGGCTTGGAACTGTTAAAGTTTGAAGGTCACTGTTAGAAGACCCAATAGTTGGCGTTAAACAAAAAAGGCTTGAATTAAAAATGTTTAAAAAAGAAAACAATTTGTTTAAATATTCCTCTTAAAGAATTTCACCAATTGTCGAATATTTTCTTAAATCATTGCTAAAGAAATGCTGAATTTGGATTCTTAATCCTAAAATAATAATAATAAAATAAGTTTTTAGAATTGTGAAAGAACATCTTAAATAAACAGTTCAATGCTCTTCGTAAATGGTTAATCAACATCGATTATAAAATCTGTAGGAGTACATTTTGAAACATATCCAATCCATCGCACTACGAGGTTCCGAGGGTGAAAAACTTCACTGATACCTTGTGCTGTAGTGTCGTTTAAAAGGCGCAAAGTGGCATGCAAAACTAGATTTTTAGAAAGTTACATGATTTGCATTCAATTATAAGCGGTTAGATTTATTAGCTAAATTTAAAGTTTGCCTGGCAATACTACTCCAGCCAGCGTCAATATGTTTTCCACACAGCAGTTTATAAGGACCTTTATTTTGCGTATACCCCCATGTAATACGAGACCCCTTTCGCATTTAACACCGGATTTCAGAATTTTTATTTTTGTTGCATTTGACTCGTTATATTCAGTTCAGCCGCCAGATGTTGTTTGGCTGCCAATGTAAGTAAAATTGTAATCATCAAATTATGTAATAGCCTTGCCTTGGATTTGGTCGGTGTCATCAGCAAATGTTTAATCCTTCAGATGTGAAATGTTTGCAGAGAGCAAAAGAGCACTTCTTTAGCGCTACGTTGATACGCCGCCAAAATATTTGATGAGATGGTAAGCTGCAGTAGACAGTGTTGTCAGCAAATTGACCATTCCGTTGAGTATTGCCCTGCTTGATTTTTTGCTAAGGAAACTATTTTATTAAATATAATAAGAAACATTGTCTTACATTTAACTGAATTTGAGTTCAAATCTTGTTATCAATGTCATTTAATTTTTTTATCACTTAGTGATGAAATATGTACATATGTACACTGCAAAAAACTTTTTATTTTATTCAATCACTGAAAAAGTTATTGTGCAAAGAAAAAAAACTAAAGCTAAAGCCTTTCAGATACTTTCTGCTATCGAAAGAGTGTTTTTGCTTTTTTTTTTTGTTATCAATGTGTAACGATACACAATCTTTAATACAAATTTTGTTTTTAATTGTCATTTATAAGTAAATAAAATCTTTAGGACTGGCCAATACACATGTGCACATATGTAAATGTTTATAAAGAAAACCAAACGAAGTAAACAATTCAGAAAAATAAACTTTTAATTATTTTTGTATATAAACTGATGCAGTAGTCAAAATTGTATCACTTACGTCTTGTCTCTACTTCTAAAAAGAACGACAACCACTTTTAAAAAATGGCTTTCAAAGTAAGTGTTTGTCGCCAATCACATTTTGTTTTTTATTAATTTATTTATTAATTTTTATTAATTTTTATTATTCGTATCATTGTTTATTATAGTTTATTGTCGCAATTGCTCTCGTTGCTGTAGCCAGTGCTGGTTACGTTCCAGCTACTCACGTTTATCACTCAGCTCCTGTCGCTGCTGTCCATGCTGCTCCTGTAGCTTTAGCTCAAAAAGTTGTTGTCAAATCGGAGGAATACGATGCCCATCCACAATACAAATTCAGTTATGGAGTTGAAGATAAACTGACCGGAGATTCCAAGAGCCAAGTAGAAGAACGTGACGGCGATGTTGTACATGGTGAATACTCCTTAATCGATGCTGATGGTTACAAACGCACTGTCCAATATACTGCTGATGATCATAATGGATTTAACGCTGTCGTTCACCGTGAACCTTTAGTAAAGACTGTTGCACCTGTGTCCCACTATGCTGCTCCAACTGTTGTACAGACAGTAGCTCCCGTTGCACACTATAGTGCTCCTGCAGTCGTTAAGACTGTGGCTCCAGTTGCTCACTACACAGCTCCTGTTGCTCATTACTCCGCTCCCGTTGCTCATTACTCCGCTCCAATTGCACACTACGCCGCTCCAGCTGTTGTTAAAACTGTAGCACCAGTTGCTACCGTTCACCATACTTCCTATGATGCTCCTACTTATGTGAAATCATCTCCAGTTGCTCATTATGCTGCTCCTACCCACTATGCCACATATGAAGCTCCATCATACAGTTATCATCATTAAATAATTTTATTAATGCCGAATTGTTATCCTTGCTTTTGCGATTTATTAATTAAAGAAATTAAGAAACTATTTATTGTACATTATGAAATAAATATTGTTTTTTGGAAAATCTATCCAACTATTCACAACAACAAAAATTCCGCATCATTCATTATACGAGTATTTATCGATTATTTGTCAATACTTTTCGAATCATAAAAGTTATGTTTAATATTCTTATTTGTTTTTGCGATATATTGTTTACAGAAATAATAAAAAAAAACCATATATCGAGTAAATTTTATTTTATTTTCATTGTTTTTGTGAAATCTTTGAAAACCTGGATTTTGTCAGAATGTTAGCTTTTCTATTCAAATCATTTTTCACGTACTCCGGATAATTTAAAATTGATCATGACAAGCAGGTTTTAATGCTGATTAATTTAAAAATATTTTTGCTTAGTGTTGTCATATATTTTTTTTAATTGGTCATTCAGCCCTCCATTCACGATTATCGACCTAGTTTCCCATGCAACCTGCAGATGTTTTGAGAAACTTTTCATGGCAATTTCATTTACTCTCAGAGTTTTTGCCAGAAATCTGCTGAGGGGAAGTCTCCGAAGAAATATTTTTTTCATATTTTCGTTTTTAAGTCTGACCAGGGGTTTGAACCATGGCCTTACGTCTAATAAGCCAACACACTACCTATTCGACTACGGCGACTACAATATATTCATATATCCTATATTAAAAAATCCAATAAACTCCTAAGATATCGATAGTTTATTGAGTATTGTATGTACTTATTAAAAGATAGCTCAAAGGTTTAAGCCTCAGCTATCAGGCATCTTTCCAAATAAAAAGAAATTTGAAAAAATATTTCTTTAGGCTTTCTCCTCGCATCAAAAATGAAAAAGTTTCCCATATTTGTAGTTCGAAGTCGATCGTCAAACTATGGATGCCTCCGATCGTGGATAGCATTAAATTAAATGTGGTGGAGAAGAAAGTTGTTGAAAATTTGTTTCTAATAGCCAATTATTTACGCATCTATGTTTAGGGTTTTCATTATGAGACATTTAAACTGTATTCTTAAATTTCAGCCATAATGTTCTCTTTTGTGAATGAAATAACGATTGCAGCTTCGATTCCCATAAGAGATTCCAGTTAATTTTTCCTTGTAATTTTTCCTTTTGTAATTTGCTCAACAGCCTTTATTGCAAAATACAGAAACTCATAATACAGGAAAGGCTTCAAAATATTTATTTTAAAATACAGACTTATCTGCGTGATGAAAAGGTAAATATAGTAAGCCTGTTCTGCAGCCCAACACACTATGCATTAGAGTAAGTGAGGGTAATGTGGCATACGCAATTGATTTCAGATCGCCCGATTTAAATAAAAATACAGGTACCCTGGTACTCTTGTGATTTGTGTGGTAGACTATTAGCATGAGAGTAGTGGGTTCGATTCACACCAGGGCCTGAGCTCGTATATAATTAAATACAGTAAGACAATAAGCGCTTAACGCGGGGGATACGTTCCAATAAGTTCCAGCGTTAAACGAAACAGCGTTCGTTCCTTTGGAATCTTTATTCTGGACGACTTACAAAACAGTGTTGAAAAAGATACATACTGCATTGCTTTTTTGGTGCATGGCCGTTTCATTTGCACACATATACAACAAGTATAAATACAGTGTGTTATGGGAATCCCAATACTACCGTGTAATACTGAAGCAGCGTTAATTGGAGCACCGTTAAGCGGGGTCTTACTGTAGAAATTGTGATTGTATTGTAATTAATAAATAAAGTACAAATTAACCATATCGCAAGTAACGATGGTAACTAGGAACCCTCGCATGTCTGGTATTTGTGCTTGTAGCAAAGGTACCTACCACTGATGTCTGCGTTCCAGATGCAAGTGTGTGAAATATTACACATAGTATCCTCTATTATTAAGCACCGAGGAAAGAATGAAGAAGGGACTGAATGCTCTTTATCAGTGTAGGAACTGTATAGGCAAGATCTGGGGTCTTCCGCTTAGAGCCATTCGCTGGATATGTCTGGCGATTGATAGACCGGTTGTTACTTATGGTTGTGGTGTTTGGTGGAGTGCCTTGGATAAGATTTTCCAACGGAAAAGCTTGGTTAAGGTTCAGCGGATTGCTTCCTTGAATATTACTGGAGTAAGGAAGGGTTGTCTTCAAGCTGCTTTTGATACTACGCTCTGCCTGACTCTGCTTGATTTGTATGTCAAGAAGAGTGTAGCGCGTACTGAAAACAGCGCTGGTATTCTGAACGCCGTCTTTCCTGAGAGCAGGGACGGACCTTTGGAAAAAGCTACCAACTATTTTGTGCCTGAAGCTATATTCCTGCCTGGTTTCAGGATACTCATACCAGATACGGCTCTATGAAATGGTGGGGTACTTCAAGCGCTGAGAGGTATATCCATCTTCACAGACGCCAGCCGGACTATTGCAGTGTATGTTGGGATGAAGAGGAGTTGGAAACTATCGCCTATATCTATCTATCCTCTGCAACTGTCCAGCCCTTAGTAGTTTGAGGTTGAGGACCCTGGGCGGGCACTTCTTTGAAGGTTTCTATCGGGAGTGGACATTAGGGCACTTCATAGATTCATAAATAGGTTGAGCTGGTTGAGAAGTGTGGGGACATCAAGGTTGTAGTCGCACTCTCTTGTGTGTTTGTGGTCTATCTTTTTCCTCTATCTCTTATATCCTCCCTATCCTACTATCTTCTATCCTCTCTCTATCTCTTCTAGGAAGAATTTCAAATGGGTCATTTTGATCTCTGGGTATTGTACTTGTCCCAATGAAAAATACACGTTCTCAAACCTAGCCGAACCTATACTCTATTATCACTCTCTTTACATCTTACTTTCCTGACAATTTAATCTTTTTTTTTTTTGTACCTTTAGGTGTACCTCGGGGGTGAAAGTTCGCTTTCGTTCATGACGGTACACATTCTCAAACCTGGATAGGTATGAAACTCTTCTTCGCATAAAATAAAAAACAAAACAGAACGTTATTTTCTATAGGAAAACGACAGGCACGTTCCGAAGTTTTCCGGGTAACTCTCTAAAACTTAAAACTTTTCTCTGATGACTAATAAAGCCCTTTGACCAATATCTTACTTTAATACAGAAGTCGTGTTGAGAATTTTATTTGTTATGGCAATTTGCAAACAGAACTAATGTGACTCTTCCAGTATGTATCTGACCTATTTACTTTCCATATACGAACTTAACACTAAAGGTCAAGTAATTTTGTTTTCGAATATATTTTTTAATTGCTTTATCGCTTTTAGTATTTCGTTGTAAAGTTGTGTAGGGTGCACCAAATGCAAATGTTTTTTGCAAAGAGAATACACATTTAACCTACTCGAACAGCCTGTATAGCTCTCCCCATATCCTCTACTAACCATTTCCTTATTCCATCATCTGGTACTCTATGTAAACCAAATTAGCTGACATAAGCTATACGATAATAGCTGCATCTCTATTTAATGGTGATATTTATGTACTTAGGAATATATAACGTAACTGCGTTAATTGTATGCTAATTTAGTCCATACCTACCATTTTCATTTTTAAAAAATCGGTCATGCAAAAAATCTAAGTTTTACTGATAACTCCACCGTAGATAACAGTCACCGTAGCCTAGCCGGTAGCAGATTTCTGACGAAAACCTTGAGAGTAAATAAAACTGCCATGAAAAGTTTTTAAAAAAATCTGCCGTTCGGAGTCGACTTTAACTTGAGTGGTGGAGAAGCTAGGCCGTAATCCTGACTGAAGTCCTGTAATGGCCAATTATGTATGTATTGTACAGCTCCCGAGTAAAATAAAGGAAAACAAATTAACTAAAAAATAAATTGTTTTCTGTTGAATGCATAATTTTATATTTAATTAGTTCATAGTAATTTGGAAAAACGCCACTTAAGTTGTGAATCAAAATAGTATGTTTGCCTAAAGACTTAAAAATCGTTCCCAACCAAATTCAGCGTGATAAATTATAAAACTCTGTGAGTACCTACCAGTAAAAACGTGAAGCAGAATTTGTGTAATTATTCTGCAAATTAAATTAAATAAATAACGAAAACAAACAGGTATGTATAATATTAGAATGCAGTGAATATATTTTTTGTTTTGTTTTTAATCATCGAAAATATTTGATTCCAACACAAAAAAGACTTGGAATTTGATTTCTCATTGATTAATAAAATTAAAGTGAATGTTGAATGGATTTAGATTGCAAGATTGACTTGACTGACAAAGCTAAAGGTGGGTGTTGTATTAATGTATCGGGTGGGCCATTTACCGGTTTAAATTTAAACATCACTTATTTCAAATCTGGCAATACTTATAGCATTCTATTCTGTCACTAAATTCAGTATATTATCTCCACCAAACGTAATGATTCGACGTACGCTTGAACAACGTTGAGATTTATTGGAAATTTATTTCCAAAACAAAGACAATTGGCCGGAATTTGCACGAAAATGTCGTACAAAATTTGGTCGCAAAGAAAGACCATCAGTGCCCGGTATACACAAGTTTATTGCTAAAGTTCGTGAAACTAGTTTCATTGTTGTTGCGCCAAACGTGAGTGAGCTCGTACCATGCCTACACTCGAATATTTCGAAGCTGGGGCTGACAGTGTGCTTGAGAATCCATCAACATCAACTCGCCATCGTTCTCAAGAATTGAACAGTTCACGTACCACTTTACTTTGAATTTTGCGAAAAGATCTCGGTATGACGCCTTACAAAGTTCAATTGCTCCGACCGCATGAGGTACTGTGAGGCCGGCCACGGCAGCTATATGAATGAAATAATATTCCATTTCTAACCCGAACAATTGTGCTTCACAACAAAAAAAATCATTTTCAAAATTTAAGACGGTTTTTATTTTATTGCATTTTTAAATTTAAACTTTTAATGGCCCACCCTTTATTTGGGGAAACGTTTTCATTATTTTTGTTATTTATTTAAAACTAAACCAAAAACAATAAAAAAAATTGATTTTTATTTCTTCAGAGATTGTGTATAATGTCTGCACCTGTAATTTAAATTTTTTAAAATTTTTTAATTCTTTGTTTTCTTATTTCATAGACGTTCTTTCTTTTCTGTAAATGCAGAAATTTAAACTTTAAACAATTAAATCAACAAAAAATCCACAAAAAGTATACTCACATTTCAGCATGTCATTTGATAAGTCAAGTTCAAGCAGAATACGAAATTTCGTTTTCAAAGCTAATTACCCAAATGAACGAACACATTTTCGTATGCCATTCAAATATTCATTTTATTGGCAAAAACAAAAAGGTTTTCAGATAAAATTATTAAATTTTTGGTATATAAAGCGATGAAAAATTAAGAAACTGTATCATTCGCTTCTTGTGTTCATTCCTAAAAGGAACAACATACATACATACATACTTAAACCATTTGCCAACAATTTCATTTTAACATGGCTTTCAAGGTAAATTTAAACAATATTAACAACAAAAAGTCTAATCAATGAAGTGTTGAATTGATTGAATTTTCTTTTATATTTTACAGTTTGTTTTCGCAATTGCTTTCGTAGCTGTAGCCAGCGCTGGCTATGTTCCCGCCGATCAAGTTTATCACGGTGCTATTCATGCTGCTCCAGTAGCTGTGGCTCAAAAAGTTGTTGTCAAATCGGAGGAATACGATCCCCATCCACAGTACAAATTCAATTATGGAGTTGAAGATAAAGTGACTGGAGATTCCAAGAGTCAAATTGAAGAACGTGATGGTGATGTTGTACGTGGTGAATACTCCTTGATCGATGCTGATGGTTATAAACGCACTGTTCAATATACTGCTGATGATCACAATGGTTTCAACGCTGTCGTTCACCGTGAACCTTTAGTAAAGACTGTTGCTCCTGTATATCACTATGCTGCTCCAACTGTTGTAAAGACAGTATCTCCCCTTGCACACTATTCCGCTCCTACAGTTGTTAAGACTGTGGCTCCCGTTGCTCACTACACAGCTCCAGTTGCTCACTACTCTGCTCCAGTTGCTCACTACGCTGCACCAGCTGCACACTACGCCGCTCCAGCTGTTGTTCAAACTGTAGCTCCAGTTGCTACCGTTCACCATACTTCTTATGATGCTCCTACTTATGTGAAATCATCTCCAGTTGCTCATTATGCTGCTCCCGCCCACTATGCCACATATGAAGCTCCATCATACAGTTATCATCATTAAATGAATTCATTATTACCGAATTGTTATCTTTGATTTTGCGATTTATTTATTAAAGAAAAAATAAAGAAAATATTGTAAAAATATTGTGCTATTATTTGAAGGAATACCGCATTCAGAACTGAATTCCTCTTTAGTTTAAAGACAAAACATGTGAGCTTTTGTTCCATAATTAAAATTATATAATCATTTTTAATTCCATAAGTGGAATATTTCCCATTATTATACAATTGAAGGCGCCGTAATCTAGTAGGTAGTGTACTGGATCATTAGACGTAAGGCCACGGTCTGACATCAAAACGAAATATGAAAAAATATTTCTTCGGCTACTTTCTCTCTGCAGATTTCTGTCAAAAACTCTGAGAGTAAATAAAATTGCCGTGAAAAGTTTCTCAAAAAATCTGTCGTTCGGAGTCGACTTCAAACTGTAGGTTTCGCCACTCATGTATGACATTAATGCACACAACATAAGTGGTGTGAGACCAATTATGAATGTATTATACAATGCATGCTTGATTCTAGTCGGTAAGCTTGATGTTAAAGACTTTATAAATGTTTCGTTATCTTAGTTCCCTTGCAGAAGATTAAACTTTAATAAATGAAAGTGTATGTGAGATATCATGGAAACCTTTAATCGTCTGAAAGTCCTATTGATGCCGTTATGAAAGGAATTTTTCATTTAGTTTTTCGTAACTCATGCTAAAATATTAGACTGAATTTGGCCAATGGCAAGTGGGACAAGTTGCGCGGTCCTGCTAAAACCACAGGTTGCGGGTTTTCAGATTAGTAATCATCGAACTAACGTGCTCGCCGTTGACAGCGATGGCTTGGCCAATGTCGTTCGCAAAGAAATTTAAACCGATGGCTTCGGCAGCCAGTCTTTGTTGGGAGACCCGATATATTGCATAAAAATACAGAATGTAAAAAGAAAGTTTTTTCTCGGTTTCATTCCTTCCAGTTTCCCATCACACTTAGTGGAGAAGATACAAAGTCAACATTGAGGATCACTCCTGCATCCTTAATGATACTAGGTTTAGTGAGGCTTCTTAATAAAAAGTGTGACTAATTAACAATGTTACAAACATTTTTAAATTTAGCTGTTGTTGTTTTCTTTATTGCGTATGGATTACACCACTCCAATTGAATTTTTGTTTCAGTGTATATGACTGAGTACGAAAACTACTCACAAACAATTTGAAAGATATTCAATAAAGTCGTGATTACTGTGATTACGATTTCATATCTTTAAGATAGAGAACACCAACCACATACATAAATGTGTTAGAATTGAAAAATTGCTTAGCGCTTATTGCATAGAAAATAAGCCATCGATAGTCTGTGAGCTTGATGAAGATCTGAAATAGATCATCTGGACGTATTATAGATCCATAGATATAAAAAAACGAAAATAACGAAGACAATGTAAGCATCACAAAAACCGTTAACATAATATCCGATAACGATACACGAAACGTAAATATATTCTGAATGTCTTGATGTTTCTTTTTCGTTATGCACCTGATTTCACGTTGAAACAAAATTAATACAATTCAA
Organism: Sarcophaga variegata; assembly: GCA_932273835.1. Taxonomy (NCBI): domain Eukaryota; kingdom Metazoa; phylum Arthropoda; class Insecta; order Diptera; family Sarcophagidae; genus Sarcophaga; species Sarcophaga variegata. The sequence continues at coordinate 76,047,701 of OW026359.1, forward strand.
TTAAAATTGAACAAAAAACCTTTCTGGTGTTATAATATTCCAAATGGGAAAGCGTCTCCTCCCACATAACAAAAACAATTTCAGAGACTTCAAAACAAATTATTTCTATGACTACCGCGTACTTTGATAAATCACAATTTCTCATACGTGTACATAAGAATCTTAACATGCTATCGGTCAAAAGAGAGATGGAAAATATTCGAATAAATATGTACTTGAAAAAAGTCTTATAACATCCCAATCTTTAGTCACGTAACACTTTGGAAATCCGTAGGTGCATTCGGATAACGACAAGTATTCTGCAGTCTGCAGATCATGTTCTCGTCCAATATGTTTGATTGTGTACAAGTGTGGTATAAGCAACTATAAAGCGCAATTCTCTACGGATTTATCTATAGATTGGAAATAGAAATATTTATTTAGAGTTAATATACAGTCACATACTGTTAATTCAACGTTGAATTCACAATTCAATAAATAGATGCTGATAATGTCACATGATCTACTGAGTAAATAAGTACTCTCACCAAGTGTAAGTGCTACATTCATAATCAGCCAGTGATTGATTGCTTTCTGTGACGTATAATTATCTTGCAAATAATTCCCTTAGAAGGTTAATCTTTTCAACTGGGGCACTGAATGCGCGCTCATCTATTAATAGAGTTGGCATCGAACAAGCATTGTTCATTACCAATGTAATGAATGGACGCAAACTCTTTAGCACGAAGATGTTGCCTAACAACGGCTGCGAACGAAGTTCTTGCATACTTCCCAAGCAAATTAGTTTGCACACAGAAGTCATCGCTCCAATTTTTAAATGTTTCCTCTCTAGATCTGAGTGTAAGTTTGCATGTAACCGGACATGAAACAGAGAGCCGAAATCAATTTAGAAACTTCTTGCCATTCATGCCGTAACTAAAATACAAAAGTATAATTTCCAAACTTATAACACAAACGGAGATAAATTGATGTTGGTCAATTATTAAATCCACCATAAACAATTTATTATAGGATACTGTAAACGAGGACCAGGATAAAGGAATGGATGGCTAAGGGACTAACACGACAAACGGCCAGTAAAAGTCGGGACACATAGAATCCGTCTGCTGTGGCAAAAAGTTTATAGCCTACCTATTTACTGACTGAAGTGTCCATTACACACAACCCTTTAGACATGATTACAATCTAGCATCGCCCATGTTATTTGTAGCATCGTTTTTGACTCGTCGAACGACAGATTTAATAAGCTTTTACTGTCAATTTTATTTATTCTAATACGATCCCTATACGTTGCGATTTGTTGTTACAGTTTTTAATTTTTGGTTCCAAAGAATTCTTTTAATGAACCTCTTTTGTTGTACCTGAATATAAATAAAATTATTATTTGAAAATTTTTTTTCAAATGAACTATGTATGTATGTCTGTTAATTAATTGAATTGAATAAAACAGAGGGAAAAATTATTTTTAGTTTTCTAATTTGGTTTAAAAACATATTTTAACTACCAACTTTTGCTATTAACCCTTTAATATAAATACAAATGCAAATAAAATAAATTTTCGAAAGTCATAGTTTGTATTATTTTCTAATAAATAAAATGCGTAGGAAAATCTGTAGAGTAATTTTTTTTAATGTGTAGGTGGATTCGACTTCCTTTAGATGGCGTAAATATTTTCAAAAAATTTTCTGGCAACACTAGCTGAAAGGAAGTCACCGTTAGAAATGGTTCTCCAAATTTCTTTTCTCAAAATATTTTATCTAGTATATGAACACACAACCTCTCATCTAGTAAGAAAAGTAAGTAAACTTTTTACTAGATTTTGGCGACTTTCTAAAATGATACTGAGATACTCTGAAAGGTAAAAAACCCTGAACCCCAGCTATAGCTCTAACAAAAAGAAAGAGAAAAAAACAAATAAACAGTAATTTGCTTTTAGGCATTTAAGTGTACAATATACGAGTACATGTATACAGATAAACAATTATATACGCTGATTACCCTGATTTGTGTTGTGAAATGAATGCAAATAATAATACCCTCTATTTCTCCTGCACTTGTTTATTTACATACTTGATATTTATACCTTATTCCTCTGTTTTATAACTCTGTACATATTTGAAATTAATGTCATTACATTGTACAACCTTTTGCAGTTGAATAAATGATTTTAACCCAACAGGTTATGGGCTACACGTCACGCAAGTTTTAAAAAAAAATAAATTTTTTTTTTTCAAAAAAAAAAAAATTTCAAAAATTTAAAAAAATTTTATTAATAAAATCGCTAAGCGTATAAGATGGCAAGTCTTCCACTAGGATTTTCGATGGAGCGCTTAAGAGGGCGCGAAAATTTCGATGTGTGGAAGAGACAGGCCAAATCTTGCTTGATAATAAAAGGTTGCTGGAAGATTGTGGAAACCGGTTTGGTTGATGATGGCGATACTATTAGTAACGAACGTGCATTGGCTGAAATAACGTTGATGGTAGATCCATGTAACTATGGAATTATTGCTACAGCTACAACTGCGAAAGATGCCTGGGATGCATTAATGCGTGCTTACGAGGATACTGGCCTCACACGGAAAGTGGAGTTATTGAAGCAGCTGGTGAACATGAGATTGCGGAATCATGGTTCTGTCCAGGAGTATGTCAACGAGTTGGTGATAACTGCATTGAAGGTAAAGAATGCAGGACTCAAAATAGACGACGAACTCACAGCTTCATTAATGCTTGCCGGGTTGCCGGATGATTTTAGGCCACTTGTAATGGCCGTGGAAAACTCCAAGGAAACATTGACGGTTGATATGGTAAAGAACCTACTCCTACAAGATGTTAAATTTGATACAAAAAGTGCTGAAAAGGAGGCTGTGCTGTATACCAAAAATTTTAATGGGAAAAAGAAAAAATCACCCCAGTGCTACAACTGTAAGGAATTTGGACATATTGCTAAGAATTGCCCAAACAAAAACAACAATAAAAGTAGCGGAAAGTTCAACAGAAAAAATGAGAGGAGAGAAGTTTCATCAACGTTGATTGCAACAAGCACGAGCTTGAATGTGCGTGAAGAGACATATGAGCAATACGACAACAGCAATGACTATATGCATTGGTATGTTGATAGCGGCGCTAGTAACCACATGATAAATAACAACAAACATCTTTATAACGTACGCAGCATAGAAGACAAAAAGGTCGTTGTTGCTAACAAGAGTGAGTTGAACGTTGAATGCGCTGGCGACGTCGACTTAAATATTTTAAGTGGAAGTAAAAAAAAATCCGTAACAATAAAGAACGTGGAGTATGTACCGAATTTATGTGCGAATCTCCTTTCGGTAAGACAGATGACTAGAGATGGTAAAACGATAATTTTTAAAGGAGAAACTTGCAATATATATATTGATGATTTACTAGTTACATCTGCAACAGTAGACAACGATTTATATCGTATAGACAGCCAGCCATATTCAAAGGATAATAAAGCTTTTATTGCCAAAAAGGATTTTAAATTATGGCACAGAAGAATGGGTCACATTTGTGACAAAAATTTGAGTGAAGTGAAAAATTCGTCTATTGGTATTGTTTTTGACAAAGGGAATAACGAGCCCTGTGTGGTTTGCGTGAAGGGCAAACAAACTAGAAAGCCGATTAGAGAGGACGGTACAAGGGCCACAAAATTATTAGAATTGGTACACTCCGATGTCGTTGGGCCACTGGAAGTGAATTCTTTTTCTGGTGCTCGTTTCCTGGTCACTTTTGTGGATGATTATTCCCGGAAATTATTTGTGTATCCACTCAAGAGAAAATCCGAAGTTTTTGACACTTTCGTTAACTTCAAGAAAATGACCGAGAACCAGTGTTCAAAAAGGATAAAAATTTTAAGAACAGACAACGGTGGCGAGTACGTAAATGCTAAATTCCAAAGTTTTTTGAAGGACTGTGGTGTGATTCATCAAAAGACGTGCCCATATTCTCCCGAGCAAAATGGCACCGCTGAAAGAATCAACCGGACTTTAATGGAACGTGTGAGATGCATGTTAATAGACAGCGGATTGGACTATCGTTTTTGGGCAGAGGCTGTCAACACGGCGTGTTATCTAATTAACAGAGTCCCATGCCGTGGTAAAAATATAAGTCCGGAGGAAATTTGGTCAGGTCGGCGTCCTAATTTGAAATTCTTGAAGGTTTTTGGCTGCCCTGCTCTTGTACACATTCCAAAGGAAAGAAGGCGTAAGCTGGAGGAAAAATCTATTGAATGTATCATGATGGGGTACAGTACGGAAAGCAAAGCATATAGATTGTTTAATCCCGAGGACTACGGCATACTTATAAGTCGTGATGTCGTGTTTTTAGAGGAAAACAAAATCAGCCTAAAGAGGAAAACTGATTTTTATTATCCGGAATTGCTTCAGGCTTATGGTAGTGTCGATTCAGGGGAGAGCAGCACCGAAGTTGAATCGACATCCGAAAAAGAACCAGTACAGAACGAGTTCAGCACCGAAGTTGAATCGACATCCGAAATAGAACCAGTACAGAACGAGTTGAGCCCTGAAACGGAAAATGAAACAGATGACAGCAGTAATGACGACTCTGTTGAGTGGTCGTCACCTATGGCATCACCCGTGGAAGATGATGGTGGCGAATGGGCTCCAAACCCGTATGAAGCACAAAACATTCAAGTTGAAGGGAATATCCGCCGGTCTGATCGCATTGCCAATAGAAATCAGCGATCGACAAATTTTTGTGCAATGCAGTACATTTCTGATGATCCAGGTACAGTAAAGGAGGCATTGTCATCAGAAAATTCAAGTAAATGGAAAGCTGCAATGAAAGAGGAATTCGATTCGTTAATTGCGAATAAAACGTGGGTGCCAGCTGATTTACCACCGGGTGAAAAAGCCATAAAATCGAAGTGGGTGTTCAAGACGAAAAGAGATGAACGTGGTATTCCCATACGTTGGAAGGCTAGACTGGTATCGAAAGGTTTTTCACAACGTGAAGGAATCGACTATACGGAAACCTTCTCACCCGTTGTTCGGTATGATTCCATCCGTTATTTGCTGGCGTTGGCTGTTAAAAATGATATGTTTATCCACCAAATGGACGCAGTAAGCGCATATTTAAACGGTACGCTGAAGGAGACTGTTTTTATGCAACAACCTGAAATGTTCGATGATGGTTCCGGAAAGGTATGCAAGTTGCGGAAATCAATATATGGTCTAAAACAGTCGGGCCGTGTTTGGAATGAGACTATCAACAACGAATTGCTGAAAATAGGTCTTGTGAGAGGTGAAGTGGACCAATGCGTCTACCATAAAATAAGTGATGGCCTAATGCTGTACGTAGCTATTTATGTCGACGATGTTCTGATATTTTCTAAAGACCTAAAAGCGATAGAATCTATAAAGTCGAAGCTGGCGAGCAAATTTAAAATGAAGGATATGGGGGAAGTATCATCAGTGCTTGGTACAAAAATCACCAGGGGCGAAAATTTTATTAAGATTGACCAATCACGTTACATTGTTGATGTTCTGGTACGTTTTGGAATGAGTGAATGTAACCCGATCTCAACTCCAATGGATTACAATCAGAAATTGTCAGTCAGCATGTCTCCTGAAGATGAAGAGTCTAAGCGACGAATGTCGAATATCCCATATATGCAGGCGATTGGTTGCTTATTGTTTGCTGCCCAGATTACCAGACCCGACATTTGCTATGCAGTAAATGTACTTAGTAGATTTGGAACAAATCCTGGTAAACCACACTGGGAGGCAGTTAAACGCGTGATGAGATATTTGAAAGGTACAATCGACAAGGGAATCATTTTCACGAAGCAAACAGAAGATGGTATAAAAGGCTATTGTGATGCAGACTGGGCCGGAGATGTTGACGACCGCCAATCCACCACCGGCTATGTCTTTGTATACCAATCAGGCGCAATTTCCTGGTGTACAAGAAAGCAAAAGACAGTGGCATTATCTTCGACGGAAGCCGAGTTCATGTCACTGACTGCTGCTATTCAGGAATCAGTATGGCTGAAACGCCTTGAAGCTGAACTCAACCCTAACAGTAGCAAAAGTATGTTGCTATATTGTGACAACAAGGGCGCTATACAAGTCGCTCTTAACAATAACTATTCATCAAGAACGAAACATGTGGACATAAAGGCCAAGTTCATCAGACAAAAAATTGATGCGAAGGAAGTCGTTTTGAAATACTTGTGCACAGACGAAATGGTTGCCGACGTATTAACGAAAGCGGTTACCCCTCAAAAATTGAATTATTTTGTAGAATATTTTGGTCTTTACTAACCCACATAGTATATATTAAATTGAATTGTTAATTTTATTTTTTTATTGTAAAGAGTGTATGAGAAATTATTTGATTTTGGAATTGTTTCATTCAGGAAGAGTGTTGTGAAATGAATGCAAATAATAATACCCTCTATTTCTCCTGCACTTGTTTATTTACATACTTGATATTTATACCTTATTCCTCTGTTTTATAACTCTGTACATATTTGAAATTAATGTCATTACATTGTACAACCTTTTGCAGTTGAATAAATGATTTTAACCCAACAATTTGTGTGTCAATTTTTCTTTATTGTGTACAAGCAATAAAAAAAACTCAATTTAAACTTGTTCACAGGTATTACAATTATTAAAGAGCAAATCTATCTTTTAATATGTTAATCACTTAGAAAACTGTTTTCATATAAATGTTGGCCCAAAACGAAAAACCAAATCATTCACTTCTTGAGTCTCTTTCTGAAAAGATCTGCAACAAATTCACTTTAATAACATGGCTTTCAAGGTATCGTATTTGGCATTGCTACTGTCAACATTAAAAACAACACAACACTACAACATATAAAACATCTGTCTTTTAGTTTTGAAAGTGTGTTAATTCTTTTGTTTTTTACTTTTACTTTTATTAGTTTGTTTTCGCAATTGCTTTCGTTGCTGTGGCCAGTGCTGGTTATGTTCCAGCCACTCACGTTTATCACTCAGCTCCAGTCGCTACTGTCCATGCTGCTCCAGTAGCTGTTGCTCAAAAAGTTGTCGTTAAATCAGAGGAATACGATCCCCATCCACAATACAAATTCAATTATGGAGTTGATGATAAACTGACCGGAGATTCTAAGAGCCAAGTTGAAGAACGTGATGGTGATGTTGTACGTGGTGAATACTCCTTGATCGATGCTGATGGTTATAAACGCACTGTTGAGTACACTGCTGATGATCACAATGGTTTCAACGCTGTCGTTCACCGTGAACCTTTAGTAAAGACTGTTGCTCCTGTATCTCACTATGCTACTCCTACTGTTGTAAAGACAGTAGCTCCTGTAGCTCACTATTCTGCTCCTACAGTTGTTAAGACTGTGGCTCCAGTTGCTCACTATACAGCTCCTGTTGCTCATTACTCCGCTCCTGTTGCTCATTACTCCGCTCCAGCTGTTGTTAAAACTGTAGCTCCAGTTGCTACCGTTCACCATACTTCCTATGATGCTCCGACTTATGTGCAATCTGCTCCAGTTGCTCATTATGCCGCTCCTACCCACTATGCCACATATGAAGCTCCATCATACAGTTACCATCATTAAATAATTTTACTAATGCCGAATTGTTATTATCCGTTTTACGGGTTATTTAGTAAAGAAATAAAGAATATATTGTAAGAATATACTATTATCGAATGAATTAATATGTGCTTGACATCACATTGATTTTTTAATAAATGGGGAATTTCGTGTCTAGTGACCCAATTTTTAAAAATTAAAAAAAATATTTTTGGAAAGATTGAAGAAATAGCTATCTAATTTTTGCTAGGACCAATAGGTGAAAAGTTACACACATTTTAAAAAAACCCTGTATGACCAAAATGTCCAACTTTGGCCCCGTCTAACTCCGGCAGTTCTTGACTGATAGAGCTGAAAATATGCTGTGTCTGGCCTACTATCCAATAGTACTAACCTTGGGGCAAATTTCATCCAAATCGGAAGACAACGATTTTAAAAATTGGGTCACTTCACACGAAATTCCCCAAATATATTTAATAGAACGATTAAGAGTCAAATCGTTAGATCTTGGTGGTATCATGAAATCAGAGTGCCCTCAAATCGCTCGTGTAGGAGCGAAAATCACGAGCTGGATGACTTTTCCATACAAATTATTTTCAGTTGCTCCAAAGTCTATGCAACGAACAACCGTCGTTTATCTTCAGTTCATAGGTCAGTTGAATTTTGTAGGGGTATTAGAACGGAAAATTCCCCAAAGTCTGCGAAAGTCCGAGTTGTTATGAGCGGTAGTATAAATTTTTGAATGGTGACAAAACAGATTGAGTAAATGACAATTGACTATTGGAAGACACGATACAATTGTTACCAGAAATTAATTTTATATAAAATTCCTTACAGTAAATCGCTAAATAATCCGTCCATATTTTAAGCAGTTCATATGTAACAAAATGTAAACTATTTTCCACTAAAACCTTTTATTAGAATCGGCCTCTATTACGTCCTAACCATAGTCAAATATATCACATTAATGCTACAATAAATAGAAATATAATGTAAATGAATTGTGTTCGCAGGTAAAAGACATTGAAGTCGCCGTAGTCTAGTAGATGGTGTGCTGGCTTATTATAAATGTTTTTCGGTGACTTCCTCTCAGCAGATTTCTGGCAAAATTTCCGGGAGTAAATAAAATTGTCATGAAAAGTTTCTCAAAAAATCTGTCGAAGTCGACTTTAAACTGTAGATCCCGCTCAAAATTAACACACACAACATTAATGGTGTAGAAGTTAGGTCGTAATCCTGACTAAAGGGTTGTAATGGCCAATTATGTACATATGTATGTATGGTTAAAGATTTTTATTTGAAATACGTTTCCCTTTACGTGCCTATGAATCCTACATCCATTTTATTTCTTTAAAATTTATTCTGTGCACCATACGAAACAACAATCAAAAACTTTCGGAATTTAAAAAAATAATTTCTATTACTCGTCACAGTCTTAACAATATTAGAACATAACCACAACGGTTACTCAAAAGCTGTCAAATTTTTCATATTTTTATTTTAATACAATCAATACTCAGGGATAGCCCCTACTCGTGCTACCTACAGTTTCATAAGTGGAAAAATATGTGATGAGAGATAGTGATGCACATTAAAAAAACATCGATGCTATTATGTGATGCATCATGCATGGCATTGAAAAACCTTAAACAAAGCAAATAAACAATAAGAAAAGAGTCGAAGATACTTTGTTTTTGCCCTGTGTTCGACAGAAGAAAGAATCGAAAAAAAAATACAAAATTGCGTATCCAAGGAACGAATTTTCTTAGTAATTCCTTATGCCCAATTGATTACGAACGGCTAATAAAAACATAGGACTTTTAGGTACTATTGCCTTAAATTACATCTGCTCAGTAGGCCAGTAAAGGTAAATTCTAGGCAACAGATTATACATGCCAGTTTGGAGGGTGTTGGGGTGAGTATTTATTGCACCGTTTTAAAAAACCTAGACACTTCGGTGCTTCTTTCACCATCTATAAAGCAAGATAGTGTCAGTCAGATCAGAACTTAAATTTTTAATACAGAACACATCATGTCCTTCTGATTCCATAATATCTAAATCGCGCTTTATAACTTCAACCTTGTTCGAACCAAATCATAGGATGGCCTGCTTTCATTTTCTGAAGAGTGGTGTCAACAGGTGACTATTAATATGAGTTATAATTAAACGGCTATAGCTGTTGCTGATCGGGTCGTATAACTCTAAATAAAAACCAAAACTTAACTTAGGAACTTAACTAAAGTTCTTAACCAAATATCAACGGCTGGATCAAAGTTTAGAAAGGACAAGTGCTTAATATTTAATAAACGGCATCACTATGCATGGAGATGTAATGCGTGCATTAAAAGACTGACACTCGAAATTTTAAGTTTTTAGTTTTTGGTCTGCCCAAACTATTTCTTGCGTTTTATTACTGCTTTTACAGAAGAACACCGCCCTGCCTTCTAATAAGGAGGGTAGTTTCAGGTATTTTGGATGTTAGATTGGCAATTTCGCAGCACAAAAGTTAACTACCGAAATGTTATGAAGTATGTATTAAACAATGGCGGTAAGGGAGAGAAGAGAAAAGCTCTACCTTTAACAAAATATCCACTATGTCGAGATCATTAAGAATGCTTTCAACCGTACGAGGTCGGTAGAATTAACGACATTATTATTTGATCATTGGTGGACCACTTTTCCCGCGAACAAGAATTACTTGGCCATAACAAATACTCGTAATGGACCTACGATTAAAGGAAACAAAGAACTATCAATAGTCGGATAGATTTCCCAAAAAAAAAAAGAAATTTATTTATTAATATACAGTAGTTTAGTTTTTTTATTTCTTTAATAAATAAATCGCAGAAGCAATAATAACAATTCGGCATTGGTAAAATTATTTAATGATGATAACTGTATGATGGAGCTTCGTATGTGGCATAGTGGGTAGGAGCAGCATAGTGAGCAACTGGAGCAGATTGCACATAAGTAGGAGCATCGTAAGAAGTATGGTGAACGGCAGCAACTGGAGCTACAGTTTTAACAACAGCTGGAGCGGCGTAGTGTGCAACTGGAGCTGTATAGTGAGCAACTGGAGCAGCGTAGTGAGCAACTGGAGCCACAGTCTTAACAACTGTAGGAGCAGAATAGTGTGCAACGGGAGCTACTGTCTTTACAACAGTTGGAGCAGCATAGTGAGACACAGGAGAAACAGTTTTTACCAAAGGTTCACGATGAACTACAGCATTAAAACCATTGTGATCATCAGCAGTATATTGGACAGTGCGTTTGTAACCATCAGCATCGATCAAAGAGTATTCGCCACGTACAACATCACCATCACGTTCTTCAACTTGACTCTTGGAATCTCCAGTCACTTTATCTTCAACTCCATAATTGAATTTGTATTGTGGATGGGGATCGTATTCCTCCGATTTGATAACAACTTTTTGAGCCACAGCTACTGGAGCAGCATGAATAGCACCGTGATAAACTTGATCGGCTGGAATATAGCCAGCACTGGCCACAGCTACGAAAGCAAGTGCGAGAATAAACTGTGAAATATGAAAGAAATATTAAATTATTTGATTAATGAAATCTTTTAGTTTTTTCTAATTATTTAAAAAGCTAATAAGTTTTGAACAGTGGCTTTGTATGTGTTAAAAATGTGAACAATAATAGATCGCTACAGTTTACCTTGAATGCCATGTTAAAATGAAATTGTTGGCAAATGGTTTAAATATGTATGTCTGTATATATGTTGTTCCTTTTAGGAATGAACACAAGAGACGAATGATACAGTTTCTTAATTTTTCACCGCTTTATATACCAAAAATTTAATAAATTTATCTGAAAACCTTTTTGTTTTTGCCAATAAAATTAATTTTTGAATGGCATACGAAAATGTGTTAACGGTTTCTTTTTGTATTTGTTTTTTTGTTTTTTCAGTCATAAAATTTTTTAAAAACTGGATTTCTTTTTCTGAATAGTTGACCTCACAAATGAAAAACTAAAATATAGAAATGAATTTTTTTTTTGTCTCAAATGAAATATTTGTCACTTGTAAAGAATTTAAATTATGTATGTTAACAAGAATCATACTTGAATTTCGAAAGATCAAAAGGTTTTCTTCTTTATGGGACAGAAGCACATACATTAACAATTTCTATATCATCTGTTTACATCTAAATTTTTTGATCTAGGATGTCACAATTTTTTTCAAGTTCCAAGTAGTGTGTTAATCTTAGCGGAGATCATCGAAACATAGCTTATCAGATATTGAAATCTAACTGGAGAAGCAATAGAAAAAGTTAACACGTTTGAAACGAATAGCCGGCCATTTTACTGTTAGAGAGGCCGACAATCGCAATGTTATTTTTTAATGGGCTACCTTACTAAATAACCAGAAGTGAATGCCTTCGCCAAACAGACAGCACTAACGGTTGAGAATGTATTCTTGGAGAACTAGTTGTGTTACTATGGTATTTCACTGAAAGTTTATTCCGATCGAAGCAGAAATTAAAAATTATACATTAAAGTGATGTTTAGTCACATAAGGAATTATGACATATTGGGCTATCCAAACTGTTTCTTGCTGTTTAGTACTACTTTTACGGGAGTATACTGGCCTATCATTATACTTTCGAGTTTCAGGGATTGAGGGTTGCAACTTCAATTATCGGTAATTCCATTACCCATATTCTGAAATTAATAACGTGGATTATCGTTGGCTCCAATAAAGGCCTCGTCAACGAACCTTTTATTCTTAAATTGGCTGTTGTTATTATGACTCCTGTCTTGTCATGGACATTATCCATGCTCCCAAGTAACTGATCGGTGTCTTATAACGTCCGCTAATGAACTATTGCGATATTGCTCCAGTACTAGATAATGGTAAAAACGTGCTCATGAGAAAAAACTTTTCAGACATAAATCTGAAGCAATCACTATTAACATGCAAAAGGACGTAGCTAAGGGAAAACGAAAATAGAAATAAAAGCTAAGACAATTAGGAAAAAAAAACAGGATCGATGCTGCTTGAGTTTGAAAAAGGTGACCGAAGAGGTTAAGGGTCAGGGACTCTAAATATTCGAGATTTAGACTCCTAGGCAATCATCGAAGAAGTAGGCCAGGCCATTTAAAGAGTTATACAAGTAAAAAAAATAAGATGAAAATTAGAATATCAAACCGAACAGAAAAAAATTGGTCTCGGCATACGTAACAATGTCATCAATAGTCACAGAGGAACTTTTAGCAGTCGAGGCCATCAAAATTGAATGCTGTAGAGTGAGAGCAAGGCGACACAAAATGATCAGAAAATGTATCAGATGCTATGGCACAGGCCATGTGCAATGGACCAGACGGAAAAGGCTGCTTGTGTGTAAGGTGTGAAGCGGCAAGAAAACAACTTCAATGCGAATCCATGATTTACTTTAATAGAATAGAATCTTGTAGAAAAAACGGAAGATATTTCCATAATAATCAATAATCAAAATACAGTACGGACCTAAGACTAATGGTTTTTGGATAGATGACAGTACAAAGCCATACGGCAGCAAGGTTAATATAATACAAAGATAGAATTACAGGCGCAAGGCATATGTTTAAACATGACTATGTACTCTGATGAGCTGCTATTTAACACCATGTGATCCATCCAAGCGAGGAATTTGAGGCCAAAGCTAAGGCGACAGAATGAGGCGAATAGGCCCTTAAAGTTGGCGGAAAGACTGGGCCTTACAGTGGTAAATATTGACAGTGAATCCAGCTTTAAAAGAAGAAACACGGAACTGATAAAACGGATATAGCACTAATATCAGATTCGATAGAACCAAGAGTGGTAAACTGGAAGAGGATGGAAAAAATCACTGGAAGTGATCATGAATATACCACCTACACAGCAAATAGTGAGATCTTCCACAGACCTTCAAATTGCAAGCTAAATTTTAAAAAGAAAAATCGGAACGTGTCCAAACTGAAGTCTTTGATAGTTATCGCGAACCTTGGTAGGTATCTGAAATATTACCAACAAACCGGAAGGGTTTCTCGCATATTTGGCAGAAAAATGCAATGAATTGTAAGAACTTGTGATGAATCTATGCCAAGAGGTAACAGAAAGGGGAAAATGAAAAGAAATGGTGGTTATGAACGCATGAAAAATAAGCCAACTTATAACATAACAACTGCAATACAAAAAAGGCAAAACGGAATTGAAATTGTCAATAGCAAATAGCAAGAAGAAGCAGCTAGAAAAACTAAGAAACGACATAAATAACAATCCGTGGGGACTCGGATATCAGATAGTCACTCAAAATCTTATTAAAAAATTTGGAGCATATTTTGAACACTCTCTTTCCGAAACAAGAGAAACTAAAGATGTAATTTGATAGCTCAGACGTGACCCAATCCCCTTTTACCGAAGAAGAACTTTTCCTAGCACTTAAAGGTTTTAAGGTAAGCTAAGCCGAGGTTATAAAATGCAAAGTCGAAAATCGTTCGAGCTTATTAATGGCAATGTTTAACATGTGCTTGATATACGGCGTATGGAAAAGGCAAAAGCTGGTTTTGATAAGTAAAGAAAAAGGGCGACCTAACATAGCCCACAGAATACAGGTCACTTTGCGTGCTCGATGTGAATCGAAAACTAGTTGAGAAGATAATAAAAAGTATTCCCACAAAAGAGATTGAAAAAGTAGGTGGTCTATCAATAAGACAGCACGGTTTTCGAAGTATTGTTCTGCTAGCAACTTTAGACGTACGAAACGCTTTTAACAGTCTACAATGGATACAATAAAGATATTATAAAAGCTTTGAAAGTAAATTTTAGATTTTCGACGCATCTATATAACATTATCAGAAGTTAATTGAGTGATCGTACCCCACTCTATGATACAAGTGGATTTCAATCAGATAAGAATACGTCAGAGGGGTCTATATTTGGACCAGATTTGTGGAACAGTACAAGCAATCAAATCCTCAGATTGGATATGCCTGCTAACTGTTATCTTGTAGGCTATGTAGACGATATAGTAGCTATTATTACTGTTAGAAACATGGGGCAATATGGCTTTAGTCTCGTCAAAAAAAAAACTAAAAAACTCATTCCTCTTTAAATAGATTTTGACATGCTAGGCACAATAATTACGACGATTGAAAACTGAAAAAAGACTTAAATTTACGCACTTGATAAACCATTTAGTTAACAAAGCTGGGAGAACAATTACAATGCTCAGCGGTATAATGGCAAATGTGGGAGCTCGAACACAGTTGAAGCGAACATTGTTAATGGACAACAAAAATTCGATGCATTTTTACGCCAACGAAGTATTGGGAGCTTATATTGGAGATCAAGGTATATGGAATTTACTGCTGGAAGTACAGAGAACATTAGCGCTAGGAGTGCTATCCGCTTAACGAACGGTCTTACGAGAAGCAGAGAGATACTGCAACCGGTCTGGACGTAGGCTACTGATAAATATCTATAGAATAGCGGGATGACATCCGATAATCTGAAAGTATTGTTCTACCTCGACAAAAAAATTATAGAAACGTGCTCCATCGCACACTGTCACTCGCCTGCTTACTATTTCTTGATGGCGAGACGGATGCTTTTCCTTTTCCTCAGTTAACACATTTTTCTCTTTTTGTATTTGCTGTTTCGTTGTACTCATTTTTTGCACTCGCTTTTACGTCATTTACCAGATCTTGTACTCTGGTATATTTGTAGCTTTCAAATAACTCTGACCGATTTCCAGGGCTGGTTCGAATGCTACAGTTTGCGCGAATATTGTTTTCTGTGCTACACACCACCACCAACTTAACATTCGCTTCTCGAATGCAGTTATTGAAAGCCTGATTCCTGAAACAGTTTATAAACTTGAGGTCTTCACCTAGATAAAATGTTGGATAATCAAATTTTCCACAACCTTAGAAAATATGGATTGGACAGTAGTTTCAAGTATTACATCGGCAACTTACAGCACGAAAGTAAACTATCGACATGTTATGAAGAATTAAAGAATGGAGATAATGGACGAGAGAACATCACAAAGCTATACTTCTCGAGAAGATCCGCACGAAGCCGGAAGAATATATAAGGCATTATTACCGACATTATTGTTTGGTCAGTGGTAGACCGCTTTCTCGCAAACAACAATTATTTGTCAATAACACAACTAAAAACTGAAAAATATCGATAACCAATTATTGTATAAAATCTTTATTCCATAATAAATGTAGTCGGATATATTCACTGGTTGATAAAAACTCTTACCGAATGGACCTACGATTAAAAGGAAACAAAGAACTATCAATAGTCGGATAGATTTCCCAAAAAAAAAAAAGAAATTTATTTATTAATATACAGTAGTTTAGTTTTTTTATTTCTTTAATAAATAAATCGCAGAAGCAATAATAACAATTCAACATTGGTAAAATTATTTAATGATGATAACTGTATGATGGAGCTTCGTATGTGGCATAGTGGGTAGGAGCAGCATAGTGAGCAACTGGAGCAGATTGCACATAAGTAGGAGCATCATAAGAAGTATCGTGAACGGCAGCAACTGGAGCTACAGTTTTAACAACAGCTGGAGCGGCGTAGTGTGCAACTGGAGCTGTATAGTGAGCAACTGGAGCAGCGTAGTGAGCAACTGGAGCCACAACTGTAGGAGCAGAATAGTGTGCAACGGGAGCTACTGTCTTTACAACAGTTGGAGCAGCATAGTGAGACACAGGAGAAACAGTTTTTACCAAAGGTTCACGATGAACTACAGCATTAAAACCATTGTGATCATCAGCAGTGTACTGAACAGTGCGTTTATAACCATCAGCATCGATCAAGGAGTATTCGCCACGTACAGCATCACCATCACGTTCTTCAACTTGACTCTTGGAATCTCCAGTCAGTTTATCTTCAACACCATAATTGAATTTGTACTGTGGATGGGGATCGTATTCCTCCGATTTGACAACAACTTTTTGAGCCACAGCTACTGGAGCAGCATGAATAGCACCGTGATAAACTTGATCGGCGGGGACATAGCCAGCACTGGCCACAGCTACTAAAGCAAGTGCGAAAACAAACTGTGAAATATAAAAGAAATTTTAAATGATTTGATTAATGAAATCTTTTATATTTTTCTGATGGTTTTAAATGCTAATAAGTCTTGAACAGTGGCTTTGTGTGTGTTTAAAATGCGAACAATAATAGATCGCTACAGTTTACCTTGAATGCCATGTTAAAATGAAATTGTTGACTAATGGTTTAAGTATGTATGTATGTATGTATGTATGTATGTTGTTCCTTTTAGGAATGAACACAAGAAGCGAATGATACAGTTTCTTAATTTTTCATCGCTTTATATACCAAAAATTTAATAATTTTATCTGTTAACCTTTTTGTTTTTGCCAATAAAATTAATTTTTGAATGACACACTAAAATGTGTTTATGCGTTAACGGTTTCTCTGTTGTTTGTTTTGTTTTTTCAAAATCATAAAATTTTTAAAAACTGGATTTCTTTTTCTGAATAGTTGACCTCACAAATGAAAAACTATAATATTGAAATGAATTTCTTTTTTGTCTCAAATGAAATATTTGTCATATTTGGTTTAAAGGTTATCAGAATAAAGATTATGATGTGTTCATCTAACATATTGACGGAAAAGCAAAAATTGTTCACAGATTTTAATAAATTGCTAACAAACCAAATAATAATAATAATACATACCAGTCATTAGTTATATTGCTATTATTCTTCTATTCTATTATTCTTTTATGTTTTATAATTAATTAATCAATAGCATTATTGTTATCTTTAAAATAATAAAAACTTGCTGTAAGAGAGGTTTTCTTAATTAATTTCAGGACGAAACTTGCTTTAAAAATACTCTTTTCAAAACATTTCATGACTGAAATGAACTTTAACCTCGACATTAGTCCAGTGCAGTTAATTAACTTTGGATTTTTCTAAAGCTTTAAATATCCAACTGTTGCTCAAAATCAGCATTCCTATTTACTGCCATAATATCTCTAAGCGACCGCTATTTCCGCACGATTTCTTTAACATATATTGCCATGTATTCAGCTTCTTTAGTTAGTCGTTGGGTTTTGCTTCAGTTTATATACATACATATATACATAATTGGTCATTACAACCCTTTAGTCAGGATTATGGACCTAGTTTCTCACACCACTTATGTTGTGTGTGTTAATTTTATACATGAGTGGCGGGACCTACAGTTTAAAGTCGACTCCGAACAACAGATTTTTTTTTTGAGAAACTTCATCGCAATTTTATTTACTCTCAGAATTTTAGCCAGAAATCTGCTGAGAGGAAGTTAACGAAGAAATATTATTTTATTTTATATTTTCGTTTTGATGTCTGGCCTGGGGCTCGAACCCTGGCTTTACGTCTAATAAGCCAACACACTAACTATTGGACTACGGTGACTTCGGCCTCAGTTCGCTAACGACAAACATTATTAATTGTTCGACCACTTTTAAAATTGCATACAAGCAAGAATTTCTGTATCATCTATTTACATTTTTTGATCTGATAGATACATAGGTAGAAATGCCCGTCTCCTCGAACACACTTAGGGCGCACACAGGGCACATTGTAATACCACAGTTTCACATTCTCCCCTGGTCCAAGATCCACTCGAAGCTTACGATGAAGCTGTTCAGACTGCCAATATCCTCCATGTAGTAGGCACCCAAGTGCCTCTTTCTCCCACCAAGTACCTGGCATGTACACAGTAGGTGAAGAACAGTCTCATCCTCCTCCTCATATCCACAGCTTCTGCAGAAAGAAATTGATCTGATACACTACAATATGGCTGACTTTCAAAATGTATCAATACAAAGTTTGAATGCAGTTTCCAATTTTTTGTTTTATGTGATACTAAATGCTATTATTATGTTTATAAATTTGAAATGAAAAAAGGCTATACTTCACAGGATCATTTCTGTAGTCAGTCTTCATTTACTTTCATTGCAAAATAAAAAATACCAAAAGAAGTCGCCGTAGTCTAGTAGGTAGTGTGTTGGCTTATTAGACGTAAAGCCAGGGTTCGAGCCCCATTCCAGGCATCAAAACAAAATTACAAAAAGTATTTCTTCGGCTACTCCTCTCAGCAGATTTCTGGCAAAAACTGTGAGAGTAAATAAAATTGAAATGAAAAAGTTTCTCAAAAATCTGTCGTCCGGAGTCGACTTTATACTGTAGTTCCCGCAACTCATGCACAAAATTAACAAACACAACATAAGTGGTGTGAGAAACTAGGTCGCAATCCTGACTGAAGGGTTGTAATGACCAATTATGTATGTTATGTATGTATGTATGTAATGAAATCATTTGTGCAGAGGAGCCGCATATCCAAGTATCGGTAAAAATTGTAGGAATGTTAGTTCGAGAAGTTCCCAGAGTTAAAAATTGTAAAATATACTTCGATTATTATTACACTACAATTGCCAAGCAATTCTATCTGTTAGTCGAAATAGAATTAAAAACTGTAAGCTACCGGAAGAAAAAACGACAATGAAGTATGAACGGAAAACTAATAAGAAATTTGAAGAAACGGAAGAAATTTCTTGAAAGGACATTGAGGAAATGAAACAAAAGAAAACCTATCTGTTCGAAGATTTGATAAAACACATAACAAAGTTAAAATCGTAGCTCGCATACACTTAACGAACGGCTACACAAGTCGTCACAAAATTACTTTGAAGAGTAGAAAATGGAGAAATAGACTACTGTATCACTTATTAGATATCAATGCCTGGGCTCTATTCAAAAGAATAAACAAATAAAATCAACGACTGAT
Source organism: Sarcophaga variegata (assembly GCA_932273835.1). Classification (NCBI taxonomy): domain Eukaryota; kingdom Metazoa; phylum Arthropoda; class Insecta; order Diptera; family Sarcophagidae; genus Sarcophaga; species Sarcophaga variegata. Next base: position 76,067,087 of record OW026359.1, read on the forward strand.
TCGCTCTTCAGCTACAAAAATCAATCAATAGAACCCTTAGCATCTTGCCGTCACCAATATGTTCTCAATGTGCATTTTTAATCGTATCATTATTTTGATTGATTTCTCTGTTATCAGTATAATAACGAATCGAGTACTATTCGTATATTAAACTCTCTCCTGAAGTGTCTTCTTAGTTCGTCTAATAGGCTAATCTAATATTTCTACCAATGAAACATTAATTTTGTAACATTTTAAATTACAAAATTAATTGCAAGCCATAAACTTTTTAACAAACTCTCTTAATACTGTCAGAATTTATTCGAATTTTTATTCAGAGATGCGGATTATATGTAAAATTGCATTCATGGCTAAAATTGATCTTGGGAGCATAGCTGCCAGATTTTACGATTTATCGTCAATTTGACGATTTTGTGCCCCACAAATATCATATTGACGATTTGACGATTTATGCCTTTATTTTGATGATTTTTGGAAATGAAAAATTTACGTCATATTCTTTACTTTAGCACATTAAAAGCCACTTTAAGATTTGTATTTGTTTTGCAATTGTTACTATTTAAAATTTATGTTAGTAATAACACTCCTCGTTATAAGTTAAGTTAAATATTTTTAAGTTATTTGCGAACACCTGTGATGATTTTTCTGTGTTTTATGCCTTTTTCATCCCTCAAAAGCCAAAAAATTACAACCTCTACACGAAAGGAGTTCCAGATATGAATAGTCCGACTAAAGAACCAGTTTTGTCTGTAATGCAGTGTGCGATCCACTGGCCAATCGACAATATACGGATGTGCATGTACATGATTATCGAGAATAAGTCCCTTATTTCCTTCGAGCAAAATCCGTTGGAATAGCGAATAGTGAAACACAAGCCACATTGCAGCGTTGCTCCAATGAGTTGGATACACTACCGTCATTAACGAGCCACTTCGCCCTCTTCTGTACGCGGTCAAGAAGTCTCAAAGTAGAAGTTGAGGCACCGGTCTATAGATGAGAGTTGTATTACATTCTCTTTCGGATATAAATGGTGTAAATGTTAGATGAGTGAAGTATTTCTTCCGCCGTCTTAAAAAGCTAATGCACTGAAAAATATGGCTGAATTTTCATGCTCAGGACGTCAAGAACTACTGACTCCCTAAGATTTACACCACCAATAAAAAACATCTCGATTTTTGGAAAAAAAATTAGAAATGATAGTGAGGGATGGTAACTTTTAATTTCCAGCCTTGACTAAATTTATTAAAAAAATATTAGTATTATCACATTCTTCCGCTAATGTAGAGAGAGTATTAAGTCAAGTTAATTTAAATTAAACTAAATTCCTTAGAAGCAATATCGTATAAACAGATTATTTACAACTTAGCAATCGTAATTGCTGAGACTTTAATATTGTATCTGATTTGATTACAATGTTTACTTCTAATATGTATTTTTTAGCATACAAATATATTGTATAAAACACTCATTTTTAAAGTTTATTGTTAATTTTCTTTAATTATTTTTGAACTAAAATTTTTACATTGACTTAACTTTATATGCTTCACAACAATTTTTTTTTAACTTTTAATTTATGTATTTATTTTTTCGGACGATTTTTTTACGATTTCCGTGAACGTCTTTGACGATTTTGACAATTTGATGCTTTATTTATCTGGCAGTTATGCTTGGGAGTTAAGTCGCGAATGACTTGACATACCTTAATATGGTCCTTTTTGATCCCTTTAAACATTTGCTCTTCAGCATAGAAATTTGTTGGTACTTGTCACAGATTCTAATCATTTGCAATAGACGTCGCAGTTTTTGTAATGGTTTTTATATTTCGTTTCTGACCTGTTCATTCTGTGCTTGTGATATAATGTAGATCTCTGAAGAACTTCTTTAAGTTCATCTGAAATTTCAACTTTTTGCTAAATTATGAATTCAAAACCAAATATCTCATCGTAAAAGTTGCTTTAACTAGATGCAACTACTGGCTAAACATTGAATTTCCGCAGATTCTTCTTCAGATCGTTTTGTTCCGCTTACACAGAAGAAATCATTTTTAATATCGGATATACTTACAGACGTACATATATAGTAAATAAATAAAATTATGGTTTATATATGATATTTAAAATATGAAATATAGCTGATTACGATATGGATGTAAATGAAGTGAATTTTTAATTCTCGAATACACATACATATGCTTAAATCTAATATTGATTATTACAACTTTACAGACCAGAACACAGCTTCTGATCAGAATGACTGACAATGGCTTTCAATTTCCAAACACAGCCATTAAGGAGGTGCGTAAATCTTTTCGGAATTTTGAATCTAATTCTATTAGCTGTGATGAAATACATTCAAAATTCGTGAAAATTATATTGCGCTACATTATTGTACATATATTTGTTTCATTTATACAGCTCTATTCTAGCATCTGAATTTTTTTCAATATGGATGCATGCAATATTACATATGTACATATATGTATACATAATTGTTCACTACAACCCTTCAGTTAGGATTACGACCTATCTTCTCACACCACTTATGTTGTGTGTGTTAATATTGCACACGAGTGGTGGGACCTACAGTTTAAAGTCGACTCCGAACGACAGATTTTTGATAAACAATTCAGGGCAGTTTTGTTTACTCTTAGAGTTTTTGCCAGAAATCTGCTGAGAGGAAATCGCTGAAGAAGAATTTTTTCATATTATCACTTTGATGTCTGACCTGGGACATACAATATTATGTGTATACCAAAAGCTGATATGAGTTATGGACTAATTACGATACTACAACACTTGTCTGCAATACAAATCAGCAAACATTTGTGTGACAAGTTCTTGCTGGCTTTAGATGTAAACATAGCTATGTTACTCCATTAGTGTGTGTTGCTGAAGAGTTGAGGTCACAATTGTATTAAAACTTTGTGTCATTTCAGGTAATTTCTTATCACTAAAAGGACTTTGATACTATTGATCATGGCATTCATTGTCACAAGTTGAAAATACATTAAATTTTGTCATCATCATCAGTTGTCAAACTATTCGTAACGTGCTAGACTATTAGCGTGTGGGTTGTGAGTTCGATTCCATAAGATGGATGTTCCTCAGCTCGCAAGTAATTCAATATTGGGTTGTCCGGAAAGTAAATGAAAGACAGTTTTTGTACAATATCAATCAAGTGATCAGAAACTGTAGAATTTGATTAATTAACCTCAGTCCACACTCACGTGTTGTTATTCGCCGGTTCGCATCTACTAATGCCCTTTTTGCGTCTTTATCAGCTTCAACCGGCCTTGCCTAACGTAGTACATCTTCGACTTCAAAATAGTCTCACCGAAATTTAGTGAACCAGGCGTACTGTCAACACACCTTCTCCATACACATCGGCCAATTTCTTTCTGACTTGAAAAGCATTTGTACCCTTTCTGTAGTAAAACAGTAAGATATTATCGTTCTCCACATTTAAAAGGGCACCAACCAAAAGCTACTGCGTAGAATTCATTGGAATTTTTCACACACAAGCCTTGCTATATGAGCTCTCAAAGCATATATAAATTATACGGCTTATGTGTGAAGTTGGGTGCAAAAGAATACAATTAAATCCTCTGTCGGGAAAAAAACGAAATTACTTTCCAAACAACCCAATATAATTTTTAATTGTATTGTAATTAATAAATAATAAAACAACTATTACGTACATATACACGTGTCTGAGAAAAGTCAGACAGTGGATCAAGGGAATGCGAAATCATTTAAATTTTTGGAAAAAGATGTGTAATTCAAGGTTAGATTCTTGGCCCTCTGTTTTACACAATGTATTCCAATGACCTACCTTTTGATTGACATTAACAACTGTATATTGAAACTAAACCATAACCTTGACAATATTTCTATATGAGGTACAGCTAGCTAATGGTCTTTATTTAAATGCGAAAAAAAAACAAAAGCGATCATAATTGGAAAAATTTAATTCTTGGCAAACACACAATGTGTTTTTTAACAATCAAATTTAACAAACAAAATATTTTGTCTTTTGTTTATTTATGAAATCTTTATATACATACATATGTACATATGTATGATACATATACATATGTATGGTACATACATATGTACATATATAATTGGTTTAATCGTTATGATATTATATATATATAGCATTATTAAATAAAATAATGTGCTTCAATGTGTAGTCAATGTGAACAATAAATCAATAATCAATAGATAAATAAAAACCGATCAATATTTATTTATTAAACTGAAATTCAAATATATTAAAAAAAAATTTATTTGTGTTGTGGGCAGCGTTGTCAGTAATTTTTTAAAAGCCTTTTTCAAAAAAAAAAATTGTTTTCTACAAAACCAGAATTTAAAAAGAAAACACCAGAGCCCGGTGCCCTTGTTACTCCCAGTTAGAATTTTTTTATATAAAAATATAAATACTTCTTAATATTATTATGAAATTTATTGAAAACAAATTTAATGAAAACTTTTTCGCATCTCAAAACACTTGGAAAAAGTGAAAAACATTTCTTTGATTTAGGGCCATTATTACAACTTGCCGTTAACTAAAGGGATGATTTAAACGGGCTGATAAATTGTTTTTCACTATTGCAAGTGGACAATAAGGTAGAAGTGAGCGTTAAGCTAAAGGGAGGAACTTCGCATATTATATATTTTTTTCAATGTAGCAACTTCAAATATAAACAAAATAAGTAAATACACGTTGTCACTGCGTTAAAAAAAAACTTTTTTAATTAAGTAGTGTTATCGACATTGCTCCGGCACTGCCACATTTTTGAAAAAGTTAACTTTATATTATCTGTCGGTTGTAATAACGAAAATAAGTTAAAGGTGACTTGAAAGTTGACCTTTGCTAAAGTTACCTTTAACTAAACCGAACTCTAACGGCAAGTTGTAGTATAGCCTTAGTTTTTTAGTTGCCCTGCTAGTCTAGTGGGTAATATGTTAGACTATTAGCATGCGAGTCGTGAGTTCGATTTCCACCAAAGACTGTATTCTGTGGCACTACATCGAGCATATGGTTAAAGTTGCTCAGTTCGCATATAATTAAATGTAATTTCTATTGTAATTAATAAATAAATAAATTGTTTTGTTTTTAGTTGAGCATGCCATACGAATTTGTTGAAACCGCGTATCACGGAACAGACACATTAGGCATAGGATAAAGTCATTTTTGAATGACAATTTCTATTTATAATACATTTTCAATTCTTCCTGTTTCAAACAGTGAGAGGTTTGTTTATTTTTAAAAGAAGGGAGCCCCGTCTGCAAAATGCTTCTTACATAAAATGAGTTTGTCGACACCACCTTAAGTTGTTTGTTACATGTTTTGATGCAGTTTTTTTTATCGTTTTCAACATATCCTAAAAAGTACGATTAGTGAAAAATTTAAAAAAAACTTTGTTTTTGATATTTCACTTCTCGCAACTACACGTATAGGTAGGTATATGGAAAAGATAAAAATCTGAATAAAAGATGATCGTATCACAGTGTAAGATATGTCGAAAGATATGTCCATGTACAACCGACATTTTGATCATGTATCAACTTTTGGTAAGACAGAAGAAGTCGCTATAGTCTAGCTGGTAGTGTATTGGCTTATTAGACGTAAGGCTACGGTTCAAATCTCAGGTCAGACATCAAAACGAAATATGAAAAAAAATATTTCTTCGGCGACTTCCTCTCAGCAGATTTCTGGCAAACACTCTGAGAGCAAATAAAATTGCCATGAAAAGTTTGTCAAAACAATTTGTCGTCCGGAGCCGACTTTAAACAGTACGTCCCTTCACTCATGTATAAAATTAACACACACAACATCAGTGGTGTGAGAAGCTAGGTCGTAATCCTGAGTGATGGGTTGTAGTGACCAATTATGTATGTATGTATGTAAGACAGAACTTCATATCATTTATTGATCTACCGAAAATATGAAGTTTTATAAAACTTGGAATTCAAAAAAATTTGTTTAACAAAATTTCGTTTATTCGCTGTCACGATCTCGTCCGGGTCAGATATCGAACTTTAATATCAGAATAGCAATTTATTAACTCTGCTATACATATGCCTTTGGGATTAAATTACATACGTAGTGGATACTACTAAGAAATGCTTTACAATTTAAAATCCCTTATTCGAAATATAATTATGTATTAGGATGCCCTGGTAGTCTAGTGGGTAGTGTGCTAGACTATTAGCGTGAGGTTCGTTTGTTCGATTCGCCCCAGAGATTCAGGTCTGTGACACTACACCGAGCATATGGTCAAGTAACTCCGATCGTATATAATTAGAATATAATTTGTAATTGTATTGTAATTAATAAAACAAATAATTATGTATTAATAAATCCATAAAATTATGTTTATTATTATTCAATTATTGTATTTATTATTATCTATTACTGGTTATAAATACTTCTTTGTATGTTCTATATAAATTTAATTGTAAATGAACCTCTTTTTCCATTTTATAATTATAGGCCAAGACTCCAATTGCCATTATTACAACTTAACTGGTTATTATTACAAGAATGAGATACCTTTGAACGGTGCTCCTGTTGATGAATATCCATTGAGCGGTAAATGGCCATCATCTCCGCATTAAACAAGCTACTGTGATCGATGGGGCTAGGGGATTAACTTCCAAAATAGAGGAATGCCCAGAAGAAATAATATGCCAACGAGACAAAGAATTGAGTCTAGTCGTGGCAAGTTTGGCTGCTTGCTTACCAAGAAGCATAGCGGGAAGCCAGTTAAGCTTTGTGAACAAGGCTTTTGTAGGAGTGATACGTACAGTACTGGTGATATGAATAGTTGCAGATCTTGTGACCTTGTCAAGAAGTCTGATAATATATTGTCTGTTTAGAGCAGTCCACCAGAAAGCAACTTCGTATATGTGGTTGAATTCGATGACTGCTGAATAGATCAAGCGCGTTACACCCCATCTGGGCTCAACTGCTCTATTACAGCAGTAAACAGCGCTGACCGTTTTGCGTGTTCTGCCATCCAGATTGGCTTTCCAGTTGAGTTCGGAGCCAAGGATCAGACCTAGATAATTAACTTTAGGACTCAACGTGAGTCTGGTCCAGTTTATACTAGGAAGTGTGAATATCGAAATCTTGCATCTTCTTGTGGAAAAAATTTTTTATATTTACTGACAAGAACCAATTTAATATTTTTGAATCAGATGGCAGCTGATTTCTGTGACGTAGCGGAAACATCGCGTTGTAGTTGAAAAAGTTAAAAGGTACCGTCAAACATGGAGGTGGCTTAGTGGTGGTTAGGGTTCTAATGGTCGATGTGGGTGTCTCAAATCTTCTGTTTTAAATTTTCACTTCAAAATTTCGGTTCTTTCACAATAAAGCTGCCAATTACTTATCACAATACAATAATATAAAAATGACGTTGCATCACCTAGAAAAGAGATTCATACTCCACAAATATTTTATGTGGTATTTGGGAAATAAATTTCAGCACACAATAAGCAAATACTCTAAGGCATCATTGTTGCAGAAATCAAGAATATTGGGACAGAAATCATACAAAAGCTGGACTTTTCTATGAAAAACCGTTTAGAAAACGTTTTTGTCGCCCAGGAACTTCAAACCCATTATTAAAAAGAAATTTGAGAGACTTTTTTGAGTTAGCATTTTGGATTGTCTTTTGAAATCTGGTAAGTCGTGTTTAAAATATTCTGTAAATTATCTGCGCCTGCTTGGTGTACAGAGACTTATTTGAGCCAGTGTATATGGCTAGTTCAAACATAAACTAAACTTGAAAAATCACAGGAGGATGATCTTGCCTTTAGCTTAAGGCTCACTTTTACTTTATTGTGTACTTTTAATAATAAAAAACAAATTATCTGCCTATACGAGTAGTAGTTATGGCCCAAAGTCTAATAACTTAAATCAATTAATCGATAAATAAAAAATTTCAATAAATTTGATCCTGTAGTTTGCTTTTGTACTGAAGCAGGTTTTTTGTAATTTAATAAAATAGTCGTACAAAATGCCAAAAACTGAATCACCCAGGACCCATGTCCCCTCTTCTAAAGGTCGTCGGTGAATCGGAATCCATGCTCAGAATTGCTCCACTACGCTAGTTTTTCGAGATATCCGAACGTTTTTTAATAAAATATTCACTGGTTGATAAACAACTTTATATAATCGGTCTACAAACTAATCAATTCCAAAACTTTTCAATATATTCATACTCCAAGCAAAATAATTCATTCGATAATATGTAGTTTTTTCCTACAATATATTCTTTATTTCGTTACTAAAAAATAAAACTCGCAAGGCGGATAATAACAATTCGGCATTGGTAAAATTATTTAATGATGATAACTGTATGGTGGAGCTTCATATGTGGCATAGTGGGTAGGAGCGGCATAATGAGCAACTGGAGCAGACTGCACATAAGTAGGAGCAGCATAAGAAGTATGGTGAACGGCAGCAACTGGAGCTACAGTTTTAACAACAGCTGGAGCAGAGTAATGAGCAACTGGAGCTGAGTAGTGAGCAACAGGAGCCACAGTCTTAACAACTGTAGGAGCAGAATAGTGGGCAACGGGAGCTACTGTCTGTACAACAGTTGGAGCAGCATAGTGAGACACAGGAGCAACAGTCTTTACTAAAGGTTCACGGTGAACGACAGCGTTAAATCCATTATGATCATCAGCAGTATATTGAACAGTGCGTTTGTAACCATCAGCATCGATCAAGGAGTATTCACCATGTACAACATCGCCGTCACGTTCTTCTACTTGGCTTTTGGAATCTCCAGTCACTTTATCTTCAACTCCATAATTGAATTTGTATTGTGGATGAGGATCGTATTCCTCTGATTTGACAACAACCTTTTGAGCCACAGCTACTGGAGCGGCATGGACAGCAGCGACAGGAGCTGAGTGATAAACATGAGTGGCTGGAACATAACCAGCACTGGCCACAGCAATGAAAGCAATTGCGAAAACGAACTATTAAAAGTAAAAGTAAAAAAACAATAAAATTAATACACTTTCAAAACTAAAAGACAGTTGTTTTATATGTTGTTGTGTTGTGTTGTTTTTAATGTTGACAGTAGCAATACCAAATACGATACCTTGAAAGCCATGTTATTAAGTTGAATTTGTTGCAGATCTTTTCGGAAAGAGACTCAAGAAGTGAATGATTTGGTTTTTCGTTTTGGGCCAACATTTATATGAAAACAGGTTTCTAAGTGATTAACATATTAAAAGATAGATTTGCTCTTTAATAATTGTAGTAATACCTGTGAACAAGTTTAAATTGAGTTTTTTTTATTGCTTGTACACAATAAAGAAAAATTGACACTCAAATCAGGGTAATCAGCGTATATAATTATTTATTTATGTATATATTGCATATGTATGTTAATAAAAGCAAATGGCTTTTTATTTTTTTCAATACAATGATTAGAGTATCTCAGTGCCTTTTTAGAAATAGCCGTAGACAATAAATTCGCATTAGTATATTAAAGAGTGTATTGACTTACTTGATAAGGTTTCGAGAGTTCAAAACCTAGCTTAGACATCCTGAAAAAAGAAATTTGAAAAAATAACTCCTTTTGAAGCTTCCTCTCTTCAGCTTTATGGCAAAAACTGAAAAGTTTCTCAAATCTATCATTTGAAATCGACGTTTAATTGTATTTCCCGCTGCTTATGATAAAAATTTATCACACTAAACATAGGTGATGGTGGATGATAGATTGCAATATTGGCTAGAGGATTTTAAGGGCCACTTAAGGAAGTAAATAAGTAAAAATAATTTTTGTTATGTCATGTAGGCATAATTCCTCTTTTAAAAGGTAACCTTTGGACGCAGGCAAATAACAAAAAAAGAACTGAAATAAGAACAAATACAAAAATGAACATGCACATGTATAAAATAATACCCAGCGCACTGACCAACAATGACGTCCTAAGAGTTGTTTGCAAAACAACAAATTTGTGGAAGAATAATTGACCAACATCAGTTAATCCCCTATGTGCTGTACGTTATACGGTGTTCTGATATGCACCTTTATTGTGTAAATCGCAATAAACGCCCTTATTGATCTCAATATTTCATATAAAGTTTCAATTAATTATTGCGCAATAAATACGCAAATTGTTATAATATTGAGCAAACTTAAAATGCAGCACTGTCATAAGTGTGTTTAGTGAGCATATTACAATTAACCGAACTCTTTTTGTTGATATTTGACAACTCAAATGTCAACAACGACAAACAAAAAATGGCGACCAAAATAAAAACAATGTTGTTGAAACAACCAGCTGTGTTGTTTACCGGCTGTCAAATGAATATGTATTGAATAAGCAGCTGAACTGCGTATATTATTATGCCTGAACACTTAAAATATTATACTCAATTAACCGAATATTTACTCAATAAAAGTGCATATCTGAACATAGTATTATACTGTTGACTTTATTAACAGCGTTGATGGCAGGATGTTTCTAAATTGATTTCATCTGTCATACCTTTTTCAATTGTGGTTGCTGCTGATTTCGATGTTCGTAACTCTTCTTTCGTATAAACAGCAGTCCTCAAAGCGAACATAACCCATGCCATCCGTTAAATTCAGCCTGAATTATGACCCAATGCCATGGAAAATTGAAAGATGTGCTCCACACAGAAACGTCGTAGAAGTCATTTATGTTCCACACACAGTAGCAATGATATAAAAAATTTCTCACTGTCATGATATATAGAAGATAAGTTAAATTAATTAAATGAACATGTAAGTTTTTTCAAATAAACTTAACTTAGATACTAAGGTGGATCAACATTCACTTGCCTGTTTGAATAAAACATAAGTTTTTTGATAAAAAATCTACTTTTAACACGATCTCGCTTGAGGTCTTTACACTTTGTTTAAACAATTTTACTGTAGGTGAATCGCTTTACTCCGAACAATTTCTTTAGGATTGGATGAAGGAGCAAATGTTATATACATACATACATAGATACATAATTGGTCGTTACAACGCTTCAATCAGGATTACGACCTAACTTCTGACACCACAAATGTTGTGGTTGTTAATTTTATACATGAGTGGTGTGACCTACAGTTTAAGGTCGATTCCGAACGACAGATTTTTGAGAAATTTTTCATGAACATTTTTTTACTCTCAATGTTTTTGACAAAAATCTGCTCAGAGACAGACGTCGAAGAAATATTTTTACATATATTGTATCGTTGGAGATATCTGGCCTTGGGGTTTGAAGCGTGGCCTCACGTCTAATAAGCCGAAACAGTATCTAATAGACTGCGGGAGCAAATGTTGTTTCAATTAATTGTTGTTTCGAAATTTTTGTTCAAAATACATTTTCTTACGCTTAAGTCTGCTGCCAATATTGACACAAATTAAAGGACACTGGTCAACCAAATTTAAAGATGCGCCAACTGACAAGTGCATGCTGACACGAGCTGTATTATCCTTTCAGTTATGAGGCGTGGAATTCAAAGCGAGTATTTTAATCATATAAGTTTACTTTAAGAAAATAAATGTATGATTCGGCAATTTATGCCTTAAAGTAAAAAGTGATGAAAGCTATTTAAAACTTTTTTTAGATCGTTTTTTGACAATTTTGATTGTGTTGATTAACATTCTCCTTAGAACTGACCAAATTGAATTTGTAAGAATCTTTTTTTTTATTTTATTTTATTTGCCTATGGAAATATTCCTTGCAGGCAATTTAGTGATGTTACAATTTGAAAAAACTATGAATTTAAATATATAATTACATTATTTTTTATAACATTATTCGATGAAGAAAAATCTATTAGCATATACAATTTATTAAATTCTTTACACATTCTCCTTATTGGATCAGCACCAGCGTAGTTGGATGTAAAAAATTGTATTGATAATGGGGAAAAATGACGTGACGGACGTTGAGGAACATTAAACGTGATATTATGGATTAAAAAACTGGAGCCAATATCACCAGTAATTACAATGAATACGAACGACATATTAACATAGTCCTGCGGCTTTTAAGTGTCGGAAGTTTAATTAATGCTAGTCCGGCAGAATAAGAAGGTAAAGTTGTGGGATTAAAATTCAGTACTCGGAGACAAAACATCAGAAATTGCTTTTGTACCGATTCGATGATGTCGGAATATTTTTTATGTAGAGCATCCCATATTATGAATCCATACTCGAGTATAGGCCCTACAAGAGATGTGTAGAGCGATTTGGTAACATAAGGATAGTTGAATTCTTTTGCCCACCGTTTTTCCCAAATCGTAAATCTGAATTTGTTTAATATTTTATAATTTTTATAGCAGGATAATGATTTTCTATTAAAAAGAAAGTTTTACGTATTCGTCGTAGGTGATGACATGGAACGTGATATTGAAGTTCACCACTTTATTTTATGGACAATGTTTTTAAAATTAAATTAATTTGAAATTATAAAAATTTTTTTGGATTTTTTTATTTCTACATTTGTTTCGTTGTTGTTTCTTATTTCTTATTATTTTATTTCATTAAAAAAAAATTAAAAATATTTTATTTGGATTTATATGCGAAACGAATTGTTTTCTAATGAGATCTATGACGGACACGTTTGGAATTCGTTATGTAACTCGAACCAGTTTCTCAGAGCAATGAACATTCACGACAATGTCGATTGTATTGTAGCAGGTTCTGTTAGCTTCGTTTCAAACGGACATTAATGGAATTAATCTGATTATTTATTTCACAATATCGTTGGTACAATATCGTTGAAATTTCTTTTGCAACCGAGCTTAAAAAGTTTAGTAGCACAATTATAAGCCCCGAATAAAAAATATAAGAGTTACATCAAATGCAATTAAACTATATTGTACTTAAGGGAAATCAAAAACGAAGAAACTCCAAAATAGAGTAAATCGAGTGTTAGCTTTTATTTAAATGTTAGTGTAGGGTATCTTTAAATAGAATTTTATAAAATAATTCTTATTCAACATGTATTGTATTCTCCTCTTTAAGCTTCTTTCAATAATACTGTGACGTAGATTGTGAAGGTGGTTTATCCGTAACAATTTATTTGAAAAATAAAATGACAAGAAAAAAATCAAAATCAAAAATTCCCAAAACGATTTCAACGATATTCTACTTACTTATACTTTATCACTGTATAAGTACAGTTCTTGATTTAAGCTTCTTTAGCGTAGTTCCGTTTTGAAATATTAAACTTTGAATTCGATAATAGGATTACCAGATACTTTAAACATACTTGAATACAGAAACATGGGGATTAACTTATTGAAACTTGTACGAATTGTTAAAAATTATTAGAAATTTTTGTTAAAGGTCAATGGTTCTTAGTCTATGATTACTTTGACACATAATTCTAGCACGCGCTTTAAATTTCTCCTAATAACTGTATAATATTACTTTGGAGTTAATTTATACATTTTTTACGTACAAATATTGTTTTTTTACTTTTATTTATCGTTTGTGTCTTCATGGAAGTGAATGAAATGACAGTTAATGTGATTGTAGATGAAGCTGAAGCTAACGACGTAATGTGTAGCATAGCAAGGAAAAATGTGAAACAGAATAGTGAAGCTCTCTTATAATGTTGCCAGACAATCTTTTGAAAAATTTATAGAATAATGCAAGAATATTATGTGAATTTTCTAAGCAAATAGTACTCAAATTCTATAATGAATGCATATTCTACTACTATTTTTCTCCAGCAACGTTAAATTCTATGTTTTATATATTTAATGTTGAATATATGGAATAGCATGGAAACCCTCGTTACATTTCCAAAAAATTTGAATTTTGCTCTTCAGTTTCTACTGCAGCGATTACTGCAAATATGTATTCTGTTGAAAACAATTTGAATTGCTATTTTTATCTTCTGACAGTGCTACTCATTACGTTATGTTACAACTACTATTCTGTTTCCCACTTAAATTTTACAAATCTTAAATCGAAAGACAAACGAATGAAAACCTATTTTTATCCAACTTGTGGTAAATAAATAAATTAATTTAAAAGAGGTGATCTCTTCACATTTCATTAACAAAGCTTGTTTAATTTGGCAAATGTTATCGAGACTACTCCGGCACTGCCATATTTTTGAAAAAGTTAACTTTATTTTATCTGTAAGTTGTAATAACTAAAAGAAGTTAAAGGCGACTTTAAAGTTCACTTTAGCTAAAGTTACATTTTACTAAACCCAACTTTAACGGCAAGTTATAATAATGACCCTAAATGAATTGAGTATATTTTAGTTCGTATTATGATTTGCATTTTAACCAGGAATGTGTTTAAATTTTTACGAATATTCGAATTTTTATTGTACCGTGCGACATTATTCATAGTAATTTATGTAACTATTAAATTGAGTGTTAATTTTTTTTTTTGTGATGTCGCTGTAGTCTAGTAGGTGATGGACTTCCCCTCAGCAGGTTTCTTCCGATCAATGTCTATACAATGTGTATTGGTCACGTGTATTTTGTGGTACTGACTGATTATCAATGCGTTTTAGTTCGTAAATGTTAATTTTTCTTTTTTTTAACAGTTCATATGTACGCTTAAAATCATTTGTATGAAAGCCTCCTCCTATTGACCTTTTATAATTATATTTTAAATATGAAACAGAACCTAGAACACTATACTGGGGAAGACCAGAATTGATTATATGAAGGGAAGTTAAAAAATGTTCTTCCTTTAGGCTTCCGTCCACAAAGTGTACAGGAAAATACTTTATTTTCGAAATAGAATCCACCTATTACATTAGTTATCTTAAGAGTTTATTAAATGGTGTTATGTTTCGTTCTACATATATCCGAGTGGGTGATTTGGCAAAAATTTAATAAAAATGTTCATTTAATTATTCGTACTTTTTAGTGCATGATACCTTATTGAACAAAACTGATGCAATTTTCTGCGAATCTAATTGTTTTGGAACGCACTTAGGATATTATTTTGTCTTTTCCTAAGTTGTGGAGATTCCCTCTCAACGAACTCTTAGAGCCGATGAAACAATTTTAGCTTACGATTTTCTTTATAAAATCTAAAATTGGCTAAATTATTTCAACCTTTATTTAATTTAAAGAAAATATTGTTTGTAGTTCAAATGAATAATAAAAGTAAAAAGTCTCTAAAGGATTCTAACAGTTTTGTTTACATTTTCTTGAATTTTATTCATTTGGGCCTTCCTTACATTATCTGTAATCCATATATAATATTTCGCTCTAAGGCAACTGAATCCTACAGATTAAAATCAACTCCGAGCGACAGATTTTTGAGAAACTTTTCATGACACTCAAATTTACACTCAGAGTCTTTGCCAGAAATATGCTGAGAGTAAGTCGCCGAAGAAATATTTTTTTTATAACTTGTGGCCTGTGGCCTCACGTCTAATAAGCCAACACACTACACTACCTGCTAGATTTCGGCAACTAATGTGCTTTAATTAATTTCCAGTTCTTCGCCCCAATTCATTCATAACCCGAATAAAGAACAGTATGAGAAATAAATATTATTCATGAAATTAATTTCGTTAAGATGTACGAGTATGTGATTGAAAGATGACTCAAAAGTATTCAAATTTATTTCCGTTTAAAAATTTGTGGCAAAATGCATTCTCTTCATATTGAAGTACTTGCAACATATGTACTCGTATACAATTATGTCACCTCAATTACAGTTAAATGAGAACAATTAAATTATGTTCGTTTATATTTCTGGTTTCATTACATATTTTCGTGAATAAAATTACAACTAAAACTGAATGTAATATTTTAATTAAAATTTTTTAATGTAAGCAGTTGTGTGTATGTGTGTGTTATTGCATTAATTGTGGGAAAACTTAAATTTGAAACACTTCCAGTTTGTGACGTACATATCTCTGTATGTATGTATTCGTAATAAATTTTACTAATATGCGTCTAACAGAAATCCATTTCAGTCAAATGCTGAGTCAGCTGAAACGAATTTTTGTTATAAAAAAAATTAAGACCCACAATTGCTTTTAAAAAAAAAACATTTTTTTGATTATTTTGGAATTTATTACGACCTTGACTTTAGTGTTCTGTGTTTCTCTTTTCTTTGTATCCGATAACACACATCCATAAAATGATCATATGTATGCCTGTACTTAATTTTTTTCTCTTCATTTTCGTTTTTCTATGAAATTACTGACATATTGTACGTACATATGTATGTACGCTAGTATAAACAAACAGGTAAACGGGAATAATAAAATTTTAACCGACAAAACAAAAAAATGGAAACAATTTGATCGTAAACGCAAGTTAATGAAATACAACTTGTATGTCTGTCTGTCTGTCTATGTAGAGTTTAGAGGCGAATGAAGCAAAATCAATGGAATGAATACATTCACTTTTGCTTATGCGTTGTTCTTCGTTTATTGTTAAACAATTTTTTTCTTCTTTATTATCACAAATAAACAACAAAAAAAATAATTTTTAGTTGAACTTATTTGCGCTAATTAAAGTCGAAACAATGGCAATGCCATGTTAGAAAGTGGGAGTAAGAATTGTAATCGCAATTACGGATACGTTGAAACTCGCTTGAAATGTTCTACATTGGATTTGGTTGATCTTGTTATCAAGAAAAGACAATAAATCATTCCAGTTGTTAGATTATGTGAAAATTATGCATCTGCATACATAATTTCAGTCATTAAAAAATCATACGTTTACTTTAATTAATTAATGCAATGGTATAACTTCATCGCCTATTGTATTCAGCGAAACAATTTCTTACATTTTTGCAGTTAGGTTATGGCATTCCCTTATCGAAATTCTAAAAAATATTGTGATTATTTAATTGATTTCCTTAACTGGTCAAAGGACCAAACTTTATTGAATTAAAAAATTAACTAAATCCACTGAACTTTTACTTAAATCCTAGTATTAATCTCTCCAACTAATGCGTGAGTTGAAAGGCTACTGGTTCACCTAGCCCACAATAAATTCCAAAGTTTATATACCTACACTTAAAATAACATTCTGAGCCCTCTCTTCTAACCCTAGCAAAAAAATAAAACTGTTCTCTACAATCAAAACTTCCGGCTTAGAAGTTCCTGTATGTAGGAAAAGGTATATCTTTTTTTTTTTGGGTATCAGTACTTCCCCTTCTGATGATGTGGACATTGGTATCGCATTCTTGATCACACTTTGTCTGCTACAATGCTCCACAAGTAGTCTTACTTCCAGAAGAGCATCAAGTTTCATATCATCGTCATATATTCTGTAAGTCAAAAATACTTAAAAAATAATACAGTGTTTGGGTGATTTGTGTCTGTTATCTCATACCACTTTTCCGTTGTTACAGCTCAGTCCTCTAATTTCATCTTTAAATATCATGATCTTCGAATAATATCATGATAAGGTTACGTTCAAGAGTCGTCGTAATCTAGTAGGTAGTGTGTTGGCTTATTAGACGTAAGGCCACGGTTCAAACCCCAGGTCAGACATCAAAATGAAAATATGAAAAATAAATTTTTCTTCGGTGACTTCCTCTCAGCAGATTTCCGGCAAAAACTGAGAGCAAATAAAATTGCCATGAAAAGTTTCTCAAAAATCTGTCATTCGGAGTCGACTGTAGGTCCCGCCACTCATGTATAAAATTAACACACACAACATAAGTGGTGTGAAAAACTAGGTCCATAATACTGACTAAAGGGCTGTAATGACCAATTATGTATGAATGAGCTATTTAGGAGTATATGCTTTGGGTATATATGCGTATGTTAGACAGGCATTGTAAATTTCAACAAGTTGAGTTGATACGAAATCTACCTCATTTTGTAGAAGTGCCGAAAATATTCCATTCGACTCTGCCGCCTTAAAAGGGGAGAATCTTTTAATCGCTTCTGTAACCATGTTTGTGGTGATTTCTGAGGTAACCATTGTTCTATTATTCCCAATTTGCCTACGTATAACGATTCCATCTACACGGCGTGAAAGTAGGTGTTCATTAACAGGCCCACATATGTATTCCTCTTCTGTATCCCTGTGTTTAACACCGTATCATTCGTTAGTTATGTGATTATATGGCTATAAACTTAATTTATTTCATAAGCTGGAATGTAAACTATAAAAAATATCAACAAAAACAAAAGTGGTTGTAAAGAAAATAGTAGGCATTAATAAAAGAGATTTGGATGCTATAAGGATGTGCATCTCTCTATTATCTATCTATCTGTAAACTATTCATAATGTTTAAACTAAAGTAAAGTAAAAGACAAATCATAACTCTTAGGGCCGTTATTACAACTTGCCGTTAAAGTTGGGTTTAGTTGTAGGTAACTTTAGCTAAAGTGAACTTTAAAGTGACCTTTAACTTCTTTTCGTTATTACAACTTACAGATAAAATAAACTTAACTTTTTAAAAATATGGCAGTGCCGGAGCAATGTCGATAACACTGCTCACTTAAACAAGTTTATTTAAACGCAGTGGCAACGGCGGGCTTCTATTTTTGTTGTATAAGCTCGTTTTATTTTATTATTTATTATATATTATTTTCAATATGGCAATTTCAAACAAAAACTTAACTATAAAAGTTAGAGGTAGTATGATAATCCCTTCAGCTTAACGCTTACTTCTACCTTATTCTCCTCTTATAACAATGAAAAACAATTTATCTGCCCGTTAAAATCCTGCCTTTAGTTAACGGCAAGCTGTAATAATGGCTCTTAGAATATTACTCTTGTGTTCCATTCATGGTTTTTATTTTTTTTATTTTTTTCCGAAGCTGGTAATTTATTTTTCTTTCTTTTTCATTTGAAAATTTTTTAAGTTTTCTCGAAGAATCATTATGAAACAGTTGTATGGAACTTCTTTAGGATATTTTTGAGATTATTGGATTATGAGAAAAATTATTAAAATTAATAAAATAAAATGAAAATAAAATGAAAATAAAATGAAAATAAAATGCAATGTTAATGTTACTATGCATGTATGTATGTATGTACATATGTATGTATCTATGTATATCAATAGTAATTAATTTCTTATTTAAAACAATGTTTCAGAACTCTCACAATATGAACAGAAATTCGTTAATTAATTAATTTCTTGTTTCTTTTAATTATAAATACAATAATAAAAACTGTTTTTACATAATTCCTATTCATTGTATTAACAAAGTAATGGAACAAATTAAATTCAATTGAAATTCAATATTCACGTACGGTACGTAGTCCTATGAATAAACGATATTGAGTTTAAAAAAGAGAAAAAAGTCTTATTGTTTGCAATACTCAACACTATAACACTTGTATTTTTGAAAAACTTTGAATTTTCCAAATGCCCTGAGCACGTGATAAACATTATCTAATACTATGTTCAGATATGCACTTTTATTGAGTCAATATTCGATTTATTGAGTACAATATTTTAAGTGATCAGACATAATAATATACGCAGTTCAGCTGCTTATTCAATATTCATTTGACAGCTGGTAAACAGATCAACTGGTTGTTTCAATAACATTGTTTTTATTTTGCTGTTTTTGTTTTTTTGTTTGTCGTTGTTGACATTTGAGTTGTCAAATATCAACAGAAACTGTTCGGATAATTGTAATATGCGCACTGAACATACTTATGACAGTGTTGCATTTTAAGTTTTACTCAATATTATAACAATTTGCGTATTTATTGCGCAATAATTAATTGAAACTTTATATGTAATATTGAGCTCAATAATGGCGTTTATTTCAATTTACGCAATAAAGGTGCATATCTGAAAACCGTATAAAATTACATTTGCTGTAACCAAATTTGTATTTGAAACTCTAATATTCTTACGTGCTACAGAACTTGCAAAAAGGGTAGATAATTTTGTTTTGAAACCGCGATATAATTTCAATTACATTGGTTTTATCGTAGCCTCATATTGAATTTCATAAGCCAATTAATAACACTTTAAAACTAGTTTCTTCTATTTCTTCTATTAGCAATAACCTGAGGTTTCCAATGAAACTTATATAACAAAATCATTCTCACATATTTTACAGTTTTCTTATGTGGTCCAGTCTTTTTCATTTAAAAAGAATTGCCGATAAAATTTATCTTTTAAATATGGCTCTAAAATTGTCCAATATATCGCATTAATATTGCCAAATAGAGATTAAATTTTTTATAATAATATTCAATACTTTTGAAACGTTATTTCCTTTGTTTTCTAATGAGTTTCAATTGCGAGTACAATTCACTTGACCCCAAAGCTCACCAACTTTAAATTGATAAACTCCAGATCAAACGTTTATTCTTTTTACCAATTAGAAATACTCATGATCTCCGACTTTTCTCATCACGATATCTCCGCGACATGGAATTTAAAGAGATTAGGCGATGTAGGAATAAGAAACGAATGATATGTTACTATTCCGACTTAGCTCCCACTACCTCTCATTCTGCACTCGACTACTTACCTCTCATTCTGCGATAGGGGATTGAAAACATCGAAACCTTCTGTAGGCAATGTGAAGCAAGTGAAGTAGTATATTTAGTAAACTACACAAGTGTATATGATAACAATGACAATAGGTATCCAACGCCAGCTAATATGAGCTAATAATTCCATCTACAAAATCTGTTTCGAATCTGGAAATATTTTTCTACATTCTATTCTGTCACTAAATTCAGTATATTATCTCCATTGAAAGCAACGAATCGATGTACGCTTGAACAACGTTGGGATTTATTGGAAATTTATTTCCAAAACAAAGAGAATTTATTGGTCAGAAATTGCACTAAAATGTCGTACAAAATTTGGTCGTAGAAAGGGAACGATAGTGTCAATAGGTATAGTTTATTGCTAAAGTTCGTGAAACTGGTTTCATTGTGGAGCCGCCAAGACGTGACCGTGCTCGTACACTGCCTAGACTCGAAAATATCGATGTTGACAGCATTGACTATTAAATTGCAAACGTGTGCGTGAGAATCTATCAACTCGTCATCGCTCTCAAGAATTGAACATTTCACGCACCAGTTTATGTAGAATTTTGCGAAAATATCTCGGTATGACGCCTTACAAAGTTCATGCACTTCGTATTCGCCTCGCTAGGTGGGCCAACGAGAAACTGCAAGAAGATATCGATTTTGCCAAATAAATTATCTTTTGGGATGAAAATCATATCCATCTTGGTGGACACGTTAATAAGCAAACATTGCCGTATTTTTGGGCTCAGAAAACCCACACGAGGTCTTACAAAAGCCAATGCATCCATTACGAGTGACTGTTTGGTGCGGCTTGCGGAGCGGAGGCATCACTGGCCCTTTTTGAAAGTGAGAACGGCGCAACCATTCCATACCATACCCGTCTTTCGTGGCATTGATGTGAACGATGTTTGGTTTCAACAGAATCCAACAATCGCAACAATCGATTTATTGCGACAAACGTTTGATGGCCATTTAAATATCGGAAATGATAATGTGATTTAGCTGTCAAGAAGCTACGATTTGACACTGTTAGACTATTTTCTGTGAGAAGCCGTTATAGAAAAGTGTGATGGCGACAAACCAGAGACAATTGAGCATTTGAAGACCAACACTTGAAGACCATACACTCGAAAAAGTGCACGAAAATTGGTCCTTACGAATGAGGTATTGGGAAGCCAACGGCGGTAGCCGTATGAATGAAATAATGTTCAATTTCTAATCGGAACAATTGTACTTCACAACAAAGAAAAAAGAATTTGGCGAAATTTCAAACCATTTTTGTTTTATTGAATTTTTAAATTTGAATTTTCAAATGGCTCACCCTTTAGATATGCGAAATAGAAATAATGCTTTTTGTTTTAACTGTAGCTATAATATTAATTCCACCGGTGAAATATTTTTGCATACAAATTATATCTTACGGAAGAACTAGAAGTGAGGAGAAGATGTGTATAAAGTCGGTACTTATTATATATATTTATAATTATGTACAATACTAGTAGTAATATAGCAATCCCTAGTATATTTTCTTCTCGGAAATATTCCTCATTTCTCTCAAGATCATAGCACGCAACATCGATTAGTTCATTTGATATTAGGATTTGAGAAGGTCTCGAATGACTAGGTGGCAGAATTTTTGGGAAATGTCTTGCAGAAGACTTAAATAAAATTGACACTTCAATTGAAAATGTCTCTAAATGGAAAAGCATAAGAACTCTCTGATTTATTTAATCTATAATATTGTATTGCAAGTTTTCTGCACTTGCAATACAATTTTTGTTCGCATTCTAATTGTTTTGTACAACTTGTTTCAATTTGTGTTCAATTAAATTTGTAGCACAATTGAAGAGAATAAATATTTCACATGAAATTTATGACTACAATTATGTATTATAAACTGGATTGAATTTTCCTTTGAATAAGAATTTCATATTTATTCACATTAGTTTACATACATATTACATATGATTAATAAAACGTATTAAATTACAAATTTATTTGTTATATTGTAAGTGAAGAAACGTCAAATATTCAAAGTAATTATAAAATTTATTTCAAAGTTTTTCTATTTTTTTGGTTTTGTTTTGTTTTTTTTTTATTAATAAACCCTTTGGATAACATAAATAAATGTGAATGGAATGGATTGGAATGATATGTATGTATGCATTGATATGCGCGCACAAGCATGTAAATTATTAATCGAGTTGCTCACTTAAGTCTTTTGTTTTCACACACCTCACTCATACATACTCCACCTTTTTCTCCATGTGTTATTTAATTTATTCACCATTGTTTTATATCGATTGTATCGATAAATATGTACATACATATATTCGTATGCGTGCATGTGTATGTGTATTTGTAAATATATGAATTCGTGATCACTCACACATATACAAATGTAATGATTACAAGCATTCAAATATTATTTAATAAAGTAAATTGTGTCTGAACGGTGGGTGTCTGCAGCTGTTTTGTATGAATTTTTTTGTTGTTTTTATCATTATTTTCGGATATTCATTGTATTGCCTGCGGTTAATTATTTGTAGTTATTTTTAGCATTGTAGTTTTGTTTTGTTTTTTTTTTTATATTCGTATAGTTTTAAGCGAATTTAACAATACATCAACATAAAAAGGGTACAACATAAAAGTAAAATTCCAAAACTTTAATCATAAACGAACAACAACAACAATACAATAAATTTAAATAGAAATAAAATATGTTATAAAAACATAGCCATATCCTAATGTACATATGTACATACATACACACAGTCGGTATAATATTCACTCATCCATCTATCAATAGTATATCCCATCTCATAGCTAACTAACTGTGTACAATAATTACCAGCCTGTTGATGGTATAAAAACAAATGCGCTTTTAGCTGCCATTATCATTCAAATCACGTACTTCAGAGTGTTAGTACAACGCGTTTGATAAATTATAACAATTTGGATTAACTTTTGTCGTTTGAATAAAACAAATTCGATTTTTGTGCAAAAATGCCCTTCAAGGTGAGTTTGTATGCGTGTTTGCATCCACATTTTATTGTGGTTTGCAATTTTCGTTTCGTTTTCAATATCAAGAAGTCAAAATAACTGAATTTAAATTGCCATTTAGTTGAAAACAACTGTATTTCGGTTTCATTATTTTTTGCATGCACATGGCAACCGAATATACCGATGTCTGCCTTTCATTGGTATTGGCATACTTTAATGGAAAATGTGCAATACTGTGTCTAAAGTAGTGGTCGATTGAATAGCAAAACTAAAAACACAAACTTCTGAATGTATCTTCACAATTAATACGAGCTAATCCACTCTTACTGCTTGTGGTTTCAATGTAAATACTTTTGAAATTGTAATGACCTTCGGAAAATTGTTTCCAGAAGTTTTGTGTGTTAAATTTTTAAAATTCTCTATAATACTATGTAATAATGTGTGATTTCTTAAACT
The DNA here is from genome assembly GCA_932273835.1 of Sarcophaga variegata. Taxonomy (NCBI): domain Eukaryota; kingdom Metazoa; phylum Arthropoda; class Insecta; order Diptera; family Sarcophagidae; genus Sarcophaga; species Sarcophaga variegata. Next base: position 76,091,007 of record OW026359.1, read on the forward strand.
TCCAGTTTATTGCCGTGTTCGCTCTTATTGCTGTTGTTAATGCTGGAGTCATTCAAGTGCCACAACATCATGTGAATTTGGAACATCATCAACCTGTTGTCTACCAACATGTCGCTCCTCAACAACATCATGTTCTTTTACAAAAATCCCACGCAGCACATGAAGAATATCCCGATGATCCTCATCCTAAATACAATTTTGCTTACGAGGTTGAGGACACACATTCCGGTGATTCCAAGAGCCAAGTCGAAAGCCGTGATGGTGATGTTGTCCATGGAGAATATTCCCTAACTGATGCCGATGGTTTCCGTCGTACTGTTAAGTATACCGCCGATGATGTCAATGGCTTTAATGCTGTTGTACACCGTGAGCCTATTAGTGGCCACAAAGTAGTTACAACTGCTCATGTCGCTCCCGTACACATTTCTCCTGCCCATACTACTCAATATCATCATGGTCCAGCTACATATGTTGCCCCAACTGCCGTAGTCAAAACTTCAACGACTTATGCAGCTCCCTCATACGAGACTCCCGTCAATCATCATGCCCACCCTGAACAAATTTATCAATCATATACTACTTACGAGGTCCCTCAACAAGAATCACACGAAATCCACTATTAGTTTCCCTCAATTTTCTCATTTCAATTTTTCATAATTTTCACCTCATTTTGTTATTTAGTTTTTCGTTAAATTCTATCCTAAAAAGAAAAGAAAATATGAAACTAATGTGTCTGTATTATTAGTTTTAATGAAAATAAAAAAGTCTAAAATTTAAATATACAATCAGTGGAACAAATTTTTAATTTTTATTAAATTAACAATAAAAACCAACCATAAAAAGTGTTCTTCGACGAACGCCCTCTTATTAACGATACTCCTAAGCTATTCACATTGTGTATATTTTTTAGTCTTCTGCTGGAAGATTGCTAGTAAATATGGAAACACTGAAAGCCGCCACTCAATAGCAATATGTTTAATTTGTACAATTAAATAGTGATCGTTTTCAAGAATCTTTGTCGATTATGACGGTCGCTCCTTTCGTTTTGTGGGAAATTTGCTAAGGGAACAAACAAGATGAATTTATTGATTTGATTGCATTTGATTAGAGAGTTGATATATTGTTTTTTCTATTTTTTTAAGTTCGAATACCCCAGTGTAAACAGTATTATTGCACACTGTTCCTTAACTTCTCCTCTCCCACAATTATATACTAAAATCCAACATATTAGCCAAGAGCATGTAGTTCGGAATCGACTTTAAACTGTAGGTCTCGCCACTCCCGTATAAAACTAACACACACAAAATAAAGTAGTGTGAGATACTTACTAAAGGGTTGTAATGACCAATTATGTACGCATGTTGGAATGTAAATGTTTAATCGATGATTCGAAGTCTTCTTTTAGTTTTCTCAACTGAGTGAATATGGGGAACATATCACCGACCGTACACTATCAAAATTTGGTTAAATATTATACTATTTAGTAACTTTTTCACTACTACTTGAATGATTAATACGAAATAATCATCTCTCCTCATCTCGAACTCTTGAAATCAATAATGTAAAATATACGTATTGTTGCTGTAGCTGATGACAGAAAACCGTTTTCGAATTATTTTTCATTTTTTTCATTATTTATAGAGGGATTAACCAAACAGATTAAATGTTATTAAGTATTTATCTTATCCTAAAAGCCAAATATGTACTAACAGTCTCCTAAGACTAGTGAACTCAGTTATTACGGCATTGTTATCTACAATTAGACTTCCTCAACAACATTTATTGTGGAATTGTGGAAAGCATTCGATATGCTGTGATTAGAACTAATCTGAGAGAATTTCAATATTTCCCTGTTGACGTTTTAGACTATTGTACCGTCTATTCCACAAAATCAGCTGCTTACTGTAGCTCATCGCTACAACATAAGCATATTAACTTTTTTATAAAAAAAAAGAGAAAAATAACGTTTAAATATTTATTAACGCTATGTATAATCGTCTAAACTGCAAAATGTACGATATATGTAAAGCTTTTAACAAGCTTTAATAAAAACTGTACAAATCCTATTGTTTTCAACGGTAACTGTTTACAAAACAAAAGTTTCATAAGGCGTCAACAAAGCTGCACAGTATACATGGTCTTTCTATCCGGTGATCCTCTTCATCTACGTATAACAATTTATAAAAATTGTCAAATCTTCTCATATTGTTGTTATTTTAAACACTCCATACATACGTACATAAATGGTCATTACAACCTGACTGAAGGGTCCAGCTTCTCACACCACTTATGTTGTGTGCGTTACTTTTATACACCTAATTCTGTTTTTACACGGTAGATTGGTTCCAGAAAAAAACGTGTAAAAAAACCGTTTAAAAAAAGACACTGATCGTATGCAAAAATAGGTGATTGGTTCCTAATCTCTAAAACCTATTAAAATTGGTGAAAAACAAGGATTTTTTTAAGTTTTGTATTTGACATTTTCTTTTAGGGATTCATAAAATATTTAACAAAATTAAAAATATAAATAACTTAATAAATATAAAATATTTTTTGACTTACCTTTCATCTTAATGCGTTAAATTTAATGTAACGATAGAAAAACAAATTTGCCAATATAAAATTTCTTTACCAAACACAAAATATTAACATATTTCAATTGCTCTGACCTTTGTGCTTGTATGCACAAAAGGGAATTCCCCTAAATTTGTGCCATTTACATTTGCTTTGACCAGTAAATTTGCTTGTCGCGCAAAATGGAATTCCCTTAAATTTGTGATATGAACATACTTTGCAAAAATTAAATTTGACAAAAAATTTAAGCACAAAAAATTTTAAATCGTGCTAAATGGAATAAAATCGTGTAACAAAAATTAAAAATATTTTATTTTCAAACCGTGTTATATCAAAACCGTGTAAAAAAAGACCGTGTAAAAACAGAATTAGGTGTACATGAGTGGCGGGACCTACAGTTTAAAGACGACTTCGAACGCCAGATTTTTGAGAAACTTTTCATAGAAATTTTATTTACTCTCAGAGTTTTTGCCAGAAATCTGCTGAGAGGAAGTCGCCGAAGAAATATTTTTTCATATTTCGTTTTGATGTCTGATCTCAGGTTTGAACCGCGGCCTTACGTCTAAAAAGCTAACACACTACCTACTAGACTATGGCGACACTCCAAGTGATATGTACATTGTGTTCATTCTTAAAAAAAATTCTTCACATAACCAAAATTAAATTTTAAAATAACCAAAATTAAATCTTGTTATAACTCTCTAAATATACATATGGTATGTGCATAGACACCCTTTTAATAAATAGTGCTTTTAGTTTTAGTCTTTATAGTAATTTTATTAAATTAAATTATACATATAAAAAAATTAATAAATAATAACAATACAGCGTATTGAAGAGATAATCACTGCTCTCCGAAACAAAATAATAAATCAGTTTATCTAGCGCGGCTATTACACTAGCGAACTTCGCCTGCAAATCTAACCTGATGGCTAACCATCAATCTCGTGTAATAGAGCGAAATTCGTGTTGACAAACTTTACCTGATGAATATCAAAAAATTTTAAAATTTGGCTGGATAGTGTAATAGAAAAACCACTCTATCTCATCTGATAGATAGTCACTGAATTTTGAGAGCTTAAAAGGCTGCACAAATTTTAGATAAATATATTTATACTTTCGTGTGTCATCGAGGTGAAAGCTCGTGTTATAAGCCAAAATTTCAAGATGAAAACTGTTTCTAATATAAGAAGTTAATAGAGAATTCGAAAACTCTAACTCAAAACCTACAGATATCAAGTTAACATATCTCATGTCACCGGCTATTATTTCGTAATTCATTGTGGAACTGAAACAAATCCGTTACTTTACTAACACTCGCTGCATCATGTTGGACAGATACACTCGAAATATTTAAATAATCCTTTAAAGTTCATGTAAAATCACTTTCAGTCCTCTCCTCTTCAAAATCACTTTCACCATCAGGTTCTATTACGTTTATTTTTTGCCGTTTTGCTGGTTTAATCGCAGATTCATAACTGTCTTCCGAGAAACTATCCCTTTCCGAATCACTACAATTTATTTCCAAATCACTCGGATAATCAGACAAGTCATCCGCGTACAATTCATTGAAAAATTCTTCGTTAGCCCGATCTGCCATGGTTGCAATTTTTACAGAACTAAAATTGTTATAAAACTCTGAATATCTAGAAAATAACTGTCGTCTACGTCTACGATGAACAAAGCTTTTGCAGTATTCTATATTGCCCTGGGTTTCATAAATTCAAATTGCTAGTGCAAGTGCAATCACGAGTTAACTCGTGATCGGTCAACAACTTTTGAGTATTGGGTATAGACGGTATTGCGCTTTCCATATAACCTATTCAACGATGGTGAACTCCAAAATTGATCACATCCAGCTTAATTCTTTAACTACCAAGAATCAGATGCAACGAAGACTTATTGCCAGCTTTCTGTCATATGGGATGTGTTCAGTGATTCCCTCGCAATGGAAAAATGCAGTAATACGGTGTTCTGATATGTATCTTTGTTGCGTAAATCGCAATAAACTCCATTATTGATCTCAATATTCATATAAAGTTTCAATTAATAATTGCGCAATAAAAATAAAATGTTATAATATTGAGTAAAACTCAAAATGCAGCACTGTCGTAAGTATGTTTAGTGAGCATATTACAATTATCCAAACAATTTTTGTTGATATTTGACAACTCAAATGTCAACAACGACAAACAAAAAAAAAATAAAAAACAAAACAACAAAACAACAAAACAAAATGTTGTTGAAACAACCAGCTGTTCTGTTTACTAGCTGTCAAATGAATATGTATTGAATAAGCAGCTGAACTGCTTATATTATTATGCCTGAACACTTCAGATATTGTACTAAATAAACCGAATATTGACTCAATAAAAGTGCATATCTGAACATAGTATAATTATGTATGAATTATGTATTTTAAAAAGAAAATTCATTTAGAAATTGGTTCCTGAATAGACAACGCATTTATTTATTTTTTTATTATATAAACGTTTGGTTTGCTGGTTATAGAATAATTGATTTTTTATGTTTTGCAAAAGTTCTTATACATACAATAAGATTATTGAAACAAACATAAGGCCCAGACATGTATGTATAGACTATATTATTGGGCTTAAAATAGTGCATTCATTAATAAAATAATACAATAGAAAAATGTTTAAATGAAATTTACTAAATTTTTTATTTACCGTAAGTGGTTTTGAAAGTATTTGTGGTATTAGTGTTGTTATTGTTATTGTAATGGGGTTTTTATAACTCTAATGACACATCTTTCAATAAAAAAAAAAAAACTTTTGAAAGTGCTGGTAGCACACGATGTCATACTTACATACTTATTACGACCTAACTTCTCAGACCACTTATGTTGTGTGTGTAAATTTCTTCCATAAGTGGCGAGACTTACAGCTTAAAGACGACTTCGAATGACAGATTTTTGAGAAACATTTCTTCGCAGTGATACCGAAGTGACAAGTGTGTTCAGCATATTACAACTTTTTTCAGCAGACCGCGAGAGCTGTCCTCAGTTTTCGATACACGAATTCTGCGTTTACAAACTCTTTTCTGCAAGCATTTTTACATGTGCTTTTATCCGGGGAATACTGTACATAATTAAATTAAAAAGACTCAATGGTTACCTAAATGTGAAGCAAAAAATTTCCGTATACATTATAAGGATTATATTGAGAATGAGTTTTCAGAAAAAAAAACATCACAATTTTAATTAATTAAGCGTATATAATGAGATTTAAATTACTTTTGTCACTCGCAACCAGTTTTATTAGAAATGAAAGAAAATTAATAATTTATTGTCTTTTTATGTCAATTTTAAGTCAACTATTGAAACATGAATACAAAAAGTGTATAAAAACGTATGGTTTCGAACAAGAAGCTGTAGTTGAATTAAAGTTTGTTGCAGTTAAACAGCTTCGGTGCTTACAAAAATCTAAAAAAAGAAATGGCTTTTAAGGTACAATATTTGAATAATTTGCTAACGTATTTGAAATTTGGACTTAATAAGGTTTCTGTAATTTTAGTTTATTGCTGTCTTTGCTTTACTTGCTGTTGCTAACGCTGGCATCATTCCAGCAACCCAAGTCTATCATGCAGCCCCAGCCGCAGTAGTTAAGACTGTTGCTTCTCATCCTGTCTTGACAAAAGTTGATGATGAATATGATCCTCATCCTCAGTACAAATTCTCTTATGATGTCCAAGATGCTATCTCTGGTGACTCCAAACATCAAGTTGAAGAACGTGATGGTGATGTAGTACATGGCGAATACTCTTTAATCGACTCGGATGGCTTTAAACGAACTGTGCAATATACTGCTGATCCTGTCAATGGTTTCAATGCTGTTGTTAACCGCGAACCGTTGGCTGTCAAGACAGTTTTAGCTCCCACTGTAGTTAAAACTGTTGCACCAGTTGCTCACTATGCTGCTCCTGCTGTGGTGAAAACTGTTGGTCCTGTTACTCACTACTCTGCTCCAGCTTTAACCAATTATGTTTCACCTGTTGCTCACTATGCCGCCCCTGCTACCTACATTGCTCACCACTAATGGCCATTTCAAATGGAATTAATAAAATTTAATTAATTCATAAGTTGTTGACATGAAATAAATTTTAATTTACAATACAAATTCACTTTAATTCTTAAGTATGAAAGGAAATTTTGTAGTCAATACGAATGTAGAGTTAATGTTAATAACCGTTTCAACATCCGTGTTCCATAATACATTGTGAAAGTAAAAAAACGTGGATTTCTTTAAAATTGATTTAGTTACTGTATTAGGTACTTATAATATAACAAAATTTATTTGAATATTAACCCTTTTTACACTGAGGATCATGGATTATTAACGGACCACCGAGTGGACTTGACTGTATATAACAAACTGCCCACTAACCTAACCTAACTCTGAGCTAATTCTTACATATTTTGCAGAAAGCGCACAGAATCTTAAATATCTTTCGCAAATCTAAATGAATAATCGTAATTCCTTCTGTACTTATTTAATTAAAAAGGAAAACAAACAAGAAAATAAAAAATTATGAAACTTCTATTTATCGGCTGTTCGTTCGCATGCTGAGGATTAAGGGACGTAAAAATCTTGCAAAAAAATTTAATAAAAATAATTAAATTATAACGTCCTGTGGAGAAATTCTTTCTAAATTTCAATAAAAGTTTTCAGAACTAATTTGGACTCTTTAACGCAAAGCAAAAATGTTTTTAACTTTCAAGCTACACAACTAAGCTGAATTCACAAAAAATACGCCATACATTGTGTTTTGATACTTTCAACAACGATAATAACGTTTCAGCTTGACACAATCAGAACTTTGATATACAAACATTGAATATGTTTGCACATAACAAGAAAAATCTAATGATAGCTTTTAAAGCACTCAACGCAATCCAAAAGTTAAAAGTTGCCCAACTTTATGTGTTGTGTTGTGTTAACGGAGGAGTACCGAATTATACAAACCACATAAGATAACATACATACATAATTGGCCATTACAACCCTTCAGTCAGGATTACGGCCTAGCTTTTCACACCACACATGTTGTGTGCGTTAATTTTATACGTGAGTGACGGGACCTACAGTTTAACGTCGACTCCGAACGACAGATTTTTGAGAAACTTTTTCATGGCAGGTTTATTTACTCTCAGAGTTTTTGCCAGAAATCTGCTGAAAGGAAGTCGCCGAAGAAATTTTTTTTTCATATTTCGTTTTGATGTCTGATCTGGGGCCTGAACCCGGGCTTTACGTCTAATAAGCGAACACACTACCTACTAGGCAACGACGACTTCAATGGATTCACATAAGATAACATTTATTTCAATTCTGCTGTTAGCTGGAAGAGTCCTTGGAAATGGCCTTTATAATGATTATATAATTGTGTGATTAGTTGTATGACAGAATAAAAAGTGCCCTAAAATGGAGCGATGTTAGGTTCTGATAAATTGTCCTTTATCATCTGTAAACAATAAATTTCGTCGAATATATTACTACGAGTAAATTTTGATGCAAAAAATCTCATTATTTAATGTATTTTCCAGGTGGTCGGTATATTTTTGGAATGTTTTCCACATTTGTAACACGAAATAACGCCATTATTACAACTTCCGTTAAAGTTGGATTTAGCTAAAGGTAACTTTAGCTTTAAAAGTTAGCGGTAGGATGATCCTCCATTTAGCTTAACGCTCACTTCTACCATATTGTCCACTTATAATAATAAAAAACAATTTATCTGCCCGTTAAAATCATTTCTTTAGTTAACGGCAAGTTATAATAAACGTCCTTAGAATACTTTGATTACCTTTAGTATACAGGGTGTCTTATAATACTGAATTATATTTCAAGAATTTACAGTGCAGTCTTTGAAGTGAGTTCTTCAGTTGTCCTGATTTTGTTTCTCTGTGGAATTTCCAAGACAGGCGAGGTGTTTACCACGATATGTTCAGATGGATTATTATTAATTAATTATTTATTTTAATTGATGACCGACAATGATCCCATACGTAAACGTAAATTATTTTCTAAATTTTTGTAAATAAAAGATGTCATCCTGCAGGCACAGAGGCACTGATTTTGGTTTTTTTCTTCCGTGCTGAATCAAGCAGTGTCATCAGTATTAATGGAAGTATAAGTGTAACTAAGTGTTTCCATTGCTAAAGTATAAATTAAAACAGAACAGGGTCTTCCACTCCAAGGTCGTAATAAAACATAAAAAATTTAAAAGAAGTATTCTTATTGGTGCGTGGGTAAATGCATGAGAATCTTGTTACTAATCTATTCAAGAAGCTTTCTTTGAATCGACACAATCGTGCTTTAAACCTAAAGGATCTAAAAAAAATTGGGGAAATGTTGGTATACAACAAAATCCAATTTCCAATGGAATTTTGTAACGGGAACTTGAATAAACAGATACTTTATGCCACAATAAAGAATTTTAATCTTATTAGGATTTGAAATGAAATTTTTAATATCCAATCATTTGTTCGACTTCAAATATATTTAAGTAAACATGAAGACCCAAAAGAGACCAGCGTAGAGAGCCGCGTTCACATGAACTGGTATTTTTCATTAAAAAATAAATTCATAAATTTCTATGGTATCTTTTTGTAAAACTATTCAAAATCCATTCAACTGGTTTTAAAGGAAAATAATTAATTAAACTTGAAATTTTGTTAATGGTTATACGACATACATACATACATATATTTCGGCTAATAAACGAACATATGAACACCATTGTACAAGAATATAAAGACGTAATAAAGTGCTCTAAAATGTTGCTCAGTGTAACAATCAAATGAGCCAAGAGTTTGTTATCTTCAAATACTCTTTCAATGTCAAGTCTTTCGTTTACAATTGTATTCCGATTCGAATAAGTTGTTGACTGCCCTACTCTAAATGTATTATACAATATATGTACGTCACCGTAATTCATTCATAACAATTGTTGTAAATTTAACAACAAGTACTACATATACACATAGTTTATGTGCCTATAATACCGATGCCCTAAGCGATAACAGGTGAATATTTAATACGAATACAATTGCATGAATAAAGGGAATTACACTCACCGGTGACTATAGTTGACATGTATGTGAATAAGACAAGAAAATTTTGTTAATTTTGTATAAAAAGCTATCGATTGTACCATTTCTTATCACAAGTTAATTTGCACTCAATTCAATCAGATACATCAATACACTTTCAGGTGTCACTAAATCAATCTTATCGAAATGGCATTCAAGGTATGGCATTGTAAACAAACTAAAAATAAGAAAGGGATTAACGAAAGCCACAAAGATTGTGGCTATAAGAGTATTCATTGGATTATACTCATAATTATTTTCTTTTTCATTTTCTTTAGTTCGTTGCTGTCTTTGCTTTACTCGCTGTTGCCAATGCTGGCTTCCTGCCCTCCGCTCAAGTATACCATACAGCGCCAGCTGCTGTTGTCAAGACCGTAGCTCCAGTAGCTCATTATGCTGCCCAACACGTATTGGCCAAGACTGTCGAAGAATACGATCCTCATCCTCAATACAAATACGGATACAATGTTCAAGACAATCTGTCCGGAGACTCCAAGAGCCAAGTTGAGGAACGTGATGGTGACGTTGTACGTGGTGAATACTCTTTGATCGATGCTGATGGTTATAAACGCACTGTTCAATATACTGCTGATCCCATCAATGGTTTCAACGCCGTTGTCAACCGTGAACCTCTTGTTAAGACTGTTGCTCCAGTTGCCCACTATGCTGCTGCCCCAGCTGTAGTTAAAACTGTAGCCCCTGCTTACACCACTTATGCTGCTCCATCCGTAGTTAAGACTGTAGCTCCTGCTTACGCCACTTATGCTGCTCCATCTGTAGTTAAGACTGTAGCTCCTGCTTACACCACTTATGCTGCTCCATCCGTAGTTAAGACTGTAGCTCCTGCTTACGCCACTTATGCTGCTCCATCTGTAGTTAAGACTGTAGCTCCTGCTTACACCACTTATGCTGCTCCATCCGTAGTTAAGACTGTAGCTCCTGCTTACGCCACTTATGCTGCTCCATCTGTAGTTAAGACTGTAGCTCCTGCTTACACCACTTATGCTGCTCCAGCCTTAGTTAAGACTGTAGCTCCTGCTTACGCTACTTATGCTGCTCCATCTTTAGTTAAAACTTTAGCTCCAGCCTACACTACTTATGCCGCTCCCGCTACATATGTTGCCCATCACTAAATGCCCATTTCGTTAATTCATTGTGACTACTAATGATTATTTATATTATTGTATTGTATTGTTGATTTAATAATAAATTAAAAATATTAAAGGAAAAAAAACGTATAAAAACATTGTTATGTAATTCTATCATGGATTTGATTTCGATGAACTTGGTCTTGATGTAAAGTGTCATTGATTTTTAAAGTAACGATAAAAAATTATCTTTTTTAATATTTGGCACACGATTTTAATTTGATTCTAAACCAGTCACAGAGTACAGTTAAATTCAGTAGAATGCAATACAATACTTTTGCTATACATATATTCATTATCCACCAAATATTGCAATAATTCATCAATGCAATTATAATCCCTTGTGTGGGTAACACCAGCAATGAACAACATAGGAAAGACATGCAACGACATCCCTTTTGGATTAGAGTAGGTAGTTTCCTGCGTTCGCACCCATTGAGCCCCAAACCGACCATTCGGCTTTAATAGGCAATAAATTTAACACCGGCTAGACTTTTGGAATAAAAATTTTTTATGGAATGTAGCAAAAATTAGTCGCCGTAGTCTAGTAGTGTGTTGGCTTATTATTCGAGCCCCAGGCTAGACATCAAACACAAAATACAAAAAGTTTTTCTTCGGCGACTTCCACTCAGCAGATTTCTGGCAAAAACTCTTAGAGTAATAAAATTGTCTTAATTGACAAGTACACGTCTTCTAACCTAACCCAACCTAGCAGAAATTATTATAAGCGTGTGTAGAAGATTTCTGGTTATGAATTTCCATTTGACCTCTGATCCAGCAGACCCATATGAATCCTGGGTGAATTGCATTGGAGCAAAATGTTTAATTCGTGGCCTAGCTGTCTGATAATACTACTTTATTCCGTGGGTACAGGGCGCTGTAGAATGTGAATTGCATTTAAGTTCAACGAAGAAAAATACTGCTGGGAAAATACTTCCACGTAGAGATAGTTCATCGCTTACGTACCACTACCGGTCTTAGATCCATCTAAATTACTTGAGGACTTTCAGGTCATGATACATTCCGAACAATTTCGCGCTCAACTTGTTTCCTAACCATTATCCTAATTCTATCCTCCATAGCTCTAACCCAATAAAATATAGAGAACTTCTAGTGATTGATAGTCCCTTGCTGTTTGATGTATGTCCCCTACATACATAACATACATACATACATACATACATACATAATTGATCATTACAACCCTTTAGTCAGGATTACGACCTAGTTTCTCACACTACTTATGTTGTGTGCGCTAATTTTTTTATACATAAGTGGTGGGACAGATTTTTGAGAAACTTTTTATGGCAATTTTATTTACCCTCAGAGCTTTTGTCAGAAATCTGCTGAGAGGTAGTCACCGAAGAAATATTTTTTCATATTTCGTTTAGTTGGAGATGCCTGACCTGGGGTTTGAACCGAGGCCTCACATCTAAACACACTACCTACTAGACCACGGCGGCTTCGGCCTACATAGTCCGACAAAAGCCATGCCTGCCACAGGCATTAAAGGCGAGAAGATCTCCCCTTTTGGGCGAAGTCTGATTGGTGTGAGACTAATTCAGGCTTTTGATATGTACTCAACAATATAGTATTAGTGGATAGATGTAGTATTTATCAATGTTAGTACTTTTCAGTACTAAAAAGAAATACACATAGGCCAAGTGGAAGTTGTCATTTAAAATAACCGTAAAATAATGATGTAATTGAAATACTCTTGGTGAGCTATTTAGCATCGATTTTGTGAGTTAAAGATTCTACCGACATATTTTACCTATCATTCTAGTTAATCACAAATTTTATTATCAATAAGTAGGACACAAAGAAAATGCTTAGATGGGAAAACAGAAATAGAAACGGAACAAAAATTGATTATAATTTATTGTTTTATTTTTAATTTCTACTAGAAAATAAAGATCTTCAAAGTAATTTTCAAATTAATTTTTTTTTTATTTATTTCTATCATAAAATCAGTATAAAATTTTCTAAACTTAACATTTACATCTTATGCGATTCTACATAAAGTATTGCAACAATTATAACATTTTTGTATGCCACATAATAAAGTTTGTCTATTAGATATATCTATTTAAGGCAAAAAGATCGCGAAAAAACCTTTTATTTGGAAAAGAAATTTTAAAAAGACCCCTTTAACAACATCTGTACAGAGGCTGTAAAGTAGGCTAATTCAGCAAATTTCTTATAGTAGCAAATCTTGAAGACCTACATTTGTCTTCAAATCTGATAGTCAGTTCGCTGCAAACTTCGTTAATCATTTTTTGCTTATACTTTCTGTGCAAACGATTAGTGGAAAAATTTCAAGGCAAACCAAAAACCATTTTTAAGTTCTTATTTTGAATGATTTGAAGCTTATTTAGATATGTCTTAGCACTGCTATGATACCAAACTTGACAGCCGTATATCATTATAGGACGAATGCACATTCTATACAATAGAAGTTTATTTTCTACATTTAATTTGGATTTTCTGTTTAATAGAGGGAACAGCGCTCTTCCATTTCTTAAAGCCTTTTCACAAGTTTGCAATAAATGTTGCCAGAAGGTGAGCTTTTTATCAAGTGTGACACCTAGATACTTTATACTGTCTTGTAAGGAAATTATATTTCCGTTAATGCTAACAGGGATACTTGGTATTCTTTTTGGAGACTTGTTATACGGAAACAGTATTGCCTGCACTTTATTATCATTGATCCTGATTTTCCATCTTTCGAAAGTTCGATAGGCCTCTATTCATTTGTTTTACTATAGCGTTAGAAAGTTTTCCATAAGCTATAATGGCAGTATCATCAGCATAAAAGGCAGTAAATTGGTTTTTAACAGGTTTAAAATCGGAGATAAAAATTAAATACAAGGTTGGTGATAAAATTGAACCTTGTGGTACCCCGGCGGGAATGCATCTTTGTGTAGAAATTGCATCATCTACTTTAACTTCAAAGGTTCTGTCCTTTAGAAAACTTTTTATGATTTTTTGGAGTTATATAGGCTAATTAAATTTATTAAGTTTGAAAATTAGACCATCGTACCATATGGAATCAAACGCCTTCTCAATATTTAGAAAAATTACCCCTGTACTCTTTCGTCGAGTCTTGTTATCATTTATTATTTTTACCACTTTTTTGATCTGATGAACCGTTGAATGCTCGTTTCTGAAACAAAATTGGTCATTATTTATTATTTTATGGATATCTGTGTATTCTTTCAATCTGCATAAAATAATTTTTGCAAAAATTTTATCGAGTACTTTTTGTCTTTTCCGGACTTTAAAATAGGTATAGCAATTGCCTCTTTGAATAGTCAAGGAAATTATCCATTCATCAAACACCAATTAAAAATTTGGGTCAAGTATTTAAAAAAAGAGTCAGGCATCTTTTTAGCTATAATCGCCTTTATGCCATCTTTACCAGGCGCTTTTTTATTTTTAATAGTTTTTGTAAAGAATTTCACCTCTTCTACAGTAGTTAAATCATCAGATATGTTGGCTATTGGTTGCATGTCAATCCATATCGAATGTTGATTAACTTCATGGTCAGAAACGCTTTCTAAATTGTTTGATAAATTTATTTATTTTATTTATTTTACTTTCAAATTTAGCACAACAAGATAGAAATCTTATAAATTAAAGTGCTACTGATTACGTACAAACAATAAGTTTAAGCATAATGTAATAATTAAATATAAATACAAGTTAAATTAAAAAAATTTAAAAAAAATTAAAAAAATATAATAAAAACAGATTACAAATAATTTAATGCATTAATTTTATTTTATACAATACTTCAACTAGTCATTAACGAAAATATTTCAATAATTCAATTTTAAATCTGTTTGCGTTGCTAATTATTTGAATTCTTTTCGGTAATTGGTTCGAGTGCAGTAAATAAAGCACTGACGCTCAGAGAAGGCAGTTTTATATTTTCGTTGAATCAATACCAGTCCTCTACCCGATCTGCCGAAACTTATAGTTCCATAAAGGTAGGTCGGTTGTGCAGTATAAATTATTTTATGTAAAAATAACAAACTCTTAAACTTCAAAAGATTTTCAAAACTCATATTACAAATTTGGTATGAGAACACAGATATGGAATCACGTATTCCTCGATTGAAGATATATCTTGCAATATATTATAAGCGACTTTCAATTTCCGCAAATCATTTGCATCGCAATTTGCATAAATTTCGCATCCATATAAAAGGACTGGTAGCAGATAAGTTTTAGCAAGCAGCATTCGTATTTTAAAAGGTGTTGAACATTTTACAGCCCAAAGATTTCTCAACATACCATAAATTTTACCTACTGCAGAAGCAATGTGATTGGACCAGGTCAATTTATTATTAAAAATTACTCCTAAGTTTTTTGAACAGCTCACAAATTCAATCACATTACCATTTATCTCAATTCGAATATCGTCAGCAATCTTTATATTACTTCTATCTATTAAAATACACTTTGATTTTGTGGGATTGATACAAAGTCCATTGTTTTTGGCCCAAATATCTATTTTCTGCAAATCAGAGTTTATATTGTTGACACATGCGTTAATTCCATTTAAAGTACCGCTGTTGTAGATTTACAATGTTCTAAAGTATCCGGTAAATCATTGATATATAAGCAGAATAATAGTGGTCCAAGCACTGAGCCGTGTGGGACACCTCTATTAACATCAAGGCTTTCAGAATATGTTCCATTATAAAATACAATCTGAGATCGACCTGTGAGATACGAATGTAACAATCTACAAGCTGTTTCTGAGAAGCAGAAAAGTTTTTCCAATTTTTTTAATAAAATGGAGTGATCAACTGTATTAAAAGCTTTACTGTGATCAAGTAAAACTAAAATGGAAATCATATTATTATCAAGATCTGCTCTTAGATTCTCCACTACATCTGTCAAGGCTGTCATACAACTCCTTCCTTTAATAAATCCCAATTGAGCAGTACATAAAATATTATTTTCAATAACTTTAGATAAGAAGGGAAGAATAGATATTGGCCGAAATTCGTTGTTTTGTTTAGGTATTGGTGTAATTTTTGATTTTTTCCATTCATCAGGAAATGTTGATTTTGTTAGCACTGTGTTAAACACATAAGTAACATAAGGCAAAAGTTTATACAGCAATATTTCAAAAAACCTGGGATTTAATCTATCTATACCGATAGCTTTAGACTTTTTTGAACGAAAACTGCTCAGAACTTCCAATTGGCTAACGCACCGAAATGTAAAAGAATCCTCAATGGATACACTACAGAGATCGTCATATATATTACTGGTCGGTGATGGTATGTTTGCATTTCTAAACATATGGTTTAAGCTATCGACATCAACATCACATGAAGAAACGTTATCTTTTCCAATTCCAATTTTACGAATTTCTTTCCATTTAGAACTGCTATCAATAGCTGACGAAAATCTTCTCTGATAATACAGATTTTTCGCTTGTTGTATACTGTTACCAACAGCTTTACGACAATTTTGAAATAGTGCTCGAAGTTCTGGAGTTTTAAATTTCCTCCATCTAGCATACGCAGTATTGCGCTCATTTATCAGTCTCTTAATATGAGTGGTAAACCAAGGTGTTTGATACGCTGCTACACGTCTAGTTTTTATGGGTACATTCGCTTCATATAAAAATTTGACATTCTGTTGTAAAAAACGCATTTGATCATTTACATCATTATATAAATAGATTTGATTCCAGTTTGTATCTTCCAGCTGTTGTAACAAGAGGTTATAATCTATACCCTTAAAATCTCTGTATTCATATTCCTCCTGCTGTGTATTGATGTGATGATCATACGTTATAAATAACAGATCATGGTCCGAGAAAACTGATGCCGAAATCTGGTCATATAACAGAACTTTTGACAAATTGTTTACAAATACCAGATCTATCAAGCTGTTAGTGCATCCATGATAATGCGTAGGTATAAGAGTGTTCACGGGAAATAGCCCCAACGAACGCATGGGATCAATTAAAGTATTATTACATAGCAAATTATTGTTAAAATCACCAAGGATAATAATCTCGTTGTATTCGACAGAAAGGTTCTCCAAAATACTTATAAATAAGTCAATTTGTACATCTCTATGGGGTCTGTATACACTTCCAACTAATATCTTCCTATTGTTCTTTGGGATAATCTCAATAAAGAGGTATTCGACTTCACTGCCCGCTTTTGATTGCATTTTCACAGCACAATTGATACCACACCTCACAAAGATTGCAACTCCACCACCTCTGGCTTTGCTTTGGGTTCCATTTATTATAATCCTTCTGTCCGAACGATATAACTTAAAACCAGGCAAGTTATAAACTGAATCAATAATATCAAGGGAAAACCAGGTTTCAGAGACACATACTATATCCACTCCAGAAGAGGCAAAGATATATCGAGATTCATCAATTTTATTACAGAGACTTTGATGTGGGCTATTTTTAAACCAGTTTTCTGCTTAATCAGAACTCGAAGCATATTATGTGCACTCTCCTTAGAACCAAATTTATTATTTAACAACATCAATTATAAAAAATAAAAATGTAAGTACATAATTGGCAACGCAATAGGACATATTATAAATGTTAAATATATAAACGTAGTTGGAATGAACCAGTTGAATATTAAATAAAACAGTATGAAAACTTTTTAAAAGAATTTTTGTTAGATTTGTAATCCTTGCATTAAGAAATAAGCTATTGATCTTAATATTAAAATGAAAAATAAATAATTTTAACAATACTAATATAATATATATAATATAATAATAAATTAAACTTATTCCCCAGAACACGGAAAAAGCTGGTGAAGGTGATCAATTTCATCTATTTGAACTGGATCATCATTTAAATGCTTCTTAACATACACAAGACCCCGCCTTGTATAAACACTGCTTATGATTTTCCTTTTTCTCAGACGAATTGACGAGCGGAGTATTTTAAAATTCAATTGCGTTAAATTTTCGTTTACATAAAATTTGGCATTAGAATTTAAACCAATATCCCTAAATGTAAGAGAATAACCTTTTTGTCTTCTAAAGTCTGCAAGTGATTTCAAAACAACATTTTTCATATTCTGACTGAAGTTTAACAATTATTGCTGCATCCTTAGAATTCTGTTTATTTAAACCATTTATTCGGTAAATAGATTTTACACTTGGGACCGTAATGCCAACATTACTACATATTGTCGCAAATATATCCTGTAGGTTTTCATTATCAAGATAAGGAATCTCGTTTATCCTCAGTTCACAGGAAACACCTCGATTTTCTTGTTGTTTAAGCTATTAAATTTAGTGACAATATCACTGAGGAGTTCATCCTTATATTCTTTAAATTTTTTATCTAGCATTTGTACAATTTGCTCAGTGAATTTTTCAAAACGTTTATCTATGACGTTTATCATCTTAAATGGTGATTGAGCGATGATATCGTTAGTAATATCTCTTACACGCGTGTTGGTAGGGGTGTTTGAAAAAGCAATTGAGGATTGGTTATTCATACTTGTTGCCATTTTTGCGCCTTTATTTCTATTTTTAGATTTAGAGTTGTTGTTACTTACAATTTTCTTATTTTTCGTACTTGTTCTTAATGCATACATGTATTCAAAAATTTACGACAAAATGTGGAGTCAATATTTTGATGCTCACTGTATAAATTAACGTTTAATTCATAAGCAGTGAATTTCAAACTGTAATAAACCGTGAGATTTGTTCAGTGTGTATTATTATTATATAGCTATATTAACACACATATGGTGAAAACAGCTGATATTAACATACATATGGTGAAAACAGCTGATCAATATAGGATATTATTGTTGCTCTTTTTTATTGTTGTTTATCTTTTAAATTAACTTTATTTTGTTTTGATTTTAATATTTTTACAGATTATTGTTTCTATATTTGTTGTAATTGTTGTACAAAAACGGTTTATAAATTGTTCTGATTTTAGTTATTGTTTGTGTATTTGGTTTTGTTTTTTTTTTTAATTTTTATTGTTATTGTTTTGATATATATGCACTTGTTTTTTGCAATGTTCGTAAGATTTGTTGTTTGTTTTTAAATTTTCAGTGATTTTGAATATTATTATTAACTATTGTTTAAATATTATTTTAATTTGATAAATCTAATTTTAATAAAGTGAATTTATAATTCATCTGATCAAATTTGATAAATCTATTGTTAATTATTTTAAAATATCCAATGTCACACACAATAAATTCAAAAATACGTCCGTTCAACTCGATGACTCATATAATTATGATTACGTTCAAAAACATCAGCAATTATATTAGCTTTTTGAGACAACGGCTTCCCGATTACCTTTGATTGCCTTTGCCAACTTCCAAAATTTTTGTTTACCCCTAGGCAAACTCTGCAAAAAAGAATTCCAGTTGTTATTTCGGTCAATACAGACATTTTGATTGATCAAGATATTGAGTTGATTCAAAATAAAGGGTGTTTTTTATAGAGGTATAGAACTTTAAGTTGCAATAAAACAACGATGGATTATTTGATTGACATGAATTTTATTTATCCGAAAGATAATCTTGTGGCATTACATTTTAAATATGATTTCTGGCATATGACCGCCACGGTTGGCGCGGATGTAGTCCAATCTGGACGTCCAATTTTCGATGACTTTTTCCAACATTTGTGGCCGTATATCGGCAATAATACGGCGAATGTTGTCTTCCAAATGGTCAAGCGTTTGTGGCTTTACCGCATAGACCAATGACTTTACATAGCCCCACAGAAAGTAGTCTAGCGGTGTTAAATCACAAGATCTTGGAGGCCAATTCACAGGTCCAAAACGTGAAATTTGGCGGTCACCAAACGTGTCTTTCATGTCACGAGCTGTGTGACATGTTGCGCCGTCTTGTTGAAACCACATCTCCTGGACATCATGGTTATTCAATTCAGGAATGAAAAAGTTAGTAATCATGGCTCTATACCGATCACCATTGACTGTAACATTCTGGCCACCATCGTTTTTGAAAAAGTACGGACCAATGATTCCACCAGCCCATAAAGCGCACCAAACATTCAGTTTTTCTGGATGTAACGGTGTTTCCACATACACTTGAGGATTACCTTCACTCCAAATGCGGCAGTTTTGTTTGTTGACGTAGCCATTCAACCAGAAGTGCGCTTCATCGCTAAACAAAATTCGCTAATGAAAATCGGGAACAACGGTAATCTCGTTTTGGGCCTATTCGACGAATCTACGCCTTACTTGATGATCGTTTGGCTTCAAATCTTGCACGAGTTGGATTTTGTAAGCACGCAAACCAAGATCCTTCCGCAAAATCTTCCATAAAGTGGATGGACACAGATCCAATTCCTGTGCTCGATGGCGGATGGACTCATTCGTGTCTTTCTCAATGCTACGCTCTACAGCAGCAATAGCTTCTTCTGTACGCACCGTACAGCGTCTCTGGGGATGCGAGTTATCAATAAGAGTAAACGTGGTGCGAAAACGTTCCATGGTTATTCGAATTAACTGCTCTGATGGACGATTTTGTCGACGATAAAATGGACGTAGTGCGCGATACGTTTTCCGCACAGAACCATTATTTTCGAAATAAAATTGCACTATTTGCAAGCGTTGTTGAGGCGTGAGTCTATTCATGATGAATTGCCAAACCAAACTGAGAATAAATCACTTGAAAGCTGTTAAATCGGTCGCCAGCTTGAAAAGTAATGATAACTTAAAGTTCTATATCTCTATAAAAAACACCCTTTATTTGCACACAACAAAAAAATCTAATGATAGCTTTTAAAGCACTCAACGCAATCCAAAAGTTAAAAGTTGCACAACTTTATGCGTTATATTAACGGTGCTCCTCCGAATGAAATAAAACACATAAGATAACATATATTTCAAATCTGCTGTCAGTTGGTAAAGTCCTTGGAAAAGGCCTTTGTAATGATTTTATAATTGTGTGGTTATAAAATCATTATAAAGGTCTTTAATTGACAGAATAAAAATTGAGGATATTGCCCTAAAATGGGGCGATATTCGGTTCTGATAAGTTGTCCTTCTTTCTCATCTGTAAACTACAAATTTCGTCGAATATATTACTACGAGAGAGTTTTAATTAAAAAAAACTCATCATTTAATGTATTTTCCAGTTGGTCGGTATATTTTTGAAATGTTTTCCACATTTGTAACACGAAATAACGCCATTATTACAACGTCCGTTAAAGTTGGATTTAGCCAAAGGTAACTTTAACTTTAAAAGTTACCGGTAGGATGATCCTCCATTTAGCTTAACGCTCACTTCTACCATATTGTCCACTTATAATAATAAAAAATAGTTTATCTGCCCGTTAAAATCATTTCTTTAGTTAACGGCAAGTTGTAATAAACGTCCTTAGAACATTTTGGTTAACTTTAGTATACAGGGTGTCATATAATACTGAATTATATTTTAAGAATTTACAGTGCTGTCTTTGAAGTGAGTTCTTCATTTGTCCTGATTTTGTTTCTCTGTGGAATTTCCAAGACAGGCGAGGTGTTTACCACGATATGTTCAGATGGATTGTTATTATTTATTATTTATTTTAATTGATGACCGACCATGTTCCCCTACGTAAACGTAAATTATTTTCTAAATTTTTTTAAATAAAAGATGTCATCCTGCAGTCACAGAGGCACTGATTTTGGTTTTTTTCTTCCGTGCTGAATCAAGCAGTGTCATCAGTATTAATGGAAGTATAAGTGTAACTAGGTGTTTCCGTTGCTAAAGTATAAATTAAAACAGAACAGGGTCTTCCACTCCAAGGTCGTAGTAAAACATAAAATATGTAAAAGAAGTATTCTTATTGGTGCGTGGGTAAATGCATGAGAATCTTGTTACTAATCTATTCAAGAAGCTTTCTTTGAATCGACACAATCGTGCTTTAAACCTAAAGGATCTAAAAAAATTTGGGGAAATGTTGATACACAACAAAATCCAATTTCCAATGGAATTTTGTAACGGGAACTTGAATAAACAGATACTTTATGCCACAATAAAGAATTTTAATCTTATTAGGATTTGAAATGAAATTTTTGATATCCAATCATTTGAAGTTCATGTTCGACTTCAAATATATTTAAGTAAACATGAAGACCCAAAAGAGACCAGCGTAGAGAGCCGCGTTCACATGAACTGGTATTTTTCATTAAAAAATAAATTCATAAATTTCTATGGTATCTTTTTGTAAAACTATTCAAAATCCATTCAACCGGTTTTAAAGGAAAATAATTAATTAAACTGTAATGCATATTCGGGAGGCTAGGAAGTGTTCATTATTTAATTGAATGTCAACTTGAAATTTTGTTAATTGTACTACGACATACATACATACATATATTTCGGCTAATAAACGAACATATGAACACCATTGTAGAAGAATATAAGGACGTAATAAAGTGCTCTAAAATGTTGCTCAGTGTAACAATCAAATGAGCCAAGAGTTTGTTTTCTTCAAATACTCTTTCAATGTCAAGTCTTTCGTTTACAATTGTATTCCGATTCGAATAAGTTGTTGACTGCCCTACTCTAAATGTATTATACAATATATGTACGTCACCGTAATTCATTCATAACAATTGTTGTAAATTTAACAACAAGTACTACATATACACATAGTTTATGTGCCTATAATACCGATGCCCTAAGCGATAACAGGTGAATATTTAATACGAATACAATTGCATGAATAAAGGGAATTACACTCACCGGTGACTATAGTTGACATGTATGTGAATAAGACTAGGAAATTTTGTTTATTTTTGTATAAAAAGCTATCGATTGTACCATTTCTTATCACAAGTTAATTTGCACTCAATTTAATCAGATACATCAATACACTTTCAGGTGTCACTAAATCAATCTTATCGAAATGGCATTCAAGGTATGGCATTGTAAACAAACTAAAAATAAGAAAGGGATTAACGAAAGCCACAAAGATTGTGGCTATAAGAGTACTCATTGGATTATACTCATAATTATTTTCTTTTTCATTTTCTTTAGTTCGTTGCTGTCTTTGCTTTACTCGCTGTTGCCAATGCTGGCTTCCTGCCCTCCGCTCAAGTATACCATACAGCGCCAGCTGCTGTTGTCAAGACCGTAGCTCCAGTAGCTCATTATGCTGCCCAACACGTATTGGCCAAGACTGTCGAAGAATACGATCCTCATACTCAATACAAATACGGATACAATGTTCAAGACAATCTGTCCGGAGACTCCAAGAGCCAAGTTGAGGAACGTGATGGTGACGTTGTACGTGGTGAATACTCTTTGATCGATGCTGATGGTTATAAACGCACTGTTCAATATACTGCTGATCCCATCAATGGTTTCAACGCCGTTGTCAACCGTGAACCTCTTGTTAAGACTGTTGCTCCAGTTGCCCACTATGCTGCTGCCCCAGCTGTAGTTAAAACTGTAGCCCCTGCTTACACCACTTATGCTGCTCCATCCGTAGTTAAGACTGTAGCTCCTGCTTACGCCACTTATGCTGCTCCATCTGTAGTTAAGACTGTAGCTCCTGCTTACACCACTTATGCTGCTCCATCCGTAGTTAAGACTGTAGCTCCTGCTTACGCCACTTATGCTGCTCCATCTGTAGTTAAGACTGTAGCTCCTGCTTACACCACTTATGCTGCTCCAGCCTTAGTTAAGACTGTAGCTCCTGCTTACGCTACTTATGCTGCTCCATCTGTAGTTAAAACTTTAGCTCCAGCCTACACTACTTATGCCGCTCCCGCTACATATGTTGCCCATCACTAAATGCCCATTTCGTTAATTCATTGTGACTACTAATGATTATTTATATTATTGTATTGTATTGTTGATTTAATAATAAATTAAAAATATTAAAGGAAAAAAAAAACGTATAAAAACATTGTTATGTAATTCTATCATGGATTTGATTTCGATGAACTTGGTCTTGATGTAAAGTGTCATTGATTTTTAAAGTAACGATAAAAAATTATCTTTTTTAATATTTGACACACGATTTGAATTTGATTCTAAACCAGTCACAGAGTACAGTTAAATTCAGTAGTAGAATGCAATACAATACTTTTGCTATACATATATTCATTATCCACCAAATATTGCAATAATTCATCAATGCAATTCTAATCCCTTGTGTGGGTAACACCAGCAATGAACAACATAGGAAAGACATGCAACGACATCCCTTTTGGATTAGAGTACCCGACCATTCGGCTTTAATAGGCAAAAAATTGAACACCGGCTAGACTTTTGGAATAAAAATTTTTTTATGGAATGTAGCAAAAATTAGTCGCCGTAGTCTAGTAGGTAGTGTGTTGGCTTATTAGACGTAAAGCCAGGGTTCGAGCCCCAGGCCAGACATCAAACACAAAATACAAAAAGTATTTCTTCGGCGACTTCCTCTCAGCAGATTTCTGGCAAAAACACTGAGAGTAATAAAATTGTCTTAATTGATAAGTACACGTCCTCTAACCTAACCCAACCTAGCAGAAATTATTATAAGCGTGTGTAGAAGATTTCTGGTTATGAATTTCCATTTGACCTCTGATCCAGCAGACCCATATGAATCCTGGGTGAATTGCATTGGAGCAAAATGCTTAATTCGTGGCCTAGCTGTCTGATAATACTACTTTGTTCCGTGGGTACAGGGCGCTGTAGAATGTGAATTGCACTTAACTTCAATGAAAAAAAATACTGCTCCGAAAATACTTCCACGTAGAGATAGTTCATCGCTTACGTACCACTACCGGTCTTAGATCCATCTAAATTACTTGAGGACTTTCAGGTCATGATACCTTCCGAACAATTTCGTGCTCAACTTGTTTCCTAACCATTATCCTAATTCTATACTCCATAGCTCTAACCCAATAAAATATAGAGGGCTTCTAGTGATTGATAGTCCCTTGCTGTTTGATGCATGTCGCCTACATACATACATACATAATTGGTCACTGCAACCCTTTAGTCAGGATTACGACCTAGTTTCTCACACTACTTATGTTGTGTGCGCTAATTTTTTTATACATAAGTGGTGGGACAGATTTTTGAGAAACTTTTTATGGCAATTTTATTTACCCTCAGAGCTTTTGTCAGAAATCTGCTGAGAGGTAGTCGCCGAAGAAATATTTTTTCATATTTCGTTTAGTTGGAGATGCCTGACCTGGGGTTTGAACCGAGGCCTCACATCTAAACACACTACCTACTAGACCACGGCGGCTTCGGCCTACATAGTCCGACAAAAGCCATGCCTGCCACAGACAATTTCATTAAAGGCGAGAAGATCTCCCCTTTTGGGCGAAGTCTGATTGGTGTGAGACTAATTCAAGCTTTTGATATGTACTCAACAATATAGTATTAGTGGATAGATGTAGTATTTATAAATGTTAGTACTTTTCAGTACTAAAAAGAAATACACATAGGCCAAGTGGAAGTTGTCATTTAAAATAACCGTAAAATAATGATCGATTTTGTGAGTTAAAGATTCTACCGACATATTTTACCTATCATTCTAGTTAATCACAAATTTTATTATCAATAAGTAGGACACAAAGAAAATGCTTAGATGGGAAAACAGAAATAGAAACGGAACAAAAATTAATTATAATTTTTTGTTTTATTTTTATTTTCTACTAGAAAATAAAGATCTTCAAAGTAATTTTCAAATTAATTAAAGTGTACAAAATCATTATAAATTCGAATCAATTTAAAGGTGGGCAGGAACGGAGTAAGTGGCGCAGCCGGAAGTTGGAGCGGAAACTGCGTAATAAGGTACAGGAGATACGGTTTTATTAAAGGCGGGAGAAAGAGAATGAGCCGCGGAGACCACTGCAAAAGATTTAACAAGTGGTTCGCGGTGGTTAATCTTATTAAAGCCATTGTGATCATAAGCGACGTATTAACAACAGTTGGAGCAACTACAGCCTTAACAAGAGGTTCACGGTTGACAACGGCGTTGAAACCATTGATGGGATCAGCAGTATATTGAACAGTGCGCTTGTAACCATCAGCATCGATCGAAGAGTATTCACAGCGTACAACGTAGCTATCGCGTTCTTCTACTTGGCTCTTGAATTCAGCAGACACGGAATCTTGTACATGGTAGCCGCATTTATATTCAGGATGGGAATTGAATTTGTCATCGTCCTTGCTCAATGCAGATTCTACAGTTTATACCACAGCAGATACAGCAGCATGGTAAACTTGTGAAGCAGGAGCATCATGGTAGACTTGAGTGGCGAACACGTGACCACCATTAGGAACAGCGATTAACAACAATAAACTATACATACATTAGATTAAATTATAATTAAATTTCGTTGTAAATGTCTTTTAAGAATTTTAAAACTTTACTTAAATTGCCATCTATTGCTTGTTATAAACGAACACAAAATTGAATATTTTTTCTGTCGAATTCGTTGACCTTTATTTGGTCCCATTTTCGCAGGTCATGACGACTAATCATTTTGAGAGAGACACAAAAGTCTCTGCATTCAACAAACCTTTATACTCTCAATTAATAAAACAGTAGTTGTGAGTATTTTTTTCCGTGTATTTCAATTTTATAAATGAAAGCATGTATCGATCTTTGTATATCGTGTAGATATGTATGTTATTATGTGCCCAAAGTGCGTTGTCAAGTGCTGTTTAGATACGGTTTAGTACTCTATTATTAAATGGCGCTCTATTAATCGTGGCAATGAGCGTGTATGGCATTGGTAAATAGATTTCGTATCTTTCCTTTACACATAGTTTTTAATTAAATCTGTTTTAAACTTGAATTTTTTTTAATTATTTCAATTTATGTTCACCAAAATCTTTTAGGGCCTATTAACCGAGCTTATATGATTCGTAAAAGAGAATTTTTTTTGGATTATAAAATTAATATTAAATAGGTAAATAGGTTGATAAAGTTTGGAAAATTAATATTTATTAATAATTATCTTTTAAATAATTAAATTTAAATAATTAATTAATTATTTTTTAAATAATTATTAATTTTTAATAAATTATAATTTTAAATAATAATAATTTTAATTAATTTTTAATAAAATAATTTTTTTTATTTTTTTTTATTTTTTAATTAATTACTTAAATTCAATAATTTTAAAAATAACAATAATTTGAATAAAACTTAATAAAATTCTAATAAAAATTCTGAAGTCATAAGAAAGTGAAAAATGCTTCTCTTAATTAAGGTGCTCTGTTGACAAATTAAGGCAAGTTTTGTGTTCAACTGAATAAGGTTGTTTGAAGATGATATTAAAAATACGAGTGCAACGCTCTTGTGACTATGAATCTTTTTTGATTCAATTGCAGTTTTTTAACACTCTGCGCCATATAGTTTATATCTGACAGCTATTGTTTACTGACTGCGGCGTGATTAATAATGACAACAAATAAAATTGAATTTCATGTAAAAGTGGCAATAATCCATACATTAGACTAGGAGTATATTGCTCATTAACTTAGTCTCCGGATTTAGTGCAGTTCCCAGATTTAGAATTGACTATTTGACTCTTCTTCCCGAATTTAAAAAACGACTCATTGCATATATTTAGCTGCAAGTATGTAATCATTTTACAAACAACTCTATTCTGATTACCTCGACAAATCTTGTTTTTTGAAAGTGATGTAGAAAATGGAGAAAAGTTCGCCAAAGTATATAAAACCCTAAGAAGACTACGTTGGAAAATAAAATTTAAAAAACTAATTATTATACATTTATAAATAGTTTTTTATGCAATGCATAGCTTCTTAAAAAATGGAAACATTTTATCCCGACTAAACTACACAATTGATATTTTAGTCAAATAGCCCCTTAGTGCATCACAATTACCGAATCGGATTCAATATATCCGAAATAGGGCATAATTAGCTATTAAAATATGAGGACTACAAACAATTTAAATATTTTCAGTCTTCAATCAACAGCAACTTTTTATTGTCTTTTGGACGGCTGCTTTTGACTAAGTTAGCATTCACAAAATAGTTAAAAAAGATTTTTTAAAATAGTATTTTAACGCCTCCTAGCGATTCAATAACTCCTAATCAAATTTCTCTAAAACGTACTTAATTCCGGTACTTTTATATGGATGTGAAATCTTCGCAAACTGACAACCGAAAACTTAACTTAGCATTTAATAACATAGCTAGATATGTCTTCCTTAAAGGGCGTTATGATCACATTTCTCATTTCGCTTACCAGATTCTTAGTATAAAATTTGATAATCTCTTGAAAATTAAATGCTTTATTCTACTTCATAAAATAATTTACACGAAACAACCGAAATATTTATTTTGTTGAATTAAGTTTGCTAGATCCTACCGGTGTATGAAGATTATTCAGCAACGATTCAAGACTCTTCTGTCTCAACGACAGTTTTTAATACACACCACTAGTCTTTGGAATTCCCAAATCTAGGCAATGCAAATGCGTTCAAAAAGGAGTTATTTTTCATAATTAAAATTTTTACGACATTAGCTACCTTTAACTTCATATTTATATATTCTGTGATTTTAATTTTAGGTTTATATCTTTAGGTTACATTTTTATTCCTAATTTTTTAAACTACTACTACTATTTAAACTAATCAGTTTAAAAGATTTATCTAAATAGTAGCATTTTTATATGTTTATAATTTATTATCTTTCAACTCTTTTATTTATTTCTAAGGTATTGTTCGTTTTTTAAATTCCTGTATATTATATATTACTTTATATTCAAATTGAATATTTATATTAATTTTGTATTTTTTACCTAATTTTTCTTATATTTTATATCTTATTGATTCTGAGCATACCACTGTCACTTATAAGATTTATTATATCTTGTTGTGCTATGTCAATTATAATAAATGAATAAAAATAAATAAATAAATATATAACTTCTGTTCTTCTGTACTTCAAACAAAAAATTATAATAATTAAGTAAATAAAACATAACCCTTTGTATTAACTGTTTCAACACGAACATAAATTACAGAAAAATTAATAACTTTTCTTTTTTAGAAATTGATTTCCTTCATTAGAATATGTATGTATTTTAGTCTTTTAAAAAAATTGTGTATTACATTCAAATTCATCGGATTTTCATTACAATCATCAATGCACAATAAGGACAAATATAAAAACAATAAGTTTTTAAATTTTCGAATGCCATACATATTATTTTAAACTGTTATAATACTATGTTCAGATATGCACTTTTATTGAGTCAATATTTGGTTTATTGAGTACAATATTTTAAGTGTTCAGACATAATAATATACGCAGTTCAGCTGCTTATTCAATATTCATTTCACAACTGGTAAACAAAACAGCTGGTTGTTTCAACAACATTGTTTTTATTTTGTTTTTTTGTTTTGTTGTTTTTTCTGTTTTTTTTTTCTTTGTTGTCGTTGCTGATATTTGAGTTGTCAAATATCAACAGAAAGCGTTCGGTTAATTGTAATATGCTCACTTAACACACTTATGACAGTGCTGCATTTTAAGTTTGCTCAATATTATAGCAATTTGTGTATTTATTGCGTAATTATTAATTGAAACTTTATATGAAATATTGAGCTCAATAATGGCGTTTATTGCAATTTACGCAACAAAGGTGCATATCTGAACACCGTATTATGTTCTTCTGTAATTCAAACAAAAAATAAAATAATTAAGCAAACAAAACATAAACTTTTGTATTAACAGTTTCATGAAGAGAACATAAATTATAGAAAAATTAATAACTTTTCTTTTTTAGAAACTGATTTCCTCCAATAGAATATGTATTTTAGTTAAAAAAAATTGCGTTTTACATTCAAATTCAACGAATTTTCATTACAATCATCAATGCAATCTAAATTTTCGAATGTCATACATATTATTTTAAACTGTTACAACTTTCCTCGTAAATAAATATTCATTTAATATACTCAAAGAGATAAAGTTTCTTCCAAAAAAAATTTCTTAATTTGTAATCTTAAAAAGAGGTATTTTCTAAGTATGAATTAACTCTTCCTGTTACGTATTTTAACAAGAATTGTAATAACCAATTATCTCAGAACGGTGAAAAAGAAAATATTTTCTACTGTTTACAATTTACTTTATGAAATAATAGTTATTATAATACATAAATGTTTTAGGGCCATTATTACAACTTGGCGTTAAACTTGGGTTTAGTTAAAGGTACCTTTAGCTAAAGGGAACCTTTAACTTCTTTTCGTTATTACAACCTAATGATAAAATAAAGTTAACTTTTTCAAAAATATGGCAGTGGCCGAGCAATGTCGATAACACTGATCAATTAAACAAGTTTTTTTTTTTTAAACGCAGTGGGCCTCTCTTTTTTTTGTTGTGTTTCCTCATTTTGTTTATATTTGAAGTTGCCATATTGAAAATAATATATGTATGTATATATATATGTATGGCAAGTTCTAACATAAGCTTAACTTTAAAAGTTAAAGGTAGGATGATCCTCCCTTTAGCTTAACGCACACTTCTATCTTATTGTCCACTTATAATAGTGAAAAACAATTTATCCGCCCGTTAAAATCCTTCCTTTAGTTAACGGCAAGCTGTAATAATGGCCCTTAAAAATGTTAAGTATATAAATGTAAAGGATTAACCAAACACCCAAACTTTTCGAGCATTAGCAATCTTATTGCAAGAATTTACAAGAAATTTTTTATAAAACAAGAATTTTTTGATAAAAACGCAAAGAGATATAGAAGTTCCCCTGTATAAAGAAATACGGCACGTTGGCAAGAATATCAATGATAAATTATACTCCACAGTATCAAGCATGAATATTTTCTTTTAATTATTGTAGGCAGTAAGATCAACAAACTTAAAGCCTATTTCCCATAATCCTCATGATGTCAATAACAAAATTAAGATTATGTTTATTAAGTTGTTATTAAATCATTTTTGTAGTTTCAATAGGTTTTAAAACATTTACTAAACTCACTAAAAAAATCGGCCCCTTACTGGGCCGATTGTAAGGAGAGAAGTCGCAATATTTCGATAAAGTCGTCAAATAGCGGCCATGCACTTTGTTTACGTAGACTAAATAAATGTAATCCAAAGTCTAGTCTAGTCCATCAGTAAGCAATGCGAAGGATACAAAAAATTTTAAAGTGAATTGCTTCAATTTATGGAAAAACAAATATTTGCAAATTTTTTTTTATACAGAAGACATTCCTTCTACACTTTAGAATTAGACGCTCTATTTTTAATATACTTTTAAAACGCTTTTATTTTTTACGAGCGAGAGTGAAAATCCATTTATAAATATAAAATAGTAGATAAAATAAGTTTCAAAGTTGATTAAATCGAAAGAGTTTTTAATCTTCGCAGTATTTACTCGTGTGATTAAAAAGGGCTATGATTGCTTAAGCACATTTCCGTTTAAATATATTTAAACCTGTAACACACAAATAATAAAAAAACAAAATATATAATGACAAAACATTTAAGTAGTCTGTGAAAACCAGTTCAGTATGTTCAGTATAAAGTGTTAAAACTTTTTATTGGTTTTACTTAGCTATCATTGCAGAAGGTAATTGAAGAAAAACTTAACAAAAATTTAACTATAAAACCAACAGCAAAACAGAGTTTTAGACAACAGAAATCATTTGTTTATTCAACAAGTAACACACTTAACGGTCACACATTTCAAACGAATCAAAATGGCATTCAAGGTATTGAAAAGGCCCAAGAAAAATCAAATATTTTTAAAATGCCCATTGTCTTAAAGTGGCTCAATTATATCTTTTTTTAATAATTTCAGTTTGTTGCTGTCTTCACTTTGCTCGCTATTGTCAATGCTGGTCTGCTTCCAGCTGCCCAGGTTTATCATGCTGCACCAGCTGCTCAAGTAGCCCACTATGCTGCTCAACCCATTTTAACCAAGGCTGTTGATGAATATGATCCCCATCCTCAATACAAATACGGCTACAATGTGCAAGACAACATTTCGGGTGATTCCAAGAGCCAAGTTGAAGAACGTGACGGTGACGTTGTACGTGGTGAATACTCTTTGATCGATGCTGATGGTTACAAGCGCACTGTTCAATATACTGCTGATGATCACAATGGTTTCAACGCTGTTGTCAATCGTGAACCTCTTGTTAAGGCTGTAGATGCTCCAACTTATGTAAAGACCGTTGCTCCAGTTGCACACTATGCTGCTGCACCCGTTGCCCACTATGCCGCTGCCCCAGCTTACGTTAAAACCGTTTCTCATGCTCCAACTTATACCACCTACACCGCTCATCACCAAATCCTATTTTGATATTTCTCAACAGTGACTTATCATCAGTAACATAATACTCCTGTTATTTAATTTATAATTAATAAAACATTTAAAAATTCTCTATCGAAATTAAGAATGCATATTATTTCTCAGAACATTCTTCTTAACTTATTTATTTACTAGGGATTCACATAAATACCTCCCCTGTCAAGGAGATCTTATACCAAGCTTTTACACAATTGCCTTTCTACATTGTACCATACTTTCATCGGCTAACAGCATTATTTATCACATTGTATCTTCTAATCTCGGAAGGGAGAAGTCGTCGTAGTCCAGTAGGTAGTGTGTTAGCTTATTAGACGAAAGGTCACGGTTCAAACCCCAGGTCAGACATCAAAACGAAATATTAAAAAAATATTCCTTCGGCGACTTCCTCTCAGCAGACTTCTGGCAAAGACTTGGAGAGTAAATACAATGCCATGAAAAAGTTTCTCAAAAATCTTTCGTTCGTACTCGACTTTAAACTGTAAGTCCCGCCACTCATGTATAAAATTAACACACACAACATCAGTGGTGTGAGAAGCTAGGCCGTAATCCTGACTGAAGGGTTGTAATGGCCAATTATTTACAATATTTATTGATTTACAGAAGCAAAACATGATTTGTGTTATACATGTGGCAATCCCAAAACTGGAGCTTCAAATCGAAACTTTACAGAAGATGAAGACAAACACCCATTCGAACAGAGATGAAATTGCGGAATTCGTCATGCAATATTGCAAAAGTGGTCCGCAACTGGTGAAGAAGTTTGTTAGAAGAGATAAATTATGTTGATAAAGATCTAAATCGTACAAAAATTCAAAACCGTAGTAAATTCTAAACGGCACGAAAACAATTAATAATTATAAATAATTTGATTAAAATTTCTAAATGACGTATATACAGTATTCCCCGGATATAAGCACCTCCGATCTAATAAATTCCCACTTGATAGCAATGGAACTTATACTGTCTTGATTTTTGCTTCAAAATATACTGAATCTATTTCGTTAAAAGAATCCCGTTTATAAAAGCGATAATTTCTACTTCATACTTTAAATTTCCTTAAAAGAATTTGTTGATATGCACCTCCATATTATACCACCTTTTTTCAAAAATTTATCCTGTTCACTAGTTCCCTCGTGACGTGTGACTAAACGGTTCTGAGTTTCTTATATCTTAAGTTGTTGGGTTATGCTGATGAAATTGTAATACTTTAGTCTTGCATTCAGAAGTAAAAAATTGGACAGCGTAATACAATTCCTTATGGTATCATTCTCCTGAGGCAGATGCAACACAATCTCAGATAATTGATTCTTGATAGGAAATTTACAATCCAACAATGTTCCTCATATTTTACTACTAATTTGGCTTGGTGCAGGTTGCTGGTAAATCAAGGACCAGACGTTCTGCCTAGTTAATGCTACAGTAGAACTGTGTTCACCGCACCGAGTTGTAAAAGATGATAAAACCTTTGCCGAACAGCCTACATATCGTCGAATACGAAGCCAGCACTGTCAATGAGACAAATAGAATTTTATTAATTTGAATGATACGATGGTATTTGTTCTCATATCCGGGAACTCGATGCAAGAATTCTTCGCTTACAGAGCACTATCTTGCTTGCATTTTTGAAAGTGCTTATATCCGCGGAATACTTTAATTAATCTTATTTATTACAAATATAGTACGAAGAAAGTATATATATTTATATTTAACTTTTATTTACAACTACAATACAATATATTTGTTGTAATATTTCAATTAATTGAATAAATTAAAATTTAAATTTCAAATTGGATCTGACATCTTTTTCCAGCAAAGTTTGACATGATACCTATTGGAAAGCTTTGAATGTTTTGACGTGATATATTTCCTAGTTTTTCGAAGGAAACAATAACATTTTCATGATCATTTCAAATGAGCCGTTCTGCGGTCACAGATATTTTTTTTTCTCTTTTGCTGGATTTGACAATATTGAGAAGCCACGAAAGCTCGTTATAACTTTTACTTTGATCTTATTTAATTTAAAAGGACGTCTAAAATTAATTAAAAAATATAGAAAAAAATATAAAAAATAAACTTTTGAAAACTTTTACATATTTTTTTTATGAAGAACAAAAATAACACGGTGCGACAGTGAATATA
The DNA here is from genome assembly GCA_932273835.1 of Sarcophaga variegata. Lineage (NCBI taxonomy): Eukaryota > Metazoa > Arthropoda > Insecta > Diptera > Sarcophagidae > Sarcophaga > Sarcophaga variegata. The sequence goes on from OW026359.1 coordinate 76,125,291, forward strand.
CACCTGAGTAACTACCTACTCTAAGTTGTTCATATAGTTGAATAGAACTCAAAAATATTTTTATTATTTTTCTCGAACTCTCCAAACTTGTTTTATTTGACAAAAACGGTTTTTTTTTTATTTTTTCACACAAAATTATTGATTACCCAAATATGTTTGAATCTATTTTAAAAATCCAAAGTCTTTTATAGAGGGGAGAGATTATCCTTTCAAGCAGTATACATAAACATTTTGTTCAAACTTATGTGTCATGAGATTTGATGGAATAAATTTGGCAAATATTATTTTTTCGAATTTTTTCCTATTTCTGGCAGTTTGCCCATTCTGAATTGCAAAATTGAATCAAAAACTATAAAACAAGTGGCGACATTCTTAAAGTGCATTCTCTCTTGAAGATATTGACACTTTGTTTGATAAAATCGGACAAATCTTACAGTAGTTATTATTTAAAGAGTCTAACAGATGAGTCATATTTTTTATATAGTATGTTGTCTTATCAAATGAAATTTAAGTTAAAAATTTTCAAAATTTTTGCTGATTCAAACGAAGCGTCAATCTCTTTACAGGAGCATGCACTTTAAGAATACCACCACTTGTTTTATAGTTTTTAATTAAATTTTGCAATTAAGAATGCCCAAACTTAAAAAAATAAGAAAAAAATAATATTTGCCAAGTTTACCCCATCAAAACTCATAACATATAAGTTTGAACAAAATGTTTATGTATACCGTTTTAAAGGATAATCTCTCCCCTTTCTAAAAAAAAAACTTTGGTTCAAACATATTTGGGTAATCAATAATTTGGCGTGAAAAGACCAAAAAACACGTTTTTGTCAAATAAAACAAGTTTGGAGGGTTCGAGAAATATAAAAAAGTATTTTCGAGTTCTATTCAACTAACTGAACAACTTAGACTGGGTAGTTACTAGGGTGTATTTAATTTTTTGTATTTTGTCGCATAGTGTAATTGAACTGAAAAAAACAGTTCCAACGCCTAATTGCTTTTATTTGCTTATTTTTTTACAGCAAATGTGTTGCATTTTAGTTTTAAATAAAATTTCAGTAGAAAAGATAGACCAAATACTAGAATGACTGAGACCAAAATTTTATTGTTGTACCTACATATGTATATTTGTTAACACTAGCTAAACTAGCTAACAGTCGCTTGAGTGACTGTTCATATATACATATATACATACATGTATCCCTCTGTCTCTCAAACTTAATTATTTTCATTCATTTAGCATAATTCCTTACTAATTTTGGAAAGATCGTCTTTCTGAAAGTCAAGCCAAGCTCCGAAGCACGTTTTAATACTTATTCAATGATGCTTTATAGCATAAAAATTATCGCATGAAGTTCTGATAAAATTGAAATAAATTATTGTTATTAGATTTTATTAGTGCAAGTTTTATAAATAAAAATCCAAAAAGAACGCAGACAATAATGACGAAACGTACCCGTATTCAAAAATATCCAAATTGGTATTTGCAGCATGAGCTTATGCGCGGAATATTAATTTTTATTTTCGACGAAAAATCAAAACCAAAAACCTAAAACGTTACCAAAAATGAATTTCAATTAAGACGCTTCAATGACAATGTGTCAACTATAAATTGTGGTTGCATTAACTGGTGGACGACATTCAGTGTTTTATACTTTCAGTGTAAAGAACAATTTTGTTGTTTAAACGTTAACAAACAAATCAATTTAAACAAAACAACAATGGCCTACAAGGTGGGTTGAAGTGACAAAAAAAAATTAATAAAAAAGTGATATGAAATGAAATCTAAAATGAAATATAATTGGGTCCTGGAGGACCCTTAAAAAATCAAAAACAACTCAAGTGTTTCGTGTTGATATCAACTGAAAATTTTGATAAAAACAAAACAAAAATAAATGACGTGACAATATCAAGGAAATAATAAAAATTAATAAAAAAAAATCTTCATTTCTTGTGTTTCTCTGTATAGTTTGTTATTGCCCTCGCTTTGTTCGCTGTCGCCAACGCCGCCGTTGTGCCAGTACCAGCTGCCCCTGTTTTGGCAAGGACTGTTGAACTTGAAGAATACGATGCCCATCCTCAATACCAATACGGTTACAACGTTCAAGATAATCTCTCCGGCGATTCTAAGGGTCATGTGGAAGAACGTGATGGCGATATTGTACGCGGTGAATACTCCTTGATCGATGCTGATGGCTTCAAACGTACCGTCACCTACACTGCTGATCCCGTTAATGGTTTCAATGCTGTTGTACGTCGTGAACCTCTCGTAGTCGCTGCTCCCGTTGTTAAAGCTGCTCCCGTTGTAGCTGCTGCTCCCGTGGTTGCTCCTGCTCCTGTAGTTAAAGCCGCCCCTGTGGTAGCTGCTCCAGTAGTTAGAACTGCTCCCTTTGTTGCTGCTGCTCCTGCATACACCGTCAGACACTTTTAAAGCGGAGGACTGTTAAATTTGTAGATCTTATTGTTAAATAGTTTTCGTTTTTAAATAATAAATTGTGATAAATACCTGACATCTGAGTTTTCTTATTCTATTTGAAGTTCTACACGTTTTGTAAAATATTGTGGAGAATGCAATATCTGTAGTAAAAAGGAAGATTGGATATACCTCTTTTGCAATAGTAGTATTAGTAGTAGTATGTTTTCTTACTTACATGCCCTAACTGCTATTAATACACACACCAACCATTTTTTTGTTATTTCAATATTCAAAGTCGCATTTTTTAGAAATTAATAATGACGCGATCATAAGAATTATCTTTTCTGAGAGTTTACATAACATACATACATAATTGGTCATTACAACCCCTCAGTCAGGTTTACGACCTAGCTTCTCCCACAATTTATGTTGTGTGCGTTAATATTAAACATAAGTGGCGGGACCCATAGTTCAAACCCGACTCCGAACGATAAATTTTTGAGAAACTTTTTATGGCAATTTTATTTACTCTCAGAGTTTTTGCCAGAATCCTGCTGAGAGGAAGTCGCCGAATAAATATTTTTTCATATTTCGTTTTGCTGGATATGTCTAATCTGGGTTTTAAACCGTGGCCTTACCTCTATGAGCCAACACACTACCTACTAGACTACGGTGACTTTCCTATATAGTATAGTGTTCCGTTTCTGAAAGTTCATTTGTTTTATTTTGAAATTTTGATGAGTTGTTTGATGTTTGTACTGTAGACGTGCAAGAGTGTAACTTAAAGTATTGTCAAAACAAATATGTATACCACACACACACACACACACTATACTCTTAAAAATCAAAACAGTAGTTTATTGCAAGCAAAACAATAGTTTACCTGTTGTAACCCTAAGGGTCGTTATTACAACTTGCCGTTAAAGTTGGGTTTAGTTAAATGTAACTTTAGCTAAAGTGAACTTTCAAGTCATCTTTAACTTCTTTTCGTTATTACAACTTACAGATAAAATAAAGTTAAATTTTTAAAAAAATATGGCAGTGCCGGATCAATGTCGATAACACTGTTTAATTAAACATGTTTTTTTAAACACAGTGGCAACGACGACCTTTTTTGCTGTGTATACTCACATTGTTTATATTTGAAGTTGCCATATTGAAAATAATATATAATATGACAAATTCAAACATAAACCTAACTTTAAAAGTTAAAGGTAGCTTAACGCTCACTTCTACCTTATTGTCCACTTATAATAATGAAAAACAATTTATCTGCCCGTTAAAATCCTCCCTTTAGTTAATGGCAAGTTGTAATAATGGCCCTAAGTATGTTTAAATACTCTTGGTGAAATAAATGTACAAGTAAACTATGGTGCTGTAAGTAAATATTAATAACAACAACTAAACGTGCGTACAGTGAACAATTTACTAAAATCAATATATCTACGGAACGCTTTCACCAATCTTCTTCGGGTTTACGGCCACGTATAACTAATGTAGGAACTGAGCCGCCAAATGTCTAAGGCAAAAAACACTTTCCTTTGAACCTAGGCCCACCAAATTCATATCACTATATTTCCAAGCCCTACCTGTCTCATTCTCCCGTTTTATCACAAAAAAAACTTTTTTTACACTATTTTTTCAAAATTATTCATTTCTATATTCACTGCACAGCAATCATCATAAAATCATATATACGAATTTTTATTTACACTATCATTGCTAGTATTTGCTTGTGGTAGGTTTTGTCAGTAATTTTTTAAGAAAAATTTTTATTTACTAAAAAAATTCTTATTTTCAAAAGTTCCATAATATTAAATGAAAACTCCGAAGTCCGGTGCATCTATTATTTCCTCTATTGGCGTTTTTTCGTTACCTTTGCCAATTTCTTATTTAAAAATATTGAATTTATTGAAAAAATTGAAAATTGATATTTATTAACAAAAACATATTTTGTTAGAAAAGAAATTTAATATGGGAAAATAAATTGGTCAATTCACACAAGCCGTTGTATCGTTGTATTCATTGTATTGTTGGACGAATATACAACAGTATATGCTTGTTGTTGATAATTTTTATATAAAAATCCGATATACTTATACACATTTTTTTCATATGTTTTTGGAAGTTGTATTAGTTTCGTGCTATCAATTTATATAAATGCCGGTAATCAAGAAGAATAAAAATTCAAAATATTTTCTGTGTAGCTTGAGCCAACAATTAACATTACAAAATTATAATTGTTCGCACAGATAATTAATTAATTTACTTTTTACGCAATATTTTTTCATTTTGTTGCTTGAAAATCAAATTATGAATACTGGTCTTCTTCTTCTTATCGTTGTTGACGTTTGGAATACAAAATAAACAATACAGCATAGCATTGAGCGTTCACAAACAAAAAGTGTATTCAATACAAAATACACGATACAAAGTCGTGTGAATTGTCCACATATGTTTTTAAAAGTTGTGTTGGTTTCGGGCTATCAAATTGTTTGAATGCCACGCGATACACAATACAGCATAGCATTGAGCGTTCACAAACATTCAAATGTATTGAATACAACATACACGATACAAAGTCGTGTGAATTGAGAATTTCTCTCTTTCACCCACACTCACCCCCTAATGCTATAAATACAATAGACCCAACGTAGCAAACACAACAATCTTTCAAAAATAGAATACATATGCGTATCAGTGTTGTCAGATTTTTTTAACTCCATCTTCAAAAGCTATACGGAAAATCGCCAAAATAAAATATTATTTATTTTTTTCAAAATAAAAATCGCCAAAAGTTTAAAAAATCATTTATATTTATTTATTTCATGTATTATAAAGTTAATTTAAATCTAATAAAAGTCTGTAATAAAAAATATTATAATTTTACATTACCTTTGTACTTATAGTGCATTAGTTATTAGTTGTCAAAATATTTTTTACAAAAATTATTTGCATAAATCTATAATATCATATACCTCATTCTCTGCATTGTATTAGAATAAATTTTTTTTTAACATTTTATCTGTAGGCTGAAATAAATTGTAACAATATTTATTAACATTATATAACTTATCAACTTATCAATTAATCTAAAAATTCATATTAAATTTTACTACGTAAGCGAGTTTTAGTGTAATTCATAATAGAAAATACCCTTTCTATGCAAGCGTTGCTGGTTGGTAAAATTAACATATTTAGAATGGCCAATGCTAAGTCTTTAAAGTGAAATGTTCCAGCCGCATCGCAATAATTGTAAACTTGTGGCCAAAAGTCTAATAAATTTGTTGGGTTTTCAGCTTTAAAGGCCTCAGTCCAATTGATATATGCTAATTTTGACCAATGCTAATTTTGACCAAATCAACAGCCAAATTTAATGAACATATTAAGTTATCCAAATTTCTATTATTTTTTAAAAATGACGGCTTAAACATTTTAGAAGAAAAAATTAATATTGTTGAAACTATTTCATCATATATGCTACCTGCATCCAAATGTCAGATTGAAATTTTAAATTTAAATGATTCATTTTATTAACTATTGGTTAATAAATATCAACAAAAGTCTATTTTTTCGTCAGATAGTTCTTTATAAATATGTTGAGCAGTCTTGTCGTTTTCAGCAGTTGAGATTAAAGAAAAGTGGTATTTTAACTCCACCCACTGCTCCAAAACTCTTCTGATGGCGGCCCCATAAGACAGCCAGCGAGTCCCCGATATTTGTACAAGTTATCTAAAACTATTTGAATCAACTCCAATGTTAACCAAATCAAAAGCTCTTTTGTATAGTAAAGTACGAAGTGGGATATGGCTAAAATAGTTGTAAATTTCCTTAAGTAAAAAGTAAGCATTTTTGGGAATTTCACTTAAGGCTTTGGAGCGGCATAAATGGAGGAAGTGGCAGGTACAGTTTAGAAGTAATAATTGTGGATTTTCTTGTTTTAAAATGATAAATAAAGATTTATTTTTACCACATAGATTACTGGCCCCGTCAGTTCCAAGAGCTATTAGCTTTTTTATATTTAAACCCAGTTTCTTTAAAAACAGTTTCATAACTTGAAAAAGATGTGTTGCAGTAGCTTCTTCTACCAGGAAAATGCCCAAAAAAATGGGTAACAATTTTAAGTCTTTTTATGATCAAAAAATCTTACACAAATGCTCATTCATTTAGTTTGGGATATATCGGTAGATTCATCTACCACCAAACTGTAGAAATTATCACCAATATCTTTCAACTAATCCTCTGAAATTGACGGAGAAACGACATTTTTGATAATAGCAGTACACTTAGTTTTGTGAGCCTTAATTTTTCAAATGCGCTTTCTTTTTTTGAACAGTTTCGTAGCAAGGTTGTAAGGTGGTCAACAGAAGCAATTGAGCTATGTTTTGCAACAAAAACGGCTAGTTTAATGTCAATTATTTTAGACTTATTAGATTGCGGCTGTATTACTAAAAGTATATAAAAATACATTAAAATTTATTTTATATATTTGTTTAAAATGAAATTACCAAAATTTTCAAATTTTTTTCTTAAATGGCACCGTAATATTAGAAATGTGTTTATCACTTTCTGAATGCTTTTTTAGATCGATCTTATGGAATCTTAGAGCTATTTTGCATCTAAAACACCATGATGTATTTTGGTCATTTGATGCAGATTCTTACGACAAAAGGGTGTCTACAATAGATTTTTGCCAAACCTACAAATTTAAGTCATTAAAAGGTTTAAAATATTACATTTGTGTACTTACCTATGGCCCAACTTTCATTTTTCCACTCCTTTCGGTATCGACGATCTACTTTAATTTTTTTTGAAGAAGTTGCCATTATAACATTAATGTATTTTAAATTTAATAGTATTTCTTTAATTTTTACTTTTCCTAAATGTTTTTCTTTCCTTTTGAAGTTTTAATTTTTCTATTTACCGTTAACTACTTTGACACTTGTTTGGCATCAATACTGCATATCTAAAGAGGTGTTACACTTCACATTTTTCAATATCAATATTGTGAGAAAAGTTCTCTTAACAACAATAATCAGCTTGTTGTTTTTGTATTGTTTTACAAGTGTACGAAATGACAAAGACATTGATTGGTATAACCCATAAATATGAACTGTTTTACTTGTTGACATTAATTGTGCCATTCACTATGTAATAATAACATAATATATGAGGGATACCAGATATGTAAGAATGTAATGTAAGAACATGATGTTATAAAATTAAAGTGTTGAAAAAGTATTTCAAGAAAATAAAAATAATTTGTTAAAAATAGCCAAATAAATCGCCAACTAGTCTGTAAATCGCCACGTCGCCAATTGAAAATTTTGGTCGACAAAGGCAATGAAAAATCGCCATGTTTGACGAGAAATCGCCACATCTGTCAGCTCTGATGCGTATAAGGAAGTGATTATTTGAATCTGACAGTCGCAGCAATGAGAGAATTATGCTATAAACACAATAAACGCAACGCAGTAAGCACAACAATTTTGTAATTGCAGCCTAAGGAAAGCTGTGTGCGCATTAATTATAATAAAGGCAGCAGTTTTATTTCATACATTTTAAAACCTCTATTTCATGTATGTCATTATATTCTTACCGCTAATCCTCTTATTACCAGCACAAATCCTCTCACTGTCAGTAAATCAAAATCCTAGGAGACCAATACGAGGATAATATAAAAATTGTTAGTGAAAGGCCTCAATGCAGATGATTATTATTTTTCATAAGATCGGACAACCAATTATGTTTAATTTCGTATCTGATTAGAATGGCTAAACATTCCCATCATCTACCTTGAGCGTCTTTCCTAAGATTAGGTTAGGTCGCAAACTCTCCTTGAAGAATAAGGCATAATTACAATAATTAATATTAATTAATATTAATTAATATTCAAACGAAGATGATTCCAGAACAAATCTTCCTATTGCAGCAACCAAAGATGTCAGTGTGAGCTCAGAAACATTCTTTTTTTATTCCAAGAGCAGGGAACTGGCACATGAAATTAAATATAGACTCTTCCTAATCCTAAGACCCAGAGTTCATGTTAAAGTCAATTATCGAAATGTCAAGTTTTTAGGCATACCTTTCAAAAGAAGAGAGGCTCGTTAAAATCACTATTGGGCGATGGAAGGCCATTAGTCAGTCAGATGTATTGTAATTGTAGGCAAGGAGTCGGAGATTGTGCTAGTACAAGCAATCGAACACATTACCGTACAAAAGCAGGGAGAATTAAGCGCAAAACATTAATGAGTTCACTATATATCTACAATGAAAACATTACTGACCCTTAATATAATAGGTGTGTGTTAAATCTAAGTAATACTTGAAGTAGTATATTGAATAAGTTTATTCCAAGCTCTTTCTGGGAACATTAGAAATATTATGGATTCAGTGTTTGATAAGAGCAGTAAACTTGTTCAAAACGTAATTTTAGTTCAGTTAAATTTTAACAAATCGATACTTGCATTAAATATGGTAAATAATTCTATTTTGGATTATCTGGGAACTAGAAGAGACTCATACAAACTTTTTGGTGACGTTTGTTTAACATCACAACAACATATTCCAACTTGAACCAATCTAACCAACACTTTAACGCTAAAACAGTTATTATTGGTACTAATATTTGTATATTTTAGTTTAGTTAACTAACCTAAAACGTAATACGTACGATTATTATAAGAAAATTTACTCTACGATTCTAAAAGAGATCTTGTCCTATGCACCGATTTTACTAATCGCATTTTATTCTGTTTTGAAGTGGTTTAGGTTTGACAAGCTTAATTACCTTTCTAACTAACTAACATACATACTATACTTTTTTATTTCAATTTCAAACTAAGTTAACATCACTCAGGAATTTATTGATTTTATTCGATTTTCAAGGAATATTTTTTAAGCAGTTGGGACAAATTCTAAATCGAATTTCAGATAATTTGGTTGTCATTCCAATCCGTTTTGCTCCAGGTAGGTAGGTAGAAGTGGCTGTCCCCTCGATGGAGTCATGAGCGGACGCACTTAACCCGCACACAGGGCTCATTGTGATGCCACAGTTTCACATTCTCCCCTAGTCCAGAAAACACTCGGTTCTCTCTTCCGATGAAGCGACTCAGACTAATTAAAACAAATTTCAAGTAAAATTCACACGTGGAAGGGTTTTTGTAAGAACAAGGCAACAAATCACCTTTATTATAGATTCTTTTCCAAGTCTTTGATTGATTTTACTTCAACCTTGACAGATTTCTTTATCTTTTAGGGTTTCGCTGGGTCAGAGTGTAGTCACTGGAATTACCCGCCAAAGAGTGGTTCTCTCTGCATATCTTTTAAACTTCGGAGTCAATGCGCTTCTAACTCAGGAGTTAGCTTTGGCAACAGAATTGTTTACACTGACAATGTCAGTGCAACGTCTGGTATGTGTTCAGAGACATTATACGAAAAACTCAACATTTTTTTCTAAACATTGTATCTGGAAGAAAACTAACAGATTCAGATTGAGTTGCAGGGCAAACTATTAAGGAACGACAACCTAGTTGAGAGGACAAAGAATTAACCTGTAGTGAATTAGATCAATTGCCATAAGCGTAATAAGCTGGATCTATTCAATTGTTATTGAATTTAATCTTTTTTGTGGAGTGGTCTTTTCATCGACTGTGCTCAAAACGAATTTCAAATGAAAGCTCCACGGTTAAGTTTGTAAAACTGCATCGATTATACTTACTACTGCTAAAAAAAACTTTTTTGATACTCGTAACTCACCACGCGTGCCAATTATTATTTTATCTATCTGAAGATCTACAGTTCCTAAACAAAGCTAAAATTGTCATTTGCACCTAGTCTAAATAAGGGGTTTACACTATAATCTTAAGTAGGGATCATTGGTCCTTCAACTTGGTCTTGTCTAAGCATCCTGTGGAAGATTTGCGCAATTTTATCCAAAACAACTCTGAAGTATGTTTCATGTCAAGGTAATGGTTACATTTCACAATGTTAAACTTATCCTAAATAATAAGATAAATAAGAGAACTACATTTTAAAGCAAGGGCTATGTGCACACTTATTAGGTGAGGCCGTGGTTTAAGTCCCACCTCAGACATCTCGAACAAAGGAAATATGAAATAAAATATCTTCGGCTACCTTCTCTCGGCAGTTTTCTAACAAAAACTTTAAGAATAAATAAAAATTGCCGTAAAAAGTTTCGCAAATATAAAAATCTGTCGTTCAGAGTCGTCTTTAAACTGTAGCTCCCGCTACTCATTCATAAAAATTAACACACACAACATGGTTGATGTGAGAAGCTATGTCGTAATACTGACTAAAGAGCTGTAATGACCAATTAGGTACTTAAATAAATACTTTTTATGTGCTGACTATTGAGATCCATAAATTAGACACGTCGATTAACTCTTAAGCTGGATTCACCCATTGTTTCGGAACAAAATTCTTGTTCCGGAACAAATTCAGTTTTTTGAGAGTTTGTTCCGAAACGATTCACTCACTTCGAACAATTGTTCTGTAAAAATAAGGCTACCATATGAAACATTTTTGTAAACGATGCGTGTTAGTTTCACAATTAGGCAGCATAGTAGCAGATGATTGCAATTCATTTGTTTTCTTGGCTTAAGTGTGATCATATTTTTTTTATTGTGTTACAAAGAAATTGTAAATTAAAACAAATCTGAAATTGTTGAAGTGAAAAAAATTTATAATAATGGAGATTATACATACATAAATAGATACATACAAATGTACATATAATATGATGTGGCAGCTCAGTTCAACTTTACTTAAAAAATTAAAGTAGCTGGCAGCACAGTTCGATTGTTCCGGAACAAAAATTAAAATTAAACCAATTCGAGCTGAAAATGTTCCGAAGCAAGCTTACTCTCTTCCTCTCTCTCTCTCTCTCTCTCTCTCAAAAAGAGAAACGTCAAACTTGCCTTGTGTGGTCACATGAGCATTGATTTCAGCAACGCTTACAATCTGTCCTATACTCCTTTCTTATTTTATTTATATTTTAGGGAATTGAACCGCAATTCATGTTAAGTCGAATAATCAGAGGCGATATTAAATAATATCCAAAAGACTTATAAAGAGACTATAAATTTATGTTAAATGAGGTCAATTTAGCAAATGAATAAAATAAACGTTTTATAATTAAATTTTTATAATATTTATTATGTTTAAACAAAAACTAGTCAACAACGGAATTAACAAATTTAGCAATTACTCGCCTTACAAGTGTCTGACGGCATAAGCGGGAGAAGCAGCAACAAATGGAGCAGGTCTTACCACAGGAGCAGCTACAAATGGAGAGGCTCTAACAAAGGGAGCAGCTGCAACGACAGGGGCTGCTTTAACAACGGGAGCAGCAGCGACTACGAGAGGTTCACGACGTACAACAGCATTGAAACCGTTAACGGGATCAGCAGTGTAGGTGACAGTACGTTTGAAGCCATCAGCATCGATCAAGGAGTATTCACCGCGAACAATATCGCCATCACGTTCTTCCACATGACCCTTAGAATCGCCGGAGAGATTATCTTGAACATTGTAACCGTATTGGTATTGAGGATGGGGATCGTATTCTTCAAGTTCAACAGTCCTTGCCAAGACAGGGGCAGATGGCACTACCACAGCGGCGTTAACGACAGCGAATAAAGCGAGGGCAATTACAAACTGCACAAATGGAAAACATTAAATAAATTTTATTAAATCACAGTTTATATTACAAAAGATTTGCGGTTTATATTCAATTTTTAAGTTATTCATTTTAATTTTCAAATTTTTCGTCACAAAATGTTCATTTAATTCCAATTATTATTTTTTTTTTAATTTAAAATTTTTTTAATTTGTATCTCCCAACAACCCACCTTGCAGGCCATTGTTTCTTATTTAAATTGAATTGTTTGTTTAAGTTTAAACAAAAAAAATTAGTTCTTTACACTGGGTGTACAAAACACTGAATGTCTTCTTTCACTGAATGGAGCCATAATTTATAGTTGATAACTTGTCATTGAGGCTTCTTCATTGAAATTCAATGTTTGTTATATTTTTTTTTTTTTTGGCTATTTTTTTTGGGGTAAAAGAAAAATTAATATTCTGCACATTGTGAAGTACAAACACAATATCACGTTTTTCTTATGAAATTCACACTTTAATTTTGGTTAAATGAAGTTTTTTGTGGTTGAAACAGAAAAGTGCGCATAATTATTACAAAATTAATTAATATTCGCTCACCTATATTTTATGTGCAGTTTTAATTGCAAAATATTTAATTTTCATTATCGTATAGTGTATGTAATCTATTATTACGTACATAACGGTTAATAATGAATTTTTTAAACGGTGCATTACACTTTAGAGAATATTTTTTAGGGGCGAGCTCATTCGTTGACTAATTGGGTTTCATTATTCACACAAACAAATAAATTTATTTGAATAGATAAATAAAAATAATAATAAGAATAATTCATCTCTTCTGTTGGCTGTTTGTTCTCTTAATTGCTTTAGTGCAGTATTTGAAATTATTTTGCAAAATAAATTGAATTTTAATAACGAATCATATGATCTAAAATAACTTTTTAATTGCCTTTCCATCCACAGGCCAATAACTTTATGTTGCATACTTGTTCTCTGTAATCTGTAATCTGTCTAAGAGATGAAACAATTGTTTCATAAAAGTTCTCATACAATGTACAGAAGAAGAAGTTTAAAAAATAGATCCTTTCTTACGTCGAGTATGTTTCTCGGGTACAATCATTAACTGAATTTGGTTTTTTAGCAAGAAAGTATTAAATCTCAGTTTAATGTTAAAAGAAACAGTTGCTCAAGCAGTTTATTAGTTACCAAACGCCGCTTGTAGCAGCCACAGAACTTCTATTTGATTGGGCGCATTTCACCAATTGTAGCTTCCTTTCACGGTTGCTTTGGTGTCATCATTAATGATGAGTATGAATTACTGGAGGGTAATTACATACATACATAGATACATAATTGGTCATTACAACCCTTCAGTCAGGATTATGGACCTAGTTTCTCATACCACTTATGTTGTGTGTGTTAATTTTATACATGAAAGGCGGGACCTACAGTTTAAAGTCGACTCTGAACGACAGATTTTTTGAGAAAAAGTTCTCGAAGTTTTTGCCAGAAATCTGCTGAGAGGAAGTCACTGAAGAAATATTTTTTTTCATATTTTCGTTTTGATGTCTGATCTGTTGTTTGAACCGTGGCGTTCCGTACAATAAGCTAACACACTACATACTAGACTACGACGACTTTGTTTAAATTATCAGCCTGAGTAGGATAAGTTCCAGTCTCTTGTATCTTTGTATCATCGACGAATGAGTCAATTAATCAACCTCTCATTCATTCATTCGGTGCCACGGCGGTAACCGCTGACAACACATAAAGCTGAAGGCTTATAGCACAATTTTCATGTAACCATACTCTTGATATTATGCATATACATACGTATGTATAGCACGTGTCCTTTTTTGTTGTAACCATCACCCGATTTATTATTGTTTTATTAAATCAATGTTAACCTTTGCTGTGTTTGTGAATACGTCAACGCCTTTCATTTGATAAGATAGAATTTGTCTTTCAAACATTAATTGAAAATAGATTCGTTTTATCATGGAGTAAGCAGAACAGATTTTAATGAGAAGCATATTTATATCTAGGACTTTTAAGAGCATCGACTTTGGGCATGTTAAGGTTTAGCTAGGGTCCTTATCCGTCCTTTTTTCGCGGACACCGTTCTCTTTATTTTGGCTATCTGTCCTCAGAAATAAAAAAAAATTCCGAAATGGTCCTACTTTTTTGGAAATATAGAATAATCGAAAAGTCTTGATTTTTCGGGAGACATAAATTTTAAGAGGCATAGCCAAAGACACGGCAGCTTACCCGCGACATGATCATGTGTACCCAAATGTTGCTTTGTGTAGTTAGTTTAATGATTCATTCGTTTTGTTGGCAAAATATTTGAAACGCTCAACCTTAAGAAGAAATGCCTTTTAACAAATTCATTTGCTACATTCCTATATTTGCTATTGAAAAGTATGTATAAACGATGTTGCACTCTTTTACAAAGTATGTTTGTTTGTTTTGAGGTAAAAAAATAATAGAATTTACTTTTTGTATTCCTACTCATAACTCGAATGTGGAAAGGATTTTTTCTCTAATAAAAGCTTAATGGACGCCGGAAAGAAATAGGTTGGATCCACAAAAAATATTCCATTTTATTAAATGTAAACGCAATTTTGAAATGAAGCATAACGACTTTTAAAACCATATCGATTAATCGAGGAGTCGAATTGACATCATGCCAACACTATTGGTATGGCTTGGTATGATAAAACCAAATAAAAATTTTACCAAGTATAACACTTGATGTATATGTGGCAGTACTGCAAATCAATTTTAAATTTACATAATTGGTCATTACAACCCTTCAGTCGGGATTATGCACCTAGTTTCTCATACCACTTATGTTGTGTGTGTTAATTTTATACATGAGTGGCGGGACCTACAGTTTAAAGTCGACTCCGAATGACAGATTTTTGTGAAACTTTTTCATGGCAATTTTATTTACTCGCAAAGTTTTTGCCAGAAATCTGCTGAGAGAAAGTCGCCGAAGAAATACTTTTTGTATTTTGTTTTGATGTCTGGTCTGGGGCAGGAACCCTGGCTTTACGTGTAATAAGCCAGCACACTACCAACCAGACTACGGCGACTTCTCAATTTCAAATATATCATCATTAAAAATTGAATTTTTGGCAACACACAGAAAAAGAAAAAACGAGACTTCCCTTCAAAAACAAAATCTTTCTACATAAAAGCACATTTTCTCGTAAAAAATTTGTAAAATTTTAAAAGTAGTTTTGTAAAGAAAATTTAGCAATTATCATTTAAACTGCTAAAGTGTTTTATTGACGATAACTTAAATCGTTAAACATACATCTGATATCTAATATCTAATTTCAAGAGTGATGTACTCGTAAAGGTTTTCTACAGAATACAAGATAAGGTAAGACTATTTCCTGAAGACACTATATTTGCACTACATTTGGTTTTACATTGAGTAGGAAATTGATAACTTTTGCTTCTTTTTATTTAAATTATCATTTCAAGAGACTGGTAGTCCTGTGATTAATGTTCTAGACCATTAGCGTGAGGGTTGTGGATTGGACTCTGGTCTGTTACAGTACACCGAGGATAAAGTCAGCTCAGCTCACTAAACACTAGATTTTATTTAAAATAAGTAAGATTCTTAGTTTTACAAATCAAAAGAGCACCTGCATCTTTAAGTATGTATAAGCTGCATGGTATAAATAATATGGGCAATTCACACGACTTTGTATCGTAAATGTTGTACTGAATGCACTTTTTCTTTGTGAATGCTTAATGTTATGTTGTATTGTGGATTTCGTATTCCAAACGTCAAAAAGCGCTAAGAAGAAGACCAGTATTAATAATTTGATTTTCAAGCAGCAAAATGAAAAATATTGCGGAAAAAAGTAAATTAAATAATTATATGTGCGAAAAATATAATTTTGAAATGTTAATTGTTTACTCGAGTTGCATAGAAAATATTCTTCTTGATTACTGGCATTTACATAAACTGATAGCGCGAAACCAATACAACTTTTAAAAACGTACGAAAAAAACGTGTAAAAGTGTATCGGATTTTTATATGAAAATTATCAATAACAAGCATACAATGTTGTATTTTCGTCCAACAATACACGCCATACAACGATACAAGGGCTTGCGTGAATTGTCCAAATATTTCAAATCATTGCAATCGATTACAATTCAAAAAAATCTTAGATTTCTTCGTATTTGGGTGGATTTTAATTCCTCGCCTCTGCGTTAATATCGTGACTCAACCAACTTATTACAATACGATGATAAAACGATGAGCACGTTTTATTCTAAATTCACGGCGCGTCGCTACATCGAGGATTACATCAATATACATACATTTAGTAGTACATTTGAAAAGCTAATAATATAATGATTAAAGTGTATAATAAGTTTTTTGATTTTCTTGCAGCAATATTAAATATAGACCAACCTTATAGCACTTAGGTAGGTAGGTAGGTAGAGGTGGCTGCCCATCCAAGAAAAATTTTGGATGGACACACTTAGGCCGCATTGGGCCCATTGTCCGTTATCCCCTAGTCTCGAAACCATTCGGAGCTAATGATGAAGTGATCCAGGCTGCCAATTTCAATCCCTTACAATCCAGATCATCCATGTAGTAAGTACCTAAGTACTTCCTTCTCCTTTGGCATAGAGCCGGGCATGTACCCAGCAGATGAGGGACAGTCTGCTCTTCTTCCTCATATCTGCAGCTTCTGCAGAAGTCGTTAGCAAGGTGTGCAAGACCAATGGGCCTCGCAAGCGTACCCATAATGCAATGCCCTGTAATGACACCGACAACTACACTGAGCGCGCCTCTTTGGAGTTTAAGTAGACTCATTGTGCGCCCGTCATCCAGCCTTGGTCAGATTTTACGAGCCGTTCTACCAGTGTCCGAGGCCGTCCCTCTGTCGTCGACGGAATCGACCATCGCATTATCAATTATGAGCTACGATATGGATGTCATATCGTTCCGCTATCTTGTCGAGATATCTGCGACAGCCGTACACCGTCTTGGAGTTCATCACATTATAACTCAGAGCCTTGATAGCCGCCTGGCTATCAGAAAGTATGGTGACGCTCCGCTTGGAGACCCTTCCATCCCCAATAATACTCGCCGCAGCCTGTGTGGCCACCACTTCTGCCTGAAAGATACTGCAGTGGTCTGGTAGTCTTATAGACTGAGCTATTCCAACCGATTCCGAAAAAATTCCACTGCCAACCGCTCCGTTCAGCTTAGAGCCATCGGTGTAGATTTGTACGGAGTCTCTAAACAGGTGGGTCACACCACCCTTCCAGGCCCCGTTGTCCGGAACCGATGTCCTAAATCTCCTCTTGAAGACGTACCGCGGTGTCATGTAGTCTCTGCTCCCGACAGCTCCAACTTCCCTCAGGATCCTTGCGTGGCCTATATCCGAGTCATGCCACTGTCCAGTCGCCCAGAGATGTTATTTAGCACTTACTTATTTTATTATTATTACTTATTTTAGCAGCCACTACTCTACAGAAAAGGTCAAGCGAAAAGAGGCCCAAAATTATCTCCAGTGCCGACGTAGGTGTAGTGCGCAAGGCACCACTAATGATATTAGAAACAGATCTCTGCAGTCGCTGTATTAGTTTCGAATTAGTCTTCTTTTCAAGGGATTCCCACCAAACTAGGCATCCCTAGGTCAAGATAGGTCTGACCACGTGCCAAAGTTTGCGCGCTTTGCTTCTGTAACCAGTCTCTTCACTGGATCTGGTAGCGGGTGACTGCTTAAGTCATGCGGCATGTAACTGGAGGAGATCCAGTGTTGCTTACCATTGATATCTGCCGTTACTGTGGTTAGGTCTTCATTGCTGAAATTGGGAAGCAAATGTGCCATTAAGTTGTCCTTAATAAGTATACAGGATCTACCTACCTACCTACGCATTTGGCATGGACCAGCCTATAATTTGTGTGCCCTAATCCACAAACCTTGTTGGCTATGGACCATGGTTCTTGGATCAGGGCTATGTCTTCTCCTCTGTTCGCCAGCCGGAGAAATAGTGCAGCCGATGCTGCCTTAAAGTGATGGAGATTTATTTGGATTACTCGGACCAGGCCATCATCTTCTTGATCAGCCTCGTCCAGGAGTTCAGATTCACTTAACAGCATATCAAAGGCAGATGAAATATCCGGCTCAGTGGAAGAGAGAGCTAACTCTGGACCGGGTATGAATCTGCGTTGAGGATGCTGTAAAGTTATCGTCCTCCTTTTCTTCTTTATCTGATGCGCCCATGTGTTCGTCTTGTGGCTTGTCCCCCTGAGGGGCATTGTCACCCGACTCCATGGGGCGATTATCCTTCTTGTATACTTTTAGGATAATATGTTCAAATCCAAAGGCTACGTGCTCCAGGGATTCCTGATTGACTATGATAGTCGCACAGCGAGATCCATGGCGTTCCTCTAGCTTTACAATCTTCCAATCGTGTGTTGGTAACTTTGGATTGCACATTTTTATTATCCTAAGTACTTTTTCTAGCTCTTTTGGAGTTAAAGGTATCCAAAAGCGTGTTCTGGGTCTGCTAGGTATGGCATCCTTGGGTACTACTTCTAGTTTGGCGCCCTTCCAGATTTCGTCTACCCTCGTTATGACGATGGAGAAGAGATCCAGGGCTCTCTTATCGGCACACGTTACTAACTTGATGTGTCGTTGGTGCCAGCCACACATCTGGTAAACTGGAACTGGTCCCGGATTCTCCTCCATTACTTCTAGAAAGACGTCCGCAAGGGCGTCTGCTACAAGTCTCCAGTTCAACGGTGTAATACTGCCGTCTGGACCTGAGCGCTCTACAATCACCATTTCTATGCTGTCTTTTAGCACCTCACTGTATAAGCTGTTGGTGCGATGCGAGCTGCGTGGTTTTTAGCACCTGGTGCGTCTCCTTCAGAAAATCGCTGTCGTTTGACAGCCACCTCCGTGGTCGACGCCTTATCGAGTTCATCGAGTTTTTCCTTGGCCCAGGCCAGTGATTGCTCTTCGCGCTGCGTATGGTTATCTATTGGGATCTTGGAGATCCTGTCTAGAACCCGCTATGCGCTCAATCGCTCCCTGTACCGCTGCTTCGATTCTGACTATCGGCACGGGTCGTGTAACACCTTAGTCCAGCCCATACCTCTATCCCATGGTGAGAGCCACAATTCATCCCACCCTACGATCAAATCAGTGTGGACTCCCCCCTTGGCTGGTAGACACCCCATCGGCAAGCACCATTACCAGCCGACAGCCACGTGAAGGGTTTGGTAGAGGATTTTCGTCGACCAAAAATTTATTTTATACTCATTAGAGTGCTCCTCTCCACGGAAATCTTTAGTAAAAGGCGAAAGATTTATTCGACAACTGAAGAGAAGCCAGAGCACTTAAATGTTTAAAATAATTTTCTTATCGGCAGTTATTTAACATTTTATAACATAATATAATTAAAAATTAGATATTTAAATCAACATTCGTATATACATATATTTTGTCATAATAATGAAGAAAATCATTCCAAATATTGTACAGGATTTTGTTAATTCTGTTTAATTAATTAATACAACTAACAAGTAATATTACTAAAACCATTTAAATTAACTTTAATACGTATAATATATTCAATTATGATGTTGTGCAGCCATCAAACTAAAAGTTAGTTCCTAACAAGGGCTTTCTCCTTCTAAGGATCAGCAAGGGATGATGCATCCGAATTATATGAATAGTCGGGTGTTATGTTTCGTTGCAATATTTCCATTCTCTTTCCTAACTGTATGTACACCAAGATCAAGATGTAAATCACTTGTGCGTATATACTATGAAGCGTTTGCGATGCATCAGAGTACTTTGTTTTAAAAACATTGTATAATAGTTATATTTTTCTCGCCTGTGTATCCCCACAATTGTGTTCCATAAGTCCATGTAGGTTTTAATATTTGATTATATATGAACAATTTATTTTCAATAGATTTGGATTTTCTTCCGGTTAACCAGTTTAGCTTTTTTCATTTCACTTATAATTCTACAATTTGAATTTTAATATGCTCGTTCCAACGTAACTTCGCTTCCATCATCATACCAAGATATTTGCATACGGTAACTCTATACTGTCCTTAAATATAGGGACACCGAAAATTGATTTATTTGTAAAGTTAACATGTGTTGACTTGAGACTGTTCAATTTTATACGCCATTTTTATAGTCCATTTTATGCCTGAGGTAAGTTCATTTTGTAACTTATGTTTCGCCTCGTTTTCAGATCTTCTGACAACTAACAAAATAGCCGTGTCATTGGCAAATGTAGCCATAGTCGTTCCAATAGCTTCGGGTATATCACTAGTGTATAAAACATACAAAAATTGACCCACACTGCTTTCTTAACTGGTACTCCTCCTTGTATTTCCCTTAATTGAGAATATTCGCCACGAGAATATTTCACACGAAATAGTCTATTCTTCAGATACGATTCAAATAAAGTGCAGTATGCCCTTGGCAATTGTATGCTTAGTTTTATGAGTAAACCCGTATGACTAACTTTGCCAAATGCTTGTGAAACGCATATGGATACAGCGGAACAAACGTTTTTTCCTCTAAAACTCTTTCTATTACATCAAACCTTTTAAAACCCAAATTGATGTTCATGAACTAAGTTTTCTTGTTCAATTATCTGTTTGATGCGAACTTGTAATATTTCCTCATATATTTCGATAAGATGGGAAAAAACGAAATAGGTATGTAGGATTTAACTTCAGTTGTATTGTATCATTATTATTTGAGTGGCTTTCCAAGACAATGGCGTAAGAAGCAGTCTAAATCATGCATTGAATATTTGAGTTATTTTTAGGACTTTGTTATTTGGCAGATGTTCAGTTTTTATCAAGTCGAATCCAGGACATTTCTTTAATTTTAGATTAAGATGTATTTCTTTAAAAACTTCAATCGTTATTAATTCGAGTATTGTGTAATCATCGTGACCACTAAGGCTATTGACTTGTCGTGTTATAGACGGTGGATTAGTATTAAGAGCGAACACACCAGTAAGATAGCTAGAAAACAATTCTGCTTTTTGGCTATTTATTCTTGGCCAATTTCCATCTGCCATGTGTTATGGGTTCCTTTAAGTTTTTCGTTAATTTCCACAATGAATAGTCTGATGTTTTTTCATTATTCAACCCTTGCTAATAGCACGGTGCGACAGTCAAAATACACCCAGCTAATGACATAGTGAAGGTTGTGAGTTTTGTTGAGTAGAAATCAAAAAATTTTTTTCAAATTTCTCGAACCCTCCAAACTTGTTTTATTTGACAAAAACGGTACTTTTAATCATTTTAAATAAAATTAATGATTACCCAAATATTTTTAATCTATTTTCAAAATCCGAAGTTCTTTGAAAAGGCGAGAGATGAGCGTTTAAGGCGGTGTACGTAAACATATTTTTCAAACTTATATGTTATGAGTTTTGATCGGGTAAACTTGGAAAATATAAAATTAAAGTTTGCTACTATGCATGGATAAACTTGAAAAAATATGAAAAAACACCATAGAATATTAAGTCGAATAATAAATATATGTGTACCGTTTTAAAGGCCCATTCATCCCCTTTCTAAGAAAGTTTAAATTTGTGACATTGGTTCAGAAATGTTTGTGTAATCAATATATACGTGCGCAAAGTCCAAAAAACAGTTTTTGTCTAATAAAACAAGTTTGGAGGATTCAAGGAATATAAAAAAAATATTTTTGAGTCCTACTCAACAAAACTTACAACCAATACTATGGCATTAGCAGGGTGTATTTTATGTTTTTTATTTTGTCGTAGAAACACATTTTGATTTCTAAGCTAAAATCGTGAGTCATTCTATTAAGCCTTGTTTTATCTGCTGGAAATCTAGATCGTTGCCACATCTTTCTCAATTTTTTTTTATATTTTATCATCTCTCTTATATAAGCAGCGTATGAAACAACGGGTTCGCATCAGGAAGATTCGAATTGCTTTTCCATGCAGCACGTTGAATTAGACTTGTAAAAAACTCAACATTTTTCTCAATTTCGTCGGCTGTCCTTGGTTCATTGGTGGTATGTTTTAATTTAGCAGCACAATCTGAAATGTTCCAAAAGGAAAAAGAGATTTCTATACAAGAATTTTTTTTAGGCAAAAATATAATACATATTCATATGAAAGAAACATTTCTAAAAACCTATACAGAAATCGAATACCAAAATGCTCTTCTTTAAGATTCCTCAAAATTTTTTTAAATATAAAGTGTTTGCATATTAAATAGGTAAATAATTCAGATATATACATAGTGTTGCTTCTTGTTTAATATTCAATTGTAATTTAAACGGTGGTACTTAGAATAATTTTAACAAATAAACAATTTATTAAATGGTGCCCCAAAAACTGTTAAAACCCTTTACCGGTCTACACAAATAACACAGGTATGCATATCAAGCATATGGTAATTAATAATTGTTTATAAATTGTAATTCATAATTTATATAATTAATTTAAATTATAAACAATATAACAATAGGTAGCATAAAAATTATTAATTATTAAAAAATGTTTGCTTATTTAAAAATTAAATTTTTTTTTTGAAATTTTTACAAACGCTCAATAATTGTTACGTTTATTAGTTACGGCTTAATACCATGAACTGTAGTGTCTATAAATAAAATCCCTATCAAGACCTGCGCACCATGTGTTCGAACTTACACCACAACAACAAATAGTCATCCATGAATACGTTGGGTACGCATAATTATGTACAGATACTGTTATCGTTTACTCTTACAAAAACAAAAACATGCCTATTTCTGACATGAATAAGACATTTTGCGAATCGACATTAATCTGCAAATACAAGATCTCTTGCATAATATTTTCTCAATTTTATTTTTATACGACATTAATAAATAAATAAATAAATATATACGAGGAACAAAACAATTGAATTGAATAGTTTTAAACAATTAAAATCAAAATGAAAGTAATAACGATAAAAAAAAATAACAAATCATTATTAGAAAGTAATTTGATTAATAATTGGAATAATTTGCTATAAATACCGCATGAAATTCAATTAATAGTCATACAAAATCCAAACTTAAAACATTAAAAAACAACCTTAACAACACACCTAGTGTCCTTTGATCCATAATAAAATAATAAAATCGAATTAAATTATACGAAATGGCATTCAAGGTAAAATTATTTAATTTTGATTAGTTGTAAAGATTTTTCACATGATTAATAAATATTACATTTCTTATGTTTTCAGTTTGTTGCTTTCCTTGCTTTTGTGGCTGTGGCCAGTGCTGGTGTTTTGCCTGTTCCACAGGTCTACCATCCAGCTGCAGCAGCACCTGTCGTAGTCAAAACTGTCGCTCCAGTAACTTATGTTCATGCGCAACCCCTGTCCAACAAACATCACGAAGAACACTACGATTCCCATGCTCAGTACAAATTTGCCTATGAAGTCAATGATGAACATACTGGTGATAACCACAGTCAGCAAGAAGAACGTGACGGTGATGTTGTTCATGGTGAATATTCCTTAATAGATGCCGATGGCTTTAGACGTGTGGTACAATACTCTGTTGATTCTCACAGTGGTTTTAATGCCGTTGTTAACCGTATTCCCTTAGCTGAACATGCTAAGGTTGTTGTAGCAGCTCCTGTTCATTATGTTGCTCCTGCTAAAGCCACTACTGTTGTGAAGGAATACCCCATTCCAGTAGCCTACCATCAACATCACTAAATTTCGATTTTTAATATATTTTTTTTTTTTGTTATTTAGTTTTAATAATAAAGTTATTGAAAAAAGCAATTTTTTTAAAATAAAAAAAGAGTATTTCAAATAACTCACTACAATGTTGTACATCAAAGTTCTACTAAAGAAATAATGACGTTTGCAATGTAAATTAGCAGTTAATTTAACATCCAAGGGAATAACAGTCATTTTACTACGCAACTTTACAAATTTAGAGCAATAATCTGGTATATATCAAGTGAGTTGAGGCTCACTGTTACATCGGCGTGTGCACTCGAAAACACTCTTCTTTAATTTCCTCATTTGAATAATTCTGACATAGTTTAATTAGGATTTCATTCTTGCTGCTTTTAAATATTTTAAATTATAAATTTAGATGTATGTTTCTATAAGTTAAATTTTATTTCTACAATGTCTTTTGCTTTCATGTTTTACATATTTTAAGAATGTAAAGTAAAAATAATTAATTCCCTGACATACGGGAATAGCTGTCAGCTGTCTAGCATTATCGCCTATTTGAGACATCAACAAATTTTACATGATGCGTTGTTACTAAAGATCTTATCACATGCTCGCGTTGTCTCTCATTAGATTTAAGGTATTGCATGTATGGCATGTTAAAGCCATATTTCAACTCAACCCATTTTTTTCTTTTTGAAAAAAAATCTGTAATTGCATTGACTCTTGATTCTTGAATAAGTATGATCCAAAGATTTGGCCATTGCATAAACATCACCATTACATATTTTAGGATGCCGTGGCAACTTTTAGACTGCTTTGTATGCTCTTCATAAACACATTTCCCTCACACTACAAATCTCAATAATAAATTTCAATGACTGACAAACATTTTTGGTACTAACACATGTCATTAATCGTTCTTACATTTAAACTTACATTTACGCTGACAATCAGAAAAATCACTCCTCTGTTAAATATCTTTTCAGAAAATTGTTATTTTTAAATAAAAGAATAATTACAAATTGTACAAAACTATTATAAATTTATTCATTACACTATGCGACAAAATAAAAAAAATGAAATACACAAGGTAATACTATTGCGTTATGAGTTTAGTTGAGTAGAACACAAAAATATTTTTTTTATATTTCTTGAACTCCAAACTACAATCCTCCAAACTTGTTTTATTTGACAAAAACTGTTTTTTTGAATTTACGCACAAATTTATTGATTACACAAACATTTCTGAGCCAATGTCACAAATTTTAACTTTCTTAGAAAAGGAAGGAATGGGCGTTTAGAACGGTATACATATAGACATTATTCAACTTAATATCCTATGGGGTTTGATGAGGTAAACTTGGCAAATGCGAATTTATTTCATATTTTTGCAAGTTTGTCCATTCATAGTAAAAAATGCAAAATTTAATTAAAAAATATTAAATATGTGGTGACTCTCTTAAAGTACATTATCTTGTGAAGAGGTTGACACTTCGTTTGATAAAATTGAACAAAAATTACCGTAATTATTATTTAAAGAGTAGAACAGTAGTGTTATATTTTTTATATATGCCATCTTATCAAATGAACTTTCAGTTTAAAAATTTTCAAAAGTTTTGATGGATCTTGATTGCTTATTTGAAAATGTTTCAATTTCACGTTTGAGCGACAACCAGAAGTTGACCAATGTTTGCGCAAAGCGAAATAATAATATTTGCAGAAAACACAAATATTAGTCAACTTCTGGTAGTCGCCAAAACGCGAAATTGATACATTTTGCGATAAACAATCAAGATCGATCAAAAATTCTGAAAATTTTTGAACTGAAAGTTCGTTTGATAAAGTGACATATATAAAAAATATAACAGGACTTTTATTCTAATAATAATAATAATTACGGTAATTTTTGTCCGATTTTATCAAAGGAAGTGTCAATCCCTTCACAAGAGAATGCACCTTAAGAACATCTCTATTTGTTTTATAGTTTTTAATTAAATTTTATTATTAAAAATAGTCAATCTTGGAAAAATTAGAAAAAAAAATAATGTTTTCCAAGTTTACCGCATCAAAACTCATAAAATATAAGTTTGAACGAAATGTTTATGTATACAGTTTGAAAGGCTAATATCTCCCCTTTCCAAAAAATTTTGGATTTTTAAAATAGGTTCAAACATATTTGGGTAATCAATAATTTTGTGTGAAAAGATCAATAAACCCGTTTTGGTCAAATAAAACAAGTTTGGAGGGTTTGAGAAATATGAAGAAATGTATTTTTGAGTTTTACTCAACCTAATGAATAACTTAGACTATGTAGTTACTCCGGTGTATTTCACTGTCGCACCGTATTATTTTAATACCGACCTAACAAGTTCAGATAATATTCATTTCAAGAAATTATTTCATTTATGGCATGAAAAATATAGGAGGCCTTTTTTCAATTTGTGAATTTTAGTTTCTTCTCTTTTTTAATTTCCTATTGCTATGATTTGAGCAGCATACTTTTTCACTCTAACATACCATATTTCATCATAATTTAATAATTTTCTCCTTTAAATTTTATTACTCAAATAACAGAAAACATACTATACTGATTACAGTAATAAATTCAATAACAATACGAGTGTATGTTATAACGAGTTTTGACTGTTTTTCTCTTTATTACATTTTATGGTATTTGCAACTGTAATTTGTAAAATAAAACTCCCTTTTTACGATACCTGACCAAATGTGCCTTATATTATAAGATATTTAACTCATAATTTTCAAGATAGTACTGTAAACAATTCAATTATTTTTCAACAAATTGAATTAAATAACAGTGCGTACTAAGAAATTTATAAAATTTATAAATTAAAATTTAAAAAAAAAATAAAATTTATTGAAATTGCAACTGATGTTTGGTATTAAGTTCGCAATTATATCAACAGAAGCAGTAAGTAATGCAATAAATTTAAGGTCATTCCATTCAGTTAAAAAACTTAACAGTTATGCAAGTACTTGTCATGAATACGATCATGATCTTGATAAGCCATCTCTAAAGGTTGAAATCGATAGTAAATGGGCCAATGAACACTATAAGTTTGATTAGGTTTTCTTTTGCATCTTAAATGATATTTTTCTTTTGGTAAAATTGAAAAGTTACCAACAACAAGTAATATTATCGGTTGCTGCATTGCAATTTAAAATTGATTGCGTTTTAAACGATTTACAACACAGCCAATCCAATCAACAGCTGAAAATTACTCAGGAACGAATTTTATACGAATGAATGAATGAAATTGGTTCAATCGAATGCAAACATCGGTGAACAAACAATGAATGCAATAATAATACAGTGAAATTCGATTATGACGAACTCTTAAAATGCAACAAATCCCTGATTATATCGACTACTTTTCATGATCTCTGGTACCAATAATTAAATTTATATTTCGAAATATTAATGTCACATACTTTCCTTGTTTATATTTATATTGCACGGCAATATTTTAGATTTTGTGTGTTTCCCACGTCCCATTACGTTCATAATAGTCGAGTTTTACTGTGCTTTATTACAACATGTATTCACATTGAACTTTATTCATCCATTCTTTATAGATAATTTTGTTGTTGTCATTGTTTCCCTATCTGATTGTTGTGGTAAGATTATTTCAGTTTTTAAATGAACGACTTCTACAATTTAAATTGTATTTAAAAGAGTTAAACTTTTGTCAATTGTCAATTGTTTTTTAAAGTTTAGTCTACAAACTTAGATTCTTATTAAACATTGTAATGAACAGATAAAGAATATTCGCCTTCCTCATTCTGTTTGTTCATAACTAAATGTTTGAGTATATAAGTTCTAAAAATAAGAATCTTTTACAGTTTGTTTGTCTGAAATACGATAGTAAAAGCTCAGCAGAGTAATTGAATCGTTTAAGGAGATTACTTACTTTCGGCCTGCCGCAATACATCCATCCAGGCGCCTCTGCTTCTTACGCGCCTACGCCAGTTGGTCACACCAATCGATGGCAGGGCTTCCTCGATTTGGTCCTTGCAACACAAGGTCATACTCTTCGTCGACTTCCGCAGATCCCTGCATCAAATACCCGTTTCGCTCCTCCATTCGAACGACATGGCCGAGCCAGCGCAACCGCTGGATATTAATACGCTGCACAATGTGTGTGTCGTTGAGGAGATCATACAGCTCACTGTTGGATCGGATGCGGAAATCATCGTCAACTCGCACTGGACCGAAGATCTTACTTAGGACTTTTCTCATACTCTCAAGGCTGCTACATCTGTGCTTAATAAACTCTGCGCCATAAAGAAGCACGGGTAGGATGAGCGTCTTGTAGAGCATTAGTTTTGTCGTTTGATAGAGATATCTGCTACTCAATTGCCTATTGAGACCATAGTAGCACCTGTTGGCACGAGTGATCCTGTGTTTAATTTCCAGACTGACATCATTTTTGGTGATAACGGCGGAGCCAAGAAAAATAAATTTCTTGACTGTTTCAAAAGTATAGTTATCGGCCGTAATCTGTGAATCAATACGCCGCACGTCTCTACTTGTCGATAAGATATACTTTGTTGTTGTTTTGACCTCATTTACTGCCAGGCCCATATTAGTAGACTCCCGTTCAATAGCACTAAAGGCAGCAGTAACATCTCGATTGGTACGCCCTATGATGTCAATGTCGTACGCAGGCAATGGGACACTTTAGCGGAAAATAGTACCATTGCGATGCACTCCCGCCTTTCGCAGAACACATTCCATGACGAAGTTGAAAAAGTCGCATGATAAAGGAACGCCTTGTCTGAAACCTCGCTTGGTATCAAAAGGTTCGGAAAAGTCCATTCCTACTTTGACGGAGCTACAGGAATTGCTCAACGTCATTCTGCATAGTCTTATCAGCTTCGCAGGTATACCGAGCTCAGACATTACGGCAAAAACACGATCCCTTATGGGGCTTTCTGGTCGATGGAGTTTAGTAAGCTAATACCCAATAGACAAAAAAATAAAAGAACTCGTTGAAATTTTATATCTTTAATCTTTATAATGCATGCATTTTATAGAAAATTTGGAAAATTAAAGAAATGAATTGCTTCTTGAGGTAAGAAGACAAAGGTGAAATTGATTCTCGTAAATTGGCTTATTTTTATAAATCTGTAATTATATTGTAAAATTATTCCTTCCGAAAATTTCACAGTAAATTCATTTAACTGTAGATTTAAATTAATATTCATTCATATTATTGCTTCATTCTGTTTACAAGACTTGTAATCTTTACATCTACTTATGCATAAGGTTATATTAAATGCGGCGTGAGGGAATATAATTTTAACCTCTCGATTGAAGATACAATTTTTTTTATTAATTCTTAAATTCAGTCACATTTTTAATTACGATTGATGCGAAACATTAATGAATTGTAATGTATACGATTTTAAATAAATTGAAATTAATTTTTTTTTAAAGTTTAATGTATTAATTGTTTTAAAGCCCTGATTTTTATTTTGAAAAACAGTTTGATGAAACAGAAACAGAAAAAAATTTAAGCATAAAAACTATGTTGCCCGATCAAGATTGTTATTTTTGATTTCTGTTTTTGGCAACTGAGTGTTAAGGTCAAAGTCACATTTTATTGCTCTTTTTGTTTTTATTATTATACATACCAACAACAGAGTTTTTTTTATAGCTCGTAATTACCGTTGTATTGTTTTCCATTTGCGGTTTCAAATACAATCAAAGCAGCGTACAAAAACAAGAAAATGTGTTCCCTCACTGTAATTACGCATATTTTTTACAAACAATTCCTCGCCAATAATGTGTAGAGTGTAGAATGTGTGTATAAGAAAGGCATTTTTGATAATCGGTGAGCTGAACGTGGTTATTCATATTTTTAAAAGATTGGGAAAAGGTGTGGAGAGTTTGATGGCCAACAGATTTAAATGAATTTAAACATACAAAGAAATGCGTTCATTCTTAAATTTTTTAGATAATAATTTTCAATATTTATATTGTAGGGTTTTAAATATTCGTTTCCATCCAATTAAGCGAGCAATTTTTAATCAACATTTTTTTTTTAAATTGTAATTGACATGTGTAAACATTAACAAGCATAATAAGAAACTTATAATTAAATAGACTTGGCGGATTTTAAATGTTTTTGTTACGGACTTTTTTTCCCAAAAACATCCGTTGTAATGGAAATACAATTCACTTATTCGCTTCGTCATTTATTCATTCATTAACTACAACCTTTAAGAAGCTTAAAGATTACATACACGTTTATTCAAATAAGTACTGTATACCCTCACACATCTGTACATATGTATGTATTCACCTATAGTACGATAATTGTAAACACGTACAATGAGTTTACGCACGTAATCCAATGTCGCCAAAAAGAATGGTAAAAAAATATACTGTTATCCAATACAGGGTGTTGAAGAAGACATTACCAATCTTATGACAAATTTTACATCATCGATTTATTGATACTTCAATAACGCGAGCATTTAAATATACGAAACACAAGGGAGCGACTGCGAATCCAATCGATATGTCTCCTTAGTATTCATACGTACGTTTAAGTCGTCTACACTAGATTCAATTCAGTTCGTCGGTTGTTACAGACAATTATTGTTGGGTAATCGAGCAATGGTATCAAGCCTAAAAATGTCAATTAATTTATGGTTCTTCTTTATATCACAAAATAACTTTCGAATGTTATACGTTTTAAGTTTAAGTGGCCATAAAATGTATACCTTCGGATAATTTGGTTAGTGACGTAAATACATATACAAAATTAATCGCTTCTGTACGTAGAAAATGTTTTTGAGGCACCACACATTGCGTCATGTTTTCTTGGAACGCAATCACGACGCAAAGTGAGTTATGATTTTCTTTTTCATGTAAAGACCGAAGATAGGATCCAGGGTTACGAAAATACTACTTTTTAAGAAGAAAATTGAACAAAGTAAACATTTAAAAAACAAAAATTATATAAAATTTTATTACATGCATACAGAAAACAAAAAAAAACAAATTCAATTAAAATAAAATAAAAAATTCATTTAATGTATAACGCACTAATTGAAACTGAACTCTAAAATTAGAAAAAAAAAATTAAAATAAACCTGCATTATTTTCAGTTAGAAAGGGAATCTCCAAGTTTTGATAGCATGGCGCAGTTAGAAACAAAAGTTTTGCCATCTCTTAAAAAAAAAGGAAATTTCAAAAAAAAAAAAAATTAAAAACTCGAACTCAAAATAACGCAACTTCGAAAATCTAACGACGCCCAGTGAAAATTAGTACTAATTCAGCAGCGTCGCAACTTCGAAAAAAAAACGCAAAACGAAACGACGCAAAGCGAGGTATGGGTGTATTTGAACCAGTGCTGAACTAACGACTGCCGAAATTGTGTTAATTCTTACTCTGCAGCAGTTGTTCGATTCGACCAGTTGTCCAATATTATGTTCAAATCATGCTTACAGCACTAGTACCACAAAGTAACTCTGGTTTAAAGGCCGTTTAAAGACCATAATGGCTACGTTGATAATAAACTTATCAAATTCAAATTACAACTAAATTCAATCGAACAAAATTCATCACAATAATTTGTTAACGGTTAAAAGAATTAATAACATTGAGGTTCTGATGGAATTTAATTGAATTTATTTTTTGATAAATATTTGTACAAAATAATAATGCCGCCTAAGACGATACGCAATTATTTTCATATTGTTTACGATCATTTCCATACTGAGGTGTATACAACTGCACACAAAAAGTTCTTCTACAATACATGTTTTAAGTCGAAAAAATCACTTTTTATGTAATTGTAATAGGGGCTCCCTTACGACTTAGGTCAACATGTCTTTATTAACACATTTTGGAAAAAGCATTGTAACAAAAATGGCCACGTCACGTAAATAGAAAGTTCTGTAGTAGTGTTCTGTGGTAGAATGTGAAAATTCACATTGCCGTAAGTCGACTTAGGCTAATATAGCTTGAGACCACAGATATATCGACTATAGTAGTGAAGGACTAAAAATGGTAATTGTGTTCTTACTAGAGGCTATTAAAATTATACGCATAAAAATTCAACATATCTCATCTATTCATTCAATATATTTTATTTCGTGTTAATATGAAATAAAATACATACAAAACACAATGAATAAAATTGTTTTCGGTCCAATTTATATTATGAAAATGGGTTAGCAAATAATCATCATAAATTTTAAATCCCTTTTTCCGTTTGATTTGAATGCGTTTACCGTACTTAGGGCCATTATTACAAGTTGCTGATAACTAAAGGGAGGATTTTAGCGGGCAGATAATTGTTTTTCACTATTATAAGTGGACAACAAGGTAGAAAGAAGTAAGCGTTAAGCTAAAGGGAGGATCAGTCTACCCGTAACTTTTAAAGTTAAGTTTATGTTTAACCTTGCCATATATTTACATGATTTTCAATATGAGCAAATACATCAAAAAATGAAGCCCGACGTTGCCACTGCGTTTAAAAAAAACTTGTTTAATTGAGCAGTGTTATCGACATTACCCCGTCATCATTAGGTTGTAATAGCGAAAAGAAGATAAAGGTGACTTTAAAGTTGACTAAACTAAACCCAACTTTAACGGCAAGTTGTAATAATGGCCCTTAGTCTTGTTTTACTTTAAATTTTTATTTTCGTAAAAGTCTGGACTATTTCACCCTGTATGCTCGTTATTACGTACAAATGTGTACATATTACAATACGTTAATCGAACTGTTTTATTTTTTTTTTTTGTTCTGTTTCAGTTTCAATTTCAGTTTAACTTTTAGTTTTTTTGTTTGTTTTTCTTTTTTGATTTTGTTTTCTTTTCATTCATTTTCTTGGCAGAATGTCAATAACACCAAATCCCCGTTTCTGTCCACCGTAAGCCATTATGAGGCATAATTTTTTTATTTTTAGTGGTCACTATGCCGGTCATCAGATTAGCTTCTGTACTGTCCAACTTTTTTTTTCAGTCGCTAAATTTTGAATTTGTATTCACATCACGTTCCAATCAAAGTACTAACGTTTGTACAGTTGTGGTGATTTGGTCTTCTTTATTTATTTTTATGTTTTTCATTCAACGACCTTCATTTGCTTCAATTCAAAGCGAGAGTTGTTTTTATTATTTTGCTTGTAATACTTTTTAATTCATTTCGTTATTAACCATTCTTAACCGGGCTACTTTAGAAATATTTACAAAAAACATTAAAATAAACAAAAAAAATTGAAAACTTAATTGAAAACAAAAAGAAAAAAACAAAATGGAAAAATGGTTTGTATTCAATTAAATTTAACCTTTAATTTGACTCTAATAAAAATATTTGAGGGAATATATTAAAGGTCGACGAATGTAAACGGAAATTCTCTTACAGTTTATTATTGAACAATTTACCAACAACAACAACAATAACTTTATTGATCTTGGGTACAACATTTTGTAAAACACATGTAGTTTGTAATCACAGGGTGGATTCACAGTTTCTATTCCTATACTTGTATTTGAGCTTTTGCTGATTCATTCTCATGCGAGTGAGTCTAATCCATATGGGCGTTTGCGTTATATTGTTTGAATAAAATTCAATTTGATTTCATTTTATCAAATGAAATCGTTTTACTCAACAGATTTTACACGCAGCAACTTTTACTCGTTATAATATTTAAAAAAAAAACACTTACATACATACATACGTAAAATGTATTTTACCGACATAGTGCTCATTTATGTTAGCATTCTCGGCTTCAAGGTCGAATGCATTTTTAAACAACTATCAAATCTTCTATCAAAAATTCACTTCAAATATTTTTCTATTATTTACTTAAGCGGTTCCAAAGCCACTTTATTTTAGCAGGTGCTTGACTGTGTTCTAAATGTTTCACATGAAACCTTTGTACAAAACAATCTTAATTATTTACCGTGTGCTTGTGGTCATCCCAGATTATTAACGGATCCAAGTGAGCAATTATTAAATAACCGATGGAAAGAAAGGAAATGCTTTGAAAACCTTCAAACAAATTTAGGGTCATTATTACAACTTGCCGTTAAACTTGGGCTTAGTAAAAGTTAACTTTAGCGAAAGTGAACTTTAAAGTCACCTTTAACTTCTTTTCTTTATTAAAACTTACAGACAAAATAAAGTTAACTTTTTCAAAAATATGCCAGTGGCGGAACAATGTCGATAGCATTGCTCAAATTAAACAAGTTTTATTTAAACGCAGTAGCAACGACGGGCTTCTTTTATTTGCGTTTACTCACTTTGTTTATATTTGAAGTTGTCGTATTGAAAATAATACATAATATGACAAGTTCAAACATAAACTTAACTTTAAAAGTTAACAGTTATCGTTCACTTATAATAATGAAAAACAATTTAGCTGCCCGTTAAAATCCTCCCTTTAGTTAACGTTGTAATAATGTTGTAATAATGGCCCTTAGAATGCTAAAGTAAATAAGAAAAGTAAGTGAACTACCCGTAAAGGGCATTAATTCAGCTCAAAATCGCCAGAAGTGCAATGAGAATATAAAAATCCAGTATATCGCAACAATATTGCACCATAGATGATTGGAAACGTATTACTTTGTTTAACTATTCTAAAATTAAACAATTAACTACACACTTACTTACTTACTTAATTGGTCATTAAAGTCCCTTTGTCAGCATTACTGCTAAGCTTCACAACACTTACATCTGTTGTGTGTGTTAATTTTTTATTCATAAGTGGCGGCAATCTTTTTTGCTTTCAGAGTTTTAGCCACAAGAATACTGCATATTTCGTTTAGTTGGAGATGACTGACCTGGGGTTAGAACCGTAGCCTGACGTTTGACAAGCCGACACACCACCTACTAGACTACTTCGACTGCATTAACCAATTAAGCCAAGATGAAAATTCTTATTTAACAGAAGGGACTTGCAACACCGCGGATAAAGTTGAAGAACATTGGTTGCCTGGTCAAAGTTCCTGATGTCAAAAAGTCCAGCAAAACGTCACTACAACAACCTGATCGAAAGCTTGTGGTCAATTGTGTTGAGGTAATGGGAATAATATAATCAAGAGCCTACTAACACAAAGGGCGTCTGACTGACTGTAAGAATACAATGGTAGAATATATTTGTAAAACCTAAAAAGACCGCCCTGTTTCACTCCAACTACTACTTGATAGTGGTTACTGGGTATTTAAAAAGTATTGTAAAGATGGGTTAAAATAAAGTAACGACTGTAAATTAAAATAAAAGTTTTGTAATCTGTGTAAACGCCTGCAGAAAGAAAGAAATTTATCAGTCTCTTAAAACTCTGGAAGTTAAAAACATTCGCTTAGAAAACACACTTATTGTGAACCACAACTGATACTAAATAAAATATCCTGGGAAGAAAAATCTCAAGCAAGTCTTACAGCGCCTAATAATGCATACAATGATTTAAATAACCTGTGCATAAATGTAAATTATCATCACAACTTTATTAACAACTATCAGTCACAATCAATCCAAAATAATTATCTTATCTTAGTAAGCGTAGGAGATAAGGGGAGATGCGAAAGTAGTCTTAACGACAGCAGGAGCACCAACTGGAGCGGCGGCGGCGTTGGTGAAAGGAACAGCAGCTGGAGCAGCTACAACAGGGGCAGATCTGATAACTGGAGCGGGGGCAGCAACAACTGGAGCGGCAACAGCAGCTACCAAAGGTTCACGACGGACAACAGCGTTGAAACCGTTAACGGGATCGGAAGTGTAATCAACAATACGTCTGTAGCCATCAGCGTCATTCAAAGAGTATTGACCTTGAACAAATCCACCATCACGAGTTTCTACAGCAGATTTTGAGTCACCAGAGATGGCATCTTTAACGTCATAACCATAAGAGTATTGTGGATGGGGATGGTATTCCTCAACGGCGGCAACAGCGGCAAAAGGAGCAGCAGCTGGGATAACAGCAGCGCTAGTAACAGCAATGCATGCGACGATAAGAGTGATGAACTGAAATTAGACCACAAAATAAGATTATAATCCATTGCGATTCCATTTAGGCTGATGATAATATCCTTACTTTGAAAGCCATTGTAATATTAATTGAAAGTGTTTTTAGTTGCTCTAAATACCAATTGTGGATTTGAACTGTAGTGCTCCATTGTTCACAATGGCTTTTATATGAAAATGACCAAAATAATTTTTAATCGAAATGTAGCGACCGAAATATTGTACGTGAAAAAGCGGACTGTAAGATGCAATAAAATCGAAATCAGTCAATGAACAAATGAGCGCACACTGAATTTAAATGAATTTTTTTTTGGTTACCAAAAATAAAATAAATAAATAGTATTTCTACAGTTGACCTTATTTAAAATATAATTTCTGAAAGCACTATTTCTCTATGGATATCGTTTTTTATTAATCCATACAATGTTTGTATTTCAATATATTGGATTATGCTCCAATTAAAGGCAATTAGAGTATATTAGAATACAATTAAATTAGTTTTCTTCGTCACGTGGTGAGAAACATATTAGAAGTTGATAAATGATATCAACTGATTAGCTGATATTACAAGGAGGAATAGAAAGAGGACAATAAAGCAACAGGTCTGGGAAATGTCCAAAGTAAAAAAGTAACAGATTTCTGGCAAAAACTCTGAGAGTAAATAAAATTGCCATGAAAAGTTTCTCAAAAAATCTGTCGTTCGGAATCGACTTTAAACTGTAGGCCCCGCCACTCATGTATAAAATTAACACACACAACATAAAGGGTGTGAGAAACTAGGTCGTAATCATGACTGAAGGGTTTTAATGACCAATTATGTATGTAACATACACTTGTTATTGTTATTATTTTTATCTTATTTTTAACATCATTTATTTTAATTTTTAAGTTAACCCTTTTATGAACACTCAATTGGAAAATAAAATTGAAATTTAATTAAGGCTTAACAATGTTTTATAGGACATAGATTTTAAAAACTTTAAGCATAGCTCACGTGTATGTCATATAAAAGATTCGATTGAAGCACCATTGTGCCTATACAATGCTATTGTAAACCTATTAATCATAAAAACTCTCAGGATAGACAAGTTCTGTCAATAAATTCTGAATAATCAGTTCAGTATAACGACCGAAGAAATGTTCAGCGATTCCCTATTCTCCATTTTAAGTACAGCCTTTGAAGAAGTCATTGGACGGTATTTTCCGCCTTGGGATGTGTTTACCTAGGGGCCAGTGTCTATTTCTAATCTTTTCGAAATGGATTCCAAGTTCATTTAATGCAATTTGTATGCCAATAGAATCAAAAGGGCTCAATTTGTAAGGTCTTCATACAGGTGTGATAATTTTCTCATCTTATTTTTGCAAATGAGTGAAGTCTATATAAGAAAATTTGTTTGCAAGGCAGTCACTTTGTTGATACATTTCCACATATGTATAAAGCTAACCATCTCCTTATCTCTTAAACTAAAATAAAATTTTAAGATATTGCTACGTTTTTACCTTTTTAAAAACGTTTAAAATATGAGTTCGTTGATTGCAAACACAATAAAAATAAATTTTTGTGTTTAGGGTCCATTAAACTCTTTTTTGTTCGCACAATTTTCGTGTGCCACTGTTTACAACTTGCTATATCCAACAATAATTTGCTTGTTCGTTATTCTTCTTTCCGCTATTGAGTTAGCACTAACAACTCAGATCTTTACAACGGCGATCTTCAAACCACGACTGTTTTGTTCACACGCAAAGCGTCTTCACACAAGACTGACAAATTTCTAACTACTACTCGTTGCCTGCTTTGTCTTGCCTTTTTACATGCCCACGTAATCAGTCTGATGAAGCTTCTTGAATCCGTTCTTGAGACGTTCGCCTTCTCGAGAATTCTATCGCGACTTCATTGTTGTTTATGTATGTATATTGTTCACATTGCTTGTTGTTGCGTTTTCGCTTACTTGTCTATCCCCTTTTTTCGTACTGATGTTGTTGGTTTACTTGTAACAAGTTCGTTGTATTTTTTTGTGTAGCTTTTGCTCATTTTAATGTTAAACGATGTACACCGTTTCCGTTTTCCTAAAAATGTTAGATATACATCATGTATCTACAACTTAGTTTTTAATAGCTATTATATGTATGTCATAAATTTCTATAAGTTTGGAATAAAATATGACCAAAACCATAGGATTTCAAAGACGAAAAAAAAACATTTTCTGGCTTAAATAACTAGTTTCGTTAGAAAGTCACCCGATTCTGTTAACATTATCTCACCCTCAAAAAACTTTTATGCGTTTATTACCCTTTGAGTGATTTTTCACACATATGGATTTCCTCGTATTTTACGCAGCAAAAATAATTGTTTTTATTTAAAACCTTAACTTATTTAGCAAAAAAAGATTTTTTATATTTTAAATTTGCTTTTATTTTTATTTATTTTTTTTTTTTTGCCATTACATAAAATTATTCTGTTTTCCATACATTTTATACAAACATTTCTGAAATAAACAGAATATTGTTATACATAAATATATGAGGTGTTTTTAGTTTTGGACTTCCCATTGTAACAAATGTGACGTCCAGCTTTTCTTTCGATATTCTGAGGACCACTCTTTAATCTTTTTGAAGAAATAAATTATTGCGATGCGCTCTTCTGATATTCTGAAGATTCACTGAAGACTGAAGAGGTGTACTGCATAATTAGACTACTAGGCAACGCCGTTAGTAAATTGTTGCATGTGCTGGAAAATAAAGCCACTGCCGATTCAGTCCTTGGCATGCTTTCATCCGTTACCATGTATTGTTTCAAAAGAAATATTACAAGAAAACGATGCATATATTTAAAATTTTTCATCTCTGATGTTATCGATGCGTGCTCTCCCGTATCTTTTTGTTCCTGGAAGCAAATTGATGACATTTTCACTCCGTAATCTTCTAGAATGATCGTCAATTAGTTGGGGATTCCTTACCACACCGTCTTTTGACGCAAATAGTGGATCGTTTGCTTTGTCCGCGGATGACACTAGACATCTCAATTTTCTTTTTCAACATCTCAGTATTTTACCATTCGATCAAATTCAGAACTCCTTTCTCTTTCTACTGAGTCTCTATTTTCTTCGGAAGAATAACTTTCATCACTATCATGAAACTCTTCATCATCAAAAGTATTTAAAATAAATTGCAGCTCTTCGCAAGGTGAGATATTTCGGTATGGTCATATTGTCCAAGACAAAGAATTTTACTTCATAATATGAACTCTTTTCAAGTCGAATAAAATTACACGAAAGTTTTACACTGAAACACGAAGCACACTGACTAAAATCATCATTAAGTGTTTGGCCGGGGAAGAACCTTTTCATATTTTATGATACTTGGGGTTTTTTCCCAATGAATGCTGTTTCTAGTGCACAATACGTTTTGAAAAAACGAAAGCATCTCTACATAGATTCGAGTACATGTTAGTACATTATTGAATTCATTAATTAATTGTGCATTAATTTTATAAGGTAAGTAGGATCTATTGCATGCCGGGAATAGGCAGTATTCCCTTAAGTTGCTATAACGTGCTATGTGTTAAATTCTTAATCAATAAGCCCTCTCGACTACCAGGTACATTAAGTCTGTCTCATTACTTTAGAGAATGTTACGACGTTTTTATAACTTCTGGAACACAATTTTATCAAATTTACATTCTGTTATGATGAAAGAGATTTACAATGGTTTCCTATTAGATGTAATGATATCTTTTGTTCTGGAGTATGCGCCATTACAACAACATTTTCAGCAATAAAGCGAAGATTACATATGTGCATTTTCCTTTTTATAACAACTTTTGTAAATTAATTAAATTTAATTTTTTTTTAAATACATCCAAAAAGTTTCTAAAATTAGCAACAACAAAAAATCATTGGATTTTTATAAAATAAAAATATCATCACAATTTTATTAACTAATATCAATCGCAGTCAGTCCAAAACGGTTATCTAATAAGCATAAGAGATAAGGGGAGATGCGAAAGTAGTCTTAACGACAGCAGGAGCAGCAACTTGGGCGGCGGCGGCATAGGTGAAAGGAACAGCAGCTGGAGCGGCTACAACAGGGGCAGATCTGACAACTGGAGCGGGGGCAGCAACGACTGGAGCGGCAACAGCAGCTACCAAAGGTTCACGACGGACAACAGCAT
The DNA here is from genome assembly GCA_932273835.1 of Sarcophaga variegata. Lineage (NCBI taxonomy): Eukaryota > Metazoa > Arthropoda > Insecta > Diptera > Sarcophagidae > Sarcophaga > Sarcophaga variegata. The sequence goes on from OW026359.1 coordinate 76,165,259, forward strand.
TGAAACCGTTAACGGGATCGGAAGTGTAGTCAACAATACGTCTGTAACCATCAGCGTCATTCAAAGAGTATTGACCTTGAACAAATCCACCATCACGAGTTTCTACAGCACTTTTTGAGTCACCAGAGATGGCATCTTTAACGTCATAACCATAAGAGTATTGTGGATGGGGATCGTATTCCTCAACAGCGGCAACAGCGGCCAAAGGAGCAGCAGCTGGGATAACAGCAGCGCTAGCAACAGCAATGCATGCAACGAAAAGAGTGATGAACTGAAAGTAGACGAAAATTTAATATTACAATCGAATAAAAGTCGGCTATTTCTGGCGATGGTATGTATCCTTACTTTGAAAGCCATTTTAATATTATTTGAAGTGTTTTTAGATGCTCTAAATACCAAAAGTGGATTTGAACTGTATTGTTTAATTTTTCGCTTTTGTCTTTTATACAATAATACCTAAAAAGCAAATCCTAACCAAACTATGTCAATAAACAAAAATAAAAACGAATACCATAAATAAACACGAACAGTTTTTACCCTACACAATTTTCTGTGGGATTTAAAAACTTAAATAAGATCGAAATAGAATGCCCTGATAGTAGGTAGTATCCTAGGCTATTAGCGTGAGTATATTGAGATCGATTCCCACCAGAGACTCTGGTCTTTTACACTACACTGAGCATAATGTCTACGCTACTCAGCTCGTATATAATTAAAATATAATTTGTAATTGTATTGTAATTAATAAATAAATATCGAAATAAGACTTTAAAGTGTAAAATCTGTATGAATCCGGTTCCTGGAAAAATGAAAAAGGATCGAAAGATATTTTAATTAATCTGTTTACAATTGCAGTTGACATACACATTTTGTGAGTACAACACATACAAACTCTTAAAATTAAATTGTCGGAAAACCTAGTGTAAGGTATTACAATTAACGCGTCTTGAATTTTAATACGAATTTTGCAGTGCGTAGTTGTGGAATCTCATGGGTTTGCATTGACATTCGAAAAAAAAATTAAAATGTTTGCATTCGTATTACTTTTGAATAAATTTTAAAATTAGTTCACTGTTATTGAGAATAAAACAGTTTTTATATTTTGTTTGGAAATTATGGAAAATGTGCAAAAATATTGCATATTTTTAAAGATTTTGCTTTCATTTCAAAAAATTTCTCATAATTTCAATGTTTTAATTATTTTTCTGGAGTATATGTATGTTTGTCATGGCCTTTAATTAAATTATTTTTTATTTTTTAATTTTAAGAAATTATTATAGTCTAATAGGTAGTATGTTGGGTTATTAGACGTAAGGCCACCTTTCAAACCCCAGGTCAAACCCAGATCAAAACGAAATACGCAAAAATATTTTTTCGGCGACTTCCTCTCAGCAGATTTCTGGCAAAAACTCTGAGAGTTAATAAAATTGCCATGAAAAGTTTCACAAAAAATCTGTCGTTCGGAATCGACTTTAAACTGTAGGCCCCGCCACTCATGTATAAAATTAACACACACAACATAAGGGGTGTGAGAAGCTAGGCCGTAATCGTGACTAAAAGGTTGTAATGACCAATTATGTATACATATAGTCCAGAAGATAGTGTGTTGGCTTATTAAACGAGATCCCCTGGCTTTATCTATCCCTGGTTCAGACATCTCGAACAAAATAAAGTATGAACAAATAATTGTTTCACAGACTTCCTCTCGGCAGTCTTCTGGAAGAATCTCTAAAAGTAAAATAAAATTGCCATGAAAAGTTGCTCAAATCTGTTGTTCGGAACGGACATTAAACTAGAACCATCAGTTATGGAAAAACTTAATACACAACATATGAATGGTGTGAGAAGCTAGATTGTAATCTTAGCTAAGGGTTGTAATGACAAATGAGATAAGTAGGCGCTTAAAAATGTCTCAGTCGAAACCCATCTCAATGTGTAAACTCCTTCAATATTTATTTTGCTTATTAGTCTTTATGTACTCATTTTCTAAGATAGCCTTAAATATATAAAACTTAAAAATAAAAATAAAGGCATCCATCCATATCATGAAAACAGCCTTTTAATTGGAATTTGATTATTTTCAGTTTCAATTTTCAGCAGTTATGATTGTCCTAAGAGCATCAAAACATGGTAAACATGCCTTACACAAATTTATGAATGAGATTGTCGTAAAGGAAGATTAAAATTATTTCATTATAATCATGATAGGAAACCAAATTCAATTCAATTCATAAAAAAGTTAAAAAGCACATAAGGGCCACAAGAAGTTGTTAAATTCATATTAAGAAGGCAAGACTGGTTTTTTAAGAAATAAAAATATCAGACGCTCCTGACTTTGATGACATTTAAATATCCCCAGAGGTTGTTTAAGAAGTAGCGACTTAACTAAATTTTGGATCTAAATCATACACTTACTGGTGCGAATACTGGGAAAACAAGAAATGGCGCTTTTATTTCATCCATCCGATGATTGAATGCAATAAAATTGCCTGAAAAAATAAGATCTCTAACAGATTGGCAGGAGCATTTAAAATTAAACTTAAGGAATGAACAAAACAACTCAGAAAACTATGCAATGCAAAAATCACATCACTTACCAAGTAACTGAAATTATTGCTGGACCAGACTCAAATTATTATTAGTTAGATATGAAATAACGGTTAGAAATGGGAAATACTTGTTATGGAAACAATTAATACACAACATATGAATGGTGTGAGAAGCTAGATTGTAATCCTAGCTAAGAGTTGTAATGACAAATGAGATAAGTAGGCGCTTAAAAATATCTCAGTCGATACCCATCTCAATGTGTGAACTCCTTCAATATTTATTTTCCTTATTAATTTTCTACATACAGTGAGCGCCATAAGTGAGTCAACACTTTTGTTTTTAAGTATAAAACAGGTTAGTTCTTAAGTATAAAAAAAGATCCTTTATCATGAATTATTGTTTTTGTTTTAGCATTTTATACGTAATAAATAAACGTTTTTATTTTTGGAAATTTATTCGACTATTCTCATTTACTTTTCTCGCTATCCTAAGAAAATGAATTATATCACTGGTGTTTACCCACTTTTGGCGCTCAGTGTATGTACTCATTTTCTAAGATAACCTTTATTATATAAGATTTTTCCAATAAATGCATCCATCCATATCTTAAAATCAGCCTTGTAATTGGAATTTGATTATTTTCAGTTTAAATTTTCAGCAGTTTCTTGTTCTAAGAGCAGCAAAACATAGTAAACATGCCTTACACAAATTTATGGACGAGATTGTCATAAAGGAAGATTAAAATTATTTCAATATAAAACTGGCAGGAAACGAAATTCAAATCAATCCACAAAAAAGTCAAAAGCACTTAAGGTTCACAAGAAGTTGTTAAATTCGTATCATTGACATTCGTGTTGACTCTACTATACATGTAATTTCATTTTCAATTACAAAAGTTTCTACAAACTTTTAGGTTTTTCAAGAAATAAAAATGTTAGACGCTACTGACATTGTTGATATTTAAATATCCCCAGAGGTTGTTTAATAAGTTGAGGCTAAAATAAATTTTGTATCTAAATCATACACTTACTGGTGCGTATACCGGGAAAACACGAAATTGTTCTTTTATTCCATCTACCCGATGATTGAATGCAATACAATTGTCTATGTAGACATGTAGAATGGTGTCTGAAAAAATAAGATCTCGAACAGAGTGGCAGGAGCATTTAAAATCAAACTTAAGGAATGAACAAAACGACTCAGAAAATTATGCAATGCAAAAATCACATCACTTACCAAGTAATTGAAATTATTGCTGGGCTCAAATTATTATTAGTTAGATATGAAATAACGGTGAGAAATGGGATATACTTGCTGAAAACTTGAAAACCAACTATTCCCAAACCAACCTAAAGAAAGCTTCCAGCTGCCTTTATTAGGATTCTTCTTTTCATTTTCAATGCTATTGTACAACTTTAACTTTTATACTCAAGAATGGAAAGTTTCATTAGTTAGATTGGCAAACTGTGTTTCTGACTATCAATCTGATTTCAGAAGTAAACACCGTACTATTTAACAAACACAGGCATTTTTGAAAGTCGCATGGACGGACAAGATTCGACGAGATGAAATAATTTTCTGCTGTTTCTGTAGAGGTTTTCAGGGATTCGATAACGTTTTACATAACGGCCCGAACAGAATTTAAACCTCAATAAAGATTACCATGAAGATGACTTGGTGAGCGCTTCCCAATATACCAGAGGATAGTATATTGAGGCTCATTTATATTATATACATATACGCCAATGGTGCTGAGCATTCGTATACATACTTTAAGCTTTGTTGTTGACTGCTTTTCATAGCACGCATTAATACTCCCACCATACTGAAGGTCGTGACAGATAAACTTTTGATTCGTGTTGCGCTACATATTCGCTTTGAAATTTAAAATAAACTTTCAACATAAAGTACTTTTAACACAACGCAATTCAAAAAGTTGGGCATCCTTCATCTTTTTACGCGCTTTGACAATCAGGTGGTAGTATTTTTCTTTTATATTTCTACTACCTATGCGGCCCCTACACGATGCGACTGGTTGCACAACTTTATAATTGTGTACAAACAATTCTTATGCTAAATGGCTGGAAATCAAAATTAAACCTCTCGAAATACACTGCTTAAGTGGTGTCCTAATATTATGTCATGGTTGACTGACACTGTTTCTCATATAGATTACTTACCTACTTATTTGGTCAGTGTAATCTCTTAGTCAGGGTAACAACCAACCATCTCAAATCACTCTTGTTGTATGTGTTAATTTTGTTCATGAGTGACGAAACATACTGTTTAATGTCGATTCCGAATGACACATTTGCAAAACTTTTCATGGCCATTTTATTTACTCTCAGAGTGTTTGCCAAAAGTTGCTGAAGAAATAATTTTCATATTCTATTTTTGTTCGAGAGGTCTGAGCTTGGATTTAAACTACGGGCTTTTGTTTAATAAGCAAACACACTACATAGATTACCTATGATTAAAGCAGCGTCATGAAATCTAAAAAAAAAAACATAAGTTTTTCTGTCAAAACGAGGAAATTAAAGTACAGAAATAATCTTTTCTCAAGAGACATAAATATTCCCCAATATAAGGTAAGTACTTTATTTACATTTATAAGTCCATCATCTATAATTATGTACATGTGGAAATGATCATTACAACCCTTCAGCCAGGATTCCGACACCATTAATGTTGTGTACGTTAATTTTATACATGAGTCACGATGCCTACTGTTTAAAGTCAGCTCCAAATGACAGATTATTGAGAAATTTTTTCACTTATTATTAATTTAGTATATTTATTTATTTATTAAATACAATACAATTATAAATTATATTTTAATTATATACGAGCGGAGTAACTTGACCATATGCTCGGTGTAGTGTCACACACCAGAGTCTCTGGTAGGAATCGAACCCCACGACCCTCACGCTAATAGTCTAGCACACTACCCACTAGACTACCAGGGCACCCTAATTTTATATAGAAAAAATAATGAAGTTATATATTGTTCCAAACGTTTAAATTTACAAATACTATATCCCATGCTTTCAGAAAGACTAAAAATGCCAGAATAATAAATAAGAGAAGAGTTGTAATCAAGCAAGGAATATTTCACACGCCCCTTCCAATGAGAACAATTTAAGGGATCACTAAGGAATAAATTCAAGATTTATTGTTGGAACTTGAATCATTAAGTTAACAGTTTAATAACACGATATTGTAGAACTGTAAGGAAGTGTTTTATTTTAAAATTATTCAATAAAAAATGTTACCGTTGAAGAATTTTATGAAAATCTATTAACATGGCAGTACTTTTGTTCAATAATTGATATTTTTGGTACATCACTATTCGAATTCGAAAAGTGATTGCTTTAATCCCTTCCATTTCTCATTTAAATAAAGCAAAAAAGTTTTTTTTTTAAAGAAATAAAAATAACATCACAATTTTATTAACAACTATCAGTCGCAGTCAGTCCAAAATGATTATCTTATCTTAGTAAGCGTAAGAGATAAGGGGAGATGCGAAAGTAGTCTTTACTAAAGCTGGAGCAGCAACTGGAGCAGCGGCGGCATAGGTGAAAGGAACAGCAGCTGGAGCAGCTACAACAGGGGCAGATCTGACAACTGGAGCTGGGGCAGCAACAACTGGAGCAGCAACAGCAGCTACCAAAGGTTCACGACGGACAACAGCGTTGAAACCGTTAACGGGATCGGAAGTGTAGTCAACAATACGTCTGTAGCCATCAGCGTCATTCAAAGAGTATTGACCTTGAACAAATCCACCATCACGAGTTTCTACAGCAGATTTTGAGTCACCAGAGATGGCATCTTTAACGTCATAACCATAAGAGTATTGTGGATGGGGATCGTATTCCTCAACAGCGGCCAAAGGAGCAGCAGCTGGGATAACAGCAGCGCTAGTAACAGCAATGCATGCGACGAAAAGAGTGATGAACTGAAAGTAGACGAAAATGTAATATTACAATCGAATAAAAGTCGGCTATTTCTGTCGATGGTATCCTTACTTTGAAAGCCATTTTAATATTATTTGAAGTGTTTTTAGATGCTCTAAATACCAAAAGTGGATTTGAACTGTATCGTTTAATTTTTCGCGCTCATCTTTTATATGAAAATGACCAAAAGCAAATGCCTTCCAAAGTAAAGTAATCAAACTGTATAAAACAATTGGATGTATGACAAAATATTATAAAATACTAGGTATGCAGTCAATGAAAACGAAAAACAATACACACTGAAATTAATAAACGTTTATGGAATTTTAATATGTACAATATACATACATAAGTAGTATGCGATTACACCAATAAAGCTCTACTAATACCAACAGCTGTTTCTACATTAAATATTATCGAAATATTACGGTAAAACAAACATTTATACAATATCGCTACACTTACTTCAGCAATTGTTTTATAATTTCATTGATAATCGTCGTTGCATTTGATTTAATTTTGTAAATTTAAAATTTCTAAAACACTTAATTCACAAGATGTATAAGAAGTATCCGAATCGAGCTCCATATTAAAAATAAACACATACATACATACATATGTACGTATCAAGGCCGACTAAATGGGCGAATGACGATTAATTGATTTTAAAACTCATAATCATTCAGAGGCATATCGTATGTGACAATAATATTTGCCGTGTCTTCGGCGTATTAAAAGTCAAAATGAAGAAACAATTCAAATTCAGTCTTTTTTCCAATTCAAATATTCACTCTAGTCTGTCCGTCCATCCAACGGCGATTGTAATTTAATTACTTATTCAGCTCTTACCCACACCATTGACTTACTGATGAACTGGCTGGCTAAACTGTTTGCCTTACTGGAATTCAAACGCAATAATCACAACAAAACACGCAATTCGTATCGATTACCATATAATTGCGACAAATTCGAATACACCCACACCAATATTATTTTGGAAGTCATTCTGTTACAATTTTAAATCGCAATGCAGCTCGTGTGCGTGCGTAGAAAGAAATGGCGTTGCATTTTACGGTGTCATACACTTTAAAAAAAAGTTATGATGAAATTTTTTACTCATTAAAATGAAAATAGCTTTCACAGATGGCAGAAGGATATTGCATTCGTACTAAGGCTTTAAAAAACCTTCAAACCTTGTAAAAGCGAATTTTATTTGTCGTGATCAGAATCATTTCTGCTTTCGTATTGTATGCTTTTCTGCTAGTAACACAAGGAGGAATTCTGTTGATTAGAATCGATCTGAACATTTCTTCTTAATTCTGTTTTTTTTTCTTAAGTAAACTTTGACACATTATGCTCCTCTTAAATTTAAGTTGCGGCGTGGTGTAAACGACTTGTCTACAAGTCGAGAAGCCCATGTTCGAATCCCAATGTTGTTAAGAAAAAAAGTCGAAAACGCCATTTTCGAATCCCAATGGAGTTGAAAAAAAATCGTTCATTATAGATTTTGAATTTCAAATTAAGTTTATTCAACCTCCAATACAATCCATCTGTGAGAGCCCCTTCACCACCTGGAAATAAAAACAGATAACATCACAGCAAGGTCAGACAATGGGAAAAAGAGGGTGGAATTCAACAATCAGATAAGATTTCACATCACTACACCAAATACTCGGAGGGCGTTGTTTCTAGGCAACGATATATGACAGCCGCATTATCCTCTGACTTGCTACAGCAGGTCATTCACCTGTTGAGATGGAACAAAATAGATTAAAGAAACTGAAACTGTGGAAGCCATATGATCCCAAGAGAGGTACTGGAATAAAATTTAAATAAAAAGTGTTGCAGTTAATATTAAAAATAATAACAAACTGATGGATCCACTGGAACGTCATTTCACAAAATTGGGCATGGAAGTAATCGATCTGCGAAGCGGATTTCTTCGACGATTTCCTTTCAGCAGATTTACTCTGAGAGTAAATAAAATTGTCTTGAAAAGTTTCTCAAAAAATCTGTCGTTCGGAGTCGTCTCTTATGGATAAAATTAACAGACACACAGGGTAAGTGATGTAAGAAGCTACGCCATAATCTTGACTGAAGGGTTGTAATGACCAATCATATATGTAATTTACTTACTTTACATATTTAATGTATTTTAGACAGTTTTCTAAAATCAATGAATAATCAACAGCAAGTAGAAGATTTGTGAATGCCTTGGTTGTGAGCTAGATTTCTACCAAAACTACATATATATGATACCGAAATGAGCAAAATGTAATTTATATCGTATTGTATTTCAGAAATAAATATTATAAACAAATAATATTTGGTAAACTGAAAAGTTGCTGAACTTATAAATGTTCTAAATGTTTATCGGTGTAATAATTACAAAGTAGAAATAAAATCATATTTGGTTTATTAGAGTATTAACTTTATTTATTTCGTTTGCTTTTAATTTAAACATTATAAATAACCACTCTCAATTAGGATATGAGATAGGTATAGAATATATCTTTTTGTCACTTTGATTTTTTTATTTGTCATGATTAATGCATTGAAAGCATTCAAAAGCACGTACTACAGACTACAAACTGTCAGTAAAAAGACGACCTCTATGCATATGAAAATAATTATTTTTGCCTTAACATGACTACATGACTACACGACCACTAATGTAGCTGTGGCCACATTAGACTAATTTCTGTTTTAGCTGGCGACAATGAATAGTTTGGTGCTGTCAATGCAGTAAGATTCATGAAATACAGTGCACTCGCGATAATATGAACACTCTAATATTTGAACACCCCAAAATATGAACACTTTTTCTTAACCATTGACTACTCCAAGATATGAACATTGTACAGAGGCTTTATAATTTGAACAGTTTTTTATTTTTAAAGTATACACATTTCAGTTACAAAGTATTAGAAATTGGGTACCCGAGTTATTTATGTTTATTTTAATACCAAAACACACATACATACATAAATATGTATACGGACGGTGAAGGCCTATTTTTTCGTTAGTTATAAAATGTATGCGATCGCAACTGCAGGATCAATAATTAAAGTGCTACTTAAACGTAATGATTTTTGAAATATGCAGATAAAAAACACACATTTTTAACTTTAAAAGAAAAATAGGAAATTTTGAAAAATTTACAAAAAGGTGCAAGTGTTACTAATTTAGCAAAGAAATATGGAGTAATAAAGTCTACAATATGTATGTGGAATAAAAAAATAAGAATCCTATTTCAGGAAAACCAATATTTTTTTCAACAATTTAAGCCATTTGTAAATATAAACAATTTCGAAAATATGAACAGGCTTTGTTTTAATTAGTTCATATTATCGCGAGTGCACTGTATACACGCGATGCATGAAATAAAGGTATGTATTAAAAACATGAACAACATTTTTTGGAAATGTCAACATCACAAATCAGCTGTTTATTATTATGCTACTGTATTAAAACTAATAAAATAAAAAATATTATTAGTGGTGTTAGTCGGCGACCAGCGACTAATGTCGCATATTTAATGCATGTGTAATTGCTTTTGATATTGTTAATACTTGTTTTCGACTTAGCATTATCGTTTTTAATTCAAAATATTAAAAAAATTAATTTTCAAATGGTTGAAGAAGCCACTGAATGCCAGTGTCTTTGTGGGTTTGAGTACGACAGTCAGAGCGTAAGTATTTTGTCAAGAACTGAAAATCAAAATCATTGAGCTGATTTCGTTGTGTGCCAATTCTGTACATGTTCATTATTGCTTTTAACTTTATTTTAAATTGTATTTTTATTTTCAATTAAATAAATTCTTGTTATACCATTTAACAAATTAGCCATTAAGCCACTAAGTTAACAGTTTAAAATCGTTTAAAAAGAATTTTTGTATTTGTTTCGGCAATGATTTTCAAAATGATGAATTAATTTTAATTAAAATTTGTTCGTACGTTGGTAAAAAAAACACGACAAAAAATTGTTTTCAATTGAAATTGTTGACCGTTTTTGAACCTCTAGTTTTGTTAGGAAGTTATTGTTATAATGAAGGTCGCGCGTGAATCAATGACATTTAATTTTTTTCCAAAAATACACTACCATGCTAAGACGACAGTTGTCCGTTAACACAGTTGAAAAATTTTATAAAAAACATATCGTAGTCATGGTTATTATATTCTCTGGTATGGTAGCTAGGAACTACTACTATATAGTGACAGGATTAACGAGTATGTGTGCAATGACTTGAGATAAATTGTTTATTCGAACTCAATTTAGTCTTTCAAATATTGTCAAGAATTTATTATTTAGTTCTTGATTCCAATTTATTTTAAAAAATTTCAAAGTAGTTTTCATGACCTCAAGATATAATCATACTACATTCGAATCAAATATTGTAGAAGTTTACCATTAAGAATATTTCTTTGGGTATTTGATGCATTCATCAATATGAAATATTAAAGTGAAGGAGCTTAAAAATTTTAGGAAATTATTGTATCAACTTCAGTTAAATGAACATTCAGTTTGGACTCAATAGCAAAAGATTTATGGACTCAGAATGATTAAGTCTCATTGCATTTTAACATTCATTTGTTCAAATTTCGTTAGTTATGCGAAACTATGTTCGAGAAAGGAAAATTTAAATTTTATAAGTCAGGATTTTTATTTCAAACCAGGATCTTCGGTCATCCCACTCGAACTTTGCCGTTCGATAGACATTCGAGATCTGTTATCGTTGTTGTTTCATTGCAGATATTGTATTCCACTTCATTGTTCATTTAGCCAAAAAAAAGCAAGATTTTCAACTATAAGCTTGTTAACCGCTTATTATTTAGAGAGCATATATTACAATATGCGACAAATTAATAAAATTAAATACATCCATCTAATGACGTAGTGTAAATTGTTAGTTTTGTTGAGAAAAACTTAAAAATAATTTTTTGGCAAAAACGGTATTTTTAATCTTTTCACACAAAATTATTGATTACACAAACATTTCTGAATCTATGTCTAAAACTTTAACCTTATTAGAAAGGAGAGGGATGGGCCTTTAAAATGATGAGGTAAACCTGACAAATGCGAATTTTTTCCTATTTTTTCAAGTTTGTCCACTCATTGTAGCAAAATTTAATTAAAAAATATGATATAAGTGATGACATTCTGAAAGTGCTTTATCTTTTGAAGAGATTGACACAAAATTATTGATTACCCAAATAATTTTTAACATATTTTAAAATTCCAAAGTTTTTTGAAAAGGGTTCAAATGAGCCTTTAAAATGGTATACATAAATATATGGTTCAAACTTACATGTTATGAGTTTTGATCGGGTGAAATATGTTTTTTTCTCTTTTTTTAAGTTTAGCTATTCTTAATTGCAAAATTTAATTAAAAAATAAAAAACAAGTGATGACATTCTGAAAGTGCATTAACTTGTGAAGAGGTTAACACTTTGTTGTATGAAATCGGACAAAAATTATAGTAGTTATCATTTAAATAGAATAACAGTCGTGTTATATTTTTTATATACGAGTATGTCATCTTATCAAATTTTTAAAAGTTTGGTGGATCTTGATTGTTTATCGCAAAATGTGTCAATTTCACGTTTGCACGAGTACCAGAAGTCGTCTAGTATTTGTGTTTTTTGCTAATATTATTATTTCTCTTTGCGCAAACATTCTGAAAATTTTTGAACTATTATACAAAACTCACAACCTACACTATGACACTAATGACATGTAATTTTTCGAAATTAAATTCAAAAAGCGTACAAAAACTTTGTACAGGTAACTTACTTGAATAAACTCAAGTCGAAAGTTTTGCTTTCTAGAAAGCTTATTAACATCTAAAGCATTAGAATATAGTGTTGCAAATCTGCAGCATTGATCTAAATTGGACTATCAGACGTATATTAAATGTTTCCAGTTACTTTAGGGGTATGTTGCAAAAATACAATAAGATTGTCACAAACCCTTACACGCCATTTGTGCTTTTAATAAACGTAGGCCTAAGAGATTTTATGATTCCTAAATAATATATATTATATGGTAAAATAGATTAGGAAGTTTAACTCTGTTGTTTGGTCTCCAAGCGTAAATATGCACTTTCACTGAAATGATTCCATTAAAAAATGATTCTTCTTATTTGACCTGATCATCTCTTTATCATCTTTTGATCAATTTAATTAATTACAAAGTTTTCAAATATTATCTCTTGCACAATCAATTTCCAAGTTCCATGTAGTTCCTCTCTCTAATAAATATCAGCATACCTCTTCAAAATCGCTGTAGTCTAGTAGGTAGTGTGTTGGATTAATTGGACATGAGGAAAAACGCCAGGTCAGACAACAAAAAAAATTTCTTCGGTGACTTCCTCACAGCAGATTTCTGGAAAAAACTCTGAGAGTAAATAAAAAATTGCCATGAAAAGTTTCTCAAAAAACCTGTCGTTCGGAGTCGACTTTAAACTGTAGGTCCCAACACTCATGTATAAAATTAACACACACAATATTAGTGGTGGGAGAAACTAGGTCGTAATCCTGACTAAAGGGTTGTAACGACCAATTATGTATGTATATATGTATGTATATCTTTTGAATTTCGGACAAATTATGCTGATGTTTATGAATTTAAAAAGATTTTTTTTTCTGTCTCGGTAGTCTAATAATAGGAAATTGGGTTCGATTCACAAAAAATTGTCAAAAAAAATAAATAAATAAATTAAACGTTTTTAAAAACCAAAATTATTTCTTTTGTAGTAAAACATATAAAGTCAATATACATATGTACATACATACAGTGGTGGTCACGAATTTAAGACACGACATTTTACTTCTACATTTGTGATAATTTTTACATCTTATCAAAACTATTTTAGGTCCATGATATTTTTCTTAAGATTTTAGTAATATTAGGAAGAAAAAGTAAAAATATTTTGCTACCTATATTGGGTTAAGAATTTGTATTTACATATTATATAGATCAAGACAAAATGCTAGTCGGGATTTGATATTTTTTTGGCACAAGTGGTTTACGATGGGCAATACACCCACGCAAGTTTTTTTCATTTAGACATCTTCTTATCGCCCTAGACGAAATATCAATACCAAAATCCAATACAATTTTAGTTTTTATTTTACTTGAGCTCGTGAAAGGATTGTTAGCAGCTACTTTAGGGTGTGGTTTTTCGGGCTCTAGATTGCTGTTTGACATTTTTGGTGGTACTATGTTGCTTGATGTGTTCCAGCGCGTTGTAAATCTTGCATGTAGAACATTTAATCAGCTTGGATATCTCCATTATTATTTTTCCATTAAATTTTAGTTGTTGGATCAGTTTTCGCTCGGCATCGGTATTCCAGGTACCTCTGACCATTTATAATTAAATATTTCTATGTATTCCAACATAAAATAAAATAAAACATTCGTTGCTCAACATTTAGCTTCAAAAAACACCAAAAAATCACTTAAAAGCCAGATATTTCTGAAATGTCTTAAATTCGTGGCCAATTTCAAATAAACATTTTTACAATAATATGATCAAAAAGCAACAAAATGTAAAAAGAAACAAAATAAAATAATGGTACTTTTTCTTAACATTACAGAGTACATAGAAGAATAAAGAATATCAATTTTGATAGAACAGGATTGTACATATTATCATAACCAAGTCAGTCATATGTCGTGTCTTAAATTCGTGGCCACCACTGTATATGAGTTAAAAAAAAAACATAAAAAAAAATTATTTAGAAATCTTCATTTACTAATTTTTTTCCTTAAACGGAGAAATTTTATATTATTTTCACGAAAAAATTGTTTAACCTCTTGAATGCTACGCGACGCAAATGCGCTGCGTACATTTGTTACGAAAATCGCTGCGAGTTCCAGTGTATCTAAATTTTAATTTACAAAGAAAACACAATTTAATGTTTACATACATACATACATACATAATTGGTCATTACAACCCTTCAGTCAGGACTACGACCTAGTTTCTCACACCACTTTATGTTGTTTGTGTTCATTTTATACATGAGTGGCGGGACCTACAATTTAAAGTCGACTCCGATTTACAAATATGTCCCGCAGTTTTCGAAATTTCTCACCAGAATCGCTTATCAGTCAAATGGTTAAGGATTAAACAATCTATTCCAGTGTTGTTTATTGACACATAAGCGCAGCAATAATATTACATCATCTTAATCTATGGGCGGTGTAAATATTAAGGAGTCAAAAGCTCTTGACATTTTAAGCATGAAAATTCATTGTAATGTTGCCTTCAACCGACACATATTTCACTTCCTTCATTTCCTTCTGAAGACCTTATGATCTTACTGTTTACACCATTTGTAACCGACAGAGACTGGAATACAACTCTCATTTATAGGTCGGTGCCTCAACGTCTATTTTGAGGTTTCTCGATCGTGTACAGGAGAGGCAGTAGTAGCACGTTAATGACGGTATTGTATCCAACTCCATTGAATCATTGGAGCATCGTTGCAATGTGGTTGTGTTTCACTGTTGTATCGCTTCGACAAAAGAATTATGCTCCAACGAAGTAAGGGGACTTTCTCGAAAATCATGTATTCCCACGTAACGCTCATCTTCCGTATGTGGTCAATTGGCCAGTGGATCGCACACTGCATTACAGTAAAAATACGTTTTTTAGTCGGAGTATTCGTATGTGGAACTCGTTTCCAGCAGAGGCCTTTCCTGTTACTTATGGTATAAATATATACAAGACTAGTGTCCATAAACACTGTCCTCTCTTTCCTTCTTCACA
This sequence comes from Sarcophaga variegata, assembly GCA_932273835.1. Classification (NCBI taxonomy): domain Eukaryota; kingdom Metazoa; phylum Arthropoda; class Insecta; order Diptera; family Sarcophagidae; genus Sarcophaga; species Sarcophaga variegata. The sequence continues at coordinate 76,180,538 of OW026359.1, forward strand.
TAACATATTTTCATAGTTCAAAATACAATGCCATCGATCCCCTGAGTGTTGGTCAGACGAAACAAAATAGCGGCGCTTGAATTTGTTCTTCCGATGGTAATATTAGAAGCTACAATCGAATTTTTAAAATTGTTTGCAACGACAAGTGTTAAATTTTTCTCAACTACGAGGTTATTTAGGAGTTGTAATTTTTTTGGCTTTTAAGGGGTTAAAAAGGAATAAAATACAGAAAAATCATCACATGTATTCGAAAGTAACTTAAAAATATAATACTTTATTCCTTGTAAGTACTAATATAAATTTCCAATAGTAACAATTGCAAAGTAAATACAAAGCTTCAAATGGCTTTTAATGTACTAAAGTTATGAATATGATGTAAATTTTTCATTTCCAAAAATCGTCAAAATAAGGACATAAATCGTCAAATCGACAATATGATATTTTTGGAGCTCAAAGTCGTCAAAATGACGATAAATCGTCAAACCTGGCAGCTATGGTTAGATCTTTACCACGGAGATCTTCAAACCACGATTATTCTCTTCACACGCAACGAGTCTTCACACAAGACTTACTGAATTTTTACTGATCCCGTTGCCTGCTTTGTCTTGCCTTTTACATCGCAGGGTAAACAGTCTGATGAATGGTCTTGAAGGAGAATGACTTTGCCTTCTCGAAATCTCTATAAAAGTAAATATGTTGTTTACGTTATTGTTGTTTGTGTATTTTGTTTACGTTTGTCCATAGCTTTTGTAGCTTTTGTTTATCCTTGAACAAACGGGTTATAGGGTGAGGGTTAGTATTTGGGTAAGAGGTTGTGTATATATAAGAAGAAAATGCACAAACCTTTGGTATTAATTTTATATGTACATATATATTTAAATAAATGTAAGTTAGTGTTTAATTTCTGTTTGTTTATTTAAAACGTTATAAAACCTACTCATATATGAGTTTATTTTACAATATATGTTATGTTCAACACGAAAGTGAGGCCGCCCTTCAACACTGCAGACAACAACTGAAAAAGACTCACAACGATCAGATTCATTACATCAACGTCTACCAAAAGAAAGTACGTAGCTGATCCACCAAAATCCGTACGTCTTGATGACAAAAGACATTGGATAGATTGGCCGATGTAGACTGTGCAAAACCGGAATTCCAAGATCAAATGTACTAACTGCAGTGTACATTTGTGCTCAAGACCACAAAAAAATTGTTTTCTTTTATTTCATAAGAAATTAGAATAAAAATAAATTAAAAATTAGAAATATATAAAAATACATTTTTCATTAAAAATTTTCCACTACTGTCCAATGTTGCCTGTAGGCAACATTTTATAATGGTAAAACCAGAAGACGTAGGACTCTAAATTTAATATCACTTCATTTATATGCCATGTTTGTTAGTACAAACATATGTCCTTAAAAAATTTGAGCTCTGGCCGAAAAAATTCGGGCATGAAAGGGTTAAAATTCACAATTAAAGTTTTGTAATTTGATAAATGTTTATGTAAATGTATTTAATATAATTTCAATTTATGTTCAAAACGAATCACTATCCTTTTGGGCACACGAGTAGGGCTAATTGAGTCTGTTCTTAGTTGCTCGATGTCGATAATCAACTGATCGACAAAGGATGTGTATTATTATATTGAAGATGTTAATGCATGTGTGTATGTTTATGTATGCTGTGAATGTTGATGTGTGTTGGTGATGTTATTATCATTAATTGTTAGAGATGTTTGTGTTGTCATATTGGAAGTCAGGGTTTGGGTTGTGTGAATTTGTTCACTCGTGTGAACAATCATTTTAATGTTAAGCGATGTAACACCATTTCCCTTTATGCAACAATATTTAGAAATAATTTCTTGAAATTGATTTCAAAACTATAAACTGTGAAATAAATAGAAAATTTCATTAAATATTTTACTTTTTTACAGATGCTGTAGTAGCATTATACCCTGATCACTTTGCATTTCTTTCTTACACAATATTGTCGTACAATTGGATTAAAATCACTTGCGTTGTTGGCTGAATGAATGAAAGTATCACCGAATTTATAATAAAAGAGCTGCTGCTGCTAACGTAATTTCTATTTATTAAAAATTTAATTCTGATGTCAAATTCGATTTAATAATAAAATTATTACAAAGAAAAAAGATAATAACTTTATATTAGTCTAGTAACTCCTTTCCAGTAAACACAATTCAATGTGAAAGCATGTCATCGATCGGTCATCGGTATAAATCGATCGTCTCTTATTATAACTTCATTGATTACTGTATCGTTAATTTAAAAGCTTTTAAAATGCAATTTTACGCAACATAATCACGCGTTGTCTCAGGTGTTAAACAGAATTGCCAAAATATTAACGAAAAGTGTTTTTATTTTAAATCGCCTGCAACCTTAATAGTGCTTGCCTTTTAAAAAGAGAACAACTACAAAAACTACAACATTTTTTGTACTGAATTTCATGTAAAGATTTCTTTATTAACAACAATATTACAGGCAAAAGGGAAAACAAAGATAACAATTTCGATTTAATGATGATAATGAACGTATGAAACATGATGAGGAGCACCAATTGAAGTCTTAACTAAAGCAGGGGCGTGGTGAAGCACGGTTGCAGGCGCATGATGTACAACGGCTGGTGTATGGTGATGGGTAGTTGTTATTAAAGTGGGAACCGATTTAACAATTGCAGCTGATGGAGATGCGTGCACAAGATGGACTGTATGAGGATCCACGTAATTTACAGTGGCGGGTTGATGATGGTGATGATGCACGAGAACGGATGTAGCTTTGGGTTCAAATACTTTTGGAATCTGCTTTTTTGGTGTCACTTTGACTACCGATTGTGGTACAATTGTCTGTTGGACAACAAGTTTGGAGGGGGCAACTAAACGCTCGCGACGAACTGTAGCCTTAAACCCACTAACAGCATCCGAACTATAGTCTACAGTGCGTTTATAGCCATCAGCGTCATTAAGGGTATATTGCCCCTGAACGTTGTCACCGTCTCTAGTCTCGGTTTGTGCCTTAACATCTCCAGTAACCGAATCATCAACGCTGTAATTAAAATTGTAGCTGGCATGGGAATCAATGTTTTCCGATGTTGTGACTTTAGGCAAGCGAACTGCACCCACCACAACTAAACAGGCAAGGAACGAAATAATCTGAAAAAATTAAAATAAAAAATGTTAGAATACAACTTCAATTTATTTACTTTATTTAGTCGAATTACTTTGTTTTGCATTTTGTGTAAATTTAATTCAAAGTGTTGAATGTTGCAAGAATGAATACCGCAATTGAACTGTGCTCATATGTCCTGTTGCACATCGTTTTTATATTAATGCGTGACACTGCATATTTTCTGCAGTCATTCTGCACTCAGTCATAATGCACTCAGAAACACACAAGATGAGAAACATAAAGAAAAACAAGGGAACATAATTACGGTGCTGTGTACCACTTTAGAGAGTTTAATCAATGACCCACTGCCCCAAAACTGAATTATTAAAACAATAAAAAGACAAAAAACAGTAAAAGAACAGGTACTTAAAGTTTAGCGGCAAGGTTATTTAGGCATTGATTCTGCAGACACACGTACACACACACACACACACACAAAATTATCCACTTACCACTCAGCAACACTCTCGAGTGTCCATGTCCATGTAAATATCCATTCATCCATCCACAAATCATCTTTATCAGTTTTTATTTCTGTCTTTTATTTTTTTTTTATCACTACAACAGTCACTTCAACTTGACCTTAAAAACGTTTTAGTATGCAACCAATCATACCGTAAACTCATGCATATGTTTTGTGGAAACTGACTGTACGGCCATCGAACCAGTTCCTTTCACTGCCAATGGTTTCAAATTCCATCTCAGTGAGCACGTGCGGTAAATAAAATGGTCACAGTTAGAATTTCAGGCCCAGACACTGGTAAAGAGAACTGATAAAGAAATTGTTTTGCATATCATGTTATTCAACCACTGTGTGTTTATTCAGTTAAAACTGTTATAATTAGTGTACGCCTAAAAGTATGCGATTATATTAAAGTTTCTGTTAACACTTCAATGTCATGCTCTACTTCTGATTGTTTTGTGTATAACAGATATACTCTTCACAAATAGTCAGTGTTGCAAACAAAATCTAACATGAAGGAGTACCTTTTTGCATCAAATGGTAGTTTTAGAAAAATATATTTATTTATACTCACGTACGGAATGGAATAGAAAAACTAATTACATGTTTCTCATATATATACAAAACAAAAACAGTTAATACGAAACGTAAGGTTTAGTCAAAAATGTCGAAGCAACGGTTCAGCATTCTCATTGCTTTTCGTAATCTAAAAGCGAACATACTACATACGTTAGCTCCTGGCTAACCGGGGCTAAAGACCATAAATCTGTAATAACAAAAAAGTTTTGTAATTGAAATGTTGCCTGGAAACTGTAACCAGGAAATCTATAACCAACTTTCTTTAATAATTTTTCCTGATGCTAAATTTAAATCCGATAAAAATTTTACAAAATTTAAATCGAAGAAAGCGCAAAAAATTATAAATATTTCAACAAAGAATTTCCAATTTGCAAAAGCATTTTGGGAAAAATAAAACATAAAAGAAAGAAATTATTCAAAAATTCATTCACAAAATAATATCAATTTAATTATTTTTTGTATGCAGTTTTCTAATTTTAATTTTGTTTAGAATTTTAAGTAGAATGAAACAATGGTAACATTATTTCAATGCAGTAACCAGGCAGACATATCGGTTAATGCCTCCACTAACAAATGTGATAATTACTTATTCTAGACATGCACCGTCCAAATCGCGATGTACAGTACATGGGTTTATGTTAATACAGTACCCGTTTTGAATAACGGCACTTTTGTGAATTTCGATTTTATTCACCACACCGGATAAATTCACCATATTTTGGTAGTACTCACCACCCTAGAAACTCAACATTCTTCGATTTTATTCACCACACCGGATAAATTCACCACATTTTATAAAAACTCACCATACTATAAACTCACCACAACTACAAAATTCACCACACTTAAAAAATGTAAAAAAAATTAATTTTTTTGTTTTCTTTCTAACCAGTAGCGAGCAAACACAACATCAACAACAGTTGTTTCAAACAACATCCCATTATGTATTTGTTTAAGTTTTGTCCGGTTGAACTGGGTCTGTTTTTGTCGAGCGAACTATAACTAACTACCTTTTTTACTTACTTTTCTCCTACAACATTCACTCTTCACACACATATTACGCCGTTATGTTTTTTGTTTTTGTTTTGTCTGACCTGGTGTTTGAACAGTGGCGTCTAATAAGGCTACTTTAACGTGGAATTACCTATTAGACAGACAGATCACAACAAACGGGGCTTAATTTTTATTTAATAAACCCGGAAAAGGAAAAGAATGTGCGAATTATTTTTTAAAATATAGATTTATTTTTTGAACGAACAAAAACGAAAAAGTACTGAAAACTTGGCGGGGGTACTGCGGTATTTTTGAAATGAAAAAGTCCTGGAAAAAATACAAAAGTTCTGAATTTTTCAACACTGAGAAATAGTAATTCATTTGTGTAAAGAATCGAACTTTATAGCATTCAGTATTTAACAGTTGGGATAATTTTCTTCAATTAATCATCGAATGTACGAAATATAAAAAATATATGAGAAATAATTCTATAAAAAATATAAGACCTTTAAGTAAAAGTAACATTAAACCTACTGGCGACGAATAAGTATTAAAGTTATAAAACTTGCTACTTCAGACTTAATTACTGAGGTGGCATATAGTGGACATTAAAGCGCTTTACTACAACTCAAAAGCAATGTAGTTTTAAAAACCAGTCAAGGTGAAAATGGAACTCAGGAATTCCTCTGATCATTATCTTTCCAGAATTTTGAAGAGAACAGGACTCAACCAACAAACAATTCTTTACCACTTCCACAGAGCATTGTATCTAGATTGACTCGGGATATCCTTCGTATGCTATACAGGTTGTTTTACTTCTGACTATCTACATGGAATCTCAGCAAGGGAATTTACGTAACAGGGCTTACTGGTAGAGAGAAAACCCAGCGTTCTAGGGAAATTGCCTTCTCAGTAGAAGGAGTTCTTTTTGACAGGGACATATACAAAGGCTCTGACTGATGAAATACCGACTGGAGAAATACCGAATGGAACATGGCGCTTAAGTGTTTCAATTTTGTTTTCAGTTAAAGAAGTGAAAATACAAAGTAAGACGAATTCTAAATACTTGGACCTTTAAGTCTTAGTGTAATTATTGTTGGATGGATGGACTGTTATTAAAACGAAGTCACTTATTTGGGTATTGGCTTAGATGTCGACAGACAATTGCAATATGCACTGGTATAAACCTACAGAGGGGTATTAAGAATGCAAACTTAAATACATTTTTGGATAGGCAGGCTGCACTGCGACCATTTACTTCCTGTTCATCGAAACCTCAGCTAGTCAGGAGTGCTTGAATTACTTGAACCATTTTGTAGCTTTTACTGTACTCTAGTATCACTAGCAATAAAATTGCTGACGTACTGGTGAGAGAAGAACAACCAGCAGATTGTATCCGACCCGTTGTAATATTAACTGTGCGGAAGACAAGTCGGTGAGAACGATGCCTTAGAGGCCAACGTTGAAAGGTCGACTGGAGACTGCTCCAGACTAAACAATCCATAGGGTCATTGTCCTTTGAGGAAGAGCAACGTAACATATATTTCGGAACGTGGACGAATAGGTATTGAATATACATTGTCGGATAACTACGTATTTTTGGTTCAGATGTCTGCCGAAACGGATACAACGAGATAGAATGCTTACAGCACCTTAAAGTAGTCCATGTTTCTATTCGAAAAAAGGAAAATAATGTCATACACTCACGACAACTTAAACAAATATCAACGAACAACGTAACACAAAACTTGAACTTTTTTACCAAGGCGTTACTTACAATTTCTTTACATATCTATCATGCATTTGCCTGCACACAAAATCGAAAAAAAAAACAAACAAATTTACTTTCAAAGTAAACTCAACGCAAGTTAAAAGTGAAAAGTTGCACAACTTAATGCGTTGCGTTAACGGAGAAGAATGTTGAGTGTATTGTTCCTTTTAACTTGGATTTAAACACGTCGTTTCAATTAACACCACTGGAGGATGTTTAGAAATATTTAAAAGAAAGGGTCTACTTTTTAATAGAACCTAAAAGTTCCCAATAAAATAATGAAAACATATAATTGGTGAGGGGGAATATAGTTAGTCTTCAGTATGTTTTTAATATAGACTAGATTGGATATTATTCTCGAGACGAATGCCATGAAATTATTTACTTCAAAGAGCAGCGATCCAACAGCAGCTAACGCTTTTGCTATTCGAAGTGCTGTTAAAGGCTTTAATATTTAACCGAAGAAGATTAAGATTTAGAAGATGAAGTCCAAAACACCAAAAACCATAAAAAACGTTTCGAAAGAAAGACTGCCTGACATTTAGATGTCATTTAGATGTCTAACAATAAGATTTAGTTTGCTTTCATATTATTTAGCGATTTTTTTAAAACGCATTTTAGCCAGGAAATTGATAAACATTATAAAAACGGAAAAAAAAACATTCGGATCATTCTCCATCATTTTCAGCAACAATGGTGAAAATGTTAAAGTCATAATTTTATCTTAAAATACAACAGCACTTATTCAACCCAAGTATCGGGGTGCTATTGTTCCATTCAAAATTCAATACCAGTTACGAAGAATAGAAAAAAATTACGAATTTGTTAGAAAATGTTAGTTATTAGGTGTGTTGCTAGGAAGTAAGTGTCTGCATCGACAACATAAATGTTTGGAAAAACTTATGGCATTAACGCACAACTAAAGACAATCTTAGCGATATAAACAAGAAAATTATAAATTTGGTCCACACAGTAAGTAGTATTTTCTAGTACGGAAGATGCTGACATTGCTTATTTTGGACGATGTACAACTTACTTACTTTTAATGCAGAAATGAGGATATAAAAATGTTTAATTACTTAATAAGGATGAGATTGTATCGGTAAACCAAACAATAAGTTCAAAAACTTAAATGTTGAAGAGATTTGTACGAATATAGCAGATTATACATATTTACCACAGAATCGAATTTTTATTTCTGATATTTTGGAAAGTCTAACACTGATTTTAAGTACTAATTTGTACATGTATGCATACATATAGACCACATATCTCATACTCATATCATATTCATAATTTCTGATACTTATACGCATACATACTTATTTAAATATCATGGAAGTTTGAAGTACTCATCATATTCATATTCAACAACACGTGTGACGCTGCTGATTTCGACACTCCATAACTCAACATATACAAGAATCACAAAATAAGTATGATGCGTGTATGATTACCAAAATACTCACTGAATGTTTGTGTGTTTGCGCTGTTTGCTGCTCTGTCTTTTTTGCTTATGTGTCTTTTTTCTTTTTTGTGTAAATGCAACAACAACTAAGACTGTAAATTTTAATGAAAGATTCGAGTCACTTAAATCATTTATAAGTATTATAAGTATTTTTCGAAAGTTATGAATGTGAATGAGTAGGCTTATGAATCAAATATATTTCGAATGGTATGAGTTTGAGGTCAATGTTGTACGCGTAATCATTGCAACCTGTATTTATAAATCAACGTTGTAGTGTGTACGAATGAATCAGAGTGGTGAAATTTCAATATTGTTGACTCACTTATATTCAAAATTTTATGAGCAGCAAAAAAATGATTCATTGCTGATCTCTGATATAGACAAACAGATATTATCTTTTTATTTCTAACTTTCGTTGATCATTTTACTTATTTTTATCAATATATGTATGTGAATTATTATTAACGCACCTTCTTAAAAAACAAGCCTTTATAGTTGGAAAATTAACATACACAACATATGTGGTGTGAGAAACCAGGTCGTAATCCTGACTGAAGTCATGTAATGACCAATTATGTATGTATAGTTGGAATTGATATGAACATCAACATATGTAAGTCAACATTTTTTGTAAGTAATCGCAACGTAAATCGATGGATTATTGTAAATTTAAAAAAAAACGTTTTCTTCTCATTAAGCATGCACATGTAACATTGGAAAAATCTGAGTTAAAAAATAAAAATTTATTATATTACAGAAATCCTTTGATTTGCGTCTTCAAAATTTTTTTGCTTCTAACTTCGAATTGTAACGACGATTTACATATATCATCTTAGATGTTTAGCGGATTTTTGTTTTAACATCTGTAAATGATGGCTAGAACTGCAGCCAGTGAAGAAGCCAAAAGGTTGCAAAAGAAAGCAATTGCGTAGTTGATGTTGACTTTTGGCAAGTTCTTAATGACAATACTGGGTTATTCTGAAAACGAATACTAAGAGGGACGGATATTTATGCGAAAAGTGAAGAAAACACAGATTTGAAAAAATAGGCTTCAACTTTTGTTCGGTGGCAACGTTTCACGAAATTTTAAGATTATACCTACCAATGAGAAATGTTTTGAAAATAAAAGTGTTGACAAGTTTAGCGATATTAACAAGGAAACTATAAACTTGGCCAATGCAATTAGATTTTATCATTGACTAAATCAAGGTGGTGAAGACAAAGAAACTTCAGATATAGAGATTATCTTGTAAAGATAAGGCACAGGTTCATAAATTTGAAATGAAATTGATAATGTTTGAAGAAACTGATAAGAATTAGAAAAAAGTTGAGTCAGTAAAAATTATTCTTTTCACAGTGACCGAATTGCTTAATGTTTTATTCTTACTTTACTTGAAATGCCTTCAAAAATCAAGAAAAGAATTACACGTTTTTTATATATAACTTTTGGTTATTTTTTTCAGTTTTACAACTGAATTCATATATAAATTTTTTAATCTTCTTAAAGACAACTACATACATACCTACATACCCTATAGTTCATACGAGCAACCTGAAATTCGATTTGCGTAATCATTTTTTGGAACCAAGCACGACGTAAATTCGGGGATTTGGTAATTTTCTCTAACATTCGTTGGCCACTACGTAATTTTTATTATTTTAATTTTTCAATTTTTATTTTACTATCTGGCTCGACTTTTTCACAATTTCCGATTCAATGCCGTTAGGATATTCAATTCCGAATCGAAATTGTTTTCATAACATTTACAAACAAAACAAAACAAATGAAAAAGCAATCGAATCGAATTTTAAATTTTGCTTATTTTAGATTTGTATACACTTCCAAACGGAGCTATTCAGAAATAATAAGAAAGAAACAACAACAAAACTGAACGATTTTAATTAAAATTTAAACAAAATTAAGTTTTTTATCTCTAGATTTACTTGTTTTCGAAGCACTGTTACTTTTTAAAATATTTATTTATTTATTTATCTTTACTTTAATTTTTATTTTTTTGGTAACGATTTTAATTTTCCTAAATCTCAATTAATTTTCCTCTTGTGATTTTATTTCTTTCGGATTAAAGTCGAACTGAATTCTGATCAAAGACTGAAGCTGAAAACAACAGCAGAAAAATGTTAAAACAACAATAAAATTTTGCATGTAAATCATGCAGATTTTCTTATAACATAACAGGGTGGAATATAAATTCCTGTAATTTAAGTCACAATGCCAACTTCTACATACGCAACGTACATAACAAAGGCAAAACCACAAACACACAAATTAATATTACAACTACAACTACAACTACAATACCAATAACAATCATAAACCAATTGTAATGGCGATTCACAAACGTCTTTCCCATTGGTTGGTTCAAATGTAACTTTTCTCAACACTATATCCTATTCACTCTTACAACTGTGTGTGTGTTCAATACTGAATGTTACCTGAATTGGCCAAATTCAGTACTTTCACAGTACTTTGTTGAGAACTTATGGTTTATATTCGTACACAATTATTGCCAACATGACTTTAGTACTTTCCCGATATTACTTTAGTACTTTCCAATCACAATGCAATGCAATTTATATAGAAAAAAATATTCGCGTACTTAAGCTCATTATATTGGAAAGCCAAACAATTCACACATCCATAATTGGTCCTTATAACCCTTTAAGCAGGATTACGACCTAGTTTCTTACAACACTTATGTTGTGTGCTTTAATTTTATACATGAGTGGCGGGACCTACAGTTTAAAGTCGTCTCCGAACGACAGATTTTTGAGAAACTTTTCATGGCAATTTTAATTTACTCTCAGAGTATTTGTCAGAAATATGCTGAGAGGAAGTCGCCGAAGAAATATTTTTTGTATTTTGTTTTGATGTCTGGCCTGGAGTTTGACAGTTTGACACACTACATACTAGACTACGGCGGCTTCAGCCAAACAATTCGGTCTGGTATATTATAAATTCTATTTACACTTTCGTAATAAATTTGAAGTAGAGAAAATCGTGGTATTTTATCTCTTAGAGACCCGCATTAATTTAATGTGCCATTGCAACCAGGGATCAGCAATGAGTATTCAAAAAGGTGAGTAGAATCAAATCATACTCGTAATTTCTGATACTTATACGCATTCATAATTATTTTAATATCATGGAACCTCTACTCATATTGAAAGTTTGAAATACTCATCATACTCATACTTAACAACACGTATGATGTTATTGATTTCGACTCTCCATAACTCAATATTTACAAGGATCACAAAATAAGTATGAATTGCGCACGAACACTAAAACACTGACTAGAAGTTTGTGTGTTTTCTCTGTTCGCTGTTCTGTCTTTTTTGCTTATGTGTCTTTTTTCTTTTTTGTAATGCAACAACAACTAAGATTGTAAATTTTGATGAATTATTAGTCACTCGAATCATTTATAAGTATTATAAGTATTTTTCTAAAATTATGAATCTGAATGAGTAGGCGTATGAATCAAATACATTTCGAATGTTATGAGTTCGATGTCAACGTTGTACTCATACTCATTGCAACCTCTACTTATAAATCAACGTTGTAATGAGAACCTATAGTGAATCAGAGTAGTTAAATTTTAATATTGTTCACTCGCTTATATTCAAAACTTCATGAGTGCTTATGAATGGCGAAAAAACGATTCATTGCTGAGCTCTAATATCGACGCCTCCGTTCTATAACATTCTAAGACTAAAAAATGTGTGTTTTGAGTTATGAGCTCTCAAAGTTTTCACGCGACATACGACCATATGTGTATTCTAAGAAGATTTTTCCCTATAACTTCGGAACGGATCGGCGCATCTTAACCAAATTTTGACAGTATTCAAGTTAGAGAACGTAGAACGTTATAGAATGGAAGCGTCTTTATGATCTTTATGCAATAAACTATTATTAACAACAATTAGGTTAATTTTTCTTCTACCTCGATTCAATAATTAAAATCTCAATTATTTTATAAAGTTTCAGATTTTTGCATAAAGACGTTTGTATTTAGAAAAATTTTAATGTTGAGTGAAAAATCAGTTTAAAAATGTTACACTCTTTCAACTTTTACAAGGCATAGTAACTTACTTACTCGTACTTAATGCACTTTTGACTTAAAATGAATTCACACATTAAATAAAGCTGCCTAAGGACTAATCAGTTAACACGCAAAAGGTGTTTGTTCGCATTGAATAATTCTGGAGCATTGATAATAATCACAGTTAATGTGGACAGGAGTCTCTTTGCCAAAACATAAAAACTTGCAACATAAAATTTTTGAGTTTCAGAAAGGACGAACAGAGTTATTGAAACTGGTTGGTGATTTAACCACTGGAACAATTAAAATCATAAATGCATACGACAGCACATAACTATTTGCATAAAATGATTTAAGACGTTCACCTCTGTAATTCATGCTTCTGCAGTTAATGCTACATATTCGCTCTATCGGATGGCAGCAATTATGCAGCATAGGCAATCCAACAATGGAACGGTATCGTGCATAAGTTTTGTGCGATTGACTAAGGTAGATTCTTCGTAAATTCGTCTGATCTTCACTAAATTTTCTGAATTTTTACCATGAAAATAGAACAGTGCTCAATTAACTATCACAATTTAGTGATTATCATTGAATTTTCAATTCATCAATTTGGCCTAGTTTGAATTTAGTGACATAAAATTAGTTTTTCCCATTTGAAGAGATTACTTTTTTTCATTGATGGGTAGATTGTTCGATTTGGTGATCGTAGTACGTTCATTAAATTTAGCTTTGTCTTCTGCCCCGTTTCAGTACTGTAACGTTTTCAATAAAATTTTAAAAATTTAACGAATTTAAGTTTTTGTTAACAATTTATTAAGACTATACTCTCTGCTTACTAAAATAAAACAAACTTACATACATAATTGGTCATTACAACCCTTCAGTCAGGATTATGGACCTAGTTTCTTACAACACTTATGTTGTGTGCTTTAATTTTATACATGAATGGCGGGATATACAGTTTTAAGTCGAATCCGAACGACAGATTTTTGAGACACTTTTCATGGCAATTTTATTTACTTTTAGAGTTTTTGCCGGAAATCTGCTGAGAGAAAGTCACCGTTTCAAACCCCAGGTCAGACATCAAAACGAAAATATGAAAAAATATTTCTTCGGTGACTTTCTCTCAGCAGATTTCCGGCAAAAACTCTAAAAGTAAATAAAATTGCCATTAAAATTTTCTCAAAAATCTGTCGTTCGGAGTCGACTTTAAACTGTAGGTCCCACCACTCATGTAGCACGTCGCCAATTGAAAATTTTGATCGCCAAAGGCAATGAAAAATCGCCACGTTTGGCGAGAAATCGCCACATCTGACAGCACTGCTTTCGTGCAGAATCATAAAAGTTTCCATTGTTTTGTCAACACTGAAAAAGTGAATAATCTGTAAAACCCACTTCACACGATAATACTTTACGTACGTAAAGTCTAATGAAAATGTAAAATGAAATTCCATCCGTATGACAAAAAAGAGAATAAAAGTCATATGATTTATATTTTTTGCGTTTACATGATCGGTATAAGACAATAACAAAGTAAAATGAAAACAGCTGTTACACTTTTGTTCTATGTGTTTACATAAAAATACATCCCTGATCTAATGCGACTTGCTTGTTTTTTGAATCATTTCAAAAAATGAAGAGAGCCATACGACTGTCAAACTTTTCATCCGTATATTCTCTCAATGTGTGATGGTTTCATTACATAGTACGTTTAGACGATCACATCCGTACTCTTCAACACAAAATTTTGACAGATCATATTACTTGTGGGACCGTGTAAAGTAGGCTTAACTTTGTCACAAATTGTCGAACAATTATCTAGGAATTGTTATTGTTTATGCAAAGGACGTAAACAAAGGAATAATAAACGAATCAATTGTTGTTGCTTACATCTAGCAATCATGCAATCTACGAGCTCATATATTAAACGTTTTTAAAAGGTAAAAAAGTAATAATATTAATATTGACCCGAGGAATCCTAATTTAATTTGATACAAAATTTATAAATCCTTCTCTTCCTTTCGATTATGTGTTAATGGAAACTCTTAATGTGTTCCAAAAAAAATTTATAGACTCTGTGTCAAAGCCATCAAAAAATTGGTAATTTAAGACATTTTCATTAAGTATTTATACTCAACAATAAAGTAAATACAAACTTTAAAAAAACTTTATTTATTGTTCCTGGACTTAACTAATGAAAGTCATTCTTTGATGTCAACAAGAGTTTCCCAAACGAAACTTCAATGAAATTGACAAAGCATTTAAGGACACTATTTTGTAACACCTGTATCTATTAATTATTGAACTATTGAATGATTTGTTGGCCAATGTGAATCCAATTGTCCCATTAGATGCAGTCCCGAGTCAAATGACCATCTCATAATTATAATTCCTTGTGAACTGTTGGTTCATAAAATATATGACTCAGACAAATTATCATTGCACGTTTATGCCATCGACGAGACAAATATCGTATCAAACAGATTAATTTAGGTGTTCTTGCATTTCATACGGTCAGTGGCCCAAAATTGTGTATCTTTTGATTAACGTAAGCGTTTTCGTTAACGGAAATAGCCTTGTATTCTTGCATCAATTTTAACGGAGTAGGAGAGTGACTTGTTGATGAATATACATTTATAAATACAATTTATACATGGATTTAGGAGAACAGTTATGTACATACCTTTATTGCATGAGATTTATAAAATTTTAACAATAAAATCGCTTTAGGCGCAGTTAGGAATTAAAAATTTCATTTACGTTCGTATATAAAAATCAGCGATTTTTTTGGACAGCCAACATTTCTAAATGTGAAAGCACAAGGTGGAAATTAATAACAATTTTCATAAATTTGATAAATGCACGCTGCAAAGTTGCAGATGTTCAATATAATTGTCGATTTTTGATTTGTTATAATCTAACAATGATTTAACTGTAGATCGAGCTTTGTATCAAAAATGATACATTTAAATTTTTGAGACGATATACCCTCCTATAACGCGGCACTGTCAGAACGCGGTTTCCATATAACGCGGAGCTGAAATTGCGACAGCCCTCCTATAACGCGGTACTCTTACAGCGCGGATTACGTTCAACAACATGCCATAAGTTCATTCCGTACAACCTATGAATGTCTCTAGTAACTAGATATTGTAAGAGGGTTTAATATCAATTTTATTTTCGACGCAAAAGCACAGCCGAGATATATAAACAACATGTTTATATAAATATGCCAGCTTATCTCATAGCCGTCTACGACGTCGGTTTCAGTCATCTCACAGGTCTTTCACAGTACATATGTACGTTTTGTTGGTGACCAAGTCTTACTGAACAATTTTCTGCATCTCATGTCTGACAGTGAGGATGAATATTGAAAAATTACATCATTTTACAAAAGTCTTTCTTATTTTTGTTGGAAAACAGTCTTTTAGTTTAGTTTTCATTTCATATTTTTTTATCAATTCTTATATCAACTCTTTAATTCAATAAAAATAATTTATAATTTATTTTGTGTTGGTCTCCATATAACGCGGTACGAATGATGTGATTTGTATTAATTCCGAGTTTCTTATAACGCGGTTTCCATACAAATCGGTAGACGGTTTCCATAGAATGCGCTACGAATTAGCCTGGTTTGTACGATTAAATCGGAGTTTCTTATAGCGCAGTTTCCATACAACGCGATACGCATTCTCCGCGTTATAGGAGGGTTGACTGTACATAATTTTAATTCATAAAAAGTGAGATGCCTGATATTTTTCTAATTCGTTTGTATTGTTAGAGCCATTATTTTAAACCAAAAAAAGGAAATTTTAAACAGAACTTAAAAAATTCAAAAACTTTATAATTCTGTCTTATGTATCATATTTTAAAACGTACGACTTTCCTATGGATTCTTTGGTCTTGTGTATGTAAGTTTTTTAAGTTTTTAAAGATTTTATAAAGTTTTATCGTAAATAATACATTATTTATGGTATTTGAGAAGGAATTGCTAGTTAAGTGTTGGGTGATAGTGAACAGGTTGAATTTTTTGTTCTGGATATATTCTTGAAATTGATTGAAGTAGTCGTAGTCTAGTATGAAGCGTGTTACATTATTAGACGTCAGACCAAGGTTCAAACCGCAGTTCAGACATTTCCAATTTACAACGAAGGTTGTAATGATCCATTTTATATATGTGTATGTAATATGCCTGCTGCTGAAGACTCTGAAAAAGAAGAAAACAGAAACTCGTGCTATGAACTGACGAAAGTATTGGCAGCAACAAACATGACAATAGGATGTTTACCGCCAAAGATGATATTACTTGACACAGAGAACCGTATACCTTTTCACTCAGATTACTAGCAGCTGTTTCTTGAAATGTTTTAGAGTCCTTCTTACTGCTCTTATCATATTTATCTCACGTGACAGACAAACATTAGAACAAATAGTGTTTCGTCCTATATTTTATTTCATAGATATTGCAGATAACAATATACGGGTCAACTAAGTACGTATGAAATAACAGAATCATTCGTTTTGATAATGTTCTACTCGGAAATGATGATAAATTTACACCTATTACGGCTTTTCGAAAAATGAGCTGAAGGTCTTTCAGTTTTTATTAACCCCAATACTTTTGTCGCTGTAGATTAGCAACTAATTGGATTTTATGGTCGTTATAAATTTCGTAGTCCGCCGAAATCGAATTTGACAATTTTAGGTTCAAGTACATGCTACGTGGTTTGTACCATCAGGTTTCAGCCAGCCCTCAATTTATAGCTTTACTGATGCGACTGACAATTAGCTGCCCCATCTAAACAATTGGAAACTTATACATATATCGCCACAAAGCAAGGGTGCTAGATGTCAAATTATTACCATTTAGAAAAAAATAAAACCAAACTGACTTGAAGTGTTTGATTTTAACGTAAAAATTATGCTGCAATGTACATCATGTCAAAAATTTTGGCGTAAATTTCGTAAAAGTGATAATAAAATATAATAATAAAAAAAATAGTTTCATTAAAATGAATTAAAATAAATGAAAATATTTAAATTTTTTGATAATCTCTATCAATAATTGCGAAAATTCTATGTTACTACGAGTATGTATTAAAAGAATAATGGAGTTTTTTTAAGGCTCGATCTACGGTTAAATAATTTAATTTTTATTTTAAAAATGTTGCAAATTTAAAGTTCAATAAGACTCTACACTATATTGGTTACATTTGATCTACAAAATTTAATTCTTTGTCCATTTTTTTACTATCATTCGCAAAATGAAAAGTCATCATAATGTTTACAACTCATGTAAGAAATTACAAAACAAAAAAATTCAATATGAAAATATGAATAAAAACAACATTAAAAGGAAACTTTATAGCACCATAATATTTGTATTATTAAAATTCAATTTAATAAAAACAATTAATTTAAGAAAAAAAAAAGAGGAACAAAATGAATATTCATCATTTTTGTGTTCTTGTGTTTTTTTTGAGTTCTTCGTGCCGCAATGATTAATTTATTTGTCATGAATGTGTCGAAGTGTCTCTGTGTTGTTTTTTGTATTGGATTTTGCCATTTGCTAATTTAGATTGGCATCAAAGGGCGCCTGTGTTTACAGGAATGCGTCAACACAATTAACCCAATTGCTTATGGTTATGGTGTTACCGGTTACCGGTGTCTGTCGAATTTAAAGTAAAAGACGACAGTCGCTTCTCCAACTCATTCAAAGATTTTTATTTAAGAAAATACGATCTAATAAATATTTACACGAGGAGACAGACGTACAATTTAAAACAGTAAACAAATATTCAAAAAAAAAAAACAATAATGAAAAATTTTTGTTGTAATTGACCACGAATAAAAAAGTATTAAAATTATATTCGATATCGAGACAAAAGGCAGCAACAGCACATCGGAAAACAACAGCACAATAAATACAAAAATGAACAGAAACAAGAAGAAGACAAAAAAATAGGGCTAAAAAGCAAAAGTTTTGCCGCTGATATGTTATGTTGAGGCGCCACGTACTCAAATCCATCAATTATTCTGTTACTTATTCTCACAAATTACCGTAAGCCGTCAAAAAGTGTAACACATTAAAAGCAAAGAGCGAACACTAACGTTGGCCAGTCAATGGACGGACAAATGACGATGGTCTAGGCAGTCTAAGTGGCTGACTTTTTGTAAGTTTGTAACAGTGTCACCAGTAACATGAATACGGACATACAAGCACAAATATGCATACAAACCATCATTTGTACGCACCAGTCAATCATTATTAAGGCTTTTCAAATGGCATTGATGTTTTCGATTCCCCAGAAATTAGAAAAACAACAACATAGCGAAGTTGATATTAAAAAAAATGTAAAGAACAGAGAAATTTTCAATTACGTTTAAACCGTAGATTGTCTGAGAAATATAACAAATATTTTAAAGGTTTTGTTTTCTATCGATAGTTCTCAATACATATTAGGTATACTCAGTCGATTGTATTTTAGTTAATTAATGCCTAGGATATAATAATTGTTTTTCTCTTATTCTTACGACAAGAATTGTTTGTGAGTAGAAAAGAAAAATTTAAATACTTTGTAAGATTAATATGTACATATGTACCAGAGATCAGCAATGAGTATTCAAAAAGATGAGTAAAATCGAATCATACTCATAATTTCTGATACTTATACGCATTCATACTTATTTTAATATCATGGAACCTCTACTCATATTCAAAGTTTGAAGTACTTAACAACAAGTATGATGTTATTGATTTTAACTCTCCATAACTCGACATATACACGAAGCACAAAATAAGTATGAATCGCGTACGAACACTAAAATACTCACTAGAAGTTTGTGTGTTTGCTCTGCTTGCTGCTGTCTTTTTTGCTTATGTATCTGTTTTTTTTTTTTGTAAATGCAACAACAACGAAGACTGTAAATTTTGATGAATAATTCGAGTTACTCGAATCATTTATTAGTATTTTTCTGGAGCTATGAATCTAAATGAGCAGGCTTATGAATCAAACATATTTTGAATGGTATGAGTTTGGTGTCAAAGTTGTACGCACAGTCAACACAACATGTACTTCGTTGTAGTGAGTATGAATGAATCTGAGTAGCTAAATTTCAATATTGTTGACTCACATATATTCAAAATTTCATGATTGCTTATGAGTAGCGAAAAACGGATTCTTTGCTAACATCTGTTATGTACCATTATATAGTATATATGTACATATATGTAGTTATATATTGTATACATATATGTAGTTAATATGAAATATTTTTAAACAAATTCTACGAATTATTATGAAAATGGATTTTTTATAGCATCATGTATTAAATAGTATCGTACTGTATTTACATTTAATTTTTATTGAAATTTCTATGGCAATAAAACGGCTCGTCGAAGAAAAAGACGACATACATATTTATAGATAATATTTTCATTACAAGCGGCTTTTAGTGAGATTGTGAGCTATAATGTACAATATTTCAATCCAAATATAATAGATTTTAATAAGAGTTCATATATAAAACAAAATTTACTTCATCATGAAATTTCGGGAAAAATCTATTACATTTAGTGCTGCAGTTCTGTTTTTATAATAAAAATACGCGCTTTTGTACTAAAAATACAAATTTATACAAATAATTGATTAAAAGTTAATAATATTTGAAATTCTATTAATTTTTTGCATAATATATACGGATATAAATATACAGACATATTACATCATGCATATACATATATTTATGAATGCCAGTCAGTTATTTTATGAAAACAAAAGATTATTAATCTAATTGAAGAGATATTATTTAGAGATAAACGGTTTATTAAAGAGAAAATGTTTCATATAATAAAGCCATTTGAATACAATACTACGTCATGTGAAACATACATACATAATTGGTCATTACGACCCTTCAGTCAGGATTACAACATAGCTTCTCACGTCAGTTCTGTTGTGTGTATTAATTCTATCCATAAGTGGCGGGATCTACAGTTTAAAGTCGACTTCGTACGGCAGATTTTTTTGAGAAACCTTTCTTGGCAATCTTATTTACTCTCAGATTTTTTGCCAGAAATCTGCTAAGAAATATTTTTTCATATTTCGATTTGATCAAGATGTTTGACCTGGGGTTTGAGCCGTGGCCTCACGTTTAATACGCCAACACACTACCTACTAGACTACGGCCACTTCATCTTGTGTACCTATCACAACGGTAATGAATTCATACCTTATTTTAGTTCAATAAATACGGCCTCACAAACATCAAGTCCACTTCATCAATTATTGTTCAAATCCCTTTTGAATTTTCATTTAGGTTTACCCACAAGTCAGTTTTCAACTTCGTGAAGAATATTACAAATTAGAAAAAAACAAAGAGAATAAATTGACGTACGATTTCACATTCTGTGCTTTCTCTTCGCATAATAGATCAAGACTTGGCGTGTCCAACTTAACTTATGCGTATTAATCCTGACTAATTAAATAAATATTACTTTTGCTTAAAAATTGTTTTTCTTGTCTTGTGGGTTGCCAAACCAAGAAAAATTTGCCTATCCGTAGCACTTTCCATTGTCAGTTTTATTTACCAGCTGTAACAGGCTTAACCAACTTTAAAATAATGAATGAAGCCATGATGTTAAATAATGCATGTATGTATTAAAATTACATGTAATAGTATAAATTAAGCTATTTTCTCAACGTAAGCATCTTTTTCTGTTTTTATATTCCTTCATTTCCTGGTGGAAATAACTCAAGAATACTACTGCATTAAAATGGTTCTCAAATTTGTTTTGAAATTTTTGATATTTATTGTAATTCTCTTCATATTTATTATTATAGCTGAAGTTATTAACTACACTGACGTCATATTGTATATATGAAAGTTCTGAATGCAAATTTGTGTTACAACCTACGTAAAGAATTTTAAGCAACCTTTTAGTTTTGGTTTTAAACATTCCAGATGAATTCCTCATACTCAACCTTTCTCCAACGTTTTCATCTATTTATTGTACGTGCAGCAGCATCGAAAAATACAACAAAGTCCGGCTAGAATACATAAGTGTAGTATTGAGTAATACAATAACAATAATAATAATGTCAGTGCAACAACCATCAAACAATATCTCTAAAAAAAATTCAACCATTTAGGCGACACAGAAATAATCTCTTCCAACATTTGCCGCGCCATTAGCCGCGACATTTATTTCAGTTGTTCGGTTTTTTTTATATCTTTTCGCGTATTGGTGGTTTTTTTTAATGACAACCAAGCAAAAAAACCTGAGCAGACAGCCAATATCAAGTGGTTGTAGTAGTGCCGTGTACTCCCCAATACTCATAACAGACTTATCAGTCAATTTCAATGATACGTGTCCATATTCTTTTAAACGAAATAACTTCATAACAGGGCAAGTATAAAGTTGTGAAATACTATAGAAAATATCAGGATCAAACAGTGGAACTTTTCACATTTGATCGTCGTATAGAAGGTACTTGAGAACAAGATTAGAAAGAATATCTGACAGACATTTATTTACACGAAATTATTTGTCGGTTCGCTATTGCAAAGGTAATAAAGGTTTCAATTAAGCTAACATTATCTCAAGTACTTTATTAATTAATATGTACAGTAAAGTACAATATGTATCATAGTTAACGAGAATACGTCTAAGGGCGACGCTTGATATACTATTTTATCTTTAAAGCATTTAATTCTTGAATATCGTAGCGCCATTTTAAATTCAATTGTATACCGTCGGTTATTCATTAGTTTAGTTGGCGAATCAAAAACAAATATTCTATTAAAATTCATTTGAATTCAGTACATATTATGCCAAACAAAAGTCATAATCTTTAATAAAATTGTTGATAAAGGTTTCTGTACTTGTGTTATAAAATATGCGAATATGTTGGCCAAAACTAATTTCACTTCCTAAGTGTTCCTCAATTAATGGCATTAATTTGAAGTTTTTAAAGAAGCTTATATGGATAGATCTGCATAAATACGTGCATGTTGAAAAGCAATGATAATTTAATTAAATTTTAATCCATATTTCCCCAAAACGTTGCTTCTATACAAAGTTCACAAACAAATTGAAGGGAAGAAGGTCTAACGTGTTTAGTGTTCTACCCTACCTTAAAATGTTTTACGATTAGTAGTCAAATAAGTTTATATAGAGACTTCAGGATGGGATATATAACATAAAACTAATAAAGAAACCATGTTAAACCATTTTTGTTGGCAGTAAATGGTTTTTAAAGAGCGTTAATCAATGAAGCACAAATAATCATTCCACCATATATCATATTAGTTTTAAATTAATAGATATTTAATATCGGGAATTTTACACTTTTTTTAGTGATTGCTTAATAGACAGATTAGCAATATGTACACAACATGTCCTAGCATTTTTTACGTTTAACAGGTTTTTCTATCTTTAAACCTAAATTAAGCAAAGTGTGTTTGAGATACAATCGAGTTTTATATGCGCTTGAAAAACTAAGGGCTATTATTACAACTTCCCGCTGAAGTTGGGGTAAGTTAAAGATAACTTTAGCTAAAGTGAACTTTAAAGTCACCTTTAACTTCTTTTCGTTACTATAACCTAATGATAAAGTAAACTTTTTCAAAAATATGGCAGTGTTATCGACGTTGCTCAATTAAAAAAGCTTTTTTAACTCAGTGGCAACGACGGGCTTCGTTTTTTTGTTGTATATGCTAATTTTATTTATATTTGAAGTAGCCGTATTGAAAATAATATATAATATGACAAACATAAAATTAACTTTAAAAGTTACCGGTAGGTAGTCCTCCATTTAGCTTAACGTTCACTTCTACCGTATTGTCCACTTATAATAATGAAAAACAATTTATCTGCCAGTTAAAACCACCCTTTAGTTAACGCCAAGTTGTAATAATGGTCATAAATGTCTTTATCGGGGTGTATAGTATTCCAAAATTCAAATTTTTAATGACGGTGTGAGTTATATTAGCTTTGAGGATAGATGTGGTTTGTGGCATATTCGTATACATGTTGCGACAACAACAAAAGGTCTAATGGGCTCCACGTGAGGTGACAGTGTTCTCAAACAGATCGTGCAAAATGAGACGTGTGGCACACAACATCGTCCTCTGAAAACCACATGTCGTTTGTGTCTAGATAATTCAATTCTGGTCAAAAGAAGTTGTTAAGCATCAACTCATATTGACAGTCGTCGACAGTGGTGGTATCGCTAACGGTCAACAGTGTCATCTTTATTTTTGTATTGATTTATTAATTACAATACAATTACAAATTATATGTAATTATTACGAGCTGAGTAACGCAGGCCTTATGCTCGTTATAGTGTAACAAACTAGAGTCAATGGTGGGAATTGAACCCAGGCACACTACCCACTATACTTCCAGGGCACCCAACAATGTTATCTTCTTCATTGAACGGTTTTGGATCTAATGAGAAATTTTGAATATTTTCGTACAGGGCCTTGTCGCTGAAGAAGATTTTTTAATGAACAGTGCACGGTACGATGCCCAAACAGAAAACCCATTTATTGATACATTCAAAATAAAAAACATTGTTTAGGAACAATTTTTAGAGTTCTCCTAAAAAGACTCAATGTTGGTCACAGCTGACAATCGTGGGTCGTTACTTTTTTCACAAAGTTGACATTAAGTGTTTGCCCATAAGAAATAGGCCCAGGTCATAGTAAATGATTCAATGACAATTCTATTATAAGCACAATAATCAATCACGGTTTTTCCACCATTTTCGTCTACTAGACATTATTCCAACAGGGCCACAGGTTTCTATCATTTAGTAACGATTCTTTCATGAGTACAACTCTATCGAGAACCGACATTCAGGCTGTTCTCCGATTTGTAATGGACTTGGACTGGCTAGCGTTGACATTTTTCCATCTTTTCCTTCGACTCTATTCCACTCTTTTTCTCTATATTTTTCTAAACCTTTCATATTATTATTTTTACCTTTAGCACAATCAAAATGGCAATTGCAATGACCTCCGAATGAATTTGCAACTCTCTTCGTGACAAATACACGTACCTACCTTGAAGCGATTTAGCAGAATGAATTAATCTGTACGGGTCTGATGCATCGACTTTCTTTATGAATCTAACATTGGTTAATTGGTTCCAAATGTCTTTCTCCGCAATATTTATAGAAGACTTTTATTATTTAATTGAAAGTCTTCCAAAATTATCTTTCCGAACATTTTTAGGCATTCTTGTCCTCAATTGATACGTAATCGACGAAACGAAAGTATCAGGACCATAAACCGTATCAGGACCATAAACGCTCTCTTTAAGAAAAGTTTATTTTTTAAGTAATTTTAGGAAAAAAACTCGAAATAAAACTTTGTGACTCCAAAAACAAGCATAGTTGGTGCTGACTCTGTGGCACATGTAGCAGAGCAATTTAGTATTCAAAAAGTATCATTTCCTGTATTACAAGCCATATTAGAACTTCGAGCTACTTGTCTATTGTATACAGCTGTATTATAATTCGAGTAATAAAGAATAAGTTTTAGTGTCAAAAAGGTCTACAACTTCTAACTTGCAACGAGAACCATTAGAAGAAGAATTGTAGAACGTCAGACAGAAGCGCATAAGAAAATAGAAAATATCACAAAAAAAAGGATTGAGTGCGCCAAAGTACTAACTAACACTAATAGAGATGGGCCCCAAGGAATACTGTATCCTCTCTCATGGATCCAAAATAAATAACAATTTCTGATACAATAGTGGTGGTACCCAGGCCAGAAGGACAGCGCCTTAATTTAAGACATGTAATCAATTAATCATTTAATATACAAAGACGTTTTGCTACACATCATTTCTAATTTTGCGTTACCGGAAACTCGTATTAAATGTCGATATCGACGCAATTACAACATTAAAGTCGCCTATGAATGTGTGGAAGAGGAGCTTGTTAATCGAAGAGTACTTCGAGACAACTTCCAAAATACCTTAAGCAGAGCTATCCATATCGTGTAGTTTAGTTTTTTCAGAATTTTACTGTCGACGCTGATGGTATAAAATTTTTTTCAATTGATTCCCAATGATAGCTATTTTCTTTAACTGAAAGAAATTTTCGTATTCAATTTATTATATTTATATACAAGGATGGATCAATAAGTTCGTCTTTTTTTATTCGTATTCAATTACGAATATCTTTTGACTACGGAATATACATGTTGCAAAAAGCAAAGTTAGTTTCAAACTTAGAGCCATTATTACAACTTCCCTTTAACTGAAGGCAGATAACTCATTATTATAACCGGGCAATAAGGTTAAAGCGAGCGTTAAGCTAAAGGGAAGATCGTTCTACCTTCAACTTTTAAAGTTAAATTTATGTTTAACATCGCCATATTATATATATATTTTTCAATATGGCAACATCAAATATAAGCATGAAAAATAAACTTTTATATATTACTAGTTTTTCAAACCAAAGTGAATATTGCTGTATTCATTATATTTATTTTAAAATAAAAAGCACAAAAATAAAAAATTAAAACTTCAACACACATAATTTGTAAACAAAATGAATAAGGGCCATTATTACAACTTGCCGTTAAAGTTGGGTTTAGTTAAAGGTAACTTTAGCTAAAGTGAACTTTAAAGTCACCTTTAACTTCTTTTCGTTATTACAACCCACAGATAAAGTAAAGTTAACTTTTTCAAAAATATGACAGTGCCGGAGCACTGTCCATTACATTGCTCAATTAAACAAGTTTTTCTTTAAACACAGTGGCAACGACGGGCTTCTTTTTTCTTTTTGTTGTATTTGCTCCTTTTGTTTATATTTGAAGTTGCCATATTGAAAATAATATATAATATGGCAAGTTCTAACATAAATTTAACTTTAAAGTTACAGGTAGGCTGTTTTTCTCTTTAGCTTAATACTATGTTCAGATATAAACTTTTATTGATTCAATATTCAATATTCAATTTTTTGTTTGTCGTTGTTGACATTTGAGTTGTCAAATATCAACAAAAAGCGTTCGGTTAATTGTAATATGCTCACTAAACACACTTATGACAGTGCTGCATTTTAAGCTTTACTCAATATTTTAACAATTTGCGTATTTATTGCGCAATTATTAATTGAAACTTTATATGAAATATTGAACTCAATAATGGCGTTTATTGCGATTTACGCAATAAAGGTGCATATCTGAACACCGTATAACGCTCACTTCTACCTTATTGTCCACTTATAATAATGAAAAACAATTTATCTGCCCGTTAAAGTCCTCCCTTTAGTTAACGGCAAGATGTAATGATGGATCTAAACATAACAAATAAAAAGAACTTATTTAAATTGGCAAAAGGTATCGATATTGCTCCGGCACGGCCATATTTTAAAAAGTTAACTTTTTTTATCAGAAAGTTAGTAATAACGAAAAAAGATAAAGTGACTTTAAAGTTGACTTTAGCAAAGGTAGAAGGTAACTACTAAACCTACCTTTAACGCCAATTTGTACTAATGGCCCTTAGATTTCTGAAGTCTAACATAAACACATACTTCTTCTTAAGTAGGGTGTTTAACAATTCCAATAACACGAATTGTATGATTGTTATTCGTTTTTTGTTTTTTTTTTGGTTTCATTTGCCATATGATTAAGATATAAAATAGATACAAAATGAAATTACATACATATACGAAAATACATATGTATGGATGTGCATATTTATATACATACAACATATATAGTATACCATACCATATGTAAGCATGTACATACATACATACATACAGATATGTATGTATACGACGATATGAACAAATACAATAAATAACATCATGTTGCTATTAATTGGTGCTGTCCAAAAAAGTAATAGATCACCATGCCAACCAACAACACAAATGGGAAAAAAATAGGAAAAATGAAAACGAACCAACAATAGCAACAATATTAAAGAAGACAAAAATAGAAATTTTAGTTTTTAGTGGTAACGAAATAATTTTGAGAAGATCAAGAAAAATTAAATCCCAAATAAAATAATAGAGACTTACCAATAACACAAGAAGGACAATCGACTATAAGCCAAATTGAGAGATACCATATACGAGTATGTACCTATGTGCATATATGTATACGTATAGCATAAGTTTTTGGCATTTATCCTTAGGATAATGGGAATGGGTCAGTAACAAAACTATTGTGAAAATGTCAATCAAGGCAAGGGTATGAAAATAAATTGTATTGTATGTGTATGTACAATCTAAAAGTGTATGTCAGTGTATGTATGTATATATCTTTATGTATTTATGTGTGTACGTTGCCATACACACATGCACCTTAAAAGCAACTGTCAATTTTATGACATCTTTATGTTGCAAACAACAGAGAAACAATTTTAACTGCACCTACATGCAACATTCCATTTGTATTTTAATGTCATTCCTTTCGCCTCGATTACATACATACATACATACAAAGCATTGTCGCAGTGGTGAAAAACGTTCATGCAACAATGCAACCCACTGTCAACTTTATTTTACACAAATTTGCAACCGACTAACGATTACATTCTCATCCATTCATTTCTCTCTATCTGGCATTCGTAATACGAACTCTTAAGATATTTCGATTTTTTTTTTTAATTTTTTTTTATTCCTTTCATACACGTTCAATTGCAAACTGTAAGTAAAGCTGATTGTCTGTCCAACCGTCCTTCTATCTGTCACATGAGTAAACAGCATATGACAGCATTAACTACAAGCATTGCCACTACAGGCAACTCTAAAAACTGATAAATACAAACGGCAGGACGTACATAGTAATGGACAGACATGAAGGCAAACAGACAATGGAACATAAAGACAACAGTGTACATAATAAAGGTGTATCAAAAATTCTACCCACAGTTTCTTTTTAACCTTTTTTTTACCTTTTTGCATACCTACTCCATAGGGAATTAAATACTAAAGGAATTCGTGACCACAAAATACTTTAGCTAAACTAAAGGAAAACGAAAACTAAACAGAGTTTGTAAATGAAAAATACGTTGAAATTAAAAAACTACTGACAGTTTTACAAGCTGCAGATATTATTGGGAGCCTGCGGCATTTGTCGCAGTTATTGTTGACGTTATAATAGATTTGCAAACTAAAACTACTAAAATTGTAATGCTAACGTATGTATGTATGTATGTAAGTGTAAACACATTAAACTCATACATATTCTTTTGCGCTCAAGAGGGCGTAACTCAATCGAAGAAAAAGAAAAAGCACACAACAACAGCGTGTTATAAATAATTTCAAATATCTTGTATTTGTTTTCGCATCAGAGCTGTGGTGATGGAGGGGTGTTTACAATGGGAAGAGAATTTTTTTACTCAATAATTATTATCTAACATTCGATTGTTAGATAGGTAGCCGTTTTGTTTGCTAACCACCACGGAATTCTGTATGTTGTAGAAACTTTTTTAGTTTGTCTAGATCTGCGTTGCCTTATATCGTCCGCTACAAAACCTGTCCAATTCAAGCCTAATGTCTTCTCCTTCGAGCCTGACATTATTACTTCTTTAAACATAATCAGCCTTTAGAACAGTTACTGGTCCAATTAATAAGTATTAAAAAAATTTTTTTACATGCATGTAATTCTTCGTAGCTTTCTCAATTTCGCAAACATTTATACCTACCATTCGAAATGCGGAATTAGAAGAATATTAATCTTAAAAAAACTAAACTTAAGAAAGGAGTCAATTAGAGATAGTTTCGAAAGGTACCTATGACGAGTTTTTGAATTTCGCGGAAGAGCTACAGATTTTTATTTTTGACTTAAAAATTATTGTTTCATGTAATCAACATAAGAAACAACAAACAAATGTTACATATTCTTATGCTCATCGGAACAAGTTTTTTTTTCTTTAATAATAAATCGAGATTAAGTTTATCAAATACTTTAAAAAAGTTTCTGTAAATCACATCAGTTTGTTCTTGCTGAACAAACACGAAATTGATTGTATATAAAGCAGTAATCCTTCAATTTACGTCGTATCGATTTCTAACTTCGATTTATATCGCCATAAATCGATTTACGTCATCTTAGATGTGTAGCCAATTTTTATTTTAACAGCAATGGAGGATGTTTAGAAATTTTATTTCAAAATAGAAGAGACAAGCAAAGGTTCACAGATTTCTAAGACTATATAAAGCAGAATAAGTCCGAAAAAACGTTTCGAAAGAAAAACTACCTGACTTTTAGGGCCATTATTACAACTTCCCGTTAAGTTAAAGGTACCTTTAGCTAAAGGTACCTTTAGCTAAAGGGAACTGTAAAGTTACCTTTAACTTACTTTCGTTATTACAACTTACAGATAAAATTTTTCAAAAATATGGCAGTGTCGGAGCAATGTCGATAAAACTGCTCAATTATATAAGTTTTTTTTAACGCAGTGGCAACGGCGGGCTTCGTTTTTTTGTTGCATATGCTCATTTTGTTTAAATTTGAAGTTGCCATAATGAAAACATTTTCGAAATATTTTTTCGAAAACCATGTTGTGTAGTAGGCCATAAAGCAAATGCAATTAAGAAGTCAAGTAATTGGAATTGCACATTCGTCCAAAAGCAGAATAGAAACCGTCGGATTTAACACTTCGATCAGAAGATAAGAGGTCAAATAATCAAAATATGAACAAGAATATGTCGTTGGATACTAACTTATGTTCAAATAATTGTAATAGAATATCTGTGTTTTACTGAATTATATTAAGCACGGACAATTGAATACGTATTTATCATAGCCGGTGTAATTTTTGTATGACTTGTTCATTCTTCTTACTCTAAACAAAGGAAAGTTATTAGAGTTTCGAGTTGGGCCAACGTAATTGAAGGGAATAGGTATGTACCTATTACCATCAATTTTTTCAAATACATCCTCAATAATCGATGCACCTTCATAAAAGTTTAGAACATAAATGAAAAATAAGTTCAATTTGTATTGTTTAATACGTATGTATGTACATACAGTGCTCGCTCGCTAATGTGAACTAATTAAAACTGGCGTTGTTCACTTTTGCGAATTGTTCACATTTCCGAATACCGAAAATTTTAAAACAGAATTATAGCATCTTTTAAACAAAAATCATTATTTATGAATTTTTTAGTACACATTTTATAATTTAATCTTCATAAACTTTCTTCACAATTTAAATAGCAATTGAAAAATAAATATGCAAGCAGATATACTAACACATATGTACATATATATATGTACACCTAAAACGTGGATTCCCGCAACTAATAAACACAGAATTTTAACGTTTCAAATTAAAAAAATCTGTTAAAATTATAGGGCTTTTTACATTTTTTCATCTTTTAAAGTAGTCAATGAAGCAAAAAATGTTCACATTAAGCGGTGTTCATATAATGCAGTGTTCACATTAGTGCGCGTGCACTGTATGTAGTTCGGTCAACATATAGATGATAGGTTTTCTCTTTCTTTATGACGGTATGCAACAATCGTGATCAAACGAAAATTTTTTTGAAGCTAAAGTCGGATAAAATTCACCTACAAAAATAAGATGAATTATTTTAATAAATTAAAGGACTTGGTACCTTTGTATGTATTACCATGGATGAAACAATAATTTCTAAGAAATATGTACATACCTATGTTACGTGAGGTAGATTCAAAGTCAATTACAATTCAAAAATTAGGGTCGACCATTACAACCAAAAATATTCAGGAACAATAACTTACCAGATAAGTTTATACCTACTATCCTTGGTTTGGAACATGTATAGGTACGTGTATATCACCCTTCTTTAGATTTTCTTTCCTACGCCCATGGTCGTAACAGCTAGAATTAGTGAATTAATGTACGAATGACTAATAAATACCTGGTGGTAACAACAACAACAACAACAAAGAAAACAAAAGGTAAAAAGAAAAACAAAACAAACAAACATTAAAATTTTGACAAGATAAAATGAAGGAACATAACATAACAGAGTGAGACACAAAATCAAAGAAATTCTGAGAAGAGGCCCCTGTGTTAGAGCGAAACGTGTAGAGTGATTTGGAAAAAGGGTGGAGTCAGGACAGATAAGTTTATCATATAGGTACGTATTACCATTGTTGTGTTGTTGTTGTTTCGGTTGGTGGTTGTTTTTACCGTCACTGACAAGCACAAGATAGACGGGTAGACAAACATATGGGCTATCAAGTGCCGAGTTATGTGCGGGTAGTTTTACTTGCGTATCAGTTGTGAATTGGTTTCACGCGGGAATGTCTTGTTTTTGTGTACGCAGTCGTTAGAATTTTTCATTTACAATTTGAAACAATTTAAAATCAAAATATTAAAATAATTTCTACAATACTCTTTACAACATAAATAAATAAATAAAAAAAAATTATTGTTTTTGTAAAACCGTACAAAAAGAAATAAAAAAAAAGAATGAAAGCAACATTTTCATAAGTGTATTGGAAACCTCTTTAAACGTTAGAAGGCGACGGTGTTTTTCGAAAATATGAAATTTAAAAATGAATGAAAGGTTGGCTTAAATTAAATAAAATTTTGTAACTGAAAACTTGTGGATATTTTGGTTACAAAATCAAATTAGAAATTATTAGGATTACGATCACAGCTCTCGAAATGATGTGCCAATTTTTAAGTTAAAATTATTGAAAATAGTCTAAAATACAATCAAAATCATTAATGCAACTACAAATAGTGTTAAGAATTCCATAAAAAGATCAGAAATTTATTAAAAAATAAAAGCAATCCAATAAATATCGTGAAATCAAAAGTGTTTATCGCCACAAGTGAAATTAACCTCAAACCGGTTATTGAATAATCGAATAAAAAAGAAAAAGAAAACAAACAAGAAAAACATAATAAACCTGTTAGTTTGAAACAAAAATGATGGACATTAGCAGCATGTACGGCAATCTTCATTCTCATCATTCTAATACTTACCACACAGGTGCCACCGGTGTTCCAGATGTGACCAGTGTTGCCGCTGCCAATGCGTACCCAAATTCCTATTTTTCCAATTCATCCGCCATGACACACGGAACTTTACATCATCAGCCAAATCATCACCTCAATAGTGGTTATAATGCTTATGATGGATCATCACCGAATTACTATCAACAGCAGCAACAACAGTCCCAGCAATTGACACCTCCAACCAATCAACCCGCGATTCAGGGTCCAACTTTGTATTCTCAATCACATTCGCATCTGTTTAGTCCAACTGCAGCTGAATATGGCATCACCACTTCAAATACATTGGCGGCAGCTACCCCTTCACACCCAGCCAATGCTAGTCAATCTCCCAACGAGGTTGTGTACTATGAAAACGACTCAGTGCACGCATACTATGCTACAGCAGCAGTAGCCACAGTTGCTCCTGCCACTACCAGTTCTCCCGTATCGGCAGCCAATGCTACGGCTCAGGGGGATCATCACAATGTTTCCATGGATCCAGCAATTATAAGTTCGGAAAATGGTTTAAGCTACACAAACCTGGATTGTTTATACAATCAAAATTCTCCTCATCAACATTCTCATCAGAGCTCCTACTTGCCGTCAGAAGAGAAATATGCTTCAGTTCTGCATTCCCAATACAATATAGATGATACTCTGATGCATTTGGGTACCGCTAATGGCAATAACACGCAAAACCAACAACACTCTCCACAATTATGGTCTCATCAACATCATATTGGGGCATCATATGGCAGCCCGCTGGATGCCGGCGGTCTATCCATAGATTCGTACTCAATGAATCCACATTTGCATACCCACAGCGTACCGCCACATTTACCGGCACATAATCATAATCCGACTCAAATGGTTACTCCGCATCAACAATCACTGCTACAACATCATTCTCCACCTACTACCGTTTGCGGCAATCAGAATTCGCGTTCGCAAAGTGTAGTGTCACCATGTGGCACCACAACCACCTCAACGGCATCTACTGCGTCGGTAACAAGTACTTCGGGATCTAACAACGGCAGTGGTGGTGCCGGTAGCAATCATTCACAAGCCAAGTCGCCAAGTCATGGCAATAACTTACCCACATACAAATGGATGCAACTAAAGAGAAATGTACCAAAGCCACAAGGTAAGTTCGAGGAATATAAGCAAACCCACCATTTTCATTAGAATGGTTTGTAATACTGGCTAACATCAAAATCAACTATTCATAGCATTCGCAGGAACGTTCTCTTTGGCATTTCTTCTTTTATAAATTCTTATCTTAAGTTCTACTACCTATATAGTATATAAAAAATGGGTCGCGATATTTATTTCTTTCTTATCCTGATAACTCTTCGTGATCATTTAATAAAATTAAGAATTTTCTTGTTGGGTTGCTTATGAGCAGTATACTCTGCCTACCGCGCATATAAAGTATTCAATATTTAAACCAATTTAACAGCATATTTGCTAATAGGATTTATCGATACCCAAAGCAGGCTATGATATCGGTAATTATGACATTCTTTATAAGATAACCATCATCATGAACAGCAAAATAATACTGTTCAGTTATCTGGGATGAGATGTGGCTTTTCAAAACACTTCCTAACATACAATGCTCTACAGGCATGCATGTCTCATTAAGAATTAAACACTGACAACACTATAAGCAGAAGTTTGTCATCCCATCGTTTTTAAATTATACATATGTACATGCATACATAATTGGCCATTACAACCCTTCCGTCAGGATTACGCCTTAGTTTATCACATCACTTATGTTGTGTATGTTGTTTTTATACTAGAGTGGCGGGACCTACAGTTTAAAGTCGACTCCGAATGACAGAACTTTAAGAAACATTTTCTTGGCAATTTTATTTACTCTTAGAGTTAATGCCAGAAATCCGCTGAGAGGAAATCGCCGAAGGAATATTTATTCATATTTCGTTTTGTTGGAAATGTCTGACCTGAGGATTAGTCTTACGTCTAATAAGCCTACCTACTAGATCACGGCAACTACAAAAAAGCAATGGAGCAAAGTAGATAGTTGACATGAAAAAACAATGAAAATTCCATCATAGCCAAAATTTGAAAATCATGTAAAACATTTTTTTGAACCCACATTACTTTAACTTCATTCAATACTAGACCACGTCACTATATCGATTAGGATAAAATTTATCACCGATAAAATATTCCTTTCCTTTTTGCTTGGTATTCATTTAAGATTATCTTTTTCATTTTTCAATATGAAATACACTTTAAAGAATACCGTTGAATGGGTTGTAGATTTCATCAATCAGTGACAAGTCGCGGTAATATGAATGTCAGTATGGATGACCTTCCTATAATAAAGTTATTAGGATTGCTATTTTGAAGCTATCGGATATTCTTTATTTAAGAAGCATAATATTTATAAGGCCCTTGATTAAGGTAATATGTGTACTTTTATTGAATAACTCGTAGGTAAAACCGTCTTGTTCAAGTGATTTATTTTATTTAAGAAGTTTCAGAATGTATATAAAGTTCAGAGTTTACACTGGGAGTCAAAGAAAGTATAGTTTTTACGTCATGGCTTGGAGTCTAACACTGAAATGTGTATGTGTGTTTTAAACTGCTAAAATCATCAGCTTGTAAGACACAATTTACAGAATATTCACCAGATTTCACAGCCTTTCACAATTCGTTCATTCCATACATATTTCATATATTTGATCTACTTGTGTACAGCGTTGCCAGTAAGTTTTTTAAAAAACTTTTTATTTCTCGGAATAAAACTTCTTTATTATAAAAAAACAAGTTTTCTACAAAAGTATCAACATTTTTAATGGAAACACCGGAGACCGGTGCCCTCTATTGGTGTTTCTTTGCTACTTTTGCCTAGGACTAATAAAATACACAATATTTTATTTAGAATATAACTTTTTTTTAAAAATAACTTTTATATTGACGATATGCATAAGGACGACAAATTTCTGAGCCGTCATCACAGCAGAGAGGGGGCGTTATGCAATTGAACATCCCATGCCATATGTTTTTTTTTTTGGCAAACTGAAGGCGCTGTTGTTGACGGATTGCATTTAATAGAGGTTTTTTCTTTAGTTTTCGGAGTTACAAATGTTCTCTGCTTAAAATAGCTCGACGAATTGTTGATTTACTTGCTTTAACTCCTGCTAGATGCTTAATTTTAGAGGTAGAATGGGCTGAATTGAGGCAATTCGAACAATTTTTCGCTTGTCCTGTGGTGTTAGAGCTGTCTAAGTACCTTCTTTGTAATTTTTATTATTTTTTCACGATGTTTTATGTAATTCATTACCACATTACGACTTCGTCCGATTTTTCTATCGATTTCGCGATAAGAATAATTTTCAGAATGGTAAACATCAATTTTTACCATTTCAGACGAATTTAGAGAACTCGTTCTTCCCATATTGATTTAGCTAACTGCAGTCACAAACTGTAATTTTAATTTTATTTGGTTTTTATAAAGCTTTATTACAACCACCTACTGATTTAAGATAAAAATGAACGTGGTTCTACATATTCTGTTGAACTAAAAAATAAATGAAAAATTTTATACTTGACTACAATGAAAGTGAAAAAGTACCGTTGTAATTAATTTTTATAATATTTTTTGCATTTAAATTATCATTTACAGTATCAACTATTTTTCTGCAAAACTAAATTTTTTTATTCTATCTTTATTTGCAATTTATACAGTTTTTTTTACTTTAAATTGTGTTGGTTCTATCCGCATGAACCGCAGTGTAAGTAGTACAGAAGTTGATTTTCACATTTAAAGGGATGCAGTCAGAATACTCGTTACCTAAAATTTAGTAACAAATCTGAAGAGATAGCAGCTACGATTAACTTCCTCCGTAAAAGCATAATTTCAAATAATACTTCAACGTTTTCCAATATATCCAACACACTTTTATCTTCCCTTTTGGCAACTAAAAAGTATTTGTAGGACATGTTGTCCTTCACTAATAGGAGCAATGTAAACAAGTGTAAAAATTATTAAGACATAGTTTTGATAGGAGAATTTTAAGAGATTCAAATTCACATTTTCTGATATTACAATAATTATTATTAATTTGATGGACAATCAAAGCAACATTACTACCAAGTACATATACTCGTATAAAATGCAGTCATGCAAACAGTCATCATTAGCGCTACCACCTTTACGAGTTTTCTTAGCCTCGATCTAGTGTTCGATTATAATATCACTAATAATTTGTAAAAATGCTACGTAGGTCGGTCACATTATATTATAAAAGAAATTGCTGTCGTACATGTGGAAGTTAGAAAAATGTATACGCATAGTGGCGTTACATTATCTATAAAAAAAAACTACAATTGTAATTCAGGAATATTTGCTTTTGTACATTCAAATGTTATTGAAATAAGTATTCCAATAAAATATTTTAAATTTCAGATCTTTATACACATTTTAAGATGTAATATCATTTCCAGAATACTCAGTAATTTCCAGAATTTGTATGTTTATTGGTAAAAGCAGTCCAGATATGTCGCATCAACCTCGAAATTATCACCATTATTATAAATATTATTTAAGCTATTCACACTGATTCTTGAAGGAGCTCTTTTCCGAAATTAGAACAGGAAGGTTTTATTGCAAGTCGTCTTCTGTCTCAAGATGCCGCTTTCTGCAGAAACAGCAAAATCCGGATGTTTTGATCCAGTATATTTCGCTCATAATTTTAGATGACACGATGCTTAACGTTTATGTTACCACGAAATTGTACAATTCTTACACTTTTCACCAATATTCACACAGAGAAACGTTAACACAACAGAAGTATTTTTTGTTTTCTCAAATGAATAAAATTTTTCAACCGACAATACTTTTTATGAAACTTTGTGAGAAATAACATCAAACAAAAATCTGTAATAGAAGATTATATTGTATACTCCACTGTGATGTTCAAACCAGAGATCAACAATGAACCACTTTTTCGCTACTCATAAGCACTCATGAAATTTTGAATATAAGTGAGTCAAAAATATTGAAGTTTAACTACTCTGATCCGTTCGTACTTACTACAACGTTGATTTATAAGTACATGTTGCAATGATTACCCGTACAACGTTCATATCAAACTCATACCATTCGAAATATGTTTGATGCATAAGCCTACGCATTC
The DNA here is from genome assembly GCA_932273835.1 of Sarcophaga variegata. NCBI lineage: Eukaryota > Metazoa > Arthropoda > Insecta > Diptera > Sarcophagidae > Sarcophaga > Sarcophaga variegata. The sequence continues at coordinate 76,218,204 of OW026359.1, forward strand.
AGATTCATAACTTTCTAAAAATACTTATAAATGATTCAAGTGACTCGCCACAACCTTCTAGTAAGTATTTTAGTATTCGTACGCGAATCATACTTATTTTATGCTTCGTGTATATGTTAAGTTATGGAGAGTCGCAATCAATAACATCGTACGTGTTGTTAAGTATGAATATGATGATTACTTCGAACTTTGAATATGAGTAGATGTTCCATGGTATTGAAATAAGTATGAATGCATATAAGTATCATAAATTATGAGTATGATTCGATTCTACTCATCTTTTTGAATACTCATGGCTGATCTCTGGTTCATACCATACTTTGATTTTCGTTATTGATGTTGGTTAGTTGGAATGTGATCGTATTTGTAGGGAGTTGAAAACTCTTAATTTTATAAATCGTATTGCAAATTCCTTTTTCTCCATGAATTTAAATGAGAATACTTAGGTAACAAAATTTCGCTGTTTGTATTAGTAATGAATCTTTGAAAAAATAAACTATGAGTATCGCGATTTCTTTACTATATACAAATGTATATATAGGGTTTTCCAATAGGGACCTCCGAACTTGTTGAAGTTATCTAGTAAAATAAGTTGTCATTTATTCAGTTTAACACTAATTTTCATTGAGAAATCATCAAACAAAATTGGAAAATTGGAATATTTGGGACGGTACCATTAAACATGAGATCCAAGTGCGTCCAGTGCATATTCTGTAGGAGCGATTTGAGAATATTGTCATCTCAGGCGGAGATAATGTGAACTGGCCACCGTGATATATATGTAATAAACCACACACCACAGCAGGCCTAAAACCGACACAATCCATGTCAAATTCAGCCTGATTGGTAACAAATAACTTGAACTAAATTGAGAGCTCTATCCAAGTCATACCATATATACACCGTACTATTCGATTACTTTATTTCATTTGAAACAATTTCCTTATGGATTTCTTATGAAAATCATCTTTACTTTAAACAAAAAACTTTAACAAGTTTATGCGAATTTTGCAACCGTAATCACTACGTACGAGGTCCGGTAGATTCAAGTGAATATTGTGAGTGGCTTGAAATTATAATTCCTTTCTTATCAGACAAAGCTGTATCCTCTATTTGATACAATTATAGATAGTGTATCAGTCCTAATTAAGAAATTGGGTCATCGCAAAACAATTACAAACCAATCTGCTTGACTAGATTAGTTTTATCGCAATTGTTGGCTAGACTCTCGCAGTCTGAATTGCTAAAACATAATAACACGTTGGTTGAACTGGACATAATTTTTTTTTTAATATTTTATAAAAATTTTCTAACAGAAAATGATTAAATTCCTTTCAGAGTCTGTTTTAAAATTTTATTAATGTTTCTACTTTCTACAATAAAATTTATTTATTATTTAATTAATAATTTTATATTGTGATTGTTTAAACAACAATTTAATTAACATTTAACAACAGTTTCAAATCTGTATTGCATGATGTTTTTAAATCAGCTGCTCTTCGTTTAACGGCAATTTTTAATTCTCCACTAAAAACCAAAACAACCGATTTGAACAATGGAACGAACATGCGATGCAAACGCCAATGCACTTTCCATTCTGCACTCGGCATTCTTTGACTCGTGTTCCACCTAAAGTGGCAACAATCCCTGACGAACAATAACAAAAAAAAAAGAAAAGAAAAATGTAAACAAATCTAGATAAGCAAGGCTTAAATCAGCTTTATTTAATGCAACACAACAAATGAAAACAAACAATGAAAAGAGTTTACAAAAGAGCTTTAAGTTGTAATGCCATGAAGGCAATTACAATCAAGATCAAGAGCACTGAAGAATAATGAATGAATTTATCAGAGACAAAAAAATTTATTTTAAAGGAAGATTAATTGTTCTGTTCTTTAATTAAAATTAGTCAATAAACTTATTAAATAAAAATGAAAAAAAAAGAAATTAAATTAAGACCAGTTTTAGCGTAGGAGACTTAATAATTTAAAAAATTTCTATCAAAATCTGCTAATAACCTGTTAATTTTAAAAATAAGAATGTCTTCTGGGCTGCTTTGCTTGTACCATACAAAACCTGATAAGGAAGGCCACGAGAAAGAATACAAAGAGAAAAATGACGATTTAAAAATGAAAGGAAAAAAGCACAGATTGATTGACAAGCCAAGATATTTCAACTAAATATCAAACCATCAGACATCCAACAGAGGGTATGTCACCTAAAAATATAAATGCTTGTCGTTTTTAACCCCAAAACTGTCTGTCTGACATTTAAATATTAGGGCGGTATTAGTGAGTGTAACACGAATGAATTTTTACTACAAAATTCAATCAAAATGCGAATATTAAAACAATTAATTTTAGTTAGTACTATTATGCATGGATGGGTCATCAAGTTTATTGTAAACGATATACTTGAAGACAATTTTGGAACAGTTTTTCGAACGTAAAAACAATATTTTCATATTCCAACTCAAATGAAAATACAAGCCTTCAAAATTTATTTTAACTTACATACGTTATTATTATAAAATGTTTTGAGAATAAATTAAATACAATTGAAGGTAAGCTTAATTGCTTACTATTACTTTCCAAATTTAATGTCTTCATCTCATGCGCAAACAACAGTTCATCTTTGTATGTACATTGTACATCCATCAATTGCCAAGTTTATGCCAATTTATGGCTTACTGGTGTCAAAATTATTATGGAAAAGGAATGTAAATTGTCAACATCGTCTCCTTAAGTATTAATTTGTAACGGTTTCATTCACTGTTGGTCATTAGTTAATTAATTAAGGGCTTCGAATTTCTCGAACTTTATTTATACACGAAATCTCTTACCAACTCCAACATTTGAATCAAATTAGAGATTCATGGGATCATATGAGATTAATTATCATCCATTTTAGTGATCATTGCAAATGTATAAGAATTTGTCTTGTAGCCTATAAAATCACAAATTTACTTAAACGATGTAACACCATTTCCATTTTCGTAACAATATATGTATATATGTACATACGGTGCGAAAACTATCTTCGAATGAACAGTATACCCACTCAAGGGCAGAGTCTCGTTACGCGAGTTACGGATGAATTTAAACAATTTTGCGATTCTATCGAGAAGAATGTTAATACTGTAACGATCAATAAAAGTTGCACAAAAAGAGTTTGCCGTTAAGAAATATCTGCACCGAGATTTCCAATAAGGACCAACTGGTTGCTGTAATTGCGTTCTCAAAAACGGGATGGCTGCAGGAGTTGACCCTCAAAGTGCCTCAAAGCATAACTGAGTGACATGCTGTAAATATGGTAGTATTTAGAAAAAATTTAAATATCGAAAGAAATGGAAACAATTAGGATTTAAAAAATACCGAAAAAAATTAATGTACAAAACATTGAATAAAATCGAATTGTCGAATTGCTTTTGTCGAGAAACAAAGGCAATGAATTCAATTCTATTGTCTTTGTTTATTAAGAAAAAGCTCGCCGGTTAAGAATGCATCTGGAATACCGTTAAGAGATTGGGGTCCTTGCGAAGACAATTAGCTTAATAGCTATCTTGGTGCAAATTATAGTTCCTTTTAATTACTGCTGATATATACTAGTCGCTGTAGACTAATAGGTAGTCTGTTGGCTTATTAGACGTGAGCCCATGTGAAAAAAGCGAATCGAAATGTTAAAAAAAATTTCTTCGGCGTCTTCGTCCGACAAAAAATCTGAGAGTAAATAAAATTGTCGTGAAAAGTTTCTAAAAAATTTTTCGTTTAGGGTCGCTATTAAACTGTATGTTCCGTTACTGATGTATAAAATGAACACAGACAACTAAAGTGGTGTGAGAAACTAGATAGTAATCCTAACTAAAGGATTATAATGATCAATTATGTATGTATGTATACATACATATACATACATACATATATACATATATATAACTACATACTGCCTCAACTGCTTTTCACATGGGTCTTGGAATAATTTCTTAATTTAATTTATTAATATTGACAAAACCCAACAATTTGTGGAACATATATGATCAAGATCGTCATTTTGTAGGTTCATATATTATGTACACTAAGGGCCATTATTACAACTTGCCGTTAACTAAAGGAAGGATTTTAACTGGCAAACAAATTGTTTCTCATTATTATAAGTGGACGATAAGGTAGAAGTGAGCGTTAAGCTGAAGGGAGGATCATCCTACTGGTAACTTTTAAAGTTAAGTTTATGTTTGAACTTGTCATATTATATATTATTTTCAATATGGCAACTTCAAATATAAACAAAATGAGGAAAACCAACAACAAAAAAGATGCCCTTCGTTGACACTGCGTTTAAAAAAACTGCCATATTTTTGAAAACAGCTAACTTTATTTCCTCTGCAAGTTGTAATAACGAATATAAGTAAAAGGTAACTTTATAGTTTCCTTTAGCTAAAGGTACCTTTGACTAAACCCAAGTTATTATAATGACCCTAATTCTGATTAAAAATTGTTGACCTTAGTGAAAGTAGATGACTTATTTTCAAATGCACTGGCGCCAGTTGTATAGAAATAACTTTTAATTTACACAGAACCAAAAGTGACGCAGAATTCTCAAATTAATTATTCATGAAATTCTTGTCAGCTTATGTACGCATACATATACATACATATATAATTGGTTATTACAACCCTTCAGTCAGGGTTATGGACCTAATTTCTCACACCACTTACGTTGTGTGCGTTAATTTAATACATGAACGGCGAGACCTGCAGTTTAAAGTCGACTCCGAACGACAAATTTCTTGAGAAACTTTTCATATGAATTTTATTTGCTCTTATAGTTTTTGCCAGAAATTTGCTGACCTGGGGTTTCAAACGTGGCCTTACGTCTAATAAGCCAACACACTGACTACTAGACTACGGCGGCTTCCAGCTTATGTACACATATCATGAAAATCGTACGTAGTCTATTTGTATTAATAATATGTTTTTAGAGCCATAGGAACATAAAAGAGGGGCAACCTAGGAATCAATTCTTGGGTCACTTTTGCTTATGTTTTTGCATGGTATGCCAATGATAATATTTTTATTTTTATGTGATTTTGTTGGGTACCGTTAGTCTTAATTATTCATTATGAATCTTTATTAAACGTCTGTATTGTAAATGAAAAGATTTATTACTGATGTGCAAATTGATACACTATAAATAAATTAAATGAATAAAATAAATTGAATAATCACTAACTAACTTTGAAGTTCGGAAACCTCAATGAATTCAAATGGAGATGAAACTGAACATTCACAGATATGTGGAAAGTATGTTTATAACAGTTCTTAACAGATGTGCATATTTTGATCTAGAAATCGATTTTACTCTCTTAATATTTTGATTATTTAATTATTATATACATACATAATATTAATTATTCTAATAATTATTTATAATTTATTAGCTTTTAATGACAGATTAATTCTTCTATAAACAATTTTAATGATTTTATCGAGTGATATTTGATATCACGATTCATATATATGCATTTCTTAACTTATTATCACCCTAATGTATTCGTTTCAATTCATATTTAAGTTGCCATATCTAGATTTCATTCCAAATGCATTGGTATTGAAATAAACATATATTTGAGTGCGAGTGAGTTTTTTTAAGGCACATTCGTGACTCTGTGATTATGACATTTAATAATTTGAAATTTTTGTTTTCCGTAAATGTCAAGCATCTCTTTAGCATTTTGAATTTTACTTCATTGTGCTTCTCTTCTCTTGTTGTTTTTTTTTTCTTTTTGTATTTAAGAGAAGAAATTTTTCAGATAATTTTGTCAATTTTGTGCAGTCAAGTTGTCACTTGTCAAGTGTTTGCGTAAAATACAATGAATTGGCCTGACTCACTAAAAATAAACCACAACACAATTTGAGTGATTTAAAACTAAAAATCTTAGAGAATTGGAAAAAAATAAAAAAAACAAAAAAATTAAAGAATGCGTACGCACGCTTTTTTTTTTGCAAATTTGTGATAAATATCTAAAAAGGAAATATTTTTAACTGCGAAATATTTTTGCAAATATTTTCGAATTAACTCAGAGTGACATTTGAAATTAATTTTTATGGTGTATGATCTAACCTCGATGGATACTAAGGAAGGTATTCACGTTTAGGATTATCAATACAAGAATTTAAACGTAAGAAAAATTAAATTAAACAATTAATAAAACATAACATAACTTATAGAAAACCAAAGGAGATGAATAACTTTAGTTGATTTAAGAACTTTTGTCGGATTATTGATTGTTACATAAACTTGCCTACCATCCGGAAACGACATTGCTTTTTCAGGGATAAAAAAGTTATGCTAAATAGAATTTTACGTTATCCTTAGAAGCTCTGATTACTTTTACGTATTTGGTGCCCTGTTAATCTAGTGGATAGTGTGCTAGACTATTAGTGTGAGGATCGTGGATTCGATTCTCACCACTAGTCTGTCAAAGTTACTTTACTTGCATATAATTAAATATAATTCGAAATTGTATTCAAATTAAGAAATCCATATAATCTAACATAATACAGTCCGGAAAACAGAGTCACCCTACTTTTTTATATGCATAATTACTAGGTATAGCGTACCAGCGTGATATAAATTATAGAACAATTTACAAAGTTCCAGTTTCGATATAAAAAAAAATAAAAAAATTGAACGAATTGGCGATGTTTTGTTTGCAAAGACTTCCTACTCAACCACTAGTTTAATTAATTACAAGATACGCTTTATTAGCTGGTGCTGCTGCAACAGCCACTAACTACACAAACACAAGCGATATCTACATACATATAAGCAATCCAGTGTTCGATGCCAAAGTCAAGCAGACATGTAATGATTAAGTAACTGAAAAGTCAGTCAAGTGAATTGAGTTTCTGTTTTACCATCGCTTGTACGCTCTCCATATGCCAATAAAAGGAAAAAAAAAGAAATATAAGAACAACAACTGAAGCAACAACAACAATTTTTTTAAAATAATTTTTATTCAATACTGCTACTACTACTACCATTTATGATCATGATTACTGATTATTTCTGAGTTATTCCTTTAGAAATTCACTTCTTTGCATTAGTACGTACATACATACATACATACTCGTATGTACTACGTATGAAATGTAAATGTGTATGTGTGAGTATGTTATGAACACTTTATACTTTCCAATGGACGACATGACAGATGAAGCAAACAATCATGCTCACAGCCAGACACTAACTTCATCAATATAATGCTACATACTAAACATAGTATTGGTTCTGTCGTCCCGACTTGTATGCACCGATATCATACACATACATAAATGCAACTCAAAGTTAAGAACCCAAAGTGCATCATACACATAATCGGTACATGAGTGTACTTGTTGCCTTATGAAGTCCAAAAGCGCTCAACCATTGAACCATTCAACCAGCCAACCAACTAACGATTCCAACCATTAAACAAAACAAAAAAGTAACGAATGAAGTATGCATGCCTGTATACAATATAGCGAGTGTGTGTTTGTGTGTGTCGTGTGTTTTTTTTTAACTCGTAACATTCTTTTGTACTGGCATTTCAATAATAATTTTTTATGACAGGCAACTTGACTTCCAGATCAGTAACAATTTTAAATTGTTTATTTGTTTTGTTTGACTGGTTTGTTTGACTCATGACTCTACATAATTTACATACTCGTACAGAGCGATTCACGTATCCATACATACATATGTACGTATGTATACATACAACTGTAGCTGCATCATTGCATGAATCCATCCATGGAGAGTTGGTGTCGTACAATTATTTCTGGAATTAAACCAAATCCTTATGTTGCACGATACAATTGTTTCTCGCGAATACCATTAGCACGTTTAAATTGAAGTCAGTTTCACTGATAGCCATGATCCTGAAATTACCCATGAGTATCAATATTTAAAACTATTCGTGAAGTATTAATGACTCAACTTTCACGTTTTTTAAATGCGAGTGTCTTTAGTTAGTGTAGTGTTGGTAGTGTGTTGGCTTTTAAGACGCCAGGCCGCGGGTGACACCACATCCAACTCAACTCGGCGAATTGCTCTAAGCAGTCATCGTACAAGAAGACTGGGATAAAAAAATTTTTTTTTCTCAAATAACTCTTGTTCGGAGTCGACTTTACAATGTAGATCACGCCACTCATTGATAAAATTAACGCACACCAGATGGGTGGTGTGAAATGCTGACTGAAGGTTTGTAATACAAGTTTGTGTCTCATCATTTTATTGGATAGTAAATTAAGTAAAAAAAGGCTTTGAAGAAATTAAATATGACATAAAGATTTAACATTGCAGTCTTGTTACCGAGAATTCCGTTTAAAACCTTCTTTTAATTTTTTTTTTACATCTTTGATTCTCATTCAGCGCACCAAAAACCTTTAGAAAAATATAGTCTGATGTCCAACTGTTGGCGGGAACATAAATCAAGCACTCTCTTAGCTTTATTTTTCTTGCAGATATGATACTAATTTTTTCATTACACCTTGTTGTTATCGCATGCTTTTTGTATTGTATTTAAATCTCCAATTATGATTTTAATACCGCGTCTATTCTGTTTACTACTAATGGAGTTGAAAGTAAGAAGAGTCTTTGGTTCTGCAGTCTTCTGGTTATGTATATATGTAGGTGCTAACACTTTATCACAGTTGTTTTGCGAAACTTATTAAGTCCTATAACATCCTTGATTTTCTTGATATCACTTCCGGTCTATATGAAGTAGTTTATGGCAAGTTCAACATGTTAATGTTGTAGGATGGCATTTTATTGCACACTTGTATTAATGTTGTTGTTCAAAGACAGTTCATAATCCATCCAGAATCCATCTTACCGAAAGACATTGTTTAATTTCAAAGATCGCCTTCGAGAAAAGGATTGTTCTTAAAATTGTCAACATCTGAGTAATATCGATTTTTCCCGGAGGTGGGATGTAATATTTTTTACAATTTCCCTTTAAATCGGACACGAATTGGTTTTCCTATAATGTTAAATCCTTACACAAAGTAAGCAATTTTTACACTAACACAAATGTAAATGCGTTGGAAGAATATTGGAACCAGTAATGATTTGGCTGTGATGAAAGTTCACTATTGGAATCCCACCGTCGCGCAATGGGGTTTTTGATGCCTAAAAGGGGAATTAAATCGTGGGAGCTTTCCTGGTTGCTTTTTTTAACTTTCTTTGGTTTATTTCGCTTCAAGAAGATAAATCCATAATAATAAAAAAAAATCGTGACCTGAAATGCATAAGGGCCTAACAACCAAAAAATTCAAAATTGATTGATTCTGATGTACTGCATCAAAATATATGTTCTGACAAAATTAGAATTGAATATAGAAATGTTAATACAAATTAGAATAAATCATTCTGAGTATCAAAGAAGTTTTCATTTCACTTTGAAGTCTTTGTTTCAGTTAACTGCCCTATTGGTATTACAGAGTAGTTTATTACTTTTGGTCCGCGCCAGCAAAGATGAGGAATTTTCTTTCCTTTATTCTTTTGTCTTTTGATTTTTGCTTCTTTCACTGCAATCCTCGAAATTAACTTTCGATCTACCACGCTTAACACATTTCTTTAAGAAAGTGATGCAGAATTTTGTGCACTTTTAGCTCACGTAAAAAATATTTGGTTCTCAAGAATTCCATTTCCAATTTCATTTTCCAATTAATTCCCATTTTAGGCATAAAAAACCCCAATGTGCGTCGTCTAGTAGGTAGTGTGTTAGCTTATTAGACGAAACGCCAGGGTTTGAGCCCCAGGCCAGACATCAAAATAAAATACAGAAAGTATTTCTTCGGTAACTTCGTCTCAGCAGATTTCTGGCAAAAACTCTGAGAGTAAATACAATTACCATGAAAAGTTGCTCAAAAATTTGTAGTTCAGAGTCAACTTTAAACTGTAGTTCCCGCCACTCATGTATGAAATTAACACACACAATATAAATGGTGTGAGAAGCTAGGTTGTAAACTCCTCATTATCACCGTAGCCCTAAAAATTTACAAAATTGTCTAGTTAAATAATTTCTAGGTACCGGTTAATCAGGTAGATATCTGATGGGGAATGTGAATCTAACACATTCCCAAATAATTCAAACTGGCCTTAATTTTGCTCACATATTTTCATGACATTGATTGAACTTAAATTATAATATAGTATGTATGTATTATGACATAAGTATTGTCTTACCGCGTACATAAAGGATTTAGTGTATGGCATTGTGTCTTGATTGAATCTCCGTAATATTTTTGAATTGTATGGCGTCCGTTTGGTTGAGTGGCCATTCGGTAGGTTGGTTGGTCATGTTTGAACGAGAAATATATTGAAATATCAGTAGGTTGACATCTTTTGATATGGGTAATATAGTAATGACACATCTGAGTTAAAAAATTACAATTATAACAACAAAACAATGTATTGTAAAAGGTTCTTATTACCATATTAAAATATTAAACCAGATGTTAATGATAAAAACAAATCTATCCGAAATGAAGGTGCATTTAACGCTAAAGCTTTAGTAGAACTATAATAAAATTTTAAATAAAAATCATTATAATTAACTACCAATTCCAACATTATTCTGTTACCGAAGAACTTGTGTCCGTCGACCTCTTTCATTTACTGTAAAAGTGAGTGTGAGAGTGTAAGTAAAATTGTAAGTAAAAATAAAGTTTAAATAGCTGGCGCCATATAATCTATCTAAACAAATACCGGTCAGGAAGTATTATAAACCATTGAAAAGCACTTTATCAACTGGTGTATACGGCCACATACCATACTCGCATTCTTGTATTCGTTTTAGGATTTCGAATGGTATTGAAAAAATGATAAATGCAAATTTAAGTTTCATTATAAATATTAAAATTCATTCATAAGTAACCTTTACGCTATAAGCACTTGCCATGTTGTAGAACAAAGAAAATAATGAATAATTTTATTTAAAATATTAGCCACAACAGTTTCGTAAAACGTAATAAATAAATGATGAATTTTTTGTTTTGTTTTTATTAAATGGGCTTTGAATTGCTGCACTCCATAGTATATATTAAATTGTATGACGTCATTATATATGTATGTATTGTATTTTAGCAAATTTTATTAAAATTAAGGCCATTATACAACTTCCCGTTAAAGTTGGGTTTAGCTAAAGGTAACTTTAGCTAAAGTGAACTTTAAAGTCACCTTTAACTTCTTTTCGTTATTACAACCTAATGATAAAATAAAGTTAACTTTTTCAAAAATACGGCAGTGCCGAAGCATTGTCGATAACACTGCTCAAATTAAACAAGTTTTAATTAAATACTGTGGCAACGACGGGCTTCCTTTTTTTGTATATACTCACTTTGTTTATATTTGAAGTTGCCATATTGAATATAATGTAAATATATGGCAATTTCAAACATAAACTTAACTTTAAAAGTTAAAGGCAGGATGATATTCCCTTTAGCTTAACGCTCACTTCTACTTTATCATCCACTGCCCGTTAAAATCCTCCCTTTATTTAGCGGCAAATTGTAATAAGGGCCCTAAGTGACTTTCACGAAGTGACAGCATCTCGAATAAATTACTTCATATTTTATAATTGATAATTGCTAGTCAGCATCTCAAAGCATATTGTCTAAGGCTAAATTTTAAGTTCCTTGTAAATTTCAGAAGTCTCTGTAGTTTAGTAGGTAGTATGTTGGCTTAATTAGATGTGAGGTCACGGTTCAAAACACAGATCAGACATCGCCAGCAAAACGAAATAAGAAAAATATTTCTTCGGCAACTCACTCTGACAAAAACTCTGAGATTAAATAAAATTGCCATGAAAAGTTTCACAAAAATCTGTCGTTCGGAGTCGACTTTAAACTGTACGTCCCGCCACTCATGGATGAAATTAACACACACAACATAAGTGATGTGAGAAGCTGGGTTGTAATCCTGACTGAAGGTTTGTAGGACCAATTATCTACATACTGAAGTTTTCCATATAAATTTCAATATAAATTTTATGAAAAAATTGGTATATTTACACAATAGAGTAAGAAGTACCAAATGATCCATAAGTTGGGAAATTTTTTAATCCACTATGGGGGTAATAGATTTGAGTAACTATAAGCCAACAACAGTAGGTCGCACCAGCCTATTGTTGTATATAGTAACATATGTATGTATAATGTTTTTAATGACTCCTGTATGTACATTCGTTCAGTTGAATATCAGTAAAGTGTGAGAATTTTTTAAAAATGTTTGAAAATCCCCTATCTATGAATAGTCATAGACCGAGTTTTGAATAAGCAACTTTTCTTTGAAGGATTGAAGTGAATAAGAGGTCGCTAGAAGATAACTGGTAGTCCCCAGAGACAAAAGTGTCTCACTATAACTGGAATTAATGCAGTTCACCTACTGCGGCCGTAATAATAAAAATGTTTGTTTTAAGGATGCAATTCGATTTGGTCACATGAGTGTTCTTTGATCATATGTTCTACCACAGACTACATCAAATTTAAATTCATTTTCGATAGGAAGTTCGATATTACGTTCTTTGGTCCCGTTAAAAGAGTTGGAGGTACGCATTGTGTTAATTCCAAGATCCCATGATAAACCTTCGAGGCCACAGATAATTAACAATTAATTATATTGTTGGGTAGCCAAGCCACACTGAGAGCACTGGCTTCATATTCAGTGGAATTGCGGCTGATTGAGAAGTGCTTTGATCATCCTGAACAACTCCATGCTGCGAACAAAGTTGTGCTGTGCTGGCTACCGAATTACTTCGTATTGACGAGGAATGGATGGCGATTGGTGGGCTAAAACCCAGTTAAATCTAACAGAACTCAGATAGAGAGTAATGGCCTACTAAAACATACATACATACATAATTGGTCATTACAACCCTTCAGTCAGGATTACGACCTAGCTTCTTACACCACTTATGTTGTGTGCGTGGTGGCGAGACCTACACGACTCAGAACGACAGATTCTTGAGAAACATCTCATGGCAATTTTATTTTACTCTCAGGGTTTTTGCCAGAAATCTGATGAGAGAAACTCGCCGAAGAAATATTTTTTCATATTTTCGTTTTGATGTCTAACCTGGGATTTGAACCGGGGCCTTACGTCTAAGAAGCCACACACTACCTAATAGACTACGGCGACTTCATAACTAGAACGACTTCTACTAGAACATTTTCTCTTATTTGCACATTGGTAGGGACCCGAGGACTTCATCAGGTTTAAAGTTCCCCCTATAGAGAAAAACTTTATAAATTACAGTGGAGTGGCGAATCATACGATTATTATTGCATGCTGACCTATATTTTAGTGAAGTGAATAAATAAATTAAGAAGATACTGGAATAGTAATTAGTGACGTAAACAGTTTCGTAATTGTCCGTAGCATATAACACATTGAAATGAAACTGAAGTGAATGTTTCATTAAACACATATTGAAATAGGTACACATACCTACATCCATATTTTCATTTTTGCCATTTACCTGACATTGTGTTCGAATTTTAAAAACTATAAAGAAACGTTCAACTTGACATTATAAATCAATTGTATTAAAAGTATGATTTGGTGATCAAAGTTGCCGCTAAATATCGAACCCCAAGCGCTTACTATTGTGGACAAAGTGTCACCAGAAGCTTAACACCAATTTATGCCATTTCACCGTACATTACACAGAGACAAATACAATCATAAGTATGGTAATTGAAATTGATTTGATATTATTTGAGTTCGTGTATGAAATTGAGATCCAAAGAAATATTTGTCAGGCTCCAGCACTTGAATCGTCGTTAAAGATTGCCGGCGGCAAGGCAGTTATTATACAACAAATAATTTATTTGTATATTTCTTTATTTTAAAAAAAATGTATACATATATACATATGTATATACATAAGTATGTGTGTGACTTTGTATGGCAGAATAAATAATGAAAGTTTTTTTGTTCCGTATAAACGTCTGTCTATACAAGATAATAAAATAAAAGTTAATCATTTTTAAAATGCTGGCTAGAAGTAATGATTTTTTTCTTTTTCGTGTTATTTTTCTTATTTGATATTGAAAAAGAATTTCGATTTAAAAAATATCTAAAAATACTTTTCATGTCAAAACGAATTTGAAAAAGTCACCGTAAACAATTTTTCTTTTGTTCCGTAGTGTTTTAGACTTTTTTTGATTGAAGTGGTCAAAGCACACTTCTCTTTTGTCTATGAAACATAGTCATTAAAGAGTTTTCCTTTTTATTATTTAATGAAAAAAAAAAAAATAATAATAATAATAACGGCTTCTCTACTGGCTTGATCGATCAGAGGCAGGCCAGGCCCATTTATGTCGTGATATTTTTTATTGTTTACTTGTACGTACAGTGGAACATGTACATATATTGGGATAGAGTTTTCTAGTTTTTGTATTTCAAACCCAAAAGTTGTCAAAAATTGTCAAAAATTACATCTGAGCCTTTTTAAACGATACGAGTATAAATCAGTTGATTTATGGAAGTAGCAAATCTTAGCTGAAATTATTTCATTATTAAGTTGGACTTTCAATTAGAGGAAGTCTGAATTGGGGTCAAGCAAACTACATACTAAATTACCTCGCCTTCATTGTAAAGTATATGATGTACGTAAATGGCAATTTTTTTTTTTGCAAATTTTAGATTAAATATATTTATATACATACATACTTATTATTATATTTAACATAGGAGAACAAGATGAAAGAGCTCTAAAGTAAGAGCGTCAAAACATTTTAATGAATTGCCACACTGATAGATCTCTCAGAATCCAGTTTTACTTAATTACGTTTTACATAATTACGATCACCTACACACCACGTAATGTTTTTTACGGATTTGTTTTGCAAACCTTGTTAGTTAAACCAACATCATCATGTCAAACAACTTCGAACATCATACATTTCGGAATGGCTTCGTTGACAGTATCAATTGTCATTATTTGAAATTGAAGTTTCTGGGACCTTCATTTTATTTCAAAATGCAACTGGAAATCCACTTTCATTAACTGATTTGAAAATGTCATACTGTGGAGATCAAACTATTTGAAACAACACAGGAATCAACACTTGACATCTTATAAGTAAAACACATATTTGTATCATTCATACAAAAGTGTTGAAGTTTGTTTCCAAAAAATAGTTTTTGAACTGAGATGGATTGGAACAGAATCGAAAATGCTTAATAAGTTTGTATTTTAAAAAGGGAAATGTTATTTCCAGTTATTTTCAGACATACTCTTTATTTTTGGTATTTTTCTTGGCAACAACAAATCGTATCGTTAATCTGCGAGAAAGTTTTCTACACGCCGTTGGCAAGTAGAGGCTCAGGTGTAGGTAATGAAACCAGTAGTAAGTGGCGATAAGGAATTAAAGCCACTTGACGCCAAGATATTAAACTGGTCATTATTTGTTGTTTTATTTTACCTTTTGATTTTTTTATACACATTTTTTTTAATAAAATTTCAATTGAAGTTGATTTTTTTATTAAAAAAAAACAATTTAAATAATAAAACAAATGCGTTGGTATAGAACTGTTTTTCGTACATAGAAATGGAAAAAGTTGTCGTAAATTTTGAAACTAACAGATGTCATAGAGATTAAAGTATTAAAATTAATAGCAATTATTGACTTAATTTGTACTTAGATAATTATTAATGAATGATAAACACGAAAATTACCCATTTTATATATTTTACGAATGTTACTAATCGAAATTCCCCACAATAAATCTTATCTCATATTAGTCTACTATGAAGCGATGAACTAACTCACCGTTTATTAAGCATAAATATTGGCAAACTTTTTCGATTTTAAATGATAGCCAGACAGTGTCAGTTTAGAAGAATATGAATTTATTAAAAACCGGTACATATTTCTCAATTCCTGGGACAGTATTAAGTAAATTTTTTTGTATAATTTTTATTTTTGCAATAATCTCAAGACAAGACAAAAAAAAAGGAAATTCTTAACATTATTGAAAACGCAGTGAAAACTATTTATTATTGGCTAAAAGTATTGAAACCTGATCTTTGGCAAACAATATGTTTTTATCACATTTCACCCTTGAAAAATGAAAAGTGCCAACTCATAGGAAAGAAATCGCATTAAGAAATTATACAAGTATGATATACATTTTAGAATGTGTAAATATGAGATAAGATATCCACACCATTTCATTTGTGCAACACACACAATAAGGTTCAAAAGAAATGTGTTGAATAATATTTATCCAAATAATGACGTCTTATATTACATAATATTAGATTGACAACCCCTCATATTTTGTGGCTTTTTTCGTGGCCTTCATACCAAGATATTTAGGCAGACGAAATTTAATTTTATGTTTGTACAACAAGAGTAAACAGTATCCTTTTTCAGCAATTTATACAATTAAAGTTGCCTTAGAAGTCGAAAAAAAATAAAGACAATTATTTCCAAAAAAAAAAAAGAAAAAATATTTCAAAATATTCAAATACTGGCTGGCTACCGTTTCTTACAAAATGTTTCGTTCAACAAATTGAAATTGTTCAAACGTACATGAAATTAAAATTTCTTCAATTGAACTCGTATGTATGTAAATGCCTTAAAACAACAACGATTTTTAAGTAACTATTAATGTTACCAATTTATTTTATCAGCCATTACAAATCAGCCTTGAGATAATTATCATTTTGTAAGTGAAACAAATTTGAAAGAGAGAAATTTAAGAATAATTGTTAACATAACATCTTTCGATCGGTGTAATTAATTTTAAATTCATGCTGTATACATACATATGTATGTATGTATAGTAGAAAGGCGTTTAATATTCAATTTTTATTTCAATGTATGCGTTTTACCTATTTATGTGGGCAAAAAAAACGAAAGGTTCTGTTCATGTTTTCTGTGGATTTGTGTCGCTTTTAATTTCAGCAACTTATCATCATCCTAATGAATATGGTGGGTTTTATCATTGAAATTTTTTTTTCTGAAACAAAAAAAAAAAACCGTAAATTGAGTACTTCTTTGTTACTAGAAAAAGACCCCTTTTAACGAAGTTTAAAAAGCAGTTATCACGAAATTTTAAAACAATTCAAACATTTTAAAGGGCCAGTTGTGCAGAGCCAGTTAAAAAAATTTTCTAACATTCCAAATGTAATTTCGTCATTTGACTTTTATCGTTTATATAAAAGCTGTTTGAAATATTTAATAAAATATATAAATTTTACTTTAGAAAGATTTTAAGATCTTACCAGAAAACCAAATTGTACAAACAACGTTAACTTATTTTAAACTTTTGAAGAAAACATTTTCTGTTGCAGATATTGTATAAATAATATCACATCAAATGCCAGTCACACTAATAAGGTACGCAATGCTTTTGCCCAACTTGACCCTGTTTGGATATCGTCTAACATATCGAGACGCACCTAAATTAAAATTTTCAATTTCAATTTCCATTTTGCGAAACGTGGAATATGGCACCGCGATATTCTCAGTCCCTTCAGGTATTTGTTAACAAATGCCTGCGTAGAATCTTGCGTGTTTACTGGCCCTCCATAATATCCAATGTCCAACTCTGGTCAGATACAAACCAGCAACCAATTGAGAGGGAAATGCGGAAACGTAAATGGGTATGATTTAGGCACACTCTTCGCAAGCCATTAGATGACATCACAAAGAAAGCCATAGACTGGAACCCCCAGGGAAGCAGGCATCGGACGACCATCACACACCTGGAAACGCCAGATCACAACCGAACTATCCGAACTACGTATACAGTGGAACGAAGTGAAACATCGGGGTGACGAGCGAGCTCATTGGAATCAACTTGTTGCGGCACTAATCTCCCTAGATGAGTAAAAGGATCATATTATTATTATTATTAAATGGGATATGATCGTAAATTGTATTAAATTACTTCTAAGAGTAGAAAACCTAATAAGTTCTCTCTTCATATTAAATCTAATTAGCATACTGGCTGGATACGACTGTATACAAAGTCAGAGGGATTTTAAGTGAATTTGCGGAAATTTTATTTTTAAATCACTCCCGAATCACAATAAAGTTGTGACTAGGGAAAGTAGTACCAAGAAATTATCTATTACGAGCATAGCTTCCAGATGAGTAAGGCGTCAAATCGTAAAATTAAAAAAAAATTCCAAAACGTCGAAGTGGTTTATTGAAATCGTAAAAAAAAATCTTCAGAAAAATAAATAAAAAAAAACGTTTTTCTTTTAAATTATTTTTACTTGAGTAAAACGCAAAAAGCGAATTCACTGTACATATTTTATTTTTTGATAATTAATAATAAAAAATCAAATATAAGGAAAATTTTACAAAACCTTTTAAAACTTGAATTATAAAAATAAGCTTAAAATATAAGTATTTGAATACAAATATAATTGAATATAATACTTGAAGTCGCCGTAGTCCATTAGGTAGTGTGTTGGTCGGTTCAAACCCCAGGTCAGACATTAAAACGAAATATGAAAAATATTTCTTCGGCGACTTCCTCTCAGCAGATTTCTGGCAAAAGCTCTGAGAGTAAATAAAATAGTCATGAAAAGTTTCTCAAAAAATCTGTCGTTCGGAATCGACTTTAAACTGTAGGTCCCGCCACTCATGTATAAAATTAACACACACAACATAAGTGGTGTGAGAAACTAGGTAAATAATTCTGACTAAAGGGTTGTAATGACCAATTACATAACATAGCTTACAAATATATATAAGAGTTAAACATTTTAATTAATTCAGGTACAACTTTTAAGTAGAAGCCGTTACAATTGCTAAGACTTAAATTTTTGAGAGTTTTGTGTCCAATATTGCTTTTAAAGATGATTTTTAAAGAAATTTCTAAGTTTTGTTTTATTTAGATTATCTCGGGTAAATACTCTCTCTACATTAGCTGAAGAATGTGGTCATACTAATATTTTTGGAATAAATTTCGCTTCCTCATTTTCATTTCTGGCATGTTTTTTTCAATTCAATAGTTTTATGTAATTTTCAAGAAAAATTTGTTTAAAGTTTAACAATTTTAAGTGTCTCAATTTAGATTTAAAATACTAAAATAAAGAATATGAAGTACATTTTTAATTTCTAAAAATCCTTAAAATAAAGTCATATCATCGTTAGATCGTCAATATGAACTTTTTGGAGCAGAAAATCGTCAAAATGTCGATAAATCGTCAAAGTGATTATAAATCGTCAAAATGAAGATAAATTGTCAAATCTGTCAGCTATGTCTATAAGCTACGGTCCTACCTATATTATCAACAATTGAATAAAGCAATCGTCTAAAAGCGATCAATGCCAGCAAGCTTGATAAGAGATTTTTTATTTGTTTACATTACTCTTGCATAAAATGAATTTGATGTTATTTGTCAACACAGGCAATGGTTCTTGTAAGAATGTTTACACGTTATCGAATAAATGATGCATATTTTAATAAAATCGAATCAATTTAAAGTTCTGCATAAATATTTAATTTCATTCAGAAAAAATTGGTTTTTTTTTTAAAGATTTTTTTTTGATGGCCGCAGTAGACTTGTCTTTTGGCTTATTAAACTCAGCTTGAGAGTTAATACCGCAGTTCTGTCATTTTGAAGAAGAGACAAATATGACAAATGTATGTCTTTCGATGACTTTCTGTTAGCATTTTCTGGCAAAAGCTCCATGGTTTGCATGGAGTTGCCGTTAAATTGTAGGTTCATCCAATCAACTACAATATGTAAGCGCACTACATGGGTAGTGCTAGAACCTAGGACTTAATCCTGATTAAATGGTTCTAATGGCTTATAATCTAGGCATGTATTACATTCTCCATTAACATTGGCAATATAAGCTGTTCTCAATTATAAAACAATTAAAAGCCAAAATAAAATCAATAAAATTCTCATGAGAGCATTGTTCTAAAAGTCAGTCTGTAAGGTTTTGTTTACATTCGTATTATCTACGTTGTTGTTGCGTTAATTTCAATTGATATTAGCTAAGATAGTTCTTGTTGCTTAAGATAAAACTGTAGTTTTATTCATTAAACAATTGTTAAAAATAAATGTAGGAATTAAGATAAACTAGACAAATCTCTAATTGGATATTTAATATTCGTATTCAAAGTATTAAAAAATATTTTAAAAACGAACACTGTAAAACCGAACCCTTTCAAATTCTTTCAATTCGAAGCCTATCATCTATTTAGCCTCATGAAATTAACAAAAAAAAAAATAAAAAATAAAAAATGAAAACATATAGAAAACTAGGCATTTGTTTTGATGTGTATTGCCACAAGAGATGTTTATCTCGTTCATTTTTTTTTTCTTTTTGTGGTTCTATTCCTGGTGGTCAATTTTGTTTACAACATACATATTTTTTATTTCGTTTCGTTTTCTTTTTGTGTAATTCTTTTATTCTATCAATTTTTTATTTTTTCTATAATTTTTTTTTTATTCATTTAACCACTTTTTACCAAAATGTATAATTAATTCATAGTATTTTAAGGCTTTGGCACTTTAAAACATTATCAACACGACTCTTACTAAGGAAGCGTAGACAAGAGTCTGGCTGAGTAGAGCAAAGTTTTCGTGTAGTACGAGTATGTACTGTTCAAAGTGGCAAGAGTGACATTGCGTGCAAGTGTCAAAAAATATCACAACATCACATCAAATAAATGTTTAAATGGAATAGAAAATAAATAAAAACCAAATGAAATATTCATAAAAAAAAATATTATTTTTAATAAAATAATATCGTGTATACTATATATGTACGTATGTATGATTGCGTCTAAATTATGTTTAGAAATATTCAATGGAAATTTTATTAACGACGCTTGAGGGAAGGTCCACTCTAATGCACATACATATATGTATGTACATACATACACAAACGTTACAGTTTTATTTCGCTGGATATCAGTTTCATATGAAAATCGAAGGCGAACAATATAGGAGGGGTTGCTTGACTGGCAGTTTAGACTTTTCGTCTGGTTAGACGAAAGAACTGACCCTTTTTCTATTCGCTGCCAAGTACTTATGAATATTCAAAACAGCAACAGCAGGTAACGTCCATCACTTTGGCAATGACCAAAAATTTGATTGTGATCATCTAATAGACATCAAGTTTGCTCTACTTTTTGGTGTCCACCAATTTCTTTTTTCGAATTCTTATAGACTACAAGTATTTTGACCTGTGCCGCATTTGTATGTGATTAAGTTGCTCTTTTAGTTTTTATTTTACACTTTACGAATGAATACCACAGACATTTGGAAATACTATGACATCAGTGAAGTGTTTTAGGTTTGCGTGCTGTCTTCAATGAGAGAGAGTACGAACGTTAGGATATAAAACTGATACAAATAAAATTGTGGAAAAAAAAATAAAACATTTGAAACATTTAAAATAAAATAATAATAATTGCTAATAAAGAGTTTATTATCACTTCTGACAAGTGGAATAATGGTCATGAAAGGAAGGGAATCGTAAATTAACACCAATATGTGGTTCGCTAAAGGGTCGCTATTAAAACAAATTAAATTATAATAAAAAAATACCGATTGCTCTTGGAAAGAATACAGGGAGGCATTTTCGTAAATTATTTGTTGCAAATTTTATTCCAACTGAAAATTCTTTTTTAGTTATTTTGGAAATCTCTTGATTTGAATTTATGGATTAAAGTATTAATTAAGGATTCAAGTATTAATAATGTGTGTAAATAAATTTTATTATGTTATTATTTGATAAGAACACAAAATAAAAAGAATGTTGGACCACATCTAATGTAAGTACATACATATATATCGAGCCGTATTCGCCAAAAAGATGTAACCCTCAAAATTAGAGTTTTACAGGAGAAGGTTTTTCTTCAATAAATTCAGTTTTAATAAAGCTATTCCTTTGAAATTTAAAATGTAGGTTTTGTTTTGTGCGATATATTTAATTTTAATAATTTTGATTGGATATTGGCAATGTAACGGTTGTTTTTGTGGGTTACATTTTTTTTCGCTATTCTGCTGGCAACCTACCAGCAAAAAATGTGTTGTAAGGAATTGGTTTTCTGTTCTTGTTTTATTGAATTTGCTTACCTTTTTCATTAAAATTAAAATAAATTTCACTCTAAAATACATATATAGGTACATTATGTGTATAACATACGACAACAATAAAATAACGTACTTCATACATATTAATTAAAATTTATGTATATTTAAAGTATTTTTTCTCAATATTGTAGAACGGAATTTTGTTAATTGAATTTTTATTGAATTGTGAAACATTTTTCTTTAAGCATGGGTTTGATAAAGCCGTTGTATTTCGTTTCTTGACCTTTTACAGCCTATTAGGTACTTGTTTTGCGTTTTTGTAGCCTCTTTTTCCAACACATGTTGCTTCCTCGATTTCTTTTCGATTTTGTAATTCATTTAAATTAACTGAAGATTTATCAGAATCGCTATATGAAACCAGGGCAAGCTACAAAAAATATAGACAGGTTAGGTTAGGTTAGAGGACGTGTATTTGTCAATTAAGACAAGTACAGTACCCGGAGGTGGAATTGAGCCATTGCATAACGTCCTAGTTTCTCACACCGCTTATGTTGTGTGTGTTAATTTTATACATGAGTGGTGGGACCTACAGTTTTAAAGTCGACTCCGAACGACAGATTTTTTTTGAGAAACTTTTTCATGGCAATTTTATTTACTCTCAGAGTTTTTGCCAGAAATCTGCTGAGAGGAAGTCGCCGAAGAAATACTTTTTGTGTTTTAATTTGATGTCTGGCCTGGGGCTCGAACCCTGGCTTTACGTCTAATAAGCCAACACACTATCTACTAGACTACGGCGACTTCAAAAAAAAAAATACATAAAAAAGATTTTGTTACCTTTGACATATTGATTAAAATCTTCCAAAAGACGAATTTTTAATATATATATTTCTCAAATAACTGTAACCGACACACGCGCTCGCCAAAAATGTAAACAAATTCAACATATGCGGTTACATTAAAACTGTTTTTGTTATAAAATCATAACGGTTAAATCTACAGTCATGAAATTTTCGCAGATGATACGAATTATCGATAACTATATAACGATAAAAAACGAAAATCGATTATGGTGAAGCTTACATCAATTTGGCGAATATGGCCCGATATATATACGCACAAAAAACGGGTAGCGGACATAGCTGCCAGATTTGAAGATTTATAGTCATTTTGACGATTTTGTGCTCCAAAAATATCATATTGACGATATGATGATTTAAGCCCTTATTTTGACGATTTTTTTAAATTAAATATTTACATAATTTTCTTTACTTCAGTACATTCAACGCTTTCCAATTGTTACTATTTCAAATTAAGGTTAGTAATAACAAGGAGTAAAGTATTATTTTTAAATTATTTGCGAATACCTGTGATGATTTTTCTGTATTTTATGCCATTTTCATCCCTTAAAAGCAAAAAAGTTATAATCTCTGCACAAAGGGAGTACCACATACGAATAGTCCGACTAAAGATCGAAATAACGAGTGTTTAGTAGGAATACATGATTCTCAAGAACAAGTCCCCTAATTTCGCTCGAGCAAAATCGGATATAGTAGCGATAGAACAGTGAAACACAAGCCACATTGCAATGATGCTCCAATGAATCAATGGAATTCGAGACCCTACCGTCATTAACGAGCAACTTCGCCCTCTCAAGTACGCGGTCGAGAAGTCTCAAAATAGACGTTGAGGCACTGGCCAATACATGAGAGTTGTATTCCATTCTCTTTCGGATATAAGTGGTGTAAATAACTTTATGTTTTTAATTTACAAATATAATGCATAGTTTTACTAGTTTTTTCAGTTTATTTTTATAATTAAAGCTTTGAAAGGATTTTTTTTAATTTTTTTTTTTAATCTTTTTTTTTAACTAAAATATGTACATTGACTTAACTTTATATGTTTCACTACAATTTTTTTTAACTTTTAATTTATGTATTCATTTTTTCCGACGATTTTTTTACGATTTCCGTGAACACCTTTGACGATTCTGACGATTTTTTTTTTCTAAAATTTGACGATTTGATGTTTCATTTATCTGATAGCTACGGTAGCGAAGACTTTGCAAATTTCGCTAAAAGAATAAAACGCAATAGCTCTTTATGACTATTTAAATATTATTTATACAGCAGCTTTTGATTTTCTTATCTTTTATTTATGTAAAAGATTTTTTCCTTTTTCCGAATAAGTCATAATAATCGTAACTACAAATTCTATTTCTTTCGTTAGATAAGTGCATTACCGCCAAAAGTTTTATGATCAACAAAATATCATCTAAAATCTCCAGAATTTGTCGGCTGGCCACCACAAACTGCTATAGGTTAGGTTAGGTTAGTGTGGTAGCTTTGATACCTAAAGCTCACTTGAGCACGCATAGCGGCCCGTTGTGACGCCACAGGTGAACGCAGTCCCTATACTGACCAAGTTCCTCCGAACAAAGGAGGGAGAAGTAGGTCTGCTCAAGGGCTGCACATTTAAAGCACGACTATCCCACGCTGGAAAACCAGCCAGAAAACTTGATAAACGAAACTATATCCTTGACATCAATGGACGATAGCTCCGTCAAGCTAACAAGGATTGGATAGCCAAATAACCTATATCTGCAACTTGCAAGAGATGGGCATAGACAAAGAAAATGGATAACAGCCTCCTCTTCCGCAGCGGATTTGCATCCACGTTAAATGGGAGCTGCATTGTTTCCGCGTGTCTTCCCATAACACAGTGACCTGTAAGCATGGCCACTGTGATCGAGATGATGTTACGACCAAGTCCAAGTAACTGATTGGTACGTCTTCTATCCATTGAGGGCCAAGTGAGCCTAGCGGTGGAACTGATATGTTTCCTGAAAAATTTACTGGCAATTCCTCCGGTTACAATTTTACACACTTTAATGATAACTTTAAGCAAAACGCGAAGAATATCTTGAGAATGCAGACTGTATTGCAAAAAAACGACTTTACATTATTCTAGTTTATTAGGTTTATTAAAATAAGCATTTACATGCTCCACAGTTTTCGGAAGTTCTCCAATTCTAATAAAGTTTAGACTCGCATAAATATACTTAACGGTGTAAGATTGCATAAATTTTTGCAAAGATTTTCAATCACAGGGGGAAAACGTTATAATTTCCACAAATACAGTATAATCATGTTCTTTGACAACCGGTGATTATAATGTAAAACAGACCTTTCGGAGATCTCCAGACTTGTTACATATACATATGAGAATAACCGATGTCCATTTCAGATGTTCAGAAGTTGATTTGTCTTTAGATCACCCGCTTACCATTATTGCATCCATCACAAATATTCTTTTACGAATGTAATAAAGATGAGTAAATGTATTTATTGGTCAAGGTTTAGGAAAAAACTCAGCTCTCATTGCACAGAAAAATACGATTAAAAACCCCAAACAATGTGGTTACATTGATCTCAAACTTAATTGAAGACCTCAATCAGGCTGGTCGGAATACAAGTTCAATCACCTTAGAGAACTCCTCGAAATTTAAAAAACAACCATCACTTAGAAGGTCTTAATTCTGGGCCAGATCTGTTTAAGATACCTTTTCTATAATATACCGGTAGTTGGACGAGAAATGATACTGAGATAGGTAACATAATTCTTAACCACATGAGAACGTCTTTATTACTACAATACTCATTATTATCCGCAGTTTTTATTTCTGGAAGATTCAGAAAACTAGTGCTGAAAAAAGGTCCCAATATAGAGGAACCAGTAACATGATGCTTACAAGATTGCACAGCTTAGCTATCAGGAATATACTTGTACTCCAGTTGAATACCATAGCTGCAGCTCTTATTTTCACATAACAAGTTTAGATCTTATCAAATACGAAATATAGGCTTTTTGCCGCTCTTGATCGGGAATAAATAATAATTATTTTTAATAGATTTGTTTAATGTTAAATTGTATGCACTTTTATTGTAAGAAAAATAAATCAAATTTGCTTTTGACAAGGCTGAAAGAGTTTCTTCGCAGCAAACAGCAAACCATAGCGCTGAAAAAAGTAGACGATATTAAGAGCTGTGATGCCGTAGTCTAATAAGTAGTGTGTTGGCTTATTAGACGTGAGGCTACAGTTTAAAACCCAGGTAAGACATCTCGATTGCTTCTATAGATATAGATATAGAATAGATCTTAAGCAACACCACAAAACTCTAGCAACACCACACAACGGCAATAATAATAAGGAAATAAAAATAATAATTTCAAAGACGATGATAGCAACGGCATCTTTGTTATAATATAATAAACGATATAGTTGTTGAAAATATCTTTAATTTTATTTCGAATACTTAAATTGCTGACCACACCCCATATGTGATGGGGTGTCCGCTCAAGCGAATTTGTAGTCGTCTTAAAGTTTTCTAATTCCAACTTTACATCCCTCACAGAGTGCACAGACACATTGAATTTTTTTTCAATTCAGTTTTTTTTTCGTTTCCCCAATAATAAATTAATTCAGAAAAGTAAACTAAACTTGAACATAAATTTCTTCCTTCACTTGATTGGCCCTGGCCATTGTTCTTTCAACAATGCCCGGAGTTGTTACAATCGATGTACATCTGCGTTTTTATTATAATTTTCCTTTTTCTTTACTTTGTTGTTATAGTTGTATGTTTTTCGACACAAAAAAAGAATTCTACGTGTTAATTCAATGTTAAAAAAGAGAAGAGAAAAAAATCTTAATTCGGGTAATACTTTTTGACAACATGACGGATCACCAAACAAAAAAAAAAAAAAAGAAAACAGAAAAGGGAAAACGCTGAGGAAATAAAATAAAAATGCAAAAGTAAAGAACACAGTGGAGGAACTGCCAAAAATAAATGGAATTTATAATAGAGAAAATTGCTATGTACATACTATATATGTATGTATGTATGTATGTATATGTACACACATGTTATTAGCGTATGTATGTATGTGTAAACTTACATACATACATATGTATATATTTATGCATATACCACCATGTATGTATGCAGTATTACTCCCGCTTTACCATGTCTACAATACAATACCGAAAGAGAAATGTATAGGGAGAGAGTAAAATACTACATTTTAGTGCTAAACAATAACAACAACAACACCATTTACAATTTTCATTTATATATGTGCGAATGTACCATATTGCATGTGTGGTTGTAACGAATGAACATGTTTGGACAACAAACAATATTAAATTTACGCTTGCCAAGATAGCATTCAAGAAGAAAGTTAAATGTGCTATGAATGTGCGATGAAATTTGGCAAGCGGTGACTAAGTGCTGTGGTATGTACGTGGATATAGGGAACCGCGAAAGAAATTTTCCATAATCTTCGAGTACAACATCGTTTAAAAATTTTTCTTTTTTAATTTTCTTAACTTTCCTTCTGAAAAACTATTCCAATATATATTTACTGTACAAGGTGGTCTTAATAGCGAAACTGGTAGTTGTTTCTTTTTTTATGGAATGAGATTATCAACAGACGAATATTATTTCACTGTCGTCATTTACTTGAGTGTGGCGAGAAATAATAGTTCTGTGCGATTGGTCCTAGACTCAATATTTTCCTGGCAACAGTCCTTCGAATTCGTCTGTCAGTTAGATGACGTCTAGCCTGAATGGTTGGTCTAAAACTTAAAGAAACACTTGCTAAGCATAGCTGCCAGATTTGACGATTTTCATCATTTTGACGATTTTGAGCCCCAATAATATCATTTTAACGATATGACGATTTATGCCCTTATTTTGACGTTTTCTGGAAATTAAAAATTTACATCATATTCTTTACTTTAGTATATTAAAAGCCATTTTAAGCTTTGTATTTACTTTGCAATTGTTACTATTGCAAATTTAGGTAAATAATAACGAGGAGTGAAGTATTATATTTTTAGTTATTATGTTATTAGTTATTATGTCTTTTTTTTTTTTGATCCCTTAAAAGACATACGAATTTGTTTGTAATACAGTGTACAATCCACTGGCAAATCAACCACATACAGATGTACTCGTAGAAATACATGATTCTCGGGAACAAGTCTTTTATTTCGCTTGTGCAAAATCAGTTGTAATAGCGATAGAACAGTGAAACACAAGCCATATTACAACGATACTCCAATGAATGAATAGAGTTCGATACCCTACCGTCATTAACGAGCAACTTCGCCCTCTCCTGTAGGCGGTCGAGAAGTCTCAAAATAGACGTTTAGACACCGGTCTATACATGAGAGTTGTATTCCATTTTCTTTCGGATATACGTGGTATAAATAGTAAGAAGATCAGATGAAGTGAAGTATTTCCTGCACCGTCTTAAGGAGCAAATGCACTGAAAAATCCGCTCCAGCGAACATCACACTGAATTTTCATGCTCAGAACGTCAAGAGCTACTGACTACTTAATATTTATGCCACCCATAGATTTAGATGATGCAATATTATTGCTGCGTTGCCAATAAACAACTGTTTAAAACAATTTTTTCCTGAAAATAAATAAAACATTTCGATTTTTGGAAAAAAAAAATCAGAAATGAAAATTAGAAATAGTAGCTTTTTTCTAGCCTTGACTAAATTTATTAAAAAATATTTATATTATTACATTCATGAGCTAATGTAGCGACAGTATTAAGTTAATTTAATTTAAACTTAATTCTTTAGAAACAATATTATATAAAAAGATTATTTAAAACTTAGTAGTTGTATCTTCTTCGACTTTAATATTGTGTCTGATTTGATTAAAATGTTTAATTCTAATATATATACACTGAGCGCCAAAAGTGAGTAAACACCACTGAAATAATTCATTTTCTTAGGATAGCGAGAAAAGTAAATGAGAATAGTCGAATAAATTTCCAAAAATATGAAATGTTAAAACAGAAACAACAATTCATGATAAAGGAACTTTTTTTATATTTAAGAACAAAAGTGTTGACTCACTTATGGCGCTCAGTGTATATAAATATACATATAACTATGTTTTTAACATACAAATCTATTGTATAAAGCACTCGTTTTTAAAATTTGTTTTTATAATTAAAGCGTTAAAAGGACTTGTTAATTTTTTAAATTATTTTTGAACTAAAATATGTACATCGACTTAACTTTATGTGTTTCACTACAATTTTTTTTAAACTTTAAATTTATGTATTTATTTATTGTGACGATTTTTTTAAGATTTCCATGAACGCCTGTGACGATTTTGACAATTTTTTCTAATATTTGACGATTTAATGCTTTATTCATCTGGCAGCTATTCTGCTGAGATAGCCAAGTATTTAGCATATCGGAATGTGATTGCAGCCTAGGAAGCAAAGGCTAAGAAGCCACGCAATCGAAATATTACTTGCTACCGAATCGCTCACAATAAGCCAAAATAGAGATAATAATAAATTAAATTGAAATAAAGAACTCTCAGACGCTCCTACAACATTGCATACGTATACATTGGTCATTTCAGCTCTTTAGTCAGGATTACGACCTAGCTTCTCACACCACTGATGTTGTGTGTGTTAATTTTGTACATGAGTGTCGGCACCTACAGTTTAAAGTCGATTCCCAACAACAGATTTTTAGAGAAACTTTTCATGACAATTTTATTTGATCTCAGAGTTTTTGCCAGAAATCTGCTGAAAAACAGTCGCCGAAGAAATATATTTTCATATTTTCGTTTTGACGTCTAACCTTGGATTTGAACAGAGGCCTCACGTCGAATAAGCCAACACACTACCTACTAGACCACGGTGACTTCTATAACATTAAACAAAGTATTATTATGTAATTGTAAATGTTTACAAGTTGAAAGGATAATGCTGTGATATCATATTTTCACATTGGTACTTAGTGAAGTTGAAATGGTTCAGGAAAATATAATTCATACTTTTGTACAACAAAATTACCACGTTCTGCTTTATCAGAAGGAAACTTAAATTCATTGACGCCTTGCTACATAAAATTCTAATATCATGGAAACCTTTCTCGGACAGAAATATTACTGCCCGCTTTAAGTGAAATTTTAGAAATTTGTCTCTGATATAATGCTTTACTTACGTGGAAATTACAAATCAGTTAGAGAGTCCTTTATGGTCCGCTTAAGACATTGAATGATTTCATTTCTCGTGGGGAAACTATTGGTTGGGACAAGCAGGGATAGGGCGACCAAAATAAAAATTGCTATCGTTTTATAAAAAAGAAAACACAAGAAAAATGGTTATAGTTGAAATGCTCTTCCAGAGTAAAGTTTGAAATATAGTGACATGGTTTGCAAATGATCGTCAAAACACGTCAAACCTTCAAATGTTTCTCGCATTAGAAAAAAACATTCGTAGGACTTCTTTTCAAGCCCAATTCAATTATAATCTTTGCAGAATGATCGAGAACTTGTTCATAAAATAAAATTTTTGAAATCGATGTTTTTTAATAATTTAAGTACAATTAAAGACATTTAAATCTTCAAACAATCTCAGACGAGACTGGTATTGGCCCTAAATTAACTTTCTGAATGTGCATAGCAGGTATTAAAGAAGATACGGCAAAATTTCTCTTCTTTTCCTAGAGAAATATGAAATAATTTATGCCAAAATCAGAATAAATTTGTAAAAAATTTATTTGAATTTTCTATGGAGGATTGAGTATTTTTTACATTTTTTTATTTACAATAAAATCTCCATTTTGTGTTCTTGTAGAAAGAAATCCACTTTTGGTACTTTACTTAAAATTATTATTTTTGGTTTTCAAAGGCTCAGGAGGATATTGAAGCAAAATAATTTCATAAATTCGCAAACTATGATGCCAAGTTTTTTCTGGGTTTGCTTGGCTTTTTAGTTGAGCACTTTTACCATGCCACAAACTTGTATATATTACATACATACATATAAGAGATATTGAGTATGCGTTTTCGATTTTTAACACTATTTTTAATTATAAATTCCTATAAGAAGAAATATGTATCTTAAAAATATTTAAATAACTGCGCTATTGTTTTATACACATAATGAGGAATTCAGATGGTAGTCATAAAATGTGTATAACCCGTCATAACTTAGTGAGCTGTTTCAAAGTTCTGTCAGTATACAAGAATATATAACATTTACAAATATTTAATATCAAACAAAATAAAATAGTACAACAAATGGAAAAAATGTTATTTCAGAATGCCAAAAACAGTTTGTGCTAAAAAAAACATGTTGGAGAGGAACAGACTGATGAAAGATTTTTAGTAAACGTGGCTAGTCTGCTCACTAACCGTAGAAGTTAGTGTGAGCCGATTCAATCAGATGGTTAAAGTTATACAGTTAAAATTTAAGCAGTTTCTGACTAAAGATTGCAAATAAAATAACTGACAGAGGTATACCCGAGTAGAGTACATACATATTTAAATTGGTTTAAATTTTTAAACTCTTCCATAGCTATACATCCTTAAAAATTTCTGTCAACATCTCAATGGATCGCTGGAGATAACGTTTATCCCCTTAAGTCTTTTTTGTTAACGCCTTTTAGTGGAAATAGCATCGAACATACTAATGTATGTATCACTTCTATATACTATAGCCCGCTCGACTAAAGTGTTTCAGCCATGCGAAATTATTAAGACATTGTGACTTTTAAGACAACCGTTTGAATACCGCAATTGTATATTATCAAGAGCATAAATTTACGGATTCATTTACTTGGCTATGCAAAACAATGACTTTTTGAAATTAAATTTTTTTTTTATTAAATATTAAAATGTTATCCATTACATACATATATTTGCTACATTTGTTTCAAATATGCAATCTAACAGTTAAATCTAATGTTTTTCTATAGGCACTTAGCTCAATAAGTCAAGACAAACCGAGAAAGTGAATTAAAAAGAAAGTAAACGGTTTTCGAGAGGAATTGATAAAGACTTTCTATCTTTCAACACTATGCATGACCCAATACGGGTACTATTAATTAAAAACAAATAAATCGACTCATATTGTCACCTCTTACGCAATGGTTTGACCATCCAACTCCAATGTAGTTTATCATAAGTAATGCCTGCGTTTGCAAAATTTCTTTCGGAACGAAAACCTATCCTGAATCAGACTCACTTGGCCTACGATGGGCAGAAGGCGTACCAAACAACTCAAACTTGAGCGCAATATCATCCCGACCACAGTGTACCACGCTTATAGGTCATTGCATTGTGGGAAGACAAGCGGAAAAAATTCAGCTTCAATCAAACGACTTTTGTCGTGGTTGTGGGTCTGCTGAAGAGGAGGAATCTGTTACCCATTTCATTTGTCAATGCTCATCTCTTGTGAGATGCAGATTTACGTTATTTGGCTCTCCATTCCTTGTCAGCTTAACGAAGTTAGTTAGTAAACTTTCACGCTGATTTCCAGCATAGGGAAGTCGTGCTTTTAATCTACAGTCCCTGCGCTAACCAACTTCTTCGATGCAATCGATGGTATTCGGTCAGTAACGGTACTGTGCTTAACTGTGGTGTCACAGTGGGGCGCTCTGCGCGTTCAAGTGTGCTTTGATACTACCACTTCAACATAACCTAACCTAATCCTATATTCTTTGTAGGTACTTGGAGAGCATAAATAATAGCAATTTTATTAAAAATTACTCATTCCTAATAGTGTTGAAAATTTATTCAAATAACGTAGCATAAATTAATTTTATTTTAATATATGAAAATTGAATAAGATATGTACAAAGTTAAAACTTGTTATCAATTCAAATTCAATATGGCTAAAAACAATTAAGGTTTATAAGTCTCAAATGTCTGCTCATAACTCATGAAATTCTTTGAAAAATAATAGGAGATAAAAAACATCATAAGCTAATTCGTTATCAATAAAGTAATTAAAACTAATTAAATTCTATTGACTGCTTTTTTCGGCTAATAATTAATATCAAATATAAATACAACATTACACAAAAATTACAATTCCTTTTTTTTTGTAATGAAAATGGAAACAGTGTATTATATTTCATACCATACAATGGGATAAGCACTCAACAATAAATGGCATCCATTATGAACTCAACATCTCGGGTGTGTAATTGTTATCCAACAATCGAAGAGAAAAGATTTTCAAGAACAGAATTCTGAATAATAAGGGTGTTTTTCTCCCTTTTCTTGCTAAGCGTATGTGAAAACAAAATGGCGGCCTATAAGTGTGTGAATTTTAGTAACGGTTTAGTTTGTTATAAATTAATTAAAATAAATCTCTGCTAGCGAACATAACAACAAAGACTTTTCCCATTATAGAGATTTGTTTTCTTATTATTCCTCTTGGATTTACTGCCTTAATCCCTTAAGTGCTGGTAAATTGAAAACATTTTCATTTTTCTGTGGATTTCGTTTTTTTTGTTCTCTTCTAAGCTTTTATTTTCATCGTTAAAGAAGAAAAGGAGGCATTGAATTAAAATTAAAATGTCAACATTACAAATTTAAAGCGTTTAGTGGTGCGGTAGAAAAAAAAAATCAGCCACTTAGTGTCTTATCAAATAACTTGTCTTCTTGTCTCTCTCTCTCTCTCTCTCTCACTCACTTTCTTTCTCTCTTTCTTTAGAATCTTTGGTTTATTACATTTTGTCGTTTCTTTAATTTTTTTTTTGTATTTTATTTTTATTCTTGTTGTATTTCTTTTTGTTGTACGTATTGTTAATTTGTATATTGTATATATGTATGTATGGTTGTTTCTGTGTTTAAATTTATAATAAATTTTTTGACAATGATGCTAATGTCATCATCAATCTTAAGCCGAAAAAGGCAGCAATAACATCGTAAAAAATAAAATCGAAAATAATATTATAAACATGTATACGCTCACACGCATACATACGTATACGCTGTGAAAGCAATAGACAGTCAATTAGAAGAATTTTGTACCAGAAATGTTATTCGTATATGTATGTATTGCCAAATTGAAAGAAAATGAATGTTTCCCACCATATTGCTTTTCTTTATTTTTATTTCATTTAATGCCGCAAATTTCAATTTTCAAATTAGACAAATTTACGAGTTACAAATACATAAATTTGTGTGTGTGTATGTTATATGGTTTTTTATCGGTTTAAGTGTATGTGTATATTCTTAATTTTGATTTGTGCTGGCCTGGTATTAACTAGTACTTTAAAGAAATTGACTTCTCTATGTACGCGTGGTAATACTTTTCTAATAAATAATTTTATAGTAGGTAGCGTGTTGGCTTATTAGATGTGAGGCCTCGGTTCAAAACCCAGGTCAGGGATCTCCAACTGAACGAAATATGAAAAAATATTTCTTCGGCGACTTCCTCTCAGCAGATTTCTGGCAAAAACTCTAAGAGTAAATGAAATTGCTATGAAAAGTTTCTCAAAAATCTATCGTTCGGAGTTGACTTTAAACTGTAGGTGTCACCACTCATGATAAAATAAACACACTCAACAAAAGTGGTGTGAGAAAGTAGGACGTTGTACAATGGGTCAATTCGACCTCCGGGTACTGTACTTGTCTTAATTTACCTCTAACCTAAACTAACCTAAGAAAAATCTTGGTTATATATAGTCAGTCGGGATAAGGTCTACTTAAAAAAAATTCATACAATCTATTAATAACATAATCCTATATTTTTAAATGAACCTTTTTACATATTTAAAAAGGTCCATATCACCTTATTTTCAGCTCGTGTTCTCCTTTAAAAATATTTCACTCTTAACTCATTAAACACAGGACATTTGTTCAGAAAATCTACTGTTATTTGTAGTCCTCTTAACTTGCCCCAAGAACATAGCTAAACTTCACAACCTCTTCCATTCAACCACTATAGACCTCCTGCTGCCTGCATTGTATACGCTATCTTCTGATAATTTGTAAGTTTGGTTACAAATACTTTATACCTTTTGAGTGATCTACGTTTTTATACATTCTTTGTTTATTCATATGGCACATGCGTTTATATATTTTATACATGAGTGACGGGACTGTAGTTTAAAGTGGACTCCGAACAACACATTTTTGAGAAACTTTTTTATGGCAATTTTATTTACTCTCAGAGTTTTTATCAGAAATCTGTTGAGAGAAGGTTGCCGAAGACATATTTTTTCATATTTCTTTTTTTTGAAGATGTCTGACTTGGGGTATGAACTATGGCCTCACGTCTAATAAGCCAACACAATATCTACTGATCTGTACCATCACTATTAATACTATGCTGCCTTAATTTTGTCGCCTTTAAAGTCTTAATACAAGTAGAAAATCTTCTGTATAAAATGTTTTTCTTTTAATTTTATAAGGCCGTCTCTTGACTCGCCGTCAAATATAGTTTTTGACATGTACTTTAAATGCGTCTCTATTTCAAGGACATAGTTCGGAGTGTTGTCTGGAAGTTTTAAGATCCGCTTGGAAAAAAGCTTTTAAAATTTTGTCGAAGTTTGAGTTTTTCAATACATGAGCTCCACAGAATTGTTTGGGTTTACTTACTGCCTTAATCCTACTATAATCAATGAAATTTTTAATATCGCTAATAGGAACAATATAGGTTGTATACGTTGTATTATTTTTACACTTCCAATCTACGAAAGATGTAACAATGATTGCATATTTTGGTAGCGTAAAAACACCATTTTTATTGACTGTGTTCTGTGTTTTGAGCTGGTGATTTGGTTATTGGCTCCCTTTCGTTTTTGGCAGTGTTCTTTTAAAATTACGATCGTTTTCTGTTCGATTATTTAGTCATAAGTATTAGGTATTAGTATAGTATTATAGTATAGTATAGTATAGTATAGTATTAGTACAGGTATTAGCTATAAAGACGGTCTTTACAGGAAACCGTTGCTACCGCTATCTCAACGATTACAATCAAAATTTGATTGCCTTACAAATTTTTGCAAAAGTGGTTTTGAACAAAATTGATGTTTCAACCATTATTTAATATTTTTTTATTCCGTATAAATAATTATTATAATTTTAATTATTAAATTGAAAGGCAAATTCTTACATTGGAATATGGCGGTATCTGCAAATATTAACCGTCGGCCTTTATCAGTTCTAGTATTAGCTCAGAGAAATCATAAGAAATTTACAATTAAAAATAAAAATGTTAAATTTAACTGTAATTGTAATTGCAAATATTGATGATAATTTTATTGAATAACTGTAAAAAAATAGTGATTATTTCTTAAATGCAGTGAAAATTAAAGTAAAGAAAATGGCAAATCCAATATTACACAGTAAACAGTATATGTGATTGCCGCAATCATGTCCGTCCTTCTGTCTGCACATTTTTCTGTGTTTGTTTACAAAACTGTCATTCTGTATTAGTTATGAAGCTTTGGTGCCAGTGGCGCTTAACTACAATTCTTCCAGTACCGTTACCACCACCCTCAATTCTGGTCGATGTGGGGAAAATGAAAATACGATATTCAAACAAAATAAAATTCTATTGATAATCGCGGAAAAGTTAAAATAGAATAGAATCGAAAAATTAATATCTACTCTATTTCTTAACAAACACACATACGCACATGTGTATGTACTGTTATGTACGGTATAGACAATAATAAGAGAATTACTTGTAACACAAGAATTTATGTATGTTGGGGTTGGCTGGTAGGCTTGGATAAGTGCCTGCTACAACCGTAATGACGATCACCGATAACGAGCTGCTAAAACTAATATTACATGAGTAGATACCGTATGGCGCCGTGGGCCAACCATTAGCGCCGCCATCTGGCCGCGTCGATTTTGACATGAAGCGATTGCTCGCTCACATAAAAGTCAACATAAAAGACCCACAAAAACACACGCAATTACCTGTGTTTCACGCTGCATGTATTTGTTTGTGTAAGGAAAACAAGTGAGTGACATTCTGTTGCCGCCAAGTAGCAGCTACAATTACTGCAGTATTCAGTTGCAGTTGATGTTGATAAGAAAGACCATTTTCTGTGCTTAGTATTTAACTGATTAGCGTTATTTTCTATAAGAAAATCTTAATGTTTTAAGATGATTTTATTGTGTACCTTTCATTATGACTTTCCTTAATAAACATAAATTGTGAATTCTTTCTGAATAAGAAATACAATATAATAATACAAGAAAATTTATTATATTCATTTCAATAAGTTTCGAAATATGCAAAAAAAAAATATTTTTGGATATACAAGCGCCTTGAGTGTACAACAGTGAAAGTTTACATATTCATTTCAAGGTAAGGAAAACTACTTGTAGAGCCAATTCCGTCTATAAAAGTTGTCACATTACTTAGGTTGTTGTTATTTTATATATAGAATTTTATTTACATTTACAGATTGTTTTCTCTCCCAGAAAGTCACAATCCAAGTACAACTGATTTTACGCTCCTGGAAAACATATCAGAAAATTTTTGTTAAAGTTGACTCTATTCCCTATTCCAAGAAGATATATACGTACTTCATAAAAAATTAATTATACTTTAAACAAACTAAAGGAAAACATATTTGAAACTAATTAATCTTAAAAAAAATTTAAAGAATATAAAAAATGATATTCATTGTCACTTTATGACAATAAACACATACACACCATAAATAGAATTTTCTCATCTCTAGTTTCATATCTAAAAATGTCAATAGTCTTTGGGAAATAATTAAAGATTGTGTTTGATTTCTTTGAGATGTTTTAAATAGTTCCAGCTCACTTGAAATGTTGCAGAACGTTCTTCATCAGGAACATGTTGTTCAAAACGATTACTTTATAAACATATGTACATAAGTGGTCCTTACAACTCTTTAAGTCAGGATTACGACCTAGTTTCTCACACCACTTATGTTGCGTGTGTTGATTTTGTCCGCAAGTGGTGGAACCTACAGTTTAAAGTCGACTTTGCACGACAAATTTTTGATAAACTTTTCATAGCAATTTTTATTTGCACTCAGACTTTTTGCCAGAAATCTGTAGGGAGAAGGTTGCCAAAGAAATTTGTTTTCATATTTCGATTTGTTGGAACTGTCTGACCTGGTGCTTGAACCGTGGCCTCGCGTCTAATAAACCAACTACGGCGACTAGTTGATTACTACGATTACTTTATATTCTGACAAGAACAAGATCTTCTTCAATTAGAGTTGCTTTTAAAATGGGAGGAACTCCATCGTTATGTTCTCCGTCATGATGAGACTTAACTGTGAGGTCTATAATTTAACTTTCGTTCAAGCTGGTATCAATAAATAATTCTGCTATATGGGCAGACAGTATACCAGCGAATACATCTATTTAGAGTCGTGATGTCACTTCTGTGATGAAGACTTTCAATTCTCTATCGATTAGTGAATTATGAATTTATTGCAATCTACCATACCTTTTGACAAGGTGGTCTTAAAGCACGATATACAATTTCTGAAGAATTAAAACAAAAACACTTTAAAACGATGAGTAGATTCCAATCATACTTATAATTTCTGATACTTATACGCATTCATACTTATTTTAATGACATACTCATACTACTTATATTCAAAGTTTAAAATACTCATGGTACTCGTACTTAACAACACGTATGATGTTATTGATTTCGACTCTCCATGACTCATCGTATACACGAATCACAAAATAAGTATGATTCGCGCACGAACACTACATACTCACAAGAAGGTTGTGTGTTTGCTCTGCTTTCTGTCTTTTTGTTTTTGACGAATGATTCAAATCACTCGAATCATTTATAAGTATTATAAGTATTTTTCTAAATTTATGAATCTGAATGAGTAGGCGTATGAATCAAACATAGTTCGAATGTTATGAGTTTGATATCAACGTTGTACTCATACTCATTGCAACTTGTATTTATAAATCAATGTTGTACTGAGTACGAATGAATCAGAGTAGTTGGATTTCAATACTGTTGACTCACTCATACTCCAAATTGCATGAGTACTCATGAGTAGCGAAAAAGCGATCATTGCTGATCTCTGGTATGTATGTATGTATGATCTACAGATGTAGTTTCTTCCCTAATTTTCCAAATTAAGAAAACCTGTCATCCAACCTGTACTTGCGCTAATTTCGTGTTGATTTGACTGAAATATAGTGCTGGATCCATTTCTTTTTATTTTCTTCTTTCTAGATTGTATAAACACTAGCTGTAGGAATATTGAATAGACAATAGACTCATGTAAATAGACAGACATACTTTAACTTGACTAGTTTGGGACAACATTTTTCCTAACGATGCTGTTATTTTGAACAGCACTGTGTAAGAACATTTACTTTAGATCAGTTTATTTATATTTATTCTTCTTGTTTGCGTGTTTTTTCTTGTCACCTTGTCACCTTGCTACCGTTTGAGAGTGTTGCAATTGTTTCAATTTTTCATTTCTTTTAGGATTTCCAACAATCTATCAATAACAGTAGCAAATCGCTACCACTTACTTTCTTTCTACTTCGCTGACGCAAACATACCGTTTATCTTACGTGTTTGTAAATAAATAAACTATAAATTAACTTCAAATTGAGCGACGTTTATATGAAATTGTTTGATTAACTGAAGGGCAATAGCGTTGAAAAGGTGTTATAAACATTATTCCGATTCATATTTTCCTATCATTGTATCTCTTAGATTTCCTATATTTATTTTAATCATAATGCATATAATTTTAATTGTATAAAATAAAAAGAGCCTGAATTGGAATGCGGAATGAACGTTTAACATTATTTCATCTTTCTTACGTTATTCCAGAAAATCAAAATCATTTTGTGACACACAAAACATTTATTTTTATTGCCAAATCGGAAAGATAAAAATTCTAAACAAAGAATATCAAAAAACAATGTAAATATTTGTTTGAAGGTGTCTTTTAAAATAAAAAAAATATGTTTTTTCAAACGTAAATATTGTCACTAAGCGAAGAAAAAAAAGTTAACAATCTTATTTGGAACATGACGTCAAGGGGTTAAGGTATGATACTATGATAAATACTCGCGGCACAATAATCGTTAAAATTTAAAATTTGTGTATGACATGATTGACATCAATAGGACAGACTTCCTGTTTAAATGCAAAACACAAACATGAGAACAAGAACATAAATCTGAAGAGAAAGAGAATGGAAAGGTAATGTATCGATATACCCAATTGGCGCCACTTTACCATAAGTCCCCAAATAAAAAGGATTAGTTAAACTGATACAATTTGTTTTTGTTTTTGCTTTTTTGTTTTTGTTTTTCTGTTTTCAATTTCATTTGACTTGATTTTTTTGTTTGTTTTATTTTTTCGTCTTTCTTCATTTGTACTGTGATATAAATGCTTATAATGAGATTAATTTCGAATTTGTACGAAAAATCTCTCAGGATCAATTGATTCTTCCACAGCAGCATCAACAGCAACAGTAACGAAAAACATGTTCAACAGGCATTGGGAACAATGATTTCGAATTGAATGATTTGGTTGTGGACTCATAAGAGATCTTTCAAATACATAATCACAAATAATATGACTGCGGGGAGCCATCCAAATCCAATGCATTTTCAAATGCATACAATGAGATCAGTTGGTTTTTTTGTTCATTATATTCAATGTTTTTGAACAAAACTTTTAACCAGTCACGGCCCAATATTGCATTCAAGTTTACTTAAACCGTTTAACGGCTACACCACAAAATGAATACACTCACAAAAATGTTGTCAGTTCTAAAAGAATAAACATTTATTTGATGTTCTGAAGGGTGATCTTAATTGAAATTTTCTGGCAGCTTTAATGATGCAAATCGATAATTTGATTAAAAAACTTTGTTTGTTTTTATTAATAATATTGTCTGTGTGATGATTACACCGTTTTACGTAAAGTATTTAACATATGCACATTAGGGTGGCCCCAAAATATAAGTTGCGAATGTTCCCGACTAAAATGAAAGTTTGATTCATGATTCCTGGGGTCAATATTTGGTGAGCTGGATCAACGGATAAAAATGTCCTTTTTGAGGTTTTTTGGATTTTTTTCATATTTCTTCCAAAGGAACTACATATATATAAATTTGGTATCATATGAAAGGTCTTTAAGAGGCGCTTTCAATAGGTAATCAGAAATTTTAAAAAAAATTTTGAAAATTCAAAAATTTTGATAATTTGGAACAAATTTTTG
This sequence comes from Sarcophaga variegata, assembly GCA_932273835.1. Taxonomy (NCBI): domain Eukaryota; kingdom Metazoa; phylum Arthropoda; class Insecta; order Diptera; family Sarcophagidae; genus Sarcophaga; species Sarcophaga variegata. The sequence continues at coordinate 76,259,338 of OW026359.1, forward strand.
TTTTTTTTTAATTTTTTTTATAGAATTTACTTAACTAAATTGTTGAAATATCTTGATTATAAAGGCCATGTAATTTAACCAAAATGGTTTTTTCCGTTTTTCAAAATTCAATCTAGTACAATTTTTATTAAAATTTTTTTAAACCTAATTTCTTCTCTATCTGACAACCTCTGTTAACTCAATTCATATACATAATGGGCATGAAAATAACGAATATTTCAATTTAAACCAAAACATTTGCGATACATCCCGCTATAATGTAACGACGAAAAAATTGAGAAACGTAGTCTTAGAATGAATCAAACTTTCATTTTAGTTGGGAACATCTATACCTTATTTTTTTTCCATACAAACGGTGCCACCCTAATGTATATACATAATTGGCCATTACAACCCTTTAGTCAGGATTACGACCTAGCTTCTGCTAATTGTATACATGAGTGGCGGGACCTACAATTTAAAGTCGATTCCGAACGACAGATTTATGACAAACTTTTCATGGCAATTTTATTTACCCTTAGAGTTTTTCTTACCAGAAATCTGCTGAGAGGAAGTCGCCGAAGATATATTTTTTCATATTTCGTTTTATTGAAGATGTCTGACTTGGGGTATAAACTGTGGCCTCACTCTAATAAGCCAACACACTACCTTCTAGACTACGGCGACTTCGACAGGTAATGTAATTAATTCTGTTTGATAAAACCAATATTAATTAACACGTAACCAATTTTGAAGTTCGATTTACCAAATTGTAAGTAATTAATTGTGGGTGGCAATAAGTCCGCTTATGCTAAATTGACAGTAGTGTTAGATTTCTATCAAAGGCCCTGTTGTAATATCAAGGTTTGGATATGCGTTATATCCTAATCACCTCTGGCTAGACAAGATTTGTCGATAAATGTGGGTAGGCAATAGGCTTGCTTCGGCAAAATATCTGGCGTTAGTCAGTTAAAGAAAATGAACAATGTCTTAGATGGAGTTGTTCTATAGGTAGCTGTTACAATTATGTACTTACTTACTTAATTGGCCATTAACAACCCGATTAACGGATTTCGACCTGTCGCAACACATCCTTCCATGCGCCTCTGCTTCTTGCGTGCCTACACCACTCGGTCACACTAATCGATAACAAGGCTTCCTCTATGTAGTCCTTCCAACGGGTACAAGGTCGTCCTTTTCGCCGACTTCCGCAGATCCCCGCATCAACTACCCGTCTCGCCGGAGCATCCTCTTCCATTCGAACGACATAGCCTAGGCATCGCAGCCGCTGGATATTAATACGCTGCACAACGTCTATGTCGTTGAGGAGCTCATACAGCTCACTGTTGTATCGGATACGGAAATCATCGCCAACTCGCATTAGACCGAAGATCTTGCGCAGTACTTTTCTCTCGAACACTCTCAAGGCCGCTGCATCTGTACTTAATAGGGTCCGTGCCTCTGCGCCATAAAGAAGCACGGGTAGGATGAGTGTCTTGTAGAGTGTTAGTTTTGGCGTACGAGAGAGGTCTCTGCTACTCAATTGCCTATTGAGACCATAGTAGCACCTGTTGGCAAGAGTGATCCTGCGCTTGATTTTCAGTTTAGAGGCTTTTGGTTTTCCTTGGATACAATTTTTACGTGTTGGGTTCCAAACCCAAATTTAACGTCCAGGTAATTGGACTTCGCTGCACGCATTAGTTAACATCTAGCGGGTGCTAGAACGCCATTCAGGAGGAGCCACGAGGAGGCCGCGTGTCAACTTGAATACAGAAAGACAAGGATCGTCCTGGTGGTCGCCACGTTGATCACAGTTAGAAACTTTTCCTTGTTGGCATGCATTCCATCCCTCCTGTTACCATTAACGCCAACATTATTTCTACAATGTACTCGAACCAATTTTGGCAATTCTTCCTGTGCAAACTTAACAGACAAACGGACAATAAAATTGGTTTAAACACAAAATCGTTAGTACCCTGATTAGGGTACTCAATTAGACGTATTGCTTTAGTCAGATTGTGTGAATGTTATAACGTTGATACTAGGGCTAGCAAATTTCATAATTTTTATCTCCTTGCAAATAGATTTTCTATCTTTTTGTTGGATTAATCGCAATTAACTATGAAATCATAATTCTAGATAATATCTTAGTAATTAACTGTCGTGACTTCGAGCATGATGTTCAAGTTTCTAAATATTTCTGATTCGATATACCGTTAAATAACAACACACTTGCACTGAATAACTGCTCTATCAATTTTATTGACGATCCTTTTTACCAAAGGTCAAAACTTCGGTGTTCAATACTGTTGTGCTTAACGCGCGCTTTTTAGTGCAACTCGGTTATTAAACACATATACACGTCTAACCGCTGTGTTGTTGTTTTTGTTTTCGATCTGAGTACCGTACGATGTGTGTGTTTTGATGTTTGATGTCTGCCTGTCTTCTTTTTTCATTCAGTTTAGTTTCACCCGCGTACATTATTTTTTTTATATGTAGGTGTAGCAAATGACTGACCAATGAGTGCAGTTGCAGTTTTTAATACTCATTGCTGATCTCTAGTACTGATGAACCCAAATTTTCGAATTTCAATGCATTGTGCATAATTAAGAATTGGAAAGAAATATTGGAATAAGTATTTGGAATAACTTTGTCACCAACAATTTCTCAAACAATCCCTAGAGATTTATTGGTCTGTACAAATCCACTTTTCTGAGGTCTTTTCGTATCTTCTGAAATCTAATAATGATAGACATATTGGGGGCGTAAGACTGCATTAAATTTCAATAAAGTTAATTTTATTGTTGCACATTGTATGTAGCTTTTATGTATTTTGGCAATACGTCATGTTGCTTTTTAACTTTAAATAAGTGAAGTATAGTTAAAAGTAAGATATAGGCAAGTCCTTCATACTGGTTCCCTTTTGTAATATCACTTCTTACCAAATTTCTGCTGGGATATATTCTTCCTGACAAGCCTGGGTTTTTTAAGGTTTTGGTTAGACGCCATAATGAATAATTTGAATTAGATGTTGCATCGATATTTTGAAATGAAAGCCGTTTGAAATCCATGGAACTGGAGGCTGTTTTAACTGAGGCTGAGGTAATATTTTATATTATATGATAGTAAATTTTCCTTTCATTCTTTAAGAGAAAGTAAGTAAACAGAATTAGAATCAAGACGGAACACTTTTTAGGGGATTAGCCCCTTTAGAAAGACTTGACCAATTGAATTTGAATCCGTAGATGTTTTTATTTATATGCAGTATCATTTCATCGCTGCATTTAATACCAAACATTTATCTTTAAGTGTACATTTGGATAATTTTCAATTTTCTAAACCCCCTCCGAAATAAAATGACAACGTAGAAAGTTTCTAAATGACAGCTAACAAAAGTAAGATGGAAAAAATTGTAATAAAAATGACAGTATGAATGGATTAGTGTATGTTTTCGTCAAGTCATTATATTGGAATCTTTCGAAAAGCAAAAGGAAATTTATTAACTGGAATTTTTATACAAAAAAAAAACCAAATCAACTCAAAAAGAATTTGATAGAAAACAAAAAACCCAGAGAAAATTAATAATCATGTTGGAATGTCAAATAATTCAAATTTGAATCTTAACAAAATACAGACTCACATACATACATACACATACTCAATAGTCGATATATACAAACATTTTAATACTTTGATGAAGAAAATGTGTTGACTTTTGCTAATGAGTTAAGACGATGAGGCTAATTTTTTCATTTAAAGCTTATTCTTATCCGTCAGTTGGTTTTTGTGATGTACAATTTGTATGATGCCTCTTTTATGTCAGTCATTCACCCTTGATTTGAAATTTCTTTTTCTTGTTGTTGTTTTTGGAGTTTTTGTTATTGTTTTTCTATAAATATATTTCAAAATGATTAAATCAGAAGGGTTATACCCTTTGGCGTTGACAGCATCATCTGAGGTTTTCAATTTCATAAACACTAACAATGTCTTCTTCATTTTCATAATAGGAGCGATATACTGGCTGTGTGTCTGTATGTACATCGAGTTCATCAATTTACAAAGTGTCTAATTGCATATATTTTGAAATCAAATTACGTTCCTAAGTAAATGATATTATTTAATCAATGTCCAGTTCAATATTGACCATCTGTGGGTTGAGCAAATAGCATTAAATAATATCGTAATATTGCAAAATGCAATCAACGAGAGCCAATTTGTTCTTTAAATCTAGAAAAGAGTATAAAACTGATGTTCAAATTGCTTCTTGACTTATGCTATGACTGTGCAATATTATTAACTGAGTGAAATAGAAATAAACAAACAAATTAATTAAAGTGCGATTTAAACTGTTTACTACAATAATTTTCGCAGAAATAAAAAATTTTTATTTTTATGAATCATCAGCATCAGTTTTTTAACTGACTTCCTATAATATGGACGATGTGACATTAAAAAAATTAAATTAAATACAAAGTGTTTCATAGAGGGATTCCCATATTTATGTAAGACTTAAGTGGGTGGAACGCATGCAATACGTCTAATTTTCTTTAATTCTGTCTCATGAATCCCGTAGAATTTGACCGATGATATTGTTTATTTTCGGTTTCGAGGATCGCTCTGGTTTGTGGCCTATACATACATACATAATTGGTCATTACAACCCCTCAGTCAGAATTACGACCTAGTTTCTCATACCACTTGTTGTGTGTGTTAATTTTATACATTAGTGGCTGGACCTACAGTTTAAATTCGACTCCGAACGACAGATTTTTGAGAAACTTTTGATGGCTATTTTATTTACTCTGAGTTTTTGCCAGAAATCTGCTGAGAGGAAGTCGCCGAAGAAATACTTTTTGTACTTCATTTTGATGTCTGGCCTGGGGCTCAAACCCTGGCTTTTCGGCTAATAAGCCAACACACTACCTACTAGCTTACGGCGACTTCTTGTGGCATATTCTCATACTAATTTGAGCCACAACATTACATATACCTTTACCTGAGATGACAATGCCCTCAAGTCGCTTGTGCAGAAAGTGATATGAGTTGTGTGGCACGGAGCGCCGTGCTGTTGAAACCACATATCGTTAATGTCCAGGTCATCCAATTCAGACCAAAGGGTGTTGGTAATCATATTCCTTAAGTCCACGCCGTAGGCAGTAATGGCCGGGCCGACCAATTTCGTTCTCAAAGAAATATGGACAAATGACGAATTCAGTCCAAAATACACGTCGTGCACTGACTTTTTTGGGAAGCATTGGTTGCTCCGGGCTCTAATGTGTATTAGGATCCCAAATTCGACAATTTTGTCTCTTCCCTAACGTATTCACAGAAATGCAGAAATGGGCCTATTTGCTTAAAGTGATTTTTCAATCAAAATTAGAAAAATTTTCTTGTGACCGACGTGAAATCTACGGGATCGAATTCTACTGTATACTCTCACGGACAGCGGTGATATTTTCTGCAGATCTTGCGTTTTGTCAAAGTTCGGGTGTTGGTCGATTGTTTACTGAACCAAAGAACTCGAACCTATCCATCACATGAAGAATAGTATTCTCAGAAGAATGATTATGGAGATCGTAAGGTGGGAGAAAAGTGCGGAAATATTGCCCGAACAGAACTCTCATTTTGATCGCTCATGATGATTTGGCATAACAGATTGAATAATTGGCTATTAATTTGGCAGATGATTTTTACTACCTACATACGACAATTTCATTTATTTACGTATCAATTTAAATTGAAATCAGCTTCAAACAATCAAACATCGGCTTTTTTTAATTACTATTGCACCAACTAAACTTTATAAGGCTCACGTAAAATTTGTCATGTAATGGTTATTTTGTTGACAATGTCGTCGAAGTTGTTAAAACTACCACCTGCGGAAGAAATGATTTGTGTTTTACCTCGTTATCTCACTTACTTGCTGGTTATATCACTATAAAACTCAGCGTTGGAAAGCTTACACACTAAAATTTCATCTTATTGTTGAAATTTTGAATTGTTATACAAAAAAAGAAGTCACCGTAGTCTAGTAAGTAGTGTGTTGACTTATTAGACGTAAGGCCTCGGTTTAAACCCCAGGTCAGATATCAAAACGCAATAAAAAAAAATATTTCTTCGGCGACTTCCTCTCAGCAGATTTCTGACAAAAACTCTGAGAGTAAACAAAATTGCCATGAAAAGTTTCTCAAAAATCTGTCGTTCGGAGTCGACTTAAAACTGTAGGTCCCGCTACTCTTGTATAAAATGAACACACACAACATAAGTGGTGTGAGAAGCTAGGCCGTAATCCTGACTGAAGGATTACAATGACCAATTGTGTACATATGCTATGTGTACATAAATAAGGACAAAAACAAAAGCTTTCAAAAATTAACATTATTTCTTCGGTATGTGTTTGCTCAACCTTGTGCGGCATTATAATATTTTATGTAAATGCGAGTACAGGCCCTCGTAGTAGTTACATTTGAACATTTTAATTTTTGAATAAAAAATGTTTCCTTGCCTCATGAATTTGTTCTCATATGTTGCATATAAATTGTACTCATAGTGTGACTTCCTCATAATTTAATGTTTGTTTGTCTTTTATACAACTATCTCTGCTCTTCAATTGTAATTAAAGTTGTTGACAACTTAATTAAGTCCAATTCCTGTTGACACTCACTCATTTCATCAAAAGTACTGTGTACGTAATACAAACTGGCTCTTCACATTTTATCATTCCCATACTTGCAGAATATCTCTGGAGAGCAAAAAAAAAAATATAAAAAAATAAATAAAACTGTTTGTGATCTAGTCATGGATAAGTGTGACTTCAACTTCAATTAAATGAATAGAAAGAAGTTTGCTTTTCTTATCATTGTTGAAATAGAAGTTGTTCTTCCTTTCCTTTCATTTCCATTCCATTCGGCCACAGTTATGCAGGCGCCAGTACTTGAAATTATTTATTTACAATCACTTTGCAGACACCATGTGTAAGCATTGAAATATACATACGAGTATATGGTACGTGTGTATATAATTGAGATTGGAATTCATACCGTGAATATCTATTAAAAGTTGAAACAATTTCTCCAAAATCGGAAATGGTAAAGTAAGCCTGTGGTTAAAATAAATCAACTAGTTTTACTTGGTATAGTAAATTGCACACCAACGATAAGAACAAATGATACGAACCTGATGTCAAATCTCGCCTATAAAGGGGATCCATAAGAACCTCACTCACAAGCTAGACAATATTGATATGTGCGCCTTGGCCTTTGAATTCTGGTCGATTCTTTTCTTCAGCCCAATCCACTCTTCATTCGCTTTTCTTAATTAGCAATGATTCCTTCAATCATTACCCACTTTTATTACAAGCCAGAGACATAAAAAGAAATGCATTCCAAACATCAAACTGATTACATTTCTTCAAGAACAATCTAATTTAATCAATTCAATTGCTTTCCCTCGCTGTTCTTTTTTATTTTGTTATTATTTTTTTTTTGTATTTTATTTTTTTGAACAAATTTGAAGTTTTTTTTTAAATATTTTATCGATAATAAATTTAATATTTATTTATAGCAGTAGCAGTTTTTGATTTCTGTGTCTTGAAGTTGATTGATCATTATTCCCAAATAGTTCTTGACTTATTTATGATCGTGCTTGACTTACACACATATGGTATACTTTGGTGGGCAGCTTATTCACTTTTATAGCCCCTATTTGATTTCTAACGCTTATAAATTTTACTCTCTTTATTATTGAAAATACTTGACATTTAATATGGCGTTATATATGATTTTCAAACATCATAGGCAACAAATTATACGTATAAAAACAAAATCATAATTTACAACAGTAGCCATTGAAATACGAGCGTTCTATGGATGATTAACGTGTTTATCTCGAAACGCTTAATGGTATATGAGACCCAAATAATGACAAAAATTCGATTTATTTTATGCAAGAGTGTAGGAAAATCACGTTTTACGATTACAAAATCAAATAAAAAGAAATCATTGTGTGGCATTACTGGCCTAATTAAAGTTATTGTGTCAATAAAAAAAGGTAAAATTTGTAATTTCATGTTTGTATGTTTTGCAACGTAGTTCGAGCCTTAAAAAAACTTCATAATTCAAGCTTATGTATCTCTTTTGATGCATACTTGTAGTAACATAGAATTTTCGCATTTATTGATAAATTTTGTCAAAAAATTTAAATATTTTTATTTATTTTAATTCATTTCAATGAAACTATTTTATTTTATTATATTTTATTACCACTTTTATGAAATTTACACCAAAATTTTTAACATGATAGATATTGCAGCATGGTTTTTTAAGTAAAACTCAAACACTTGATGTCAGCTTGGTTTTATTTTTTTCTAAATGATAACATTTGAATACCTAGCACCTTTGCTTTGCGGCGTTTTATAAGTCTTGAATTTTTTAGATGGAACAGCTTATTGTCACTCGCGTCAGTAAGGCTCACAATTGAAGGCTGGCTGAAACCTGATGGTACAAACCATTGTTATATTCCGTTAGAAAAATTTGTTGTCAACGTCATGTGAGGTAAAAAATTTCCTGTTGCAATAGAACATCGATTATGTCATAACAATTCTCTCTTTGATTCCTCTTTGGTTCCCCGGATACAAGTTGCCCCAAATACACTTGTAAGTAGATGCAACGCACGTAGCATTTACTCCAATAAAAAACTTTATAACCATAAAATTCAATTCTTTACTAATTTTTCGAAAAGGCGTAATAGGTGTAAATTTATCATAATTTCCAAATAGTACATTATCAAAAGCGAATGATTCTGTTATTTCATAGGTACGTACATACATAATTGGCCATTACAACCCTTCAGTCAGGATTACGGCTTAGCTTCTCACACCACTCATGTTGTATGCGTTCATTTTATACATGAGTGGCGGGACCTACAGTTTTAAAGTTAAAGTTTTTGAGAAACTTTTCATGGCAATTTTATTTACTCTCAGAGTTTTTGCCAGAAATCTGCTGAAAGGAAGTCGCCGAAGAAATATTTTTTTTTTTTAAATTTCGTTTTGATGTCGGAACTGGGGTTTGAACCGTGGCCTTACGTCTAATAAGCCAACACACTACCTACTAGACTTTTCTAATGTTTGTCTGCCACGTGAGTTAAATACGAGAAGAGCAGTAAGAAAGACTCTACAACATTTCAAGAAATAGCCGCTAGCAATCTGCGTGAAAATTGGAAATATTTACTCTCCCCTAACTATTAAAGATATACAGTTCTCTGTTCCAAGTAGTACCATCTTTGGCGATAAACATCCGATTGTCATGCTTGTTGCTGCCAATACTTTCGTCAGTTCATAACATGAGCTTCTGTCTTCTTCTTCTTCAGAGTCTTCAGCAGCAGGAATATTACATACATACATAAAAAATGGGTCATTACAACCTTCGTTGTTAATTGGAAATGTCTGACCTGAGGTTTGACGTCTAATAAGCTAACACGCTTCATAATAGACTACGACTACTTCAATCAATTTCAAGAACATATCCAGAACAGAAATTTCAACTTTTCCACTGTCATCCATCACTTAACTTTCAATTCCTTTTCAAATACCATAAATAATGTATTATTTACGATAAAACTAGACAGCCTATTTGGTCAACACAGTAAGATTTGTATTTTTGTTGAGCTGATTATAAAAACAGAACAAGAACATTGGCATCAAAGATTTTGCATTGGATAGGTAAACTATGGAAAGTACATATATTTCGGAAGTATAATACAGTATTTCCCGATATAAGCACTTTATAAAATGCCTGAAGGACAGCGCTAATAAGCGGGGAATTCTTGTACCGAAATTCCGCACCTGAGAGCAAATAGTCGTTAGTTATTCAATATGATAGAATTCTCTTTCTCTCACTGATAGCAATGGCTTCGTATTCGATAGAATACCGGCTTGTCGGAGAGAACTTTGATCATTTTCTACAGTTCGGTGTGTCGAAGCCACAGTGACACTAAGAAGACATTTCTGAAGGGTTCGCAGCAGACTTTATAGATATAGTTAAGAGTCCTATTTTTGCATTAATTGGGCAGAAAATCAGGTCGTCGACTCGCACGGAATTGCACCAGGTCAGATTAGTAGAAGCAGAGCTTAACAAATTACGAAAGGTGAACATTTGCGGATTGTAGTTTTTTTCTATCAGGAATTAATTATCTGAGATTGCGTTGCCTTAGTTGGTTATGTCTTCTTGAAGGGAGAGAGTACAGCATCTGCTTCAAAGGAAATGAAGTCATAAGGAACATTCAATAGAATTGCAAAGCGCTGTCCAATTTTTTTAATACTTTTTCCAATAAATATTCCAATTGCTAATGAAATCCAGAAACGTTTAATTTCACGAACGAGGGAGTTAGTGAGTAGGACCAATTTTGGAAAGGAAGTTGTCACAAAACGAGTGCATATAAACGAATTTTTTTAAGTAAATTTATAGTATGAAGTAGAATTTTTTGCGTTTGGAATGCTTATAAGCGAGATGCATATATCGAAATAATTTCAATACATCCTGAAGCAAAAATTAAGATTGCATAAATTTCAGTGATTCTAAGCGGATAATTATTATATCCGAGGTGTTTATGTATATCCGGGGAATACTGTATATAGCAGTTGAATCCATTGCTCAACAAAATATTGAATATATTACGAAATTAAATTTGAAACGTTAAATGAAATGTTTGCTCTTGTGTTAATAGAAAAAAATTCCGCGACAAATTAGTTCAAATAATTTTCAATTTTCATTGACTGCATTATGAATAATTGTAGCAATAATGTGAACAGGATTATTGTAAACTGAGTGACGATAAAAAGTAACACAAATGTTTTTAAAACTAAAATTGATTTAAACAAAAAATATTAAAAAGAAAAATTTTTAAATTCTTCAATTTATTTGAATTGTAACGAGGCACGTTGAATTTCCCTTAGGAAAATCCGTTTGAGGAAACGCCCACCAAAATTAAAAAAATAATCTTTATTCTCTCAATTTATTTGTGTTTTCAAAGGAGATAATTTCAATATTTTCAAACAAACTCTAGTTAATCCTATTAAACAAATCATTTCGATGAAAGTCAATTTATGTACCACAAAAGAGTTGGAAAAAACGAAGGGAAATATGATTTTCATAATCATTAGAATAAGCCACGGGGCGCATGTCACATTATGTTTAAAGGCAAAACTTAAAAAAAAAGCAAGAAAAACTGAATTTTTGTTTTTACTAAGTCATGCCAAAGGAATTAAATAAAACCACAAAACTAGGCAATAATGTACCTGCTGTATATAACAAACAAAGGTTCGTTATTTCATGGTGAATATTCGGCAAATAAACAAAAAAAATACCAAATCATTCAATAAAACAACCCCGTAGAGTTTAAGGAGGAAGAGAGAATACTTGCATACACACTGGCACATATTTTTAAGATTCTGTTCTGTTTTAGTATCAATGCTCAGAGAATATCTCACGCTGATTAACTTTGACAGCGATCATCACTGACAAAACCACTCATAATCTGTAAGGCCACAACAATATTTAACAGAAACATAAAAATCAGTCAAAAGATAATTTTTTTTTGTTTGTTTTCAAAACTAACAAACTTGTCTAATTACGACATTGTATTGTGTCTGGTCTTGTCTTGTCTTTGCAGCACCAAAACTACCTGCCACTTTGCATGATTTTCATCATATGAATGGACAAGCAACATTGGATGTAATGTGTCGCAATACTGCCACAGCCGGCGGCGTATTGGCGGCCCATCAAATGGTTGGACAGGGTAACCCTTCAGTGTTACTATCAGGCAACCATAGCCCCAGCAGTATGGTACAAATATCTTGCGGCTTGGCTGCCACGAACAATTCGGGTCGCACCAATTTCACCAACAAACAACTGACCGAATTGGAAAAGGAATTCCATTTCAATCGATATCTGACACGAGCCCGTCGCATAGAAATTGCCAATACATTACAATTAAATGAGACACAAGTATGTCAGATTCTATTATTTGCTACCAAATTTATTTTAATTATTTTCATATTTTGTTTTTATTTTTTTTTTTTTATTGGATTTTTAGGTTAAAATTTGGTTTCAAAATCGTCGTATGAAACAAAAGAAGAGAGTAAAAGAAGGACTTATACCTGCCGATATTTTAACCCAACATACTGTAACTACCACTACCCCTTTACCGCCTGCCATGAATTCATTATCTTCCCCGACGGCCGCAACGGGAGCTCAGCCACCAGCACCTCCTAAAAATATGGCACCCACAAAATCTACCAACAGTGCCAACACAACGAGCAATAGCAATTGTACCAGTAAAACAACAACAAATACAACCACATTGGCGGATTGTCAGTTGGTAATGCAGCATAACAGTGATAACAGCCGAGAGTCAATGTAAACAAATCCACCACAACCGCAAACAAAATCGAATTGCATGCCGTAAAATCTTCTCAATTTGCCAAATGACAAGTAAATTTTGCATTGAAAAAGACAAATTAAAAACGAAAATAAAACACAACAAAAATAATTTGCTCATTTGGCTGTGATAACAAATTAACAAACTTTAAAAACAAAAAAAAAAACTAAAATTAAAACAAAATAAAAAAAATAGGAATAAACAGATCGGAAAATCAAAAATCTTAACATTAATATCAAATCAATCAACATGTACATACATACCATACATACATACAAACACACCACATACGTACATAAAATAAATAAAAAAATCATGATAATTAAGACGATATTCGAAGTTAATAAAAAAAAAAACAAAAATTAGTTGAAATTATAAATAAAAAAAACGTATGAAAAAAAGTTAAAACCTATAGAAATATAATGTATATCAAAACCAACTCAGGGTCTTTTATATAAAACAAGAAGAAAAAGAAAAAAAAACATGAACAAAGGCGACAAGTAGTTCTAATGTTATTATTAATAAGAATTGAAACACGAATGAAAATCAAATTACAGAAATTTATAAATTATTTCAAAAACCACAACCACACAAATACATAGAAAGTAATTAAATGAGCATTATTCGTAGATTTCAATAATAATTGATTTAATTTCAATAATTCACTGTTTATTTGCTCTTCATTACCGATTTAAACTCTTGCATTATCTCCAAAATGGAATTAATTTATTTTAATTTATTTAATTTTTTTGTTCTTTATTCTTGTTTTCTTTTAATTGACATTGAATAAAAAGGCATAAATTAAAAAAAAAATAATATTTCTACGCTCACGAAATGAAATTGTTGTCCACCTTAGTTTTCTAATCGTAATTTTGTTAATAATTTTGTTGTATTTTACATATTTATGTATATTTATTGCATATATTTTATTATTATTATTGTATTATTTTTATGATAAAATAATTAATAAGTAATTAATTAATTCTCAATTCATATATTTTATTTGCAAATATTTTTTTATTTTAAATACGTTTGTTCTTATTAAATAAATACTGTAGTATATGGTACATAAATTCACTTTCTTTAAGAGTTTAACATTATTTTTAATAGCACAAATAAACAATATTATTAGATAATAATTATTTAAATATAAAAAAGAAAACATAACAAGAAAACCTAGTCCTTATTATTAAAAAAAAATTTACTTAAATTTAATAAAACAAAGAAAAAATTAAAAAAAAAATTTGAAAACAAATCAATTGTAAATTATTAAATAGAAAAACGTAAAACTAAATAAAACAAAAATGTTGTTAAAAATAATATGAAAACAATATTTGTTTTGATTTTTATTCTGAGATATTTTTGGAAATACAAAATGGTCAACAAAATTAATTTATCTGACAAAGCGTTAATACAACGAATTAAATACTATTATCTGGTTTTCGTTACTTATACCGAGAAAGAGTGCACTCTAGCGAGATAAATATACTTCGGTTCTCTAGCGATTATCTACTTTCGTTTTTGTAAGCTAATTTTGACTCTATGTTAACTATTCAGTTGTGTTATGTTCGTATCGATGTTTTGTTTGCTAAAGTTTTCTTTTTCCTTTATGCTCAGACCAGAGATCAGCTATGAATCGTTTTTTCACTATTCATGAGCACTCATGAAATTTTAAATATAAGTGAGTCAACAATATTAAAATTTAACTGCTCCGAATCATTCAAACTCACTACAACATTGGTTTATAAGTACAGGTTGCAATGAGTATGCGTACAACGTTGACATTAAACTCATACCATTCGAAATATGTTTGATTCATAAGCCTACTCATCAGTGTTGAAAAATTCAGTACTTTAGTACTGTTTTCAGTACTTTTCCATTTCTAAAATACCACAATACCCCCGCGGCGCTTTCAGTACGTTTTTATTATTACATATTTGATGTCTTGCGCTTTTCAACTATTAATGCATTATCAGCGTAATGCTAAAGGTAGAATTAGTCTTTAGCCTTGTTTAGCCAAACGTCCACGGAACGTACGTTTGTTTTTCGAATACAAAACGCAATGAGAACGCTTGCCGAACCGTAATGTGATTTCGGTAAGCATTTACATTGTTCTTCATAAGCTACAAAAGAAAGTATGTTTCATAACGTTCCGTAGCAGTTTGACTACACGGAATTTTTAGGTTTTGTTACGTTCAGAATCAGCAGTTTTTGTTTTATATGTGAAAAAACACATTAGTTAGTTAGTCAGTTTTTCTGTTCCGTACCGTACGTGTATTAAATATAAATAAATAGTCTAGTAGATACTGTACTGGCTTACTAGATGTGAGCCCGCGGTTCTTACCCAATGTCAGACATCTCCAACATAACAAAATATTCGTTCGGCGACCCCATTCTGTCAAAAACTCAGAGAGTAAATAACATTGCCATGAAAAAGCTTCTCAAAAATCTGTCGTGCGGAGTCGACTTTAAACTAAAATGTCGGTCCCGCCACTCATGATTAAAATTAACGCACTCAACATAAATGGTGTGAGAAGATAGATCATAATCCTGATTGAAGGGTTGTAATGTATGTATGTATTTTTTTACAAAAGTACCATTTGATGCGAAAAAGTACTCTTTCAGTTATAGTTCAGTAGCATTTCCAAATTTCAAATTTTCAACACTGCTACTCATTTAGATTCATAACTTAAGATTCGAGTAACTCGAATCATTCATCAAAATTTACAGTCTTAGTTGTTGTTGCATTTACAAAAAAAAAAAAAAAGAAAAAAGACAGCAAGCAATGCAAACACACAACCTTCTAGTAAGTATTTTAGTGTTCGTACGCGATTCATACTTATTTTGTGATTCGTGTATACATATGTTGAGTTATGGAGAGTCGAAATCAAGAACATCATAAGTGTTGTTAAGTATGAATATGATGAGTACTTCAAACTTTGAATATGAGTAGATGTTCCATGGTATTAAAATAAGTATGAATGCATATAAGTATCATAAATTATGAGTATGATTCAATTCTACTCATCTTTTTGAATACTTATTGCTGATCTCTGGTTCAGACTTTCCGTTTTGCGACTTTAACTGCGAACATTACTTTATCACACTGTCGCCACATACGTTTTTAATTCAACTTCATTAAATATTCATTAACTTTTAATAATTTTTGACTGAAAACCTTAACAATAGCATTAATAATGAATGGAGGGTGATGGAGATTGAGAAAACTTAAACAAATTTATTTATGTTATGAGCATACAGAATCGTTTCGCATTGCATGAAGTAAAGAAGCAATAGTGAAACAAATGTTCCATTCGGGTGTGAATAAGTGTTGATTTAATAATTATTATTCTGAATACATATTTTTATGAAAGTTGAACAATTTTATGTTTCTTCGAAAATATAACACTTAGCTAAGGCTCTAGTTTAAAAAATGGTTTTTATTTTGTTTTGTTTGCGATGGTGATGATGCCATAATTATATATACATATATATATATATATATATTTTGATATAATTGTTAAACTTTAAAAATTGTATTCCAGCACATTATCATACTTTTAAATAAAAAGAAAATGTAGATTTGATTCTTTAATGATGAAAATTAAAGTACATCAGGACTACATACATATGTATACAATTTAGATTCGCTTCAGTTTAATATATCAGCGTATCGTTCATACTTTCGCTGAAAAAAATTCTGTGTTTATATATTTAAGTATTGAATCTTCAATTCAAATTAAAATAATAATAATTGTTGAATATTTAAAAACTAAAAGAAATAGAAATTATTTATACCGGATCAACACCTAGAATAAATAAATAAAGCTTTCGCCTTTGACTATGCATATTTGTGTTTCCTTTTTTAATCGAATATGTGTATCAGTATGTCTCATTTAAGATACATTCATCTCTCTCTCTATTATAAGACAATCATCATTCGATCGAGAGGGATTGATTCAAAGTATAATATTTCTTTGCATTAAATACGTGCAGTATGTGCATACACACTTTTCAATGAAATCCTCTATTTCCGCTCATAATAAATCTTCAATTTTATTTTCGTTTGTTGTTAAAAAATGAAAATTCTTAACTATCACATGTTTTTACAATTCATCAAAGGGATTTTGTTTGACATTTTTTCTCTAAAGTTCCAAATCAATGCCGATAAGTTTATCAGTATTTAACGAAAGTAATTCGTCAAATTATTGCAAAAACGTCGGCACCTTTGCCTGCAATTGACTGAACGACTGATTGATTTCTTTTCGTTTAATGCCATAAAACAGATCAATTTTATTAGACCTTAAGATAAATAAATGTATACAACAAAAATAACAATAAAAACTTACGGAAAACACGCTGAACAATTGGGTGCAAAATGGCCGTGAAAAGTTGTCAACACTTGTGGTAAAAAATAAATTGAAATAAGACCGACAATTGCGAACTTATACGCGATATACATATAACTCTTAAGACGAGACTACATACATAAGTTTCATTCTCTTGGTTCAAAGAGTGACAATTACCAGATAAGATCATAAAACATTATTAATCTTTTTTTTTGTACGACCAACACTCAGGGGATGGTCCATACTCATTCAGTGCATTCTGTTGGAACTAGGGAAATATGTTATGGGAAGTAGGAAAGAGGAAGTAGTGTTCGTGAACACTAGATTTGAATTTATTTATTTCATAAATGACTGGTAAGATCTGTGCAGGAACGGAATTCCTCATACGAATAGTGCGACTAAAGAACGAATTTTGTTTTTAATGCAGTGTGCGATCCACTGACTAATCGACTACAAACGAATGTGCCTGGCGAAAAGGGCGAGTGTTACATAGAAATTCGTGAATCTCGAGAACAAGTCCCCTTATATCATTCGAGCAAAATCCGTTGTAGTAGCGAAAGAACAGTGAAACACAAGCCACATTGCGACAATGCTCTCTCCAATGAATCAATAGAGTTGGATACCCTACCATCATTAATAAGCATCTTCGCCCTCTCCCTGTACGCGGTCGAGAAGCCTCAAAATAGACTACGAGGAACCATACCATACATGAGAACTGTATTCCATACTCGGTCGGATCAATAATATTAATCCAAAATGCAAAGTAGCAGTCAAATATCTTAATAATATCTTAATAATCTTAATATAATATTTAATTATTATAAGCTGTAGTTAAACAATTCGAAAATCAGATCATTTTACTCTTTTTTCCCTTTGGATCTTCAACATAAGAATCAGGGAACTTTTATTGTGTTTTTAGAAATAAAATAATAATTTTTGGGGATCAAATTGATTTACATTATGATGGTAGGCAATTCAAGATAAGATTGAAGAGTTTTAAATTGTCTTAATCTAAGATTTGCCTGAAAAAATTCTAATAAAGTCGAGAACTCAAAAAATTATATTTCTGCCTAGATCCCCTCAGAATTAATTTGACATTATTTGCGCTCGTCTTCTAATGAGGTTCACAGTGTCTCTTCTCCTTAGTCGGATATAGCCGGCATCATTCAAAATAGCACGAGCTAGTGGATTTGGGTGATCCCTTAGCTTCTTTAGATACTTTTCAGCATATTTCGCGATTTTCTCTCTAACCGTGGGCACGTTTAGGTCTTTGTGTATGTTCGAATTTTTTATGCACCAAGGGGCGTTCGTCAGCAGTCTCAGAATTTTATTTTGGCGCCTTTGTATTATATTAATTTCTGAATATGAGACAGTGCCTCATAGCTGTATTCCGTAGCACCAGATTGGTTTTTTTTATTAGGTTGTTTATTTCAACAGGTGGGCATGATTCCCTACGCAATGTGAATGTTACGTGAGTGCATTTTTGTTCGTTGAGCTTTATTCTCCAATGCTTTAACCAAGCTTCCAGCTGCACTATATGGTCTTGCAAATGCCGAGATGCTTCCTGCGGGTCTTCATGGATGCTTAGGATGGCTGTGTCATCAGCGAAAGTCGAGGTAAGGGTACTGCTACATGTTGGCATATCGGAGGTATATATTTAATATAATATAGGACCTAAGATGCTTCCTTGGGGTAGAATAGTCTGGGGTTCGCTTACATAATCGCCTTCCTTCACTCTAAATTTTCGTTCTTATAGACAAAGTAGTAATAGGTTACAGACATTTGGTGGTAAATTGCGTCTTAATTTATAAATCAAGCCTTCAGGCCATACTTTATCGAACGCCTGAGAAACGTCGATAAAAAGAGCGGAGCAATACTCTTTTCCTCAAAAGTCCTTCTTATGACACTCAACAATCTTTGAGTTTGTTCAATTGTGCTGTGCTTGTTTCTAAATCCAAATTGATGACTTGGAATATACTCACTTTCACTCAGTAATGGATGTAGCTTTTTAACTAACGCTTTCTCGAACAACTCGGATATATTAGACAGCAGGCTTATTGGCCTATATGACTGCACCCTTGTGTGATCTTTTCCAGGTTTGGAGATCATAGAGATAAGTGAAATTTGCCAAACTCGTGGGTAATACACTAGGCGTAAAACAGCATTAAATATGAAGAGAATTAATCTTTTCGCCAAATAGGGAAGCTCAATTATCATTTTATTGCTTATTTTATCAACTCCGGGTGCCTTCTTGGGCTTTAGATCGCTGATAACCCTTTCAATGCCATGCGTCTCAAATCTTATTGATGAGGCTGTAGTAAACCGTGATACTAGAGGTGGTAATTCTACAAAGCCGTCTACAACATTTGGAGTAAATACCTGCTTGAAGTGTTCGACAAATAAATTAGTCTTTTCGAGATCATCTCTCAACAATTGAGTACCAGAATTTTTTAGTGCTATTGGTTTTGCATAATCCTGCTTAAGTCATAAAAATGCATTTGTATAAATGGTCATCATCCATACGTGCGGTATACAAACGTAATTCAAAGAACCTGCATTTTCTAGATCAGATCTTCTAGAACATTCTACCATCATTATCCAAACTTGACTAAATTTATTTGTAGCTAGTGTCTTCAGCGACAGAAAGCAGTTGGAACGTATATTATTCTTGCTACTTAGTTTTTCAACGTATTTTTGTGCTATGAAAAAGGATTCGTAGCATATGGCAATTGCAAAAAATGTACAGTAAAATTAGCCATTTCACAATGAAGAGACTAACAAAGTAATTTTCATCTAAATTTATGCCATGTCAAAATTGTTTTCTTTCTATACAATAAATTATATTCAGCGAGGGAAACGAGGTGTAAGTAAGGCGCAAATGCGAATTTACGAAGCATGCAGTAGCAGTTCAAGAACACCCGATTTAGTATAAAAGATGCATTTCTTTTAAATGCTGCTTGTGCACCTTCGTAAAAAAACTAAAAAAAGGTAAACGGTATACGGTTTGTTCGCCACAAAAAACAAACGTTGAATAATTAAGTCAAAATTCGTTTTTCGTGTTTGATTTGTATAAATATGATTGAATTGAGCACATTGTCGTTTGAGAAGAATTTATGGCTAGTGTGTGCTGATTGTTTGTGTGTGGGACTCCTTCTTTCTGAATGAATATCTGAATTGTGTGTGCATCGTGGAAGAGAACGGGCTTTGTTTGTGGTTCGACATCGTTTGTGTATTGTTGGAATTCGGTCGGATTTGACGGACAAAAGACGGGACTCTAAAGTTAATTGTTTTTAGTGTGGTGTGTTTCTAACGTGGTGAAAGTGTGGAGAATTTCTTCGGTATTCAACAATTAAAATTTATTATTGAAATTCAACAAAGTACCGTTATTTGAAATATGTACTGTATTACCATAGATAACTGTATTATCAGTGGTGAATTAATCGGCGTGTGTCTAGAATAAGTAATGTTCACCTCCATTAGCGCAGCCATTGGCATAAAACAAACCTACCATATACATACATATACAATGGACAGCAAAAGTCTTAGTACGGCAATATATTTTGACAAAAGAGTCCCCATAGGCTTAATACTCTTGCACAAAGTCTCGATATGACTTCAGGAGAGTATTTAGGTGATCATTTAAAAGAACAGTTACGTAATCACTAAACCTCAAACAAAAGTCAATCGAAAAACTTGCGCTTATGGTGCCACTAGAAAATATTGAATAAAACTTGTACATTCAATTCCAAATGGGTTAAATGGAGTGCTTGACCTTAAGGGATATCCTACTAAATACAAGGGATAACATTTTCATATATTAGGCCTTTGAATTTTAAATTTTCTCAGGGTTCTCCTTAGGGGTACGTACGTCTATGGAGTCATCTGAAACTTTACCCTATTTCTCTCTT
Organism: Sarcophaga variegata; assembly: GCA_932273835.1. Classification (NCBI taxonomy): domain Eukaryota; kingdom Metazoa; phylum Arthropoda; class Insecta; order Diptera; family Sarcophagidae; genus Sarcophaga; species Sarcophaga variegata. Next base: position 76,280,009 of record OW026359.1, read on the forward strand.
GTTTTATGAAAAACACTAAAAAAATTTTTGTGTTATAAGAAAACAGAAATAAATTAATAAAATAAAAGTTTATAAACTACAAATTTTTCTACAATATTTTAGCTAAAGTTCATGAAATTGCTAAAATATATTGCCGTATAGTCTTTTCTTTTCCACTGTATATAAATTGTGGTTCGCAACAGGAATGGGTGGAGTCACGCAGTGTTACCATTGTATCAATATTATCTTTTTAAAAAATTAAAATTAAAAAATATTGTGTTATGGTGCATAAAAAATAAAATTTTAATTATTATTATTTTGCAATTAATGTTTTTCATATATTTTTACTCTTTTAAACTTATTCAAAGACAAAGTCTGTGGATAAAAAGGGGATAAACGGAGAATTTTTCTTTTGATTAACATAAACTTAAATTTTTGCTATAAACTTAATATAAAACAGAATGAATACATATTAGAAAACAATATAAATAATATTACTTGTCATTCTGTCAAATCTATATCTGAACTATGAACTAAATGATTTTGGTTTTTATTTTCTCCTCTTTGGTGATTTCTCTTTCTGTAGTTGGTTACAAAACTTTTTATTTTGTGGCAACATTGCTGCTGAAAATTTATTTAACGGCTACATTATTATAAATACACCACTGTGTAATACGCATTTACTATTGGTTTGTGTCGTCGGTAGTAAGTAAGTAAGTAAGTCTCATCTGCATATAATTGCCCTGTCGATTAGTTAATCAGAATTTATTTGTCATCTCCAACAAATCCAGCTGTTCGCATCAGTGTTGCAAAATTGAAATTTTGAAATAGTACTGAACTATAACTGAAAGAGTACCTTTTTGCATCAAATGGTAGTTTTATAAAAATACGGAATGGAATAGAAAAACTAACACATGTTTCTATATACAAAACAAAAACAGTTGATTCGAAACGTAAGGTTTAGTAAAAAAAATGTCGACGCAACGGTTCATTCAGCATTCTATATTTCGTACTCAAAATACATACGTTATAGCCCCTGGCTAACCGGGGCTTAAGATCTTTACCATTAGCCTGCCTAACCCATTTAAGTTGGAAAGCGCAAATCAAAAAATCAAGAATCTGTATGTAACCAGCTTTTTTTGAAAAAGAAAAAAATGAGTTAATTTTTTAATAATTTTTCCTGATCCGATTTTAGATCCGATTCAAGCAAAAAAGCACAAAAATTAATAAATATTTCGACAAAAAATTTCCAATTTCCAAAAAAAGCATTTTGGGAAAGAAAGAAAAAATCCATTTACAAATTTAATTATTTTTTTGTAATTTTAATTATTTAGAATTTTAAATAGAATGAGACAATGGCAACATTGTTTTAATGCAGTCAGTAACCAGAGATATCGGTGAATGCCCTCCACTAACAAATGTGAAAATTACTTATTCTAGACACGCATCGTCCAAATCACAATATACAGTACATACAGTTTATGGTAACACAGTACCCATTTCGAATAACGGCATTTTGGTGAATTTCGATTTTATTCACCACACCGGATAAAATTCACCACATTTTGTGAAAAAAGCTCACCACAATTGGTGAATTTCACATTTCAAAAAAAAAAAAAAAAATTAAAAAAAATAATTTTTTATTAATAAAAACAAAAATTAAAAAAATAATATTTTTTTATCCAAACCAGGCAATGAATGTTTTTTGTTTTCAACGAATAGCGACGAGTTTTTTTTGCTTGGGTTTTTTTGTTGGCGACCAATTTTACTACTAAACAAACTTACTTACTTACACTTAACACTTTTTTCTTTCTAACAACAAACAAATTTATTTTTTTGTTTTCGTTTTGTCTGGACCTGGGGGTTTTTGAACAGTGGCTTTTTGAGCGTCTAATAAGTATAACTTGTAACTAACTACCTTATTATTAGACAGACAGACCACCATAGTGCAGTAACAAACGGGCGTAATGTTTACTTAATAAACCCAGAAACGGAAAAGAATGAGCGAATATAATTTATTTTTTGAACGAACAAAAACGAATTTGATGAAAAAAGTACTGATGGGGATACTGCGGTATTTTTGAAATGAAAAAGTACTGAAAAAAATACAAAAGTACTGAATTTTTCAACACTGGTTCGCATTGTATGAACAGCTGTTGAGTAAATTTCCAAGTACGCAAATTTGTTTATTATGCATTCATTCAGTTGATTTATTATTATTTTTGCTTTCGGTTTATTTCGACATTCCTAATGACTTAAGAAAAAAATAAAAAGAAAAAAAAATAATTTAAATTTTGCCAAAGTGTCTGCATAACTTTTTAATGGCTAAGGGAGGTAGTAGTACACAGAACTATTACGACATCTTTTAAAGGTGCGTCAGGATTGCACAGATAAAGAAATTCGAACCGCTTATGTGGACCTTTCTAAAAAGGTAAGTGAATGGGAAAAATCCTCCAAATTTAAAGACTTGACAATTCTTTTTTTTAGTCACTCTATTTTATTTTTAGTTCCATCCAGATGTCAAAGGTAGTAAAACAGATGCTCAACAAACAGCTCATTTTCTGAAAATAGCAGAGGCATATCAGACTCTAAGCAAACCAAAACTACGCAATGAATACGATCTTACTTTACAGACTACCACCTCATCCATGAAAGTTTATGCAACAGGCAGTTCTACAGAAAGTGAAATTCACAGGTAAAAAATATTAACTTAAGGTACCCCGAATCATGCAAGCGTTGTGTTAACTGATATTTTTGGCTTGTCTGTATGTTTCAGACCCTGGGAAATAAGGCCAAATTATGATCCAAATCCAGGACCCTACTATGGCATTAAAGGTTTAAAGAGGACAACCAATTCCAAAATAGCATTAGCGCTTATAGTTTTGGGCATATTTGGCGGTGTGTTTGGTTTTGTTTCCGTCAAGTAAGAATTTGAAAAACAAAACAAAAAATGATTCGTATTTGAATTTTAAATGCACACTTTTAGGCAGTCGTTTTCATTGAATCAAAAACGTATAGACGAAGTATCTAGCAGAGCCACCGAGCATCATCAGAAAGTCCGTTCAGAAGTTGAAAAATACAGTAATGACGAGCAACTGCGCCGTGTAATAGATCGCATATCTAATCAAGCTCAGCGGTAGAAACTAATTTGGATTTTTGAATTTTCCATATTTTTCTCGAAATCACTGCAGCCCTTCATAAATGATTATTTTTGTATATATTTTATAAAAATTTAAAAAGTACTAGTTGTGTTAAAAGGAAACTAAAAATATATAATTAAATAATGGTTGTTACACGAAAATACAAACAAAGAAAATGTTATTAATTCGCATTAATTTCATGTATAATTGTTAACTGTAATCGATACCTTTTACATGGATAAACTATTGAAATGATCTGAACAATTTTACCAGCAATTTTATTTATTGCTTTACCATCATTACGCCTTTTATATTTATTAGATGCAATTAATGAACCGTCAATTACTCTAAAGACTATTGGTTATCAATGATATTGAAGTTATGAATATTCAGACTTCAAGGATATTGAATTTGTCTATATGAGGATATTTTTACAACCACCTGAACTATCTTTAAAATTGTATATTTGTTCAGAAAGTTTTATAATTTACATTGGCATTACAAATAGAGGACTTTTAAACAAACCTTATTAAGAGCACTTGTCTTTGCTGATATATTTGTAACAATATACTTTCCAATGGACCTCTAGCTAAGCGCTACTTGTGTTTCGTACATATATAGGGAGTTACTTCGAATCTTAGCTTTTTATGAGCAATTTTGTTTTATTTCCACTTTTCCAATAACCCATTGTGTTTCTTATTTTACTTTATTTTTATTTATTTATTTTGGTTACTGTAATCAGACATAATATTTTGTTATGCCATGGGGTTTGAATTGTTTTCTATGATCGAAGAATAGGCAGTTCCTCATAACTGGATAGGATAACAGCATATTGTTTTTAGAATTGTAATGTACAGTTAAAACTTATAATCCAACTTCAGGCATAAGTTTTTACGAATTAACCAAATGTGTTTCAAAAAGTTTGTCATCAGCAAAGGTGAATATAAACTCTCAATGACATAAAACGCATCCCAATGAAAGACAATTTAGTTCCTATAAATGTCGATATTCTTTCGTTTTTAAAGTATTTCTTAAGACTTGCAACGACCTGCGGCTTTTTCTGAACCCAATTTGATATTCCGGATAACACGGACTATGCCTTCTAATGATGTTTGCTACATTTACTGCTAATAAATTCTAATACTTACAAGTATAAGATTATAATAATTTGAGAGTACTCATGGCAATGCAAAGTACCTCCATATGAAGCTTGTTACTGTCCTTATATACCGGGAGCTTTCTTTCCATTTATGCCAGCAATAGTATTGTGGAGCCCTCAAAAGGGTAATGAAGATACAGTAACAATAGGTGATAGATAAGTCAAGAATGTCATTGCTCAAATTCGGGGTTGAAGATGGTTTCTAGTGATTAACAACCAAATTCATCTTTTCAGCATGATTTCTAGTCCAGCCATTGTTGGAGTTACGTAAGGTTCCTTGTTACATACAACAATGAATTATTTGACTTGAATGTAGTGTGAATACTATTCAAATATATACATTGGACAGTAAAAGTATTCGTACGGCAATATATTTTGACAAAAAAAAGTCCCCATAGGCTTAATACTCTTGCACAAAGTCCAGATATGACTTCAAGAGAGTATTTAGGAAATCATTTGAAAGAACGGTTACGTAATCGCTAAACCTCAAACAAAAGTCAACCGAAAAACTTGCTCATGGTGCCACCGGAAAAAACTAAGCAAAACTTGTACATTCAATTCCAAATGGGTTAAATGGAGTGCTTGACCTTAAGGGATATTCTACTAAATACAAGGGATAACATTTTCATATATTAGGCCTTTGTATATTAAATTTTCTCAGGGTTCTCCTTGGAGGTACCTATGGAGTCATCTGAAACTTTTTGTTATTTTTCTCTTGTTTTATGAAAAACATTAAAAAATTGTTTGTTTCATAATAAAAAAAGAAATAAATTAATAAAATAAATACATATATAAACTATAAATTTGTATACAAACTTTTGGCTAAAATTCATGAAATTGCTAAAATATATTGCCGTACTAAGACTTTTGCTGTTCACTGTATACCTTTGTTTGAGATTTTCTATAAAATAAATCAGTGTTACTGTTATGCTCATTCAGTTCCCTTTTTTCAGAAACGAGCCTTTCAACATTTTCTAAGAATATACTCTCCAATTTACCGCGAGAAATACAAATTTTCAGTCATAACATAGTCTATAATATTTTCAAACTTCTACTTATCAGAAGACCAACATGTTGGTAGCCAACTTAATATGACGTCCAAACCCATTGAAATTAATGAATCAAACACTGAACTTCTGCGTATATTATGACGTGATGCCTAGACTGCATGCTTGACGCCGATTTATAAGATGATACTACAATATGATGATAAAAAATTTTAATACAATAAATAACATTTACGACTTGACTTCATTTGATTGCTGCACGTCCGCATGCTCTAACTCGTGGGCCTTTGCAATCGTATGGTGTGTAATTGGAAATTTTAAAGAGACCACCAACTTATAAAAGCCAGTAGCTGTACTGGATTGATCCTCTTTTGCTAATCGAAATATGCAGGTAAAAAACCAAGCAGACGATCTATGCTTACTTTTTTATTTGTCAGAAAGGCTTTGAATGGTGATGTAATCTGACCTGATTACTTACTTAATAGACTGATTGATAGATTATTGTTTTTCATTTCGATTTCCAACTTTCTCTATATTTTCATAAGCCGTTGATGGGTATTTAAGAGAATTAATTTAACTTTTTTGTATTATGGATTAACAACTTTTAGTTTCTGTTAACAAATTGGCTTGGTAGTGATAGAATATGGAATTAAAAATAAGTAGACCTAGCCTACAGGTGTAAAAATATTCAACATTTAATTGAAATATTGCAACGAATAGTTTAAATAAATGTGTACTAGTGTTTCAATCAGAATTTATATTACATATTCCCTCAAACACTTTTTCCGTTATAAACTCCAATTGAATAATTAATTCTTCTTTAATAAATTTTAATAAAACTAAAGAAACATTTTCAAATTCATTTGCATATTTCGACATTTTATTGGGACAATCAATGAAAACATAATTAACAAAATTAACAATAAAAATATTTATAAAAAATAATGACATGACATATACATATGTATGTACATATGTAGATGTTAACAATTATTGTGCCAGTTTAATTTTTAATATAAATAATAATAATAATAATAATAATTTTACATAGTCAATGCCGCAAATCAATGCGTTGAGCAAGTAATTATACACAAGATTTACTTAAGAATAATTAATTAATTAATTAATTAATTCATTTTGTATAATACACGTATGTTCGAACATACGTTTAAGTATTTATCACTTTTTATTTAAATCAACTAAAGTCTAATTTATGAATGGCAAACAAAGTTAATATGTACTCCGTTTCAAACAGAATTTTTTTTTTAATTTTTATGCCGGTGGTAAACGTGTAAATAAAATATTTGTTGATTTTTTTTTGTTTTTATTATTTAAAACATAATAAAAATATGTTTGAATAGACTAAAAAATAATATGAACTATTAACAATGAATTCACGAAAATAAATTCATTTATTAATCTACATTAACAAATTGCAATAACAGTGACGAATAAAATATTATTGTTTTGAAATTATTTACAAAATATGTATGTATTTAAAATAGTAAATGCTATCAAATATTTTATTAGTCACTGTTGTTTTTCTAAATCATACAACCGACATACATACGAAATAAAGATTATTAATTTATGTAATTGGTTCTAGTGGTGTGTATGTATGCATGTATGTATGTATGCAAAGCAATATAATAATTGTACATAATAGAATAACCAACACCAATATTATATGTTTGTATGTATGTATAAAGAATAACTTAATAAAACTAACAATAAAATTACATCTGCATAATAACAATTCTATATAAATTAAGTAATAAATGTATATGTATGTATATATATATATATATATATTATATACTATATAGTATATATGAATGTGTATATACAACCGCATATCATTCAGTTTAGCCATTTGTAGGTGGGGGGTAAGTTCACATAAAGAATTTCAGCGTTTTTTTTCTTTCGATTTTGCCATTAGAAGTCTTTGATGATTATTGGTGTTCAATTAACTTCCTTAACCAAAATACGGACTGCTTTATGTGGATCTTCTGGTTTAAAGACAACTTTACCTTTGACTTTATAATCCGCATAGTTGAGGTGGTATACTTCATGGAAACCCATTTTTTCCATAACACGAGCCGAATAATGGCTTGTGCAAAGGACATGCATAACGGGAATTTTATTTTTACGCATATAATCTAAAGTACTTTCGGTAAGTCGACCAGCAATACCCAAACCGCGATAATTGGTATTAACGGATAGAATTTTGCCATCCAAAATAACGTTGGCATTTGGGTACAGGCTAAATACATTGAATTTTTCTTCAATATAATCCATCAACGCCAAAATTTTTTTGAATTTGGGATGACTACTCGAATCGGCCGCCTTTTCAGGTTTTGCATTGGGCGCCTACAAAAGTAAAAGCAATTGTTTAATCAACTTGAAGGTATGATTTCTTAATAAATACTAAAACTTTCAGAATATATGTATGTACTTTGAATTGAAATATTCGAATTTAAATAATTTGAATTTAGAAATTGTAGTCGCCGTAGTCTAATAGGTAATGTGTTGGCTTATTAGACGTATGACCGCGGTTCAAACCCCAAGTCAGACAGTAAAATAAAAATATAAAAAAAATATTTCTACAGCAACTTCCTCTCAGCAGATGTCTAACAAAAACTCTGACAGAAAATAAAACTTGCCATGAAAAGTTTCTCAAAAAATCTGTAGTCGACTATAAACTGTAGGTCCCGCCACTCATGTATAAAATTAACACACACAGCATAAGTGGTGTGAGAAACTAGGCCGTAGTCCTGACTAAAGGGTTGTAATGACCAATTATGTACATATGTATTCAGTTCTAGTTGAGTGTATTATTCAAAATTTTCTAGTTTTTAAAATTTTTGAAAATTAATGTTTGGTCTCTACAACAGATTTTTCAATAATAATATTATGAATAAAAGTATGAATAATCAAATTGTATGCTAATTAAGGTAACTTTATTTCTAATGACATTAAATATTGTGGAATTCATTCCCTCTACCCGTGTTGTAATTGTTAATTTAATAACAAATTCCGTATTCATTTCATTTGTACTGTCTCTTTCCCAAACTGTCTTGCACAAAAATATGTACTTTTGTTTGTACCAAAATAAATTTCAATTAGAATTTAAAAATTAATAAAAAAAAAGAATGTACTCGTATGTATGAATGCTGCTTATGTCATTTTAATTTTAAATATTTGAAAAAGGCCTTCTTAATAAATCTAAACATTAGCCTAGTAATAAAGGTAGAATAGTGCACAATATTAGTACTTACCGGACGATGCATGAGGGAATTCAAGAATACTCCAATAATTTCACCCTTCTTGGTTACTGCTTTGTAGGAGCAGCCATCTTTTATGGCTTTTGTTGAAAATTCCTCCAGTTCCTTGCATTCACCCAATTTTAGATATGTATTTAACGGTTCGTCCTAAAATCAAAATAAAATCAAGAAAAATTTCGAATTATTTTCATAAATATTGAATTAACCGTTAAACATAAACTTGAGTTCAACACCCAATATCACATATTGTTAGAAAATTAAATACAACTTGATTTAATAACAATTACATTCAAATCTACTCAATTTATACATTAATTATCCTGTGTTTACTGATTTAAAGATCTAGAAACCTAGGAATATTGGCATGACAGCATAAGATTTTCATATTTTATAAAAAAAAATAATTTTAAAATTATTGTCTCTGTATGTAAATCAAAATAAAATTAATATTTAATGGAAGTAATTATTTCCAATAACCCGATTTTATATAATTGAACGTGTATATTTACGTCAATGAAAATCGATAACAAAACTGGATTATTAAATAAAATATTAAATATAATGCATATAAAGATATAAATATCGTCAATGGTCGATTATTATACCACATTTAAATAATACCGGTTACCGGCTATTGTTTTCGTTTCATTTGCGGCCATTACTTTAAATAATATTTCGGACTTAGTCGATGCTTAGTTAACTAAAATTGTTATAATTATAACCATATTAGCTAAGTCGCCGTAGTCTAGTAGGTAGTGTGTTGGTTTATTAGACATAGGGCCACTGTTCAAAGCCCAGGTCACACATCAAAATTAAATATGTAAAAATAATTCTTCGGCGACTTCCTCTTAGCAGATTTCTGGCAAAAGCTCTGAGAGTAAATAAAATTGCTTTGAAAAGTTTTTTAATAAAATCTGTCGTCCGGAGTCGACTTTAAACTGTAGGTTCCGCCACTTATGTGTAAAATTAGCACACACAACATGAGTGGTGTGAGAAGATAGGCCGTAATCCTGACTGAAGGGTTGTAATGGCCAATTATGTAAGTATCTTAGCTAAGAAGCATACTAAATATGCACTTTAAAAAGAAAGTGTTTAAATAAAGATTCTTATTGGATCTATAAATGTTTCAAATTTCATGTAACTTTAAAATTATGTATCGGGTGGGCTATATATTGTCTTAAATTTGAACCATCAGTTACTTCGAATCTGGCCATGCTTATGTCATTCTATTCTGTCACAAAATTCAGTACATTAACTCCACTGAACGTAATGAATCGATTTACGCTTGCGCACCGTTTAGACAATTGGTCGGAAATTGCAAGACAATGTCGTACAAAATTTTGTCGCAGAGAAGGACCAACAGTACCCGGTATACGCAAGTTTATTGCTAAAGTTGGCGAAACTGGTTTCATTGTTGATCCGCCGTTATTGTTGATGCGTGTTCACACAGTGCGTACACCAGAAAATATCGATGCTATGGCTGAGCGTGTCTCAAGAAATGAACATTTCATGCACCAGTTTACGACTTAAATTGTGAAAAGATCCACGTATGACGCTTTACAAAGTTCAATTGCTTCAAGAGGTGAAGTTGCGTGACCATCTGCTTGCCTAGACGGGCCAATGAGAAACTGCAAGATGATGTCGATTTTGCCAAAAATCAAATCATCTTTTCGAATGAAGCTCATTTTCATCTTGATGGATTTCAGGAATAGCAATTGCCGGGATTTCTTACAAATTGTCCCGGCATTTTCGGGATTATATATTCTTTATGAAGTAAGAAGAAAAAATTACTTTGCGGCATTGTTTTTTTATTTAATATTATTTTGAATAACACTCATTCTGTTTTGAAGTGTGTCTTGTAATAATTACGTGAATATTCTATATCACCCTACATCAAATTGAACGAGAATGCAACTTTCACTGTTAAAAAGTTAAACGTTGCCATCGAAGAATGTACAAGTCCAAAAATATCTGTTAATAGAGCAGAAGATTTAGATTCACTCAACCTTTGAAATGCCGGGATTTCGCGATCGGGATTTCGAAGTTCCGAATTTCGGGATTTTTAAAAATCAATCTCGTTTGGCATCTGTAGTGCCAATAAGCAAAATTTTAAATTTAAACTTTAAAGTGGCTCACCCTTTATAACTAAGAAAATAAGTCCTAATTAATATGGAACGAGGCTATCTTCCAAGCAATATGCCAAACTATATTAACGTGACTGGATTTGTTTTTAAACAAATATTCGCCAAAGTAATGATGTAAATTTCACTTTTGTTTATCTTTAGTTAGTGTTTCTTAAATTCTTACATTTACTATATTCGTAATGTTAATATTTTTATTATTATTGTTGTCACGAATTTTGAAGAAAATTAAAATATTTTTACCACTCGTCAGTATAAAATTAAAATGTAGAATGTACTCTCTCCTCTGTCATGTAAAACACAATGTCAAATTGTTATTTTCCGTCAATCGTTATTATTCCCGGTGTTCGATTTAATGTCTAAATTATTTACACTTCAATGCTTCAAACGCCGACACGCTTTCGCAAGGTAGTGCAAACTCGCACCGCATTAATCGATGGATTATAATCATCCCGATTGACGTGGAATATTTTAGCACATCTGTTCTATTTTAGATCTTGAATACATCGTGCCATTACAAGTACTTTTAACTTGTATTGTATTTACAATATACGAGTATATATAAAATACAACAACAAGAAAACATTGTTAAGGTGCTGTGTTAGAGCACAGATTCAATCCCAACTATAGAATTAAAAAAATAAACAAAAAAAAAACACCTGTAATCACACAATGCACGAGGGTGAAGTCAAATTAAATGTGTTTCTCTGTTATTATTTTTTAATTTATATTCTATGTGTTGATGGCCTGAGTGATTAATTAAATTTAAATTAAAAATAAAAATCAAATTTATTAACATTTTTCTTTCGTTTGTTTTTCTCTTGCCAATACAATACAAACACAAAAATAAAGCAAAAAATGCGCTCCATTGTAATGGGGCTTGTGCTGGCTGGTATACTATTAGAAGCAAATTAACAGAAGGAGTGTTTATAATTTTTTTTTGTTTTTTTTGTTGTAATTTGAATAAATGAATTTGTTTATTTAAGCAGTTTTCCCTCCCGATAGTTAATTATTAATAAAAAATAAATAAATACCATGCACACGTTTTGTATTGAATAAAATGTGTCTATTTTTTGCAATTTTTTTTTTTTGTCTGGGAAGTGGGATTGCAATTAAAATGTATTGTCTCTTGATATTCACTCCGATAAGACTAAAAACTAAAAACGTGATTTCAGTATTTCGAGTTCGTACTTTTCTTTTCCAAAAATAAATTTTTTACAATGCTTTGAAGCTGTAAATTTATTCATCGTTTTATCTTTTAAGGTTTTATTCTGGGTTTTTATTTAAATCACAATTTTATTTTTAATAAGTAAGATTTAGATCCATTATTACAACTTGCCGTTAACTAAAGGGAGGATTTTAACGGGCAGTTAAATTGTTTTTCATTATTATAAGTGGACAATAAGGTAGAAGTGAGCGTTAAGCTCAATGGAGGATCACCCTACCTTTAACTTTTAAAGTTAAGTTTACGTTTGAACTTGCAATATATTTACGTTATTTTCATGGCAACTTCAAATATAAACAAAATGAGCAAATACAACAAAAAAGAGGCTCTTCGTTGCCACTGCGTTTAAAAAACTTTTTTAATTGAGCAGTCTTATCGACATTGGTCCGGCACTATGGCAGTGAATTTGAAAAAGTTAACTTTATTTTATCTGTAGGTTGTAATAACGAGAAGTTAAATCTGACTTTAAAGTCCACTTTAGCAAAAGTTACCTTTAACTAAACCCAACTTTAACGGCAAGTTGTAATAAAGGTCCTTAATGAATTATTTATGTATTGCAATACAATATATTGTAAGAATAATCAAAACTAAGAGCCTAAGATCAAAGACTCTAATCTGCAAAGGTCTGATACGTTATGAAATTAATCCGTTATACGTCGAGAATTCTTAATGATCATTATAAACAGTTGCAAATCGAATTTGAACTTCTGCTATGGAAACATAATTAAGATGATCACAGTCTTACAGTCGCATGGAGTTCATTAATTTTAACCTACTGTAGGGGAATGTATTATAAGATAAAAGTGTCGTACTTCTCAATATCAACGATTTTGTAGTTTTTTTTTAGTTTAGTGATACACTGTACGTTAGCTGTAGTTTAAAACATGTATTATACTTGCACGTGTTGTTAAATATCTCCATTGAATGAAGTCTGTTGAATGGCTTGATAGCTGTGGTGTCACAAATGGAATATAGATATACTAATATTTCGGTTTTTTCTTTGTTTCTTTTTTAATTTTTACTCTATCACAATGACTTACAAAAACCTATTTACTGTTGTTTTGCAGAGTGATGATAGTAAGGTCTTGAGGATTGTGAAGTCTTTCTTCTTTATTTTTCGAAGCGATTAATATGCTACGAAATAAATTCTTTAGAATGCACTCTAGCAGATGTGTTAACCTATTAGACTCAGATTGTGAATTTAATGTCAAAAATATTGCTATGTTCCAAACATATTAAACGAGTTAATTGTATTCCAATTGAAACAATCAAAATTATTTTCCAATGCACTTAGAATGACTTTAAAACAATCTGTAATTAAATTCATTAAAAGTTTTTTATTGGAATTTTACATGCAACTTCATAGCTATTGCTACAGCGCGGTATAATGTTGTATGCTATACAGTCCCAAATTTCGAATAAAATTAAACGTTGACACCTTTTAATTTTAATTTATCGTAAAAAAAATAAATATTAATTTAATCACTAATCGAATTCGAAAAATTGCTAAAACGTGTAAATGTTTATTTCTGTTGATCATTCATTGTTCATTGTTTGTTGTTTTGGTTGTTGTGGTCGCCGTTTGCTGTCTCATTTCGGTACTGGCGAAAATGTCGTATAAATTTATTACAGCACTTTAATTGCATTTCGATATCAATCGATAGTTTGTTATTTATGACTTAATAGCACGACGGCACATACGACGTACACTAAATAGTTAGAAAATTTAAAAAGGAACAACGAAAAGAACAACAAATTGTAAACATTTTCAATATAATTTCGTTAAAAATTCATGATTTAGGGAAATGTACCATAAAATACTGTCTGTCATTAGCAGATAATATTAACAATCGTTCATTTTATTCATTCGTTAATGATTTTTTAATTACAATTGTATGCAAATTCGCTCGATTATCCCTTAATAATCTATACTTTGTTGAATATTTTGTAATAATTTTGGGTTGAGTGACTGTACAATAATGTAAGGAATGTAAAATTTTAATTATAATCGTGTGCATGAATAAATAAATTATAAAATCTTCAATAAGCACAGTATTCATGCAGTATTTATTGATTAAGATGTTTACGGATATATATTATAGTTTTTTTTTTTTTTTCTTTTTTAAAGTTGAGTCTATTGTAAAAACTATTTTATAAAGAAAATTAAATTATAATGAAATAATTTATTTTTAAAACTTTTATTCATCTTCATTTATATAAGAATCACATTTTGACAGTGCCTCAAACTGTAACACTTGTATCTTTAAGATGTATAGGAATGATACAAATTTGAATCTGTAGTCTTTTCTTTCTTTTTAAATGTTCCTCTAATATGTGCTACTACTTCAAGTGATTTATGGTAATATTGCCTCTCTGCTTTGTTAATTACTGCAGGCTATTTGTTGTATTTGTAGCGACAACATAATTATAGTATACGAAGGTTAACATGTTGACTGATTTTGGGAGGTACCGGGACCGACACTTGATTTGAATACAGCGTCCTGGGGATCACTGATGACCGGCGACTCAGTAAAAAATACTTACTTACTTAATTCGTCATTACAACCCTTCAGTCAGGATTATGGACCTAGTTTCTCACACCACTTATGTTGTATGTGTTAATTCTATACATGAGTGGTGGGACCTATAGTTTAAAGTCGACTCTGAACGACAGATTTTTTTGAGAATCTTTTCAAGGCAATTTAATTTACTCTCACAGCTTTTGCCAGAAATCTGTTTTTTTGTTTTGATGTCTGGCCTGGCGCTCGACCCTGGCTTTACGTCTAATAAGCCAACACACTACCTACTAGACTACGGCGACTCCAAATAGTTGTATATAATTATTGTAAATATACTGGTAAATTATTCAATTATATCATTGTTACTATAATGGTTTGAAGAAATGAATTACTTCATGAAAAATATATACGTATTATAAGAGTGAACCACTTGCAAAGAAAATGGAAATCAACGCAGTCGTAACAAAATGTCACCAATTTTTTAGTAGAATTCTTTCTTCCAGTTCTTCCTGGTTCTTTAGAATTTTTTTTATAGCACGCAGTACAAAATCGTCTTGTATTTCGTGAATTTCCCGACATTTTTTTAATACATGACGAGTAGGGAATGCTCTGTACGGAATTTCTTCAAGATAAACAATCATTATCAGAGCATTTCACTAACAATACAATACTAATTTCATCCTGTTTAATAAGAACAAGAAGACCACTGGCCTAGAGCGCGGTGGGCTCACGGGTGGCCCCCAAGCGCTAAAAATGATCGTAAAAAGATTTTATAATCTAATTTTGTCGAAATTTTCATTCTGAACAAAAATGGATTAAAGTATTTGGTAGGTATATAACTTTAATTGTAATATTTTCTTAATTGTTAACTTTTCTTTGTAATTATTTTGATTCCGAGTCTACTCACAGATTAGAGAATATGTTGTAATATTGACTTGACATACATATGTATATCGTAAGACCTTGACACATATATATGTGTGTATATAATATTTTATGTTACTAACTTAGTAAAAAAATTCAAAACTACATAAATCAGAAAATTTAATGAATTTTTAGTCTTGATAAAACAGGGGATGACTTGATGTTACTGCATGAATTTCGGCCAAGAAAAAATAACTACGTGTCCTACTTTATGTTTCTTACTTTTCTCGCAATTTAAAATTAATTATTAATTAATAATTAAAAGTTATTAAGAATAATAAGAAGATTTTTAGATTTTCATTCGATAAGTCTCCATTGTACTGCCAAGCATTGATGCAAATTATCCTAATTTAGTTTGTATATGAATATTGATGAACATATAATAATATTAAGAACGCGTGAAGCATTTCTAATAGCGTATATTAGCTGCTAATGTTTCTTTTCATCGACTTCTCTAATCAATTTTTTTGCACCCAATACAGTATAATTGATTCCATAAATAAATTATTTCCAAGTTTATATGATACACCTGGGCACCTTTACCAAAAGCGTGCGCTTATTGCTACACAATTGTTTTTGTTTCCATCAAAAGGTGCAAATACTTATTGAAACTTTGAAACAAAATTAAATTTCTTCGCCAGGCGTTTGCTTTTATGTGAAATCATTTATTTTTTTTTTATTTCTTGGTTTGGTTTTTGTTTACCAACATTCCGCAATAGATACATTGAAACAAAGTTTTTTAAAAACTTTGCATCCAATTGCACATACATTATCGTAACGATCCAAATAGGTATCGTATTGAATATTTCTATTTTCAATCAGGCATTCATGAAATTAATAAACAAACCAAACAAAAATAAAAAATAAAAAAAAGGTGAAGAAGTAAAACATTTGCGATATCTACGGACAGAATACGATATATTGTACACCAGAAGTGCGAATAACGATCTCACTGGATTGACTACGTACTACAAAGAGCTGTAAAAGTATGACTTCTTCTGAATTCATTCATATAAATATTAAAAAAATATAAAATTATGTTTTGGTTTTTCTCTGAAAACAAAACAACCCAGAACTTTCGAAACTTTTGTACGGACATGAAACTCAAATCGACGCCTCCGTTCTATAACATTCGAAAAAGTCTGTTTTGAGTTATGAGCTCTCAAAGTTTTCACGCTACATACGACTATATGTGTATTCTAAGTAGATTTTTCCCTATAACTTCGGAACGGATCGGCACATCTTAACCAAATTTTTACAGTATTTAAGTTAGAGAACGTAGATTTTAAAAATGCAAGAACATTAGAAACGTTCTAAGTACACTAGAACGTTATAGAATGGAGGCGTCGAAATAATATTCTGTTGCCGAAGTTAGTTTATTTTTAATATTTAATTGCAGTCATATAGCAAGTCTAACTTATTTTTGGTTTAAACAAAAACAAAATTGACAAATTTTTACCTAACAACCCAATGAATTAAAAAATAATTTAAAATTAAATATTTTATTTTGAAGCTTCATTCGAAGTCGCCGTAGTCTAGTACGTAGTGTGTTGGCTTATTAGACCTAAGACCACGGTTCAAACGCCAGGTCGGGCATCAAAACGAAAATATAAAAAAATATTTCTTCGGCGACTTCCTCTCAGTAGATTTCTAACAAAACCACTGAGAGTAAATAAAATTTCCATGAAAAGTTCTCAAAAATTTGTGTTTCGGAAACGATTTTAACACACACAACATGAGTAGTGTGAGAAGCCAGATCGTAATCCTGTCTCAAGGGTTGTAATGACTAATTATGTATGTAGGAGTGTATGTATTTTGAAGATTTTTAAATTAATTTCCAAGTCTTTATTCCTTTAAATTTCTGACGATTTACTTGTATTTTATTTATCATTTTTTTCTGTGTGTTGATGTTTACATTACTGTTCAATTTTTAAACGTTTATTTCGCTCTGAATATTTAAAAAAATGTTAATGAGTTATTTTTTGTGTTTTTGTTTGCAGCTCAATTAAATATTTTCATAAAATTTATCGAAACCATTAAAAATTCTATTAACGAACGTTTCAAATATTTTGACACAACATATGGTTTGTTTGGAAAAGGAAAAATTTTCATTTGGAAAGTGTGGATCGTCTGTTTGTGTTTTCCTTAACTCAACAATGACAATGACATTGAAATGAGAAATTATTTCATCTTTACTCACCTTAAAGAAGAACTTTTTTAACATTTCAATAACTTTTTTGGCATCCTTTTGTTTTATTAATTCGACTGTGTAGGGTATTGGAGTTGTTGATGAAACATTTAATTTCGAATCCATTTTTTTTGTGAATCTCGCAATGGGATATAAATCCGAAAGCTGAAATGGGTAGAAAAATAGAAAAACGAAAGATTAATAATTAAAATATATGTAAATAAAAATTTATAATATATTTGAGTAAAAAACCTAATTTTAATAAGAAATGAAGATCGAATCTTACAAAGTTTGATCATAAAATTCAAATAATTTTCTTCAATAATACAGTGCGACTTTCAAAATACACCCAGCTAATTACATAGTGTAGGTTTGGAGTTTTGTTGAGTAGAACTCAAAAATATTTTTTATATTTCTCGAACCCTATAAACTTCTTTTTTTTTTGACAAAAACGGTATTTTAGATCTTTTCACACAAAATTATTGATTACCCAAATATTCTGGTGGTGGCTCAAATGTGAAATTGACACATTTTGCGGTAAACAAACAAGATCCATCAAAAATTATGATCATTTTTGAACTGAAAGTTCATTTGAAAAAAATTATTTATGAAAAATATAACTCGACTGTTATACTCTTTAAATAATAACTACGGTAATTTTTGTTCGTTTTTTCAAACGAGGTGTCAATCTCTTCACAAGAGAATGCACTTTAAGAATGTCGCCACTTGTTTTATATTTTTTAATTAAAGTTTCCTACTATGAATGGACAAACTTGAAAAAATATGAAAATAATTCACGTTTGCCAAGTTTATATCATCTAACCCCATAGAATATTAAGTCGAATAATATATATATGTATACCGTATACTTTCTAAGAAATTACAATTTGTGACATTGCTTCAGAAGTGTTTGTGTAATTAATAAATTTGTGCGTAAAGTCCAAAAAAACAGTTTTTGTCAAATAAAAGGAGTTTGAAAGGTTCAAGGAATATAAAAAAATATTTTTGAGTTCTACTCAACAAAGCTCACCACCTACACTATTAACTGGGTGTATTTCATTGTTTTTATTTTGTCGCAAAGCGTAATATAAAGAAAAGCAAGTTTTAAGGGAAAAGGAACAATTAAGGGAAAATGTTCTTCCGAAACTCATTGCCATCCTAATGTTTGCAACTATACCTGTGTACTTTTATGTATTGTTAGTTTTGATATTTTTTTCTTGAAAATTCTCCGGAAATAAGAGTACATGAGTATGAAATATACACATATTTTTTCAAATGCAGATTCCTTTCATTTTTGTAAACACAATGTTTACGTTGCTTTTTTTTCATTTTGTAGAAGAAAAATACAATTTTGTTTTGGTTAATTGCATTTCTATTAATCTGACCTTAAATTCTGGCTAATACTACTATATATATATATATGTATTCTGTTTATAGCTTTCGATTTATGTATCATATGGCTTTTATTGCTTTGTTTTTGAATATCTTGAAGAATATTTTATTTAGGAATATTAATTGATATTCCATATATGTATACTATTAGTATTTTACAACAGTGAGCATAGTAAGGAGGTGTTAAAGAAGTCGTAATTGATGATCGAAAGAAAAATAATCGATATGCGAATATAATCTCGATTACATCTCATACACAGCTGTGCCATTATTTAAAGAATCATTTTTTAAATTTACATTTGATCACGACATATTTACATTATCTGACAGTAGTAAGTAAAATCGTTTCATATATTGCGACAGAAAGTGTTTTTTTGTGATTTACGCCTATTCTGTCATCAATCAATTATTTTATTACCATAGTATTCTAAACATTTAATATAATTGCCCGATTTAGAACCTTGGCACTATCTTTGTTGCTTTAGACCAATTCCTTAATATTTCCTATAAATGCTTTCAGACGAACAAAGTATACGCAACATATTGAAGGGTATTTTATAGTAGATAACATCCAGAAATGTTACGCATTATAACTGAAAAGTGATAATATTAATGGTTGACATTTATTATAATAGACTTCCACAAAATTTGTTCCGCATCGAATTAGTATCTGATTGCGAGATTATTTTTTATTACAGTATTTTAAGTATTTCGCATAGCAAACCTGAGCAGCAATTAAATGAGAATCTAATAAAAAATTAAACCCACTTTCAAATTTTAACCACATCATTTGAATTTTAAATAATGATGTACAAAGAATATTAAATTAATTTATTTCCACTTAGGTGAGTAATTGTTATTGTTTTTTAAAATATTGAATTATTATTGTCTTAAAATAGGTTTAATGGCTTCACGACAAGTTTAACTGGAATAACTTTGGTTTTTTTTTTTTATTTATTTTTTTGTTATTAATTAAGCACAAAGAATTCTTTCTACGTTATGAGTAAAGTATTTAACTATAATAATAAAAAATTAAACATTTAATAACAATATAACAAACGAGTGTAATCATATAAACAGAAAAAACAAAACAAAACAAAAAAATCTCATAAATATTTATTTTTAATGTAAGGTTATTAACTTTTGCTAATTATTAATTATATTTGTTTGGACAAAAAAAACGAATCAAAAAAAATTAATTTTAATTATGACATCTAAAACTGAATACCTTCTTTCGAAGTTCAAAATAATATTTATCCTAAACAACTTGCACAATAAAGAACAATTTTTATGAGGATTTACTAATAATGTACATATATACATACATATGTATGTGTATGCAACTTTATTTTTTGAATAATATTCCAAATTTAAATATCCTCTATTAGAGTTCTGCCAAAGAAAATAAAGTATAAAGAATGTGCATTTTAACATATTTTGGAATATTTTTCAAAAATATTTCATGACGCGGGGGGAAAGATAGAAGGGAATGATACAGAAACCAAGAGCGTAACAATGCGTTGTTCTCATCGTGCGTTTTTGTTGTTTGACCACTTTTTTATTTATTTTAATGGTGTTAAAAGCAGACGTCGGCACCAATGTCCCTCAGGGGAAGAACATCTTCGGCTTTTTACACACATAGGACACGAACATCAAGAATGTTCGTTAAAAAGAGCGTAAAAATCTTGTCAGTTTTTTAAGAAGAAGGTTCATGTCGCTTTTTTCAGACTTCAATGATACACACAAAGAAATATCACAGTAGTATTCACTAATATCAATGAGAAATGATTTCGATTTTTGGAAGAATACTTGCCAAGTTAAATACGGTGTCTTAGTGTCTTAGTGCAGTACAATTTTTCTATATTTTCCGATCACATATACATATCATTGGGTTAATAAGTAGACTTGACATTATTACTAACAATTTTCCTCTAGGTTAACACATGCCTATGGTTACGGATTAGTGAGTGAGAGAGAGAAAATAAGTTGAGAGAATTTATTTATTTACAGCCATATAAAAGTGTTAGTAATATACTCTATTTTTATTTTCATTTCATCAACATACATATGTAAAGCTGTCTATCTTTGGCTTAATAATTGTGGATAAATAAAAATAAAATAAAACATCGATTTTATTATTAAAAGAACATAAAGCTATCCATCTTTAGCTTAAAAATTAGGCCATGTTTTTTAGATAAATAAAAATAAAAAGAATAAAACACCATTTTTTATTAAAAGAAAAAAAACGAGCATTCCAAAGCATTTAAAAAAATATACTATGGGACAAAATAAAATACGCCTAGCTAATGACATAGAACATTTTTAACACAAAATATTCTTCGAGTGTTATTCTGAAATAAAATGATAAAGCATCCGCAGCACATGTATTCTTGTCGCAGTCTGATCGACAACTAAATCAAAAAACACAAGAATACATACACATGTACATACGTACGATGAGAGCAACACATTGTTACGCTCTTTGTTTGTGTTCATTTTCCTTCTGTCTTCCTCCCTCTCATCAAGAAATGATTTTTAAAAATATTTTGGTGAGAGCGGGTCGTAACATTACGACCCGCCATAAGAAATTTTACTTCTACATGATTCGTATTCTTTATATCCATATTCTTTGGTTCTGCTAACTTAAATCTGTGAATTTAATTGTAAATTATTTTAATTTGAATGAATTTTCTATTCTGCGTTAAATTGCTGGAACGTTTTCAATTAAAAAAAAAAATAAAAAACATAGCGGAATAACAGGTCACCATGAAGACACTACCAATTGCACAATGCTTGCAAATCATTGAATTTTAAACTTTGTGCTGTTTGAGAAATAGGTTATCGACTGCTACGAATCAGCCTATTTTTGATACAATGGAAACGTCAACAAACAGAATTTCCAAATTTAGTGTAAAGAGCAGCAAGATCTCTTTACGAGCAAGCTTGCATGCATGGTTTGGTGATTTTACTTTTTCAAGAACGACCGTAGCGTTATCGTTAATGGATCATGGAATCATGCTATAACTCCTACCGTTTTATTTTTTTTTTTAATGGAAGTCTTGAACTTGGCTGATACATTGTTTTAACAAGATGATACCACGTGCCAAGCAGCATCAAGAATATCGTGAATCTGTTAAAAGACCAGGTTGGTGACCAATTACTTTCACCATAATTGATTTGATTTCATTGTACTATTTTTTTGTGGTACATTTAGACTATGTTGTCATATTATCAAAGTCGCATTGTTTAAGAATTTATAAATACATGGATGCGTAGCAAATATTTATTGTATTTACTTTGCATCATATCAAAAAGTGATAAAGATTTACTGTATTTTAATTTATGAAGTTGCCGTCTAGTAGGTAGTATAATGGCTGATTAGACGTAAAGCCAGGGTTCAAAACCCAATTCTGAAAGCAAAACGAATTACAAAAAGGTATGTCTTCGGCGACTTTCTCTCAGCAGATTTCTGGCAAAAACTCTGAGGGTAAATAAAAAATTGCCATGAAAAGTTTCTCAAAAATCTGTCTTTAAACTGTAGGTCCCCGCCACTCATGTATAAAATTAACACACACAAATTAAGTGGTGTAAGGAACTAGGTCGTAATCCTGACTGAAGGGCTGTAATGGCTAATTATGTATGTGTATCTTAATTTATTATTTTTGTTGGCTTATAACGGAGTAAAATATTAGATTTGCTAATCAAATTCATTACTATACTAAATATGATAAGAAAATTGATCAATTAACATTAACGTATATAAACACTACCCCTACTAAGCCTAGTACCCTCGCATGCATCAAGATACTGCTAGTTTTCAACAACATTTCCTATTGCTTCACATGTTCTAAGAATCTTCACATAATCTAAATATTGAGTTCACCTTACAAAATTATGCAACTTCCTTGAAAGCAACCACAATTTAAGCACTTTTTAACAAAAATATACGGATTGTTATAATTTTCTGAAAGGAAAAATGATGTCAAGAATGTTGAGGAAAAACAAAATAAAATTATCACAAAAAGGATTTAAAGGGGGGTTTGTTTAGCAGGTTTCCTCTACCCCAAGTAATACATAAATTTTCCTAAAACTTAAATTTTTGTCAACTATTAAGTTTATAATTATGGAAACAAAAAACAAATAAAACAGCAGCACTTGTTCGAAGAGAGAATATCGCAAAAATAAATAAAAGAACTGAAGACAGAAAACTTACCGTATAACCCTTATCATTAATAATCGCATCATTATCGGCAAATGAGCGATTATTTTTCAACATCTGGGTAAGATTTTCAATTTCCATTTTGAATCGTGGATGTGAGTTGGAATGTAGACGAGATAGAACTAGAGAGGAACTAAAACGTTTTTTTTTTTTAATTAAAGTATTGTTATTAAACAAACTACAAATGAAACAATTTAATTTGAATATTATTCGAGAGTTTTTCTTTTGAACTGGGTCAGAAAAGTTTTAAAATGCTCAACAATTGGCAAGAATTGAGGAACTAAAATAGAGATTGATAAAAGGGATGATCAAGAAAAAATCAACAATGATTCGCCAAATGGATTGTATTTTTTTCTTTTTTGTTTTTGTCGAATCTATAGTTCTATAGACACAAAATTTTGTTTGTTTTTCTTTTTATTTATTTAATTTTTTATTTTTAATTCTTTTTTTCTTGCATTATTTTGACGTTTTTCCTTTAATAAATGTTTTCTTGTTTTCTCTTTTTTTATTTTTTTTTTATTTTTGTTATTGTTTATATTTTATTATTTCACTTTTTTTTCTATTCTGTAGCAATTTTTCATCATGCTTTAAAACGTTTTAATCAATTGATCACTTTTGAAATGAATGCCCGTTTGTTTAGTTTATTATTTATTTGTTTAAATATTTTAAATGATTTTTAACACTTTGTTTCTTCCTTTTCGGCTCAGGCAATTTTCACAGCTACTCGTTAATTTCTAGTTTAAACAATTTGCGATGCTTTTTGCATTTTATTTTGTTTTTTTTTATTGTTAAAGTTTTGCCTTTTAAATAATAAAAATTTTATTTCTTATGCATTGTTTGAGATAAATTATCCTTTAAAGTATCCAGAACATTTGCTGTAGCAACCTGACACGGTATTTGTTTGATACACTTGGTCAATGAATGAGTAAATGATTGTCAACAATTATACGGTGGCACGTTTTATATATTCACTGTAACGATTTTTTTCTGTCTTTCATTTTTTTTTTCTTTTTCTTTTTTTGTTTCTTTTCAAATATTCCCATACAATCAGATTTATTTTTCAATATTTGTTTTTGTTTTTTGAATTTTGTTTTATTTGTTTTTGTATCTTTTAGATGTGATTATTTGCTGTGCGGTTTCCGGCGAGTCTGTGCTAAAATGATAGTTCAAGTATCGTTGGCTGACTCTTGCTTGTGCTGTGGTCTACCGTACGAGTATGAGTCTTAACTGACTGGTCACGACGCGACGATTGCTTTTCACTCTGCTGTAGAAATGTGACGGAACAAAAACAGAGGCCGGCAGAAAAGCAAAATAAAAAAATGAAAACAAAAATCAAAAACAAATAAAAGAAAGAAAAAAATTTAAACAAAAAGCAAAATCAAACGCAAACAAAATAATAAAAGAAATTCATTATAAACAAAAAACAAAAAATCAAAACAAAAGCAAACAAACGGATAAAAATTTAATACATATACGGTTCCCTCAATTATCGCCGTTTGCTAAAAATTTAAATGCGAATCGCATGTGTACGGCGAGAATTGAGATATTAAATTGTGAATGCACAAGAGATGGTATCGAAAAGGGGAATATACATATTTATTTATTTATTTATTTATTACAATACAATTACAAATTATATTTTAATTATATACAAGCGGAATAACTTGACCATATGCTCGGTGTAGTGTCACAGACCAGAGTCTCTGGTGGGAATCGAACCCACGATCCTCATGCTAATATTCTAGCAAACTACCCACTAGACTACCAGGGCACCCAAGGGGAATATATTTACGGATTATTTGAAAGTGGTTGTTGTAGAAATATCATCACGGTTGAGGAGAGCATCATCCTTGCAATTTCAGATGGTTTGCGTAGAAAGTGTTATTTGATTAATGTTTCTCAGGAGTTCGACAAAGAACAGCGTACTTAACCGAATAACCAACATAAATTAGAACCCTTATTTCAACATTCCTTGCCGATATACACTTGTGGACATACAATTAAGTCATTCATGCATGCGGTTTGCCAAAACCCACCTCCATAAAGACGAAAAATTTTGGAAATTAGTCGTATGGAGTGATGAGTAGAAGTTTAATATCTTTGGAAACGATGGCAGACCCTATGTAAGACGTCCTGTCAATACACAATTAGACCCAAAGTACACCAAAAAAACAGTAAAGCATGGAGGTTCGTCAGTAATGGTTTGGGGTTGTTTTACCTCATCCGGCGTTGGTACACTGGTAAGAATCGATGGGAAAATGACTGCGGAAATGTATTAAAACATCCTACAGAACAATTTGACTAAAGATTATGAGGACGAATTACCATTAGCGTGGATATTTCAGCATGATAACGACCCGAAGCATACATCTCGGGTAGTTAAAGCTTGGTTTGCTGAGGAAAAAATAAGAGTTCTTGATTGGCCAGCTCAAAGTCCCGATTTGGGGGATCGTAAAACGAGCAGTTCAATCAAAAAAACTAGCAGCAAAAAGCACTTTGGCAGCTTATCCAGGCAGAATGGAATAACAGTAGTTCTGAGCAGTGTCGCTATTTAATCAACTCAATACCGCAAAGATGTACTGAAATAATACTCCAAAAAGGGTACCCCACAAAATATTAAAGGTTCAAAATAGTTTGGGTGAAAAATAAAGCAATTAAATTAAATTTTCAATATTTTTTTTCAGATTGATATCAACTCCGTACCAAAACATTTTGTATAATGAATAACTATTTAAGTTTTTGTTGTTAATTAATTATTAAGCATATGAAATTAATAAATATTAGTTGTTTTTGTTTCCATTTTTATAAATCTTTTTAATTTTTACAAAAATGAAAAATGTTGCAAAGTGACTTAATTGCGTGTCCACGAGTGTACATAGCTATTCAAAGTACCCACTAAAACTCGCATAAGCAGAGTTTATTCAAAACATACTATTAAGCTGGAGGGTATACATCTTGAATGCCGGCTTACTTATAAGAGCCACGGGATGCTAAGTTGCTTCAAGTGAAACTAAAGAACACATAAATATATTGAAACCAATCTGTTGCTAAGGAACACATATATGGTTCCTGCTGCATCTTCAACATGATCTATTTGTGAAAGTCCAAATGACGATATCGATATCAGCTCTTATAAACAAATTTTGCTGATTCAATGGCCGCGTAAAGTGGTGCTTAGCTGTAATCTGTTACAAGCTAAAGGCGAACTTTTGTAAACGGATAAGTTTAGTTTTCGTTAAAAAAATAGTAAGAGAAAGCCAAATTTTTTTCTAACGAAAGAATAAAATTTAAACAATAAAACTTCTATCAATTTTTCATAAAACGAAAAACAAGACAAATTTAAACTAAAGTTGACTCTGAAAGTAAAATTCAATTAAAAAAAATGAAAAAAGGGAAATACAAATTCATGCACACATACATACATACTCGTATGTAGTCAAAAACAAAATCAAAGAACAAAAAAGTAAAAAGTAAAAAAAAAAAACAAAAACAAAAACAAAAACAGTTAAAGTTACTTGTAATGTTTATTGCAAGCAGCCTTCAGTTCATCGGATCCCAGTAAAACAATTGTTAAACGAGTATGTGTGTTCTATTGATTTAGACTGCAGTGCAGTCAGTAAGTACTCTTTGTGTAGTTTTTTTTTATATTTTTTTTTTATGTCTAGCTGGGTGTTCGCTCGATCGACAAATCGAGTCTTTTGTTTCACTAGAAACTTTTCCCCTGAAGTTTGTCAATAAATCATTATCGATTTGTTTGTTTGATCTGCTGAAATGTAACAATTCATTGTTTTTATTTAATTGTCATTGTTCAACGAAAATCTTATTTAATATCTCAAGTATTTTCGAGTGGTGATATGATGTGTATATCCATTGTACAATATACTTATGTATGCACATCTGAGTGTGTGTGATCAATACAGGAAGTTAAATGAGTGTTAAAACATTTTTATAAAAATGCAATTATAAATTTTAATTCTTTAAAAAAATTCATTAAGGCATACACATCCATATTAGCAAAAATGTCATCTGACATTAATATGCCTTGATACTTACAAAAAACAAAAAAAAAATAATCATTTCAATAAAATATTGTAACTTGAGTACACCATAGTTTTTATAATAATAATTACACGATACGACAGTGAAAGTACAGCCGAGTAACTATGTAGTGTAAGTTTTGAGTTGAGCAGAACTCAAGAATACTTTTTTATATTTCTCGAACCCTCTAAATTTGTGTTGTTTGATAAAAACTGTTTCTTAACTTTTCCCACAAACTTATTGATTTCTCCAATATTTTTATGAAGCAATTTTGAAAATTCGATGTTTTACGGAAAGGGGAGACACCCTTCCATAAAACCCTTTAAACGGTATATTGTTCCAAGTATTATGTAACAAGCTTTCATCGAGTAAACTTGGAAAATGTGATATTTTTCCTTATTTTTTCCAGTTTGAGCATTTTTAATTGAAAAATATGGAATAAGTGTTGATATTATTAAAGGACATTCTCTTATGAAGTGCTCACGCAGAATACCAAATATGGCATGGGCGGTGTGCCCCGCAGCACCGTTCTGCTTAAATCAAATGTCTATTGTGCCTAAATCATCCAATCCAGGCCAGAGCAACATTTTTCTCAAAAAAATATGAATCGATGACGCCGTCAGTCCGAAGTCCACACAACGGCTTTTTCTGGATGCATTGAACGCTCTTCCCATGTGGAGTGATATCGTTTCAAATTCGAGAATTTTGTTTATTCGAGTACACGTTCATTCGGAAATGGTTCACATCCAGAAGATGATTTTGAGATAAAAATTAGGATCGTTGCCACCGCCTCCCTGTCTACCTTGATTTCCTGAGACAGTTTATTTTTGTACGGATGTAATCCCAAGTTACGAATACAAATTTACAAATTTGTTGTTTGCTTAACTGCCTCGGATTCTTCTGCACACTATTCCGGACAACGGTATTTATAAGAAGATCTTACGTTTATTCGACATATGAGTGTTGGTCGATCGTTTACTAAGCCCGTCCACCCTGTAGGGCCATTATGGCGATCGTAAAACATCAAAGCACTAGGTACGTTGCCTAAACAGAGCAGCAGTTTTAATAAAAAGTTGCGTGTACTATTGAATGTCGTAGAATATAGGCGTGCTTTGCTCAGATATTTTTATTCAATTGAATTATAAAACAATTTTTTATTCTTTTTTCTAATTCTATAACCATACATGTTGATTTGGTAATCCATTCGCAATACATGAGTTTCCACGAGATGGTCGTTATCACCTATCACAGTTCAGAACTCGCTGTTGATAGGCCCGAGACATTTCTTTGTTTTTTTCTTAATCTTCCTTCTATCAAATTATTAAAATTTTTTCGTTTATTTATTAAAATTATATTTCAAGAGGTAGAAAATTTTCTATGATAATATTTAAAAATGTAACATTTTGAATACTTCAATGCATGAGTTATATCTACCATAAAAATGATTTGTAAGAATTTGGATTAATTTTTGATGATAATGTATGATTATAACGTTAATGAGAGATTCAGGTGGGTATCATGATAATATTGACTGAATAGTCAATAGTGTTATATGTTTTAAATTTTGTATTTTATACCAGAAATCTCCGATGAATGGCTATTTTAAAAACTGCGTCTCAATTTGGTCATATATTACCTGGACTGTCAATATCATATCTAAATAGCTCTGAGTTAAAGTAAATTTTTTTGTTTTAATCCGGTTTTGAAATTAATAACTTTTTTTTAAGCAATCTATTATTATTATTACCTAAATTATTATATCTTAAAATTTATTTGAAATTAAAATTTATTGCCAGACATTTATCATATAAATTTTAATGATCTTAAATTAACTACAACTATTCGATTTTTTTCATTTATAATAACACGAAAACCGTTTACTAATACAAAAATAATTATATTTAAAGGCTAAACAGTCAATATTTATTCCGAAAAGAAATCCAAAGTATTTCGTTTACGATTTTTAGTCAAGGAATAAAAAAATGTTAAAATTTGTTTGCCACAAAAATCCTGTATGATTTTCAATTCATGTCGATTTCTTTTTCAATTGATTTCAGATATTCGGGTATTCAAATATTTCTAAGAAATTCACTATAATGCTCCCACACATTAAGACAATGATTTTAGACGATCGGATCGGACAGATTGTTGACGGATGATCTGCTTGTCAGTAGACCATAAAAGTAATTGAATGACGAATTGTGGTCGCATGGCAGAGACTAAAACCGATGGCAGTAGTTATGGCGCCAATCGATTATATTTTTCTTTTATTCTGTGACTTTCGTTCATTTCATTCATTTGAAAAAGTCTGAGAAATAAATGAAATAAACAATGTTTATTTAATTTAATGTACACACATCATGATCATCATCGTGATGATGACGTTGCTGAGATTTGTTTTTGTTTTTAATTTTGGAAAATAAAATAAAAATTTAAAAAGCAACAACAAACACAATATATGGCATTGATTGATGAATGATCCGTTGGCTAAATGAATGATTGTATTGGTGTGTTAAAATAGGCACGCGACAACCAACATTTAGAGTAATAAACCAATAATAAACGTCGTAATAGTGTTCATACAAATTGAAAAATAATTTTCTTTAAATCTTAATAAATATTCATAATGTAAACTATAAACTATTTTAATTATCGCATTAATATAATACAATTAATTATTATTTTATTTTATTGTTAAATAATTTTAACGATCAATACAATTAAATTACAAATTTTAATTTAAACACTGCAATTGCATCATGGCGTTATGATATAAATATTACATTTCAGAAAGTCATGAAGTCATTTTCTAACTGACCCTATTTGATGTAATAAGTTATTAATTTCATAATACAATAATATTCACAAAATAACTAAACACATTCGTATTCTGTTCTTAAACTATAGTCAATAAATTCATACATAGGCAACTGCAAGAGCATATAATTTATCCGAAATTACATATATTCCGATAGATCTTTTACCCATTTGAACCCTTCGGTAAAAGTTAATCTAATAATAAGAAAAAGGTCAATGGAATATAACCCAAATACATATTTTTAACCAGTTTAACTCCGCGTTCTTATATTCTATACTATATACAGCCGGACTCCAGACCGTTTAGACGACGAGTAAGAGGTGAAGTGAAATTTGAATGACCTGCGAGCGTCTCAGGAAATATGGGTTGGCTGCATATTAACAAATAATACAGCTACCCTCGTTTAAGTCGACTGTTTTGACATTGATTAATAATCCACAAAGAAAAAAAACATTAATATTACGAATCAAAATTTTAAATGTTAATGACCTAGGACTTTAGAAAGAGAATTACATGTAACGTGAGAAATCGCTCATGCATGCCAGTAAATGTCAAATTTTGACCGCATGGCCACAGCGAGATTTAATTTTCATTTCCGCAAAATCTCCAAAGTGATTTATTATGCACCTATGGAAACCGGTCAGGACAATAACAATGGAGGCATGCTAATAGATTTTTATGGATGGCTTGTCTTTTTATAGGTAGAACTAGATCGTCCACAAGGATATTGTGGAATAATAAGGTATCAGATATTGACTTTTTGTGAAAAAGTTTCGCTTAAGTCCAGCGACAACGATAACCTCACGCAGCTACAAGACCAATACTCTACCGTGGAATACAACAATACGTTAAAGACACGCTTGATCGACAGAAATTACATCAACATCACGTAGCTGAGCATGAACCATAGAGCGAAAACTGTCTTCGGTAGTGTGTAAAGTCTTGGACCATGATGGCTAAATAATAGAAAGTGGAGCGAGATTCAAATTGTATACAACTTAATTTTTATATGGGCGTTGCAAACATTTCTGAGTAATGCATTGATAAACTGTATTATAGACAATCAGCAAACGTAACGGTATAAAAAGACGAAGAAGAACACAACAGCAACATTGCTAAAGAGGCTAAGCAAGCATTGAAAACCGGTAAAATTTTTCAAGTTTATGCTTTAATTAAGCACTTCGGTGACAATAATATCAAAAACAATGGAACATCAACAAATTAATTTTTGTCCGAATTCTATACCTGTAGCCTTGTAAATGAAACCAGAGAAAGGAAGTATATATCGACCATGATATAACGGCGGAACTCCTGAAATATTTCCGAAATGCTAGGTCCGCATAAGAGATCATCATTGAGTATTCAAAAAGATGAGTAGAGTCGAATCTCATAATTTCTGATACTTATACGGATTCGTACTTATTTTAATATCATGGAACTTCAATTCATATTTAAAGTTTAAAGTACTCATCATACTCATACTTATGATACGAGAATCACGAAATAAGTATGATTCGCTTACGAACACTAAAATACTCACTAAAAGGTTGTGTGTTTGCTCTGCTTGCTGTTCTGTTTTTTTTTTTGTAAATGCAACAACAACTAAGACTGTAAATTTTGATGAAGTTATGAATCAAAATGAGTAGGCTTTATGAATCAAACATAATGAAAACATGAAAACATATTTCAAATGGTATGAGTTTGATGTCAACGTTGTACGCATGCTCATTGCAACCTGTACTTATAAATTAACGTTGTATTGAGTACGAATGAATCAGAGTACATAGTTAAATTTCAATATTGTTGATTCACTTATATTCAAAATTTCATGATTAGCGAAAAAACGATTCATTGCTGATCTCTGGTCATTAGCATATTAGCAAAGAGTAGTTGACGACAAAAATACCTGACATTTGAAAAGAAGGATTCGTCAAAAAGGAGATATCTTTGGACACCGTTTCACATGACACCATATATGCTATTCTGGCTGGTATGGATATCCCTGAAAATATTATACTCCTTATTAGGAAGGTATAACGGAACGGTAAGCTTACCATTTGCGACTTTCTCTTGAGTAAAAAAACAAATACAATTTTAGTACATATCTTTCCACAAGTTTGTACACAGTAGTCGGTTAATTTAATGCTTATTACAGATTGACTTTGAACAGTCAATACCAACTTTGTATCTCTGCTTCATACGGACCTACATAATTGGTCATAACGACCCTTCAGTCGGTATTACGACCTAGTTTCTCACACCACTTATGTTGTGTGCGTTAATTTTATATAGTTATAGTTTAAAGTCGGCAATTGTATTTGCTCTCAGAGTTTTTGCCAGAAATCTGCTGAGAGGAAGTCCACGTAGAAATATTTTTTCATATTTTTGTTTTGATGTCTGACCTGGGATTTGAACCTTGGCCTTGCGTCTAATAAGCCGACACACTACCTACTAGACTACGGCAATTACAATGTCATACGGACCTGCGAGCACAAAAGACTATAATAAAAATAAAATGTTGACTGAAAACACTGCAGGTATGTGACTGCAAATATTAATGCACAGGCAAACACAAAACCCAACTTTACCTCTTATACTTAGAGGCAAGTATATCGAAAATGTGGATTTTTTTCTTACTTTGGGAGAACAACATTTGAAGATGGCAGTTCTTACGTTGCCAGCAAAAGAAAGGCAAGTGTAACATTCTAAATAAGGTGTGGAGGTATTAGCCGCTAACACAGCAGCATTAAATCAGTGCAGATCTACACCATAGGGCACAATGAATGCTAATGTCAAAGAGCTCCAAGCGTTCGTAAACAGATTTCTGTGCATCTATGGGCTTAACATAATACCAACGGACTAGAGTATTCAAAAAACCGACATTTTCCCAAAAACCGGTTTTCGAATAATTCGAAATTTTGACATTTAAAATATGGTCATTAGTTGGATACTTTCCTGAATTTAGGTACACAATAAGGGTGTTAATTACTTTAATTCTACGTTTAGTAAGTCTTATGATTAGTCTGTTGCATAATTCTTACGCATATTGCGTGTTAATTCTGTTTAAATTATTAAATAAAAATTTATGAATTGCTTCTCCTTCTATAAGTGTTACAGAATCCTTAGATAACTCTTTAATCGCTTTTTTCTAATGGTTGCAAAGTTTTCCAAAGATTTTCTAAAGCTTCAATTTCGATAGGTGAGAATGGTATTAAAGAAAAGTCCATCAAAGCATGGTCCACACATTTCCATATAATTAAAAAAATTTCAATCATTTTCGATAACGAATTCCATCTGTGTTTTACGTCACATACCAATTTAAGTTCTTTACCTTCTTGGTTTTTTACAAAATACTGGAGTCGTTTTTGCTTTTCGTTTCATTTATTGAAAATTTTTACGTATTTTCGCAATTTTGCCACAACTTCTCCAACTTCAGAGCAGACAGTAAGGATACTATCTATGTCAATGTCAATATTGTTTTCTTCTTCACCTTCGCCTTCTTTATTTCCATTATTATCATCAGAATTTTCTTCCTCACTTCCACTACGCACAAATGAATGGCATGATTCATGCATAGCTGTGATTCTGGTAAAATATTACTACCTTATTTTTTCATAACAGCTGCCCCATCATGTGTTGAAGCGACGACATCAGTTCCAAGGGATAAGTTAAATTCCTCCAATTTTTTTTAAATATAAATAATTTCATTTGTATATTTACAAAAAGAGGAGAAAAATAAAAAACCGGTTATTTAACAGAAAAAACCGGTTTGTCGAATACTTCTAAAATATGAAATATTCGAAACTGGTCGGTTTTTAAAAGTAAAATCACCGGTTAACCGGTTCCCGGTTTCGGTTTTTGAATACTCTACAACGGACGATCATTTTATCAGAACTAAAAAAATTTTAACATTTAATGTGGCCACATTTTGCTTTTTTCGTATATTGGTGTTTTGTAAAATGGACTCATCAATTCTCGGCCATTTTTCATATTCTGTTAACCAAAGCTCTGCCTGATTTTGTTGAACTGGGCTTCTTATTATTATTCTCTCTTTCAGTACATTCTATTAGATTAAGATCCGGCAACTATGCAAGCAAAACCAGACATTTGATGTTGGTTTCAATAAGCCACTATATTACTATCATCGCCTTGTTCTTCGGGTCATTTTTGTGAAAAGTTGCGGAAGTCACGTAATTAACACTTGTCTTATGAGTGCCTCTCACAACCAAATTAAGCAATCTATATGGCTAAAATTGTTAATATAAGTATACATATTCGACACGAGTGCACCAACCTAAAAGTCGAATGTAAGTAGCCCGCGTAATTTGAAAATTCCCCTGTTTCTTTAACATTTTAATTAAAGCTGACTACCATGAAAATTGGTAGTTTATAAACATTTTATATTCTAAAAAGGAAAAAACTTAAAGGAACTGGAAAACTACTCTTTTTATTAAACGTATTGAAGGTTAAAAAGTCAACGCCACTGCTGTCATGTGATGTAAAATATTTTCCGCTTTTTTGTTTGTTTGTTTATTGGTTTATAGATGTAAAAATAACCCACATTTATCCCATAAATTTTAATATAAATCTGAATACAAAATCCAGACGAAATTTACGTTTTAAAATGCGTCAGCTTCGTTTCAAAAACGTCTCGTGAATGATTCAGTTTTTCAAATCACATGATTAGATTTACATTCAAATTAAGTGCATGATTTTACTACTTCTGACAACAGCTTAAAATATCATTTAATTCAAAATTTTCTATTGCAAACATAATTTCATTCCATTCTAGCTAGACAAATCAGACACTTTAATTAATTCAGAGAAAATTTTTTCAAAGAAATTTTAGATTTCTTATTTCCTAAAATTCTTGCTAAATTATAGCATATCTAATAATTAATTTATTTTAAAAAGTTGGTTGGACAGAGAAAAATTTTAAAGCACATTTTCTTTTGAAAAAGTCTGATCTAATCATTGTTTTTATTAGAATAATTCGTATAATTTTAATTTTATATTATACCCCCCTTTTCTTGTAAAAACTTTCAATTTCATGCCGTAAACTTTAATTTGTATTTTTATTGCTGTTGAAGTAACTGTTATTGGTTTTGAACAATTTTTGGCCATAAACGCTAATTAAAATGTTAATTTTATTGTTAATAACAACGAATTTAAATTCATATTTATTTAATAGGTGATCGATGTGAGAAGTCATATAAACGATCAAAACAAAACAAAAAAAAACCACAAAACTTCTCAACTTATCCATACAAAAAAAAAGAAAACAATATTAACCACATACATACATACAGCCATACAAGACTTTTAGCTTTTGTTTAATTATAACCCGATTGGTTTGTTCTCCTGTTGTTGTTTTACAACAATAATTATAATTTTTTATTTTTGTTCATATTGATGCATTTAACAGGTTTTAATGGAAAAAATTCAAAATTAAAAATTCAAATTCTCAACAACACTTCAGACTGAAAGAAAAAAAAATTTGAAAATCAAAATTCAAAAATAAAAAATAAACAAAAAGAAAAGACCGATAAAAAAACCACAGTCCAAAAAATTCCCTACTCTTAATGAATTGCGGTTTATTTAATGTATCTCACAACAACTACAACAATATTATTAATTATATAGACTGTGTGTGCACCATCGTCGTCATACTCATCTCCATCATTAAAGCTTGACTTGATTCGCAAACTCGTGATAACGCAATTTTTAAACGTTCCAAATACAATAACAAGAAACAATAATTTATTCTATCAGACTCATTATAATAAAAATTCATAAATTAATTATCAAAATAAGTTATTTTACATATGTATATGTAGATAGCCCCACTACTATACATATAAGTATGAGTCAGTAGGGAATTTTCGATGACAACCAAATTAATTGTAATGATAACAGTTTGCAGACAGGTTGATAGAAATTTTACGCACATTTTTAAATAAAACAACAACAAAAATAACGGATTCTTTGTCGTAAGAAACTTAAAACAAAAATAGAAGAAATGATTACTAAAATATTGTTCCGAAATATTTGGGATAACATATGTAATAGGGATGCCAATAGAGAAATCCCGAATTACAAAATCCCGGGATTTTCGGGATTCTCACATCCCGAATACCGGGATTTTTTAAAACTGTTCCCGGGAATTTTCGAGATTGTAAATTCATACATATACACTTTATAAAGTAAGAAAAAAATTGAGTCTACGGCATTGTTTTTTTATTTAATAATAGATTAAATAACAGTTATGTAGTTTTTCATGTGTATCATGCAACAATTAAGTGAATGTTCTAATATCACTCGACATCGAATTGAATAAGAACCCAACTTCCATTGTTAAAAAGTTAAACGTTGCCCTCGAAGTCCAATAAAATCTGTTAATACCGCTGATGGTTTAGACAATCAACTTTCTAAAGAAATAGATTTGATTGAATCACGAGGTGTTAGAGGTGAATAGTTACATATATTCTGCATATAAATAGTGTTCTTAAAACGGTAGGTACTTGTTTCTTCACTAAAGTGTTTATACATATATGATGCATTTTTTTTTTTATTTTTGTTACTTTTTGTTCTGTTTTTTTTTTTATTTTATTTTATAACATGTATATTGTGATAAAGATCAAAAATTAATGAAATTTTTAATAAAACAATTGTTTTTAGCTTCTTTTATTAAGAGAAAATCCCGAAATCCCGGGATATTGCGGGATTTTTGGAACCCGAAATGTCCCGAAAAATCAATCTCGTTTGGCATCCCTAATATGTATGTATGGCTTAGTTTAGTGTGTTAATTTCTTTAATGAATATGAATATGTATGAATATATGTGTATGTATAAAACTCTAGACTTCCTTTTAATGAGTAAATAAATCATAAATAAATAATTAATTAAGAGTAATATTCACAACATAATCAAGATGGGCGTAGTAATTTTTTTTTTTGGAAATTTAGACTTTTCCAAGCAAAAGTTCGAATTAGGGAGCTATGTAGTGTCTTTATAGCACAACATTCTTCTTGACCCCAAAGAAATTTAATCAATAGTTTTATTTTATTCATCTTATAATCATTGTGGTCGCCAAGAGCTCAAGTTTAGCTTTTGTATAAAAATATGGATACAAAAGTCTTACTTTCGACGGGTAGTCTTCTAGCAAAGGCTCTGAGAGTATTGAAATAACTGTACATACACCAGAGATCAGCAATGAATTGTTTTTTCGATACTCATAAGCACTCATGAAATTTTGAATATAAGTGAGTCAACAATATTGAAATTTAACTATGTACTCTGATTCATTCGTACTCCCTACAATGTTGATTTATAAGTACAGGTTGCAATGAATATGCGTACAACGTTAACATCAAACTCATACCATTCGAAATATATTTGATTCATAAGCCTACTCATTCAGATTCATAACTTTAGGTAAATACTTATAATACTTATGAATGATTCAAGTGACTCGATTCATTTATCAAAATTTACAGTCTTAGTTGTTGTTGCATTTACAAAAAAGAAAAAAGACACATAAGCAAAAAAACAAATAGAACAGCAAGCAGAACAAACACACAACACTTTGGTGAGTATTTTAGTGTTTGTACGCGAATCGTACTTATTTTGTGATTCTAGTCGATGTTGAATCATGGAGAGTCCGAATCAACAACATTCAAAGTACTTCAAATTTTGAATATGAGTAGATGTTCCGTGATATTAAAATAAGTATGAATGCGTATAAGTATCAGAAATTATGAGTATGATTCGATTCTAATCAGCGTTTTTCATTGCTGCGTTCTGACATACACCAACTTGCTTTAGCCTTTTGAATATTGCAACAAATATTTAAAAAAAAAAGATTTTTAAAGGTATAAATAAATGAATTAACTCAATAGGAAAATTATAAAAGTCTGAACTCGTGAGAAATTAATTAACATACATACGTCAAGTTTTTTCTACACAAAGATTAAAAAAAATTGGTTGATGGACCTGCATTGGATATTAATTGCATTTTGCATACTTTTTCTTCTCGATTCAATATGTCATACTTCAGGAAAAAATATTCAAAATATCTCAAATGTGCTCGATTGGTTTATATTGCAGCATAACCAACATATGAGTTAACCCTGCATAATGTTGGCAGTATGATTGGGGTCATGATCTTAAAAAAAAACGTAACCGGGTTCAAGTCCAAGTTCCAACCGATGGCTTCAGATCTTATTTAAATATACTCCTATACTAGTAACAGTGAATAACACACATACATACAGAATTGGCTATTACAACCCTTCAGTCAGAATTACGGTCCAGCTTCTCATACCACTTATGTTGTGTGTGTTAATTTTATACATGAGTTGCGGGATCTATAGTTTATGGACGATTCCGAACGACAGATTTTTTAGAAACGTTTCATGGCAATTTTATTTATTCTCAAAGTTTTTGCCGGCAATCTGCTGAGAGGAAGTCGCCGATGAAATATTTTCATATTTTCGTTTTGATATCTGACCTGGGGTTTGAACCGTGGCCTTACATCTAATAAGTCAACACACTACCTACTAGACTACGGCGACTTGAATGACATCCTCAACGAAAACCAATCAGCCCATTTCAGCTGCATCCATAGTTCGTAGAACTTTTATGGGTGAATTTCTGTATTTAGTTTTCTCCATAAATTGGTTCGAACATTATGTATTTCTAAATCTCTTGTGCTTACTCAGTAAATAAAACTTTTTTTCCAAAATCAATAACAAATTTAAGCCGAACTTTACTACTGTTTTGCGTTTGAAGTCATTGTTACGCAAAACATTTATTATTGTTCTTAATGACAGTGTAATCTCAAAACATATATATGCCTCGGCAAATTTTCAGCACTTATGAGCACTTATTTCGTATCTTAATTAAGCTGTTTGAAACTACTTTTTATATTTCGAATATAATGTTTCTTAGATCTTCCGGATCGAGAGCACAATTGTGTGAGTTAAATTTACAATGTTTGGTGTATCTTCGTGTTTTATGCTTCCACATCGGAATTTGACAACAATATTTCAAACTGAATCCCCTTTCTAGTTTCCATTTTCCATGATTTAAATTACAAAACTACCAGCTTACTTACTTACAGCTTAAAGCTAAATGAAATCTTAGTAACTAACATTCGTTGATTCGTTTCTATTTGTAATTTTTATTTCAAACTAACTGTACACTGCGCGTGTTGCTGCGCCACCAACTAAAATAAATTTGAAGGAAAGACATTACACAAATGTCCAATTAATTTTGAATCATTTTATCAAGGTTGGCAACCGAAACGAATAACGGTATCGGTAACGGTATCGGTAATCAATTTATTATTATTTCGGTATCGGTAACGGTATTTAAATTATATCGGTTTCGGTGTACCGGTATAAAAGTAATATATCGGTATTTATACCGGTATTTATATTAAATATATCAAACCCAAATAGAAACAAAATTTAAAACATTTTTATATAAATAACAGATTTATTAATTTAAAAACAAACAATAAGAAATAACATTCTCCTTAAATCTAAGAACACAAAAGTTTACAAATATTAAATATTTGTATTAGGAGATCATACAAAAATAAATTTTTGTTTAGAAAAAAATAATTCAATTCATGAATAAATACTTTAGAATATAAAAACATTAGACTAACATTTTAGGTTACATCCTCAAAAAGAAAAGTTAAATGTTAATTTAATTTAATTGAATGAATACATATAAACTTGAAATTTTAAAATAATTCCTCATTAGATCGAATGACTACAACTGCATTTAAACCGTCATCATCCAACCTATTCCGACTTGCGTTCATAATATACTTTACTCCTGAAAATAACCGTTCCACACTTACTTGTGTGTGGCAGGTACAGCTAATATAACTTTAGAAATGGCATATAGCTCTGGTTTGGCTGTACTTTTTTCTTTCCGCCAATTGAGAACATTCACATGTCTTTGTACTCGTTTTTCATTTCTAAAAGCACTTAGCAATTCACGTATTTTATTGCTATTTCTTTCTCCATATTTCTAAGAATAGCTTCCACGCTATCAGAGGATGAACTCGAGCTACAACTCATATTATCATCAACGGATGTGCAGCAGTTTTCGGAAAGTATGTCCATTTTAACACTTACTTTTACGATGTGGTCAATTGCTCGTTCGACAAAAACATCCTTCAGTACAAGGTTCCAACGAGGATCCATAAACAATGCACCTCGGAAGGCTTCATTTTCAAAAAGAATATGCTCTTTCTTTTTCATGTCATGAAGTAAATTAAATGAGAAATTGTTTTTAACTTTTTGTAGTTCAATTTTACATGTAAACCAGGCGTCGAAGGCGTCTCCAAATGTTAAGTTTTCTTTTTGAAGCTGTTTCGTAGCTATGTTTGCTGGTCTTAAAGCGCTCACAGCATCTTTTATATTTTGCCAAATTTCATTGGATATAAAAAAATCGCTGTTAGCTCTGGATAAATTTACACAAAACTCTTTCATTTTGTCATCCACAAAAGTTGACAACATATCGAAAGTAGATGACCACCGGGTAGTACAGTCAATTGTAGGTTTATTAAGATTCTGATTTTTTAGCAACATATTTATATTTGGCGTTCTCAATTTCTTAACAACACCTCTGGCTTTTTCAATAACCTTTAACATTTCACGCTCCTTAAAAACAGCATTTACTACGAGTTGCAGGGTATCAGCAGCACATCGAATGCCTGTATGTAAAAATATTATTTAAAAATGGTTTAAATACTTAAAAATTAATCTTAACAATACATTTCGGGTTTCAAGTAAAATTTTCTAGAGTTTCATCAAATTCTGTATCACCACCCTGTTCGTTTTCATTAATTTCTTCCGAGTCGTTTATCAAAGATATACATTTGATCATATTTCGACCATTATTAGTTGTACACGTATAAATCTGATCAGTAGTGATATTATACCTCTGAAGTATGCTAATTATTGTGTTTCGGAGATATTCCCCCGTATGACGTTCAAAGAGTTCAGCTCCGGCCAAAGTTCTTAAAACGATTTTGTCATTAGCAATAAATTGAGCGTTTACACCTGAAACAAAGAGTTATATACATTAATAAATACGGAATGTAATCATCAATAATCGTCATAACTAACCTAAAAATGCCCGGTTTAAATGGGTAAGACCATCTATTTTTAATGAGATCAATTTTCCCTCCATTTCTGTGTAGATTGTTTTAACAATTTCCTTATGTTTTTTCATTATTTCTTCTCTGATTTGTTTTCTATTTATTGCGAAATTTCCCAGTCCTTTCAAAATTGGTTCGATTATTTTACGGAACCCTGAATCCTCAACGACTGAAAAGGGTCTTCCATTAACCGTGCAAAGTTCGACACAAGACTTGAGCAAAACCTCTTTTGGCATTGTTATATTTACTTTTAACATTGTATTTAATATGGTTCTGTTAACAACTGATGTTGATGAATTATCCTTTTTTTATAGTTTTATTTTGCATTTCAGATGAAATCTTCTCCCAAATTTCTTTGTGATGTGTTCTAATGTGGCATGCTAAATTTGTATCGTGGTCATTCATTCTATGTGCATATAAATAAAAATGTTTTCAAAAATTCACAATGAAAATATAAAACGAAAGTACTTACATTAACAATTTTTCCACATATTTTTTCTTTTTCAACTATTACACACTTATTCACTTTTTTTCGAAATCCAATTTAAAAAAATTTTCTGCAAACATTTCGCTTTGGTCGAGGCATTTTTATTGTAAATATTTGATTTTTAAATATTTTTAAATCTATAATTTTTTCAACTACGATTTGTGCGTCACTTTTCATTCAAAGAAAATCTTGTTTTTATTGTTTACGAAAAGTAAATAAAGATCAAAAACAAAGTTGTATATGAGTGTCAAGTTGCCAAACTATTTCAGTAGCAAAATAATTTAAAGGCATATGTAATTTCAACCATTTCTGCAAACATTTATAGAAATATCGGTATTGAAACGGCTGCCATACCGGTATTTATCCATAATTGATACTGGTATTATATCGGTATAATGGTAAACGGTATATGAATACCGGTATATGTACCGAAAATTTATTTCGGTATCGGTATAAATACCGGTACTTACTTTTAAACGGTATTTAATCGGTATCGGTATTATAACGGTATCGGTTGCCAACCTTGCATTTGATTGATTTTGTTTCCCGTTGTCCTGATGATTGGGATGAACGGGCCTGAGTAGTACGCATT
Organism: Sarcophaga variegata; assembly: GCA_932273835.1. Taxonomy (NCBI): domain Eukaryota; kingdom Metazoa; phylum Arthropoda; class Insecta; order Diptera; family Sarcophagidae; genus Sarcophaga; species Sarcophaga variegata. The sequence continues at coordinate 76,322,300 of OW026359.1, forward strand.
CGATCAGTTTCTAATCTCACTTCTCGTTGTTCAAGAGGTTCAAGCGAACGGGTCTCAGCGGCATATACTCGAAGATTTTCCAGTGTCAATGCTCGTCTGATTCTGAGGCTCGTAATGCTCTTTTCTTCCGTGCTTGAGGTGTAGGTCGACCCAGGGTTGGCAAATGACATTTCTAAATTGTGCAGACCCGCGTTTTAAATTGTACTTTTTTGACCCTAATTGTACAAAACACATTTTGTATTGGAAATATGTATGTTTATTAGAAATATATATTTTATTTTAATAAACAATATAAAAACATAACAAAAAAGTACATACGAATTCAATTGTACTGTTGTAACAAACAAATATTATAATTATTAATTTTATGGAGAAATTTAATTTTTCCAATTGATAAATATATATTTTTTATAAATTAATAATGTATGTATATATAAATACATAAAACAGTCTATAATTTTTTAAATGGTTTTTACTATAGTTTTGATAATAAATTTTTCGTTAATTTATAATTATAACAATAACAGTTTGATGAATTTATTAAATCTTTAGTTTGTATTAAACCTGTGTAGTGTAGTTACATGCAGTCCGTTTCTCTCTTTTGTTTTTATTATATTTTGATACGAAAAAATTCGTTCCACATTTGCGGATGAATGAGGAATAGATAATATCCCTCTTACTACTTTACTAAGTTCTAAAAACATATGTTCATTTGATTCGTTTTTAATTTAAAAAATTTTGGTCCAAAAATTGCTCATATTTTAATTTTTATACGATTTTATAATTTCTAAATCAGCCAATGTTCTGAATTGTGAATTCTGGTGTTCATTAGCAAACATTTTTACTATTATTGGTACGACGCTGTTAGTTTTTCCAGAGATAACATTTTCTGGGGAAAACTTTTTAAACCAGTATAAGGTTTCATTATCAAAATTGAAATTTGTTTTCAGAACTTTGTAAACAAAAATTTTTGACATTTTTTTTAAATTGAATGATAACATTTTCTTCAATTTCATTATTTGATATATAAATATCTACATGGGTTCCGCAATAAACATCTTCTAATGGAAGATAATTATCTTCATCATTTAGATCTAAATTTGATATTTCATACTTATCAAATAAATCTTTTAAAAAAAAATAATTGCGACCCATTTGGCGGAATAAAAATGTTATTCGTTCTAAAATTATATGAATTCGAGCGTCTTTTGCTTGCATTTCTAAATTTAATGAATTTATTATTTTTAAGGCATATTTCAAAACTTTGAAATTGTACAAAATGGGTGATTGGTGTACCATTGTACTTTTGATGTTTGAGTTGTACCAAAAAACGTACAATTGTATCAATTTTGCCAACACTGGGTCGACCAATTGCTTATCATTCATTTTGAATAATTTTCAGTGACACCATCCATCGGAAATTAATCCCACCAACCTCCGTCGACTCATGCGCAACAACTTTGTTAAAAAATGTACAGTTTACGATTTAATTCATTTTAAGTAATTTTCAGTGGCGCCACCTGTCGGATATTGATTATACCCACTTAGAAACCTTCCCCGGCTCATGCGCAACAACCTTGCTAAAGATCATAACATGATCCAATGCATAGTTTACGATTCTATAAGTTACATACAAACAAACATTCATTTTTATATATATAGACTATGGGAGGTGACACGTTCACTATAGCCAATCCGCCCATTTTGTTCATACTGTTGTTTAAATTCATAGAGGACGTTGTTTATAAACAACGAAAGATGTAGAACCTGTTACAGTAGACCAAACGCCTGATTAGCAGAAAATAACTTGAATAACGGAATTGAAACAATTCTAAGAAATACATAACAGTTTTAAATTTTTCAGAGCATCCTCCTCCATTCTAACGACAAGGCCGAGCCAGCAGCGATGTTAATACGCTGCACAACGTCTATGTCGTTGAGGAGCTCATACAGCTCATTATTGGATCGGATGCGGAAATCATCGCCAACTCGTACTGGACCGAAGATCTTACGTAGGATTTTTCTCTCGAATACCCTCAAGGCGACTGCATCAATGCTTAATAGGGTCCATTCCTCTGCGTCATAAAGAAGCACGAATACTCTTGTAGAGTATTAGTTTTGTCGTACGAGAGACGTCTCTGCTACTAATTGTCTGTTGAGGACATAGTAGCACTTGTTGGCAAGAGTGATCCTGCGCTTGATCTCCAGACTGACATAATTTTTGGTGGTAACGGCGGAGCGAAGGAAGAATAGTTATCGGCCGTAATCTGAGATTCAATACACCGCAAGTCTCTACTTGTCGATAACATATACTTTGTTTTGCCCTCATTTACTCCCAGACCCATCTTAGTAGACTCCCCTTCAATAGCACTAAAGGCAGCAGTAACATCTCGCTTGGTACGCCCTTTGATGTCAATGTCGTCAGCGTACGCAAGCAACTGGACATTTTTTTGACAAATAGTGCCATTGCGATGCACTCACGCCTTCTGCAGAACACTCTCCACGACGAAGTTGAAGAGGTCGCATGATAAGGGATCGGCTTCTCTGAAACAATGCACGGTATTAAAAGGTTCGGAGAGGTCCATCCCAACCTTGACGGAGCTGCTGGAATTGCTCAACATTATTCTTAAATTATTATAAATTAGCTTCGCAGATATACCGAGCTCAGACATTGCGGTGATCCCTTATGGGGATATCGAAAGCTGCCTTATAGTTGACTTGTTTTTCGTGAGTCTTTTCCAGGATTTGACGTAGTATGAATATCTGGTCAATGGTGGACTTACCATATTTGTATTATAATAACATAATAATAAATTCTTTATGAATTGTCAAAATTGCAAAGTTCGATATAATTACACAAATTTTCAAATAAGATGCTTCATTACTTCATTTACAATGGAATATAAAAAGCATCCAACAAAGTAGCATCTTCCATTAGTTATGTAGCTTTTATTATTTTTTCAAGCAAAGTGACAGGCCCTTGATATGTAACTTAAAACAACATATGTATGTGTTTTTAACAATGTTTATCATTTTTTATTTAAAATACTTTTAAACGTGATTCTTAATTTCAAATAAAAATAGGTGTTAATATTTTGACTTTGAAGTCAAGTTTGTAAGCAAATTACGTACAAGTCTGTAAAGAAATGCGAGATGTAGAGTAATTGAAAGAAAAAAGTTTAGCAAAATGCTTGGAGGACAATATCAATTTTAGCACTAAAAATATTCCAATGAACATAAATTATATGATAATAATATAATATAATATAATATAATATAATATAATATAATATAATAATAAATAATAATCAGTGTATATAATATAATATAATATAATAATAGAAATTATTTTAGTTTGACGGTGTAAAATCTAAAACATTTTTCTTAACTGCTTTCATATTCAACTAAGAATTTTAATAGCTTTATCGGATCTAATATAATCTGATCTGAATCTTATCAGCCTCACGATCGTGATCTTTTTTTTTAATAACTAGAAAGTCTAAAAAATTTATTAAATGGATATTGAGATCTCAGTGAATGAATACATAATGAGTACGGATTTAATTAGCTTTCATCCCCACTTCAGTCCCAGTCAGAACAACATAAACAACATAGTAAAAATTTTCTATTCTTCATTTAAATTAATCGAATCGAACTTCAGAAAATATTATTAAATATTCTAGAATTAGTCTTTCAATATTTTTATCGCAGTTATTAATAACATGAATAATGCTGAAAGTCTGATTTTTTTTTCTCAGTGTTTTTGGTAATGAAACTAAAATAATAAATTTCCATTTAAAAGTGTCTAATGTACAATATTGTACATAGAGACCGTTAACTGTTGTGTTGACAATGATTAAAGCATACGCCCAAAATGCTTTTTTCTTACGAATTTATTCATATGAATGTGGCAAATGTAATTGCACTGAACCAATTCGTTGTAATGGGGCGTTTTATATGCCAGATTGTATGGGTGCACGTGACAATAATTTCTTTTGGGTTTTTTTTTTTTTTTGTTAATTTATAGCTAATCGACTCAGAAATAAAAATTTTTAGCTTGTCAAAAAGAACTTGTCGAAAACAAAACAGTGCAACCTAATCTATCTTGCAAATTATGTGTCATGTTAAACATGACACTGCAATTTTTGTTGTGATTTTTGTTCATCATGTAAATTAACAATCATTATAATCGTTATGCCTAACAAATGCGGAAATTAAGGCACAAGTATGTATGTACATGTAAATCAGTTCAATATGCATCGAATCTTAAATTTAATTAGTTTAGAAACTTTAGTATAAAATTGTACATGCAATTATGGAACATCAAGTATAAACATGGTTTTAACGCCAAATAAATTTCTATTTGGAAAATATTTCTCATAATTCCACTGTTAACAGACAAATTACAATTGTAATCTTAAAACTTTAACAATTTTGTGATTGTTTAATAAGTATTGTTTAACTAAGTATTCTATTGTAATACGGCATTGCCTAAAAATTCGACACCTACGTCGGAACGTTCCAAATCGTGCATCTTACATAACCAAATCTGGCACATCTGCCTTCTGTTTGTAAAAACATATATATATATATGTATTTATAAAGTGTATAGAAAACTATAGAAAGCAAAGGAAATGGATAATATTGTTTATTAAAGAACGATGGTTTCTACAAAAGGATTATAATTAACCGTAAATTGAGCTTTAAAAAACTTCATTATTGATAGATTTTGTCAAAAAATTTAAATATTTTTTTATATTTTAATTCACTTTAATGAAACTATTTTATTTTATTATTACATTTTATTATCACTTTTATGAAATTTACGCCAAAATTTTTGGCATGATGTATGTACATTGCAGAATGGTTTTTAAAGTAAAAATCAAATACTTCATGTCAGTTTGGTTTTATTTTTTTTTTTCTAAATGGTAACATTTGAATACCTAGCACCTTTGCTTTGCGGCGTTTTATAAGTCTTCAATTTTTTAGATGGAGTAGCTGATTAGCATTAGTAACGCTCTCAATTGAGCGCTGGGTGAAACCTGATGGTACAAACCATTGTTATATTTCGTTAGGAAAATTTGTTGTCAACGTTATATGAAGTAAAAAAGTATCCCGTTGCAATAGAATACCGATTATGTATATAACAATGCTCTCTCTTTGATTTCTCTATGGTTTCCTGGATACAGTTTCACCAAATACGGCTGTAAGTGGTTGCTACGCACGTATCATGTATTTGAATCTAAAACTGCCACTTCAATTTCGGTGGATTACGAAATTTATAACGACCCTAAAAAATCAATTAGTTACCAATCTACAGCGACAAAATTATTGGGAATTTCAATAATTTCCTCTTTTTTTGAAAACACTTAATAGGTGTAAATTTATCATCATTTCCGAGTAGCACATTATCAAAGCGAATGATTCTGTTATCTCATGCTTACGTAGTTGACCGAAATATTATACTTCTGTTATATCTATGAAATAAAACATTTTCACGTGAGATAAATATGAGAAGAACAGTAAGAAAGACTCTACAACATTTCAAGAAACAGCTGCAAGCATTCTGGGTGAAAATTGGTAATATTTTCCGTTCCCAAACTACTAAAGGCATACCGTTCCCTGTTCCAACCTTGGTCTGACGTCTAATCATCGAACACGCTACATACTAGACTACAACTAATTCAATTAATACCAAAAACAGAAAATTCAAACTTTTCACTATCATCCATCACTTAACTTTCAATTCCTTCTCGCATACCATAAATAATGTATTATTTACGTTAAAACTTCACAAAATCTTTGAAAACTTAAAAAAATTCCATACGCAATTCCATACAAAGAATCCATAGGAAAGTCGTATGTTTTAAAAAATGATACATAAGACAGAATTATGAAGTTTTTAAATTTTTTAAGTTCTGTTTTTATTTGGTTTAAAATAATGGCGATAACAATACTAACGATTAAAAAAATTATCAGGCTTCTTAGTTTTTCTGAATTAATTGAAATGTATCATTTTTGACACAAAGCTCGACCTATGGTGAAATAACCATATGTACATATACATACATACATATTTTATTATAAAATGGTAAATTTCTCAATAAAAATTCTTTTAAGTTATCTGCTATTCCTTATAGTCCCACATTATTATTCGGAACAACGTTCTTTAATGATTCCTAACTACTTTTGCAAGAAATTAATTCTAAGCAAAACTCTTTTTTACCTTGTTATTGTTAGTATTTGTCGCTGTATCTTCAACTTTAATTACAAGATTTTTACGATTTAAAAATTGATTCGCCTGTGCTAGTGTATGTCGATATAAAAACACAGAATCCGTGGATTTTCACGTATCAATGTTTTAAAATTTTTTAAAAGAGAAAATAAAATTGGAGGGACGTGACATTAACATAAACGATGGAAGATTTTCACTGTCTTATTGAATGTTGTCTACGTACATTATTTGAAAAACAAAAATTGCCTTTAAACTCCATTGTGCCACCGGCCAGATATGAAAGATTTATTATGTTCTTATACATAATTTTAAACCCAATAAACACATCAAATAGTTTTTAGTTTGACTCTAAACGATATTCATATAAAGCAACTTGATTGGAAAAGTTAACCGTCAAATGGGGTTGGGTTAATTGTGGCCACTTAAATGTAAATGCTGTTGATTAGAACATGAACAAATTAAGATTTTAAAAAGAATGCCAACAAAACAACACATTTTTAGTTTTTAATTTTTTCTTCTTTTTTTCATTTTTTCTTACTCCTGATCGACTAAATGACTGTCAGGGTGGGTTGCATGAATGAATATGAATTAGCCATGGCCCATGGGTGCTAATGAGTCTGATTGAACTATTTGTATTTTGTTAAGCTGAAAATGTATGCATTTGTATATATGTATTCCGAATTGTAAATGTTTAATACATTATTTATAAATAAAGAAATAAATGCTTATTTTATGGTATGCACTTCAAATTAAACAACAAAGCCCAAAGTAAATTGAGAATTGTACAATATTTCATTTGAATTTGCCATAAAAGAAAAGAATAAACGAAAACAGAATTAAAACGGAATTAGTTTGACATTTTCAATTAATCGACATGAAAATACAGCGAATGCTTCATTCGTTTGTTTGGTCGGAGGTAGAGTGGTGTTACATAATATTTTTCATAAACTATTAAACAGTTTTGTTTAATTCTTATTTACTTTTATTTAATATCGTGGCATAATCTCAACTGCTCACAATAATCGTGACCAGATTTTCTCAGTTTTTATTGAAATTCATCTCCCCTCTGATATCAACAAACATACGGAATAAATGGCAAAACAAACACTTTTTTTTTGTTCATTTTAGTAGAACACAAACAAACAAACAAAACAAAAAAAAACGAAAAATAAATAAAAAAACATATTTGCAAAAATAAAAAAATGTTAAATAAATAAAATGAAACAACACTTCCATATGACAAAGAGGGAACTGCACCGGGCCAAATGCAACAAATAAATTTTAAACTATCGGATATCAAATTCAAGTACAAAATATAGTGCACTTCATATTGAATATTAGGGGTCCATATATTTATAAGACAGATAAATTTTAATTAAAAACTTATGGCTGAATACATGCAGAATTCTTCATGTTAGGTTAGGTTAGGTCAGAGTGATAGCCTTGATAACAAAAGCTCACTTGAGCACGCATAGCGGTCCGTTGTGTCGCCACGAGTGAATGCAGTCCCTGTACTGACCAAGTTCCTACAAACCAGGGAAGAAAAAGTTGGTCAGTGCAAGGGCTGCACATATAAAGCACGACTACCCCACACTGGGAAACCAGCCAGAAAGCTTGATAAACGAAGCTATATCCTTGACATCAATGGACGATAGCTTCGTAAAGCTAACAAGGATTGGAATGTCTAATAACCTATATCTGCAACTCGCAAGAGATGGGCATTGACAAATAAAGTGGATAACAGCCTCCTCTTCCTCAGCGGATCTGCACCCACGATAGAAGTCGTTAAATGGAAGCTGCATTATTTCCGCGTATCTTCCCATAACACAGTGATCTGTAAGCATGGCCACTGTGATCGAATTCAAGTAACTGGTTGGTGCGCCTTCTATCCATTGAGGGCCAAGTGAGCCTTGCAGTGGAGCAGGACTCATCACTGACCCAGGATAGTATTTCCGTGCGATGGCCAGCTTGAAAGGGGTAAGTGACATTCCCAAGTCGAATGAAGATGATTCCGGAAGTAATGCACCAGCCCTGGCAAGCTCGTCGGCTCTGCAGTTTCCCGGAATGCCACTGTGCCCGGGGACCCAGATAAGTGTGACACTGAAGCGCCCAGAAAGAAGGCTGAGACAGCGGCGACATTCCCTGACGATCCTGGAGTTACAACGTTCGACAGAGATCTTATGACAGCCAGGCTATCAGAAAAGATCGAGATGATCGATGAGGTAAGGAACACCGTAGACGAGGATCCATTGAGCAGCCCGGTAGATGATCATTACTTCCGCCTGAAACACGCTGCAATAGTCCGGCAGTCTTCACTTCGACTTTTCAGGTCCAGTTTCCCAGAGTAAAATTCTTCATGTAGAGTGGTTAATTTTTTTCGAATCGCCATCACATTTTTCTTTTAATACACCTTCAATGACATCTCTTTCCAACTTAATGAAAAGAAGACAGAAGTTATATGAGAAAATAAACGCCTTAGTCATCTAGACTTCGGAAACGACAAATGGAGAAGTATCGAAAACAGCCCATTAACAAAAAAATTTTTAATTGAATAATTTTTTATTGCCCATAAGGCTGAATATATTTCTGTATTTATTTGTTTTTGTTCTTCTTCTAATTAGTAGTGAAAAATCAATAAAAAAATTATAATAGTAATAAAAATAGTAAAAGTAATAATAAAAATAACAGTAATAAATGGTAAAATAACAATAATAAAAATAATTAACAGTTATCTAAGCAACAATATATATACATTATTGTATAAAGATTTATGAATAATTATTCCCGCGGGTAATAAATTCCAAAGACGTATAGCAGAGATGAAACATTTTTCTGATGATTAAAGTTCGATATCTGAAGTGGATGAGATCATTTAATCCTTTAAAAATAATTCTCTCCTGGTTCTTATCTTAATGTAAATACACAACTACTCTTATTTTAGGCAGGTAATTAAGTGATGCACTATAAAGTATATTTGGTCACCAATTTGACTCACGGGCGTACTTATCTCACTACAGCATTATAACATATTTACATATTTGGCCATTACAACCCTTCAGTCAGACTTATGGACCTAGCTTCTCACATCACTTATGTTGTGTGTTAATTTTATACATGAGCGGCGGGATCTACAGTTTATGGACGATTCCGAACGACAGATTTTTGAGAAAATTTTCATGGCAATTATATTTGCTCTCAGAGTTTTTGCTAGTAATCTGCTGAGTGGAAGTCGCCGAAGAAATATTTTTTTTCATATTTTTGTTTTGATGTCTGACCTGGGGTTTGAACCGTGGCCTTACGTCTAATAAGCTAACACGCAACTAACTAGACTACGGCGACTTACTCATACAGCATTATAAGCCTCATTTAATTTTCATAGTTCGAAGCATAACGCGGAGCAAGGATTTCTCATCCATATAAAAGTATCGCTAATATATACAATGTATGACGAAGCGATTTGTTGGTGTATGGTAATGTACATAAAATTAAAGCACACAACATAAGTGGTGTGAGAAGCTAGGTCGTAATCCTGATTGAAGGGTTGTAATGACTAAATACGTATGTAATCACCTCGTTGAACGTACTCAATTGAGTATGATAAAATATCACAATTACTTTTAACACAAAAATATATCTATTAAAACAAAAAATTGGTTCTACGAAAAACTATAAGCTTTTTCTTCAAAAAATACTTTAGTCTGCTCATTTCAGTTACTGTGAAGTGCTAACACTACTACTGCTAATACTATTTCCACTTGTGTTGAGTAGTTGTACAATGGCACAAATTTATTTGCGACCACCAGTTTTATTTATATTTTTTGATGGTAAAGTAAAGTGATGTTTGAAGAATATACCGTTTTGTAAAGAAAAATTTTATGTGAACTAGTTTGAATAGTTCTTTTAGAAAAGGAGCAGTAGACGGTATGAAAGCTGTTGTGAAGAAAGTGACACAACAGATGATTGAAATGGTCAAAATCATATATCCAATAATGCACACGACTTTTTTATTTATTTATGCAATAGAACCCAATTTCAAACCAGAGCACCCGACACGACTTTTGTCAATTCTCCAAAATGAACACCAAAAAGCAACAGGTTTGATTTCTGTAATATGAGTTAACATCAAGAGCATTTACGGAATTTAACTCCATTATCATTTAATGAAAATTTTCTCGAAATAACATTGAAGGAATGCTAAACAAAAGACAAAAACTCAGAGTTCACTGCTTTTGATTATAAAAACGTGTGCTTTATTATGAATTCGAATTGAAAAATTATGTTTTATCCCAAACTAAAGTGTACTTAACACCCATTCGAAGTTGAACTTATCTTCTGTGAAACACATCTTGCATCTTATCATGCAAGTCACAAGTTTCAAGTTACGCAATGCGAATTTAACCACCATGCCAATTCCACCACGAGGTAAACAACAGGATATTATGTCAGTAAAACGGATAGTGAAAGAAGATGTATGCAACTAGCTTTAGATTAACGTAATATCACAAAGAATAAATAATTCATGTTTTTTTGTGTTCACATGTAAAGTTCACATTGTTATTCGTGAACATAACCTGATCTATAACAAACGATCTAAGATTTCTTAATCCATTTTTTTTGTCAGCTAGGATCTCACATCGATTCCACTTAGTTCGGATTGGGAGACCCAATTGCTATATAAATAACAAGAAGAGAAATGGAAAAGCATACATTTCGCAGGTCCTGTAATAATATTCCTATACTGTTCTTAGAACGTAATCCTAAAGAAACAGGTATCCTAGTAATTTAAAAAAAAATCTGATAATAATGAATAATATTCATAAAACAAAAACTCTCATGTTCACATTTTACTCATTCTAGATTGTTAAAATTTTTAGACTTTTTGTATACGATTCACTCCACTGTACATACATAATTGGCCATTACAACCCTTCAGCCAGGATTATGGCTTCTCACATCACTCATGTTGTGTGTGTTAATTTACTACATATGTGGCGTTACCTACAGTTTAAAGTCGACTCTCAACGACAGATTTTTGAGAAACTTTTCATAGTAATTATATTTATTCTCAGAGTTTTTGCCAGAAATCTGCTGAGAGGAAGTCGACGAAGAAATATTTTTTCACATTTCGTTTTGGGTTTGAACCGTGGCCTTACGTCTAATAAGTCAACACACTACTTGCTAAACTATGGCGACATTTAAACTTAAACATTGAATTTTTAAAAATTAGTGGCTACAATTCAAACAAAAAAACTATAATTTTTGAAAATGATAAAACTGGATTATCACATCAAAAAAATAATAAATTCGTAACATTCGGTATGACCCTAATATCAATTTTATTATGCGGATTTAACAGCTGTTCATACAAATATACAGCCACACATACCCAATCCAATTCAGTTGACATTCAACAGAGACCAATGACGAACTATTCATTGGCTCCCTGTGCCGTTTAACCATAAACATTAAGCGGAACTTTTTTCAGGTAATTTTATTGTACATACTACATACACTCTTATATTTACAACAACAGTAAAACCTTATGTATTCGAACAGAAATCTCGTCGCTAGCATTTATGAAGTATGAGGCACAAATAAAATTCAAAAAACTCGACTATAAAAATATGGCTTTTGAAAGACACACTAACAAAATAAATTTTGGTATTTAAATTCAAGTTTAAAGAAAGGTAAAAATCTAAACAAAGATAATTTGAAGGTGAAAAGTCCCATTTACATGGAACCTCTCTCTCTCTCTTATGGCTTTTCTGACGATCAGTTCTGGCCATTTTTATTTATGTGCTTACTTTAATCTCGTAATCTCGTCGTCCACACTGCTTAGTCTTGTGCCTGTCTTTTTTCCATGATATAATCAACCTTTTTAGCGATTAGTCAACCAGAGTGAGGACTAACGTCAATCAGAATGAAAACGATCGCACAATTTAGCTGTTGTTCTAGGAATAGCATCGTCTCCATAAAATTTGCAAATTTTTCAAACAGACTGCGGCGCAGTTTTTTTTTTTGTGGGAAAAGTAAAAACAAATATATCGACAATGTACCGAATTTTCGCTCGTTTCTTAAAGTAAATAACTTTCCACATATGATACGATTTTAAAAATTTCATCTATCAAAATGTCTCCTATCAAATAACCTATACTATATTACCAGAAATATTACCTTTTATAACTATCTATAAACAATTTCTTATTGAACTTTTAGAACACATACATATACATACATATGTATTTCAGAAATTTTCAATATCCAGTGAGGAAAATTTATTTGCGAAATAATCTTATGTATTTAGTGGTCGCCGTAGTCCAACAGACACGGTGTCAGCTAGCCAGATGAGGGCTTGTGAATATAAAAGTCAGCTCTGATATCTCGAAAAAAGACACTTTAAAAATATTCTTATAAGTATCACCACTCATTGATAAAATGAACAAGCACAACATACGATGTTGTGATAAGCTGGGTCGTAATCTGGACCAGAGATCAGCAATGAGTCACTCGAACCATTTATAAGTATTATAAATATTTTTCTTAATTTATGAAACTAAATGAGTAGGCTTATGAATCAAACATATTTCGAATGGTATGACTTTGATGTCAACGTTGTACGCTTACTCATTGCAACATAAATCAACGTTGTAATGAGTATGAATGAATCAGAGTAGTGAAATTTCAATATTGTTTCCACACTTATATTCAAAATCTCATGAGTGCTTATGAGTAGCGAAATAACGATTCATTGCTGATCTCTGATCTGGGCCAAAAAATGGTTGTATATTTTATAAAAGAAAAATAATTATTTAACTCAGCATTGTCGAAATAATAAATCAAGTCTATGACAAAATTTCAAAATTCTCACTTTTTCACGTTTTTTTTTTGGTACATGAGTTCGTATATGAATTGAACAAAAATGATAAATTCTTTAACTTTTATTGGCTCTAAAATTGAATGTGGAACTGGATCTGGGGTCTATTCCGATAAACTGGCACTAAACGGGTCATACAAATTACCTAACCAGGCTAGCGTATTTCAGGCGCAGACTTTTGCTATTGGACAAGCTACATGACCTATTTCCTTCAAACTTGATCATATGTGTGGACAGTCAAGCAGAAATCGAAGGACGTCAGCAGTTCTATGGACTTTCTACACTGTATACGTTGAGTTTCAGGCCATAGAGGAAAACGAAAAGGCGGACGACATGGCACGGAAGGGATCGAAGATGTCTAAGGAGGAGAGGATAGAGGTTAGATAGAGGATATATGCGATTCTACAAGAATACTTTTCCATATTGGAAAAAGCAGCATGGAATTCAACAAACTGAAGGTGGTCCAACATACAATGCCAATTGCAAAATTGCTGTGTCCAGCAGTGGGCAGCGTGAGAACCAGGGAACTACTTTAGTTCGACAAGAGAAGGATTAGCATTCTAACAGGAATTCTAAAGGGACACTGCGCTATTGACAGTTTCGCTGATAAGCTCGGTCTGCCCCACCATGATTACTGCAGATGCCGCCATGATGTGGAGGAAATGAAATCGATACAACACTTGCACTTCAGAACGAAAGTCATTGGTTTTTAGGTGACAGAACGTTTGAAGCGACCGGTTTCATCAGAAGATCGAGATGGTTCAAACCCACTACGGTTCATAATAAGGTCGCTTCAGGTCGGATCATAATAAGGTCGCTTACCTTACACCATGTAACACAATGGGCCATATGGGCGTTCGAGCGAGCTTGCGTGTGAACGTAAACTACACGCTAACCTAACCTCATCTTAAATTTAATTTATAAATATATTAGAAGGCATTTATTGATTTAAACTTAAAAGTGTTCATTTTACCGAAGTGATTCTGTATACATTTGTATTTGTATTTGTTTTATTATTATTTATTTTATTTATTTTAATTATTTTCTTGTGGCAAATCAATGTAATTAAATGTTTATGGTTTTACACTTTTACTCCTATTGTTATAGATATAATTTAAAATCTAATTTATGTTAAAATTCAAATATTTTAGTGCACTTGTTAATATATGTACATATGTATGTATGTATGCACATACATGAACACACATTCAAATCAATAGACTCCATCCAAAACGACAAGACAACAATCCATTGACTTGTAATAAATTATTTCGTTGGAAGTTTGTCGTTAAATTGCCAGTCGTTTGTACCTGTATTCACCTTGATTTATGAACAATAGAAATATTGGTAAAAAAAAAACAAACTTATAATATTATAAATGAAATACAGTATACATACATATATATAATGTAAAATAGTACGTATGTATAATATACAATGTATATTACATATGTTTGTACAAATTAAACGAAATAAATTTATACATTGTACTGAAAACATTTCTTAAAACAATTAAAATCGTATGTTTTTCTTTCTTTTCTTTCTTCTTTTTTTTATTCAATAATTTTATTTTAATAAATGTAAACAGTTATGCGGGTATTGTTCAATAAAATCAAACAGAACAATAAAATATTTTCACATTAAACAGCATAAAATTTAAACATGTTCGTCTGAAACAAAAGCCTTTAGAAAGCTCTCTATACTCTGGCATAATCCACCGTACTCAGAGTATTGGAAAAATCTCATGATTTGTTCAGCATCCTAATAGATTATTTACAAATTGAACGACTGACTTGACATACCATTTCAATTACAAATAGAGTGCATTTAGAATTTTATTCTTTTCAGTATCGTTGAAAAACATGAAAATTTTCATTCCTTTCCTTTTATGGAAACAAATTGTTTTGTCACCGGCGCTCATACTTTGTAATTTATTTAATTATTTTTTTTATTAAAAAAAAAAAGTTTAATTTATTGCAACAATCGCTGCTGCTCTGTGGATAATTGAATTAAAATACATAATTTTTCTCGGTTTGATTGACAACATAATGGAATCTGTTTTAAAATATTTTTATCTTCCTTGTCTTTACAATTCTCCTTTTATTTTTTTTTTAAGACGAAGGAAAAACTTACTGAGGCACTAATGATAATTAAGGTGTTGTTGCATTCTAAAAATGTTTCCGTTAAAATACAAAAACTCGCATTTTTTATGAATTTTTTTAAATAAATTGCAATTGAATGTATTTTACAACAAGAAACTCATTACCCCTCACTATAATTACACGGTGCCACAGTCAAAATACACCGAGCTAATGACATAGTGTAGGTTGTGAGTTTTGTTGAGTAGAACTCAAAAATATTTTGTTTACATTTCTCAAACCCTCCAAACATATTTTATTTGACAAAAACGGTATTTTTTTCAAACAAAATTATTGATTACCCAAACATTTTCAAAATCCAAAGTTTTTTCAAAAGGGGACAGATGAGCCCTTAAAATGGTATACATTAACATATGGTTCAAACTTACATGTTATGAGTTTTGATTGGGTAAACTTGGCAAAAGTGAATTTTATTCATATTTTTTCAAGTTTGTCCATTCATAGTAGCAAACTTTAATTAAAAAAATATAAAATAAGTGATAACATTCTGAAATTGCATTTTCTTGTGAAGAGATTGACACCTCGTTTGATCAAATTGGACAAAAATTAGCGTAGGTGTTATTTAAATAGTATAACAGTCGTGTTATATTTTGTATGTCATCTTATCAAATGAATTTTCAGTTCAAAAAGTTCTTTTTTCGCAAATATTATTATTTCTCTTTGCGCAAATATTGCCCGACTTCTGGTGGTCGCTCAAACGTGAAATTGACATTTTTTCCGATTAACAATCAAGATCCATCAAATATTCTGAAAATTTTTGAACTGAAAGTTCATTTGAAAAAATATATCCGAGTATATGAAAAATATAACTCGACTGTTAGACTCCTTAAGTAATAACAATGGTAATTTTTGTCCGATTTGATCAAAAAAGTTATCAATCTCTTCACAAGAAAATGCAATTTCAGAATGTCATCACTTATTTCATATATTTTAATTAAAGTTAGCTACTATGAACGGACAAACTTCAAAATTTATGAAAAAAATTCACTTTTGTCAAGTTTTCCTCATCAAACCTCATAGCATATTAAGTCAGATAATAAACATGTGTATATCGTTTTAAAGGCCCATGTCTATCGTTTTCAATAAGATTTAAATTTTTGACATCGGTTCAGAAATATTTGTGTAATCAATAAATTTGTGCGTAATGTCTCCAAAAAAAAAACAGTTTATGTCAAATAAAACAAGTTTGAAGGGTTCAAGAAATATAAAAAAATATTTTTGAATTCTTCTCAACAAAACTCACAACTTAAACTATGTCATTAGCTGGGTGTATTTCATTTTCTTTATTTTGTCGCATAGTGTTATTAGAGGTGGGTATGAAAAGGGAATCGTATTGTTGCTACATTTTATGATAATTCTAACATTTAGAGTTCTAGACAGTCTAACTATTTAAGTTTATAGAAAATTTAATTAAATTAAATTCCTTAAATAACACTGTGCGACAAAAAAAATAAATAAAAATAAATAATAATGATATATCGCGATATGTTGTGATTGAATACCTCAAGAAAAAAAAGACGATTCTAGTCACTTGTCCCGTATATAAAAAATGAAGAATATTTATTCTTAAAATTAAAATTAAAAGCTATTAATAAACATTAAAATTGTTAATAAAATATTTTAAATGTTGTTCGGTATTCCATAGAAGGATAAAATATTAAAAAATTTCACAAAATATAAAAAGTTTAAATTGATTATATAGTAATTAGTATGTATTGTGTTTGGTTTTTGTTTTTTTTTTTTTTTAAATAATATTCTTACACTATAATTACACAGTGCCATATTTAAAAGGTGTTGTGGTTTTCAAAGAATTACCCAGCCCCAATTGTATGTATATATGTAATGCATTATAATTTTCTTTCAATGAAATGTAAAGAAGTAGTAAAAGTGTATTGAATATGCTAAACTCCTTTTACTTTATAATTACTTCAAGTCAATTAGATCAGAGCAATTATTGTAAGATACCTTGAACACCTGTATGGACATATTGTAAATTATTATTAAAGCTATTCATAGCGAGGTGTTAAATACGTAAAACAAATCAGTTATTGTTGAACAATGGATTTTTATTATTCTTTATAATTTATTTATATTAAATTTTTTATTATTTTGTTTTTTCCAATTATTTTAGGTTTTTCCTAAAACGAAATATGTAAACAAGTGTAAGTTTATTACGAGTTCTATTAGTCAGTATTACTTTCTACTGCATTTTATGACATCGATATACACGTATTTATTTATTTATTTCATTTTTTTTTTGTTTTCATTATTATTTATTGCTTGTTTACCCCACCCAAAGTGTTGTTCTACAGTATAAATATTTATATCCTCAAACATTTGTAAGTCATGACATTTATTGTTGCATATCGATGATAACAAACTGACTGCACTGAAAATTATAAAAATCATGACACTCTAAATAGCATGGGTGCTACATTACATTAATGATTGTTTGCGTTTAAAATTACCACACGGTTATGGTGTAACTTTTAGGTTAAGTATGTATTTTGAATATGATATAATTTAATGATAAGATAATAGATTGCAAATATTATTCGAATGAATATGAATATTTTTTTAAATTTTCTGTTAAAGAATAGTTGTTAATTTAAGGTATAGTTCCTTCTCAACCTTTTATCTTTCATACATAACATACATACATAATTGGTCATTACAACCCTTCAGTCAGGATTACGGCCTAGCTTCTCACACCACTCATGTTGTGTGTGTTAATTTTATACACGCGTGGCGGGATCTACAGTTTATAGTCGACTCCGAACGACAGACTTTTTGAGCAACTTTTCATGGCAATTTTATTTACTCTCACAGTTTTAGCCAGAAATCTGCTAAAAGGAAGTCGCCGAAGAAATATTTTTTTATATTTCGTTTTGTCGGAGATGTCTGACCTGGGGATTGAACCGCGGACTTACGTCTAATAAGCCAACACACTACCTTCAAGACTACGGCGACTCCATCTAACGCTTAAGCAATATAAAATACACCTTATATTGTATAAAGTCATAAAATTGATTTTATAGTCATTCATTTGTCGAACTTTTACTGCAATAAATTAAATACAAAATAAAAAAACACCCACAACACATTTAAAAAAAATACATATTTTTGCAATTTCCATTCCATGTCAAAGCCATCACCCAATCAATTAAGCAATAGCCGGTAATCTCAAATAACACACGTACTTGAGGTTAAATGCAGTGAATAAATTATTAAAACTTTAATCTTTAAAAGCTAAACTTAGGATTATATTTTCAATTTAAATAAAAGCGTTTCTTTTTTCATTGTTTTTTTTTAACACCACATGGGGTTTTAAATTTTGCATAAATGCACTTGCTGCAGTTGGTTGGTGTTCTTATTGTATGTCAGTCACTCAGTCAGCGGGTAATTTAAAGCTCTGCGGTTTAGCAAACGCTGTTGAACACCAAATCAAATCAGACAGAGTGGTATCACAATATACAGTGTAGATAAAAAATGTGAATGTAAAATTATTATTTATTTTTTTAAGTACAGGTACATGATGAATATGGGAATAGTTCGAAAATCATTGGGTTGTCGCCTTCTACCAGCGCCTTACATTAGTCCAGGGGTTACCAAAATTTATTTGGTTGTGTATTAGTGAGTAAGAGACAGAAAATAAGTTGAGAGAATTTATTTATTTACAGCCATAGAAAAATGTTAGTAATATACACTATTTTTATTTTTATTTCATCAGAGATCGTTGACATAAAATACTTTTTGAGTGTTATTCTGAAATAAAATGTTAAAACATCCGCCACAAAATCAAAAAGTACAATAATGCGTTTGAGTTCTCTCTGCACAATTGTGATATGAAATGGTAATCGCTGTATTAGTCTCATCAGTGTTTGGCTACTTATTTTAGAATGGATGCCACATTTACTCTATACCACCACCCATATTGTGTATTTACAGTTTAGATAGTTTTGGGAAGCTTTTAAGCATTTTTTTTCTCACATAATTTCCAAAGAGACTGTAAAGGGCAAGTCGCCGAAAGAATATATTTTTCACACTTCGTATTGTTTGAGATGCCAAACTTGTCTACTAGACTACGGTAACTTTTACTAAAACATCTACGAGGGTGAAAATTAAATTGTCGAAAAAGTGGCAGGAGATCGTGGAACAGAGTGGAAATAATAATAAAAATCGACAATTACTTCTTGTGCGACTTAATACAACCAAGTACACTAAATATTTATTTGGCAGCTTGCAATAATTGTAGATAAAATAATAGATAATAATAGGTAATCGCCACCACTGCAGTAAATAGGTATCAGTGCCAAATTTGAATTGAGTTAAAATTTTGTTCGCATAATGAAAATAACAATAGGATGTTTCGGTTAAAATAATAATTTCGTTTGAATATTTTGAATATCATAGAAGCTACTTAATATTTAAGAACGAATAATATTTAAGAACGTAGTTCTCAGTCGACGTCAAAAATTGTTAAAAGTAAGTTTAAAATCATTTCTTTATGACGCCACAAAAATTATATACACTCCCAATGCATGGATAAGGGTAGAACATTAGCCAATATGAAAGCACGGCGAAAAACCTTGTTTATATATATTAGATCCGCATTGAATATTGTAAATCTACAAAAAAAAATGGCAGAATACGACTTCATTTTACCTTACTTATAAAGCATATATTTGTCAGTTACCGTAGTCTAATAGGTAGCATGTTGGCTTATTAGACGTAAGGCCACGGTTCAAAACCCAAGTCAGATATCTCCAACAAAACGAAATATGAACAAATATTTCTTTGGCGACTTCCTCAAAACAGATTTCTGGCAAAAACTCTGAGTAAATAAAATTCCCATGAAGAAGCTCCTCAAGAATCTGTCGTTCGGAGTCGACTTTAAACTGTAGGTCCCGCCACTCATGTCTGAGTGAAGGATTGTAATGACCAATTATGTAAGTTATGTAAAGCATATATTTGTATGGCTATTAACCTCAAAATAAAATCATTTTCTCAGATTAATTTGCTAGTCTATAGGTAGTGTGTTGACTTATTAGACGTGAGGCTACGGTACAAACCGTAGAGAAAATATTTCTTCGGCAACTTCCTGTCAGCAGCGTTCTGGCAAAAAATCTGTGAGTAAATAAAATTTCCATGAAAAGTTTTTCAAAAATCTGTCGTTCGGAATCGACATTAAACTGCAGGTCACGCCACTTATGGATAAAATTAACACACTCTACATAAGTGATGTGAGAAGCTAGGTCGTATTCCTGACTGAAGGATTGTAATGACCGATTATGTAGGTATGTAATTTGATAAAAATCAATTTGCTTAATTCTGTCAATGATATGGAAGACATGAGGAATAAATATACAGTTTAATAAGACAATTTTAATTGAACTAGACATGAAAGAGATGGCCTCAAAATGCATAAGTCGTATCATTTAAATTATTTATAGAAACAAAATGCGAAAATACTTTGATAGATATTCCACGAGCAAACATTATGTCTACAAATGTTAATAAATTCAATAAAATTTTACCAGATTTAAGCATCACTGTAAATGTGAACGTTGAAAGATGCATTAATATGAACACATTTCCACTAATATTACATGTAATTGAAATGTAGGTGAACAAATTGTCGATAATATGTTTATAAATGTTTTATTCTGTAATAAATTAAAACCAACAATACGAAAAACAATAAAAAAAAAACTAAATAAATTTAATTTATTTTAATGCCATAATAAAACGAATAAATACATATAATTCCGCAAGTCCAATAATGCTGTGAGTAGAATATTCACATTGAATAAAAACGAAAGAATAAATGTTTACATGGTATACAACTTCTTAGTAAAAATGAATGAAATAAATGTCTCGTATATAGAAATTTATCCACATTCAGTTAAGAGTTCGTAGGTATTTATAGATCTGCGTATTTAATTTTTTTCTATTTTTCAGAAATCCGATAGAAATGTTTATAGCGTTGTAATAAAACGGCATTTACAAGAAATAACAAAAGTGGGTGGAAGTGAATGCAAACTCATAATAGAACACACCAAAGAAAATATTTTTTTTTATTTTTTAAATGTCTTACTAAAAAGCACTGGAATGAAAAATGTCTTACTGAAAAGCACAGCCAATAGGATCTGACTAGGTTTGAATAACATTAAAGTACTCGTAGTATAGAGTTTACATTTCATTAAATATTAAACAAATGTCCGGTAACAGCAGCGTTAATTTGGTAAAACCTTTCAGGTAATGACTTGTTCTCTGGTTTCTTTATTTATGGCATTTGTTAGAAATATTTGTTAAAACAAGTCTTAGAATGAAATGTATTTGTGAATAATGTAGAACTCAACTAACAAACTTCATAATAGTTTTCCAATATGAAAACGAATTTTCAATAAAATTTTCTTAGACCATTTTTTTTATAAACTTTCCGTGTAAGTATCTCTTAAGTAAGTACGTTACAAAATTCCATATTTTGAAATATTTACAAAATCCATCGATTTTCGAAAAAATCACCATTAAACTGATTTATCTCAAAAGTTGTAAATTAGTCAGTTCCACGCCACTTGCATCCAATTTCCTGAAGCCTATAGAGTAGATTGTAAGCAAATAAACTAAGGGCAATTATTAATGTTAACGTTGGACTTAGTAAAAGGTAACTTTAGCTAAAGTTAATTATAAAGTCAACTTTAATTTTTTCATTATTACAACTTAAAGATAAAATAAAATTACTTTTTTATAAATATCGCAGCGCTGAAGCAATACGATAATCTTTGCCAATTGAAGCACCTTTTTTAAATCACAGCCAACCATGAGAAGATCTCCAGTGATGTTACTCTAGTCGTAAAAACTGTTTTATATTACAAATTATATTCTAATTATATATGAGCGGAGTAACTTGACCATATGCTCGGTGTAGTGTCACAGACCAGAGTCTCTGGTGGGAGTCGAACCCACCAACCTCACGCTATTAGGCTAGCACACTACCACTAGACTCCCAGGGCACCCCGGCGTTGTTTCCAACTTGTAGAAATGGTGTAAGCATAGTCATCAAGATTTTGGCATAACTTTTCTGTGATACTAGTTTCCTCTATATTCTATAATTTCTCGATCAGAATTGAATCTGAAGATATGTGTCAGTATAATACATTAATACCGTTATTATCGAACGATTTCTTAGTGGACTTTGTATTTAGGTATTTATATTTAGGTAGGCTATTTAGGTATATTAATTTGGAATAGGCGATGTACATCAATTTTAAACAACACCCGAGTTAATCACTTAAGAACGATATTAGAAATTAATTATAACATTGTTTTTTTAACTATATATACATACATATACATATATTTCGAAAAGAAACTTGGCCGTCCTCATTTTTTTCACAGAGTGAATTTCTGTTTTAATTTTAATTTAATAAAAAAAAAACTTTAAATAAAAAACAAATTATAAAACAGCAATGACAATTGAAATTCAATTCAAATGACGACCTATAATGCGAATTCATAAAATTGAATTTGAAAATGGTTGCTACACTATTACAGGCAGAATTTGATAATGTCGTCAACAATACAATTTTACAATTGCTTTCAACATATTTTATTAAATACTTTAGAAAAAGATTTCGAAATTATTAAAATTTTAAATGATTGTGAACTCATAATATCAAAAGAACCGAATATTTAGTCATTATTTTTATTTTAAAGCAGAGCAGAACTTAATAAAATACAATACAACTAAAATTAAATACTTACGTAATAGCCTTCGTCTTGAAAAGCTGTAAAGAAAAATTTTAATAAAATTAGAAATATTAGAAAAGTGTTTCGGCAAAATTTGTAATTAATTATAACACAATATTACTAATACAATAGCTATGTTTACAACATAAAAATATATTATTTAATAAAATCAAATTACTATTTGCCACTGAAACAAATTTTCATTAAAATGTTATCAAAACTATTTCAATTACTCAAATCATCAATATTGCCAAATAACAAAACTTATGATTTGATTTAATGAAGTTTTTGACTTCAATATAAGTTTGTAATCGAAATAAATTATTCTGCAGCACACACACGACTTTCGTTAAAAATTATATGGATATCCTTATTGAAATCTAATAAAAAATATTTCTAATAATCATCTCATTCATGAATGATGTATATAACCAAGGTATTATAAAATATACATACATACATATTGGTCATTACAACCCTTCAGTCAGGATTACGCCCTAGCTTCTCACACCACTTATGTTGTGTGTGTTAATTTTATACATGAGTGGTGGGGACTACAGTTTAAAGTCGACTCCGAACTGCAGATTTTTGAGGAAATTGGCAATTTTATTTACTCTCAGAGTTTTTGTCAGAAATCTACTGAGAGGAAGTCGTCGAAGAAATATTTTTTTATATTTCGTTTTGATGTCTGACCTGGGGTTTGAACCGTGGCTTTACGTCTGATAAACCAACATACTACCTACCAGACTATGGCGATAGTATTAAATATCTTTTATCTTATTTTAAATTAAAGATGAGGATTTACATTACAAATCTATAAAAATTTAAAAATTTACATAGTTTTCAGTTTCTTGTAATTAAAAAATATATGTATGTATATGTATATTATCTCTTTTTTAACAACTCGTATCGTAACATACAAGTTTAAAATTAATGCCAGAATATATACAACGGAAATGACATAAAGAAAATTCTCATTCCCACATATACATTCATAGTCTGTTGCTAATAGATACAGATGATTCAGTTTTATTCCTCTTTTCTCTCTATTTGGCAAATAATGCCAATTAAGTTTGTGTTGCTAATGTCAACGGATAGCCCACACTATCCACACACAGAACATCAAACAGCTTCAGTTCTCACATTGTTTTGTGTGTTCATTCGTCTGCTTGTGGAATTCAAATATTTTATCGAAATATGCAGACAGCGAATGAGAAATATCGTATTTCAAAATATGGAAATATCGCTATACGTACCATGGAATAACATTTCTTTTACATTAGTTTACATGTAATAATTATTTTAAAAGTGACTATGAAATCTTTGAGGTTAAAAAGAAAATAAGAATTGTTTTGGGCCATAGAAGGTCGTATTTAGTGTGACACTTAACCTATACGTTCTTATAAACCTGCTAAACCCACAACATTATATATTTGAAAAGTATGGAGTGTTTCTTAGTTCTACAGATTTTAAAATATTAATCACAATTAATTTTAAGTTTTTTCTGATGTTCTCCAGCTAAAGACTTTCTTTAGTTAAATGCTGTTTGTGGCCTAAACAACACGATAAAACTTATTGTAATCTGTAAAACTTTTAGATACATGAAACTAAGGCACGATTTATTTATACATATGTACATACGAGTATTTATTCAAAAATTCAACAATGCATTCTAATAATAAAATAAGTCCTTCATTTTACATATTAAAAAAATTTTGTTAAATCAACATGGACGTAGTGAACTGAATTTTAAAAACCAATATGGTTCCACAGTCGTCGTAGTCTAGCAGGTAGTGTGTTGGCTTAGAGTTCAAACCCGAGAGGTTAGAGTTAAAACCCAAGGTGAGATATCGCAAACAAAATGAAATACGGTAATCCTGACTGAGAGGATGTAATGACCAATTATGTATGTTTGTATGTATGTTATATGTTTCCATATGAATATTTAAACTCGTTGGCAGGCTTTTGGCTGTGTTAGAAACAAAAGTGTGTATCGATGGTGGTCTAATACAACGATTTAATCCGGCCACAAGCTTTCCGTTATCCGAACTTAAATCAAAATATGAATAAACTTTAGATTTGGCTTTAGACTTTACATTTGTTAAGGGTAGTAACGAACTACTTATGTTAACTTACTCATCTGTTATGAGGCTCCACTAAAGAAAATGTGGAGCCAAAAAAAAAAGAGTTGATAAAAGCAATACAACTCGCTCGTGCTAATTTGTTTTCACTGAAAGCTTTTTCCGTATTTTTTTAAGTGATGTACGCTTAAAGCAATTTAGTTTCTTTATTGCCACTCCTGTTAATTATAGAAGAAAGTGTGAAGAACAACACTATTTTGGATTCTAATAGATTACACTATGCGACAAAATAAAAAAAATTGAAATACACCCAGCTAATGACATAGTGTAAGTTGTGAGTTTTGTTGAGTAGAACTCAATATATTTGTCGAACCCTCCAAACTTTTTTATATGACAAAAACTGTTTTTTTTTTTGTACTTTAGGCACAAATTTATTGATTATACAAACTTTTATGAACCTATGGCCAAAATGTACACCTTATTAGATAGGAGAGAGACGGGTCTTTAAAAAGATATACACAAATTTATTATTTGACTTAATTTGCTATGAGGTTTCATGAAATAAACTTGACAAATGCGAATTTTTTTCATATTTTTTCAAGTTTGTCCGTTCATTCTAGCAAATTTTAATTAAAAAATATGAAATAAGTGATGACATTCTGAAAGTGCATTATATTGTGAAGAGATTGATACTTCGCTTGATCAAATCGGACAAAAATTACCGTAGTTATTAATTAAAGAGTCTAACAGTCGAGTTATATTTTTCATATACGAGTACATATATAGAAATATTAGCCGACTTCTTATAGTGGCACAAACGTGAAATTGACACATATTGCAATAAAAAATCAAGATCCATCAAAACTTTTGAAAATATTTGAACTGAAAGTTCATTTGATAAGATGACATATATAAAAAATATAACACGAAAGTTATACTATTTAAATAATAACTACGGTAATTTGTATTCGATTTGATCAAACGATGTGTCAATCTTTTCACAAGATAATGCACTTTCTGAATGTCATCACTCATTTTACCTTTTTTAATTAAATTTTGCAATTAGGAATAGCTAAACTTGAAAAACTGAGAATAATTATGATATATGCCAAGTTTACCCAATCAAAACTCATAACATGTAAGTTTGAACCATATGTTTATGTATACCATTTTAAGGGCTCATCTGTTCCCGTTTCAAAAACTTTGGGTTTTGAAAATAAGTTGAAAAATATTTGGGTAATCAACAATTTTGTGTGAAAAGATCAAAAATACAGTTTTTGTAAAATAAAACAAGTTTGGAGGGTTCGACAAATATAAAAAAAATTATTTTTGAGTTCTACTCAACAAAACTCACAACCTACACTATGTCATTAGCTGGGTGTATTTTGACTGTCGCAACGTGTTATCATTTACCTCTTTAATTTACTTTCAAGGTCTAATACCAGCTTTTTCTTAAGTTTTGAGTAAATTTTCTAAAATAGGACAGAGTATTTGCTCTCTGTTTTCCTCTTATTATAAAGTAAAACGGAAGAAATAGCTGAAAAAGCTAATCGCAAATAAAAAAAACTAAAAAAGGCTAAAGAGTACATGAAATATTTCAAATTATATCAGAAACAAGCTATATTTGGCTGTAAAAAAACTAATCAGGTGACACTTCTTTCGATATCTTAAGAATAATTGGTATTAAATTGTTGGTTTTAGAATTTTCCCATTTTTCACGCCAGCTATACAAAAACAATTAACCGGTTGTCGTGATAAAACTGTAACAAAATATTTCGGATCATTGCACACTGCTTACTGAATTCTGCACTCTTAGTATAGTTAAAGAAAAACTCTATTTAACATAGAAATTATTGGGAAAAAACTATAAAAATTAGGGAAGAAAAAGTCTACATACATACAGTGGTGTACAGTGGTGTATGTATACTTTTTTCTTTGACTGTTTGTTAGTTCGTTCTGAACTTGATGATTTATCCTCAATTTACACCAATTGGAGAGTTCAAGATAATCTCTCGTGTTACAAATTGTTTCCTGATGCCAGTTGAATGGTAATTCTCTACTGCTAAGTAATAGATTTTAATTTCAAATACAATGGTTACAATGGTTACAAGTTTCGATAACGATTAAATATTATTACATAATATTATTTAAAAATTTATTTGTATAAGAAACTACAGCCTATAGTTTCATCAATATAATGAATAAATATTGTAATGAATGCCTTTGTAATACATTTCCGTATTAGTATTATTAATCCAATATTAATTAGTTGACATAGTTGTCAATTCAAAGAGAAAATTGGTGAAATTTCATGTATACATGAGATGCATGTATGTAAGAATGACATCAGATGTATATAAAAATGTAGTTTCTTCCAATTGAAAATTTCTTATATGTAATTCTATTATTCTATTCTATCAATCGTATTAATTTAATTTTTCTTTTGATATATATTCTTTGTTTTTGATATATATTTTGTTAAAATAATTTCAACAATTGTTAACTATAGGGTGTATTGCAAATGCAAAATTTTCTTTATTCTCACAATATAAATCCTTTGCACAAACGTATTCAGTTACATTAATACAAACAAATGTACATGGAATATATCAGATTAATGCAGACATGAAAAGTAATATTCGGATAGCTTTTATTTGGACTCAGAAATACGAGTACATCGTATTGTAATATAAAATGTTCATGCAATACATATGCATTTTAAGAATTTTCATACAATCTGTATCTATTCAATGCCATTCATGTGCAACAGTCAAGCCATGCGAATGCATGTGCCAGATGCTGTTGCTGGATGTTGTTGTATGTGGTACATGCGCTTTCATTCATGCAAACATTTTTTGTATATGTATCGTTGACTTAAATTTGAAAAAATATTTTAAATGAATTGATGTAATGAAATTAAAAAAAAATTTAATATTTTATTGTCGTTATTTTTTTTTTTTTAAATATTAAACGTACATATGTATGTATGTAATTTTGCAAACATATAAAAAATTCAAAAGCTTTTCCTATTCACATTTCCACTAACCATATGCGGGGACACAAATGTTTGTTTTTTCATAAAATTGTACATTCCATTTTGCCATAGGCATTGCATTCATTTGGCCGATAGTAATACAAGCGAAGATTTGGAGAACAGAATTATTCATTGAAAATAATCACTTTTAACACAAAAGCAGTTTTAATCAACTCATTCTAGAGAAAAAAACTATTTCGAAAAGTCTTTTAAAATGAAAGATCAGAAAGTTAATTAAAATTTAAACATGTTAACTTGATTTTGAAATTGAAATGAAAAAACAAAAGAAAATTCGATTTCAAAATATGGGATACTGATATGATATTGCCATAATTATTAAAATTAAAAATTAGTTTAAGCAACAAACGAAAAAATATTCTAGGGTAAACTTATTAAATACCATTAAATATAAAAATATTAACAATATTAAACTTCTATCAATTTTTTAGAAGCATTGAAATATGAATTTTCAAAACTTTAAATGATATTATTGATTATGACCCCAGGTCAGACATCAAAACGAATATAAAAAAATATTTTTTCGGCGTCTTGCTCTCAGCAGATTTCTGGCAAAAACTCTGAGGGCCATTATTACAACTTGCCGTTAACTAAAGGGGGGATTTTGACGGGCATTATAAGTGGTCGATAAGGTAGAAGTGAGCGTTAAGCTAAATGGAGGGTCATCCTACCGGTAACTTTTAAAGCTATATATGAACTTGTCATATTATATATTATTTTAAATATGGCAACTTCAAATATATACAAAATGAGCAAATACAACAAAAAAAGGAGCACGTCGTTGCCACTGAGCTTAAAGAAAAACTTTTCAATTGAACAGTGTTGTCGACATTGCTCCGGCATTGTCATATTTTTGAAAAAGTTAACCTTATTTTATCATTAGGCTGTAATAACGAAAATAAGTTAAAGGTGACTTTAAAGTTCACTTTTAGCTAAAGATACCTTTAACTAAACCCAACTTTAACGGGAAGTTTAGAAAACTTTTTATCCTTTTCTGTTTAACTTTGAACAAAAAACAGAGTTGGTGCGCAATTTCACTTCTATTACATTAGAGACCTGTATTATATGACACTCAAGAATTTCGTAAAAAAAAAATTTTTTGTTTTAAAATCATTACATTAGTTAAATGTACAAAATTTCTAATTTTGCAAATGAATGAATAATTCATTTATTCATAGCTTACTAAAATGATTTTTCTTTTTCCTTTTTTTGCAATTCAACAAATACATTGTAATTGTTCAATTTATTTGCTTTCGCTGTATTAGAATTTGACTTTTGACAATGAATTCAAATTATAAATGAAGACAAACTCAAACGACTGTATGTGAGCTATCTTCAAAGACTGAAACGCATTTTCATTTCATAGCCAAAAGCTTGAGTTACATAACTTAGCAAAAAGAAAATAAAATGTTTTTCAGAAAATATTTTTCATCACTTTATAAAAGTTAAAAAAATTCTTCGCTTTGAGTTTTTAGTATACAATCAAATTCGGTTTGAATTCTTTATTTCCAATTTTAGTAGGAAAATGAACGTAATTTTACAATATTATTTGTGTGTAACTTAATTTCATTTGTACAATCCTTCCATTCAAAAAACTTTTTGCAATTAACCATTCAAAGATGTGAAAAAACATCGGTATCACAGCAACAAGCGATCTAGGGTATGAGTATTGCCAAAATCATTTTTGCCTCTTTAGATGGCTCTAACTTTCAGTTCAAAAAGAAGATGGTATTTTAGTAACTTACAATTAATCTTGTTTAGAAAAAGGATTGTATTTTCCAAAATTCTAAATCTAATCGTATTAACATGTTTAAAATTTTTCTACTATATTCAATGGTTGAGCAGATTAAAAACTTTTTATTCCATGACTCTGTATTGTAGCTGATAAACATTTGTATATGTACATACGATTTAAATAAAAATGGCTTTTGGCTTTTTTATTTTGCTAAATAAAAGCAATTCAGTTCAAATTGTTAAAAAATCAAATATACAATATACAACAACAAGTAGCAATTTAAATTTTTGTTACACATAACATACATAATTGGCCATTACAACCCTTTAGTCAGGATTACAACGTTGTAGCTTCTCACACCACTTATGTTGTGTGTGTTAATTTTTTACATGAGTGGTGGGACGTACAGTTTAAAGTCGACTCCGAACGACAGATTTTTAAGAAACTTTTCATGGCAATTTTTATTTACTCTCAGGCTTTTTGCCAGAAATCTGCTGAGTTGAAGTCGCCAAAGAAATATTTTTTCATATTTTCTTTTTGATGTCTGACCTGGTGTTTGAACCGTGGACTTACGTCTAATAAGCCAACACACTACCTACGACTTCACTTTTTTTTTTTTTTTTGTTATAAACTTTTGTTGTACAAAACTAAATATATTCACTACTTTAATGCTGATACTCCTTACTAGACAATTGATTTAAATTACATATAATAAGATAAGTCTCCACAACTGAAGGCTTTTAAAACAACATAATGATGCAATAAAAAAAACACTTTAAATACAAACCAACGCTCAATAATTTCAAAGTATCTTAAATATATGAAATGTTAAAATTTCCAAACTTTATTAGTCAAACTTCTTCCAATAAAAATAGCTTATCATAGAGCCTGTTTTATTTCAATAAAAACTCTTACACAGGGCCAAAATCACTCAAACGAAATACTTGTTAAGCCAATCTAATCCTATGAAAGTCGTTTATGTTTTGTATGGATTTTATAATATTTGCAATGAAATACAGTCTGTCACAATACACCCTCTCTGTTACTTATTCAGCCAGTGTCGAACGTCTCGGCGGTTACATCGCAATCACAGCCAGTATTTGTTTAGGGTGAGTGTGATTATTAAACACATTGGAATTTTGTTAAATGAAATTTCCAACATTTTTCAAAGTACAAACATACACACACACAAACACATACAAGTTCAATAAATCTTAAACACAATGATCCTTATAGAGAAGCAAATGTATCAAAGGACTTATGCAAACACTCACAAAACAAAGTTAAGTGAACAACAAACATTGTGAACATGCTTTGACTTACTAAAAGAGAAAGAAAGAGAATGGGAAAGGATAAAATTCATACAGCCCTGCAGTAGTTGTAACAATCAAACACGTATTTTAGGAAAACATGGGCTTAACCCATGGATGGCACATCTAGGAATATATGTATAACCGTTGTGATAGCACCTGTAGGTACTTTAGACAAGTTGTGTTGTAATTAATATCGAATGAATATGTATTAAATCAGAAGCAATAGGATAATGCCTGAAACATGTATTTCCGGAAAAACAATCCTATCTGTGTGTTCAATTGGCTGGGCTTCACTATTCGACAAGCCCGATATTTCAGGGATGAAATGGCAAATTCAATTTCACAGGCTACTCGAGTATGCGGTGTTAAACTGATCTTCTTCCTGGTGTTCATAGAAAGGTGTAAATGCTTGCCGTCGATGTGTGAGGTGGTGCTTAGAGAAGACGCCTGTGGTACTCCTTTCATTTCTTAAATTGTTTCTCCTACGACGTAGTAATTTCACAGTTGGTATCCATCAAATGTTTAGTGGTAGAAAATGTAGAATTCATTACTTGGCGCATTGATGAGAAAAATTCTCAGCTGTTTAATCCATTTGCTCTTTGATGGCATTGAGCCAAGGCTGTGATTGAGTAGAGGCTCGATAGGTGTTCGCCGCTGTCGGTCACTAATCGAACTCGATTCGATGCCAGTGTTATTGTAGCCTAATTGTACATTGAAGTTCACCAAAGATTGACAAGTAAAAATTTGAAAAAAATTTAACACCGATTTGCGTACACCTTCTTCTATTCTTCTAATATATGTGGACTTTCAAAAAGGTTTTTGGACCCACATACATGAAGCGATTTGGCCTAAGTCGCCGTAGTCTAGTAGGTAGTGTGTCGGCTTATTAGACGTAAGGCCACAGTTCAAATCCCAGTTCAGACATCAAAATGAAAATATGAAAAAAATATTTCTTCGGCGACTTCCTCTCAGCAGATTTCTGGCAACAACTCTGAGAGTAAATAAAAATTGCCATTAAAAGTCGTTCGGAGTCGACTTTAAACTGTAGGTGCCGCCACTTATGTATAAAATTAACACACACAACATTACTGGTGTGAGAAGGTAGGTCGTAATCCTGACTGAAGGGTTGTTATAACCAATTATGTACGTATGTTTGTATGATTTGGCCTAAGCCGTTAGGTAATCCCGGAGAAGACAATATGTATTATTAAAAAACTATACAATGACGCCCATTGCCGAGACACAATGTCACATTCAGAGTGGGCATTATCATTCCACCCACATCGCTGACATTCCTACCATTCCAACCCTGTCAATAGAAGATGAGATATTTTTTTTGCGTTGCACTATTTTAAGACAAATTATACAATTCAAAATCTTGCTCGCTAAGATAAAAGGATAGTTCTTTAGCCGCAGCAATAAAAACTTAACATATCTGGTGAAAAAATTCATATAATTCGTAGACAATTTAGGTATTTATTAACGATTCACAAAAGGTTGCAAATATTTTCTAAATTCTTATAAAACTCATCATGATTCGTTAGCAGACAAACAAATTTATATTTCTTGAGTGAATAAATGTAATTTTATATACATACTACATACACACATACATACATGGTACATGTATAATATGCACGTACGTACGTACATATATTCAATTTTCATAGTATAAAACATTCTAATAAATTATTATTCAAATCCCATCCAATTCTTATTCACTCAACATTACGACCATTTAGAGAAACGTCTGTGTATGTGTAAGTGTATGTATGTATGTATGTGTGTAGTTGTTAATTCCAGTGAGAAAGATATTGTTTATGTTGTCATTGTTATCACATCGTTATATATATGTAAATGCACCCCCGCCCCACTTTACGTTTTCTCCCATACAGTGACTGCCAAAAGGAAAACAAAAGGAAATCTTGAATAGTTGAATAGCAATAGTAAAACAGAATCAAAGTTTACTGAGCTCCCCCAGTCATGCATTTGTTTGTGTCTATTTTTTTAAATTTTTTATGTAATTGTTTCTGCCATTAATGTAAGAATTGTTGTTATTTTTGTCGTTTCTTGTTTTTCTTGTTTCAAAGGAAACATTCCCGGAAATAAGCCGCCAGGCTGTTATAAATTTATTGTAAATGGGAAATGAAAACATATTTTGTATGTATTCTAGATTTATTTGTCGTACTAGTTATTTAAATTACTCAACAATTTTTATAAAAATTTATAGTCATTCTTTGAAAATGAAAAGATTTTCTAAAGTTGTCGACATTGTACTCTTAAATTTTCAATTTGTGGTGGTTTTCGTAACACATAAAACGCATGATAATGAACATGAATTTTTTGCAACTAATAGATGATCAAGTGCAATTCTTAAGTTTCTCACACCACTTATGTTGTGTGCGTAAAAGTTTTATACATGAGTGGCGGGAGCTACAGTTTGAAGTCGACTCCGAACGACAGATTTTTGAGAAATTTTTCATGGCAATTTTATTTACTCTCAGAGCCGAAGAAATATTTCTTCATATTCCGTTCAGTTGGAGGTGCCTAACCTGGGGTTTAAACCGAGTCCTCACGTCTAATTTGCCAACACACTACCTACTAGACCACAGTGACTTCAAACTGTTAGTATATCGTAATGAAATTGCCGATAACGTTGTATAGCTGCGGTCATTCTATATTCAACAACTGTTGTTCAATTCAGGTTGTAATTAATAAAACTAGATTCTATGGTATACGAAGCTTCGTTTTTATGCGTATGTATTAAGATGACTTGTTACGTTTTCTGTTAATATTGTGACCAACGATAATATTGTAGCTAAAAATCAATTAATGGACTTCTAATTAGTTTGTACTTTTATTAAGTCTCATTCATTATATACGAAATTCTATTAAATTCAGTATCAGTTTTTTTTTTTTTTGTTTATTAAATTTCACCATATTAAAGGCAATTTGCCTTTTCTGTTTTTTATAATCATTCGCACCATTTTAGATAAACTGAACATATTTTTCAATTGGTGGCAACCAGTTGATTGGTGTGGTGGCAACCAAATTATTTGATTCTTTCAATTCATTTTAATACAAAAGACGATGGCCATGGTCTCGGGAGTTATAAATAAATAAGATTTTGACAATTATATACGCGTGTTTCTTTCTGTTACCCACTTAATTGGAAACTATTTTACGATAATGATTTAATGTCACGCACTTGAAATTAATGACATGACGTTTGTAAACAGTGTACAGACACGGAACTATTTATGGGGTCACAAAGGTATTTTGACCCTCACATGACCTTTACGTTTAACTTAATGTACGAACTTTAAGTTTAAATACACATTTGAACCAAACATTCATGATAAAACGAATGTTGAATTAAACACTTTTACTTGCGACCTGTGAAATAAAATTACTTTCCAGACTTTTCCTGACCTTTAACGAAAATCCAATTAAATTAATTAAAATTGGAAACACGTTTCTGTGCTGTGATCATTATTTTCATTGCTTTTCAATAAGAAAATTACATTTCTGCCTCGTCAATTACAAATATTTGTTAAATCAACCATAGAAAGGATTAAGGATAAACGTTCCTTAAGAGTAACTAGCAAGATATGTACACACACACATGTGTATTCAAAACTCGTGCATACATACATATATACATTATAATCTTATTGTACACCATAAAGGCGCACACACACATTCAAATTTCCCACACAATTTATAAGGCAAGTTTGCCTACATTTTGTAAGTCTTTTGTTAAAGAACATAAACACTCACTCCATGAGCACATACTTCATAACAATAATACAATACAACACACATACACAGGCAATGTAATCACTCCACAAACATTCAAACAATATGAAGAGGAAAAAAGGAAAATAAAATACAAACAAAATCTGTAATTCAATCAAAGTGATTCGAATCGATACTGTATAAATAAACATTGATGTACACATTCATTTAGTACATACATACATACATATATGTATATAATACATATTCATACACATACATCATTTATTGTATACATACATACAATGATTTTATCTGTAGAGAATATGTAGCTTTCATTTTATATTCCATTCTATAAACACTCACAAAAAAATTCAACGCCTATAGATGTTGTACTCCATATATGTGGGACTTCTTAAGGCTGTACGCAATAATCGAAAGTAGGTAGGATTTAGCGTGTTTCTATTTTTTTAATATTTTATTTTAATTCAGTTTTCTTCCTTTTATTTTAAATTATCAACAACTGCATTCCTACCATTTACGTTTTCAATATCATGTCATGTAAATTTTTACTCTCCGTTAACTAGTCCATCCATGGTCTCCAATTGTGGCACATACTATTTCTAGCATTCTTAACGGTATCTCACCAATGGCAGCAATTGTATTGACTTTTTCCTGAGCCTCATAACTGACTCTAGCAACACTAAATTCGTAAATTCTGATTGTTGAGATCCCAGTCGAGCCACTAATGAGCTTTGTCGGCGAAGATAACTTTGAAATAGACCGAGTGATATAGAATTCGCCATACGTTAAACTTTTAAATTATTCAACTGATAGCAAAGTTACATTCTTATTACATTCTGTACTTCTATTTTGTTTTATTTGTTATTATTTGTTTTGTTTTTTATTCTTTAGATTTTTTTTGTTGTGTGCAAGCAAATTCAATAAGCGTCGAAGTACTGATGGTTTCAATCTGATACGTTTTTACTTTGCTTGTCAGTTGAAAATGTCAAAGTACAAAGTATAGCGGATTCTATGTCATTCGGGTTTTAGTCTATACATGTTAAAATGTCAATCTCACTGTGTTCTGTTGGCATCACCACATGTCACAAAACTTTTTTTTGTCGTAAACAACTAAATACTACAAAAATCGCTTATATTATATGCGTACATATATAGCAAACATTACTTAACTCATTGAAAATTATAAACCTTTTTGTCTTTGTCCTATCTGTCACGAGAGCTACTACTGAGTACCATATTAACATTTGGATGTTCAATGTAGTTTTTGTGTGAATTTTAACATTAAAATTTTGTCATCCATTTCACAAACCTGTGTATAAATTTAAAACCTTGAAATTGTGTTAAACTTTGCCCACCATGCAAGTAAATAAATATTGTAAGCAGTGATGTTGTCGAGCCGGAACACTCCGGAACGTCGTTCCGGTACTTTCTTTTTGGACAGGAACACGTTCCGGAACTAAAGATGATTTCTGATAACGAGAATTGGCTGACGTTTTGAAAAAAAAATTAAAAAGAATTGCTGATTTTTTTTCTAGTTTTTGACGAATTTTTATATGTATTTTCATAAACAAGGGTTTGAACCGAACCCGAACCGGAACAAAAACTGGAACGAACCGGCTTGTTTTTCCGAACCGTGAACCGGAGTCCGGAAAGCGTTCCGGTAAAAAAAAATTACCGCAACACCACTGATTGTAAGGGCCATTATTACAACTTGCCGTTAACTAAAGGGAGGATTTTAATGGGCAGATAAATTATTCTTCATTATTATGAGTACCCAATAAGATAGACATGAGCGTTAGGCTAAAGGGAAGATCATCCTACTGGTAACTTTTAAACACAATGCCTGTGCTTTTAAAGTAAACATTGTATTTGAAGTTGCCATATTATATATTACTTTCAATACGGCAACTTCAAATATAAAAAAGTGAGCAAATACAACAAGAAAAGAAGCCTGTCGTTGCCACTGCGTTTAAAAAAACTTGTTTAATTGAGCAGTTTTAACGGCAAGTTGCAATAATGGCCCTAAAAGAAGCATCTCTGCTGTGGTTTATGGTATTATGTAATCGAAAACGACCGTCTGTAACCACTTAAGCCCACTTCACACGGTAATACTTTACGTAAGTAAAGTCTAATGAAAAAGTAAAATGAAATTCCATCCGTATGACAAAAAAGAGAATAAAAGTCGTATGATTTATATTTTTTGCGTTTACATGATCGGTATAAGACAATAACAAAGTAAAATGAAAACAGCTGTTACACTTTTTTTCTATGTGTTTACATAAAAATACATCCCTGATCTAATGCGACTTGCTTGTTTTTTGAATCATTTCAAAAAATGAAGAGAGCCATACGACTGTCAAACTTTTCATCCGTATTTTCTCTCAATGTGTGATGGTTTCATTACATAGTACGTTTAGACGATCACATCCGTACTCTTCTACACAAAATTTTGACAGATCATATTACTTGTGGGACCGTGTAAAGTAGGCTTTAACAATTATTTTGGTTCAATTTGTTTGAAATTTATTTGAAAACTTTTCATTATCTCAAGAATACTGTTGTAGAGTGCTATCGAGAAATAGTGGACTCCATTGATTACAGACATCTGATAATAATATAAAATCTGTTTTTTTTTTTTTGCATCGAATACTGAGTACATATTGACTATTTTTACTATTATTTACTACACTTTTATTACTACAAATGCCAGTCATTTAATAGTCTCATGTTTACGAGTACCTCGAGTAGAATGTTGTTGAATCCTTGTTTGTTATTCTACAAAAGTTGCAATAAAAACTTTTAAAGAATACCTCCTGCAGAGTTTATAAAGAGAATGCAGAGTCGTTAAAGAATTATATCATGTGAGAGAAAATATTTAAAGCATTACTATACGCGTGAGAGTCGAGGGTTCAATTTCCACCACAGATTCTGGTCTTTTACACAAGACCGAGCATAAGTTCTAAGTTGATCAGCTCCTAATAATTATAATATAATTTGTAATTGTATTTTTATTAACAAATAAATTAAAGTTCAGGTTTTATATTATTTTTTTTTATTAATATTCCAATAAATTTGTTCTTTTATAGCCTGTTTCATTCTACGGAGTTTAAAGCAAAAAGTATAATAAAAGAAATTCTTCATTTTCATCTCCTTTTTTACTTTTCAAGTTTTTTCTTGTTTTGTTTTCGTTTTTTTTTTAACAAATTTTCTCTTCCAAAGTTATATTCATCTTTATATACTTGAAGCATTGCTACAATACAAGCTACAATAGAGAATAGGAAACATACAACTTTTCCCATATATATACTATGTATGTAGATGTGTGCACAGTTGTGTTTGTGAAAAGTGTACGTGGGAAGTTTATTTATTTGCCACATTGTGGTTTGGTTTAACACAGACTCGCTGTGGTAAAATAAAACTAACGATGGTTCCATAAATACAACACAAATAAATCAATTTGTTACCAGTAAAAGAAAATAATAACGATAATGAAAATGAGTATGAGAATGAGTAGAAGGAACAAGAAAGATAAACGAAAGAAGAAAACGCTTATTAACGATTGTAATAAATGTTGTAAATTCGTCGTAATGGTTTATTCTTAAATTTGGAAGTTTTTTTTATTATTCTGTTGATTTCTTCCAATTACTTGCAATATTTTTTAAAGTTTTACTTTACTTTACATTATCAATTCTATTGATTTAAATCTATAAAGTTTTGTTTTTCCAAAACAAGCAAACATTTTGCGACTGCTAATTTAATAGAATATTTTTTTTTATTTTTTTAAATAAGTCAGTATTAGTTTAAATAAACAATTTTATTGTATTTATCTCTTTAAACTCTTATTAGTGATTAGATAATAACTTTCGTTATTATATCATTGCAATAAAACATACATAAAGATTTGTTGAAATACATTCATCATCTTTAGAAAATTGTAAGCTTTCGTTTCGAAACTGTTTGATATGTGTAAACGGATATTTTCATTCATTATAATTATCCAACTGTGATTAAAATAAAAAAAGTTAATAAAAATTTTTAACTGAATATTTCAGTTCTAAATTCACATTCGTCCCTATGATCACTTATCGAATTTTACTTACAGCTAATTTCTGTTACAGTTGAAAAACAACACATTGCAAAACAAATTTTTGAAATATGGGTTCATATTTCAATGTGTAGGTAAATAAAGAAAGCTAACTTATTTGGGCCTTTAAGAATCTACCCGAATACGAAGATAAAATTTGGCTAATATTTTGATCTCGTGTGTTTATTTGACCATTTTTTTATGTATCTGAAAACTATATTTACTTCAAGGACTTCAATACGAAATTGCGAAATTTTTCGCAGTCCTTTGAATAATTTATTTATATCGGAAAAGGAAAATTTCGAACAATATCGACTAATTTTACATCAGTCTTGGAATACAAATATTATTGACGATTTGCTATATCGAAAAACCAAATTCCACAATATTTCACCGAAATAATCCACATCTATAACCATGCTTCAAATCTCATTCGTCATTTATGTTTAATAAATTGTTCAGCCTCCAGTTCATGTATTAAACGCGATAATTTTTAATTTGAAATGTTTTTTTTTTTCTTTTTTGTCTTATTTTACTTTATTATAGTAATATTTATAATAATTTTATTATCAAAAATGGAATTAAAGAAAAACAAATAAAAACCAAAAATATTTTAATTTTCATTCAGCTTTTGCAGTTTAGATTGATGTGCTTTTCGTTAGAACATAACCTAAAATAATTTAAGCTTTAAATATAAAACAACCGTAAAATTTCTAAAATAGAAGTCGCCGCAGTCTATTAGGTAGTGTGGTGGCTTATTAGACGTAAGGCTATGGTTCAAACCTCAGGTCAGACATAAACACGAAATTTGAAAAATATTTCTTCGGCGACTTCCTCTCAGCAGATTTCTGGCAAAACCTAGGAGAGTAAATAAAATTGCCATGAAAAGTTTCTCAATTATTTAAATTTTACTTTAAATTGTAGGACCCGCCACTCATGTATAAAGTTAACACACACAACATAAGTGGTGTGAGAAACTAGGTCGGTCGGGGTATCCTGACTGAAGAGTTGTAATCGCCAATTATGTATGTAAAATTTCTGTACATTTGTTTGGAAAACTTTCAACCAAGCCAACTTTCATAATAGATACACTATCTGAATCTGTTCAATACTGAAGAGGTATAATTCTACTAAGATATGCTTTCTTCACAATCAAAGGTTAAGAGAAGAAAATATTCAGTTTTTTTTTCTATTTCATATAAATATTTAATGAAAGCTAAGAAATATATGAACGAGATATACTATATGATAACCGGACAGCTTTGAAAACTTGTAGTGCCTTGATGAAAATTAAATAAAATTATTTCAACAATGTACTTAACACGTACCCAGGCGCTTTCTTATCACTATTCGTATGTATGTACGTAAGTTCTATAGCAACGTATTTTTATTATTTTATCAAATTCTAAATGCAATAGATTATTAAAACAAATTCAACCTTATAAGTAATCTAAAATATGTATATTTAGTTGTTTGTCTATGTTTGTTTATTTATTTTGTTTGCTTTAAAAAAAAAGTGATAAAAACATATATTTTTATTATCTTTATTGCAATATTTTTTAAAATAGCGAATATAAGTTATACGTTGATATTCTGATCAATTTTGTCTATTTTTACTTTTGACGTAATTCAATAGCTTCTGGTAATTCCAGTACTTCGATTGAAAAAATGATAACAATTTTAATCTGAAAACCCCTATTGCAGCGATTTCCAGACAAACTCTGGCCCATTAATAATGTGATTCTAACTAAAATTGCCCGTATTAGGAAATATTTTCATTCTTTATTCGAAACATTTTCGTTCCTCCTTAGTTTTTTATCTTACGCGTTAGAAGTTTTAAAGTAGAATTCCAGAAAATATCGCATAATATTTAGTTTATGCTGATATTTTCGTTAAACTTTAATCTTTTCCATGCAAAATTAATTTAATCTGTTATTATTTTAAGTGTGCACTTCTTTTTAGGATAGAGTGGTTAGTGCATTAAAAAAAATAATGGTTTACTGCTTTGCTTTTTCGCTTTGTTGTTGAATGGCAAATGGTAAAACGAGGATTATTTCTGGAGTTGTGAGCATCTGAAATAATTGTCAATTTGACATTTACTACATAAGTAGGTTAGAAGAATAAAAGTTAGATATTAATTATGCAAGACAAATAGTGCTTATTAGCTTCAAATA
Source organism: Sarcophaga variegata (assembly GCA_932273835.1). Taxonomy (NCBI): domain Eukaryota; kingdom Metazoa; phylum Arthropoda; class Insecta; order Diptera; family Sarcophagidae; genus Sarcophaga; species Sarcophaga variegata. The sequence continues at coordinate 76,363,521 of OW026359.1, forward strand.
TAATTTTCCTGAGTGAATAGAGAGGATATAATAGCATAATAGTATGAGTTGCGCAACATATTACCAAAATATCAATCAAAATTTGTAACAAATCGATATAAATTCATTAAATGGCATAGTAAAGTCTGCATTTCCAATTATAGACTAAGATATGTGACATAGTTGTCTAGAGAGTAATATGCTGGACCATTAGTGTGAGGGTCATGGATTCTATTCGCACCAGAGCATATGGCCTAAGCTCGTAATATTTAAATATAATTTGCAATTGTATTGTAATGAAAAAATAAAATAGATAAATAAATTGAGTCAGATGTTTTATTCAAAATAACTCGGAATAACGATCATCACAGAAATGTAAGACAGCAACACTTCTTGAGAAAAAGCATAACTCACCATTACACTCAATGAATATTCGCAGAAGGTTTTTTGCCTAGGAAATGATAGATTGGGTAACTTTATCATTATAGGACTATATCATCTGCTGTATTTGGGGCTGAGGCAAATCTTTATTAAAGTATCTGAGACAAAGCAGTGGCAGAGCTACACTCCTTAAAGGAACGAAAGGGAATATAAAATATTTTATTCAATGCTAGGAATTGAAGCGGTTTTAATTATACCCAACAAAAGGTTGGCAAATCGGAACATTGCCAAATATTTTGCGATAATTTTGGTATATCGCAAAAGCAATATCTTAAAAAATTGGATGTTTATATTATAAAACTGGAAAGATTTTAGAAAAATGTGAAACTGGTTTATATGCAGACGAAAGTCTTTTTTTCCTTGAAGAAAATTATTACAAGAAACATTGACAGTTTAGTGGTTCCAAAAGCAAACAAACTAAACGAAATAAAAACAAAGCAAATATAAATGAATTTAGACGCTGATAGAACATTTAAAGTAGATATCATAATGGTTGGAAAAGTAAAAACAGTTACAAGCATTTCATTAATCAACACTCTTTGGACATTATTCATACATGGGCCATTCAATATAATAACTATTCAGATTGTAAAAACGATTATTTCTAAAAATTCCTCCCCAATGTCTACTAAAACTTTTACTTAAATATGTAAAATTGTTAACAAATCAAAGGTAAATGGAATGAAGAATAAACTCCATAGAGATCCGATTATATCGACAATTGTGTTCTTTTCACTGGTAACACAGTGGCCGTATACGTAATATGACGTACGATTGTAACGAAAATAACAGTAAAATTCATTACTCATACGTGCTGTTTAACCGCACTTACTCTTTTTTCTTGTTCCTACGAACAAATTTAGTATTTCACAAACACAAAATTACCATAATTCCACAATAAACACATTTGAAAAGTCTGTGTTGAAGTTGTTCTGTTCTTATTTCGAATTCTTATTTTTTTTATTTATTTGCCTTGACACTTGTAAATTTTAATTTCTTTAAAGTCGGAAACGTGTGTGTCATGTTATAAAGTCTAAAGAATTCTACGTTGAAACAAAAAACGAAATGAAAATGTAAATTTCGACCCTACACCCCCCTTCACACTTTCCCTCTTCTCATACATGTTAAACGATCAATAAAATTAAAATAATTTCATGACGTTTTTCCCGAAAAGAATTTTAAATTGTTTGAAAATTCACATTTGTTGTATAAAAATAACTGCAGCGGACTGACTAAACATTAAATATTTAATATTTTAATGGTTTCCAAAAACTTTTCCAAATGTAATGGTATTTTTTTGTTCATAATTTTTTTTCTTTTTCTTTTAATGAATGAAAAATTAAGAAAAAATCAAAAGTGTTTTTAATGTAATGAATAAGAGCTTATAAGGCAAATAAATTATTTTTATTAATTGAAATACGTAGTATATATATGTAAATCCATGAAGTGTATAATTCCGACAAATAAATATCAACCCAATAAATTTAAAGTCAAAGTATTTTAAATCAAACTATGATGTTAAAAATTTTGTAAGTATTTTAAATCAACTTTACGTTACGGCGACTTCAAGTAGGTAGTGTGTTGGCTTATTAGACGTGAGGCCACGGTTCAAACCCCAGGTCAGACATCTCGAACAAAAGAAATATGAAATAATGTTTCTTCGGCGACTTCCTCTCAGCAGATTTCTGGCAAAAACTCTGAGTAAATAAAATTCCCATGAAACCGACAGGCCACTTCAATATCAAAATATTGACCATTTAAAAGTGTTTTTTGTTTTTCTTTTATCATATAGAATTTGCATATTCATTATATTGGATGAAATTGGGTAAAATATATTTGACAATAACTATGGAACTCTAGTCAAACTGTAAAAAATTTAATACGTGGATAAAATATTTGACATACTTTTTTGTAAAACGATATCAAAAACGGATATCAAAATACAAACATTGTATGAGTCTACGCTCACTCCAAAAAAATCTGCGAAAGTAGTTTCCTATATATATTACTAGTACAGAATTGGCGAAACATTTCAGTGGTTGTCATACATTGTAGTTAATACAGTCGTTTAATTGTTGATATTATATTTCAGAATATTATCTTAATTTTAAAATGAAACAAAGATTAAATTTAAATCCATTCATCATTAATTATGGTGACAAGCTATCGACTTGTATCTTAACGGTTTCGTATAATGCGAATTAAACTTTAATGTCCACCAAACATTCCTACAAAAATATCACAATATTTGTCCTGACCTTACTTAATACCATGGCATTTTTATTAATATTTTCAAAGATGGCATTTATGCTCTTTTGTTTCTGCATGTGTACTGTGGTTATGAACAAGTGTTTATAGTTTTCATTGTATGTATTTTGTTTGTAATAGGCACTTGTATTAAGATCGTTGTGTTATTGTTGATGTTTTTGTTTTGTTTAGCATGTGTTGTTGTTGTTTACGTATTGTGGCTTTTACAACTTCAAACTATAAAAACGAAAAAAAGAAAGAACGGCAACTTTTGATGATGGGATTTTCTTTGCGGCGTTTAAATTTTTGTTTTTGGTTGGAAATTTGCCAAAAAGAATATTTTGTTTTACGAAATGATAACGACAATATTCCTAATGAATAAGAAAAATCATCAGAAGCATTTGTAAAAAAAAACAAAGTTTACAATAACAAATTGTACATACACATGAAATGATAGCAAAAAAACCCCTATCAATTAAATTTCTTTAATTTTAATACTTTTTCTCAATTTCAAGTGTTGTTTTTTGATTCAATTTAAAAACAAAATATTTGAAATGGGTTTCCTCCGTATTGAAATTGAATTTTTGTGTCCAAAATTCAATAAACAAAAGAAATAAATTATTTAAATTTAAAAGAGATTAACATGTGGTTGCAACAACAATACCAATCAACCACAGCACAATACTTAGAACAAACATATGTCGGCCATAAATCAAAAACACTGTGTTGTGATGGTCTGAATTGTTTTAAACCAGATTAATTATTTTCATTTGTTTGACGGCATCAGACTTACTTTTTATTTCTAATTTTTCCTTCCCTTCAATTTGCACAACTTCAATTTATTAAAAGAATCAAAATGTTACAATTGAAATAATAAATTAAGCGTTGTGGTGTTTTTCTTTTCGGTTTTTCTTTACACGTCTTTAACTACACTTTTGAATGGCTATTCGAAATCTTCGTAATTATTTGTTATTATTGTACTATGTTTGTTGTTAGAAATTGACTTTACGCGCTCGTTTATCATATACGGCGCTTTAAATATATCAAGTAGGTAAAATTGAAAAAAGTACCGTTAGAAAGAGCTTCCAACACAAGACTTGACTGTTTGCGACTAAATGGAACTCTTGTAAACAAAACTATTTCAACCCCTCAGCAATAGTCGCAGTGGCAGCAACAGTGACAGCAACAACAGCAGTAGCAGCAGAACACATAGAGAACTGTTTCTATTATTGTCGTATGAAAAGTATTTCATACATTCAGGGCAGAATACACACATACTCTGGCAAATACGCTCTTATCAAATAACAACATATGTATTCATGTATAGTAGTGTATTGGTGTATGTTGTCTTCAAAAATGTTGTCGACGACAATAACAGCAACAACAATAATTATTATCAATGTTTTTTAACGACGATAATGACCATGTTGATAACAACCCCAAATGTATCAAATGCTAAAGAGACCGCACACGCAAACAATCAAACCAAATGAAATACAACATTTGGAACCACAATACAACATGACTATCATTCAACTCACCGCAAAACCCAAATACTTCAAGAAAACTAAAAGAAAATTGTATGATTCATACACCGCATACTGAAAATAGGTGCGTATGCTAAATATTATAGTAAATCAAGCAGTGTTCCTAATACTCCTTGTCAGACACTTGTTTGTTGTGTAATAAATTTAAAATTTTTGTTACTTTCTATTGAGTTCTTCAAGAGAGCGCAGTAAATAAATATTTGTAATCGTAAAATCAATGTTTTAATCACATATTATTTCTTTAAAAATGTTTCAGAAAAACCAAGATATCAAATGAAGGAAACTGTAGTTGTTCACTGAAATGAAGAAATCTGTTGCTCTAGTCTCTGGGGGTAAGATCTGTAGAAAACAAGCGTTTATCCTAATAATATATGTTGTTAAAGCATCCTAACAAGCCACTAGTTTCTATATAATTTACTTATTGTACAAAACTTCATGATAATATTAATGAATAATAATGAAACATTTAAAAAATATTATAAATTTATAAGAAAAAAAATGGCTATTTAGCATAATGCCTTAAATATCTTTCTTTCTTTAATATCGTCTTTAAAATCATTAAAAGAAAATTGTTACACATCATAAACTAGAAACATTATTTCGGCATATTTATTTCGAATATTTTATTCTTTTTTATGAATATTGTGCATTGCCCAAATAAAAGGTTTTCAATGATACTTGAGCTTGTTAAAATCCAAAAAATATTCCACATTTTCATAACTGAATGTATTGTATTATATCACAACATTAAGAAAGGTTATCATTAAATTCACTTTGTTCGCGTGTTAAAATTAAAATCAAAAATACTGCTTGAACATACTCAAAACAAATGTTGTACACATCTGATTTGGTGCCCAGAACAACATGTTGCATGAACCCTCACTTTCTCTCATACATACCCATAACAACTGGAAGAATTGTTGTAACTGTTAAAATGTTGAACATCATCAGCAGCTTATAGAATAACATGTTGATGAAATGGTCACCTTACAAGATTTCAAGTTCTGTTGAATAATAAAGAAAATATTTTGCCTTATATTCCTGTTGTTTTTTTTTCAAATTGATAAGAGTTTTATTTTGTTTATTCTTGCACTGTTATCTTTAGTTTAAATAATTATTTTATTTAAATTACAATTTATGTCATTCACAATATGTATTTAAAAACAAAATAAAAGTCTCGAACTATAATAGGCGCTGTCTAGTATTCTCTCGAGAGTATAAAACTGTTGTGTCAACAAATATTTAAAATACATATATATATAAATATAAGGCTTAACACCAGATACTCCAGCGAATCCAATGACATTTCTATTGTTATTAATTTAATAACAAATGTTATATATTTTTTTATTTATTTATTTGTTAATTTTGAAATAAAAATTTAAAAACAGTTGCTAAAATTCACTTGAAAAATTTTATGTGATATTGCCCCCCGTTTTAAATCTGCAAACAAAATATTCAAATAATAATTGGAATCTGAAAAGTTAAAAAATAGATTTCAACACCTGAAAAATTAATTGGTTAATAAATTATTGCTTAAATATGTTTATTCTGAATTAATTATTACTAAGAAATATAGAAAATCATAGACACATTAGCCTAGTGCCCTAAAACACAACGTGATTACAGTTTTATAACTAAAATTCTTCTGGTATTTATTAAAAATTGAGTTCTCATCAACATAATCAAGAGTTAATTCTAACTCTAGCCATTATTAATTAAATCCGGCCTGCCCCGGCCAATATATCAGGTGTTCATGGGTTATTGTTTAACTGAAGTTTATATCTTAAATATTGAATGCTAGACATAAAGAGGAGCACTATGGGGCAGCTGTCCTACCATCTATAGATATTTTATAATTGATTTATTGACGTACTTTCATGCAGGTATGTAAATGCCACACAGATTGTGAATGAAAAATGGGAATAAATTGTGAAAATTTACAATCTTTTCTTAAATTTATACCAAATTTTAAATTTTTGAAATGATACACCATTGACCATTTACTAGGAATTCTTTATTTATCTTTTATTTTCCTACAATGTATCGCATTATTCATATGTAACCGTATGTAGGTTGACCAATTATACGACGCATTCTCTCTCTCATCACTACAAGGACTTACTTACATGCATTTAATCTGAAATGCCGTGAATAGCGTGAGTAAAAATATTATTAAACAATTTGGATAAAACCCAGTTGTTAATAATTTCTAAAAATGCTTGTTCACATTTGTTACTTAAAATATTAATAATAACACATAAAAAAATAATTGGGTTATGTTTTTCTCAACTTATGATCCCAAAAGTTTTCAATTATTTCACACCTAAACGATATTGCTTTTCGTATTGAATCTGAAAAAAATTAAAAAATATGTTTAATAATTAATAGAAAAAAATAAAGACTTGCCACGAGAGACCTATTGATTCCAAAATATCTTAAAATAATCTAAAAATCAAATCATAAAGGTAATTGCAATCTCTATCAGACCTATGCAGCCTAATTTATAACAAAATAGTTTCGGTTTCCTGATCGTAATAAGCACGCCTCCACATACGTTTATAAGAACAATCCTTCTTATCCTTGTTAGTCGTTGTTGACAGGGGCATCAATTTCAAGTCTTTGCCATTTTGAGTCATTGGTGGATTCATGTTGTGCGATCAAAATATTTTTCCGTACATAATTTCTTTTACTGAGGCGATTCATCCATTTCTAAAAATTTTTTCCAGAAATCAGCGCTGCTAAACGAGACACTTAACGGAGATTCAAATTTCATGATTTATAGGAGCAAATCAATTCAATTGTGCCTGAAAAATATAAACTCTTGACAGCTCTGTTCAACTTTGTCTGGACAAAATATAGGGTGGGTAATTTAAAAGCTTAACTTTAAAAATGCAATATAACAAAAACGGTTTGAAATTTTGTCAAATTTATTTTTTTTTTTTTTGTAAAGTACACTTGTTCCGGTTAGAAACTTTTTCGAACTTATGGGGTCGTATCTCGGTAATGGCTACCTAATGAAGGCCACTAATGTTGGCCTTCAAATGCTCAATTGTCTCTGGTTTGTTGGCATAACACTTTTCGTTAACGGCGCACCACAGAAGATAGTCTAACAATGTCAAATCACAGCTTCTTGGTGGCAAATTGACATCATCATTTCGGCTAGTTTGACGGCCATCAAACGTTTGACGCAATAAATCGATTGTGGCATGAGATGTGTGGCAAGTTAAACCATCCGGTTGAAACCAAACATCGTTCACATCAATACCATCAAGAGCAGGTACAAAATAATTGGTTATTATGTTGCGATTGACCGTAATGTTTGCACCGTCCTCATTTTCAAAGAAATACAATTTTGCTAATTAACATATCCACCAAGATGAAAATGAGCTTCATCCGAAAAGATGGTTTTTTTTTGACAAAACACGAAAACGAAGCGTAAATTGATTTATTATGTTCAGTTGGGATAATATACTGAATTTTGTGACAGAATAGATTGCCTAAGTATTGCAAGATTCGAAATAACCGATGATTTAAATTTAATCCGATAGACGATCTACGCAATATAAAATTAAGAAAAATGGAGCTGAGAATTGTTTTTTCTCTCTCTCTCTCTCTCTATCAAGAAGAGAGCTGTCAAACTACATATAAAAAATTTTCTCCGGACAAATACATTGTTCGAACAACATGAGTGAATTCAGTTTTAAAATATTCTGTTGATCTCGTCTTCTTATCAAAAATAAGTGAACGAAAAGTATCACCTCCAAGTCTTTCCATTTGTTTTGACTTTCCATTTTACCTTACCTTTTCCCAGCCATCGCTTGTACTTATTGGTGGCCCAAGAGAATTCAATTTGTTTCTTTTCAAACAGGGATTGCCATTTCATAGCACAATTGTGCATAGAGAATTCATACACATTGCCTATGCTCTTTTATTTAGTCGTCGATCAGACTGCGACAAGCACACATATTAGCGGATGGTATAATATTTTTTTATGTTTACACTCAAAAAATATTTTATGTTAAAAAATCCTTTTTTTAAAATTCAAAGTCTTATATGTTCTTAAAACACATTTTGATTGTTTTAATGTCAAGTAAATAATTTCGATAATATGGACAGAGAATAGCTTTTTTTATAGACATAAAACAATATTCTGGAAAAATTAAGAAGTTGGTTATTAGTAGGAGAGGAAATTCTAAAGAACAAAGAGGAAATACCTAAAAAACATTACCAAATTCTTAAATCAAATATGTATTATTTTATTTATATATGTTGATGAAATGAAAATCAAAATAAGGTATATTACTAAAATTTTTCTATGACTGTAAGCTCTCAACTTTTTTTTCTCTCTCTTGCTCACTAATACACAACCAAAAAATTTTTGGTAAACCCCAGTGTTGAAAATTTCAGTACTTTTGTATTTTTTTCAGGACCAAGCTTTCAGTACTTTTTCATCAAATTCGTTTTTGTTCATTCAAAAAAATAAATATATATTTTAATAAATAATTCGCACATTATCTTTCCGTTTCCGGCTTTATTAAGTAAGCATTAAGGCCCCGTTTGTTTAATGTATTATGTGGTCTGTCTATGTAATAGCTAGTTAGTACCTTATTAGACGCCCAAATGCCACGGTCAGACAAAACGGAACAGTCAAAACGAAAACAAAAAACAAAACGGCGTAATGTGTGTGAATGTTGTAGGTAGAAAAAGTAGGTTAAATAAGTTCGCTCGCCAAAAAGAGACCCGGTTCAACCCCAGGTTCAGACAAAACGAAAACATAATGGGCGTTTGTTGTTGTCGTGTGGATGGATGATGATGGTTTTTTGCTCGCTGCGGTTTGGAGAGGAAAGGAAAGAGGAAAAGCAAAAAACTTAATTTTTTTGAAGTGTGGTGAATTTTGTAGTTGTGGTGAGTGTCTAGTGTGGTGAGTTTTTACAAAATGTGGTGAATTTATCCGGTGTGGTGAATAAAATCGAAGTGTGGTGAGTTTCTAGTGTGGTGGTTCTTACAAAATGTGGTGAATTTATCCGGTGTGGTGAATAAAATTGAAAGTCACCAAAGTGCCGTTATTCGAAAGAGTACTGTATTATAATAGAATCATGTACTGTACATCGTGATTTGGACGGTATGTGTCTAGAATAAGTAATTTTCACATCTGTTAGTGGAGGCATTCACCGATATATCTGGTTACCATTATACACTGCATTAACAATATTGCCATTGTGTCATTCTAATTAAAATTGAAAAAAAAAACTTTTTTTTTTGTTCAATTTTATTTGCAATCTATTTTACAAATTTAAAATAATGAGCAAATTTCATAACTTAAATATAACATATATTGAGTTCCTATTATTAATTCAAAATAAAAGAGTAAATACAAAGAGATTTTACTTTTTTAATTTTAATAAAATATGATATATTGTATTATAAAATCGAATAATCTTAGAAATTAAATATTTTTTTTTTATTTTCTGAAGGGTAGATCAAGTACATGTAGCCTTTTGAGTCTTTTGATTTCATTACTATCATCTAACAGATTTATTGCTAACACATTTGAATGATTACTTAGTCTATTCAGGTACCTTTCGCTAAAGTTATGAATCTCATCTTTGACCAATAAAATTCTAAGAAAAAAAAAACTGAATACAAAAAATAATTAATTAATTCTTTGTCGAAATATTTATAATTTTTTGTGCTTTGTTCGAAAGGTCAAACGATCTTTAGATCCGATATCTAAATTTAACACCAAGAGAAATTATTAAAGAATTCATTCATTTTCATTTCATTTTCCTCTTTTTCAGAAGTTGGTTTCAGATTTTTAGTTTTCTGGCAACACTTCAATTTCAAAACACTTCGGTACTTTTATTATTATAGATTTTATGGTTGGCGCTTTTCAATTATAAATGGGGTTAGCCTGATGCTATAGATCTTTAGCCCCAGTTAGCCAGTGACTAACGTTCGCTTTTAGATTACGAAAAGCAATGAGAGAACGGTTGCCGAAAGCTGAATGAATTGCGTCGTCATTTGATTAGACATTTTGAATCAACTGTTTTTGTTTTGTATATGAGAAACATGTAGTTAAGTTAGTTTTTCTATTCCATTCTACAGTATTAAGTATAAATAAATATATTTTATAAAAGTACCACTTGATGCAAAAAGATACTCTTTCAGTTATAGTTTCAAAATTTCAATTTGCCGCACTGGTAACTCCTGCTTTAAAATAACGTTTCTCAATTCAATGTTCAAGAAGGTACACTAAAATACAACTATGTGTACTACTGCGACATCTATATGTCAAATAATATGGAAAAGCATAAAAGTGTCAAATGCTAATGAAATTTTTGCAAAAACAACAATGCAATGTAAACAATCAACAAAAGCCATAAATCAAAACAATTTTGCACAATAAACGACTCGTACAAGAAGAATAATTGATAAAAGAACACGTAATTGTAATTGAACAAACACAAATTGGTAGAAGAAAAAAGAAACAATAAAATATTTATCAACAAACATGATAAAGTTCTAACGAAAGCAAAAAGATAAATTTGTTGGTGTAGAGTTCGAATTAATTAAAAAAAATAACATTTAACCGCATTAAATGTTTTACCCGCTAAGTATCGCATTTCCCCCTCTGATTACGGGTCATATTAGCACTGTAAAAGTTGTATTCAGTGCTAATGACCTTCACTGTATGACCCTGCGCAAGTAACTGCAATAAATGGTATTTTCATTTATTTGGTATGAAAAAGTACGTGAAGAGCAAAACGACCACAATTTCGCATTTTCTGTCAGTCGGAAATTCATTGAGCAACGGACAACAAGTAAAGAAACGGCTGTTATTGTTTGTGTTTGCTTACAATATATATATTTTTTTTTTAATAATTTTCAACGACATTAAAGGAGACAAGAATAAAACGTCATTAGTCATATTCACTACGCTACTAATACTATGGAGATAGAGGGTAATATTAAAAACTATGAATGGGGAAAATTGGGACCAAGTTCAGAAGTGGCCAAACTGGTTAAAACAAATAATGAAAGTTACAATATATCAGATACTACCCCGTATGCTGAACTATGGATGGGTGATCACAGCAGTGGACCATCTATAGTAAAATCATCCGGCCAAGAGTTGGGTCAAGTCTATAAAGAGCGTTTGCCATTCCTGTTCAAAGTTCTCAGTATACGAAAGGCTTTAAGTATACAAGTACACCCAAATAAGGTAAGCAGTTACTGATAAAATTGTGGTGATAACAGAATAACTACAAGTAAATATTCATATATAAGAATGCGCTCTATAGAATGCGATAGAAACGAACGGGGTTTGCATTTTATTATTGGTTTAAAATTTGTTTTGTTAAGCGTTATGAAAACAAGTTTTTGGGCAACCAAGTTGCAGCATCTTATATTTAAATTTATTTATTTCTTTTTTTAACTAAATCGCTTTTGCTGGTATTAAAAAGTGGTGTTTTTTACATTTTTTAAATAATTTTTTTTGTTTGTTTTAATCTATGCAAATTAATTTGTAACACTAACCCAATTGGATTCGCATCCCTAATTGGATCATACATAAGCGCTTCAACACACAAATGATAATTAATATTCGAATTAGTTTAAAATGCTTATATGTTTTACTTTTTTTCTTTTTTTTTCATTGTATCCCTACACGGTTTTGTATAATTAGTAAAAAAAATATAGTATATAATTTCTAAAATATATAGTTTTTTTAATTAATTGAATGAACAGTTCGACAACAATACATTTGAACAAAGAAAACTAAAAATTAATAATAATTAGGGAAACGTAACACAGGAAACATATAACACATGTGAAATGTTATACTTTGACATTCTCAATTGACAACAAAGTGTCAATAAAGTTGACAAAGTAGTCCAATTACTTTCAAAGTACTCAACGCAAGTAAAAACTTACGTTAAACTGTGCCTTTTTCAACTGACAGCAGAGTTGAAGTACATGGTTTGTTATATATTTTGTTTCATTCGGTACTTCTCCGTTAACGGAACGCATAAAGTTGGCCAAGTTTTGATTTGTGCTTTGAAGTGCCACTTTAATGTTGTTCTCTGATCTCCAACTTTCTTTCTTTCCAGAGGATTTCATTGGAATCTGGCCTTTTTTCAACATATGCTCAATCCAGCGTTGCCAGTGATTTTTTTTTAAACTATTTCTGGGAAAAAATACTTTTTTTTTTACAAAAAAAAAACTTTAAAGGAAACACCGGAGACCGGTGCCCTCTATTGGTGTTTCTTTGCTACTTTTGCCCGGGACTAATAAAATACACAATACATACATACATAATTGGTCATTACAACCCTTCAGTCAGGATTACGACCTAGTTTCTCACACCACTTATACCTATAATATAAAGTAGACTTCGAACAACAGATTTCTTGAGAAATTTTTCATGGCAATTTTATTTACTCTCAGAGTTTTTGCCAGAAATCTGCTGAGAGAGTCGCCGGAGAAATACTTTTTGTATTTTGTTTTGATGTCGGGCCTGGCGCTCGAACCCTGGCTTTACGTCTAATAAGACAACACACTACCTACTAGACTACGGCGACTTCATACACAATATTTTATTTAGAAATGTAAATATTTCGTGTTATTGTTGAATTTATTCAAATTTTGAATTTGAAGAAAATAATTTTAATGAAAACTTTTTCACATCTCAAGAAACTTGGAGAAAACTTGGAAAAAAAAGGGAAAACTTGGCAAATGGCAACGCTGGCTCAATCAAAGTTCATAATTAATAGGTTTCGTGGTGGATTTAGGTGTTAGTTAATAACGGTTTTGCAACAACCATGGCGCTAAAATATATAATTTATATTACGCAAACACTTGTTGTTTTGACGATATAGATCAGTGTTGCAAAATTGAAATGGTACTGAACTCTAACTGAAAGAGTACTTTTTTGCATCAAATGGTACTTTTGTAAAAAAATATTTATTTATACTTAATACACGTACGAAATAGGATAGAAAAACTAACGACTTATACATGTTTTTCATATACAAAACAAAAACAGTTGATTCGAAACCTAAAAGACCCGTTTAGTCAAATGTCAACGGAACGTAACGGAATGTAGACCAATTTAAATACTTATCGAAATTACATTACGATTCAGCAAGCGTTCTCATTGCTTTTCGTATTCTAAAAACGAACGTACGTTGCATGGAGGTTGGGCTAACCGGACTAAAAACTAATTCTACCTTTAGCATTACGTTGAACATGTTGCTAACCAGTTAATAGCTGAAAAGGGCAAACCATAAAATAAGTAATAATAAAAAGTACTGAAAGTGTAGCGTGTGTACTGTGGTATTTTACAAATGGAAAAGCACTGAAGAAAGTACTAAAGTACTGAATTTTTCAACACTGATATAGATATAATAAAGCCGACATTTCACTGGAATTTAAATTCTTAACTTTATGCGACTTATATACCTGTGACGATTTCTGTTTCTTGCGTCTTTATCAACTCCGCTATTTTATGTTGTCAAGATGGACTAATTTACTAACATGTTTAATCTCAACATTTTTAAGAGTTAGTCGCTATGTGATTGGCGTGGCAATTCTAAGCTGTCTGGCAGATGTTTATTTTAAGTTTTCCTTGTATACATACATGTAATTAATTGATAATTACAATCCTTTAGTTAGAATTCAAGAGGAATTCGTCGAATAAATATTTTCATATTTCACTTTGATGGAGATGTCTGACTTGGGGTTTTTCTTGTATTCCCTAAAATATTAACATGATCGTCAATATCATAATTTTTAAAAAATTTGTCCACGTATTTCGAAATTTTCAACAGTAGTCACTAGTGTTAGTGATATTTTGGTTTTCTCTTTTTCCAATCGGCAAAGAATTCGCTGTTTTCGGTGTCGTCCTCAAGTATTTATTCAATATTTTTTACCATATTAACAATTTCACTTCATAATTGTTGCACCGTTTTGTTGACAATGGGTTTTTTGCGCATCGACTTCTTAGAGGATTTTGAGAAAAGATGAATATTTCACTCTCCGTTGTATGAAACCCTGCTCCTTCACTAAGTTCGGGATGGACAGGCTAATGACAGACGGTGAAAAAAATAATAAAATAAATATTTCAAATTGTTTAAAAAAACAAATACTAAATTTTGTTTTATTCAAGACAAAAACCCGGAAAATAAGTTCGTGAGAAAGTCCTTAAAGTTCGTCAAACGAATTTTTAAACAAAATTATATGAAAGAACCACATAAACTGGCCTCAAGATCTAAGTATTTACTGGAAACACAAAAAACATTAAAGAAAATTATTGAAACAAGCGCAATTTCTTATTGTATTGACCGGTTTGTTATTGAAATGATGCCAAAAAAAAAAACAGAGAAAACACAAATCAACGAAATGCTGAAGTATTTAAAAAAATTATTTCTTATACTTCATAGAAATGCATATGTATTTACTTTTTTAAATATCAATACATAGTCATTAAATATTAATTTTTGTATGCACAAACCAAATTTAGTTTTAATTTTTATTCATTCGTTTTAAAAAAAATTGATTTTTTTTTATTAAAATTTAAATGGAAATTGTTATTAAAATTTAAAAATATTTTTTTTTTATATTTCTGTGGCGATTTCATATAACACAGTTGTTTTCCATCGTAGCTTCTTACCGCTATTGGCCTTAATTTATTACTTTGAAAGAAAAATTAATAAATTGATAAATAATTTCTAATTTCGAATACATATAGTATATTTTCAAAATCTTTAAGATCGTTGAAAAATTACACTATTTTGATAGCAATTGTTTTTGTTCATTTCAGGAGGAGGCAGCGCGATTACATAAAGAACGACCAGATTTATATAAGGATCCAAATCATAAACCGGAATTGGCGATAGCATTGACACCTTTTAAAGCTCTTTGTGGTTTCCGTCCATATACTGAAATTTATCAGTTCTGTCAAGATTTACCTCCTTTAAAGGAGTTACTAGGCGGCGATAATGTTGTAAACGGTTTGGCGAAGGATTCTAGCAGTGATTTTATAAAATGTTATCAAACTCTTATGACTGCTGATCCGACTACCGTTTCAAATGTTATTGAAACTATTTTAAAAGATTATTTGCCAGGTTGGTAATAATGTTTAGAAAAAAATAATAGAATGGAAATGTTAATTGGAATTTTGTTTGTTATTTATTTACAGTTCTTGCCAAATACGGACTTCACGAGATATTTTCTATAGTAAATACCGATTTTCCCGGTGATGTTGGTGTCCTTTCATTATTCTTCCTAAATTTACTCGATCTCAACCCGGGTGATTCTATATATTTGGGTGCCAATGAAATACACGCATATCTCTCAGGAGATTGTGTAGAATGCATGGCCTGCTCAGACAATGTTATACGAGCCGGTTTAACACCGAAGTTTAAAGATGTGAAACAACTATTGACGTCCCTGAATTACGCTGGGTCGCCAGCTTCTTCAAAATTATTCCAACCAAAAGTTCTTGATTCGAATACCAAAGTATTTTCACCACCTGTTGCAGATTTTGCCGTTGTACAAATTACCTTAACTGCGGAAACGCCATCAGAATACACTCTTAAATTACCAAAAGCTCCTGGTATTTTATTAGTTTTAAACGGTTCTCGTACTTTGCGTATACAAGAACATTCCGATTTAGTATTAAAACGTGGTTCAATTGTATTCATACCACCCGAAAATATGGATCATATAGATTTTTTAACTTTAGATAATACAATTAATGTTTTTAATGCTTATTTGGCTACTGAAAATTCATTTAATTAAACATGTTTAGGGTATGTTTCTAAATTTTGTTTTTTATTTCTTATATTTTTTTTTATTAATTTGTATATAAGTTTTTGTTGATTTGTTTGTATTACATTTATTGTGTAGTGAATTTAATAAACTTTGACTGTTAAATTATATGTTGTGACACTTTTTTGTTTCACAATGATTGTAGGGAGTAAGTATATATGTATGTATATATGGGTAGCTTGCCGTTCACAGGTAAGTTCACTCTGAAGTCCATTATGTTACTCAGTGTAAGGTAAGCCACACACACCCCCCTCCCCCATTTATGATATATATTTATATGTAAATATAAGCATATACATATACAATTCATAAATTAACATACACACATATACATATAAGACAATTGTTTTGCGTATTTTCTGCTATCGAAACGATCGAAGAAGTTGCTTCAAATTTTGTGTAAAAAATAAAATTAGGTGCTCAAAAACACTTGAAACACAGATTTCACTTGCCGTATGCCACTGTCAACATTTCAAGGGTTTTTGAAGTACTACTGGTCTGAAGATCCGCAAGTTTTTGGAAGGCCTCTTGAGGTTTATGTCGAGGTTTTCCAAATTCAGGACAGAGCGGGCTGCAGTATATTTATATCAAACTTTTGCACAAAAAGAGGACTGATCCAAATTGCACGGGCATCCATCCTACATTTGAGATTGTCACGGGCCACAGTCTTATTGGTGGAAAGCATGCTGACGGTCTTGGCATTGCATCGAATGACTTCTGCAGGACCTGTGATTTTGAGAAGAAGGATTTTGCCATGAAGCAACGGCAGTTCTTAAAATCGAATTTTCTGTCATACTTTCCAATATAAAGATTGCTGCAATAGCAAGATTTACTTTAGAATCAGGATCATTTGTTTTTAGAAATTTATGATCCCTTGATTGGACACAAATTGTGGCAATGGTCTTAACTGCTGACATACAGTAAGCGGGGCCTTGTCTTTCAAACACAAACCGCCAACTAACCTAATTTAAGTGTTATGGTTCGACAACTGGAAAGAATAATTCTGGGCCAACTAATATGTTTTTACTGTGAAGCAATCTGATCGACAATGTTTATTTTAAAGCAAATAATTGATGTCTTGAGTAACAGCATTCGGCGTGAAACTTATAAGATATATGGTACAAACAACAACGCTAATTTGTCATCGAAAATGTCCAGGCACTCAAAATGCTTTTTTAGTTGGCAAAACTGAAAGTAAAGGCAGCAAACAAATTAAATAAAAAAAAGTTTTGTTGCTAAGATCTTATACGTAATGAACATTCAAGAGAATTTTATTTTGCTTCTATTAAACGTGAGTGGCAAAAGCTATCCAATAATTATTACTAAGACAAAACATTATTCATTTAAGAAAAACTTCAAAAACATTGTAAATGATATTAGTCATGCAAGAAATAGTCATAATAGAATTTAGATTTAAATTTTTATATAACATACATCTGTATTTACATACACAAACGAATACCAACCGTGTTGTGGTAAATAAATACACAGCAAACATATTTTTATTGTTTTTTTTTATTATAATTATTATTATAGCTTATCAATTCTATAATTTTGATTACAATATATGAATGGGTGTATATGTATGTATATGTTTTTATGTAAATTTATACATATAGTATATACTTATGTATTACTTATAAACAATTTTTACTTTTAAATTATTTTCATTTTATTAATAAATTACTTTAAAAAGAAATAAATATATTAAGAACTATAAATTTTAATTTAAGATAAACTATTACAATTAATTTTAAATATTTAACCATTGGGGTTATATAAGGTCGAAATTTTTCTTTAAGCACTATGGTAAGGAGCTTTCAACACATTTTAATAGAAGTTAGACTTAATTAACAAATACCATCTAGATAAATCAAAACATTTTTCTTTTCAATTTCAAACAAAATCTCTTCTGTTATAATAACCACACAAATTTTAACGGATTAAATAGAAAAAATAGCAAAAAATTTTTCTTTATTATTAAAAACGTAACAATAACAAAGGCTATAAATATTTAGAATGTATTAAGTATTGCATTTTGTTTACACCTATGTATGTATATATTATATTTTTTTTTCTTTAAACAATTGCATATTATTATAAACATTTTAGTGAATCTGTTTTATTCATGTGAAGAAACTTATAAACTGTCTCATAAAATGTTGATCTATAGCACGAATTAAAGAAACAAATTTTATACTGTTTATTAAATCTTCTATCAAAAAGGCATTCTTATATAAAAGAAAGAATGCTTTAAAATTAGGGATTCATTTTTATTTTAGCAATTTTGTTTAATTTATTACATACATATATACAAATTATTATTTAAAGAAAAAACACATGGAATTCTATAGACTCAACATTTTTATAAGTTTTTACTCATACAAAATTCTCTAAAAAAAATTTTCTATCTAAGAAAGATATGAGATAATGACCCACTACAATAATATTTAGTATTTTCATGATAACAAAAAAGACTTATAAAACATTTAGTTGTAGTATAACAAATAATTTCCCTTTACATTAGGTAGGTAGAGATAGATGGCTGTCCATCCAAAGAGGTTTACATTAAGTTATATTTTAAATTCACATTTAAGATTTATAGTTTTATGTTATAGTATAGGACAAGTTTTAAATTGCTTTTTATAGTTTGTATGTATTAAAATATTTTATTCAATAATTTTATATAGTTTTTGTGTTTTATTTTGTAAATATTGGTTCCAAAAAAGTTACAATTGAAATGCACAAGTATATATTACATTATAGTATATAAGAACATGTATCTTTCAGTTCAAAGAGTTATATATTTCTAATTAAATATGTATTATAATATAATAATAATCATCAAAATAGTTAACGGCTCGTGTAAATAGTATAATAGAAGTTGTCTCCATTTCAAAAAAAAAAAAAAAATATATAATAATAAAAAAGTATTTTAAATCATGTTTATCAAATTATAAGTCAATTTAATGGGTTTATAGTTTTTATTTTAATTTAATAATTAGTTTGAAAATAAGTATACTTGTATGTTTATATATGTATATTATTAAAAATTTTGTATATGTTTATACATATTTATTATAATTTATATTTGTTTACAAATCGTTTTATATTTATAAAAAAAATCGGTAGGTTAGTTTTGTGTCTTTTTTATGTATTTTTTTCTTGTTCATTTTAATTTCGAATAGAGTCCATTTCTTCCAATTAAACAATAAAAAATTACAGTAATAGCTTACAGTGTGGTTTGGTGGGTGGTATTTTTTGTTGTATTATCGGTTCCATTTAGTAAAGGACATACATGTTGTAATATTTTTATGTCATATTTACTTGTATATAAATTCTGTTGTAAATCATATAATGATGTGCTGTAGTTGATCTTTTTGTTTGTGCCAGTTGTACGTTTGTGTCTTTCATTGTGCATTTTATTAGAGCTGGTTGATTTCATCCAGTTTCATGTTTCTTTTAATTTGTTATACTTTAAGCTGTGTATAAAAACAAGAATTGTAATTAGTATAAATATATAAAAATATTAAAATATTATTAAAATATTTTTTTTTAATATTTAAGGCACTTATAAATTAACAAATTTGTACTCTATTAATTATTATTCTAAGTTTAACATACTTTTCATCCTTCGCATTCGTAATATTTTCGAAAATACCACAATACAAAAAGAACATGAAATTTGCGTTTGTTGACAAGAAACATCCTAGTAAAAAATATCAATTTGAAAAGTATTCATATAAATTCAATTTTATTTACTCTCAGAGTTTTTGCCAGAAATCTGCTGAGAGGAAGTCGCCAAAGAAATATTTTTTCATATTTTCGATTTGATGTCTGACCAGGGGTTTGAACTGTGGCCTTCCGTCTAATAAGTAAACACAATACCTACTAGACTACGGCGAATTCTATTCAAATATAAAATAGGAATTTTATAATCGAACAAAATGCACAAAAAAAAATTTCTAAAAACTCATAACTAACGATCGATCATCTGTGCTCTTAAGGGGACCTTGTTAATAAATGTATTCACCTTGCTTGAAACCGTACTAAACTTAAAAGTATGATGTATCAAAAAAAAATACTGTTTGCCAAATCATACTACTACAAAAACTTTACAGTTACGATATTTACGGAATTGAAATGAAATAGTTTTAGTCATATTTGACAAATAAAAGACAGGCAACAAAAGTAAATAATATCAAATCAAGGACGATTGTTAATGAATACGGAGTACCAC
Organism: Sarcophaga variegata; assembly: GCA_932273835.1. Lineage (NCBI taxonomy): Eukaryota > Metazoa > Arthropoda > Insecta > Diptera > Sarcophagidae > Sarcophaga > Sarcophaga variegata. The sequence goes on from OW026359.1 coordinate 76,383,807, forward strand.
AAGGGTCAATTTTAGGAGTATTATTTTCACCATACGATATAAAACATATGTCGGATATAATACATGATTGTAAAATAACATTATATAGGGATGACACACACGTACTAAAGGAGATACGGATTGACAATGTTATGATAAACTTAATAATGAGATGAAAAATTTAAACAAATGGCTTAAAATAACGAAAGTAAAACTAAAATAATGGAAATGGCAGCAGTGGGGGTTTTTTAATTAGTAATGAGAAAATTGAAGAGATTAATATAAGTGGGATAGAATACTTGGGATTTACAAGGGGCAAAAAGTTGAATTTGACTTCATATGCAGGAAAATAAAAAGAAAATAAACTTTTTCCGAAGACCAAGGAAAGAAGTATCGGTAATAACGGCTATCAATATTCACAACACAATGATTAAGTCTCATTTCGAATATAGATCGATAGCTTTATGATCTAATACAACAAAGGGTACAAGTGAATGGCTTAAATTTTATTCATAAAATGAAGACAACAATAACGGCAATGCAGCGGTCAATGCTCTACAAAGTACTACAACTATTCAACAGAATGGAGAATAATATCAAAAAAGAAAATAACACAAATTTATTTAGGGAAAGCTTAATATTTTTGGTTAAGAATAAATTAATTTAAACCAAAAAACTTATTTGCAAAATGACTTTTCGCTAAATATGTAAATATAAATTACATTAAATACAAAAAAGAAAAACCACAAAAAACTAAATAAAATAACTACATGCTAACTAGAAAATTCGATATAATAACAACACTGTGCGAGAAAAAACAGTAAATTAAATACTCCCGAGTAACTGCACAGTCTAAGTTGTGCACTTAATTGAGTAGAACTCAAAAATACTTTTTTTTATTTTTCTCGAACCCTCCCAACTTGTTTGATTTGTCAAAAACTGTTTGTTTGAACTTTTCACACGAAATTATTGATTACCCAAATATTATTATGATTAATGAAAAAATGAATGTTAACACATGGCTGAAAATGAAGGAATTTAAATTAAATTAAATGAAAAAGATGCCGGTAATTAATATAAATAGCGAAACAACATTCAGGATTAACGATGAAGTTATAGAAAAAGTTACAAATATAAAATATATGGATTCATATCACAAGATCATATACAATACATATGCAAGAAAATTGGTAAAAAAAAATATTGGCTTTTTCAGAAGAATTAGGAATAAAGTCTCTATAATGATAACAATAATTATTTATAATACAAGTCTCACTTCGAATTTGGATCGACGATAATATATACCAACGAATCAAAATTATTTAAAAAAATTGCAAAATTAGAATTAGGGTTATGCTCGATACAATTAAATGGCTGAATACTGAATAACGACTTGAATTTAATACTTTCGAGTTTTAAACATAAAATTCAAAATGGTAATGATCCTGAATATCTGTGCAAACAAATCAAATACGTAGGTGAAGTACAGTCATATCAAACCGTAAGAGAATCAAATACAACGGCAATGCAAAAATCTATAAGGGAAGAAGAAAATGTGTAAACTTTGTAACGAATAATGGGAATAACGCAGACGTTTTATGAAGAAAAATGAAAAGGAAATTTTTGTAAATTACATAAATCTAAATAGGAATTTTTAAAGTATTATGAATATATACTAATAATGTATAAATAAATTAATTAATTAGTAAATGAACGTAATCGCAATTTAACAGGTATGCTCTAGTCCACCAAGTTACACAACCACCATTTTACCCGATTAACACATTATCCAATAAAGTGCCGGAGCACCCTTTCCTTCGGTTGCTTTTCTTTTGGATTGTATTGAAATTCTAGGTTTAAAATATATCCAGAAATATGAGACTTAACAAAATAAAACCTACAATGAATTCAGTGAAATTAAACAATTAATTAATTCACTACATGCTCTGGGATAAATAAATGTAATCATCGATTTTAAAATTAACTTAAAAGCTTTAACCTTTAAACTATTATACTATATTATGAATTAAATAAGCTGTATACAGCGTATTTATATTTTACTTTTTTTACATCACCCGCATACCCGTGCGTTCAACTGTTTCCTTTTTCGAACGTATTCTCATATATAGGATATTATAAATAACTACGGCATAAACTTAGTTAATAACGTAATTTGTGTAAATATTCTAATAGAAAACAAAAATCATGTGTAAGAATGCAAAAATAAGTGGCAAGAGTGCTTAGGGGTAGTAGTGGTGTTCATATTGTTGGTGTCAATCTTATTTCTTTTTTGCTTTTAATTTAAAGAAAAACATACCTCATGATATATTGTTTTGATTTTGTTTTTGCTTTTTGTGTTTGTTCTGATATTAATAATACTAATGTTTTTGCTGCTATTATGGTACTTTTCGTGGATATTGCTGACGGCGACAATGATAGTGACTGAGTATAGCGATGGTGTTGTTATTGATAGTGATGACGTTATTATTTTACAATGCCGTATTCCACACAGCTCCTTTAGTGATTTGGATTTAAATAATTTAACTCTTGAGCAAATTGTTGGCTCTCTTATTGACTCCAGTCATACGTTCATTGTTTGCATCACCCTTGGCATTAATACGATCGATTTGAATATTCTGATTCTCCAACTCTGAACCCATATCCAAAGCCATATTACGTAGGTTACCCAGCATTGAATTAACTTGGCCCAAATTCTCATCCATTTCGTCTTCACGAGCATCGTTTGTTATGCGGGCTATATAACCAGATTGCGGCGCTCCTCCCATACCAGCTCTTTCTCTCTCATCAATAACACGTTGTGGCTGGTTGTTAACTACTTTGCCATCATCGTTATTTTTCCAAGCGCTATCACTGTCGTCCTTGATGGACACTTTTTTCCATGGTAGTACACAAAGACCACAGCACTTTTCCATGCCGCTAAGATTCTTTTCGGCCTCTTTCATATCGGCATTTATACGATCCATATCTTCTTCTATGCGGTCCAGTTGTTCACCTTGATCATCGAGGGCCACAAGCGTACGTATGCCCGCTTCTTTACTCTCCTCCATTAAGTTTAACATACGGCGGGTACTTTCCAGTGACTCATCGGTGACCTGGGCGGCCTTGTATTGCAAATCTTGCAATTCGGAACGTGGAGCACCTTCTGTAGCCATTTTCGTTAATTTCTCGTCTAACCTTTTAAATCAAGTAGTCAAACAAACTGATTTTTTCTCAACGTTTTTCACTTTGTGTTTTGCAAGCGAGTATTTTTGTTCACTTTTTATTTATTTCCGTTTTTTAGACGTTTTTCGCAAGTGGTTGTTAATCTGCAACAGCGTTTAAACAATTGATTTAACAAATTTATCTGTGTATGTAAATATGTATGAACTTGAATTCTTCTCTATAAATAAAAATTCCCAATTTGTTTTTTTATTGTGCTGTGAATAAAAAAAAATTTGGTGATTTTTTTATCTTCCTCGCTCTCGCGTCGATTATTAGCGTTAGTCACTATTAAAATAAGATTTTATACTTTCTCATCGAATCTGTGGATTTTTATATCTACAACCGTCTCTCAGAAAATTAACTTTCTTTAACAAAAAAACATTTATAAACTGTTAAGTTAAAATTGCAATGAAAAAAAGAATACTTTAAGCAATTGAAAGTTAATATAATACTATCTCCACATACACCCACGGTGTTTTTCTCGCTATACTAAAATATTTCCGTCTTTTTTCATATTCCCTTTTAATACGCATACTATACATGGGAAAATGTTACCAGATTGTTGGTGAACAAGAAGAAAATAAACAAAAGTATAAGAAAATAATAGAGCAGTATATTCAAAATCATTTATTGAGGTAAAACAAATTTAAAAGCCATTGATTTAATTTAATTTATTTGTAGTTAATTGTTTAATATTTGTTTTCACAAATTAATAAAGATTTCTGTTGAAGGCATAGTTATCCGCTGTATTAACTCTACGGTTATACATTATATTTGAAAAAAATTTGATTATTTGTGAAACATTCCTAATTCCAAGGCAACTAACACTATCAGCATTCATCTAGATATTATACTAGATATATATTATTTGTGAAACATTCCTAATTCCAAGGCAACTAACACTATCAGCATTCATCTAGATATTCCCTGGTATCCTTGTGAACAACATATGTAAGAAGGTAATATGTAAGTATCCAACCAGATAGTCTTACCACGGAGGACGCTTTAGTTAAGTAGGCGACAATAACCGCTGAGTCACAGTTACATTTATATGTATATCATTCTGGCGGCTAGATGGATGTCCCTAATCTTACCTAATCTAACCTAAGGTCGATGGCTGTCCTATCAAAAAACCATAAACTACTGCAAGCAACTTTGAAAAAAATTTGAAAAAGTTAGTAGCACTTTCTTTCCTGCCACTTATGTATAAAACTAACACACACAATAAGTGGTGTGAGAAACTAGGTCGTAATCCTGACTGAAGGGATGTAATGACCAATTAAGTAAGTAAGTACGTAGCACTTTCTAGGTCCAAGTGATTTGTGAGGAAACCAAATTGGTAATATTAAAACAAGTGGCGGATAACAATTCTTGTTATCCGCTAATCCAAACAAAGATGTTTGGTGTTCAACATTGTGTTGGTATACAGATCCTTAAACTATTTTGGAATTAATGATAGACCACAAAATAGTTCAACGCATAATAACTATGCGCCTGAAGTGCAAATGTCATAATATTGCCATATGCACCTACGGAAAACGCTCAAGAAGTTCAAAAGATAAGCGTTTATAACACCCTAAAATAAACTTTTAAAAATGTAACCTGAAAGGATTTGAAAATTTTTACGGGTGAATGCCAAAGTGGGATCAGACAACAATAAGTGTTATTGCTAAATGTACATACTGTACTGTTTATGTGGTGTACGCTGTAAACATAGACCTGATATAGGCTTAGATCACTTCATAGTTGTTAAAAATCAAAAACGCCATCTACACAAATAGACCATGTCTTAATCGGCTAATAAAGCAGCAAAGACTCACAACATGGGAAACAACAAAGAGTGAGATGATAACTACTAACTAAAGTTCAACTTTCCAGGTAGCAAGAATATTTTATGGATACAATGAATATCTATATCTATCTATATATGAATGAATGAATATGAAGTCCTGTTCGTTCTACTGCTGAGATGGACAATGCCACTTAAAAAAGTAAAATCATTTCAATCAGACATCGAGTGGAAATAATATGCGTATTTTTAATGCTTAAAATTCGAAAATTACAGCTCTTTTTTAATAAAACTCTGTAAAATTAAATTAAGTTCGCCCTGACACCATAATTTCAAGTAAAACAAATTGGCTTTTAAAGCACAATCGCAGAATTAGGCATAGCTTTCTTGGTTCCATTCTAAGCAGAGTGCGTAGACGTTGGTTTACAAACGTTTGCAATTTATTCGTTTGAGTGCCAAGTTTCATTTCAATAGAACAATACTAACTTAACACGAGCATTAAAAATTAATATTTTTGTTATATTTTTTATTGTGTTAGGCGCTCAAATCTGATTTATGGCTTTGACAGAATTCATCGTTTTCTGAAAACTAAAGTTTTTAAGCAGCCGTCTAAGTACTGCGGGTTATAGAAAACAATTAGGCTCATGATTGGACTGCAGATATCAATGGACCTTGATACATGCTCTCATTTATTTTCTATTTTTGTAAGGCAAGTTATTTCTGATGTTCAAAGACGTATATGAAAACTAATTTAAATAGCTTGTTCATCATATACATTTGCGAGCGTACGCATATATAAACTAATAACTGCAAAATATAAGTATTTAATGTCTATAAACATAATTAAATAAAAAAAAATCCTGCAATATAACTAATCAGAAAGTGTGGTCTATAAAACAGACTTATTTATATTATAAAATATATAATAAAATATATGTATTATTAAAAAATAATTAAAAATTGTAACGGCCAGCATCTAAAGTTAAAAAAACTTTTTTTTAATTTTGTATTTTGATTCCGTTTTTAGGAGAAATATGAATTAAAAACAGAATATACTCTTTAAAAACAAACCGTTATTTTGTATTTATTTAGAATTTAAGAGACAATTATTTATTTTTTATTTAATAAGTCATTTGCCGAGGTATTGACTTGATCTAGATGTATATTGTTGGAGTCGGCCTTTCGAATAATTCGGTCAAGTTGCCCATTTTGTGACTGCAGTTCAGAATTCATGTCTACAGCCATATTTCGAAGTACGCCTAGCATAGAATTCACCTGATTTAGATTTGAATTCATTTCGTCCTCACGAGCATCTTTTGTAATACGCGTTATATATTCATTAGCAGGCGTGCCAGATGTACTCCTATTCGTAATATCATCGTTATTTGTAAATCGCGGCTGATTAACGATTACGTTGCTCTCTAAATTAGTTGCAATATCAGGCTCCATTATACACTTATCTTCTTTTGGTACTCTACCCGAAGGAAAAGAGCAAATATTACAGCATCTTTTCAAATTGTTTAAAGCTTTTTCTGCGCTTTTCATATCACTGTTTATATTATCCATGCCTTCTTCCACGTAATTCAATTGCCTACGTTGTTCATCTAGAGTTTGAAGGGTGCGATTGCCGGCCTCTCCACTCTCTTCAACCAGTACTAGCATGCGGCGAGTACTTTCTAATGACTCATCGGTCACCCGGCCTATTTGAAGTTGTACCTCTTCTAACTCGGTACGTGAAGGATTTATATTGTTCATTTTATCTGACCAATTTCAATGAAGACTTTTTGCGCTCGATATTGTTTTAATTAAAATGATTGAAATGGTTTCAATCGTTGCATATTATATTCATTTCATTTTACTTATTGTAATTTTTGTGGTTTTGATACGATGTATATATAGCAATATAAAAATATATTTAATATTTTCAAGCGGAAAAGTAATGAATCACAAATCTATCAATATTTAACTGATGCTGTCCTCAGTATTCATCAATTTCATTTTAATTTACATTAACTAGGAAGGTTCCATCTAAATTTCTGACTAAATTGTTTTCTTCTACTTCATAAGTTTTAATCGATTAAATTTTTTATTTATATCAATAATGCAATTACCTTAATCTGATTCGATCACAATCACCAATACTACTGTCTTCGCGATTACCATCATCTGTATCACTATCCGTTGTTTCATCATTCATTCTAATAGGAAGGTAATTGTGTCGACGTCCTGAGTTTATCTGTGTTTCATTGTTTACGAATTTGTCAATCTCATTGAATTCTTCAGCATCGCTTTGAAAATCTTCATTATATTGCCTATCAGTACGGTCTTTCTGAATTTGTCTATTTTGTTGCTCTTTATTCGACATTTTAAGGATTACCTCTTTAAGATTCTTTAATTACTCAATTAAATAAAACTTTTAATACAACGTTTTTCTTCTTTAGTTTAAGAACGATTAATAAATAAATTGATTTTTATTATTTCTTTATCAGACGATGTTTATTGTACAATGTATTATTCAGGGGTATTCACTATCAATTATTCAACTGAGAGATTATATTTATTCAATTCGTGTGATATTAGAATGAACTTGTTTAATACTGTGATCTATAATTAATGAGCATGTAACTAGAAAGTGGTTTATTACAAGTTTACTGATTTTTCTTAAAAATTTTGGTTTTTAACAAAAAGTTGGAATAAAATGATAAAAAAAAATGCGATAGCGATACTCAGCTTCTATTTTACTTCCACAAATTTTCGAAATACAAAGAAGATTTTCGTTGGAAAATGGGTGGGAAATTCTGTTATTTATGGGTTCTTATTGGTCACTACACCCTGTTAATACGATTACTATAGAAAAAGATAATAAGTGATAAAAACAAAATGATATCCTAATTAATGCGCTAGGTTTATAAATGAATTCTTAGTAAATTCATCAGTTCCAAAAAGACTAACAACTGTAAATTATTTTTTTATAATTTTGTTTGTCAAAATGAAATAAATATGCTTTTATTATTAAATATGCTTTTATTATTAATGTGAAAAATTACCAGTAAAGACTTATCGAATATTGTGCAGATAAGAAGATAAAATTAAGCTTTGTTCATGTATTTATTAGTTTAAAACCTATAAAGTAATTCATCGAATATACCACTTTTCTCTTCTTTAATCTTTATTGGATCTATGTGCCATATAAGAAATTTAGAGACCAAAAATTATATTTTTTTACGTTTGTGCTATGCCTTGTAATGTCCTAAACATAAAAGTGAAGGATATACAACCATGAAAACTTTATTTTTATATCAAGTTTAATCCATTTTATGACCAGTTTGAGGTACAGTTTCATTCTTCAACACAATTACGTACACCCCAAATATGTTTTTCGAACTTATACCAATGGGCCATAAGTGCCGATTTTTACTATTCTTCTACCGAATAATAAATGTTTGTTATGGAATAAATAGTAAATTTTTTAACGGGTTTAAGATATTTGAGTCAGGAATTAACAAATTTTCTTCAAGTCAAGAAATCCATAAAAAAAGGAATGCTCAAAAAAGAATGTGTCAATTTATGAACTGACTCTGGAATATTTAGTACATTGATAACAGATAACAAAACAATTTAATTCCGTAAAATATGTTACAGATTTCTTTTATTACAAAATTATATAAAAATGGAAGTCCCTGGTTATATTCTGAAATGAAACACTGTGAAATGACATCATGGCAAATTAGCATCTGGCAATGCTTAGTAATATACAACGAATGCAAGAACAAAAAGGAATAACAAAAGGCAAGTACAATTTTTGCAAGTTTCGTTTAGTTTGTGTTTCTTCGTCGAGAGGTGTTGTTGTTTAATTAAAGAAAAACGGAAACGTCGCTATAGTTTCGTTGTTTATTTTTTTTGTTGGAAATTTTATTTTTTTGTTCCCAAAACAGAAAAGAAACAAAAACTACAATAAGAAACAAAACCAAATAAAACGCGTTTATTTTCGAATAACTAATTAAACAATTATAACGAAAAAAGTGAGAAAAATTATGTTATAAAAAGTAAAAATTAAAGTATAAGAAAAGAATTTTGTTGAGTACCATCTTGCCTTGTGTTTTTCATTCTCTTCTGTTTTTTTCGCTCTATTGCCTGCTTTTTTGTTTCTGTGCTTTAACCAACCTTTTGTTGAGTGTGTTTAACTTGAAATCATAATGATGATGACGATGAGGGCAGTGGTAATAATGGCTGTTATTGTTGTTGTGTTCTCTAGCTGACGAAGTGGAAAATAAATAAAATACAATAAAAAGCCTAAAAGATAAAATTAAAGAATGTTAACCAGTATTTTTTATAAAAAAAAAGAAAAAAATATGTATATACATATATAAACAACAAAAGGAAAATTAAATATACATGAAGTATTATAAAATAATAGAAAATCGCATAAGAAAACACCAGCAAACCTGGTTAACGAGAACCAAATAAAAGAGAGATAAAAAATACACTAAAAGAAGTGACAAAAAATATTATGTTCAAGTGCAAAGATATTGTTGAGCCTTAAAAATAACAGCTTTATAACGATTTTTTTTATTGTACTATTCTGTATTAGTTCGCATTTATCACAAAAATTAGGAGGGGACATATTTTCCCATCCTTACCATCACTCATTGTGACCGGGGTGTGTCAATAAACGTTTGTTTTTATTAAATATTTAGAAAAATGTAATTTCAATATGTTGAAAATAATTATTCAAATATTTTTTCAATGCTTGGCTTACATCCAAGATTGTATGTTCGACTTGTCTCTTTTCTTTCTTATTTCCTCATTGTCTCTTTTCGTTGTAAATTCCCATTAAAACGTATAGTATGGTACACCTTGCCTTTTAACAACAAAATAGAAAAATAAAAAAATCTATACCGTATTACACTAGACAATGGGATTTTGTTTGAACACCGAGAACAAATTCCTCTGCTTTAAACTCTGTTAACCAATGCATTACCAAACAAACGAACGAAAACGATGACGGCTAACTGAGGAACGACAAGCAAACTAAAAAGTAGCTTGAGAATAGCGTAATATTATCTCGAACAAAAACAAAACAAATAAGAATATTTGGTAAAAAAAAAAGTAACAGTTATTTTATTAAGCAGTACATTCTCACAGTGTTGCCAGATTTATAATCATCTCTTGCCTGAATTTAGTGAAAGAAAACTCAATCTCATTTTTTCGTCTTCTAGTTTCAATTGATGTTCATATATTTTAATTGTGTGCCCAACTCCTGTTCAGCAACCAGTATTTGAAAACAAATTTTTAAGTCTTCATAAAACTTGAGCTTTCAAAACATTCTTCTACACTTTAAAATGCATTTCAATTTCATTTTTGTGCTTTCCATTTTTATTAAAATATTTATTCACTTTTAGTTATTTATTTATTATTGTTTTTTTCTTTCATTTGTATTCTTTTGACTGTAGTTCAGATAAACTAGCCATAATTTGTTATTGAAATTAAAGATGACACAAAATGAACCAGGAGGGTACGATCTCAAAATTTTGGATTGCGAAACTTGTTGATCCAATAGTGGCTTGTGCACGAACCACAAATAGAAAAGTGAGTTTTGAATTCTGTCATCCCTGTGAACAAGATACAATGTTCTGCATATGAATAACACTTGATAATTATTGTTTTCGTCTCAAATTATTTCGCCAGAATAATTGTTGTAGTAAAAGTTAATTCAAAATACCCATACATCAAAGTTGTATTTCAAATTAGACATTCGAAAAGTCCTAGGTTTAAAACGAAATAACGGACATAGGTATAAATTTAAAACATAAATTCACTGATATTGCTAATAAAAAAATAATAAGTCGGGGAAAAAAAAGATTAAAAGAATAAAGAATTGAATTCGGAGTTTTTTTAATTTGCGTGGAAAAATGACGTTGTGCCCTTACACTGCATTCATTCACTACAATGCGTGAATTTTTAGGCGAGAAGGAAATACAGTACGGAATGCAGTACAGACATTATCGTACCGTGATGTTTATTCAATTTTTCTTTCTAAGTTCAGAAAATGGAAAGTGATACAGATCTTACCGTGATTTTTATTCCCTTACTCTTTCTTTGTTATTCATAATACTCTATACAGAGTTCAGAGTCCTGTGTTTTTCTTATGTATTAGGTACGGTACACGATTTGGACTGTAGGTTCAATATGTATTAATAAATGTCGGATAATGCCCTAAAACATACTTATCTCGTCAGAAGAAGTTAGTGGTTTGTGCTCATTCTATATGTTGGTACCGTATGTGTATGGAGACATGGGTTTCGGCTGGTGGCTAACAAGAACAACGAGCCTAGTTTCACTTTTTATGTTGAAATGAAAATTCGATATTTTCCTCTGTGTATGTATTACACGTAGAATTTTTTCCCGCTAATTTTTATTAAATTGAGATAGGTATTATAGAATTGTTTAAAGTATGAAGACAAAAATGTTTGAAGAACGAAACGAATATGAAAAAAATATAACATTAAAATTATTGGAAAAAAGAATAAAATTAGAAAAAAATTACAGTCATGTAGACTTTTTTCTTTGACTGTATGTTTGAAAATTTATAACATGTTCATACCAGCCCTGCAATTCATGCTGCTTATCCATTGACGGCTGCGCTTAATATTTTTGCTCTATCGGACTAAAAAGTTAGAATACGGTCCATCAAACACCTACTTAAAATCATTATAAGCCTTTGTCGGGATTCCGACCTTGCTTCTTACACCAACCATGTTGTGTGGTTTTATTTAATAGCACAAACTTGTTAAGTACAGTATTACAAATACTACTAAATAAATAAATAAATAATGAAAAAAATCTCAAATTAATGTTTGGATTAATAAAAACTAAAAAAGTAAAACCATACCTTGCTATGCACAAAAGCAGGTCCTAGAATTCTGATAAATAATGCTTTCTTTTTTCTTTTTCAGATAATTTGTTAAGTTTGCTGTTTTATTTGAAGTAAAATAAAAAATAGTCTGTTAGCACTGTTGATAAAGAAGATTTTTAATAATAAGCTCTGTAAGAGCTTTGTGAAATTAACGATAAAACGAAAAAAATTTCAATAGAAATTAATTAAAGGAAAAAAAAACGTTTTCTTTAGGGAGAAACAAAACCGAACATTTAGAAGATCTAATAGTTGTTCATTATCCTTAACATTAAATAAAAAAATATATTAAATAGATCTACATATGCAATTGTATGTTGGAGAGTTTTATATTACGGGCGTCGCGTTTAAAATCGTTCTGTAATTGTAATCGTGCGGTGTTTTTTTTTTCGTTTAGTTTTCGTTATTGTTTTGTGTTTACGCCTACAACAATAACTTTAACATGTTTAAGTGCATTCCAATATTTAAAGGCTGTAACCGCCAAGTGGAGTTTGTGGATAAACGTCACTGTTCTCTACCCAGCGTACCTGAAGAAATACTACGTTATTCACGTACATTGGAGGAATTATTTTTAGATGCAAATCACATACGAGATTTGCCAAAGGTGAGTCATTAATTTTGTATTAAATTTTGTTTATATTTGGTTTAAATATTTTATATTTAAAAGGTATCCACAATCATACATACATTTGTGAGCGTACAAATGCGTACATCATTTCATTCCATTCACTTTTTGTAAAATTTCCAATTGATACTTTCTTAAACCCCTAAGTTAGTAAATATGCAAGCTGTTTAAAGATAAATTATGTTGCAAAACGTGCTATTAAGACAACCATTTGAGAATTCACTGTAATAGTAACAATAAAGATACACATATATATCATTTCTATATATTAAATTGTAAAAAATTACATATAAAAACTGAAAATAGCCTTTATATTTCATGAATGCAACACATCTAAGCGTCAAAAAGATGATAGCATCGAAAATATATTTTTACGAATCTCACACGACTTTCCACGATTTATTTGAATTTATCGGTTTTTCTTAAAGCAGCTTCAAAAATCGGTTTTGCGATTTATTTCACGTGGTACTTATTATGGTACTTTCCTCCGACTACTGGCAAACAGATCAATCTTTATTAATCGGTTAGAAATAATGAAAAAATTAACGTATAATCCAATCTCCTTCTATATTTCTTTTTGACACTCAAATTACTATGGCTAAGACATGCTATATATGACGATTTTTCACCATCGAAATTTTGCATTTACGGCATTGTGTTACGTCCTTTTTATGCGTGTAAATTCCTTACACATTTTATCTTGATTTCCAATGATTTCAATTAAATTTACTTCTTCTTCGTTATAGTGCTTGCCTTCGTCCCTCTTTTAACCGAAAATGGAAAATGTATTCGGCAGTACTATTTTTAAAAGCAATGAATTATACTGATTACTGCTTATGATTATGAATTTTTATTGGGATTATTTGCTTTGTAATTTCCTTTTTACGTGATGCTGTAATTGACGTATGACTATCATAATAGAGCTATCGAAGTAGAAAATTAAAAACATCAAAATGTCAATTAACACCTCTTTTATTACTATGTTCACATCTACATATATCTTTACCAGCAAATATTCTGTCAGTGACGGTACGCAATTTATTATCTATAATGCTGTCTTTTTTTAAGGGCATTGCACTTCAATTCACATACTTTCACTTTAATTCGAGCATTTTTGTGTCTTCATCTTTAAGGGTTGTTGTTTGCGATAACAAAGTCTGCCTGCAATATTATTTAACCATTATCCATGCCCCTGTGTTTCTTCTGTGTTTCTATATCAAAAGGTTTCAAATAAACAAATGTTTTTGAAAAATGTCTCATAAACGTGCAACTATCTTTCTAATAAACTAGTATTTCAAATCGTTATTTTTCAATATTAAAATTATTCGTGTCCAATTCCAACATATTTATTGCATATGCTTTTTTTATTAAATTCATAAATTCATTTTCTATTTTAAATCAAATAAAAAATTCTCTAAAGAAGCAAAAGATTAAATGACAATAAATGTAAAACGGAAATGCTTAATTAAAATTCGCATTTAAACTGCAGGCCAAAACAGAAAGGAATGCAATCAGTGTGTTATTAAAGTCCAAGCAACTGAAAGCCACGACATACAACACTCGTTCATTCCTGTTACTGGAACAGTCCATTCATATACCAAAACAAATTCAACTACATACATATTATACAAATGCTGTTCCTCCTGACCTGCTAAATGCTTTTGGTGTACCATCTACTGAATGAATGATAATTACACAAAAAAGATAAATGGTTTGCAACAATAGCGTATAGCTTTGGATGTCGGTTGCATACCGGCAACTTGTGGCAATTTAAATTGAAGATTTTGTAATTAATTTGTTTTTCATTTTCACTTTTCTTTTTACAATAGCCGACTGACTAGTTACAATAAAAGCAAATAAAAGAGCGTCAGTAAGTTGTTCTTGACAACAATTTAAATCTTTAAATGAATAGAAAAATATCTTGAAAGAAAAAACAAAAACACTTGTCAAAACAAGCTACATACACATACGCAGTTTTGGATCCAAGTGATTGCTCAGGAATCTTATTGAAATTTATTAAACAGGAACAATTCTAAACGGAAATAATTCTTCAAAATTTAGACACAGTAAACGTTTAGCTTTTAAGTTACAAGATTAAAATTAGTTTTCATTTGTTTTTTAAATTGTCGTCCACTCCCTAGTCCACGGATAACGTTTTAGTTAGGATTACACCATAGGTTAGAAGGAATTTGAATGGGCTTTACACACGTCAGCAAATATTGAACTCTTTTTAGTCCTCATTTTATGTAATGTATGTATATGTATGTACCTTTAACGATTTTTTTGTTAATTTATTAATAAATTTTGTTTGTTTGTTTTAAAATACATTTTAAAACGTTGTGGAACGTATTTATTTCTTTATTAATTACAATACAATTACAAATTATATTCTAATTATATACCAGCGAAGTGACTTGACTATTTGCTCGGTGTAGTGTCACAGACCAGAGTCTCTGGTGGGAATCGAACCCAGGACCCTCACGCTAATAGTCTAGCACACTACCCACTGACTACCAGGGCACCCTATTTTATTTTTATTTTTACAAATCTACCAAAACAATTACTCTAACTTTTTTAAAGTGGTTTTGTTTTTTTTTTGGCTTATGAAAGTGATCAGATGATCAACACAATTTATCCTTACTTGCTATGTATCTATGCAATCGGATGTAATTTGATATCAATTTGTTTCTAAACCATAAATAAAAGCCTTATTTGAACTGACTAGATTAAATGATAAATTTACCATATTTTTGTTGCCATTCACGTCGTTGGGTTTTAAATATTAATTGATTCCCGATTGCTTTTGCTAGCTAGTGTGCCTAGGAAAAAGTACGGCATCCCCTTTTAATTACCATGATAATGATCACTATTTATCGGCTTCTCTTTTCTATGATGTTTCTGATCTTTTACAACTCTTACTTTATCGAATTATAATTATTTTTATTATCGTGTAATTAGTTTTTTCCCAGTCCGGAAGTTGTAATGGTGATGGGCTAATGCAATGCAAAAATTTAATAAAACTGGCTGGTCATGAGTTTGCCTCCTCTATAACATTTCATTCATCTGCGCCAGATTCTTTTGTTGTAATTCATTCAGTTGTTTGTTTTTGTTTTATTTATCTTCCATCGTTTCTACTCAATCATGACATTTTTTGGTCACTGAACTTTTAGATACGATTCCATAGATACGAAACTATAATAAAAAAAATGTATTTCATATTGTACACATACATACATACCCTCCGTTGTACTTGCTACTCAGATAGACATAAATTTAAATGACACACCTTTTTGATGATTAAATTGCTTTCTGTTTCTGATTCTCTGGTTGTTCCTGTTGTAGCTTTTCAATTCTTTTTCTTTGTGTAGTCCACTGTAACATCATCATAGAGTTGAGTTGAAGTGATTTATTTAGTTTGAAATATCAGATTTATTGTTTCATATGCATATTTAGATCATAATCTCATCGTCATAAAAATAATAATGACTATCTGTCTTTTAGTGAATTTTGTTAAGCCGTGTATCTCGTACGTGAATTTAAAAAAAAACAAGATATTTTAGGGTGTCGTTGATATTACAACGACATACATATGTACACTATTGCAAATTAGTGCCAGTATTGTGCGAGTAATTAGTGGGGTATCAGTACTTTAATATGCATCTGGTCTTCCAACAGGGACTTCCGGTCTTTGACTGTTGATAACGGTCATGCTGTTGTTGTAACAGTTCTGCTGTTGTCTCCGGAAGTATTTCCCTGTATATATAAGAAAATTAGGTTTATGTGCTTGATTGTACGCCTATGTGATTCTGGTGGAGATGGAATTATGAGTTGTGAGTTGAGTATGTTGGTAGACGTCGTCCTAAAAAGTCCGCTGCAAGTGTTGGATTCAGCCACAAGTCTATAGATCGAAGGGTTGTCGGATTTGCGAGGCAACCAAAAAGGTGCACCGTATCATGTGGTCCTTGATTGCATGAGGGGCAGCGATTCAAGGTCCCTGGTATAATCCTTGCCCTATAGCTGTTCGCCCATCCTGATCTTAGCTGGGCCATCATAGTTCTAGTAACCCTGGGTAGCTGCCTTTCATTATCCGAGGCTGGTGGTGGATGCTGATTTAGAACCCTGTTGTGGCTAAGTTCGTACATAGCTGTCGTCACTGGTGGTTGGTGTAGATAGCGCTGTACTCTCCATGACATGTTGTTGAAGCAACATACATCTGTTAAAATAGTTGTCATTTATTCACTCTATCAAATCACCATGGACGAATATTGTTTTATCAAAATGGGTATACAGTCGGACACAAATTTTCGTGGAAAATTCATCTTCAGCGATAAAGCCAATTTCTGGGTGAATGATTACGATCAATCAACGTCCCTGGGATATTGCTAGTTAGAATTACTATATAAAAAGTTCACATCTTAGTATATTTAAAGTCGTTACGTTATACTATATTTTGACGTAAAGGGTCCGCCAAATAAATTTTTTATTTTGAAAATGCTTTAAAAAAAAAACTACTGAATATGTTCTCAAATTTCTTTTTTTATTTGAAAGTGCAATCCTTCACGAATATTGTCCCTTAAAGCGTCAATTGTCTCTGGCTTGTCGGCGTAACACTTATCTTTGACGGCACCCCACAAATAATAGTCCAACGGTGTCAAATCGCAGCTCCGAGGTGGCCAAACGACATCAGCTCTGCGGCTGATAATGCGATCTTCAAAAACAGGGCGCAAAACATTGAGTGTAGCTTCGGCTGTTTGGCACGTAGCGCCGTCCTGTTGAAACCAAATGTTGCCAATATCCTCCTCTTCAATTTTTGTGAACAAAAATTCGTTCAACATGGCCCGATAACGATCGCTATTGACTGTAACGGCCACTCCTTGCTCATTTTCGAAGAAAAATGGCCCAATTATGCTTCTGGACCAAAATCCGCACCAAACAGTGACTCGTTTTGGGTGTGTCGGCTTTTCAATGTATGCGTATGTACGCGGGTTTTCTGTGCCCCAAATGCGACAATTTTGCTTGTTTACATACCCTTCATCTGAAAAGATGATTTTTTTTTTCCCAAAATCGGCATCTCCTGTAAGTCGATCGCAGGCTCACTTAACGAAGCGAAAACGCATTGGATGGTCAATTGGCTTCAATTCCTGAACCAATTGGACTTTGTATGACGTCATACCAAGGTCTTTATGCAAAATTCGTCTCAATGATGTCTCCGAAATGTTCAATTGTTGAGAACGACGGTGAATTGATGTTGATGGCGCTTCACACAGACTTTCTGCCACAGCAGCAATATTCTCTGGTGTACGCACCGTTTTTGGCTTTTCACGCTTTGGTTTGTCGATGAAGATGCCAGTTTCTTTCACTTTTTTCACAAGATAACGAACATACAGAGCTGATGGTGCTACTCTTCTTCCAAAATCCGTACGCAATTTTCGCACGCATTCTGCAACATTACCATGATTTTCAAAGTAATTTCGTAATATTTCCCAGCGTTGCTCAAGCGTATACACAACCATATTCATTCAGCGGAAGGATAAAACTAATTATCTGTCAAATTATGAGCTAAGTGTTACCATTCACGAAATAAGCACTAGTTGAAAAAAAAAACGTTAAATGGCGGACTCGATAGAACTTGAAAGTTTGACTTCGAACTGATTTCCAGCAAAGTTCCAATAAAATAGACCCAAACGTATATTTTAATCAGTATTCTGCTGCAATAATTTCTTTAAAATATTGTGGTTTGTGCATTTGTTTAGTTTTGCCAATGACTTATCAATGCAACCTCGTTTTATTTTTATAAATAAGTACGAAGAGAATTAACACTTGTTATGATCACAAATTTAAGGTGTGGCTCTTATGGCTCGAATAAATATAAAATGTGGCAACGAAACACGTCTCTCATACATAATAGAGTCTCTTAAAATATGAATATAAAGCTGCGGTCTACAGACTCACTACCCATTTCCATTTCCATTTCCATTCTCATTCCCATCAAAATTCACATGACTGTGAAATTGTAATGGAAATGAGTTACATTTCAAAACCCCAATTTGTTATTGTTTTTTTTTTCTCTAATACGTAGTTGAATGTCTTGTTTTTTGTTATTTTTTGTTTTTAATTTTATTCTTGTTTTTTTTTTTTTGTTTTTCAAAAGTAACAATTTTACTGAACTTCACCTAAATGTTGCTTTTGGTTGTTGCAATTATTTTCTATAAAAACACGAGTACGTATTTTGTTTTCGAAACGGTTTTTTTTTCTATAATTTTAGTAAAAAAAAAAAAAAAAAACGTTTACAACCTGAGGAGAAGTAAGGCGTACATCAAAATGTGAGAGAGTAATTTATTTCCAATTTCTACAAAAAAATAATACGAGTACATATGTACAATATGACTGAATGAGTGTTGGTAGTAATGCATGTTATGCGACAATATGTTTTATAAACGATTATTAACAAAACTGAACAAAAAAAAAAAAAAAAAAAAAAAAAAAAAAAAAAAAAAAAAAAAAAAAAAAAAAAACTACTGAGTACAATTACTATAAGATTCCCTACATCATAGTGCGCTTAAAAAAAACTTCAGTATATTGTGTGTACTGGTTAGCAGTTGCTATGACAATGAATTCTATAACACATTTGGCCAATTCACACGACTTTGTATCGTGTATGTTGTATTCAATATACTTTTCGTTTGTGAACGCTCAATGCTATGCTGTATTGTGTATTTTCGTATTCCAAACGTCAAAAAGTGATAACAACAGGAAGAGTAGTATTCATAATTTGATTTTCAAGCAACAGAATGAAACAATATTACGGAAGAAAGTAAATTAATTAATTCTCTGTACGAAAAATATAATTTTGATATGTCAATTGTTGATTCAAGTTACATAGGAAATATATATCTTGATTACTGGCATTCACATAAACTGATAGCACGAAACCAATACAACTTTTAAAAACATATGACAAAAAATGTGTATAAGTGTATCGGAGTTTTATATGAAAATTATCAACAACAAGCATACCCTGTTATATTTTAGTCCAACAATACACGCCATACAACGATATAAGGGCTTGTGTGAATTGTCCAATTATATATAAAGGCAGCCCACTCCGAAAATTAGCATCACTAAATTTAGTGTGGTAATTCTGTGCTTTTTTGATTAAACCGCTCTTTCAGATAATGGAACATCCGGAATCATTCCTCGAAAAATGGGGATTAATGGAAGAGCATTAGTGAAATTGGCATCAAATCTTAAAGAATTTGTCTTAAGGAGCCTCAAATATCCGCACAAATTCGTTATACCGACACCAGATAAGACAATATAGTGTAGGGCTTAAACACCAACAGCCTTTGCTGTGGCGTTACGACCATGAAATTTATTTATTTATGTTACTACAACAACTATATATGAATGTGTGGATGTGTATTGAAGTGTAAGTCAAAAAATTATGTCACGTACGTATGTATAATAATATTGGAAGTAACAATTAGAGTGTATTTTTTTCTTTTTTTTTTTTTTTTGTTATTGTTCATGTGCAGTGGTTGTTATTAAATATGAGAAGATTTTTTTTATATAAAACAGAAAAAAAAACAAATTAAGACAACAACAAGAACATTATTATTTTAGTTCGTATCAATGACGTCTAATCAACAGGTTGTTTGTTTATGTTTTTGTTTTCGTTTTCGTTTTCGTTTTTATCTTATTTATTTGGGTTTGGTTTCAGTCGTTTAACATAAGCGATGAGTTAGAAATTTCATGTTAGTTCTTCCATGTTAGCTCTTTTCATTTTTATTTATTATTAATTAAAAATAATAACAAATATATAAATTTTTAAATATTGGATTGTTCGCAAAGTAATTTCGTTTTTTTTTTTTTGTTTTTTTGTGGAAATGAAACACAGTTTTCGTATAATATCAATCAAGTGGTCATAAACATAAACTGTTGAATTTGATAAATTTTTCCTCAATCCGATCTCACGTGTTATTATTCGCCGGTTCGCATCAACTAAAGCCTTTTTGCGTCTTTATCAGCTTCAACCGGCCTTCCCGAACGTGGTGCATCTTCAACCAAAAACTACTGCTTAGAATTAATTGGAATTTTACACACACAAGCCTTGCTGTATGAGCTCTCAAAGCATATAAAAATTGTACGGCTAAAGTGTGAAGTTGGTTGCAAAAAAATTCAATTAAATCCTCTGTCGAGAAAAATCGAAATTACTTTCCGAACAATCCAATAGCAGTTTTGTACTTGAAGTAATGAATTCGTGGAATAATTTAGTTGTAAAGTAGCCGTTGTATTAGTATAGTGTTGAGGAGTACATTAATCTATTTTCTAAACACCTCCAATAATTTGAGATACCGTTGAAAACTTTTGATTTAATAATTTTAAATAATCGAACGTAGTAAGTAGTTCTGCATGAATTGAATTCTTTGTTAAGGATCGCATTTGGTTAAATATGTTCGACAACTTGCTGTGAAGTATATATGCAACTCGGTGTACATCTTCACAAAGCCTTAATTGATTTCTTTTTACAACATCTTGTGATATTTTGTTTTCACTTAATGTTTTTATATTATTCGTCAACGTTAACGTCAAAAAAAACCTATTTTCGCTATTCTTTAGCATTATTCTGACGAAAGACAATAAAACTGACCACCAGCATTATATTGCGTATAATCAATTATAATTAATAATTGGTTAAGTTAGGGAACGTGTATTTGTCATTGACAGAAGTACAATACCCAGAGGTCTACTGAATCATCGTAATCGTCCAAATATGCAGAAAGATATAAGAAGAATGAAGATAAGAAATAGAAAATGAGAGACACAATCGGGAATCAGTATCTCATTACAAATCTCAGGGGAGCCCGAGCATTAGCTCTCGACTGATAGTCTAATCCTTTAAATAAACCTGGGGTCTCAATTTCATCATACTGTCTCTAACTTCTTTTCGTTGCAACAATGCCCCGCAAGAAACCCTGTAAACAGTCTCACGTTGAGTTTGCCTAAATCCAACAGCCAGTCTATTCTAACCCTGTCTGTAGAAATCCATAGATTCCTAGACACATAGCAACCCAATCCATCTCCTTTTTCTCGCATGCCCCACCATAAGTTCAATAAATTCTCCAGGTGGGGTTGTATCGTCAAACGACATGTACGTATACAGATGATATCATCACTTTGTTATCATTAAGACATAGTTGTTACGTCACCTGTACAAAAAAGAGGAGTGTCTAACAAATCCAACTTAATTCTGGATAAAATACGGGTTTTCACCTTATTACTTGTATTTCGAATCGCTTAGACCACAACGTCCTACCCCAAAGGATATTAGGTTCTGTGGATAAAAGCGATATCAACGTCAAGGCTGTGTAGGGTATTTAAGAGATTGTGTGAGGCGTCTTCACAGTGATGCATATTACTCTGCGCTATTTTCAGCCTCCTCCTTGGAATTTTTGGCATTACTGATGCTCGGATGTCAGATCCTTGATGAGCCAACCTACACCACCCTCTTTCACACTTTGTCTTTTAACCACTGCAATGATGCTTGGCAATCCGAAGATCACAGCCCTTTTTCCCATTACCAACGCGACAATTAACAACTACCCACGACCTGGTGTTCAGCTCATCATTCTGTTTCCCAATTGGCTTAGATACCCCGCCCACGTTCCTTACCATAGGAGGAAACCATACCGGCATTACTGGGTGCAGCTTTAGATGGAATTGATGGATCACCTCCAATCGAGCTCTAGGCCAGATTTCCCAAGAGTGTCGCACTATCTTATCTTTACTACCGCGGCCGGCAGCATCACGTCATGGGGTACCGCTCGACTGTTTAGTTTTATACAGCGAAAAAGTTCCCTTATGTTGAACCAGAGAGTAAGAAAATATACATCGCAGTTTGAAAATGTTTTTAAGATTGTGTATGGTGAGCGATATAAGTTTCTCTCACGGTGTTGCGTTAGATGGGATACCTTTATCCTTACAGTTCGCATCAGTAATTGATTGCACTAGAGGTTTATGATAACTGCATCAGAGGAAAAAGAGGGAAGTTCCCTCTTCAAAGCTCACAATGTTAGGAAGGATTCGACTCAAGTGGAGCCTTTCGATGATTATGTTATCATCATCCTCAAAAGACAGCGGGGAGACAGAGTCTAACTCCACACATGTATAGTACGTTGAAGTGGCGGAGACCGCTAAGCAGCCACCTCACCTCCTTCACAGTTATTTTCATTATTGTTATCAACAAAACTTGCAATTGGAGTAATTGGTTTAATTATTTTACCGGTATATAATTAAATTCATGAAAAAACACTACAAACTAATTTTGTTTATTTAGTGCATAGAGTTTAAAACAACACACTAATACATTTCATCCTCTATCTCTCGTAGTTTAATAGTTTGAAAACAAAATAAATTGGCCGACATGCAAACCACTAAATTTACCAACAATCTGTGTATCCTTTTAGCCAATAATTAAATTTTAAATGTATTATTTTAAACAGTCTTTAACATTTCCTATATTAGATTTGGCTTTTATTCCTAGAATGCACTTTAATCCCGTTGCTTCTCCCTACAGTTGTTATGTCCATAATCAGATCTCTGTTGTGTTTCATTATATTAAATAATGATGTTGTTGTTGCTTTTATACTCGTATATTAACGACTGGCTCTCCCTCTGGTAATAATATTACGATGGCTCTTTGTCTACGTGTCTTAATACAAAAAAAGCATCAACAAGTGCTGTAGCAATAAAAAAAAAAGAAAAACTCGGTCTGCAACTAACGACAACCACCTACTCATTGCGATGCGATGCAATACACTCAGAGAAAATTGTTTTCGAAATTCTGTAAAAGTTAAATGACTTTGGTTACAATATCTGATCTGGAGTGAATCTTTTTGTTTTAAAACATTAAACTACTCTCTACAATTCTATAACAATTGAAATTTCTCTCTTATCAGTTATTATTATAAACGAAGTGGTGCTCACTCTAAGTCCATAAAGTATCATCCGGATTTGGCAACAATATTTTAATTTTAAATTTAATTATTTAACATGAATAATTAGCACAAATCGAAAAGAAGGCATTGATTAGTTTGCATGTGAAGAGAGGGGATAACATCGTTAACGAATATCGTAAGAAGTTTGGTCAGTGCCACCTATTTAGCACAAAGGAATCGTTCAGCAAAAAGTTCCGTAACCGCTGCCTACATTTTTACAGTGTATCCCTTTTGAGTTTTTACCGTTTGTACTCAGTCCGTCAGTACGCTGAGGAATATTTTTTATTGGTTTTGTTTATTTACCACAGTGGTCAAATAATAACAATAGCGCTGTTGCGAAAGGAAAACGTTAATATTGTGGGAACATGTTAAGGAAAAACAACGTAATCAATAACATAACAACGGTGGACCTATGGACCGTTGGCTGGCTCTGTTATTTTCACAGCTTTGGTGGAGGTGTTTATTCTGTTTTTGTATGGTATGAGTATGAGTATGTTTTTTTCTTTCAAGGAAGAACCTCACTCCCTCACTCTCGTTGGTATGAGAAAACATTTTTAATGACATTTTTTTTTTTCGCTACAACCTGACTTTGTGAACGAATCTCTTTTTTCCCCCTTTGGCTATTGATTTATTTTGTTAAAGATTAAAACAAAAAGAAAATGCGATAGATAATCTAATAGTGACCCTGTTTTCATTGTTCCAATTGTTTGTTCGTAAATCGTACAATATTTTCCCAGCAATATAATGTTGTTGCTCATCTTGTTAAACGTTGTTTAACATGGTATAACATATTGGCATTGCTGTTGTTACTGTTGCTATTATTGTAAACTCAATAGTGTGTTGAGTTGCTGCATATGTGGGAATCCTCCACCTATGTATGTATGTATATGAGAAAACATTTTAACAATTAGGCTTTCCATGTGAGCAACAATAGAGAAACGCGAACATGGGGGATTTCTGCACCAGCCTTTTGGTTTCGATGTCATTCCGTTCTATTTTTGATTTTGCCAAAGGGGTCATTTGAAAATCGTGGGTATTTTTTTTCTTGTTATTTTTCTTTGCTGCGCTGGCATCAGTGACAACGTACATGTTTAGAAAGTTGTGACACAGAATATTTGACAATCATGTTTGGAAAAAAAACTTGATGACATTTCAACGAGTTGAGTCGAGAGTGTGCGGGGTGGGAAGAATTCAAATTTAATTCACAAAATTTTTGTAATCAAAATGTTTTTGCTTCATATAAGGCTTTTTGTGATCTTACTTTAACAAAATGTCTGGATAATTTATTCTCAAGAATTTAATGTTCGTTTTGACCGATTGCGATATAGCACTTTCACGTTATTAGTAGAACATATTATTTAAAGTATGATAAAAACAGACATTTAGATCTAGAAATTATTTTCTTGTGATAGAAGGAATTGATTCTACTATATTTTTAAGAATAACTGAAATATGGAAATTGGAGAAACTTTATATTGAAATTAAAATCTTTTTATAGTTCATCAAAAAAAATATTCAGCACTGTTTCATTTCGACAAAATAAATATTTTCACTGCTGGTATTAAAACGAATTATTAAACGAAAGACTTTTTTTATTAAAAACGAAATATGATTACGGTAAGATTGAGAAAAACTCACTAAGGGCCATTATTACAACTTGCCGTTAACTAAAGGGAGGATTTTAACGGGCAGATAAATTGTTTTTCGTTATTATGAGTACCCAACAAGATAGAAGTCATCATTAAGCTAAAGGGAGGATCATCCTACTGGTAACTTTTAAAGTTCACTTTATGTTTGAATTTGCCATATTACAGTCACTCCAAAAACTGAGTGCTCACAGCTACTTTGATTTTGTTAACGCATATTTTTATTAAAAAAAATAAGTATTTTAAAAACAAAATTTATTTTTATATTCACCATTTATTATAGTTTAATATTCAATACTTAAAAACTTTAAAAAATATATAATATATATATATATATATATATATATATATATATATATATATTATATTATATATATATATATATATATATATTATATATATATATATATTTTTTGTGGTCTATAATGCCATCTATAATCTGTAAATTTCCAACACCACCAGCACTCATACACCCCCATACTAAGCCTGAGCCACCTCCATGCTTAAATGTGGGGCAAAGATTCGCGTCATTTATTTCTTGGTTGGGCTTCCTCCATACTTTGCATCTTCCATCATTACCATACAAATTAAATTTACTTTCGTCTGTAAAAATTACGCGATTCCAATATTCCATAAGCTTATCTTTATGAGATTTAGCATAGAGAAGACGTTTTTTTCTTATTGACTTTGCTTATAAACGGCTTTTTTCTCGCAACTCGGCCATGGAAACCAGCTTTATACAGCACATTACGAACTGTATTAACACAAATATTGTAACCAAACTTTATGTTAAAGGCTTTTGTAAGTTTTGTCTTTTTTGATTTCCCGAACTATTAAGCGTTTTTGGGCTTCAGATAACGCGGGTGGTCGTCCAGATCTTGGCTCGTTTGTTAACTTTTTGGTATTTTTATATTTGTCAATAATCTTTTTAACGGTGGAATAAGGTCTTTTAACTATTTCTCCAATTTGCCTGATTGATTTTTGAGATTCACGAAGATTAATTATAATTTGTCTTTCCGCCTCGGTAGTCTCTTTTCGTTTAGGCGCCATGTCCACAATTCCTTTTTTTAAGTTACTTTTATAACCACGCGTGTCACCAAAATGTTATTAATAATCTTAAAAACGTTTATTATCCCAATTTACTTTGTATTGTTTTCGTAAAAGTGCAGTTATTTTCGCAATTAATAACAAAACAAACAAATGAGCACTCCCTTTTTGGAGCAAAAATTTTACGCATATTTTGTTTTTGTTTTAAAATTTAGAATTTTAAAAATCTTTTAAAATTTTTAAGTATATAATAATAAACTATACTGCATAGTTAATAAAATAATACAAATAGAATTTTCAAAATATTTAAATTCTGGTTAAAAAACTAATGAAAAGACTAAATTTATTATTGAGCACTTATTTTTTGAAGCCACTGTATATATTAATTTCATTATGGCAACCACAGGCACACAGATACGAAAGCTTTGACAGATGAAAAACCTTCATAACATAAAAGCATAGGTAAATTTAGAGGGAGAAAAAAAATGTTATAATGGTTTGCGAATCAAATGTGTTAGAAGCAACAGATATACAGAGTGAAAACTGGCGTTTAAAGTAGAAAAACTAAATGTAAATAAACATTTATTTTGTGTTAAAAAAGGGAAAATTTGGAATATTTTTTAATTTCTTCAATGAAAAGTTTAAAAATTCTTAAATATTTAAATATTAATCGAAATGTGTGTGATTTTCGGTCACAATGAATATAGTTTCTTGTGCAAGAGGTAATTAAGAAGCTAAATATTACAAGATCAAAATAGGACGTATTGCTCATAAAAAATGTTTCTTGCTGAAAGTTGCCAATATTTTTTAATTTCTTAAAAAAAAAGTAAAAATTGTTATTGTTATTAGTTGTTTTTATTTATTAACTAAAAAACCCACCCCGAAAACTAAACAAAACATAAATAAACAAAACAGAGTTACAATCAGAGAAGGACAGAAATACTTTTTGGTAATATTTGCTGTCCCTTTCATGTTTGGCCTATGCGCTGTCAAATCGCGTTTCGCTACTGGTTATATACTGTGATGGCAACTTCAAATTTAAACAAAATGAGCATATACAACAAAAAAAAAAAAAAACGAAGCTCGTGGTTGCCACTGCGTTAAAAAACTTCTATAATTGAGTAGTTTATCGACATTGTTCCGGCGCTGCCATATTTTTGAAAAATTTTATCTGTAAGTTGTAATAACGAAAATAAGTTAAAGCTAACTTTCCAGTTCCCTTTAGCTTAAGGCACCTTTAACTAAACCCAAGTTTAACGGCAAGTTGTAATAATGGCCCTAAATTTAATTATTTTTTAATTCTTTTAATTTTATTGAATACAATGTTTTTTTTATTGCTTATAACATTGTTAGCTGTTGCCTTTTGGAACATTTAAAGCTTACTCTGATGAATTCTACTCAATAATGATTTTTA
Source organism: Sarcophaga variegata (assembly GCA_932273835.1). NCBI lineage: Eukaryota > Metazoa > Arthropoda > Insecta > Diptera > Sarcophagidae > Sarcophaga > Sarcophaga variegata. The sequence continues at coordinate 76,411,439 of OW026359.1, forward strand.
ATGTCTTCGTGAAATTTAATTCTTGTGGAATTTAATTGTTTTCTTGTTGTTGTATTACAATTATTATCACTTAATTAGCGAAGATTTGTTTGATTTAATTGGGTTTTCCGCTTTTGAGGTTAAAAAAATTGTAAACAATTCAAAATGTAACATTATTATAAAAAATAACAAGACAGTGATTTAGGAATGGATGAAGCAAAACTAAAAGAATCTATCTTCACATACAAAAAAGTTAAAATATAGTAAACAATTCTATTTAATTCTTTTAATTTTAATTTTTTCTATGATAAATCTTGATTATTGTTGACTGAAAAATATCACCTCTTATTTCTTATTAGCCGATTCTATGCTGATATGCTTTACCCTCGACCAGAATAAAAATTAATGAAATAACAGTGGCTGCAAATGCCGATGGATGGTGAAAAAATCCTTTGTAAATATTTGTTAATTTATTTTTTGATACCATATTTTGGAATTAATTACTATATAATATACTACTTTAGCAGTTCTTTATAACTACAAAGTTAGCGCCAGAGTTGACATCTCTGAATATCGTTTTTAATTTTTTAAGGGCCATTATTACAACTTGCCGATAACTAAAGGGAGGATTTTAACGGACAAATAAATTGTTTCTCATTATTATAAATGGACAATAAGGTAGAAGTGAGCGTTAGGCTAAATAGAGGATCATCCTACCTTTAACTTTTAAGGTTAAGTTTATGTTAAAACTTGCCATATTTTATATTATTTACAATATGACAACTTCAAATATAAACAAAAAGAGCAAATACAACAGAAAAAGAAGCCCATCGTTTCCACTGCGTTTAAAAAAATTGTTTAATTGAGCAGTGTTATCAACATTGCTCCAGCACTGCCATATTTTTTGAAAAAGTTACCTTAATTTTATCTGTAGGTTGTAATAACGAAAAGACGTTAAAGTTGGGTTTAGTTAAAGGTAACTTAAACTAAAGTTTGTAATAATGGCCATAAGTTCTTAAAACATTTTACTCAACTTCTTAAGATTGCTTTTAATGGCAATAAGTGACAATATTTTGCTTTACGTTTATGTCAGAGTGATTAAAAATTCAAAATAATTAGTCAATATTAATTTATACTTCGATTAATCACCAAAATTCAACCTATCCATCTAGATTGTTAATTGTATATTGTGTAGTAAAGTGAAATCTATTATTTTTGTCAATATACATATATTGTTAAAATTCTCTATTAAACTATCTTTTAAATTTTTCTTTGTAAGTAATTCAGACGGCTGGCACTTTAAAAGCCATCATGCACAACTTTGCTTATTTAGATTCCTTTCTGGCAAATTGGATGTGAAATATGTACCCCATATGTGCTAGCTACCCCATATTTGCTTTGCTATGAAGCAATTGTTTTGATGACAATACAAATTTTCCAAAAAAAATGAACTACAAGACGGTAACTACTAGTGTAAACTGTGAAAAGCGCCAAGCGAAAAAAGGAGCATTGTTGAACCGCAGAGATCGACACAAAAGATGGCCAATTCAGGCATGAATGAATGAATAATCGTTCAAATTATGCCAAATAAAGCCTTTAGAAGCATACTAAAATGTTTATCAAATATTTGTTGACTCCATAGAATATTGAAATAAAATTTTTCTGAAAGAAATTTACTGGCGTTTGCTTTATGTTTGCTGTTTAAATACGATATACTCCGCAACAAAGTTAAACATTTGGAACGGACCTTTATGAAATTCAAAGCAAGTTTCTATGATTGCGCTTTTTTTCGCAGTGCAAGTGGTTCAATTTCAAATTAAACTTCTAAATCATACATAGCTTTTATGATGCGAATTATGATAATTTCTACATATAGTTTAGCTATACTTTAAAGTCTTATTAATATCGGATTCTGTTTCTAAATTCAAAGAATTATTACGACCCTGACAAGCCCATTTGCACACATTTCTCCTGGAAACTGCAGTTCTCTCCATGCACACAATTGGATTAGTAAGCAATTTTATGTTGTCATGTTCTACATATGTTTTCATAGAATGATTAATTATTTTCATAGTTCCATGGTTGATATTGTTGCTATTGTGATGAGATCTATGCCAACACGGCGTCGTTGTCATTGTTATTGTTGTTGTCATCGTCGTCAACCAGAATAAGAAATGTTAATGTTGATGATAATGATGATGACTTTGATCACTTGAATTGATTACCTTCAAAGAAGTAGAATTAGATGAGAAAAATAAAGAACGAAACAGGAAAAGCACAAAAGAAATACAGAGAAATTGTCGTATTTTACAAGGAAATTAAATTTATTAGATGACATACAACATATGTATCCCATAGTATTGCATAGTTGATGAATAAGAAGAGTGTGCAACTGCCTAAATGACTGACGGCTGATGGTTGCCTCTTGACGAATGTCATGAGCGATGCAATTTGCAACGACAACTTTGTATTACATATACATACATACGTAAGTATTTGGTGGTCATGAATTTTGTTGTCCTCTTTTTATAGCCATTAACTGAAAATTATAATTGCATGCAGATTTCAATCTGCAAACGGGTGGCTTGAATGTAGATGCGGTTGCTTGTAGTCGGAAATTCGATAAGACCATTCAATTCTAATTAATATTGGCCGATATAATGTTGTGACATGGTAGTTAGAAATCAAAAGTTGTTCAATCATTGCATCCGTAACACTGTTGTTCTGTACAATTGAATTGAATTTGTTTTTCATAGGAATATTGGCTTTAAACCAATCTAAAAAAACTGCGATATTGTTTTATTTGAGTCTCCTGATGTGCAACTGAAATTTGTTGATTTATACTATGTACAGATATACACTTTTATTGAGTCAATATTCGGTTTATTGAGTGCAAAATTGTAAGTGTTCAGGCATATACGCAGTTCAGCTGCTTATTCAATATTCATTTGAAAGCTGGTAAACAAAACAGCAGGTTGTTTCAACAACATTGTTTTTATTTTGTTTTGTTGTTTTTTTTTTTCTCTTTTTTCTATCTTAAAGAAAACGTATTAAAAGAAGCTTTTTCATTGAATGATTAGCTCCATACAAAGAACACAAAAATAAAAATATTTTTAGTTTTATTTCTAGGAAAATATCACCTAGTGTTGCACCCAACATTCCTCTTTGTCTTTTCGGTATGCCGGAGTCACACAATTTTTCATTTTGGGACTACAATTGACTGCAACAAATTCCGACTCACGTCTTAATTAGCTCAAGCGATATGATGCTACCCTTCGTGTGGTACATTTGTTTTATAAATTATGCAAGGATTTACTGCTGATATATCGAATAAAAGGAAAGATGTACCCAATTACATCCGTTATTCGCGCTTTTATTATATTCTTCAACAACGAATGGACAATAAAATCAAGAGATTTTTATTTCATCAATTATAAAACGTTCGACTCTTTCCTCTGACCGACCTTAAAAAAGGTGTCATCGGGAAAAATCAAATAAAAAGTCTTTTTTTGTTCTTGTGGTAGAAAAGTTAGGTGCATTATCTATAAATCGGATGACAATTTATGCCCGACCGAAACGAAAACTGTTGGGGATTTCTTGATATCATGGATATCCAAACCACTAAGTCAGTCTCTCCCATCATTCTATTTTTTATACGATTTTGCCCGATTTATAGAGGATATGTTTGGTTAAAAAAACTTGATCTTTTCACTTGATTATCTTTGATGTGGAAAATTCAAAGTGTTGCTTTCGACTTTTTTCTTTTAATTTATCTCCAATTTTTTCGTTTTTTTGTGATTTTTTATGATTTTCTTTTTGTACTTTTACAAATTGTTTCATTGCAAAGGCAAAATATAACAATCGTAGCTAACTTCACTCGCATCTATTAATTTGGATTCTTTTCAATATTCTAAAATGTACATATGGTTACGAAAATGGAAATGGTGTACATCGTTTAACATTAAAATGAGCAAAAGCTAAACAAACACAACGAACTCGTTTACAAGAAAATCGACAACATCAGTATGAAAGAAATGGGGATTGACAAGTAAGCGAGAACGCAACAACAACAACAACAAGCAACGTGAACAAAACACACAAACAACTATGAAGTCGCGATAGATTTCTCAATAAAGCAAAACCACGAACATTCGATTTCATGAACCTTCATCAGACTGTTTACGTGGGCATATAAAAATTCAAGACAAAGATGGCAGTAAGAATTCAGTCAGTCTTGTGTGAAGACGCGTTGCGTCTGAAGTAAACAGTCGTGGTTTGAGGATCGCCGTTGTAAAGATCTGCGTTGTAACAAAGAAGAATAGCGAACAAGCAATTATTGTTGTAACATCAAGTTATGAACAGTGGCGCATGAAATTGTGCGAACAAAAAAGAATTTATTTAAAACTAAACACAAATTTATTTTTATTTTGTTTGCAATCAACGAACTCATATTTTAAACGTTTTTAAGAAGGTAAAAACGTAACGATATATATTCCGTCTGATGTATGTAAAATATTTAATATAATACATTGAACAAACCGCTGTTGACAAGATATTTTACTACGGTTTTTGCGGTTTAAAATATGAAATTTGAAATTCCAAAACATGCAGTAATAAAACACTTTACAAAGTATGGTACGTGCGAAGATCGGCACAGATCTACTGTGCATTTGCTATTATGTGGGCCCTACACGTTGTGACTTGGTTGTACAACATTATAGTTGTGTAGAAACAATTTTTATGTTGGTCGTCGGTTGGTTGAAGATCAACAAATTTTGGTTTTCATTCAACCGACAAAAAATACGTAAATTTGGTTGAAAAAGAGAAACGAGTTAAGAAGACGACCATTGATCCAGCTTATTGTACAACTATTTGATATCTTAAATATCGAATGGATTAAATCGGTTTTTGTGACGTTATTTAGATATTTCAGGTTGATATATACATACATACATATGTAGATAGATGATATTTATTTCCAAATATTTGCATTTCACATATATTTTTGGATGTCTTTTTGTTTCATATTGTTAAGAACAACTTCTTTTTAACACTCATGATACATTTGTAGCCCTTTAGGAGGCTTTATCTGATCTTTTTCTGCTTATATTTGCTTTATAAAACAGGGGGTTAGTTTGTGGCGGCGCAAACGATTTTAGACCATCAAAAATTTATACGAAAAGAGCTCAAAATTATTTCAGCAAAAATTTTATAGAATTTTTGTTTTGCCGCACTTACAAATGCGGAAAAATTGGAAAAGTTTTAACCTCATGTTAAATTATTGATTTTTTTTTGGGTACTCTTCCTGAATCCTTTTTTAGTGATTCACTTAAATTGATTTTTTTTATTGCCAAGTAGACTCGTTTTTTCTCATATAATAGAATGGAATGACCAACGCTTTTAAAGAGATATAATTCGACTCTGAAGCTTTGCTCAACATTATTTAAGTAGTCTGAGTTAAACGTCAGATTGAGTGTTGAATCTATTGCAACGGAAAGCTAATCTATCTATCATCATTTCAAGAAATCATTTTAACTTTAACCCATTTGGCTATTTATGTTTTCATTTCCCCTTCTACATCTTGGAAAACAACAGTTTTTATTCTCAAGTCACCCCAGTGACACTAAAAACTCGCTTGTTGCTGTTGTCAACCAAAAGTCAAACAACTATAACAATAAAACTTAAAACAACTGCCTTTCAAATATTTTCTTTCTTCTATTCTTCGTCCTTTTCTTATTGTAAAATTCAAAACCATTAAAATGAAACAGAAAAAGAAAAAACAGAACAACAGAAAATCTAGTATTACCGGCCGGCCGGCATTTACTGGTTTTTCTTTCTGTTTTCCTCCTTCCCTGGATTTCCTTTAGTGTTTTTCTAAATACTCACGTTTCCAACTGATGCAATTGCAGAAACATAAACAACAATTGCAATAACAACATTTTTGCTTGAAAATGTTACGAAATATACCCACAAGGGAACTTTAGACAAAACAAACGATGGGGCTTAATCTCTTGCGAAAATGCAATGCAGGCAGGCAGGCATGCAAGCAAACGATGACACAGACAGACGAATTAATATAGAAAAGATACTCACCGACATACACATCGATGGATGTAATCAACTCACCTTAACGTCGTTCACTTCGTCAGCGGATAGACAAATTATTACTATTGTATCTATTTTGATCAGGCGTACAGAAATCTACCCAAAGACAGATGCAGATTTGTAAGTCTATTTAAGGCAGGCAGGCTGTTGCTGATGCTGCTGTGCTTATGTGCATTTTATTCTGTCATGATTTTGTGCATTTCATAAATGTTATTGTTGTTGTATAATTTTTGTTTATGACGGACTAGAAATTAAATGCAACATTGACTGACTTAATGACTTTGTGTTTGTGGCCGACTGCGAAGTTTGCCTTTCAGAGTTGCCTTTTACAATTCTGGGTGCGCTTGTCTAAAAAACAAAACGAATGCGAAATTTAAGACTAGAAAACAACAGCTTAACCAACCAACTTGGCTACAATCACTACTAAATAAGTTTATTCTATCTCTCTCTCTTTCTCTCTTTCTCGCTCTCTGGCAAATACCGCATCTTTGAATGTTTACAGTGTACACATATACAAATGTGTATATGTATGAACAGAGGTGCATATAATATCAGAGTATTATTCCGTTTCTTTGGGTTTTTCTTTTTGCAACTAAACTCGTTGCACAGGTAGCTTTCAACAGATGTGTGCCAGAATCTTTTGACTGAAAATGCAAATTCAATTTTAACTTTGGATTCATGTTTCTAGAGTCTATTTTTAATTTTCATTGCATTTTTGTAGCAGAACTGTGAAAACCTTAAATTTGTATTCTTTTTTAAATCACATCATATCACATCATATCAAAGTAATGATTGTTCTGCATGTGCATGGAGAACATCCCGACTTTACGACTAAGGAGTTACTGTTAGAGGTGTTCTGGGTATAGCCTGTTCTAAGGGAAGAGGACAGAGCAGATGCTGCCATTTCGAGAAGCCTTGTCCTCAGAACCCTTTCTAGATTTGTTGAAAAAATTGTAAATAATAACTAATATTCATAGTAAAATATTTTTTATTTAAAAATACAAACTAAAAACGAAACGTCAATAAAAATCCAAATGGGTAAATGATAGTTTCTGATACATACATACATAATTGGTCATTACGACCTAGTTTCTCACATCACTTATGATGTGGGTGTTAATTTTATATATGAGTGGTGGGACCTACAGTTTAAAAGTCGACTCCGAACAACAGATGTTTGAGAAACTTTTTCATTGCCAGAAATCTGCTGAGAGGAAGTCGCCGAAGAATTTTTTTTTCATATTTTCGTTTTGATCCATTATGCCTTTTTAATAACAGAACAATGTTAAACAATGGGTCTGGTGTATTTGGTGGGTGCGTAAGAATGTCTCAGGTGAGTTACAATCGTTATGCACTGGGGAAGCAAAATTTCCCTCTACGTTTAAATTCTTGACGGTAGGGCATCGCAATACCAGTCAGGAGATAAGGGAGACATTTATAAGTAAATGATCCTCTGCCTATCATACTACACACATAGCTGTAACTTCCTCACTACAAATTCTGATTTAGAGTAGCATCGCTTTCAGGCAACGGGGGTTTCAATACGGCATTGTTTTGAGTTACTTTCCATTTTCATCCAAAAGAACTCGAACTTTGTCTGATCGCTGAAATTTTTTGTACCCAACCTTTGTATAAGGTTGAACTGTCTGTTATAGGCATGTGTTTTTTCTGGCTTTTTTTTCTTCAAAAAAGACCAAAAATATTGAATATGTATGCTTGGTTTGGTATCTATTTCCTGAGGCACGTACAGACAATACTGAGCCTAGCAATCACAGAAAAATACTCTTCAACTGCTAACCACAATTAATTCTTGACAATAAGCAGATTGAGTACGCTTGAGCCGAATAGTGATAATCTGTCTTAAAGCAATTTCTTTGCTTGTTTTGGATAACTTTAATACTGAAGCTCAAATGAAAACCTGTTGATAAAAGGATTTAACAAGTTTGTATTCAATGCACTAATATTCTAATTCATCATATTTTAACCCTTTGCACTCCAGCCCAATAAGCGATAGTAGGAACTAATAACTCCAAACCACTTACCATTGTATAAACAAAATGCAGATCACGCACTTTGGAATGCAAACGAGTTATAAGTTCTAAGAATTAAGAGCGCTGAGTGAGATACAGAAACGTGTCGCAAATGCGGCGACAACGGATTTATTCTTAAATATGAAGTGTCGCAAATGGGGCGACAATGGAGTGCAAAAGTTTAATTTTTTTTACGAATAGTTTCCAAATTAAAAAGGCCGTATATCCAATCATGACCTATTTGGTATCTATCACATTATGATAAAAGCGCTAAACTAACCTAAAAATGCAATTATATTTGTTGTTGTATTTCACAAAAGAATTCAAAAGTAGCAATAAGGCAATCACGTGCCTATTTCCAGTCTCTCAAATCAAAACGTTTTGAAGGTTGATTGTGTAACTGACTGCAAGTTCAGGGAATCTCTTTGTCCAGGATTACAGGCAACAGCTGTCTGTCTGACAACAGTTCTCACACTGCTTGTGTTACGCACGATGATATTCAAATCAACACAAACAAATTCTGTCGAAAATGAAAAAACAAGAACTGCAAGAAAGGGCAACAAAATTTCAATTAAACAGCAGACAACAACGACTGAATGCCTAAAAGGGCGAATATGCGAATGTGCAGTAAAATTTGGGTGGTTAGACGTTTTTGATCGTTACAAGAATATGAAATTTAAAAAAAGAAAAAAAAAAAGCGATAAAAATATCAAAACGTGTATTGTAGGTATTGCCATCATTGTTGTGTGGAAAATATTCTCAAAACGCGATAAAATTTTATAAAAATTCAATGACGAATTCAATTATTTATTCGTGTAATATTCTGTGAATCATACTTAACTACTTCCGTTTACCCGGGCTACGCAACGTGAACTAATCCATTGCATTACGTTGCAAGTGCAAGTGCGTGAGTTTTATATTTTCCATCCCCACTTTGTTTCCTGTTCTAATTATTTGCGTTTGTTTGTGTTTTTTCGTTTGGCGGCACAGAACTTAAATCATTCTGGCCTATTTGCTCTAAATATTCTCTTCAGTACGACGGCCGCTTTTGTTCACTAAAATTCCCTAAATTGAAAACGTTATTGGTGAAAACAAATGCCCACTCCAGGGAATTCGATTTGTGTTTGTGTCGTTTCAATTTCATTTTTGCTACAGGCTGGTGTGTGAAGTGGTCACTTTTTTCATGCCATAGAGAAGGATAACAATTATTTTCTATTGATGGAAAGTTTAACTATTTTCTACAGTTTTAAAGCTTTTTTTTTCAAAATTTATTCATTACATAAGGTGCGATACTATTAATTTTTTTACAACTCCTTTCGTTTTGCCTTCTTCTGCCTCAAGCCCTTTTGATGAGGTAATTATATTGTCTTCCTTTTTGAATTTGTTTAAACTAAGCGACTTTCTGAGCGTTAGAACAGTAAACATTAACTCAATTTTAAAACGCAGAAAGGTCAGGGAAAAATGAACCGGCATTTAGAATTTACTAAACGGAAACATACTTAAAATAAAAGTCTGGCATTAGAGTCTTAAAAGTGTACGTAATAAATAAATGCTTGTTGTAATATCGACGCCTCCGTTCTGTAATGTTCTTCTAAGTCGAAAAAGTGTGTTTTGAGTTATGAGCTCTCAAAGTTTTCACGCGACATACGACCATATGTGTATTCTAAGGAGATTTTTCCCTATAACTTCGGAACGGATCGGCGCATCTTAACCAAATTTAAGTTAGAGAACGTAGAATTTAAAAATGCAAGAACATTAAAAACGTTCTAAGTACACTTAGAACGTTATATAATGGAGGCGTCGATATGTACTCAAGACTTCTAAGATTTGAGTAAGATTTGCCGTGAATAAGATGGACTGATAAAAAAAATATAATACTTGTTAGACCGATTTCTTTGAAAATAGATTTTCGCTAACACCGCAAAAGTTAAAGAGTGAATCTTTAGGCGTCAGTTAAGCAATCATTTCCTCATCGAAAATTTGTTAGTCGAGCCAATATTATCACTTCAAATTAACTTCCTGCTTTGGTATGGAGTTTTGTCTCTTTAACAATAAATATCATAAAATCAATGGGTGGCATAATTTTTTTTCTTTTCCGTGGTATAATTTTAAAAACTTTTACATTCATATCAAAGACTTAAAGCATAGCATGTACGCCTTCAGTCTTTAAGTGTTTATTTTTTATATTCATTGTTTGGATAATCTCACTCGTATAGTATTTTCTATTTATCCGTTACATATGTAATGAATACGATTATATTGTTATTGTGGTGGCTCTTTGATTTTTTTTTACACATTCTATACCACACTGAGTCGGTCTACCATTACAAACTTACATTATGTAGTTTTGTAATGGGAGCTCATAAAACAAAGCAAGCTGAAACACTCATGACATTTTCACATTCGCATTTCCATTCGCATGTTAACGTTTCGTTGGATGAATTACTTTCAGGCCAAATTGAAAATAGCGAAACCGGCAACGGCAAAATAAACTCGTATTCGTATTTTACTTACATATATCCGTAGATACAGCAACATGGCACATTTATTTTACAATACTTATGCTTTTATAGTAAAGTTGTGTTTGTACATACAGCGATATACATGCATACATACATATGTACATATTTAAACATGTGTTATGTTTGTAAATGTTTATGTATCACCTGTCTTCAGGCACCATTCTTGTAAATGATTCTGTGTATAAACAATAACACTATGCAACAAGCAAGCAAAAATATCATGGATGTGCGCAATATTTTTGTGAATCGCTATGCCCGTTTAACTTCAAAGTTCATCAGCATTTCAGATTCTATGGATAAATTTATTTTTTAAAGATTTTTATTCAAAAACATGAGTTTTTTGAAGAGGCAACTTCATGCATCTTATCATAACTGTGAAATGACATATACGACTTTGTTGCGTTTTATGTCAAAATATTCCCAATTAAACCATCTTTGAATTATTCTCATAAATTTTTTTAACGTAACCACTATTTCTGGAGTTTAATTTGTTTTTAGAAAATTTTATGAAATTTTTGATTTCTGAAAATTTATAAAAATTGGAAAACAACAAATTCTTACCAGTTTCACAATTTATTCATAATACTACATGTAATTGAAACAAAATAAACTATAATTTATGAAAAATGATCTGTGAATACTCATTTTATTACTAAAAAAAGTGAAAGTACTTACATTTGAAAAATCATAGATCGATTTATCGTTGTAGCATACAATGGATATCTTATTAAAAAGGATAAAAATAATCAGTTTTTGTCTTCCTAAGGTAGAGAAACGGAATATCTTTCTTACTAAAGGCCTTCATAGAACTGATCGACTATTTTTCTATATTTCATTCTATTAAATATTCAGACCACAAATAAATAGAGAACAGTTTATATCGAAATAAGTTTCTTCAGATATTTATTTCACAAGTGTTGTCGTTAGAACAAATGTAATAAGAATTTTAAATAGTTTTATCTGCCTTTGACGTACTACGCACAGAAAATTTACATTTAAGTTCTGATTTCACAAAAAAGAATAATTTTAAAAATCCCTCAATAAAGAGGCATGGGCAGCAGTTCTTATTTAAATGAAATCTAGAATTTTTCTGGCTCAATTCAATTACATTGTGAAAATATACGTGCATTATGAATATATTAGTATAAGTCATGTTAATATATGCTAATTGTTCTCTTATATTTCGATATTATATCAAAGGTTAATTACGAATTGTTTTGGATCAAACTCCGTGTATGAAATAGATTTCGTGTTTCTTAACCAGATACACAGTAGTAGTACATGTGGTATGTAAAATATTTGATAATTTCGATTCCATTCGATCTTGATTTACAAAAACTTTGGAATAAATTTCTATTATAACTTTTTACGGTAAGTAATCAAATTACCTATTAATTAGAAGGATCACAGAAATCACATAAATAATACATGGTTGTTAATATTGTTTAAAAAACATCGGATGCAAATATCCTAAAAATTTCGTAAATTTTACTAACAAGAATTTTTGTGATTTAATATTTTAATAGCATTGACTGATGATTAAATCCCCATGAAAACTAATTGCTCCGCTGCTAGATTATCACATAACACCGCATGCACTTCTAAATTTTACGTCATTTTTAAGTATCGCAACTAAAATCAACTCATCGGCACATCATTGTCATTAAAGAAATAATCATTATTACCGCAAAACGTAAAATAATATTTTAGACAAGAATACTTCAATTCAGCACTACTTTCACCTCGCTTAGATACTCAGTAGTTTAGATTGCAGACACTCAGATATACTTGCTATTACCACTCATGTTCCTACGTTATAATTTTATCTACATACACATTCAAATGTGTTTGAGCACAAAAAAATGAGCCGGCCTGCCTGCCTGCACGATTGTAGATATCCAATAATTGTAAATTAATCAAACGGTTCAATAAGATTTGGGAGATTGGGAGAAAACCTTTAGGATATAGTTTCTTAAGCGGAACTTTTTGCATCATATGCCGGGAGAAAGATGCTGGTGCAAATACATAAGGTGTAATAAAAAGAAACCTGGGTTTAAACCCCAGGTCAGATATCTCCAACAAAATTAAATACGGAAAAATATTTCTTTGGCGACTTCCTTTCAGCAGATTTTTGGCAAAAGCTCTAAGAGTAAATGACATTGCCGTGAAATGTTCGTCGATTTTAAACTGTAGGTACCGTCATTCATGCATAAAATAAACACACACAATGTAAGTGGTGTGAGAAGCTAGGTCGTCATCATGACTGAAGGGTTTCAATGACCAATTATGTCATGTTATGTATGTAATAATGTATGTAATACAAATATATTTATTATTGAATGCTTTATTTAATACTATCGGAAAAAAAGTAATTCCGTTACGATGATCCGTTTTCTTCCATCACTTATTTTCAATCTAATAAGTTGCTTTTTATATTTACAAGGAAGGAACTTGAATGGAAACAAAAAATATTGAATGCATTAGTGAATTAAATTTTTGAGATTATGTGATTGAAGGCATATTGATAATGGTATCGAGACTCGAATGGTTTTTCTTTTACAATCATCGTCTAAATTGATTCAGGTCTCTCAGATCGAAGTACAGTTTACGCTTAATAGATTTTTCGCACACAGAAATCACTTTTTAAAGCTAGTCTATGAGAACAGTAAAAAAATTTTAAAAGTTTCAGTCACATCCTTATAAATCCTAATATGCTCTATCTTCTCAACAACTAAAGACAATAAAAGCAATAGAGGTAGCAGTGTACCCTGAGCTATTAAATTTACCGATTAACCTTTATTCACTTCTGTACATCAACGAACCATTTTCAAATCGTACAAATAATTGCAACTTTAGCTTTGCTTATAAACTGTTTTACATTTTATAATATTTTCCTTGTCCGGAAAGTATTTTGTGTGAACCGTGTTATTACGTTTACACTTAACGTGCTTAACCAACACTGGCCTGATGATTCGTTAAGTTTTTTTTTCCGCTCGAAAACAAATCTAAACTGTAGTCGTCGTCTTCATTATACCGTCATTCTAGATTTTCTGTGCGCCTGTTACTTTTAGCTCATCTTCATGTTTCTAAACACTCAAATCTAAACAAAACAACAACAAGCAAACAGTAAAGTAAAACAAATAAACAACTTATAATAAAAAAAAAGAAAAACCAGAGAAATAGAGTAGCAAGTAGATTGTAAACACAAGAAAATACAAAAACAATTTGTCCATGGTATAGAGAAGAGTATCTCTATTGTTGTTTATTGTACTCGTTTCAACTCGTTAAAAACAACAGAAAATGTTGACAGAAACAGAAAGAAGATGATGCAGTAAAATAAATTAAAACGTAACGAATGTATGTATGTATGTTGGTTGCAAATGGTAATGCAGAATAAATATTATTTTATTTAATTGTTATTTTTGCTTGCATTTATTTGTTTTTGTTTTCTGTATGAAATATATATAAATACGTATATGTGCATACATGTACATATATATGTATGTACATACATATATATTATGGTAACCTATAATGCTTCACCAAACAGAATATATGTATTTACGATGAATGTCAGAATATGTTTACATACATACATACATATGTATACCAAACATTAAAAAAAACAGTATTTAAATTAGGAAGAGTCCTTTTGTTTGGATCATCATAATTAATGTTACTAAGGGCCATTATTATAACTTGCCGTTAAACTTGGGTTTAGTTAAAGGTACCTTTATCTAAAGGGAACTGTAAAGTTACCTTCAACTTATTTTCGTTATTACAACTTACAGATGAAATAAAGTTAACTTTTTTCAAAAATATGGCAGTGCCGGAGCAAAGTTTTATTTAAACGTAGTGGCAACGACGGGCTTCTTTTTTTTGTTATGTTTGCTCATTTTGTTTATATTTGAAGTTGCCGCATTTAAAATAATATATAATATGGCAAGTTCAAACATAAACTTAACTTTAAAAGTTACCAGTAGGATGGTCTTCCCTTTAGCTTAACGATCACTTCTACCTTATCTACCATTTATAATAATTAAAATGAATTTATCTACCCGTTAAAATCCTCCCTTTAGTTAACGGCAAGTTGTAATAATGACCCTAAAGTATGCTTAAAATGTTATGGTAAATGGAATTATTTTCGTCTTCGTATAATATAATTAACGATATTAATATAAAATATTTTCTGAATCAATAATAAACGTATTTCAAATATTTACGACAGTTATACACCTAGTCTCTTTTTATACGATAGATAAGTTCAAAAAAAAAAGTTCATGTAAAACGGGACATGACACAACTACATGTTGTGTGTGTTAATTTTATACAAGAATGGCGGGACCTGCAGTTTAAAGTCGACTCCGAAGGACTGCTCAATTTAACGCTAAACGATATTACACCGTTTACATTTTCGTAAGAATGTGTATACGCGGCATCAGAACCTGTGGATCAATAAGTAACTGCCGCTGTTATGCACCAAGTGGCAGTTGTATATAAACGGCACTCGTCGCGAAAGGCTTAAAACAATTGTGTCCCAATCTTTATTGAAATGGACATGGAACATTAACGAGTTGAAATTTTGAATAATTTTTCTTTATTATGTCTAAAATTTTCCGATTAAATTTCTACAGTCGTGCTTTTAAAGAAGAATGCGGTTTTTCCATTGGCAAACACATCTGATTCATTTCGAATGCAGAAAATTAACAATGATTCATTTTTAATTCAATATTAATATCAATATCGCATATTAAAGAAAGTTCATATCGCTGTCACTCAATCAAAGAATAATCATTAACCTCAATTGTTCAGATCGAAGCATTAAACATTTTGTATTTGAAATATGGTAATTGAAATTAAAAAGAAATTTTCAATTATTTTCCTTCCATTCCTATTATGATTTTCAATGCCATCATTAGACATTCTTGAAGTGTTAATAACAATCAAAAAAAAACTTATTAACAATGGGGGGGAAAAATAACAAAAAGAGAAAAGCAATTGACTTCAAAGCACTAAGTCAGTCAGGCATTCAGTCACTTATTTCCTCCCTATTAAGCAAAAGAAATGAAAATATAAATCGTGATTCTAATAAATTGATCTTTTCAAACTCATGAATAAAATATGTAAAGAAAAACAGCATTTACTTATGAAGTTTTTTTGTTTCGTTATTTTCCCTCTCTGTTTCTCTCGCTCTCTCTAAATTTTGTGTTTTTCGTGTGGTTTATATTTTACAAGACTTTCTTTTTTTCCATTTTTTTTAATTCTTATTTATTTCCACAATAAATAAGGAAAAATAAAATAAAAGTATGATAAGAAAAGAAAAGCTAGGTCAAATTGCAAACACCTTTTACTCTGGCCTGAGTGAACGACTTTGTAAAGTGATCATTTATTGTTTGTGGTTCCTTCCATCTCGGCAATTTTAAGTGGTTTCTTCTCTTCTTCTTCTTCTTTGTAGGATATGTCGGTCGCGTTTAAATTTGTCATTTTAAGGGATTTTGTTACAGTCAGCCTGTTAGAAAGTCTCTAAAACATTTGTAAACATTAGCGAAGAATACATTTGAAAAATACTAGTTATTGTTAAAGATACGGACTATCAAGTTCGAGTTTCCATTTAGAGTGTAAACTAAACTATCATTTTGTTGTATCGAATCATATCATGTTTGTCAATATATAAAATAGACTAGAAGATTTTCAAATTATAATACACGCTTACATACATTCTGGTTGTTTCGCTAAGGCAACATTTCATACATTTCTCATTGAATTCGTGTTGCCACATTGACTTCAAAATTTTCAGCGCCAAAAATTCTGAAATCTTGGTGCACATAATTTTTTAGATAAAAAGTTTTAGTATTTCAGCAGATGAATTTAACGTTGTATCGCAACATAAATTCATTGTTCCTAAAATGAGTGTTTATTCCTAATAAAGATTCTTGCAGTTCGTATCGGATATTAATTTTTATTGAATTGATCAGCGACAAAACTCTGAAAGTTGTAGTTTTCTTCACAGGAACTATTCACTTTTATACATATGTTTATATTTTACCAAAGTAATAAAAGAACAAATAAATAATAATTGAAAAATTGTAAAACTGTCGAAATATATCCCCAATAAAATTCACAGCCAGAATCAATTTTTCATCGTCCTCTCAAAAATAAATACCCACTTTTGGAAAAAATCTCTAATCTGATAATACTGTGCCGAATGTTAGTTGTATCAACATACATACATACATACATACATAATTGGTCACTACAACCTTCAAAACAGGATTACGATCTAGCTTCTCACACCATTTTTGTTGCGTGTGTTCATTTTATACATGAGTGACGGGACCTACAGTGTAAAATGGCCTCCGAACGACAGATTTTTGAGAAACTTTTTATGGCAATTTTATTTAATCTCAGATTTTTTCCAGAAATCTGGTGAGAGGAAGTCGCTAAAGAAATATATTTTTATGTTTCGATTTGATGGATTTGTCTGACCTGGGGTTTGAACCGTGGCCTCACGTCTAATAAGTCAACACGCTACACCCTAGACTACAGCGTTGGTTGTATCTGGTTTAGTTCAATAAACCCTGAGCTAAAGACTTTGTCATTTGCTATTTCATTCTCTTTAAAGGAAAGAGGGGGCACATATTTTATTATAATTTCTTTGTATGACTAAAGAAAAAGTAAATTTTCTGTCTAATTTTTGATTATACTGTAACCCTCTTTAATAGGTGATAGTTTTAGCAACGTTTACATCTCTGATATTGTGTTCACGGTTGTATTATTTCTAATAGCGTCAAGAAGAAAATTTAGCGGTCGTGAAAGAAGCCATCACAACTTGATCGCAGTTCCACATAGGAGGTTATCCGATTTTGTGGATATGTTTAGAAAAGAGTAGAGTAGAGTACTCCTGATCTAGTATACCTTTGAAGTATATTTTAATTCTTAAGAGGAATTCTTAATCATCGAGTTTTATTTTAATATCAACTTTGAGCAGGCGCGATTTGTTGTAATGCTGGCCATCACGCTGTTTAAGCACGTGGAATTGCGATAGAAATGATTATTTTTGACTTATTTTATTGGCATAAATTGAAAAATATTAAAATTTAAAATAATCCCCGAAGCCGTCGTAGTCTAGGAGGTAGTGTGTTGGCTTATTAGACGTAAGGCCCGTATTCAAACCCCAGTTCAGACGTCAAAACGAAATATGAAAAAAAATATTTCTTCAGCTACTTTCTCAAAAATCTGTCGTTCGTAGTCGACTTTTAAACTGTAGGTCCCACCACTCATGTATAAAATTAACACAAACAACATAAAGTGGTGTGAGAAGCTAGGCTGTAATCTTGACTGAAGGGTTGTAATGGCCAATTATGTATGTATGTAAGTATGTATGTATGAGGTGTTTGAAAGATATTAAGCTGGATAAATTTCATTTTTCGATTTGTCAAAGTTTTATGCTTTTTGTAAAACAAATAGAAAATTAATTTTATTTATTTCTTTTCTCCACAAACTTTTCTATTGACCTACTGTATTTAGTGATCGTTATATGCCACATTTCCTTCATCTATTACCACAAAAGTACTGTTGTTGGTATAATATTTTAGTTTTTTTTTTTTTGTTACAAACGACTTGAATTTGCCATTCAATTTATTGCCGTTCAATATGCTAGAAAAATTTGTGTTGCATTGTTTAATAAACAAAGAAAGCAAAAAAAAAAACATTGAAGAGACCCCAAAGGCATGAGGGAAGGTGAAATTTGGCTGATCTGCAATAGACAGGCAGGTACTTTCATTGTTTTACTTTTTCATGTTTAAAGTTTAAACACATTTTAGGATTTATTAGACATGCTTTTATTTTATTTTTTTTATTAAAACTTGGTCATGAATTTGTGTTTTAAGATACGTATTTATTTTTCTTGGTTTGTGTCTTTAAAAAAAGTCGTGCCTCTCTAATGGCATATTGTTGGGATGTTGCTCTGAATTTAAATTTATTGTTTTTCTTTTTTCAAGACAAATTTATTAAATTGTTTTTTTTTTCATACGTTTTTCTTACAGAATTTCTTTAGACTCCACCGTTTACGCAAATTGGGTTTAAGTGACAATGAAATTGTTCGTTTACCACCGGATATACAACACTTTGAAAATCTTGTGGAACTCGATGTTTCACGTAATGGTAAGTTTACAAGTTTTTAATTGAAAAAAAAAAGTAAATAAAAAATGAATGGAATAAGAATTTATTAGGAATAAAGTTTTTCAAACTTAATATGAACTGCAGCTGGATATTTGCACAAGCCTTGATGTCTTGCAATATTAGCTCTACATCACACTTGTTGCTCTGAGACAGCCTTGTCACCATTAATTGTGTTGTATATTTTTAAATCCCCGTTGGAATATAAATTTTAAAAAGTTTGCAAAGTGTGTGTTATGAATTGGTCATCTCTGCTGGCATATTACAATAAATTTATTAGCAGTTTGGAGGTCATTTATGTTGCATGAATGTATGCAGCAACTTGCATTTAATTTTTCTGTTATTTTTGTTTATATAGTCATCATGTTGATAAAAGAAGTAATAAAATTAAACTGAAAAATTAAACAAGTGGCAAAAAAAATTAATTAAAATATATACATATGACACACATAATACAAACAATAATAATAATAATAAAAAATATGAACAACAGACAGTGAGTGGCATTATGAATTACAAATTTTTTTTTCAAGAGATGTCCGACCGACGTCGATGGTTCTGTGGCCAATGAATCATGAGTTTGATATTCAACTCCATTTAATTGAAAACAAAAAAAAAAAAAGAAAAAGGACATTACTATTGAATATTCGAATATTGAATATTCTTTGTGTTAGTTCTTCATAAGGGCTCACCTTGTTGGGGATGGCTATGGTGAAATCGGAGCAATCTACATACAGTATCGGACAAAACCTAAGCACCCCCTCAGTACATTTTTTTAAATGATTATTTTTTAAAGAAAACAAAGTTATTAATGTTTTATTTTTTATTTTTTTATTTATTTATATCCTTATTATTGAAAAACACAAATTCAAATTCACAAATTCAGAATTCAATAAAAAAAAAGTTATGATTCTAAATACATTTTAAGTCGAAAATATAAACGGACAAAACTAAAGCACCCCCAATTTAAAGTGCAGATAAAAACTACGGCATCTACCGTCCTTCTGCGAATCGCTCTTTCGCTAATTTTTACACATAAGCGGTTTCGTATGTGACTAGTAGATGCTGTGGGATCATTTTGGATTGTCCTTTTAATTAAGGAGACTTCATATCCCGAAGTTTCACGTGGTCTTCCTCCAGGATGAGTAGAAGAAGTGCGACCAATCTGCAAAAACTTTTTAATTAGCCTAGAAATAATTGATCTGTTGATCGAATATCTTGCACTAAATTGGTCTTAACCCAAACGAGAACTTGTGGGAGATCGTTAACTTAAAAATCAACCGAGAAAATTAGAAAACTAAAAAAGATTTATTTGAAGCCGCAAAAATAGCCTGGGAAGCAATTTCACCTGAAATAATTAATAATTTCAAATCCTCTATGCCTTAAAAGAATGGCGTGTGCCATCCAGAATAAAGGATTCGCAAAGAAATATTAATTTCAATAGTTTTTATCTGCACTTTAAATTGGGGGTGCTTTAGTTTTGTCCGCTTATATTTTCGACTTAAAATGTATTTAGAATCATAACTTTTTTTTATTGAATTCTGAATTCCTTAAGTTTGTGTTTTTCAATAATAAGGATATAAATAAATAAAAAAATAAAAAATAAAACATTAATAACTTTGTTTTCTTTAAAAACTAATCATTTTAAAAATATGTACTGAGGGGGTGCTTAGGTTTTGTCCGATACTGTATATAAGAGTCGCCAATAAACACATATTCTAATGAACCCTTCGTTCAGATTCAGCTCGTTAGTCTTTTGACAGGATTATGGTACAGCTTCGCACACAATTGATGTTGTGTACATTGTTGAGAAGAAACAGAAATTCTGCCTAGAGATTGCTGGGAGGAGTCTTTAAATGTAAATGTTTGCACTCGCAGCTGTCGACTAGTAAGCCAAAACAGGGCACATTAGATTACTGTGAATGTTTTCCGAAAAAATATAGGCAATGTACACAAACAGTTTCGAGCAATCATTTGTTAGATGAATTTGTTAAGAGTAAAACGTGTCAAGCCGCCATAGTCTGGTAGGTAGTGTGTTAGCTTATTAGACTTGAGGCCTCGGTTCAAACCCCAGGTCAGACATCTCGATCAAATCGAAACATAAACAAATATTTCTTCGGCGACTTCC
Organism: Sarcophaga variegata; assembly: GCA_932273835.1. NCBI lineage: Eukaryota > Metazoa > Arthropoda > Insecta > Diptera > Sarcophagidae > Sarcophaga > Sarcophaga variegata. Next base: position 76,432,381 of record OW026359.1, read on the forward strand.
TCTCAGCAGATTTCTGACAAAAACTCTGAGAGTAAATAAAATTGCCATGAAAAGTTTCTCAAAAATCTGTCGTTCGGAGTCGACTTTCAACTGTAGGTCCCGCCACTCATGTATAAAAATTAACGCACACAACATAAGTGGTGTGAGAAACTACGTCGTTGAGACTAAAGGGTTGTAATGATTAATTATGTATGTATGTATGTATGTAAAACTCGTCAAATAAATCTTAAATGTATAATTTTTCTTATTGAAATCCATTTAAATCAAATGTCTTTTACACCAAGAATATTGATCACGCTTCTTTAGATAAATATTTCTTTAGTCAGTTACTAATTGAATTGCCCGAGTTCTTGATGTTAATCAATGCCAAATAGTGAACTCACTGTATTTATTCGAATAGTTTGTGTTGAGGAATTATGTTTATAAACATATATATGACAAAGAAACATAATTCTATTACAGCTTGTTATCTCTGGTAGGGTACTCCCACTAATTACTTACTGTATTGCTACGTATTTGAGCAGCTCATGATCGTTTACCAACATGATATCTTTGCACCGATAAATGCAGTTCTACCTGCCGTAAATCTGGCGACTGGATTATTATAAATTTGTAACTTAATTGTAATCCCAAAAATATATTGTTTTCTGTTTGAACTTGACAAACTTAATACATAAATTTTAAATCATAGTTGTAAATGAGAAAATTAATTTTAGTTGTTCCATTGAAATATTAAAGATACTATCACTATCTCTTACTTGAGCTATCCTTACTTGTTCATCGATTTTTTTAAATTTTATTAATTTTTTGTCGTTCTCATGAAGTATTCTGCTCAATATCTATCTTCTCAGCGTCAATATAGCTTCTAAAAGATCACTGATGCAGAATTTGCTCGTTCAGGTATTTGTCCACAATGTTCTATTTCATGTCTCTAAATCCTTTAATGGGTCCGCCAAATAACTTTTTTTGAAAATGCTTAAAAAAAACTACTGAACTATTTCTCAAATTTCTTTTCTTATTTAAATGTACAATCCATCCGGTTAATAATGGAAAATAATTTCATTCAAATGGCTGCCTCGGCTGGCCGTGCAGTAGCCTACACGATCGGACCAATTTTTAAGCACATTATCGATTGTGTTCAGCTGTATTTCACCAATGGCTTCACGAATATTGTCCTTTAAAGCGTCAATTGTCTCTGGCTTGTCGGCGTAACACTTATCTTTGACGGCACCCAACAAATAATAGTCCAACCGTGTCAAATCGCAGCTCCGAGGTGGCCAAACGACATCAGCACTGCGGCTGATAATGCGATCTTCAAAAACAGGGCGCAAAACATCGAGTGTAGCTTCGGCTGTGTGGCACGCCGCGCCGTCCTGTTGAAACCAAATGTTGCCAATATCCTCCTCTTCAATTTTTGTGAACAAAAATTCGTTCAACATGGCCCGATAGCGATCGCCATTGACTGTAACGGCCACTCCTTGCTCATTTTCGAAGAAAAATGGCCCAATTATGCCTCTGGACCAAAATCCGCACCAAACAGTGGCTCGTTTTGGCTTCGTCGGCTTTTCAATGTATGCGTGCGTGTTTTCTGTGCCCCAAATGCGACAATTTTGCTTGTTTACATACCCGCCAAGATCAAAATGAGCTTCATCTGAAAATATGTTTTTTTTTTTGCCAAAATCGGCATCTTCTGGTGTAGGCTACTGCATGGCCAGCCGAGGCAGCCATTTGAATGAAATTATTTTCCATTATTAACCGGAAGGATAGTACTTTCAAATAAAAAAAGAAATTTGAGAACATATTCAGTAGTTTTTTTTTTAAAGCATTTTCAAAAAAAAAAAGTTTTTTGGCGGACTTTTTATAATTATATCACGTAAGCAGAACGCTCTAAAACGTCAACTTTTTATTTCTGATATCTATCCGCCGTCTTATATCATATCCAAACAGTTACTATATTGGGTGCCATAAATTTCGATTAAAGTTCGGTAACTTTAAATGTGCATTATTTCAGAATTTCGACAAATTGGACCACTGTGACAAAGTACTAATATTGCCAAGTAAAGAGATGTTTCCACTTTCCTCACTCTGCGTTTTAATAATTATTATACGATATAATGTGGGAATATGTATGTACTGAAGAAAATACAAAATTAATTAAATTTTGCATTGTTCATCATCACATGTCGAGAATATTGTCATTGCCAGTTGAGTGTAATAAAACAAAAATACATACTTTTTTTTCCAATTGGATGACATTTTTTAAATCGATTTTAATTATTTTATTAATTATTTTTCATTTTTAATAATATTAATGTCAATTTTTATTACACATTATCTTTACGATTTAAAGAGATATTTATTCTGCATTTAAAACATGTTATAACTATGTAATGTGTTTTTTGTTAATTTTAAATTCAACCTTTGGTTACAATGTCTTGTGTTACAAACATTTATTTGTATGAAAATATAGGAACTTCCTAACTTTGATAACTGGTGACGTCCATTTTATTGAGTTCGCATCTTTCAAACTAGTTGTCGTGTATTGAGTCTGTTTTTCTATAGAGAACGCATTGTATTCGTGGAAAAGGCTTTACAGCAGTTGGCAACTGACCTCAATTTTCACTGAAAAATTATCTTCAGCGATGATGCCCATTTTTGGGCAACAAACAAAATTGTTGATTTTGATACGATACTAATCCACGTAATATCCAAGAGCATTCCGAAAAGCTCACTGTTTGGTGTGGATTCCTTTTAGAACGGTCCAAGTTCTTTTTGGAACGATGTTGGCAAGGCCATCACTCTCAACGACGAGCACTACAGGTCGATGGTTGCCAACTTCTTTTGACCTGAATTGGATATTCTGGACACCAGCGACATGTGGTTTTAACAGGACATCGCTTCGTTCGGTACAGTTTATGTCCTATTGGATATCATGCATGAGCGATTTGAGAACATGATTACCTCCCGTATAGGTAATGTAGATGTGGCCATCGAAATCGTGCGTTTTGGACCCGTTAGATTTTTTCTTCTAGAGTTTTCTTAAGTCGCGGATTTATGTGAATAAACCACAAACCACAGGGGCCACAAAGCCAACAAAATCCACGCCATCGTTTGACTTCATCCTAATTTATGAGGAGCCGAAGCGGACATTAGAACGATAGTATATTCACACGTAATGTCATCAATAGGTCTCTCAAATGAATAATAAATTCCGATGATATCTCACATACACTTTGGTTTTAATTAAATTTGAAGATAGGAACCACCACACCAGTGGTATATTCATTCATTCTTTTATTTAAAAAAAAAGAAAATAAAATATTTTTGGCATTTGTTCTCTTCATTTTAAAAATATTTATTTTATTATGAACTTTAAGTGGGCCACGTTGCTTTTTGAGTTTATTAAAAAACTTTTTGGAAAACACGTCTGCTATTCAACATTGTACTCTGCAATGTACTCTTCCAAGTGGGCGTGTATTATTAATTTGTCAGGGGTTTGTCAGATTTATTATTAGAAACTAGAAACTTATTTATTATGAGAAACTAGGTCGTAATCCTGACTGAAGGGTTGTAATGACCAATTATGTATGTATGTATGTTATAGATTTATCAAAATATGTCGTAAAATTCAATGAACTATTGTTTTATAAGTTGTAGTAACCAATAATGTTATACTTGAACGGTGGTTGCTGAACTATTTCCGTAGGTGTGATTCGCGATGCCACGTGTGTGATTCCTTGGCATCCTTTCAAAAATGTTTCAACGACCTACCTGACCATTAAATAAGAGTAAGATGATGGCGCTACAGATTTCCAAAGTTTTTAACATAGTGTGTGTGGTCAGATGTCATATTTTTTATTTATTGACATTGTAGCTAAGCTCGCTCCTCCTCTTGTCCTATATCAAGCTGTTGTGTTGGTGTTGGTAAGATGATTTCAAATTGAGTTGTGTTCAGAGAAGCTATACCCAAGATGATGACAGCTAAATTTATCATTCAATAAACGTGTCGAAAGATCTTAATAGTGGCGATTTATTCGCATTTAAACTATTGACCGTACTGTGTAACAAGGTGCCATTTGTGCCTTAATCACTTGGGCTCTTCAAGTTTGCAACTGACTATTGAAGAACAGGCTGATATAGAAAGCAGTCAGTATTTAATTGCGCTGACCTTTAAGGCTATGCAGAGAAATTCAGTTTTTGACAACTCTTTTTTAAACAGAGCAATCACAATCTCATAATAGTAAACAATGTGACACTTCCTGTGATGCCATTATGATTAAGTACTCAATGTTGAAATGCGTACCTATTCACACTCAATTTGATTTTTTGTGAATGAATTATTTAAATTAAATGTAATAATTGAAACTGGTGGGTGGTCAATGAATAAATGAATTATAAACATGTCAACGAATCACGTACCATATCAAAGCCTACGGAAAAAGTTCTTTCTAAAAATATAAAAAGATTATCTAAAGGATCAACCACCGCTCATGTATAACATTATTGGTTACTACAACTTTTCAATAGTCCTTTGAAATTTCAATTAATTAAATTGATAACGATCTATGGCATATATTATTAGATCGCTATATACACTGTCGGACAAAATAAAGTGCGGTTTGAAATATTTTTTGTTTTTTGATTAAAGCATATGTTTACTGCTTTCAAATGTTTATAAATTATAGTTTAATTTTTAATTCGGTTAATATTTTATCTAAAAAGTATCTTAACATTGAATTCTTTCTTTACATTTTCTATTTATAATAGAAACTATATGGCACATAAGGAATTTCAAGTGACAAAATAAAGTAACACTTCACTAGAAAATATTATAAATAATTAAATAACTTCAATATTTAGTACGAAGTTGTTCCTCCTTTGTTAATTATGACATCTCTTAATCTTTTCGGCATACTTAGCGCAAGGTTCTTCAAAGTACTTGTAGGAATTGCCCTCCATTCACTTTGTAGTTTTTCCCAAAATGTTTGAATATTTGTTCTGGACTCCATCAGGATTTTGTCATCTGAGGTAGCCCAAAGATGCTCTATGGGGTTTAAATCAGGGCCTTGAGCAGGCCATTCAAATTTTTCAACATTATTTTCTTCAAAATATGTTTTAGCGATCTTACTTGTGTTCTTGGGGTCGTTGTCTTGTTGAAAGATAAACCCCCCAAGCCCATTTCCTCCTAACTGCTGTAAAGATTTTCTTCCAAAATATTCACATAGTGCTCTCCAGTCATTTTGGAATCAATTTTAACGAGTCTACCTACTCCTGAAGACGAAACACATCCCCACACCATGAGGCAGCCTCCACCATGTTTTCCAGTCTGGATAAGGTTTTTCGATTTAAGCCTTTGTGCTGGTTCACAGCACACTCTTTTCCGAGTTTTGCAATTTTTTAGTTCATATTTTGACTCGTATGTCCAAATAATTTTGTTCCAAAAACAGTCAGACATATTTATGTAAATATTTATTTATTTAAGTAACTTTATGTAAATATTTATTTATGTAAATATTTATGGTGGAGGCAGCCTCATAGAAAATGTAAAGAAAGAATTCAATGTTAAGATACTTTTTAGATAAAATATTAACCGAATTAAAAATTAAACTATAATTTATAAACATTTGAAAGCAGTAAACATATGCTTTAATCAAAAAACAAAAAATATTTCTTTTTTTTTTTTCATATATTTATTTGCAATCTATTTTAATACAATAATAAGCAAATTGAGTAACAAAAATAAAAAATAATAAAAAAAAAAATAAAAAAAAATAAAAAATTACATTAGTATTAATCTCCAATGAGACTAACAAAGAAGGATATTAAAATAATTAATAATAATAATAATTTTTTAAATAATATTTACATATTTACATTTTTTTTATTTTCTAAATGGTAGGTCTAGAACATGAAACCTTTTAAGCCTTACAATTTCCTCACTTTCATCTAGTAAAGTAATCGCTAGAGTGTTACTATGGTTACTAAGTCTGTCAATATATTTCCTACTAAATTTGTTACAAAAAAAAAAAAAAAAAAATATATTTCAAACCGCACTTTATTTTGTCCGACAGTGTATATGACAAATAAATAAAATCGAATTAGAAAAATAAAAAAATTAAGTCGCGGTAGTTTAGAAGGTATTGTGTTGGCTTATTAGACGTAAATCTGCGGTTCAACCCCAGGTCAGACATCAAAACGAAACTATGAAAAAATATTTCTTCGGCGACTTCCTCTCAGCAGATTTCTTGCAAAAATTCGGAGAGTAAACAAAATTCAAAAATCTGTCGTTCGGAGTCGACTTTAAACTGTAGTAGAAGCTAAGACGTAATCCTAACTGAAGGGTTGTAATAGCCAATTATGTACATATTATGTATGAATTAGAAAAATAATAATATAAGCTGATAAATTATACAAGTATTCTTGGACAATTTTTTAATACAACCGACTTGTTGTCAATAAATAGAATAAATCGCTATTCACACTTAGAAAAAAAAAAGAAAAAATTATGTATTGAAGGAAATAACTTGTTGCCCCCTAACATTGTTGTTTTCTGTTTGTCTTAATATAAAGGGAGGGTACTTACAATATTCGGGTCGAATGAATTAAAGATTTTCTACATTTCGCCTCTATATATGATGATGCGACACATTCATTTTTGTTGTTGCTGCATCGAACAATGTTGTAGTAGTTTTTTATAAAAGTTTTGTTTGTATTGTTGCCTCTTGAAAATACAATAGAAAAATATGTTGAATAGGGTTGTCATCATGCAGATATAATAATAATAACACATACATACATAATGCAATTTCTTTTTTATATCAACATCAACAAGAACAAGAGTAACAATCGAAATAATATTTATAAAATATTATTATAAATATGAAATTCTTCTAAATGTCTTATATACCATATGCATATAATAAATTGTGTGTATATATGTGTATGCATATAGTGAGATTGTATGTATGTATTTGTAATATGAACTCAAACATACTTACATACATACATATTGTTGAAAATAAATTGCAAATGACACTCAAGACTCTTTGTCTGGTCATATGTCTGTGCTGCACATATACATTTAAAACTTGCTGCTACAAAAAAATTTACTACAAAAACAATATCAAACACTGACTAGTTGCTGCCGCTACCAGTTGTTGCAATTGTTGATGCCAAGCATTTAAGTACACTGGCTTTGAATATATTTTTTGTGAAAAATATTCAATTATTTTTAAAACGGGGATTTCCTTTTTGGTATTTTTCTTTTATTATTTTTAATGTAACTATAATTGCAAAATTTTTGAATCGGGTGCCCTGGTAGTCTAGTGGGTAGTGTGCTAGACTATAAGCGTGAGGGGTTGTGTTTTCGCTTCCCACCAGAGACTCTGGTCTGTTACATTACATCGAGCACAAGGCCGAAGTCTCTTAGCTTGTAACATAACTAAATATAGTTTGTAATTTTATTGTAATTGATAAATAAATAAAAAAAATAAAAAATATAAATTATTGTAAAGAATTTCTTTGGTAAGGGGTTGCACCGATGGATAGGAGCCAGACATCCTTTGTTATTATAATATTGATTAATTATGTAATACCAGTGCCATGTTTTTCTTTTCTTCAATTAGAATGATTAACTTAAAATGTAAAACCTTACTATCTCAAATTGTATTTTCTTTTCTCACAATTTATTTAAAATTAATTCATATTTGTAAATACTGCAATCGTATTTGCAACTGTCCTGTATATTTTGAGAAAACAAATATCCTCCAACTGAGTATTTCATAATCCATACATGTGTGTATATATACAAATGGCCGACAAGTTTATCGATTCGCAGCTCGAATGTCTGTAGGTCTACGCCTGTGGAATTTTAAATTGTAGATTACCTTAAAGACATTCAAATGCGATAAAAACTAATTTTCTGAAATCTGTTGAATAAAACTCAAATGTGTTGTTTTTTCTTTGCTATGTTCTCGATTTTCGAGATTGTACTCGTACTAGAGATCAGCAATGAGTGTTCAAGAAGATGGGTAGAATTCGCAATACGCATTCATACTTATTTTAATATCATACTCATACTACTCATATTCAAAGTTTGAAGTACTCATCGTACTCATACTTAACAATACGTATAATGTTGTTGATTTCGACTTTTCATGACTCAACATTTACAAGAATCACAAAATAAGTATGATACGCGTACGAACACTACAATACTCACAAGAAGGTTGTGTGTTTGCTTTGCTTGCTGTCGTTGCCTTTTTCTTTTTTTGTAAATGCAACAACAACTAAGACTGTATATTTTGTTGAATGATTCGAGTCACTCGAATCATTTAAATGTTAGGTTAGGTTAGAGAACATGTACTTGTCAATTAAGACAAGTACAGTACCCGGAGGTCGAATTAACCCATTGTACAACGTCCTAGTTTCTCACACCACTTATGTTGTGTGTGTTAATTTTATACATGAGTGGTGGGACCTACAGTTTAAAGTCGACTCCGAACGACAGATTTTTATTTATTGAGAAACATTTCATGGCAATTTTTATTTACTCTCAGAGTTTTTGCCAGAAATCTACTGAGAGTAAGTCGCCGAAAAAATACTTTTCGTATTTTGTTTTTGATGCCTGGCCTGGGGCTCGAACCCAGGCTTTTGCGTCTAATAAGCCAACACACTACCTACTAGACTACGGCGACTTCAATCATTTAAAAGTATTATAAGTATTTTTTCTAAAGTTATGAATCTGAGGATGCCCTGGTAGTCTGGTGGGTGGAGTGCTAGACTATTAGCGTTAGGGTCGTGGCTCGATTCCCACCAGAGATTCTGGTCTGTGACACTACACCGAGCATATGGTCAAGTTACTCCGTTCGCATATAACTAAAATATAATTTGTAATTGTCTTGTAATTAATAAATAAATAAATATGAATCTGAATGAGTAGGCATATGAATCAAACATATTTCGAATGGTATGAGTTTGATGTCAACGTTGTACGCATACTCATTGCAACCTGTACTTATAAACCAACGTTGTAGTGAGTACGAAAGAATCAGAGTATTTAAATTTCAATATTGTTGACTCAATTATATTCAAAATTATCATGAGTGCTCATGAGTAGCGAAAATACGATTCATTACTGATCTCTGACCCGTACATATGTACTATGCATATAGAAGTAATGTTTTATCCATATTAAATTATATAAGAACATTCTAGTCCTTAGTAAATAAGAACATCTAGTCCCTGGTAATATTATTATTATATATCAGATCTGTTGTTCGAAGTTAAAGCTTTCGCGCTTTGTTCTCTTTGGTTATTTTTATTGGTTTTATTAGTGAATTAGCTGCCATCTATTCAGGCACATTAATATATTATTTTATCTATTGTGTGAATTGTTTTTCGAAAACTCTATGAATGGAATGTTTACCGGATTGCTTGAAATGTTAAAAACTTCTTTAGCATATGCAGAAGCTAAGCTATGTTAATAAAGATTAATTTCGTCTACTTACAAGACACTTAAGCTATGTATAACTGTAAATACGCTACACAAGTAGTTAGGATCAAGCGTTTTTTTTATATTATTACAATGCCTGTAGAGAAGGCGTGTCAATATTAATACTTACCTCAATCAATTATGCTATTAACATGCATTTCAATCATTTTAATTTGAGTACATTTCTTGTTGTTTCTTCTTGAATTTATAGTCGAAAACATCATCATCGTGACAGCCAATAATTCCACGTGTCGCTTAGTGCATTTAGAAGGAAAAAACTTATTCCTTTGCAATTTATAATTCATTTAGAAAACATTGATTTTGTTCGCGTAGCTTTTATCCTAATGAATGAATAAATGAATGAATGAATTAAAATTGAAGTTCATAATCAAATCAAATTCACTTCAATTTTCTCTCTCAATTCAATTTCCTTTATTTAGTTATGTGCTGTACAATAATTTCGTAATAAATTTTTATTGAATGCGAAATGTTTTTGCATCGTTTTTTTTTTTTCTGATAGCTTTAGTGTTAAATACGTGTGAATGAATAGAAATGCATTTATTTATGAATATTTAAACAGAGAAATTCTGAGGAAAACTTTCCTTTTCATAATATCGTGATATTGTTATCGTTAAATTGATTGTCCTGTAAAACGATAACTACAATTTATATGTTTGCGAAATAATTAAAGAACTAACTCAAACCCATTATCATTCTAAAGTCTAATTGGTTATTAAAAGCATCCAGTCAGTATTAGTAATAATTATCTTTTAAGAATTGGATTTATTGTACCCACAGGTTTCTGTACAGAATTTTTACGTTCAGTTATGGTGACAATATAAGAATGGGAGTTGAAGAATTATTTTTTAAACTCTGTCTGAAATTTAAGAAGTCAAATTAAATATAATTCAGATGATAACTTCAACTGGTATATAGACGGAGAGACAGATCTCAGGCCAGACATCAAAACGAAATATGAAAACAAAATCCTGACTAAAAGGTTGTAATGGCCACTTATGTATGTATATATACAGACGGTGAGACGGTAATGGCCACTTATGTATGTATGTATACAGACGGTGAGACTTCATTTCTACTTTTTAATAACTCTGAAAAAGTTTTAAATGAAATTTTAAAATTAAACAAAAATAAACCCTCTGTAAATGACAATATAACTTTTAAACATTTTTTCAATGTAAGGAAATACTGGCACCACCACCAACGCAAATTTTTAACTACAATAACTTAGTCAATTTACTCAGATGCCCTTAAAGTACATAAACTTTTATCAATTCTTAAAGGACTCAACTGTAGACAATTTTCAACCTATAACCAAATTTTTGAAAAACTGTTATATTCTTAATTTGCTGCCATTTTGAAAAAGGAATAAATATGTAGTATACTCAAACCAATATTGGGTTACCGGGGTACTACGATGTAAGAAATACAGAGGCTTTTCAAATGTTTTTGGTATTGTTTAACGGATCAAAGCTTTTCATGTTTGCCTAACACCAAATGAGTTTCTGTCCCCGAAGTTAACTACCTTACAGATTTTTAAATTCCTTTTGATGGCAAAATAAAAAATAAATTCTAGTACAGTGAAGTCACAACTATTATGAATTTGTTTTAAAGTAAAAAAAAAAAACTTGGAATGATAATTGTATATAGGAGAAAACTATTTCTAACAACTTGTAAGTGAATTATAAATCAGCAAGAGAAAATATTTTTGCACTTTAAGTTTAAGTTTGATTTCGTCATACGAATCTCAATTTTATTAGAAAAATATTAAACGCTTTATATAGGCTTGTGGATTGAATTTGAAATTTTAGAGAATTTCTACTCTATGTGGTTAATGCAATGGGTTCTAATTGCAAAGTTAGCTAACACCTCTTTAACTTCGAAGATAAAATATGGGCATTAATTTATAAATTAATTGTGTATGTGTGCAATGATGTACTCAACATCGAAATAAAAATAACACTTTAATAATACCATAACCTTTTTATATCAGAAGTGAGATTTTGTTTCACTTGGGTGTATTATTTTGAATTACTAATAAATAAATACTGAAGTCGCCGTGGTGTAGTAGGTAGTGTGTTGGCTTACTATTCGTAAAGCCCGGGTTCGTATCCCAGGTCAGACATAAAAAAAAAATTAAATATGAAAAAAAAAAATATTTCTTCGGCGACTTCCTCTCAGCAGATTTCTGGCAAAAACTCTGAGAGTAAAATAAACTGCCATGAAAAAGTTTCTCAAAATTCTGTCGTTCGGAGTCGACGTTAAACTGTAGGTCCCGCCACTCACGTATAAAATTAACGCACACAACATGAGTGGTGTGAGAAGCTAGGCCGTAATCCTGACTGAAGGGTTGTGATGGCCAATTATGTATGTATGTAATAAATAACGGAAGTCACTCCCTTTTTTAAATAAAATTTAATGGATCTGATTGTTTTACTATCATTCACTTTTTCATATTTTTTCCCGAATCAAAGTAAAATTTACGTTTGATCGCGTAACAGAAATCATTTACTTTGAACATCTGTGTTGTCTGTACATATGTAGATGGCGTCTATTTCTTAATTATAAATAAATTATTTATACGGTATTACACCCATACCTCGCTTTCCGTCCTTTCGTTTTGCATTTTTTCGAAGTAGCGTCGCTGCTGAATTTGTACTAATTTTCACTGTGCGTCGTTAGATTTTCGAAGATGTGTTCTTTTGTGTTCGAGTTTTTAATTTTTTTTTTATTGAAAATTTTTTGAAATTTCCTTTTTTCTATAAGATGGCACGACTTAGTTTCTAATTGTGCCATGCTATCAAAACTTGGGGATTCCCTTCCTGATTGATAATAATACAGATTTATTTTCACATTTGTTTTACTAATTTTAGAATTCAGTTTTAAGTGGTGTGTTATAAATTAAGTGAAATTTTTATTTTATCTTAATTGAATTTGTTTTTTTTTTTGTTTTTGTATGTTTGTAATAAAATTTTATATTATTTTTGTTTTTTAAATGTTTACTTTGTTCAAATTTCTTATTTAAAAGTAGTATTTTCGTAACCCTGGAACCTATCTTCGATCTTTATATGGTTTGTTATAGAAAATCATAATTCACTTTGCGTCCTTTTAATTTGCGTCGGAACGTAACTAACCACAACGCAAAGTGATGTCTGGGTGTACTTTATTTTAATTGTTGCTATTGTTGTATTATAAAATCAATGTACATGAGTATACAATTTGTTTTAAACCCGGATAGTTTAAAGTTATTGTTGACCAGCGAATGCAATTGTTGTTAAAGATAATTTAATTTTATTTTTAACATTAGGTAGGCGTGACTGTTTAGTATTGGATTGTTTATTATCATTATTAATTTAACAGATAGAATATTTTAGTATAAATTTATAAAATTTTACGTCTTTTTTTTTGCAATAATTTTGTAATAAAATTTTCACATTATTCATGTGTGCAATCAATTATTTGCTCTTTCCCCTTTTTGTTGACTGTATGGTTAAAATGCAGTGGATTTGAGTGCGTTGGATTTACGCTTCGTTTATATTTATTTGTTGTTATTGTTTTATTTATAAACACAATTTCAGAATGTTTTCTTAACGTATTAAGATTTATGTAGTTTTTTTTTTTTGATATTTTTAGTTGGAATTTTTCTGTATTCAATGATTTTAATTGTATTTTTCCATGTTGTTCTACATATGAATTTAAATTTTATAAAAAAAAAAAATATTTTTAATCTGTTGGGTATTACTTTTATCATCATCTACTTGTTATGATATGATTGTTATAGAGTTTTCCAACAATGACTTCGGAATTTTGACAATTGATTATGGCAGTTTTGTTGAAGCCCTATCTGTTAAATCGCCATAGTCTAGTAGGTAGTGTGTTGGCTTATTAGACGTGAGGCCACGGTTCAAACCTTAGGTCAAACATCCCCAAAAAAACGAAATCTCAGCAGTATTTTTCAAGCTGCACTCAAAGCAAAATAGCTGACAATGTCGAATACTTAAAAGAAATCGTTTTCTTAGGTAAAAATCATTTCCATTTCAGATGAATGAAATGTTACTGGCTGATGCCAGAGTAATTTGATATTTTTCTTTGAAACACGCTTACAGTTACGATATTATCGCATTATTTTCTACAATTGCTGATGTTTAATTCAAATTTAATTTGTATGGAGTTCAAGAAGACAGTATGAGATGCTTCGCAGCTCACTGTTTCAACCGTAACTGCTGAAAAGAATTCTAAAAGAATTTAGTACGTGAAGTTGCCTAATTTAAAACATGGGGACTTTTTTCTGAAGAGCTATTTACATTTCAGGTTATATTTAAGAGAAATTATTGAAGTCTACAAATGTAATATTCGGAATCGTATTGTAATATACTTAAACGATATCTAAAAATTACCGTTTAAACTTTAAAGAGTTTACGCACTCTTAAATTAATTTCAAGAAGGGTAGTTTGCACTCGGTATTTTTTATCACTCGTTTCATTTCAATTGTGTAATTCACACGACTTTGTATCGTGTATGTTGTATTGAATACACTTTTTGTTTGTGAACGCTCAATGTTATGTTGTATTGTGTATTTCGTATTCCAAACGTCAAAAAACGATAACAAGAGGAATTTGATAATAATAATTTGTTTGAATAATTTGATTTTCAAGCCACAAAATGAAAAAATATTACGGAAGAAAGTAAACTAATTAATTCTCTGTACGAAAAATATAATTTTGATATGTCAATTGTTGATTCAAGTTACATAGAAAATATATATCTTGATTACTGGCATTCACATAAACTGATAGCACGAAACCAATACAACTTTTAAAAACATATGACAAAAAATGTGTATAAGTGTATCGGAGTTTTATATGAAAATTATCAACAACAAGCATACCGTGTTGTATTTTCGTCCAACAATACACGCCATACAACGGTACAAGGGCTTGTGTGAATTGCCCAAATATGTTCTGTAACGGTCACACTTAAACACTTATTAATTAAATATGTGGCATTGTTGGCTTTCAACTTGTTATTTTTGTTGCTGTATTTAATTTATTCTTTTTCTTTTTTAAATTTGTTATTTATTTTATAAAATATATATTTGTACGAATTTGTACGAATACCAGAATTGAATTTTCTTGGGTGACGTCAGTTACATAAATCGCGGTATTCCAAACACGTTTAGTGGACAAGGCTGAATTAAATCTTTTTAGGCTTTACAATAAAATTTTGAAAAAAAAAACAATTGAATTTTTTATTTTCTTCTGATTCAATTATAATTTAAGTTTCAAATTAAAATCACAACAGAAAAAAAAATGAATCACAACAATTACACACTGAAATATAGAAATATTTTGCGTTAGTACTTGTGGTTTGATGGTCTATTTCGACAATATTCATACTCATTTTAGAATTTTTTGTAATTCCATTTATTACGTTTAAAGAGGACTTAAATAGAAGGGAAATTAAATGAACTTTTGCTAACCTGATATAATGGCGAATTTACAGTGAAATCGTGAATCTTTGTTTTTTATTTTGGAATAGAGAAACTGAGAAAATCTTAAAGAGTTAATAAAACGTCCAAATGATACAAAAAAAATATAAAAAATACTCAAAAGTTGAAAGTTATAGTTAGTGAGTAAGGAAATGAAAAAAAAATGAAAAAAATTATGTTTATATTATCTTTTTAATAACCTTTTATTGCTTCATAATGCACTCTTTATCTCTATTTTAAAATTAACTTCATATCTAAAAAATTAACGTCAAGTGAAAACATATAAAATTTTTAGTTTTTCTCATCATTAAACAACATTTATGGATAAAAAATAATAATTAGCATCTTCCACTTAATGTGGAGATTCGTAAATTTCTCTGTAGAAACAAGTTAAGATAAGAAAAGGATAATAAAATTTCGGCTGTCGGTTCTTTTTATTACGAATTATATTGCCTACAGAAGTTATTAATTTTCTTTTAAAGCCTGTCTATGAAAAATATTTCGAATTAAAGATTTTTATATTTCTTTAAACATTTCAGAGCAGTAATAACAAATTCGCACAATTCTGTGTGCCACTGTTCCCCACTTGTTGTAATAACAACAATTGCTTTTCTTTGTTATACCTCTGTTTATACCCTTTGCATAAACGATAACAATTACTAGACGATCATTCGACAGATCTTTGTAACGGGGATCTTCAAATGCACCGTGTCTTCACTAATTCAATCGCCTGCTTTGCCTTGCTTTATATATTACAACGTAAACAGGCGAACGTTCTTGACTTCGCATTCTCGAAATACTATATATATATTTATTCTTGTAGTGTTTGTTGTTGTAGTTTTGTTTACTTGTTTACCATTTTTTTATGCTGGTGTTTGTTATTGTATTTTTGTTTACTTGTTTATCATTTTTTATGCTGGTGTTTGTTGTTGTATTTTTGTTTACTTTTTACCATTTTTTATGCTGATGTTTGTTGTCATATTAAGCAGTACTATAATATATAAACAGGTTTGTTTATTGCATTGTTTTATTTTTGTAGCTTTTGTCATCCAGTTGTTTTCATTTTCGTAGAAATATATATATTTTTTAATTTTAAACAAATCTCTTATTTAATTCGAATTTAAAGTGCTTAACTTTAAAGTGGTTCACTTACGAGAAGACCCTTAAAGAAATTAAAATGGTTGGAGATATTAAAAACAAATTATAATTTAATAGAAATTTTAACAAATTATGCCCAATGTTTTCAGCCACTAAACTTGGCAATAAATTTTGTTTAGAAATTTAAATATGAATTATTTGTTGATTTCATAATGCCAAATGTAATGGTAATTTTTAAAAGCACAACTTCAAATAAACCTCCTATGAATTCCGACACCTTACACTTATGACTCAAGAGCCGTTTAATATACTATTTAGAATTCGTGCTGACTTAATTCACAGACAGAAAATATTAAATTTTTTTTTAACTTTGGAGTGACCAAATATCCGTCCAAAATCTGGAACTTCACTGAATTTGTATTCGGACCACTCGTCTACTATTGTTCTGTTCTTATACGGAAAATACACGGTTGACAGCATCAGAAAATAGAGACGCTTCTGTCTCCAAAATCGTTGAAGCAAATTGCATATAACACTCTGTAGTGTGAAAGTGCTAATTTTTGAAAAACTAAAGCCCTTCAGTTCACATTGGGTAACACAATGGGCTATATGGGTCACCGAGTCAACTTGCCTGTAAACGGCATGCTACTCAGTAACCTAACTTAATGCCCTCCAACAGATTTTCAACAGCTCAACATAAAACTAAAATTAAGGTTTTCATTTCAGAGAACTCGTGAAATCTTAAAAATCATTTTCTTAAGAAATATTTGTGCAGGTCTTTCGATACTACTTTCGAGTTAAATTATTCCTTTTGGAATGCGAATTCTTTTCGAAACTCTATCCGTGTTTCGGCGGGAAACAAATCTTATTTACTTACTTACTTAATTGGCCATTAATAACCTGATTAACGGATTCGGCCTGCCGCAACACGTCCTTCCAGGCGCCTCTGTTTCTTGACCAGTTGGTCACACCAATCGATGACAGAGCTTCCTCGATTTGGTCCTTCCAACACATACAAGGTCGTTCTCTTCGCCGACTTCCGCAGATCCCCGCATCAAATATCCGTCTAGCCGCAGCAGGCAGTAGAAGATCGTAGGACTTTCCTCTCGAATACTCTCAAGGCTGCTGCATCAGTGCTTAATAGGGTCCATGCCTCTGCGCCATAAAGAAGCACGGGTAGGATGAGCGTCTTGTAGAGTATTAGTTTTGTCGTACGAGACAGGTCTCTGCTACTCAATTGTCTATTCATCAAGCTGGGAAGTTTAAATCGACTATTGACCGCTTAAAGACTGTTTTCGAGTTCAGAATTCGAAAACCTCATTGAAATTTCTTACACCTTAGGCATTTAAACCGAAGTTGTTCAGCTTTGTGGCCCATTGTTTCAATTTCTTTTTAAAAACTTTTAAAAACTTTTAGGCACAATACTATACATTCTGTTAATTAAAGATAATAAGCATAAACTTATATACATACATAAATAATTAAAAGCGAAATATTCAATTGACAAACGAATAATCGATAGTGAGCACCGTTTGCAATGTTTTACCAAATCCACAAACACTATTAATTAATTAAGAGGTACAATACAGTAATAAATTTAATTTCAAGTCATCATTATTTATGGTAAATAATCCATAACAAGTCTCCAGTAGAGTCGATTGACCCAAAAAAAAAAAAAAAACAAAATTCCATAATGTGAACACACACAAACTATGAAAAGGGAATAGCGAAAATGAAACCAAAAATATATAAGAAACTGAAAAAGGTATAAAAAAAATGTTGTAGTGTAGTGGTAGAACTGTTTAACAATCATGACCTGGTTAATTTTCTTTTTTTTAACGTAGTTTGAATGAACAGTTTGTCGCAGCAGTCTGTCAAGTAGTCAAATAAACATGACACTTATAAACCAAAAAAAAAAAAAAAACTAAACTTTTAAACAACCAAACTAGCCAGTCACTTAGTCGGCCACTTGACTTTTTAAGCTCTTGAAAAAAATTTATAATTTTTTTTTTAATCACGGTTTTTCTTCAATTAAAGCTTTTAAAAATATAAACAGTGCACAGCAACTAAGTGGAAATATGTGTATATCTAGGTAATGCTTTTGAATGTTCAAAGAAAAATTCTATTCCTTACTTTACTAAATACGATGTTATGGATTTTACTTTTAGAAATTCAAATACAGTGCACTCGCGATAATATGAACACTCTAAAATTTGAACACCCCAAAATATGAACACTTTTTCTTAACCATTGACTACTCCAAAATATGAACTTTTTACAAAGGCTTTAAAATTTGAACAGTTTTTTTATACTTAAAGAATACAAATTTCAGTTACAAAGCATTAGAAATTGGGGAAATCCCGAGTTATTGCTGTTTATTTTAATACCAAATCTTAAAAAAAAACCACACATACATGCATAAATATGCATATGCACGGTCAAGGTCAATTTTTTCGTTACTTATTACATGTACGTGCACGCAACTGCATGGTCGATAATTAAAGTGCTACTTAACCGTAAACAATTTGTGAAATATGCATACAAAACAGCACAAAGAAGAAAATAAATAAAAGAAAATATGAAATATTAAAAAAAATTTACAAAAAGGAGCAAGTGTTACTAATTTAGCAAAGAAATATGGAATAAGGAAGTCTACAATATGTGGAATAAAAGAAAATAAGAATTCTATTTCAAAATGTGTCAACAATACATTTATTGGACCTGGAAAAAAAACAATGCGACCGTTGAAGTACCCAATAATGGAAAAATCTTTGTATCGATTGTTTCTGCGTATGAGAGATAAAAATGTTCCGATTAGTGGATTGTAAAATTGGATTGGAAAATTGTAGCTTAGATTTCAAAGCCAGTGATGGTGGCTTCAAAATTTAAAGAAGCGGTTCGGAGTACGATTGCTCAAAATTTCGGTTGAAAAGCTTTCTTCACAACCTCAGTTTAAATAAAACAATAAATAAAATTATTTAATGAAAACAAATTTATTTAAGCAGGAAAAGTGCTTATTTTCAACAATTTAAGCCATTTGTAAATATGAACAATTTCGAAAATATGAACAGGCTTTGTTTTAATTAGTTAATTTTATCGCGAGTGCACTGTATACCAAATGTAATTATTAACTGTTTTTTTTTTAAATGTGACAGAATATAATCGTCAATTTGTCGTTCTAACATATCAGAAGGATGTAAACATGAATCCTTTATCTGCAGTTAAATAGGTTCATGCATTACTTTTCTACTTTTATTAACTCTTAAGAGTTTGTCTTTCGAAGTTTACTGTATTTTTCCTTAAAAAATAAAATTAAAAAAGTCAGTTTAGAAGTCCGCATAATATCGGTATAACGGTAAACATATCTTTCTGACATGAGCCGGAATTTCCACATAGATTCCCACAATTTTCGAAAGAATTATTACAATAAGAGTTAGAACACATACATACATACATAATTGGTCATTACAACCCTTCAGTCAGGATTACGACCCAGCTCAAAAATCTGTCGTTCACCACTTATGTTGTGTGTTTTAATTATTCTTATACTTGAATATATTTTTTCAAATGAACTTTTAGCTCAAAATTTTTCATGGATCTTGATTGTTTACCGCACAATGTGTTAATTTCACGTTTGAGCGACCACCAGAGGTTGGACAATGGTTGCTCAAAGAGAAATAATAATATTTGAAAAAAAAAAAAACACAAATATTAGCCGCCTTTTGGTAGCCGTGCAAACATCCATTAAAACTTTTGAAATTTTTTGAACTGAAAGTTCATTTGATATGATGACATATATAAAAAAATATAACACGACTGTTATACTATTTAAATAATAACTACGGTAATTTTTGTCCGATTTGATCAAACGAAGTGTCAATCTTTTCACAAGGTAATGCACTTTCAGAATGTCATCACTTATTTTACATTTTGTAATTAAATTTTGTAATTAAGCATAGCTAAACTTGAAAAATAAAAAAAAAATAATATTGTCCAAGTTTATCAAAACTCATAACATGTAAGTTTCAACCATATGTCTATGTATACCATTTTAAGAACTCATCTGTCCCCTTTTAAAAAAACTTTGGATTTTGAAAAGAGGTTAAAAAATATTTGGGTAATCAATAATTTTGTGTGAAGAGATCAAAAATACCGTTTTTGTCAAATAAAATAATTTTGGAAGGTTCAAGAAATATAAAAAAAATATATTTAAGTTCTACTCAACAAAACCCACAACCTACACTATATCATTAGCTGGGCGTATTTTAACTGTCGCACCGTGTTATTATTTTGAAAAAAAATCTAATATGACCCTTAATATTTCAATTAATTTTTTTTTCCTAGAATTTAATTTTTGTACGCTTTTTACTTGCAAGATTAACTTGGAAGTTTTTTTTTTATGTTTTATTTTTATTTCTACGTTTTTGAAACGGAAGTCTTGAGACGTGCTTCGTATTGTATTTCATTAAAATTGTCACAGGTGTTCTGCATTTTTTTTTTTTTTTTTTTTTTTTTTTTTTTTTAATTTCTACAAATATATGCAATTTGCATTGCAACCACATCAGTAGACAGTATTTGAATACATTGACTTGTCAATGGAATATGATACTTTTTTATATTAAATATTCGCAACCAAATACTTTCAAATGTTATTAAATTTCTTTTGGGACATTATATCATACATATATTTTTGATACTTTCGATTATAGTTTCCCTCAGTTTGAATGAAATGTAAAGATGTTACATACTCTTAAAATTTAAGATGAACATTAGAAAGTGATTGAAAATACCGTTGATATAGGCTGTTAAGATTCAAAGGTAATTAAAGCCTTTTTGGGCAACCGCAAAGAAAAAGTTTTTTTTTTTTTTGCATTATGGGTTGTATTGTATTAAATCAATGTTTTTCAACCCTTGCTTTCCTCTGAAACCTGAATTGAAAACATATTTTGAATGAAAATTTTAATTTAGAACGGAGAACGAAGGAACATAACTTTAAAATCCCCTACCCTATTGATTTAAATTTTTTTAATGCTAAAGTATGGCAATTGTTTTGTTTACGTACCAGATATCAACAATGAGTATTCAAAAATATGAGTAGAATCGCATCATACTCTTCATTTCTGATACTTATTCGCATTCATACTTATTTTAATATCATGGTATCTCTACTCATATTCAAAGTTTGAAGTACTCATCATATTCATACTTGACAACATGTATGATGTTATTGATTTCAACTCTCCATAACTCTAACATGTACACGAATCATAAAATAAGTATGAATCGCGTACGAACACTAAAATTTACTAAATTTTACTAGAAGGTTGTGTGTTTATAGTGCTTGCTGCTCTGTCTTTTTTGCTTATTTGTCCTTTTTCTTATTTGTAAATGCAACAACAACTAAGACTGTAAATTTTGATGAATAATTACAGTTTTTTTTATGTATTTTATTAACGTTATGAATCTGAATGAGTAGGCTAGGCTTGTGAATCAAACATATTTCGAATGGTATGAGTTTGATGTCAACGTTGTACTCATACTCATTGCAACCTGTACTTATAAATCAACGTTTTAGTGAGTATGAATGAATTAGAGTATTTAATTGTGAATATTGTTGGCTCACTAATATTCAAAATTTCATGAGAGTTTATGAGCAACGAAAAAACGATTCATTGCTGATCTCTGTTACGTACATATTGAAAAAGCAAAAAAAAGAAAATTTTTTTTCTGATAAATTAATGACAATGTAATTAATGGATTGTCGATGTTGCCGTATAAAAACTCGCCATTTGAATATTGTTTGTATTTCCGCGCTTTGTACCTACCGGATTAACAAAAATTTTTTCTTTACAAAATTATTACAAGCCAAATTATCCACAATTTTGTGAAATTTGTTAACTTCATAACTATAAGTTTCGTAATGAACTTCAATTATTTTCATAAGATTGTCAAATGAAATTAAATTTAGCTTAGAAACATTTCAGACAAATATCGCAGAAGAAATAAATCCCTATTCCAATACAAAATCTAACTATTCGGACTTGTTAAAATTGAAACTGATTTACCTAAAACTCGTTATTTAAAATGAAGAGCTTTCGTAAACTTGGATGAAATCTCAACAAAAACTTTTGAATAATTGTTCAATAAGGCAACAATTTATTCCGGGAAGTTACTAAACATTTTTCTCACCCTAAACGCGAAATTTTTTTAAGTTCATATAAACGGGTTAAATTCTTATTACTCATTACGACATTCAAACGATACAAATAAAAAGAAATATAATTTTTAAATGAAATTTATGAATTTCAAATTTTCTGTGTTTCTGTTAAAAAGCCTGCATTGAGAAACAAACTGCTGCGATTGTTATTAACAGAGAAAAGCGACGAGTAAAGCTATTAGTTGAAATCAGCAGCAAAAGTGGAAGTAGTGGAAGAAGAAAAAATGTCTGTTCAAATCTGTAGCACGTAAAATAAGTTATTCTTTGTATCTACGATTGTTGTTGTTTTTGTTTCACTTTTTAATCTCTGTGTTGCATCGTATTCCATTCATTTCGACATTCATCCCTTTCGTATGTGCATTCATTCATTGTCGTTTATTTTGCAAGTATGATACAGAGTCATATTACCATAACTACAAAAGGGGAAAAATACGTGCTGTCTTCTAGCGTGTACTACAGAGTGTTAAAAGAAAGCATTATTTTAAGGGAATTTGTTAATATTTATTAAAAACTGTTCCTAAATTAGCATTTGTAGTTATTTTGCTTTGGAATTAAAATTGAAATTTCAATTAGAAAAGTCAGAAAAATAAAGTAATTTGTTGCTCTATTTGTTTACATATTTCGGTGAATTTAACACTGTATTTCAATAAAAAAAAAAATCCAATACAAATCTAATCGGAACTTTTTACAATAGAAATAGTGCTATGGACCAGAGTATTCAAAAAGTTGTGTGGAATCGAATCATACTCATAATTTCTGATACTTATACGCGTTCATACTTATTTTATATTAATATACTACTCATATTCAAAGTTTGAAGTACTAATTTTACTCATACTTAACAATACGTATGATGTTGTTGATTTCGATTCTTCATAATTCAACATTTACAAGAATCACAAAATAAGTATGATTCGCGTACGAACACTACAATACTCACTAAATGCAACAACAACTAAGACTGTAAATTTTGAAATAATGATTCGAGTCACTCGAATCATTTTTAAGTATTATAAGTATTTTTCAAAAGTTATGAATCTAAATGAGTAGACTTCTGGATGAAACATATTGCGAATGGTATGAGTTTGATGTCAACGATGTACTCATACTCATTGTATTCATACTTTTAAATCAACGTTGTAGTGAGTACGAATGAATCAGAGTAGTTAAATTTCAATATTGTTGACTCACTTATATTCAAAATTTCTGGAGTGCTTATGAGTAGCGAAAAAACCATTCATTGCTGCTGACCTCTGCTATGGACCTTTTTCAATCCCAATATTGATTTTTTTTTTGACATAAAATGAAAACAATAAACAAATCTTTTGAATAAAATCAGTTTTTTTTTTTATTTAAATCAGCATTTTGTATAAAAACACATTATTTCTGTTAACAACGATGTCACTCACAGCTTACCATTAACTCCAAAAGTTTTCGATAAGTCTCTAAATTGTTTTTTTTAACTTTTCGTCCATAGATTTCTAATGGAATTTAAGTCTGATGACTTTACGTTAATACGTAAATCTCTAAAACCTATTTTCAGACTAAGGATAGCTGTATCCGTTCGAATTCTTTGTATATAATTTTAAAGTCATATAATTATAGCCAAGAGCCAGCCTTACTACGGTGCATAATGATAAGATTTAAAATCCCATCTTGCTTAGACAAATTGACAATTATCACGAGATACTTAACAGTTTTTCAACCATAAAATGACGTAAAATATGGTATTTGGACATTTAAGGAGAAATAAAAATACAAACTTATATAAAAACTAGGAGAGGGGAAAATATTGTGTTGTTCAGAAAGTAATTTCGTTTTTTTCCGACAGAGGGTTTAATTGTAATTGAAAGGGTAAAAATGCTATTCAAGTCAGAAAGAAATTGACAGATGTGTATGGAGAAAGTGTGTTGACAGTATGCCAGTGCCAGAACTGGTTCGCTAAATTTCAATCCGGCAATTTTGATGTCGAAGATGCACCACGTTCGGGAAGGCCGGTTGAAGCTGATAAAGACGCAAAAAAGTCATTCGCATTGATGCGAACCGGCGAATAACAACACGTGAGATCGGACTGAGCTTAAATTTGTCAAATTCAACAGTTTATGACCACTTGATTGATACTATACGAAAACTATCTTTCATTTCCTTAAAAAAGAAAAAAAAAACGAAATTACTTTCCGAACAACCCAGTAGAAGGAAGGCAGACAACTCATGAAAAGAATAGAATTACATTTGTGATATTATACCAAGTTTATCGAGGAGTAAAACCTTTTATTTGCTACATAAAACTGAGAGTTAACGCTACAAAATAGGTCATTACATATATGCATACATAATTGGTCATTCCAACCCTTCTGTCAGGATTATGACTTAGCTTCTCACACCACTTATGTTGTGTGTGTTAATTATAGACGTGAGTGGCGAGACCTACAGTTTAAAGTCGAGTCCGAACGACAAATTTTTTGAGAATCGTTTTCACCATCATTTTATTTATATTATACTCAGCGTTTTTACCAGAAATCTGCTGAGAGGAAGTCGCTGAAGAAATATTTTTTCATATTTCGTTTCGTTGGTGATGTCTGAACTGAGGTCTGAACCGTGGCCTCACATCTAATAACCCATCACACTACCTATTAGACTACGGCGACTATAAACCTTTACTGCAGTAACTTAAATTTGCATTTCAATGATTGCCTACAATCTGAATAAGTATACCGAAGGGAAGGAACAAAAGAATTAGCATTGTAGGCTGCTAAATATTAGTTCAGAGACGAAAGTAAAGAAGAAAGAATAATGTGATATGATATAGGAATTATATCCATCGAATTTGAGAACATTTGAGGCCTTTCTTAGTAACGCTGTGTCTTCGAATGGAAGATATGAATTAATACATTTTCACTTTACATAAGTTATAAGAAATATTTGGTATGTTGTTTCCTTTATGTGACGACGATGTAGGCAGAACGATTCTGATTAAAATATATGGAATCCAGGGCACCAAAACTGTTGTAGTAGCATAACTGTAAATTTTCTTTAATAAACTAAACGATGTAACAATTATTTACTCGCTATAGCCTCTGACAACTTTAAATTTTGCATATTGTTCACGATGTAATTGCTATTGAGTTGTTGCAAACATGGCAGAATCAACATACAACGCTTACTTGACTTGTTCACGTCAAATGTTGATGAATTAATGGTAACAGCTGTTTGTAAAGCACTATTGAACATTATTTTAAAGATTTTCTTCCTTAAAACATCTGCCACAAAAGAAGATCGTACGGTAGTCACGTGTTGCAAACGTATTCCACACCTGCAATGTTTTTTTTTATAATTCCTTTAACTTTGAGTGATTTTTAATATGTATGACTGACTAAGTAAATGGAAAAACGACACATTTACTGAGATGAATAGGTTTCTATACCATTTTGTATTTTATTTTCAATTATTTTTTGTACAAAAATTACATTACCTTTCGGATTTAAAGTTTTATAATATTTGAATAGATTTAGTATTTTTTAGTATGCGCGTTCTAGCTAATTTGTCAATTAAAAATTCATTACGAATCATTTGATTTCAGTTGCTTTGTATGTATGTTTTCCTGAAATTTTGTTTAATGAATGCAATTATTGAAACAATTTTATTGCTAAAATGAAATGATTAAAATTCTCTTGTAAAAGCATTTCTAATACGGTGTTCAGATATGCACCTTTATTGCGTAAATCGCAATAAACGCCATTATTGTGGTCAATATTTCATATAAAGTTTCAATTAATTATTGCGCAATAAATACGCAAATTGTTATAATATTGAGTAAAATTTAAAATGCAAAACTGTCATAAGTGTGTTTAAGGACGGTTCACCTACAAGTTTCTGAAACATTTTTGGTTCGGAGAAATTTCTTGTTTACTGAGACTTTTCTGAAACATGATTCACCCATTTCAGAAACTTTGTTCGTAAAGACAGTGCTGCCATATTTAATTGAAAATGACTTAAATACATATGTGCATAAACTTAAGGAAGTTAATTATATTTGTGTCAAAATAAAAAAATAAAATAATTAATATTAATAACAAAAAATAAACAGTATTTGTGGTGAATTATTTGGTAAGAATAAAAACATCTTGTTCTGCGATAGATAAAATGGATATAAATCATTTGCTACTCTTGTTCGCCATTGAAGTGACCAAAGTAAAATTACCTGCAAAATATATTTATGAAAAAACGAAAATCAAAGATAAACAAGAGGACGGCTGTAAGACCACTTTTGAAACAAAAAGAAGCCAAAGGGTATTTTCACTCACTAGTTGCCGAAATGCGTTTAAATGACGTAGATTCATTTATAAATTTTCATGGCATGGATCCTGGGACTTTCGATGAACTTCTGCAAATATTTGTGTATTGTATAAATTTCATATGGTGTGGCAACCTTTTATAAAATAGTTCGGACTAATTTTAAAATTAATTTAATTCACAGTGATAGTTGTTCGCACAAAATAATTTCTCTCGCTCTCTGAGAGAAACGTCAAACTCCATATAAAAAACATTTTGTGAGAACCAAAAATGTTTCAGAAACCTGTGGTTGAACCAGGCCTTAGTGAGCATATTACAATTACCAAACACTTTCTGTTGACAACTCAAATGTCAAAAACGACAAAAAATTAATATTGAATAAGTAGCTGAACTGCGTATATTATTATGGCTGAACACTTAAAATATTGTACTCAATAAACCGAATATTGATATCTGAATCATTTCACAATAAAACGGAGTACAACAGGTGTTGAGACACTTGTTTATCCAGTTGCAGAAGTGCTAATGAACAATTTTATATTGCATTTGATTTTTTCTGCGTGTTGCGCCTATAGATTGTTTTGACCCGTATGCAAATCAATCGTAAACGCGGTATATATTTCCATTTATCGTTAGCTGCAAAGTGTTATTTGATTCAGTTATTATGGATATTTTAATAGTTGTTCAAATCGATTTGGATTTTTATTTTTACATACTTTACATTCAAGTTGAAAATTCATGTTTGCTTGGTATGCTGCCTATCCATTCGCCGAACGATTTATCCATATGTAAACATCTGAATGTGATTAACATCTCCAGCATAATTTTAATAATCATTTCATATTGCAATACAATAACAACATCATCGTTGCAGCAATCTCAAGAAGGAAATAAATTCAGTAATCTGCATACGATATGTGTGATGATACAATTTAGAAATGAAACATTGTAATTAAATTTCCCTGATGTAAAACAATCCTAAGAAAAAAATTGTCATGAATGTATAAAAGAAGAGAAAACTACCCCATCAGTTGTGTTAATAAATTGAAAATAGCGAAAGATAACTTTAAGCCTACAAAAGATAGTCATTTACGCCCTATCACAAATTTGTGTAAAATAATTGTATCTCCCGGTCTATAAGTCGATTATAAGTCGATATTATAAAGTTAAGATTCGATTCTAGTTGGAAACTCGTCTCTAAAATGAATATAAGATTTATGGATCATATACTGTAGCATATATTCACTGCCAGTTTTGATTTAAAAGAACCTGTTCCGGAACTACTATTTTAAAGACTAAATGTATATAAGATAATGAAGATCGTCGTGTTCGAACACCATTTTAGCAATCGGGCTGTCATAACAGTCTAAGAGACAATAAGACTAGATGAAAAATTAGACTTACAGTGAGGTGCACAAATGATTACATGTTTGTACTTTGAACGCTTTTTATTGAATAAAACTAAAAGTAATAAAGAAAACTTCGAAAGTTTTTTGTCATTTATTTAGCATTTAGTAATTAACAAAATGATATAAAATTTAAAACAGAAATTATCAAGCTCTAAGAAAAAAACAAACGAAGCAAAATCAACTTGCATGTACTCAATTTTGGACGTCTCCATTTTATGATATGTTTGCAAAAACGAAATCAAAAACTATCGTAAATTTTTCATGTTTTTGCACTACTTTGACTTTTTTAAGAAAATATTAATTACTTAATCTCGTCGATTAATTTTTGAAGTCGCCGTAGTCTAGTAGGTAGTGTGTTGGCTTATTAGACGTAAAGCCAGGGTTCGAGCCCCAGGCCAGGCATCAAGACAAAATACAAAAAGTATTTCTTCGGCGACTTCCTCTCAGCAGATTTCTGACAAAAACTCTGAGTAAATAAAATTGTCATGAAAAAGTTTCTGAAAAATCTGTCGTTCGGAGTCGACTTTAAACTGTAGGTCCCACCATTCATGTATAAAAATTAACACATAACATAAGTGGTGTGAGAAACTAGGACGTTGTACAATGGGTCAATTCGGCCTCCGGGTACTGTACTTGTCTTAATTGACAAGTACACGTCCTCTACGTTCTAACCTAATCTCGTTGAGCGAATATTTTTTGCAACTTATCGAACAAAAATCAACTTTTATTAAAATATTAAGAAACTCTCGAAATCAACTAAAGACAGTATTGTAGCTTTGAAGTGGCTATTCTACCAGGAAAATTTGTAAACAACTTAAAGTTAGTCAGTCAGTAGTCACCAGAGTCCAAAAACGGTCTGTTGTTGTTCCCAAGCCTCAAGACAGAGGTCTTAAAAAACTACTAACTAATGCAGATGCTCGTCTGATGCTAACAAAAATGAAAAGAGACAAATTTTTAACCCCAAAAAGAGCTTTTTTGGCAATCGGGAAAAACGTCAGCAGTCAAAAAGAAAAAAAACCTGCACTTTCGGCTAAAAATGTAAAGGCACGGTTGAAGTTTGCCAGAGAACACAGAAATTGGACAGTGGATGACTGGAAACATGTGATCTTGTGAGACGAATCAAAATTCAACCGCTTTCAGTCCAATGGTAAGCAATATTGCTGGCGCCGCCATGGGGAAAGAATTGAAAGACACCATGTTAAGGAAACGGTGAAACACGGCGGAGGAAATGTCATGGTATGGGGTTGGTTTACATGATGCGAGGTGCCATCACCACTACAAAGAATCAATAACATTATGAAAAAAGAAAATAATTTGAGAATTTTGCAGACCCATCTTCCCGATTTTGTCGACATGATCGCCTATCCTGCGCAAGAAGTACTTTTCCAGCTGGATGATAACCCCAAACACACCTCCAAAATCGTTAAAGAGTGGCTTAGTGAGCAAAATTTTTAATTAGTGCAGTGGCCAGCACAAAGTCCCGACCTCAATCCGATTGAGAATGTGTGGTCAATCGCGAAGAGACAGTTGAGACAGTACTGACCAGCCCCAACCTATTTAGATGAGCTTTGGCAACGGATTCATCAGAAATGGACAAATATTCCCAAAGAAATTATAGAGAATTTGATGGAGAGCATGACAAGTCGTTTGAATGCGGTTTTATATACAAGGGTCTTTAGACTATATATTAAAAATACTCGTATTCCCTAAAATTTTGGAATAGTGCAAAATTGAGTACATCCGAGTTATTGATTGTTTTTTTTTTTACTTCTTAGAATTAGATCAACTTAGTTTTGAAATTTATATTATTTTGTTAAGTACTAAATACTAAATTAAAAAAGAAAAATCATTTATCATTTTTATTTTTATGCAATTAAAAATATTATTGTGATTGAAATAAAGAAGAGAAGCAAAAAATTAAGCTCTGAATAAATAAATAAATTAAAATATTAAAGTGTTATAAAAAATAGAAAAAGGACTATTAAACATTTTAATAATAAACAAAATTTAAGTGAAATAAAAAAGTTCTGGGAAATTAGTTCAATTAATTAATAAATGAAAATAAAACAATCGCGCGATAATGACTGAGTGCAGTGAATGTAAATCAGTTATTAGAGGCGAGACGGGAATAAGATGCCAAGGAGTGTGTGAAAAAATATATCACAATACAAAAAAGTGCTCGGGAGTTGATCAGTATTCTATTGGAATACTTGAAGCAAATAATTTTGTGCGTTTTATCTGTGAGGATTGTATCCAATATATAAGGAATGTTGACCTTGTATTAGGAGAAATTCAAGATGGCGTTAGAGTTAACAAACAAAATTTAAAGGACTATAAAAAAGAATTCGAGTCATCACTAAGGCAAAACGAAAATGAAATAAAACAATTATTAGAGGCGATTGAGAAAAGATACATGGATCGGCTTAAAATTCTTGATAATACTCAAAAATCGTGTGAAAAGAACGTTGTTGAAATAAAGAAACTAATAGCTAATGTAAAGGATAATCAAAATAAAAATGAAGAAATACGGAAAAACATAGAACAAAACAATGAAAAGATGTGCGGTGAAATAAAAAAAGTGATCGAGGAAACAAATGTAAAACAAAATAAGATGACATTCGCAGATGCAGTTAAAACAAATGCAGGGTTGCCAGAGGTTAAAATTCAAGTGCCATTGGTAATTAAACCCAAGGAAAAGCAAAAAATTGAAAAAACGAAGGAAGGTTTAAATAAAAAGGTAGACCCAATAGATTTTAAAATAACGAATATTGAAAGTAGAAGAAATGGAACGGTGATCATTCAAAGTGAAAACAAAGATGAACGAGATAAGATAAAAACTGCCATCGAGAACAAAATGAGTGAAACATACGAGATAAAAGTGCCGAGTGAAATTGAAATGATAATAGTTATAACGGATATGACATTTAAATATGAAGAAAAAGAACTTATTGAAAAATTAAGAAAGCAAAATCAGGTCATGGAGAATAGTAAAATTAATTTAATAAAGGTATATGAAACAAGAAGAAACAATAGATTAATTTATAACGCTAAATTGAGAATAAATAGTGAATCATATCAGAGAGTAATTGCGGTACAAAAATTAAATGTTGGGTGGGAAAAATGTCGAGTGTTTGATGGAACGGAAGTAACTAGGTGTTTTAGGTGTAATGGATTCAACCATAAGTCGGTGAACTGCAAGAACAGCGAAATATGTCTCAAATGTCACGGAAATCATAGTACAAAGCAATGTAAAGAAGATCAAATAAAAAAATGTATCAACTGCGTGAAAAGTAATAGAAAACTGAATCTGGGTTTAGATGAAAATCATGCGACTACAGATAGAGAATGTCCTGTTTATAAGAACAAACTGAATTTGAAAAAAAGAATAATGGGCATAAATGAATAACAATTAAAGGATGTATGTGGCATGTATACAAATGTTCAGGGATTAATTAACAACTTTAATCAGATAGAAGCAATTGCGGATATAGAGAAACCACATTTTATAATATTATCGGAGACACACCTAACGGACAATGTGAATGAATCGGAGATAGTGATACCGGAATACTTTCAAATGGCAGTATTATCCAATTCAACGAGAACCGGGGGAATAATAATGTACTACAACAAATGTTGGGAGGTGAAGATGATATTTGAAAAAGTCAGTGATTTCAAACACTGGATTGGTGCATATAGCGTAAAATACAACAATTACTCGATGATAATAGTGGGAGTTTATAGATCACCAAGAAGTCAAGAAGCTGAATTTTGTGATATAATTGAGGAAATAATTGAAGAACTTATTGAAAAAGACAAGGACATTGTTATTGTTGGAGACTTTAATATTGATTGGTCAAATGAAAGTGTTTATAAGAAGAAAATTAAATGCATAATTAATGATAATGGATTAAAACAGTTAATAAATGATTACACTAGAGTAACAAAAGATTCGAAAACAGTAATTGATTATGTTATAACAAATATGAAAAATATTAGTGCTAATATTAGCAGTACAAATAAAATATCGGACCATGAATTAATAGAAATTAAAATTAAGAATACTGATAACTCGATAATGAATAGTAATGAAGCAAATGTGTTTAAATACAGAAAGAACGTATTCCAAAGGGAAATAAACAACATACTGGGAAATGAAGAAAGACATGATTTAAATTACAATGTAAATTTAATTGATGAAGCTTTCGAAAAAACGATTAAAAAACTTTCGGTAAATAGGACAATATACGAGAAAAGTATAAGGAATAAGTGGTTCAACAGGCAGCTGGAAGTCTTAAAAAGGGAAAAAATAATAAAATATAATATCGCTAAATGCCAAAATAATTATGCAGCATGGAATGAATATAAAAGAATAAGAAATTTATATAAAACAAAACTTGAACAAGAAAAAAATAATTATATTAATAAAGCAATAAGTAATTCCAATGATCAGAAGCAAATGTGGAATAATATCAAAGATCTAGTGCTAAAGAATAACCGAAATGTGATAAAAACTGTGATATTTAATAATGTGGAATATAAAACAAATGCCGAAATAGCAAATAATTTTAATGAATATTTTGTAAATAGTATTAAGGAAATTAGAGATAAAATAGAATATGTGAGATATATTGATCAACAAAATGTGATAAATATGAGATTCAAATTCCGTGCAATATCAAACTACGAACTAAAAACAATTTGCAAAGATATAAAAAACAAACCGGATTATAACAGCGTAAATATTAAAATGATTTTAGATAATTGGAACACAATTGGTGAAAGAATACTGAAAATTATAAATGAATCTATGGAAACGGGTATTTTCCCCGAGAATTGGAAGACATCAATGGTAACACCTATTGAGAAGGTATCGGGAACAAATAAATGTGAAGAATTTCGGCCAATAAACTCGTTGAAATTATGTGAAAAAATACTTGAAAAAGTAGTAAAGAAACAACTCGAACAATACGTGGAAAATAATAATATTTTATCTAAATATCAATCGGGGTTTAGAAAACGATATTCATGCGAAACCGCGGTGAACTATGTTATCAATAGATGGAAGAACATTGGCAAAAATAAGAAGATAATGGCAATATTTCTGGATTTTCGAAGAGCCTTTGAAACGATAGATAGAGACATTCTGATACAAAAATTATACAACTATGGAGTACGAGATAATGAATTGAATTGGTTTAAGTCTTATCTAACAAATAGGAAACAAATAACAAGAGTCAATAACGTAAAATCGAGTGAAATAACAAATGAATATGGGGTTCCACAAGGATCTATCCTAGGTGCTTTGCTATTCATAATATATATTAATGACATGCCTAATGTCTTGCAAAAATGTGAAATAGTGTTATACGCGGACGATACTCTTATATTTAATATATCGGAAACGGATGAAGAATGCCAAATAAACTTAAAGTATGATCTTGATAATGTAAATAAGTGGCTGAAAATGAATAAATTAAAACTCAACGAAGATAAAACAAAAATTATGGAAATAAATATGAATAACAACTTAGATATGGAAATTAATAATAAAATTATAGAAAAAGTGAACAAAATTAAATATCTCGGTTTTATAATAGACAATGCGATGAATTTTAAAGACCATATAGACTATATTTGTAAAAAAAATTGCTAAAAAAATTAACTTCTTTCGAAGAATAAGGAAAAAAATATCAACATTAACTGCGATAAATATATATAACTCAATCATTAAACCACATTTTGAATTCGGTTCAACAATATTATATACGTGCTGCACTAATGGTCAAATAGAAAGACTACAAAAACTACAAAATAAAGCTATGAGAACAATAATAAAATGTAATAGATATACACCAATACAGTTTATGCTGGATATGCTACAATGGCTTAACATTAAACAGAGACTACAACTAAATACGTATCTACATATATACAAGATGAAAACAGGAAATGCACCGGAATATTTAACACAACAATTAACGTTTGTAAACGAAATTCAGCCATACTACCTCAGGAATGCAAGCGATTTTAGATTAAACAAAGCGACAAACAACGCAATGAAGAGATGTCTGTTATACAAGGGTCTACAAGTGTTTAACGAGCTGCCAAGTGAAGTCAAAAATGAGAATAATATAAATGTATTTAAAAGAAAATGTATTTATTATATTAGGAATATTTCATAAGAGCTTTTGTTAATTCGGTTAAATTATTGTACAATGTTTTTAAACAAAGTATTACAAATACTACTAAATAAATAAATAAATAAATAAAAAAAAAATAAAATTGCTCAGACTACAAACATATACTCATTTGTGCACCCCACTGTATGTGTCAACAATTGGACAGTGCGAATCAAACAATCGCCCCGCTCAAAAAGCAATTAAATGTTTTTATTGAGAATAAGATTCAATACAAGAGATATTTATTGCAATCACAAGCGTTAAACTTTCCCCAAATTACAGAATTAAATAAAACAAATATAATCCAACATATTCCCTATGGACGGCCAACCTTTAAAAATTAAAAGAAGTAAATGGCTGTCCTTAAGCAAACTCTAATCCGAGGTAGACGTGTTTTTTAAAAACTATTGCAACGTGGGAAGAATTAACGTCAAAATATTTCAACGCAAATATGAGTATTCTTAAAACAACATCCCAGTTTTAGATAATTTAAGCAATTTTGAATTTAAATTTTATGTTAGTTTATCCCATTAGGAAGCGTGGTGGTCTTTGAACAACATATCAGTCATTGGAGTTGGTTTAGAATTTGTGTCTCCGTCAACTCTGTTATTCGAACATAAAAATTGAAGATTATAATGACATTGCCGCTAATGATGATGTTAGTGGCAGTGGTATTGGAAATGCATGCTGCCGTATGTAGTTTTTAATGCCTGTAGCTAACTGTGCTTACATTATAAGTGATACAAACAAAAATAATGCTGCAAAATTTCAAAATACGGGTCAATGAATTTTCATATATTGTTAGCTATGCCAATATACGGCACACTGTTAGCATTGCAAGCATTTCATGTAGACAGGCAGACATTCATTCATGCGCACCACCACCTCCACAGCTTTGGGCTTTTCAGTTGCTGAGTACATACGTAGTTACTGTTCGTTCATTTGCACTTGTTGTGTCTATATTATGAAACAGTGAGACATTCTGTCAGTATAACTTTTATGCAGAAAGCCTGCCAACTGAATGAAGCACAGTCAATGCCTGACTGCGAGCCAAAAATATGGATGCAAATTTGTGTTGTTGCTTCTTCCTATAACTGCTACTGCTACGTTATGTATTCTATAAAAGAACAGAGAAAAGTTTTTTTTTACAGTTCGTTGCTTTTCTGGGATTCTGTTTTATTTTTTTGTTTGTCTGCGAATATTTCGTTTCTTTATTTTTTTGTTTTTAAATTTAATTTCATACTGAACCCATTGACCGCCAACTGTTTATTTTATCATTAAATACAACATGGGAGTCATTATGTTGGCCGCATTTCTCTCTATGTGTGCATGTGTATGTTTGTGTTTTTTTTTATTTGTTATAAATGTAAAGTTGTTGTGTGCATATGCTCATCGTGACTAATGGGCATAAAGTGTAGGGGAATGATTAGATGGACAGACAGATAGACAGCCACATATTAATTTTAAAATCACCACCAGCAATCTACTAGAAAATGAAGTATGCCTAATAAGGGAAGTAACCCAAAAAAGAAAATTACAGTAATTAAGTTTGCTTGTAACACAATAGGTCGTAACTAAAAAAAAAATTTTACAATGGACTTTGAAGGCAAAAGTGTTCCTGGAATTTACACTTGGCTTATTACTATCCGAGTTGCGTCCATTCCGAGCGAGAATAAATAAAAAAAAAGATAACCTATACTGTTCTACAACTCTATTTTAAATACCTCGAATAAAAAGAGCGTGTTCCGACGGTATTTACTATTCAATACTATCGCAACAAATTCACTATGCGGAAAGCATCGTACTTTCATAAAACAAGTGTCGTGTTCAAACTTAACCTTGAAATCAAAATTTTTATTTCTGACATTAAAAAAAAATAAAATGATACGAAAATTTTTTATTATTGTTACATAACAGCTTAGAGAACAAAGTGCTGAGTATTATTTTTATCGAAGAATGTTGCGTAAAATTTTATGAAACTTATTTTAATAAAGAATGAATGCAAATTACAAAGAGAAAATGTTCTTAAAAAATTTTTCTTCAATCGCTGCGGCATACTTTCCCATTTTTCCATTTTCTAGGTGGAACATTCATGGTAAGAAACTACATTGTATTCCTAACACTCCACTGTCTCTCTCTCTCTCTCTCTCTCTCTTTTCCTCTCCCTGAATACCTATTAAACATTTCGACTGCCGACATTAATTGTAAAATTATACTCTTTTTTTCTGTCTACATTTAAACGAAATGAACAAAAGAAGAGAATGCCATTTTGGGGGGGGAATGAAGAAAACGATGAAGTGGACTAAAGCGTTCGTAAATAAGAGCACTAAAGTTACATACAATGGGGGAGAATATTTTTCAAAAGAAAGAAATCTTTTCATATTCTTAAGCGTCGTCGTTTCTTAGATAAATTTGTGTTTTAAACTTTTCTTGTCGTCTATTTAGTTTCTGCTTCCGCCTATCTCTCTTCCTGCCTGGCCTGATTGTGTATGGTTGGTGTGTATGATGTTTGGTTGCCTGTAACAGTGTTGTGATGTTGTGGAAGTGATGTAGAAGTAGGTTTTTAAACATTGTAATGCAAAGTTTTTATAACTCTGGTCTACTTCACTCAACCGGTAGCAGTCAAGTGGTGGTGAGTGTTGCTGTGTTTATCAGCAAAGAATGATGATGGGACGAGAGGTGATTCTTATGTTGTATCTGCTCTTAATGTTGTTGGTTTCAGCGTACACGAACTGGAATATGTTGTTGTGGTACCTTTTTTAATTATAATTTTCTTTTGTTTTCGTTTTTTATCGGTTCTGCTTTGATGGCTTACTTTGAAGTATGTTCCATGTTGGGTGTTATTCTTTTATTGTACTTTTTATTATATTTTCATTATTTTTTATTTTCATAATTTCCTTTAGAAATTATATTCTGTTGTTCTATTGTGGATGGCATTTCAGTATGTATTGTGTTGTTGCCCCTACTTTTTTTTTTTGTTATTCTTCATTTCCAATCTTTTTCCATTTGTAATGACAGATGGGCTAATTTTAAATGTTGCACGTATGCAAATTATTTTCTCTTTGTGGAGATTGACTATGAATTAATTACTAGAAACGCTTTAAATGTCATGTTTGGAAAAAAGCTTCCGATTTCGACCAGTGATTTAATATCGAGTTGTTTATAAAGCTTTGTTTTATAAAAGGAAGTCATAAAGATCAGGTAAAATTTTCAGCATAAACATGAACTATCGAAAGTGATATTATTAGCATTAAAATTCTACGTTATATGTGTATTTGAAGTTGTCTAAAGTCATAGTATTTAAAACAATCTTATCATACGAGGCTGTTCTCGAAATTTGTTGACCTATCATGTACGGTCAACCCTCTTATAACGCGGTGAGTGCGTACCGCGTTGAATGGAATCCGCGCTATAAGAAACTCGGATTTAACCGTACAAACCAGTCTAATTCGTAGAGCGTTCTATGGAAACCGTCTACCGCGTTGTATGGAAACCGCGCTATAAAAGACTCGGATTTAACCGTACAAACTAGTCTAATTCGTAGAGAGTTCAATGGAAACCGTTTACCGCGTTGTACGGAAACCGCGCTATAAGAAAATCGTAATTAGTACAAATCACATCATTCGTACCGCGTTATATGGAGACCAAGAAATAAAAACAATATAAATTATAAATTATTTGTATTGGATTGATAAAAAATGAAACAAAAACTAATCTAAAATACCGTTTTCCAACTAAAAAAGAAAAAATAAATAAATTTAAAAAATTTGGAATAGTTGGCGTGTGTAGTACATTTTTAAAGTTTGAATGACTCCTTGGTCCAAAGGTTCTATTAATGCCGTGCAGTTAGGAAGAAGGAAGACAATTTTCACATTTGGGTGATCCAGTTCTATATTATGGCAAGCAGCGTTATTTAATCTTTGAAATACAATTTTTTTTATGTTGTTGACCGGAAACCGCGTTGTAAGAGTACCGTGTTATAGGAAGGCTGTCGCAACTTCAGCTCCGCGTTATATGGAAACCGCGTTCTGAGAGTACCGCGTTATTGGAGGGTTGACTGTATTGTAGTTGGCAGTGTTAGATAGAATTTTTTTTATTTTTTAAATAATTGGTCACTGATATTAAATAGGTGCTTTATTCTATACCTCGAGAGTCTGTTCTGTTGTTTACGGCGTACAGAGTTTGAAAGAGGCCGCACTAGCTTTTAAGGTAAAGACCATAATGATGAATTAATTAAGAAACGGTTAAAAATCCACAAAATTACGTTAGATGATCATCGGATGATCAAGAAGTGCCTTAAATTACCTAAAATTTCGGGTTGAGCAATCGCAGCGAAAAAGTGGAGCCCGTATGTCACACAACTCAACATATCAGTATTCAGAAGATGTTTGAGTAGAGTATTCGCTAACATGTCTCAGCAATAAAGGTGAATTATTAAATTGGTTCGTAACCATGGCTGTGGCATGACTCTACCATGACTACCACTTGAAACAGACAGCGGACAAATTTTCAGAAGCTGGACAGTGCCTACCACAAATATGGTTGCTAATTGGTGGGATTAGGTTAAGGTTAGGTTAGAGGACTTGTATTTACCTTTGAGACCAGTACAGTACCTGGAGGTCAAGTTGACCCATTGTACTACGCCCTAAAGGAGAGAAGACAATAGTGGAGATAGGGAAAACAAGGAGAGGAAGTAGGAAAGGGATAAAGTGGTGGTATTATGTCAAATAATAAATTATAAATTTTTCAAAATTCGTAGAGGTTTAATTTTAGGTCGTATGATGTTCGGACTGGCCTGGTATGTTGCCCTTTAATTTAAGTAGAAAGATATTTTCTCATATTTGAAAAGGAATGATATTAAAAATAGAAAAATAAAGTGTTATTCCAACTGAATGAATCATATGCATATAAAGTTGTGTGTATGCGGCTGGGTCAGATGAGGCTCTGCCGGCCAATTATTCTGGAAATGTTCTACATAGGAATTTATCACCAGCGCTAAATAATTAGAGAAATTAAGTAATATCTCAACCTTTCGTTATGTCATTGAAACATCTGAAAAAGCAATTACGCCGGCGACTCCTTCATGTTGAGGTACTATTAGATGCCAGTAATCATTGAAACCAGTAATCTTAGATGATTTTTATTGTGGATTCCCTTTTCAATATCACTAGAGCAAAGATTCTGCATGAACATGCAACCTGAACTTTAAATCAAACCGATCAAAGTTCAGAAGAGATAGATGCCAGAATAGAACACCTCATATCACATTTTGAAATTTCTTTATACAAATGTATTTCGCAAACTTCAAAGTTGTTAGAATATAGACTCGGTAGAGCGTTAGTCAGTTTACATTTTAAAAATAGACCGAGCCGTATCAGTCTTACTGTGTGGAGAGCTCGACGGCAAATAATGGATTCGAACGATGAATCTGTTACGATTATTAAGCTATGATTTTAAATACGAATTATGAAAGGGTCCGCCAAATAAATTTTTTTTGGACCGATCGTGTAGGCTACTGCATGGCCAGCCGAGGCAGCCATTTGAATGAAATTATTTTTCATTATTAACCGGAAAGATTGTACTTTCAAATAAAAAAAGAAATTTGAGAAAATATTCAGTAGTTTTTTTTTAAAGCATTTTCAAAAAAAAGTTATTTGGCGGACCCTTTATAATAATTTCCTCCCCCTCCTTAAACTCATAGGTAAACATGTTAATACCACATTGTTGGAGGTCCTTCCGCAAACTTTTTAATATCTTCACATCTTATTTTATTTTGTTTATTGCAATTCCACTTTAGACATCAATTGCTCCGTTTTTAAATTTTGTAAAATGTTTGTTTTTGTAGATTCAAAGATTATAATTAAAATAAAAAAATTTAATTCTGATCGTTATTCGTTTCTTTATTTAAATAAGTATAGGATTTAACAACACATTTTAACTGGCATCACTGCGCAATCAATTTTATTCACTTTTCGGTGTTCAATACCACAGGGCATTACACACACTTTTGAATACAACTCTCCGTTACATACTCACGCGTCAACACTGACTGCCTATTCACGATTGCGTGCGAGTATCGTTTTTATACTCTTCTATTTACTTATGTCTGGTAACTTCATGACATATCTATGCATTGTTCTTTGTGGATTTTTGATTTTGACTTACATACATACATAATTGGTTATTACAACGCTGCAGCCAGGAATTTAATTTCCGCACGATCCAATAGACAACATTGCACGGACAAACTCAAACTTTTCCATGTATAATACAACAGTGTTTATGTGTACGTTAAGCTCTTCTCGCTATTTACACTTTTTTATTTTTGGTCCGGTAACTTCGAGGACTTTACTGTTTATATGTGGTTTTGTTGTTGTAATGAGTTCATTGTCTATCGCTATTTTCGTACTCTTTTTGTTGTTTTGTTTTTGTTTGTGTACTTTCTGATAATTGAAATTCTCAAATACTATATGGAGGGTATCATCTCTAAATCTCCAGACATCCTTCAGCAAATGTTTACCTCTCACCTTTTGATATTAAAATATGTATGTATGTATGTATATACCTTGACTTCTGACATTCATATACCATAAATGTAAAAACAAAAAAAGAAAACAAATAAAATACCAAACACCTGCAACATGAAGAAAATTGAATTAAATAAAGCAAAAACATAAAAATATTAATGTATGCATGTATTTTTTCATATCGATAAATTGTTTAATAAAATGTTTTATCAATACAATTGCCTTCTTGCCCTTCCACTTAAAATCGCAAAAAACTTATTTTTCGAAATATAATTTTTTTTTAATAATAATATAGATTAGGACAAATGATAGCAAAAGTTTTAATGACTCACTCTTGCTTTTACCCCCGTTAAAGTAACAAAAAAAAAAAAAATTGTGTGAAATAAATTTAACCCACCCCACCCAAATATTATGTCTGTATGTCAGTGCGTATGTATATGTACATTTACAATATATGAAACTAGAAAAAATAAAAGAGAATTAAAAACAAATCATACATAACTCAATATACAATATACAATATGTATGTATGTATGTATGTATGTATGTATGTATGTATGTATGTATGTATGTATGTATGTATGTATGTGTAAATATAATACATTCACCCTGATATTATCGCAGTGCTCCAGTATACACAACAGTCAGTCATTCAGTCAACCATGCAGAAAAATGTTATGCGTGCGTATGAGTGTGTATTTGTGTTTGTTTTTTTATAGGAAATCAAAGCAGTGGAGTTAAAAAAATGCACCTGACATCACCTGGATAAATATGAGAGGTAACGAAAAAAAAAAACCAAAAACTACCCTTCACACACACCCACTTTTGTTAATAACTCTACGCTTTTCAACAATGGCTGGACAGACTGTGTGTCATACAAGTGCAAGTTTATTTTTTTAAATATAAATGTCACTACATTTCTACCACATCCTGTATTGAACACTGTCGTACATCAGTATCTCTTATTGCCGTACTTCTTTCTCTTTGGCTTTTCCTGGCTGTGCATGTGGTATACGTTTAACATGCAAATAATTTACAGACAAGTGTTTTTGTGCTACAGACAGACATGAGTATATTTTTTCTCTGTCTCTCTCTCTCTCTCTCTCTCTCTCTCTTTCATTTGTAATCGTAGTACAAATTAAACCGGTAAAATTCTAGACAATAAAATACTCATCTAAAGAGAGAGGGTGTTAAACCGTATAGTGTTTAAAAATATTTCACATTTTCTGCTTTATCTGTGCTGTATTTGTGTGTCAGTACCTTTTTGTGTAATTCCATGTGTAAACGCCTTTATATGCCATGAGGTTTGAATGGGAGAGGAATATGTTAGTGGATGTATGTGTGTGTTTGTATGAGTATAAGCAAAATCTAGGTGAACAGAATAGCTATTATTATTTATCTTTGTATGTTGTTACTCCTTTCACTTGTCATTGAAATCCGTTTTTCTTATGAATTTGTTTTGGTTTCGCATAAAATGCAGAGAACGCCAAACTGGCTCGAAATGCAGAAAATCTGTCGTATTAATTTTTTAAAATCTCAACATGTTTCTGTATGTTTTTGTAGAACTTTATTTATTATTATACGGTATCGAAGTCGCCGTAGTCTAGTAGGTAGTGTGTTGGCTTATTAGACGTAAACCCAGGGTTCGAGCCCCAGGCCAAACATCAAAACAAAATACAAAAAGTATTTCTTCGGCGACTTCCCCTCAGCAGATTTCTGGCAAAAACTCTGAGAGTAAATCAAATTGCCATGAAAAGTTTCTCAAAAATCTGTCGTTTGGAGCCGACTTTAAACTGTAGGTCCCG
Organism: Sarcophaga variegata; assembly: GCA_932273835.1. Lineage (NCBI taxonomy): Eukaryota > Metazoa > Arthropoda > Insecta > Diptera > Sarcophagidae > Sarcophaga > Sarcophaga variegata. The sequence continues at coordinate 76,474,911 of OW026359.1, forward strand.
CCTTTCATGTGTAAAATTAGCACACAACATAAGTGGTGTGAGAAACTAGGTCGTAATCCTGACTGAATGATTGTAATGGCCAATTATGTATGTATGTACATTATCGTTCTCAATACGTTTAGCAATTGTAAGAAGAAATAAAAATTGAATCGATTAGCCATGACATCGGTATTGCAGAGTTGTTAGATAGACGACGAATGGGGAATGCACAAGGCTAATAAATTATGAAATAAACATAATATTGAATACAATTTATAATTTCTTTTCTGCAGTTGCTATTATTTTTATGCAGAGATCCCATAGTATTGCAACCATGCGATATATGTATATAGAGAACCCTTATAAGATCTGCTCCATGACTATTGTTCTGACAAACTTCAGGATACTGTTCGGTGTCAACCAAAATCATTTTCTTCTGATATGCCAAGGCTCCAAGGATGTGTTCTGATAAGTTATTTTTATCATCACAGGTTCGAGGCGTTATCCGTTTCGATCAAGTGTGCTTTCAGTCTACAGTGTCTTGTCAAAAGGCCGGTTACTAACTTAAATTTTTTCCTGATTAGTCTAATGAATAACTTTAATCTCTTCTCATTGTAATTTCAATTAAACCCATTTGGCTTGAAAAGAGAGATTTTGCCTCTCTATACCATAAATTGGTTTCTCTTTCTTTGCGATGTTCGTTCCAAATGTTATAAAAAACGCTTTATTAAGATTTTAAGAAATCTGCGTGAAGAACTAATGCTCGTCTTACATCTAACATAAGAATGGTAATAAGGATGAGCAAGTAACTCTCCCTTTTGTGTCCGCATTTCAGGCATTTATGTTGCATTCTGAGTTTTACAACAGCTATGACGAAAAGTACTAGTATTACTTCGCGAACAACTTGTTGGGATTGTGTTAAATCCTTGTAGATCTACTTAGATTTGTTTGTATATAATTAACATACACAATATATCAGACTCAATCTAATTATGGTTTCTCAAAGTTTGAAAAGTAAATGTTTTTCTTTTAGAACTGCATATCGAATTTGAAATTTTTTTGGAATGCTTTAATGTATCCTAAAGGACTCAGGACAAAATGTTATAATCACTTACATACATACATATTGATGCTTCTTGACATTGGTAGTCAATCAACAAGTTGTTAAAAGTAATTGGAGAATGCACTTGTTGGTCTTGCAATAAAAAAAGGGAGGAAAAATTAATTTTATGTTCTCCTTTTCTACCATGCCACTCGCATACAAGTCGTCTTATAAAAGCCACGACATAGGTTCGTTCAATCATTGTAATCTCCGTTATCCTTATACATTTCATTTAAATATGTTTGCAATTAGCACTCGTAAATCGTATATCAGATCCAGAACACGAGTTGCATTTCCGTTTTTCAATTTGCTTAAGGGAAGGTGCAAAATTATTTATTTCATTATCGTTTTAGCCAACTTGTTGTGAAATGAATCATTTAAAAGGTCAATTATTTCAATACCTATTGCTTCTTGTGAACATTTTTCATATGTATTTTATGTGCATTTGTATTTTATATTGACTATTCGTGTTGCACTTTAATAAACATTTTTTCAGTGGTAAATCAATTGTAAAACTTAATTTGTAAGTAAATAAAAATGCCATGATTATTTCTAAACAAAGGATTTCAAAATTATTTGTAAAGTAAAATACAATAATTTATAAGTCCGATATTGTTTGTTAAATAGTGAGTAGTGCAGCTGGGGTTAACTAAAAAGAAATCAATCTTTTACATTTTATAAGTGTTGATATTGGTAAACCATTAAGGGTTTATTACTAGATCTGGCCACGTAAATCTTAAAATCAAATTGAAAATAGTAAATTTTGCTGAACACTTTTGTTTTCTCTTGGTTTGTAACAGAATGCTTTCTGGTACCTCACAACCAAGCTTTTTAAATTTAACCCAAATTTATTATTTAATTAAAGAAGGTACAGAATTTTATTATTTATTTATTTATTAATTACAATACCATTACAAATTATATTCTAATTATATACGAGCTAAGAGACTTTGACCTTCTGCTCTGGTGGGAATCGAACTCACGACCCTCACGCTTGAGTTATCCTCTATCTTGCGTTTTCATTATCCTCTATTGCCAAGGTGAATTTTATGAAAATAATTTTATGTATCTCGCAATGACCGATAAAAGTATGTGAATTGTTCAGAATAAAATGGATAAATTGTAAACTGATTATATAGTCCCAAATCTAATTATTTTTAGAATAGTTATGAAATGTCTTCATTTTAGTTTTGAATATATTAGTTGTAAGTGCGTAAAATAATGTTTTATTTGATGATTGTGTTTATTACGTACATAGCTGCCAGATAAATAAAGCATCAAATCGTCAAACATTAGCAAAAAAAAAAATCGTCAAAATCGTCAAAGACGTTCATTGAAATCGTAATTAAATCGTCAGCAAAAGTAAATAAATAAAAAGGTTTTTAAAAAAAAAAATTATTTTTATTGTATTTAAACATATAAAGTTAATTCAAATATACATATTTTAGTTCAGAAATAAAAACTTTAACAAAAAAATTTCAGGCTTTAATTATAAAAATAAGCTTTATAAGTGAGTGTTAAATATAATATATGTATTTGTAAAAATATATATTAGAATTAAACATTTTAACCAAGTCAGATACAATATTAAATTCGAAGCGGTTACAATTGCTAAGTTTTAAATAATCTATTTATATAGAATATTACTTCTCAGGAGTTTATTTTAAGTTTTAAGGAATTCTGTTTTAAGAAATTTAGTATAATTTAATTAACTTTAGATTTAGATTTAAATTTAGTCAAGACTGCAAATTAAAAGCTAACATCTCTTAATTTCATTTTTGATATTTTTTTCTAAAAATTAAGGAAAATTTTTTTTAAGGATTAAACAATCTATCCCAGTGTTGTCAGAAGCGCTTGACATTCTGGGCCGGAAAATTTAGTGTGATTTTTAACACGGTGCTACAAATATCTCACTTTATCTGATCATCTTTCTTTCTTACAACACTCATGTATGGGCCGGTGCCTCAACGTCTACAGAAGAGCGCGAACCATTAATGACGGTAGGGTATCAAACTCTATTGATTGATTAGAGCATTGTTGCAATGTGGCTTGTGTTTCACTGTTCTATTGGTTCTACAACGGATTTTGCTCAAACGAAATATATGGACTTGATCCCGAGAATCATGTAACACTCGCGTTTCTCGGCGAACACCTCCGTTTGTAGTCGATTGACCAGTTGACCGCACAATGCATTACATACGCACAATGCATTGCAGACATCGTTCTTCAGTCGGACTAGTTGTATGTGGGACTCCCTTCCTGCAGAGATCTTTCCTGTCACTTATAACAAATTTTAAATCTAGTGTCCACAAACACTACTCCCTCTTTCCTCCTTCCCATAACATATTTTTCTAGTTCCAACACAATGCGTTGCATAAGTAGGGGATATCCCCTTAAAATACAAAAAAAAACAATAACACTTGCCTTTGGGTTTCCTAGTGTAACATTGGAAGCTACATTCGAATCTTTAAAAATGGTCTGCAACGACAAGTGGTCTATTATGTCAAATATGACTGTCAATCTTATTTCAAAATTCTTCGTATTGCTATTATTTGCTGGGTAATGTTAGGGTATTTGCAGATATTTGCAGAGCATACCATTTTTCTTTAAATGTCTTATCATTTCTTTTTAAGTTTCTTTTTTAATTGGTGCTTTTATTTTTAGGTTATTTTATGTAGTATCATCACAGGTGTTCGTAAATAATTTAAAAATATAAAACTTTACTCCTTGTTATTAGTAAACAAAATTCGCAAAAAGTAACAATTGCAAAGCAAATACAAAGCTTAAGGAATATTTTAATGTACAAAAGTAAGCAATATTATGTGAATTTTTAATATCTAAAAATCGTCAAAATAAAGGGTATAAATCGTCATATCGTCAATATGATATTTTTGGAGCACAAAATCGTCAAATCTGGCAGCAATGATTACGTATTTTAAGAATATATTTTCCCATATGTATGATTTGTTTATGAGGTGTGTTTTGTTTTAGTTCAGTTCTCATAGTTCAATTCAGCTCCCAAAAGTTTTCAGCTGGATAGATATCGGGCTATTACCCAGTCAATTTTTTTTTTTTGAATATTGGCAAAACAACGTTGTAGTGCCGTATCGGTGCTGAATTTTTAATAGGCAACAAGAATACCAGCGATCTCTTTTTTGACTTCAGCGTCGTTTTTATATTTTAGCCCTCAAGTGCAAGTTATGTGAGTGCATTTAAACGAATTCCCTTTTTTTTTTGTTGATTTGCCAGTAAGAATACCATTTAATTTTACTATTTTACTTTGATATTGTAATAATTTTCAAGAGTAAGTGCAAAATAATGTCGTGTAGGTAGTGTGCTGGCTTATTAGACGTAAAGCCAGGGTTCGAGACCCAGGACTTGATGTCTGTCCAAATCACAAAAAGTATTTCTTCGGCGACTTCCTCTCAGCAGATTTCTGCAAAACCTCTGAGAGTAAAAAAAAAATTGCCATGAAAAGTTTCTTAAAAATTTGTCATTCGGAGTCGCCTTTAAACTGTAGGTCCCGCCACTCATGTATAAAATTAACACACACAACATGAGTGGTGTGAGAAGCTAGGTCGTAATCCTGACTGAAGGATTGTAATGACCAATTATGTTATGTATGTATGTAAGTGCAAAAAATTTAGGTTAAAAATGTTATCTTGCTTAATAAAATGTTATGTTTATAATAGAAGTGTCAAAATTTTGAGAGCGAATCAATGCATTTGATTTTAACTATGTAGTATGAATGCATATACTTTTTTAAATCGTCATTAATTGATTGTTTTTGAATTACATTTCAGATATTCCAGACATTCCTGATGACATCAAACACTTGAAGAGTTTACAAGTGGCTGATTTCAGTTCAAATCCTATTCCAAAATTACCCGCAGGTTTTTCACAATTAAAAAATTTAACAATTTTGGGTTTAAATGACATGTCACTGACCACGTTACCAGCAGATTTTGGTTGGTAAGTACAACAACTACAATGTATTTAATAGCAATAAAATAAATTAATGTTAATGATCTAATTTAATCAATTAATCACTGTTTGATAATGCCTTCTTGTTTTTCCATCTATTTTTATAGTCTAACACAGTTAGAATCATTGGAATTGCGTGAGAATCTTTTAAAACATTTACCAGAATCCATTAGTAAATTAACGAAACTGAAACGCCTTGATTTGGGCGATAATGAAATCGAACAACTGCCACCGTATTTAGGTTATTTACCAGCATTACAAGAACTTTGGCTAGATCATAATCAATTACAACAATTACCTCCAGAGTTGGGACTATTGAGTAATCTTACTTATTTGGATGTATCGGAAAATCGCTTGGAGGAGATACCTAACGAAATCAGTGGTCTGGTAAATCTAACCGATTTGGATTTGGCCCAAAATCAATTGGAGTATTTACCGGATGGTATAGCGAAATTAAGTCGTTTAACGATTCTAAAGTTGGATCAAAATCGTTTGCAAAGACTCAATACAAATATTGGAGAGTAAGTAAAAGATTTTTTTTTTAATTTTTGTTCAACTCTTCGAAATTACCACGACTTTTTTCTTTTTCCAAAAAATTTACTTAATTTTCTTTCCTTCTTTTCTTCCTCTTCTCTTTGCAGCTGTGAAAATATGCAGGAGCTTATTCTCACCGAAAATTATTTATCCGAATTACCGGCTTCCATTGGTCAGATGACTAAATTGAGCAATTTAAATGTGGATCGTAATGCTCTCGAATTTTTACCAATTGAAATTGGTGACTGTGCTAATTTGGGTGTCTTAAGTTTGCGCGACAATAAATTAAAGAAATTGCCACCAGAGTTAGGCAATTGCAGTGTCTTGCACGTACTTGATGTATCGGGCAATCAGCTGCAATATTTACCCTACTCTCTGGTACATTTGCAACTGAAAGCCGTTTGGTTGTCTGAGAATCAGGCTCAACCATTGCTTACCTTTCAGCCAGACGTGGACGAGGAGACGGGTGAACAGGTAATGAACAGATTTTATTTTCATTAAATTTTTGTTCGGGAGTGTGTGTGTATTGTTTTTTTTTTTCCTAAAGCCAGCGAAGAGAAAGTCTCATTTGGCAGTTTTTTTTTTGTAATCAGATCACGAGTCTTAAAGTACTTTATATTCCTCTTGTGTTACATTTTGATGCGTTCTTTGATCATGTAAAAGATGGATATTGAAATCGAGTATGGTTATTGTGGCATATGAATATAGATAAATAAAAATGTGCGGTCTAGTGGGAAATTTAACCAATTTTTTCTCTGGGCTATTTCGATAACTAAATGTATTCAAATAATTCGATAAGATGGTGTGACGGACTTTTCGCATGATTCATTTGTAATTCCTCAATTACAGACCGTCTAGTACACGTATTTATAAACATGATAATATTTTCGCTTAAAATAAATTTTTAATTTGAGTTTTAACAAGAAACTTGAACTTAATGATGATAGCGAAAAGTGAATTTCGTTGATATTATACCATAAAAAACCGACTAGTGGTTCACTCTGCATTCTTGTACAAGAACATTTTTTTTGTTAATGAATTATTTTTTTACTCCTTAATTTAATGTGTTTTGTGTTTCGTTTATGAATTTCTTTTATAGACTTTATTCTAGTTTATTTGTTTAACTAAACATTTGTTTGCATACGTAAATATTTATTATATACTATATATATACATACATATATATTTTTTAATTATTTCGTCATGTTTTTTGTACATGAATTTTGAATCTACTTTGCTTTTGTGTTCGTTTGCTTGCAGGTCTTGACATGCTATTTACTGCCACAACAAGAATATCAACCAATTGCTCCAGGTATGTAAACATCACTGATCGATTTATCTTAAACGTTTTTAATTATGTATGAGCTCATATTATTCTTTTATTTTATTGTAAAACATAGAAAATATTTTACTTAACTCACATTTTGTATTTTCTCTTTATATTATTATTCTTATTTATTTTTTTTGTAAATTTATTATCACATTTATTTTTTTCAAGGTCTATACTGTTTTTTTTATATTAAGGTCTTAAATTCTTTATTGAAAAATAAAACGTGTAGGAAATTTAATGTCGCCGGCGTTTATTTGCTTTTTTGTTTTTTGAAAGTTAACTTATAATAAGCAACATAATTATTTCAATTTTATGTTGGGAATTACTTTTTTCAATTTGTTCTTAAGACCACTTTGGGCGATTTATTATCGTACTTGTAAGTTGGTGGGCTTAAGAAACTATTTCATTAACATTTTCTATTCGTTCTATTCTTCATCGCATTCCTTATCGCTCAGGTAAAAACATTTTTTATTTTTATACTTTTATGAACGATTATTTCATTGAAATTCAAGTGCTTATACAATAATCGATAATTATTCACAATTGTCTTCAAAATATCGTAACATAAAGCTCAAAACAGTGTAACACTCATTACAAGAATTATAGAGACTAAAAATAAACAAGTTTTTGGATTTTCCTTGAGGTTTGCTAAAGAACTGCTTTATTTAATTTTCTTTGGTATAAAGAGTCGAGAATTCTCTCTGCTATTCCACTAGATATTTTCCCCGCTTTAGCTATTCAATCAGATTTCAAAAGCAATCCCTATTTACTTTTTATAGTGTGATACTTCTTAAAAAAAATCAGACTTTCCGAATTGCCTTCGTTTAAACTGAAATTTAAGAAACAAGTCATTTATTTCTAACTTCGATATTTGACAAAACTATCTTAATGAATGCTAAAAGAAGCATTCGATGTGTGACTGATATTGGATAGTTTAATCAGTTATTTCAGGTTTATCGTCTGGTTTCACTTTAGGCGTTTATCCTATTATAAACACAATTCAGGGCATAATGCCTAATGAACACAGTAATACCGGGCTAGCAGTAAGCTTAATGCAGCTTTCAGAGATAAAATTTTGAAAGAGTACGAGCTATGAATTTTATTATTTCGTGTCCATGAAAATTGATACATCCATTAAAGCATGCTTGATACACATATGGATTGACGTGGAAAATGTAAAGGGAATTATTAATTTGTTAAACCAGTATTAAACTTTCCTGTTACTGATCAGAGTAAAAAACAGTTTAGAAATAATTTTTACAACAATTCAGTTTTAAAAACGGAACTTCTTATAGCGTTTTTTCACTTGCGTACATTTTGTTGGAATGAATGTAAGAAGTTGTAGACATGGCACATGTATACAAATTTGAAACATCTAACGTCGGTTGGCACCTATCATCTTCAAAAGACCTAATATCCACAATTTTAAATGAAATAAATATTAAATAAACGTAATAGGTTTACTTCTGCTTTATATTTTTGTAACGATGTCTTGTTTGATATTTCATTTTCAATATGTCCAGTAGTCTGAGGTGTAATGACTAAAGTTATAGTTTGTGAGTTAAGTTAGGATTATATTAAAAGAGTCAATGGCCCGATGCATTTAGTTAAATTCGTCGATGACTAAAAAATTAAATTAATGAAGTTATTATATTGGTTTAATTATCTAATGATTGGAAGTCGCCGTAGTCTAGTAGGTAGTGTGTTGGCTTATTAAACGTAAGGCCACGGTTCAAGCCCCGGATCAGACATCAAAACGAAAATATGAAAATATTTCTTCGGCGACTTTCTACAGATTTCTGGCAAAAACTCTGAGAGTAAATATAATGGCCATGAAAAGTTTCTCAAAAACCTGTCGTTTGGATTCGACTTTAAACTGTAGGTCCCGCCAACCATGTGTAAAATTAAGAAACAGAACATAAGTGGTGTGAGAATCAAGGGCGTAATCCTAACTGAAGGGTTGTAATGACCAATTATGTATGTATGTATGTGTATCATATTGGTCTACAAGCGCTTGAAGTAAGTCATCACTAATTTATCACGTTATTCATTTTTTATTAACTTAATTGTGGAGTCGTCTGTCTACTGGTTAAAAATCTTGAACAAGCCGAGTGCAAAATCCGAAGAAGGTAAACAATTTTTTATCATTTTTCGAATTTTGAAAATTAAACGTCACTAGAGGATCTTATTACTGATAAGGTTAGTTAATGTTTTAAAAATGGTAAAACCAGATCTAGTAAAATTGTCCGTGTATTTGGAGATCGTGGCTAGTGCAAAATGAGTAGAGGATAGGAAAAATTTTTAGATTTTTTGGAATGTGCTGTTTTTCAACTATTCCCTGGACCAATTTGTTGTTCCTGTCCCAGTATTTTAATGAAATTTTTCTTTTCGCTGTTTCTCAAAAGTATGAATATTAGCAATCATTGTGAAATACAAAATGCCAATTTCAATAGATGGATGATATTTTTCTTGAATTCATAGAAATTTGACACTTACCCCTCGCCACAATTTTATAATTGCATTACCAAGTATTTAATAAAGTCAGCATGTGTTTAAATGTATTGACACGGTGAAATTTTCGAATAATATCAGAAAATAAATGAAAAAAAAACCTAAAACAACTACAACAATTATTCATTTAACATGCGACACATGTAATAATAAAAAAAAAACGGTTATAGCTGCTGTCAACACAAATCGATTTTCAAAATGTCATATGATTGTCAGAGAAATTCTACAAATGCAATGAACCAGAGCGACATTTGTTTCCATCACGTTTTATATTATTTAATAAATTCTTAAATTTTATTATTTTTATTTGTTTATTTAATTTACGCATTTTTATGGAGTTTTTAAATTTTAACTTTATTAATGGCATTAAGGCTTCTAAAGAACTGCTTTTTTATGTTGAAAGATTCAATTAAAATGTGAGGTGAAAATGGTTTTACAGAACAACAATAACAAAATTATTAGGAACCGTAATAAAATATTTTTCATTTAACTTGTATATTAAACTTTTGTATTCAATTGATAGAATAAATAAATTAATCAGAATATTAAACCAAGACTTTGACCCAAACTACTGGTTTCGTTAGCTGAAATTAAAATCTTGCTTGGGTTTTTATAGCTTATACTGCCACAAGAGGTGAGCTTTAGATTTATGTTTATAATGCTTATCACCCTTTTTGTAGTTAAATTGTAGTTGTTTTTTTTTATTAGGTTTCCGAGTGAAATTGAAGCCAAAGCCATATAAAAAAATAACATTCTTTATAAAATTTATTCACTTTACTCTACTCAACGCACCTGTAAAATTTTCAGCAAACAAAAAATATTTTTTAGGATGTTGCGTTTAAAACTAAATCCTAAAAAAGTGCGCTTATATTTAAGGTATTAGTGCCCAGAGATATTTTGAAATCTAAATACTAAGTATGAAAATGATTTAAAATGGGTTGCATAAGCTAAAGAAAGAATTTTCTGCAATTAAAAATTTCAAATCATCAAATAGTATTTTCAAAAGTTATAAGCGTTCATCTTGGATAAATATAATTTGAATTAAACAGACAATCATTTTAAATACTATATTGGTTGATTAATTGTTTAATGTGTTTGTAAAAATTAAAACAAACAACAATTTGTTGTAAATGTGAATAAATTTATAACAACAACAAAAAAAAATAATATTCGTTATTCAGTAATTCAAATAAGTTACTTGTTAGTTTAGTTCTTAAATTGAAGTTTCCATAAATTTCTAAGCTGCAACACTTATATTAAAAACAATTATTATAATAAATAATATAAATAATAATATAATTGGTAATTACAATTCTTCAGTCAGGATTACGTTGTGTACGTTAATTTTATACATGAGTGGCGGGACCTACAGTTTAAAGTCGACTCCGAACGACAGATTTTTGAAAAACTTTTCATGGCAATTTTATTTACTCCCAGAGTTTTTGCCAGAAATATTTTTTTCATATTTTCGTTTCATGTCTGACATGGGATTTGAACCGTGGCCTACTAGATTACGACGACTTCCAATTATTGGGTGATAAAAGAGTTGGAATTTTTCAAGGTTTAGCGGATGGAGAAATCTATACGTACATTTGCACTTTTTTTTATTTCAATGCATAAAAATAAATCTATCGATTTGTGATGTTAAAAAAAGCTGTAAATATGCAATCAGGATATCACGGTGAACTATTGTAAATCAATATCAATGTCAGTATGACGAAAATAAATCCATCAAAAAATTAGCTTGAAAGCGGCCAGAGAAATTTTCTAGTTTCCCAAATGGCGTATCAGTGTCGATGAAAACCAACAATAGAATAAACTGTTAAGCAGTAATGCGCTTTGACCTTGAAAAACAGAACAAACTTGACATAAGTAAACATGATTAAGATATTAAGATATATTTGGCTCTGATGGTATACATTTCGTAAGACATCCTTAGATATGATCTGCCAGCATTTAAGCAAATTTGGCAAATCTATTATGGTATGTGGTAAGAAACAATACGGCACATCTTTGTATGTGCGTTCTTACGTAATACTGTGGATCCTAAGGAAATATTTGAAGAATAAATGTTTCTGTATCTTTAAAAAAAAAAAAAAAAAATATGCCCAGATAGTATATTTTGTAGCTTGCTAAACGGACACGATGTATATGCTGCAGATTCGCCACAGAAGCACGTGGCGGTAGTTTAAGAAAAATCTAAAAATAACAGTGATCTTATAATTATGTAACGTGTTATACATATATGCCGAGATATGATAAGTTGAATTTCCTCACAATTGTAGATACCAGAAATTTTGTTTTTAATCAAAGAAAATCAAATTTGGTACAAAGTTATTGGTTTCAGTATTCACTTCGAATTGTAAAATTAAAAACATAATAATAATGTTGCTATTGTTGTTCAAATTTTTAGTGTTTGTAATAAAAAAAACGTCTTTTGTTGTAGTTAAAAATAATTTTTAATGAAATCTTTTACTTTTTATGATTTTTTGTTTTATACGCAGTATATTTATGTATATATCTTTATCTATTATTAAAAAATAAATATCATTTCACACTCCTTAAGAAATAAAGAAAAATGAAAACAAGAATAATAATAAATGAAAATAATAATTTAAATAAGTACATATTTAATAATTTTTTCTCTGTATCTTTTTGTATCCACCAACCACTACTACCATCACTACTTCTACTACCACAATTCTACACCATCACGTATAAAATGTGTTGAACACTGCGTAATAAAATTAAATGAACCATCAACGCACAATTTTAATGATAATATTTTTTGTTGTTTTATTTTTGAAAAATTTCTTGAAAAAAAATAAAACAATCGATTGTATGTTATTCTTTTATGTGTATGAATGCGTGTGTGTCTCAATTAAAAACTCAATTACATATTGGCTATCCATATAAAATTGCTCTACCGATCCACGTTTAATTTCAATGAAAATGGATAATAAAAAATAAAAACAATAAATTTTTAAAACAATTCTCCTTAAACGAAATTTATTAATTGTGTGGGAATTTAAATAAAATTGATTTTTTTGAAAATGATATTAAAATAAATCGAAAAGATTTTCCACCCGGCCAACTTTACAGATCGAGTGAGAAATTCGATTCGACGGAATTTCATAATTATCAACAACAAGGTTTGCTTCTTTCTTTGTATTAAATTTTTTTTTAAATTTTTTTTTGCATTTAAACCTAATATATACATACATAATATATATATATATACATATGTACATTATTATTATATGTATACATATGTACATTATATAAAAATAATATGTGTATATACGCATATTGTATATATGTATATTATATATATACACATGTTACACATACATATGTATATTGTATATATGTATACTATATACTATATACACATATATGTATAAATATTATACATATGTTATTGATATTATTTGAAGAAATAAATTAAAAATGTGTTTTAATTAAATTAACGAATTTTGCATTTTGAACGAATGAATGTTGTTTGTATTGATTGTATTGATTTGAATTGCACTTATTTTCGTTGTAAATAAACATTCATGCTCTTAAAAGCAATAAATAAATTAAATCAATTAATTATTTATTAATTATTATAAATTAGATTATTGCTTGATGATGCTTGATTTTTAATTGTCTTAATAATATATAAATATTGTGTGTGTGTGTGTGTGTGTGTGTACATAACTATAAACAATTATTACTGTACGAAAACGTTTTGATATTTAAAAAATATACAATATTTATTAACGAAATCAATAACTATTAAGGAGAATATTATCGGATATTTTGAATAGTTTTATTTATTCGATAAAAAGTAATGCCATCATTTTACAATTCATTGTAATTAATATCGTTTTTCCAAATAATATAAAGTTTAAAAGAGCTTAACTTTACGCCTTCAAACAGTTGAGGGTTATATTGAGTTTGTGCTGACATTTGGTACAGCTTTCTTGTGTAGTATTAATGTAGACCATTTGAGCAATTAACTGCCGCTCAAATTTCTAACTATGGTTTCGTCCGATTCCAGTGCCTTTAGTATACCGTGTTCGGTCTATGTACTTGGTTTAATCCGTCAGAAACCTTTTGATTAAAATTTGATTCGTCAGAAAAGAGCAATTTTCCACTTAGTAACAGTCCAGTTCACATGTTTCTTTGCAAAGTCCAGCCTGGTTAGTCTGTTCTTTTGAAAAATAGTTTTTGTTTCACTTCTGTACATTGCTAAAGCCTACTTTACACGGTCCCACAAGTAATATGATCTGTCAAAATTTTGTGTAGAAGAGTATGGATGTGATCAAGGCATATACATAAGAGGTAGCCGCAACATTACAACAAGTACATCAATGCAAAAACAACAGGCATTTTGTTTTTGTTAAAGAGCACTCGGTATGTCAAAAAAAATTAACTCTCAAACCTCCATAGGAAATTAGTTAAAGCAATTAAAAAAAAAACTAAATAAATTTTATACATTGGAAATTCTTATGATTTTTATGTTAAGCTAAATTACACAATAGAGCAGCACCTGTAAATTAAAAAAAATATCAGCTGCAAACGTTATTTCTTATTTATTATTGTACCAATTAAAATTTGTACCTAATTTATATGTATTTTATGACTGAATTTTGAAATTGAATACTTATTTAAACTATTTTCTCTTGAATTATATAAAAACATATTTTCAACAGAAGATTGGCCCAATCTGTTTTAATCCCTATATCCCAATCTTCTGAAAGAGAATTTGTTTTAAAAATATCACACAAGTTATTTCAGTCATAGTTTAGGCACCTAGTTGGAGACATGGAATTTTTCTTTTTTTCTGGTTATTCATCACTTTCATCTAAATATCTATAAATATAGTAAATCTAGGTTGTAGTTATAAAGATATATGTATTTAGTGTTAAAGGCTTAAATATTGTTAATCATCTTGCAAAAATTTTAATATAATTGGCTTTAAAATAGTAATCCTAAAGAATTTCTAGAGTGCGTATCGTTAAGGATACATGCGGTACATATGAGGGTTTATGACTAATATAAGTACGAAATTGAATATCGAAACAAAATACACAAAAAACAAACATTTTTTTGACATTCAAAAACTCGTCAGCTGTTGAGTTGCTCTTACCTCTTATAAATATGCCATGGATGTGATCGTCTAAACGTACTATGTAATGAAACCATCACACATTGAGAGAAAATACGGATGAAAAGTTTGACAGTCGTATGGCTGTCTTCATTTTTTGAAATGATTCAAAAAACAAGCAAGTCGCATTAGATCAGGGATGTATTTTTATGTAAACACATAGAACAAAAGTGTAACAGCTGTTTTCATTTTACTTTGTTATTGTCTTATACCGATCATGTAAACGCAAAAAATATAAATCATACGACTTTTATTCTCTTTTTCGTCATACGGATGGAATTGCATTTTACTTTTTCATTAGACTTTACGTACGTAAAGTCTTACCATGTGAAGTGGGCTTAAGCCAACTTCCACAGCTTGTCTTAGGATGGATCTGGGCAAAATGCTTTGCAATAGACCTTGCCGATACGACCTTATCATTTTTATAACTCTAAACTCTGTCCTCGTGTTTACTGGTTTTCCACCATTAAAGTAGGAAAATCAGTAGATAATGATTCGAACGTTGAACTAAATGTGTGAAAGAGTGGTTTGTGAGTAATAAGATCAATGTAATAAAGTGGTTGTTCTCAATCGAATAGAAAATCGGTGGGATATTGTAGATCGTCAAATATTACGTGATACATGTAAAAATAAAGACGACCTATTCCAACAGTTAGAAATCGCATGGAAAGGCATCTTTAAGAAGGTTTTTTCTAATTCAATTGAGTCAATGCCACGCAGATATGCTGTAGTTTTGAAAAATGAGGGATACACAACTAAATATTAAATGATTTAGAATTTCTATGAATTTAATTGAATTGAACAGAAAGCGAGTATTATTTGTTATTTTTTATGAATATTTTTGTTTTAAGCGAAAAATATTGTTTGGTTTTTTTTTTAATTTTATACGATGTCCAGATATGCACCTTTATTGAGTAATCGCAATATACGCCATTATTGAGCTCAATATTTCATATAAAGTTTCAATTAATAATTGCGCAATAAATACGCAAATTGTTATAATATTGAGTTAAACTTAAAATTCAACTCTGTCATAAGTGTGTTTAGTGAGCATATTAAATTTATCCGAAAACTTTCTGTTGATACTTGACAACTCAAATATCTCACGTTTAGTAAGCCAGCACACTACCCACCGCAAAGTATACAGAATGGAAACAAGAGTTTGACAGTTAACCTTCCATGGAGAAAGAGACAGCAAATATTACCAAAAAGTATTTCTGTGTCTCTCTGATTGCAACTCTGTTTTGTTTATTTATGTTTTTTTGTTTTCGGGGTGGGTTTTTTATATTGGCCAGAGTTAATAAAAATGTAATGTTTGTCTAAAACTATTAATAAATAATAAAAACAACTAATAACAATAACAATTTTTAACTTTCTCTTTCTTTCTCTTCTTTCAGCAAGAAATTTTTTTTATGAGCAGTACGTCTTATTTCGATCTTGTAATATTTAGCTTCTTAATTACCTCTTGCACAAGAAACTATATTCATTGCGACCGAAAATCACCCACATTCCGATTAATAATTAAATATTTAAGAATCTTTAAACTTTTCATTGAAGAAATTAAGAAATATTCCAAATTTTCCCTTTTTTAACACAAAATTAATGTTTGTTTACATTTCGTTTTTCTACTTTAACCGCCAGTTTTCACTCTGTATTTCTGTTGCTTCTAACACATTTGATTCGCAAAACATTAAAATATTTTTTTCTCCCTCTACGAGGTAGGTTAAGGTGCTGCTTTGAGCGTTTTTAAACGTCAAACGTTTCAATTCTGTATATTTTGTGCTACCTACTAGACTATTTATTTACTTATATTTAGTACACATACGGTACGGAACAGAAAAACGAACGACTTATTCGTGCTCCTCACATACAAGACAAAAACAGGTGATTCGGAACGCAACAAAGCTTAAAAGTCATGTTTAATCAAACGTCGATGGAACGTAATGTAACATACGTGCGTTATGAAGAGCAATGGAAATGCTTACCGAAATTACATTACGGTTCGGCAAGCGTTTTCATCGCTTTTCGTATTCTTAAAACGAACGTACGTTCCATGGAGGTTTGGCTAACCGGGGCTAAAGCCTAATGCTACCTTTAGCATTACGTTGAACATGTTGCTAATGTTGCATTAATAGTTGAAAAGGGCAAGAAATAAAATATGTAATAATAAAAAAGCATCGCGGGGATACTGCGCTATTTTCGAAATGAAAAAGAACTGAAAAAAGTATATACAAAAGTACTGAATTTTTCAAGACTGGTACAAATCCACTGATGCTGTGACTATAACGGCTGATCATTTCTGCATTATCAGAATTTCAGATAATTCAGTTTTTCCACCTAAAGTATGGAATAGGCTTCGGATTTACCTTTACAATGTTTGTTTTGCTAAAAACGAGATATCTTGTGACCTGTATGCAATGTGTTAATTTCGAGGACAGAAAACTGCTACAAGAAATTAAAACAATAAAAAAGAGACTAATAGAATATTCTTACATTTTATATTTCTTACTTATTTTCCATTTTAACCAACGATTACTTGTTGAATGCTTGACGAAATAGAAATCAACTTTTTAAAATATGTAACTGAATTACCATTAAAAGAAAAAAGGAAATACATGCTGGTATAGATTTAAATGGAGGGTGAGTTATTTCGTTTGATTTCAAATGTAAAAAATATTTGTTCAAATCAATAGCCATTTTCAGAAACAGCGGTGAAGTAATAAAGAAAAATGAAAAAATAACAGACGCCAAATTTAAGTACTTGTTAAACCATAAAAAGTTTATTGCCACTATTTTTTCCTAAACCACTGGTAGATTCAGAGTAAACACACACCGACACTATCGACTTATTTATGTGTATTTATTTAATAATATTTCGCTCTCCGTCTCCTTTCAAACACATTTCGAATTAAGTTGACCAATAATTGTGCCAACAATAGAAATAAATAATGAAGAGTAATAAAATTATTATTATATGATGTTTTTTTGTTGTCTTTCTCACCAAAGCACTGACAATGAAAATGTTTTCGATTGTAAAAAATTGCCAAGAAAAAAAAAATCGAACATTTTCGTAAACTTACGTCATTATTATTTTATTTTATTTTATTTTTTTTATACATACAAGGCGTTGTCTTGTCAGTTTTTTATTTTTATTTTATTTCTACGACTAGGTAGTATTTTTTTCTTATATTTATTTTTACTCACCGTATTGAAAAAAAAAAAACGAAAAATGAAGTATAAAGTAAATAACTCTGAGGTATATTGTATATGGGATTTTGTAGTATATTGGTCAGATGTTTAAAAGAATTATAAACGTTTATACTGTTTTGTGACGTGTAACAAGTCAAAAAATAGATTTGACCTGATAATAGAATTGATTTTTTTTAACAGAATTCATCATATTCGATTCATTATAGCTCATGGAAGTTAATGTATACATACATACATATGTTGGCTTGAGTTTGGATAAAAAATCTTCGTACAATTAAAATTATAAATTGATAAACTTGTATTTAATTAATGAAAAACTTTGATAATCTGTCAACTCTGTATGAGAAGTGTTTCTGTCTTAGACCTTTTCAAAATATTTGATACTACGTAGAATTGGTTGGATTCCATTAGAAATATTTCAAAACAATTTGGATTTGAATTTATAAATAATTTAAAAAGCTTTTAAATAATGTATAATACTTAGCAACAAAAAAGAAAAACAATATTAACGAATTTCATGTCAAACGCATAAATGGACAATCCAAAAAAAAAGCACTGTGTTAACACTTGGGACCAAAACCTTTTGCTTTTATTACTGCTTCCAAACGTAGAGGCATCGATTGCACGAGATAGGTATAACATTCTGGGCTTATGTTGTTCCATTCTCGCCTAATTTATAGACCTTACGGGTAAGTTTTTTCCAAACATGCTCAATAATATTGGGATCACGGGCCTGTGCCGGTGTTTGAAGTAGTTTTGAACAATTATCGTTGTCCTGGTAGAAACAAATGTGTCCAATATATTTAACTTATTGGCACTTTGATTCACATTCTGTTTAATAATTCCCAAATATTAGAATGAATCGATACAAATTACAGGCCCTGTTTCTGTATTGGAAACACATCTTCCCACCAGCAGGTATACTCCCCCATGCTTGAAAATAGCCAGAGTTTTGTTAGGCAAAAACTCAGTATTTGGCTTACGCCTAACGTACTGCTTTATTAGGTGTACAATGTAGGTTAAATTTAATCTCATAGTATCTACATCTACATCTCTAAAGACAAAATTTTTAAAAATATTTAAAATTTGTCCATCGTAGTTCATGCCAAGGTAATTAAAATATTTAAACAAGTTTTAGAATACAAGTTGTGCGTATAATTTTTGTACTATAAATTATGTTTCCAATATGTTTTTCGACTTTGAAACAAAATTTTTAAATTTTTAATCTCAAAGTAGTTTTTTTTTAATAACTTTTATAATTTTAAAGAACCTTTTAGTGTAGATTATTATTATCATTTTTGCAAGAATAAACATCATGTATATGCAGGAATAAATAAAAATATATTCTTTATAACAAATACTAAGCATTTTATGAATTTACCTATTGTACTCATATTTTTAAAATTTTAATACTAACAATCATTGAGAAGTGCTTTTACATTACATTACATTCAATTGTAGCTCTTGATCCCAAAAATATGATTTTTATTTATTTTTTAATTATTAAAGGCTTTTATTTTCTTTTATTTTAATCTTAATCTTATTTTTTTTTTATTAAAATCTGTCATATTGTTTGTAAAAATTTCCAAACATCGTATTAATATTTTTTGGAAGATTTAAAATAAAATTTTTTTATAAAAAATTTAAATAAAAATTTTATTAAAAAGGAGAGGGATGGGCCTTTAAAACGATATACATATATGTATATATATTATTTGACTTAATATGCTATGAGGTTTGATGAGGTAAACTTGACCAATTCGAATTTTTTTCATATTTTTTCAAGTTTGTCCGTTCATAGTATCAAACTTTAATTAAAAAATATGAAATAAGTCATGACATTCTGAAAGTGAATTATCTTGTGAAGAGATTGACACTTCGTTTGATAAAATCGGATAAGAATTACCGTAGTTATTATTTAAAGAGAGAGTCTAACAGTCAAGTTATATTTTTCATATATTTATTTTTTAAAATGAACTTTTAGTTCAAAAATTTTCAGAATTTTTGATTGATCTTGATTGTTTATTGGAAAATGTGTCAATTTCGCGTTTGAGCGACCATCAGAAGTTGGCCAGTATTTGCGCAATGTGAAATAATAATATTTGCAAAAAACACAAATATTATCCGACTTCTGGTAGTCGTGCAAACGTGAAATTGACACATTTTGCGAAAAACAATCAAGATCCATTAAAACTTTTGAAAATTTTTGAACTGAAAGTTTATTTGATAAGATGACATACATACATGTACATATAAAAAATATAACACGACTGTCATACTATTTAGATAATAACTAACTAAAATATTTGGGTAATCAATAATTATGTATGTAGGATATCAACCACAGTCGACCTATGTTGACAGACAAAGGAACGGACGAGATCGACAGGGACAATGACAATGAAACAGACAGAACAAAGAAACAATACAGACCACGGACAGTTTAGTTATCGACTGACAATTGACGGGAGCACAACAAATTAATATTAAATAAAATTATCTATAAGCAATAAATAAGAGTGTTTTGTTTAAAGGGAGAATTCCTACATTTTTTGGGGACTCAACCGAAATTCGTAATGAGCCGAAGGAATTAGTTAAAGTGAGACTCATATAATGAAGGAAAAAATTAATGTGCAAAGACAAATAAAAACCCACCCTTAAAAAGAAAAATCATAATAAACTTAAGAGACAGTGTTGTGAACAGCGGAATTGAAACAAGTTGTGTGTATACTTGTATACAGTGTTGACGAAAAAGACAATTCTGCTAGAGACGGGAATATTGTGTCGTTGTGGAGTGAAAGAGACGGTTGTCTTGTTGCTGCTTAAAGGGAATTTTTTTTGATTTGTGTTGGAAACGTAACGAACGTTTGTATATTCTTTTGCTTTTGCGCAGTAAAAAGGAAAATACGTTACGAAAACAATTTGTGTTGTCGGGGAAGAACCAAAAAAGAGAAAAACAAAATAATTCCTGTTAGATCATGTTTGTATGAGTGCTGTGGTTTAGGCATAACAGATACAGTTTGTTGTTTGGCGTCTTAAGACTTGGTCGTATAGTGAGCAGAAATAGAAGATAAAAGAAAAACTTGTCGTGAAGAAATTGCTGTATTTGTTGTTTGGTGCCTTAAGACTTTATTGTGTAGTGAGCAGAAAAAGAAGATAAAAGAAAAATTCGTAGTGAAGAAATTGCTGTATATGCCTAGTGAAGACAAAGGGTTGTAGCTGTATTTGCATTGAAGGAGGTAGCGGTATATGATGTGTTTGTTGTTGCTGTTGCCGAATGGAAAAGTTTTATGGTTGCGGATTGGTAAAATATTATAATCACTAAATTTTAATATTTTATTTTTGTGAAATGAACTTTGCATAATTTTGATGATTAAAGTAACTTTTTATTTGATTTAATAATGATTAAATTTTTATGGAATTAAAATACTTTTCAACTTATTCTATGATAATTTTTTTTTGTGAATTGAACTTTTTATGTAACGTAACTTTTAATTGATTGGTCAATAACTTATTGTAACGTAACTTTGAATTAATTTTATGATAATTGAAATTTTATTGAATTCTTTAATATTATAATTTTCAATCTATTGTAATACTAAAATGGACAGAGAGACAATTTTAGGACTGAACGTGAATTCTCTTAGGGACGAATTGGAAAAATTAGGCTTGAACGTGAAAGGACTTAAAACAGACTTACAGAAAAGGCTCTTGGAGCATTACGGACTAGATTTTGCGGACGATAGGGTAGATGCGGATGATCGTTCGAGTTCAGTCGGTTCTCTTGTTGGTGATGCGGTCGGTGTTGTCGCCGGTGGTGGAATAATAACTCCAGTACAAAAGAGTATGTACACGCTTAAAGACGTTGAGGATAGTCTTTCTACGTTCAATGGAACAAATTCACCTGACATTAATCAGTGGATTTCCGAATTCGAAGAGATGGCTGAAATAGTGCAGTGGTCGTCACTTCAGATGTTTGTCTATGCGAAACAGTTGTTAGTAGGTGCTGCGAGAATGTACGTAAGAAGCTTGAGCGGTGTGAAAGATTGGCCAGCATTGAAAGGAAACTTGAAGAAAGAATTTGGTACATGTTTTTCGTCGGCTGAGGTACACAGACAGCTACGTAATAGAAGATTGAATAAGAACGAGACGAAGCTCGAGTACCTGTATTCCTTAATGGAGATCGGTAAACGAATAGAGTTGGACGAGAGGAGCATAGTGGAATATTTTATCGATGGGATTCCAGATTCTAAATTTAATAAGGCTGCGTTATACCAAGCTAATAGTATAGGCGAACTAAAGCAGCAGATATCGGTCTACGAGAAGATAAGATTCCAATCTCGGTCATCAAACAGAGAAAGGGAACATTTGACAGCTGAACGAAGACTCGAGACGTATAAACCTGAAAGGAATAAATCTGATAAGAGATGCTTTAAGTGTGGCAGTGCAACACATTTGGCGAAGGAATGCCCAGAGCGACAAGTTAAGTGCTTCAAATGTCGGAAATTTGGACACCGTTCTTTTGAATGCCAGAATGGAGAACCACATTCAAGGGTCGTTAAGTCGGAGCAGGGTCAGGCGAACATGGTCCGAAGGGGTCCAAACCTGATTTTCAAAAACATTACAATTAAGGGTAAAACGCTTTCAGCATTGATTGACACCGGATGTGACGTTTGCATTATGAGGAACGATATGCTACTTATTTTGGGCGATGTGGACTTTATTCCCGAAAAAGTGAAGTTATACGGAATCGGCGATAGTGAGATCGTGACTATGGGTCGTTTTGATATAGCTGTGAAAATTGACGACTTGAATTTTGACGTAACGTTTTATGTTGTTAGGGAGAGTGACGCTATTCACTCCTTAATGATAGGAAACAGTTTAATGGAAAAGGCAGTTGTGGTGATTAGTAACGGCGAGGCAAATTTTAAAGAGTTGTCGAGTAAGAACATGTTGCTGAGGGAATTCGAGAGCATTTGTTTGAACGTTGAGCAGTATGCACCAGAAGTTGAATTGGATTTGAAGCATCTCAAAAGCGAAACTGTTGATAAGGTCAAGAAGTTGATAGACGGGTATAAACCACAAACCGGTTTCGAGAGTCCAGTGAAAATGAAAATAATTTTGAAGGATGATATACCAGTTTTCCAACAACCACGACGTATACCTTTCTCAGACCAACGTATAGTGGACGCCCAAGTGTCCGAATGGTTGCAACAGAAAATAATCCAGCCTAGTTCCTCTGAGTATGCCTCTCCTATTGTCTTGGCGAATAAAAGAGATGGATCCAAGAGGTTATGCTGTGATTACAGAAAACTAAACAAGAAGATAATACGAGACCATTTCCCTATGCCGTTAATGGAAGAAGTTTTGGATAAGTTGCAGAAAGCCAGTGTGTATACAACTCTAGATCTTGTGAATGGATTTTTCCATGTCCCTTTGGAAGAGTCGTCGAGAAAATATACATCATTCGTAACGAGTAGCGGACAGTTTGAATTTCTGTATGTTCCTTTTGGTATTAGCAATTCACCAGCAGTTTTTACGCGGTTTATATCTGCAGTTTTGATGGATTTGATACGTGACGGTACAATTATAGTCTACATGGACGACATCATCATTCCCTCCAAGGATGTTATAGAAGGTCTACATAAGTTTAAGTTAGTATTGGAAAGAGCAGCGATGAGTGGTCTGCGAATAAAATGGAGTAAGTGCCAGATTTTACAGCAGGAAGTGAATTTTCTCGGTTATGTGGTGCAGAATGGTTCAATAAAACCATCAGACGAAAAGATAAGAGCGGTGAATAATTTTCCCATCCCCACCGATCGGAAAACAGTTCAACGGTTTTTGGGCCTAACATCATATTTTCGGAAATTCATAGAGAATTATGCAGTAATAGCTAAACCACTGACTGATTTATTGCGGAAGAATATACCATTCAATATCACGGATGAGGTGTTAATATCCTGCCAACAGTTGAAAGAGTCTTTAGTCAGCGCACCAGTACTGAAATTATATGATCCGGACGCGATTACAGAAGTGCACGCAGACGCAAGTAAATATGGATATGGTGCCATATTATTGCAGAAGAGTCTTGATGATCAGCAGTTGCATCCCGTACAGCTCATGAGTCGGCGAACGAAACCGTATGAGGAGAAGTACCACTCTTACGAACTAGAAGTTCTTGCCATAATTGAAGCGCTAAAAAAGTGGCGTGTATATTTGCTTGGCATACCTTTCAAAATTGTGACAGACTGCAGTGCTTTCAAGATGACGATGAATAAAAAAGATGTGCCACCCAGAATATCTAGATGGGCAATGTTTTTGCAAGATTTCTCTTACGAGATAGAACATCGTTCAGGCACGAAGATGAAGCACGTTGATGCATTGAGTAGAATGTCATGTTTAATTGTGGAAAGCAGCCTAACTCATCGAATGAAAGAAGCTCAGGAGACTGATGATCGAACCAAGGTGATAAGAGCTATTTTAGAATTTGGGGACTACGAAGAT
This sequence comes from Sarcophaga variegata, assembly GCA_932273835.1. Taxonomy (NCBI): domain Eukaryota; kingdom Metazoa; phylum Arthropoda; class Insecta; order Diptera; family Sarcophagidae; genus Sarcophaga; species Sarcophaga variegata. The sequence goes on from OW026359.1 coordinate 76,499,220, forward strand.
TTTTATATGAAGAATGGTGTTTTATTTAAGGATCCCGTTAAGGAACTTATAGCAGTACCAGTCCAGATGGAAGAGGAAATTATAAAGCTTGCACACAATCAGGGTCATTATGGTATTGCAAAGACCCAGGAAATTGTCGAGAGACAATACCACATATCAGGCTTAGCCGCAAAAGTGCAGAAGGTAGTTAGAAGTTGTGTTGAGTGTATCATCGCTGATGCTAAGACTGGAAGGAAAGAAGGACTGCTTAACCCTATCGACAAGGAAGATGTTCCTCTGAAAACTTACCACGTGGACCATGTTGGTCCGATGGAGATGACGAAAAAGGCGTATAATTATATTTTTGTTGTTGTTGACGGATTCACTAAATTCGTGTGGCTTTACCCAACGAAATCAACGGATGCGAAGTCAGTAATCGATTGCTTGGAAAAACAATCTGCGATTTTTGGGAACCCAATGCGAATAGTATCTGACAGAGGAGCAGCGTTCACCTCACACATGTTTAAAGACTATTGTAAGGATGAGAACATTCAGCATTTGTTAATTGCTACCGGTGTTCCGCGAGGCAATGGTCAGGTAGAGCGTATGCACAGAATAATAGTTCCCATGATATCAAAGCTGTGTAGTGAAGATCCGAAAAGTTGGTACAAACATGTAAGGCGCGTTCAGAGCATGATTAACTCTACAGTGTCCAGAAGTACTCAGTACTCACCTTTTAGATTGTTGACCGGTGTTGAGATGAGGTTGCCTGACTATCCTGACTTGCGTGAAATACTTGAAGAGGAATCGTTGACTGAGCTTGTTAATGATCGTGATGAGGTACGAGCTTCAGCTAGGTGCAATATCGCCAAAGTTCAGAAAGAGAATGTTAAGACTTTCAACAGCAAGCGTAAAGCAGAGGAAGAGTATAAGTTGAATGAGTTGGTCGCCATTAAGCGTACTCAGTACGGAACAGGTCTCAGACTGAGAGGAAAATTTCTCGGTCCCTATAAAATTTTGAATAAGTTACCTCATGGGAGGTACGAAGTGCAAAAGGTAGGAGACCATGAAGGTCCAGCCAGAACAACCACGGTTGCGGAGTTTATGAAAAAATGGCAATCCGGGACGTATTGCCGTCAGGAGGGCCGATTGTAGGATATCAACCACAGTCGACCTATGTTGACAGACAAAGGAACGGACGAGATCGACAGGGACAATGACAATGAAACAGACAGAACAAAGAAACAATACAGACCACGGACAGTTTAGTTATCGACTGACAATTGACGGGAGCACAACAAATTAATATTAAATAAAATTATCTATAAGCAATAAATAAGAGTGTTTTGTTTAAAGGGAGAATTCCTACATGTATGAAAAGATCAAAAATACCATTTTTGTTAAATAAAACAAGTCTTTAGGGTTCAAGAAAAATAAAAAAGGGTGTTTTTTATAGAGGTATAGAACTTTAAGTTGGCATTACTTTTCAAGATGGCGACCGATTTAACAGTTGTCAAGTGATTTATTCTCAGTTTGATTTGGCAATTCATCATGAATAGACTCACGCCTGAACAACGCTTGCAAATAGTGCAATTTTATTTCGAAAATAATGGTTCTGTGCGAAAAACGTATCGCGCACTACGTCCATTTTATCGTCGACAAAATCGTCCATCAGAGCAGTTAATTCGATTAACCATGGAACGTTTTTGCACCACGTTTACTCTTATTGATAACTCGCATCCCCAGAGACGCTGTACGGTGCGTACAGAAGAAGCTATTGCTGCTGTAGAGCGTAGCATTGAGGAAGACCCGAATGAGTCCATCCGCCATCGAGCACAGGAATTGGATCTGTGTCCATCCACTTTATGGAAGATTTTGCGGAAGGATCTTGGTTTGCGTGCTTACAAAATCCAACTCGTGCAAGATTTGAAGCCAAACGATCATCAAGTAAGGCGTAGATTCGTCGAATGGTCCCAAAACGAGATTACCGTTGTTCCCGATTTTCATAAGCGAATTTTGTTTAGCGATGAAGCGCACTTCTGGTTGAATGGCTACGTCAACAAACAAAACTGCCGCATTTGGAGTGAAGGTAATCCTCAAGTGTATGTGGAAACACCGTTACATCCAGAAAAACTGACTGTTTGGTGCGCTTTATGGGCTGGTGGAATCATTGGTCCGTACTTTTTCACAAACGCTGGGGTACAGAACGTTACAGTCAATGGTGATCGGTATAGAGCCATGATTACTAACTTTTTCATTCCTGAATTGAATAACCATGATGTCCAGGAGATGTGATTTCAACAAGACGGTGCAACATGTCACACAGCTCGTGCCACAATAGATTTATTGAAAGACACGTTTGGTGACCGCCTAATTTCACGTTTTGGACCTGTGAATTGGCCTCCAAGATCTTGTGATTTAACACCGCTAGACTACTTTCTGTGGGGCTATGTAAAGTCATTGGTCTATGCGGTAAAGCCACAAACGCTTGACCATTTGGCCGTATTATTGCCGATATACGGCCACAAATGTTGGAAAAAGTCATCGAAAATTGGACGTCCAGATTGGACTACATCCGCGCCAGCCGTGGCGGTCATATGCCAGAAATCATATTTAAAATGTAATGCCACAAGATTATCTTTCGGATAAATAAAATTCATGTCAATCGAATAATCCATCGTTGTTTTATTGCAACTTAAAGTTCTATACCTCTATAAAAAACAGCCTTTATTTTTGACTTCCCAACAAAACTCACAACCTACACTATGTCATTAGCTGGGTGTACATATTTTGACTGTCGCACCGTGTAATTAATAAACAAACAAATCATGTCTTATTGAAAACCATCGTCATATATTATATTTCTCTCTCTCCCTCTCTCAGTTTAGCATATTTCAACTGTAGACAATAAATATAAATTTCATGTTTTTATAACGATTTAATTTATAATGCAAACAAAAATTTTTGCGGCGATCGAAGAAAATAAAAACCTGACAGAAACGATTTCAAAACGTGATTAGCACCTTATATTACTCGCTTCTTTTTTTATTTATTTTAATTGGGTTAATTTTACCTCTTTTATGACATCTAAAGCTAAAAATAATTAACAAACATTGATGGATTTTGTACGTTTTATTTCCATTATACTATGTATATACAATATTTTTTAAATTTTAGCTGTCAGTCGTAAAGAAAACAAGTTTTTTCATAATGCTTTTAAAATTTTAAAAAAGAATAAACAAACATATGAAGTGAAGATCATGTTCATTGGAAATTATTAAAAAAAAAAAAAATCTACAACCGGTTGACTCATTCTTCGAGAGATGCGATAGGGCTAGTCTTGGTGATATTTTCTTATAGCAATTAAATAAACTGTATCGACTATTTATTGTTAATTTATATTTTTTTTTATAGAAACTGTCATAACAGTCCTTCCCGTAAAGAACCGAGAGGTTCTTGAAATGATAATGTAACATGAAAATATATTGTTTACAAGTGCCGGTTCTTTTGGTGAAAGTTTCAAATGTCTTATCGTCTTCTGATTAACTTAAATTAGATCTATAGCTGTACCAGTCACCCTTAATTTTGTCCATGTTGCAGAATTTCATGAATTGTCCGCCACTGATTCGCAAAACTTTATTACTCAATTGATTAAACATAACATACACAATTGGTCATTACAACCCTTCAGTCAGGATTACGACCTAGAATCTCACACCATTATGTTGTGTGTGCCAATTTTAGACATGAGTGGCAGGACCTACAGTTTAAAGACGATTCCGAATGATAGATTTTTGATAAACTTTTCATGGCAATTTTATTTACTCCCAGAGTTTTTGCCAGAAATCTGCTGAGAGGAAGTCGCCTAAGAAATATTTTTTCATCTTTCGTTTTGTTGGAGATGTCTGACCTGGGGTTTGAACCGTGGCCTTACGTCTAATAAGCCTCTACTACGGCGACTCATTGACGGAATTGTTTAAGAGAATAGTGAAATCTAATCGTATGACAATATGGCTTAGGTGTTGATCTGATCGGAAACAATTTAGAGGGAAACGATTTTAGGAATCTGTAATTTATTTTATTCATTTAATTTTTTCTTACAATCCTTTTGATAAAAACTAATATTCATTTTAATTTCGAAAAATCGGTCTGAACAGAGGAACTACTCAAACGAGTAATACATAGTAATCGTGTATTGTCAAAATAATTTAAGTCCGTCCCTGAAAGTTAAATGAGAACATTGAAGCCCATGTTCCCTCTTTACGATATAATGCTAGACATAAGCCCAATAGGTGAGGAAACCTAAAGGTTCTCCTTTGGAGTTTAAGGAAACTTTTCATGCGCCCGTTATCTAACCTTTCCCAGATGTGCAGGCTAATTCATCCGGTACTCGTATGATAAGACTGCTGTTTCGTTCTGCCCGTATGTCCGATATTTCTGCTGCAATGGTCCGGTAGACTTATCAAGTAAGTCATGTCTATCAGTGAAAATATGATAATGATGTGATATTGCGAAATATTTTGAAAAAAAAAAAACAACTTTTTTTTAATAATTGTATCGGACTCAGTGATAAGTTTATGATCGCTCTTACCACATCGGCCGCAAAATTATCCGCATGTGAAAACAGTGTGTGTTTTCAATACAAAAAATATAAAATTAAATGAAACTGAAATAAAATAAAAAATTAATGGCAAAAATGTTTAGAAAATTTTCAAGAGGCTGTGTTTATAGTGTGGCTATGTGTGTGGCACATCTAAAGAAATCATTTCAATTTGATTAAAAACGCACATAAAATAAACGCAAATCAAATTAATGTTTACGAAACGATTGAAGTGCTAAGAAGAGTAGTCTTACCACCATCGCTCCCCTGTAATTTTCTTCCACTCTACAATTTTATACGTTGTGGTATAACAATATGCCACAAAATTTGATGTGTATGCCACACAATTTGATGTGTTATGATATAAGTCTGCCTGTAACAGCCACAGTGTTTATTTGTCTACCACTTGTTGAATGTTAAGCAAACAAAAAGATGCGGATGCATGGGATACAAGGCCATAGTCACCACCAGAAGCGTGTTGAACATTTTTGTTTACTATTAACAATATGATTATTTTCTTAATACAATATTTACGCTACTGTACTATAAGTGATAAAGGTATCTGACGTTAGTGCTGCTGTTTGTAACAGTTTTAATACATATGCCTTTCAATTCTCAGTTGAATTAATGTTTCCATCAAAATAAATTTTTATTTTTAATCATCATTTTCAATTATTACAAATTATATTAATTCTAAGATAAATACTTTAACGTTTTTTACCTTTTTTAAAAACGTTTAAAATATGAGTTGATAGATTGCAAATAAAGATAAAAATTAATTTGGGTTTAGTTTTAAATAAATTCTTTATTGTTCGCACAATTCCGTGTGTCACCGTGTGCCGTGTTCACAACTTGATGTAGACAACAACAATTTGCTTTGCTTGTTATTATTCTTTACACTCTTCTGCGTAAACACTAATACTGTAGTTATCCACACGTAACGTAACATACCGTAGCGAACGTTCTCTTTTTAGCATATGAAGAACAATGTAAACGATTACCGAAACGTTCTCTCTCGTTAGCAAAACGGAACGATCTGTATAAAACAGAATTCTCCCACGTTTTTACGTGACATTTGAACATGAGAGAGGATGAGCAGTGTTGCCACGAAAAAAAGTAATGTAACCAACATTTGGGAAAAAATCACCAAATAAGGAAAAATATGACCAAAATTAAATTCGGAGTTTTTTTTTTTTTAATTTATATTATAGTTGAAACAAATTGAAAAAGAAACAAAAAATAACAAAATAAAATTATAGTCTTCCTAATTATGTAATTAATTTTAACAAACAAAACAAAAGCTATTTTTATAAGAAAAATAATAACCAAATCCGGAAAAATCTACACATTGAACAAAAAAACGGCAACACTGATGATGAGTCTGTATACCAATTTCTATGCATTGTGTTGTGTTCGTTTGTGTGTTGCTTTGTGTTCTGTTTCGTTTTTATTTACATTCTTCGTTGACATATGTATGCCCCGTTTTGAACGTTTCTATAACTACACAAACGTTTTTAAGGCTGCGTACGTTACGATTTTACGTTTCTTACGCTTGGGTAACCAGGGCATAACAATTGTTCGTTAGATCTTTACAACTGAGATTTTCAAACCACGAGTATTCTCTTCACACGCAACTCGTATTCTGCTTTGTCTTGCCTTTTATATTGTAGGGTAAATAGTTTGATGGATGCTCTTGAAGGAGAATGACTCTCGAAATCTCTGTAAATGTAAACATCGTTGTTTCATTGTTGTTTGTGAATTTTGTTTACATTTATTCTGATAATGTTTGTTGTTGCTTCTTGTTTACTTGTTTATCCCCTTTTTTATACTGATGTTGTTGCTATATTTTTGTTTATTTGTTGATCATGTAAACAAGTCCATTGTTTTTGTTCTTGTAGCTTTTGTTTATCATTTTGATGTTAAACTATTTTCGTAACAATAAGTTAAAAGTTATTACTTTCTCCACCAACAACCGTACGAATTCATATAAAATTTCTGAGAATGAATGACTATCCATTTAACAATTAATAAGTCATTCATAAAACTAAATTGCATTGTAGGGGATATCGCATACTACGTCAGACTATTAATTCATAATATAATACACAAACATAATTACGCGATACATTTACCGTAATATGTTTATATAATATTCCTGTAATCTTAAATCTAATTGTTGCTTGCTTAGACAGAACTTTTTTCCACTTGTAGGTTTATTCTCTAAATACCTCTGAGGTTACGAGGTATTTAATTGGAATTTTTAATTCATGAAATAATTTTATTGAAGTGTTTGTGTCCATGGCATTTTAGTAGAAGAAAACACAGAAATTTAATGCAATAATGTATCGAATTACGCTTTAGGGAGCAAATTATACATATATTTTTTAATATTAGTAAATAATGTTTCGCTATTTTATTTATTTATTTATTAACTTGACCATATACTCGGTGTAGTGTCACAGACCAGAGTCTCTGGTGGGAATCGAAACCACGACCCTCACGCTAATAGTCTAGCACACTACGCACTAGACTACCAGGGCACCCTTCGCTATTTTAAAAGGGCCAAATGTTATAAAAGACTTGAAGCAAAATAATCAAATACCATTCTCAAAAGTGATTTTTATGCCTTAGTTAAGCTTTACTATTGCGGCATTGGTCTAATCCTTTAGAAAGAGTAGAATATGAAATAAAGGCTGCTTCAAATTAAACTTTACCCAGTAATGATTCTATAGGAACAGTTGCAAATGTTTTGTTAAGAATTTTTCGATGAGATAATAATTAATCCATTTTGAATAAAGCCATACCATAGTGTTTTGTTTACTATGGCCGTGATTATATAAAGAATGGTTCGGTATTAGTCATCCTATTATTGCACTCAAACATAAGAATTTTTTTCTCTTGAAATTATTTGCCATTTAATTTTTTTCTTGGGTCCATCTTTAACTACACTAGGATGTCGGGCTGCAGGATTAACACAATATTCATCGCATGGCATAGTGATCTGACAAATGAGTCTGACAAGTGAGTGACAACTGTCTCCTGAACAAAACGCCAAACTTTAATTTTTGTAATTGCTTTATAACGAGATTAAGTTATAAGAATGAATGGAGCAGTTAGGTATCTAGATAATCCATGAAAAGAAGGTTAATTCTGTGATATACGGGGAAGAGCAAAAAACATCAAATCGGCTTCATTACTTCAAGCGAAAGTATGCATAGAGAGAACGGGACATAGCAATACTGTCTGATAATTAAGTCGATACCCGAGCTCTTGGGTGCTTGATTCGAGATTAGTATGAGACCCTGTGGGCAAGCCATATTAGTTTGGCATGGAAAATTGCGTCACCTTGGCTTGGAACTCAATTTTTATGGAAATTGAACGTAATGATCATTTAGATGAACTTGTCAGGAGATGAGCTTCCACACCCCTGGTGGGGCTCGAATCTTTCCGTGAAATACTAAGAGAAGATTAAATAAATAAATAAAAATAAAAAAATAAATAAAGGCACCCTAAAAAGAAGGAAGACAGAAAGAGAAGAAGACTCTTGTCATACCTGACGGTTTTAAGACAATCTAAACTTTTGATAATTAAGCATTCAAGAGTAGCCTGAGAGTAGTAACTCGCCTTTTAAACAAACGGTGTGACGGAGAAGCAATAACAATAATAACAATAATAACTAAAACAAATATATCATTCAAAAACAATTGCTTTTAACTGCAATTGCTTTAATGTGCAAAATAAGAATTTATATACCATACTTTTGATTTTGAAGATCTTTAATTATATTAACGAATTAGATCAATTAAAACTTTCATTACTACTGTTATGAATTCGGTAAACGTCAATACTTCATACTTCCGTTGTTACTACGGTAGTATCTTCTTTTAAAGCACTAAAACACGAAGTAATTAAGCAACCAATTTAGAAGAAAATTTCTGTTATTTTCTGTTATTTGTTAATATTTTCTTATTAATTGAAACGGTTTATGTGTCAATAAAACTTATAGTATTCAATAAAACTTATAGTATTTTAGTCTTGCTTTTATTGAGTGTATTATTCTCTAAAAAATGTTGGAATGAATGAATAGTAAATATATTAAACATTCAGACCGTATTTGTCAAGGTCAAGCAGTACTTTAAACTGAAATAACACACTGAATGAAATAGAATCGAATACGAGTTAAAAACTATAGAAAACCAAAATTTAATAAAAGCTACATAATATACACACACACTTATATGCAGATTTATGTAAATTTAATTATAAATTATATTAAAAGTAAAGAATGAATGAATAAAATATATAAAAAAAATAAGTCTCGAAATGACAGACTGACTAAATGAACAATTTAATGTTTTTTTTTTTCACTTCTATTCGAAAAACAGCAAAAACCACATCACAATAATAAAAAAATGTGTACATATCTTTTTTATAAAGACGCTGTAGATATTTGCAATTTTTTTCTGTTTTTTTTTTATTTATAAATTGGATAATTTTCATATTAAAAATAAAAACGGCGGTAAACCAAATGGGAGATGAATATTAAATGACCTCGTAATACTGTACTGTAGTTCTCAGTAAATGTTACAGTGCTCCACTATAGCAGTCATCGTTATATTACATGAGTTATTTTTGTACTGATGATTCGATGCACACATACATACATATTTGTTTACGGAGACCAGGTTTAAAAATTGTGAGTGAACTTGAGAACACACCAGAGAGAGCGGGAGATTCGATGCACATGTATTTGTTTATGGAGATCAGGTTTAAAAATTGTGGAGGAACTTTAGAATACAACAGAGAGAGAGAGAGAGAGAGAGCGGGAGAGCGAAATTCTCGAAATTTATTTTAAAATGTGTAGTTTTTTTTTAATGTAGTTTACATTTTAATGTGTGAAAAGTCTAGTTTTGCCAACGACAGACAAACAAACTATAGTTTGTTTATTTATTTTTTTTATTCTCTTTAAACTGGAATTTATTCACATCGTAATTAGAAAAATTTTAACGAAAAATAAGTTTTTTTTTTATTAATCAAATGTCCGGAATGAAAAAACGGGCGGAAGGAAGAAAGAAACTATTTACATATGTATGTATGTAGGTATGTGAATATATTTCGTTTTAATCTAGCAAAACGTATTTTCATTTTTTTTGATTGGTTTTCGACATGAACTTATTGATTTTCATTTAAAATTAATTTTGTTTCCAACATAAAAAAAACTCGAGCATACTTTCGAGTTTATGCTGTAAAGCCATTTTCAATCAATAATCAGCCACATCATTATGTGCGTTAAATTATTAAAATTAAATTTATAATAAACAATATTAAGTCATCACTATGTGGTCCCTCTCTCCCTCTCCTTAGTTTTGTGTTCGTTTTTTATTAATATAAATATGCCAGAATATATGTATACTCCACAACATAATGTGATAAACTCATTCACTCTTCAATTTTTATCGATTAGACTCTTTTAACCTTAACCTTACCTTCCATCCATATTATATTATTCGATTTTAATTGATATAATCCTATTTTAATAATAATCTTTATGGTTTCCAATGGCACGATTTAAAATTATGAAATTCGAGTTTAATAAATATGATTTGATTTTCATACCTTATTCCTATGTAGAGTTTCTATGATGGATTCGTAAATCCAAATATTTTTACATGTTATGGCGGCAGCATTACGTTCATAGAATATGTTGATAATTAAATTCAAGCTATTACTTCTTAATACGAAACACACATGAGTTTCATTTACAACTAATTTTCTGTTTCATAAGTTGTGCAACACTCGTTTTGTCGAAATAATTTATGGTGAACATGGAAATAAATTTTATCTGAGGAATTGTCTTTTTTTTTTACTTTTTGACTTGCATTGCATTGCTGATGGTCGTTTGATTTTAATTGTTGGCTCAAATTTTGTAAGGCGAGTGGTGAGACTAATTGCAATAACATCTAATTCAGATAGGCTTCATTTCTGTGATCATCTTCCATTTCACAATTTTCAATGATGTTCCCTACACTACCAGTATTTTCGGCAAACCTCCAGTAAGTTAAGTTCTATTATTTAAATTTAAATCGAAAAAAAAAATGTATATTAAAAAATTCGTATTTTATTTCAGAAACAAATATAAATGAAAAATTACATCTTGTGAGTGTACTTTACAACAATTCACTGAAATCTTGCGAATATTCTCCTTTCGTTCACGATGGATCATTATTTAACACTAAACATACCATGATCGGTTGCAATATTTGTATTAGAAAATTCTTACAAAGTGTTATGGCTTTTCCTCATTTGATTTCATGATTTTTTCTTTTAATTTATTCACAATTTATTTGACATAATTCGTGTATATTTTTATTTCTTTTAATCTGATAGTCTTTTTTTAAAAAGCGCTTGCGGTACAAGTATGTGCACATTAATTCTTGGTATATTTAGTGTTAAGTATCTTCCATACAATCGAAAAAGTGCTTTAAGACTTCCTCCTAGAAGATGTGCTAATAATATTGCCTAGATTTGTTCAGTTATTATTATTATTATTACTGTCATTGTTGGGTAGAGGAATAATGTACTGCAACCAGACGATCTATAGTTGTATCCTCGACCTGCAATATTGTTACTAAAAAACTTATGTTTACTACTTGATAGGCATTTAAGTGTGCCTTTCTAAAATGCATTAATGATACACCAATTCCAAACGTGCAGCGATTGCTATCCTGAACAAACGATCTTGAATTTTACAATGCCCGGCCATATTGCCGGCTATTGCTTTCAAATACTCAAATCTCTTTTCACTATAATTACTTAGCAAAAGTTTTGATTGTATCAAACTCCTCCGACTTGAGAAAAGAGTCTTCGTCTAACTCTATCTTCCATTTCGTTAAGTATAATTTTCCAAATTGTTCGAGCTACGCCACAGAAAGGTTTCGGCCTCAGTGGCATGGAAGCTTAGTTCCTGCCAAGCTCTTCTGTCTGTTTATTGTTTTAAATTCCCAAGAAACTTGAGATACAGCAAGGTGAGACCCTATTTTCCCTACCTTGTTGATTCAGTCGTATGGAGCTAACTCCATAGGAACTAAGTGCTCGGATGTCGGCTTGACTGTCAGATAGTATTATTATGTTCCATCCTCTGTATTTTCTCTGCAAGTTACACAGTGTACGGTTTTTAAAGGAACAAGCTTGCATTTGGAACATATCACCATCGATTCCAAATATTTACTTTAGGAACAAACACCCCTATTTCTCTTCCATTATCTATCAGTTTAGCGTCTAAATACATCTGATTTTTCAGGTCACGATGTCTTCTGATAAAAAGATCATCATGATTTTGAAATTTACTTCCATATGCAATAGAACTGGAACAGGTTCGAATTGACTTTATACCTCATTCAATTCTATTTTCCAAATATTTATTTTACCCATGAACATGCTTCCATTTCGCAAGTTTCCTACTTTTGTTAAATGACACTACTGCTGTTTTATCCTTACCCCCTTGCTATTATATTGTAACTCGTTCTTGTATCGTTGGTATGCCTGCCTTGGATAACTTCTTCAATAGTTCATCCACAATTAGAACGCACATCAATGGTGAAATGGTGTAGGCAACCACTGGTTGTGCAGACTCTATGTTCACTGCGTCGTCATCTACATACATTTGTATTCTTATATCGTTTAATATTTCACTTAAAAAAATCAAAGATATATCTCTGAATAAGGGTGCCCTGGTAGTCTAGGGTGAATGACGTGATTTCGATTCCAACCAGAGACTCTGGTCTGTGACACTACGCCGAGCATATGGTCAAGTTATTCAGCTCGTATATAATTAAAAGATAATTACCTTCCTATCTCTTATTGCCTCTATTTATTAAAAGATTCTCCATTGAATTACAGCCCTTAAATTAATTTTCCACTGGATAACGGAATGTTGCCGTTGTTTAGTATTGTAATGATGACGTATAATGTTATTTAAAATGAGCTTTTTTTTTTTGAATCAAAAAATGTCAATATTTTATCTCTATTTGTTATTCTATGAAATATTTTTATTTAAATATGCACTTGGATCAGCCATAAACTTTTAAGCCTTACACTGTAGTGAAATTGAATAAGAGATCATCACATTGATGTGATCAAATTGTTATTGGTTTTTAAAATATCATACATATTCTAAATATTTGTAATAGATATGTCTTTTATTTTTATAATTTTGTATTAAAATTTATTTATTTATTTATAGCAACGGCCTTTCTTCTATGCACAGAACCTTGTAATTTTAAATAGCAAATGCATGTTAATTACAATGTAATTTGACTTTTGAAAATAACTTACAATCTTTCACAAATAATCGTAATAACATGATGTAAAATATTATTAACGGATAAGTGATGGCCAAATAAGTACTGAATCCCAATGAACACCGTAGTAATATTAAATAGCAGATAAAAATTTCATTTCTAAAAGTTTTCTAATGTTAATATATTGATATATTGAAAAGATTAATTTTTTTTTAATTTAAGTAATCAATTTCTGTATGTAATCAACGCTTTTTGCTGATGCTTTGACCTCAACTAAAACTATATAAATTACGATATCATATAGTGTATCTTTGTGAACTGGTTTAAGAACGTTCTCTATATACAGTGTTGGAAAAAATAATAGGGACACATACATTTTTCAATATATTCTTATATTTTTATTTACTTTCCATAAATATTACAAAGTATATACATTAAATTAAAGGTATTCAAATAGTTTAACTAATAAAATAAAAATAATTGACTAGTTCTACCAAATTCTTAAAAAAATTATAATTTATTCGAAAAAGGCCTGGAAAAAATAATAGGGACACTTTATGTTATGCTAAAAATATGTATATTTTGTTAAACATTACCATCATTTCCAGATATTATTTCAATATTTGGTTGAAGCACCTTTAATTTTTATTACCTACTGACAGCGACGATTCATAGATCCCACAAGATTCGCACAGACGTCAGGGGGAATTGAATACCATGTTTTTTTAGGACTCCCCAGAGGTGTTCATTGGGATTTAAGTCCGGTGATTGGGATGGTCACTCCATTACAGGCACCTCATTCTGTTGAAACCACAATTTGACGTTTCTAGCGGAATGCTTTGGATCATTGTCTTGCAGAAATTCCCATTTAAGTGGCATTTCGTCCTCGGCAAACGGAAGCATTTTATTCTACAGAAAATATATGTAGTCTGCTGTACACATTTTTCCCTGAATCCAAACAATAGGGCCAACGCCAGATGCCGAAAATCACCCCCATAGCATTATCGATCGACCCTCCACCATGTTTGACTGTCTTTTCGAAAGAAGTGTGAGTTAGGGTCTTTCTACATGTGACCAACGATATACTATAACGATGTATATTCAAAAAGATGAGTAGAATCGAATCATACTCATAATTTCTGATACTTATAGGCATTCATACTTATTTTAATATCATACTCATACTGCTCATATTTAAATTTTTGTAGTACTCATCATATTCACACTTAACAATACGTATGATGTCGATTCACTCGAATCCCTCATAAGTATTATAAATATTTTTCTAAAGTTATGAATCTGAATGAGTAGGCTTATGAATCAAACATATTTCGACAACGTTGTACTGATACTCATTGCAACCTGTAGTTATAAAACAACGTTATAGTGAGTACGAATGAATCAGAGCAGATAAATTTCAATATTGTTGACTCACTTTTATTCAAAATTTCATGAATCCTTACGAGTAGCAAAAAGCGATTCATTGCCGATCTCTGATATGTACAATAATTTTGTGTTTTAAGATCTAAAATAATAAACGAAACATTCATGATTTTTGTTATACACTCGTATTATATTTATGATTCAGTCTGAGTCCATTTGAAGCTTCTTTATTTTATATTTTGGTTTCGTATTTTTTTTAATAAAAATGCATGTCGTTTTTAATTATTCCGCTAGTTAGAGACTAAAATATTAACATAATTTTTTTTTTAAATAAAATTATTTAAATTTAGAACATAAACTTTATTTGTCATTTAATTACATATTTTATAGCCACAATACTATTAGCCTGAAGTGTGTTTTTACGTATTATTAATTAATCATAGTAATATAAACTATTTATAAATATATGTACATATATTTATTAATTATAAGAATAACGATGGCATTTATTAACATTTGCATGATTAATATTAAATAGAATTCTCTTCATTTTTTTTTTTCTTTTTGCAAATTTAATATTCTTAAATTCTTCTACTACAGAATTAATAATAATTTTTTTATTTTTATATAATATGACTTGATTTAAACGCATTAAAAAATAAAATTAATTTTCAATTTTTTTTATTTTTATTTTCTATTTGGGCATATCATTAGTACGTGAACATGAGCCAGACTCTGAAGGTTGGGAAGAGCACGAAAATTCAAGGACACATTCCGTTAAATTTAATCCCGATATACCTACACAAGAGAAGGATACACCATTCACGCGTCAAAATACTCCACATCCTAAGGAATTGAGGGACAAGGCTAAGAAATTATTGTCCAAAAATCGTACCGATGAGGGACCAAGCGTTTCAACGAATTTGGATACATTAACCGAAGAAGTAAGTAATAAAAACGATGGAAATCGATTATTCTCTGTGATCAACTATTGCTTGTTTGTTTGGAACTGAATTAAAACTAAGAATATTATTTGCCGATAGAATGCATTACCCAAACAGAATCGAGAGATTTCAATGTAAACATATTGTTGAAAACTGTCACTTTTCAGCTTATGATCAACACTATAATTTAATTTATTGTTTAATGTAGCTTTATGATTGCCAATTTAAGAATTCAATATAAAATATCAAATGAAGCTAAAAATTAACGAATTAATATGATTAGAAATTTATCCTTATTTCTAATTTTTTTTTCTAGGGCTTAGTATTTTTATAGGAATACAGACAATTTGCTCAGACTCTTTTAGAAAACATTGAATATAAAGTTTAAAGGGTTTATTTAATTTTAATATTTGCTTTAGAGATATACATGATTTTATTTAATATTTATATTTCTATCAAGTGACTTGTAAAATCACTTAGGGCCATTATTACAACTTGCCGTTAACTAAAGGGAGGATTTTAACGGGCAGATAAATTGTTTTTCGTTATTATGAGTATCCAATAAGATAGAAGTGATCGTTAAGCTAAGGGGAGGATCATCCTACCTTTAACATTTAAAGGTCACTTTATGGTTAAACTTGCCAATATTATATATTATTTTCATTATGTCAGCTTGTTATGGCAAATTTTTGAAAAATTTTATCAGTAAGTTGTAATAACGAAAATAAGTTAAAGGTAACTTTCCAGTTCCCTTTAGCTGAAGGTACCTTTAACTAACCCCAAGTTTAACGACAAGTTGTAATAATTTCCCTTAAAGTAACGATTCAATATTCAAATTTTAAAGTGGTGAAAATCTGCAATCTGAAATTGATTATTGTGTTATGTAAACGTACATATATGGTCTTCCATTTCTAATATTTTACATTGAATTCTTCTGTTATTTTATTCCATTCAATCTAAGACATCCACTAAAATTTTCTAGCGTTCTTTATTAAAATGCTAATTCTCCATGTTTATATATTACAGAAACATCCATTGTTGGTGAGACAAGACTTGAATTCAACACCAGTGGAGAATTTAGTCGCGTCAAAAACCGCTTTTCAAGTCGAGCAACAAACCCAACAAGCAACACATCAACAAACTCAACAACAAACAGTTTTAGCAAAGACCCAAACACCGACACCTTCTGGTGGTGGTGGTGAACAAACATCACAACCACCTCCACCACATGTTAATATTAAACCAGAGAATGTTAACATTATAACAGCTGCGTCAAACACTAACACAAACGATGATGATGAGGACCGTGACGACGAAGAAGATGATGAATATGTAAGTAATTATGAACTATATTCCCTTAAAAGAAATTAATTTTAAAGTCAATTATTATTGAAAATGTTTAAGGATCAGTCAGAAAGACGTGTAGGCTTCCAAGTGGACGGCGAAGGAGAAGATGATTTCCGTAATAGACCACCGAAATTACACCGACGGTATGCATTTTATTTCACTTAAGCAATTTTCGTTAATATATTCGGTTTTATTACTTTCAGTGATACACCACATCATTTAAAAAATAAACGTGTTCAGCACAATATCAACAGCAAAAAAGACCATGAAATCTTGACCAATGCCTTGCAACAAGAATCGAAACAAAAATTGCAACAAGTACAACCTGTTCAATCGCCCATTGCTGAAAATCCTTCAGCGGAACAGAGTGAACAAGAGACCGATAATAGTAACAGTTACGTTAAACAATCACAACAGCCACCGTTTGAGGCTCCCCTCTCTCCCATACAATCACCAGCAGTTATGGTTACATCCACACTTCTACCCACACAAAGTGTCAGTCATCCTTTAGCCTCGGTTACCGATGGTGAGTACTAAATACAGTCATAAACACACGCTCAAACACTTATATAATCTCACTCAAATAATTTTCACAATAATACTCTTCTTGGTGATGGGTCCTATTTTATTACAATAACTTCTAACGCTCCTTGTCAAAACATATAGCCGAACTTTAACTACCAAATGAAATCAATGCAAGTCCATTATTTTGAAAAAATGAAGACTTTTCTTGCTCTACTTTTTCTATATTTTCATTGTACTGTATTTTAATTCTTAATGAATATTTTTCTTTTATTATAAATTCGTATTTAGTAATAATGTCATTGTGTTTTATTTATGATTTGTATTAATTGTTTCTTATTTTCTTTCTTTTTTATAATTATTATAATTTATTTTTATTATTTAAATAAATTGAATACAGTTTTTATTCTTTACATTTTATTACTTTACATTTTTTTATTTTTTTTTATTTATTTGGAATACATACTGTTATTTGTTGATCATTTTTCATTGAAAATATTTAAAAATAAGTTTTACAGTTGGCGATTAGTAAAGAAGATTTTATAATTATTTTTCAATTTTTCATCAATGACTGTTTTTACGCTTTGTGAGGATATACCATATCGGCATTGTTTTATTACTTTTCTATATACAATACTTAAATTATATGCAAATTGTGATTACTCTTGCAAATTTGCCTTAAAGTAAGCGATTTCTATCTTTAAACTTAAGTAAAACAAAATTTTTTATTCGTTTGAAAGACCTATTGATGGCATTATGTGTAGATTATAACATCGTGCAAACGTTTGTTACGTTTATTCCGGATGGAGTGCATCCGAAATGGACAATTTTCCATGACTCACAAATCAGGGGATAGGTTATGCTGGTTTCGAAAACCGCTGTGGTTTGTGACTTAAACGCATACACCCACGACTTAAGAAAACTTCACAAGAAAAAATATAACGGGATTAAATCGCGAGATTTCCATGCCACCAATTTGCTCGTGTAGGATGTCCAATGTGGTATGAGCTGTATAACGCGTACCGCCGTTCTATTTTGGAATCACATGTTGCTTATGTCCAGATCATTCAATTAAAGCCAAAACAAATTGGTAAACATCGGTCTGTAGAACTCGTTGGTTGACGTTGTACTTCATTTTCAAAAAATGCGGACCGATGATGCAAGAAACTTAACATCCACATAAAACGGCGACTTTTTCGGAATGCATTAGACGCTCTTGGATTTCATGTGGATTGTTATTGTCCTAAATTTAACAATTTTATTTGTTCACATATCCATTTATCCAAGAATGGGCCATATGGCTGCAAATAAATTGTCAATGAAAATTAGTTTAAGTTGCCAACTGCTCCAACACATGTCACTGTATATGGTGGTTAACCTTCCGGTCCTGGGTCAGTTGAATTTTGTATACGTGCAGGCCGAAGTCACGACGTATAATTTGTAAACTTGTAGTCTGCGAAAGGCACAGTTCTTCTAAGTTACTGTCCTGCAAACTTTCAATGACAACGTCGGTATTTTCGGCATATCTTGCGTTTCGTTCACAAACCGATGTAGGTCGAACGGTTCTGAACAGTCTTATTACTTGCACGTGTTTTTGAATTCTATATCCGTCCATGGTGATTTCACAAAACAGCCTGATTAAATTGAAATAATCAATTGTCAAAGTTCAAAATTCTCTGCTGGAACACCCGACATTTCGTGATAAATACGGTAATCTCTGCCGAGGCCTTTAATATACAAGTGGGACTGATAACTTGATAGAAAACTTTCATTGATGACTTAGACGACAAATAAGGTGGCATTATAAATTGTCATTCCCAAACAACAAAGCGACACACACAACAAATAACGAGAATATGTATGGGAGGTTGTTCTAGAAACTGAAAAAGGTATGCTTTGAACCTGATGTTGATGAAGATAAAGGTGATGTCGATAATTATCTAATGGGTTTATAATAGCATTATATGATAGATATATTCAATAAGCAGAACTTTTTTTCTGTTGGAATTGAATCTCAAAACAAGAACTAAAGGAGTATATGAGAAAACCACACTCACCCATGGAAAAATAGTGCACCTTTATTTACACAATCTTCTCTTGTCTTCAGATACGTCTGGTATATCCTCTGTGTTACGAAAACTTTCTATATTTTTCGGAGCGCATACCATTTTGGGTTAAAAAATTTTGCGTTACTTTCAGAAGCTTCAAAGCAAGAATCGAACCACAATTCGCAAGGTCAGCTGGATTCATATGAAGGTAAACATATTGTTCTTTACAAAAACATTTATTTTTCTGTTCTGTAAATCAGCACTCCCATTTTGTTAATTTTTTCTTTAACTGCTTATAATTACGAAATACATGAACAAACATACATACATAACTGGCCATTACAACCCTTCAGACAGGATTATGACCTAGCGTTTTTGCTAGAAATCTGCTGATAGGAAGTGGCCGAAGAAATATTTTCATATTTTCGTTTTGATGTCTGACCTAGGAAAGAACATATCATATAATAAATGACATTCTAAAAGAAATTTATGACTTTTCCCGATCTATTGACCAAATCACTTTCACAGCATAAAGATTAAATGAATAAAATTCTCTAAAATTTTTTGAGGAATTTTTAAGAATACGTTGTGGCCTTTAATTTATTTTTATTAATTATCAAAAGTCCTTGTACATGTCATTCCTTGTATGTGTGTTTGGCTGAAATTTCCACGTAAAGTGTGGAAAGCAAACGAAGGAATTATAATTTATGACAGAAACAAGTTAAGGAGTTAATACCTGTAAAATTTCGGATTTCAGTTGACAGACAGTGTTGTGAGAGTTGAACAATTTAAATTCAGCATGAAAGATGAACCCTTGTGTTGTAGTTTGTAGAGGAAGTTTTCTCGAATGAAATGCAGTATATATTCGCTTTGATGTCATTTTCTTTTAATACTTTGTTTATTTACTTTTTAAATGGATTCAAAGAAAAAAGAAATTGAAAATAAATTTTGTTTAAAAAAAAGACGAGGGAGGTATAAAATGCAGAATAATCTCTATCCCCCCTTTTTCTCAAAGTAATGAAAGAACTGAAACCATCAGAGTCAGTCGTCATGCAATGAATTCTTTATAACCTGTAACACTAATTATGCATATAAGTTGGCAAAAACAATACCAACAAAACGAATAACAAAAATTTTAAATCCCCCTTAGGAATATGTTCATATAGAAGAATACGAGACGCCATCAATCAATATTGTATTGTTGCCTGATTTTGTTACCTTTCTTTTGTGATTTTACCCATGATTTCAGCATTTCACAGAAAATATTATTGATTTGAACTTTTTCTGTTGCACCAAATAAACATGCAAAACAATAGCAATAAATACAATAACAAATCTTTTTTTTCTGAACGACTACATAACTACACTGTTTCCAACAGTATAAACTTCATTAAAGATTTTTTAATATCAATAAACGTACTATTATTGAAAAATTCGTTTTAATGAAAAGGAAAAAAATGAATACAAATACTTACGTACGCAAAAAAAATGGTAAATATTTTCTTACCATGTGCTCATTTGAATGAATCAAATAAAAAAGAAAAAAAAGATTTTTCTTCTAAAAATGATTCACAGTCGCAAAAAAAAATGCATGAAAAAAATTTTTTCTCTCTGGTAATGACTTTGTTAATGCTGTGAAATTTCTTTGCAATATACTAAAATTTTTCTGACATTGCTGCATAGTTAGAATTATTCCATACAGATTACGTATGTAACAGAGATCAGCAATGAGTATTCAAAAAGGTGAGTAGAATCGAATCATACTCATAATTTCTGCTACTTATACGCATTTATACTTATTTTAATATCATGGAACCTCTACTCATATTCAAAGTTTGAAGTACTCATCATATTCATACTTAACAACACGTATGATGTTATTGATTTCGACTCTCCATAACTCAACATATACAAGAATCACAAAATAAGTATGATACGCGTACGAACACTAAAATACTCACTAGTTGTGAGCTCGCTCTGCTTCCTGCTCTGTATTTTTTTCTTTTTTTCTGAATACAATAATAACAAAGACTGTAACTTTTGATGAATGATTCGAGTCCCTCGAATCGTTATTTATTCAGTATTATAAGTATTTTTCTAAAGTTATGAATCTAATTGAGTAGGCTTATGAATCAAATATATTTCGAATGGTATGAGTTTAATGTCAACATTGTACTCATACTCATTGCAACCTGTACTTATAAATCAACGTTGTAGTCAGTACGAATGAATCAGAGTACATAGTTAAGTTTCAATATTGTGGACTCACTTATATTCAAAATTTCACGAGTACTTATGAGTAGCGAAAAAACGATCCATTGCAGATGACTGGTATATAACCTGGTATATTGTTTCTTCATACAAAAAACCGATTGGTAACGATTTTTTTAATCATGTGCGATTTTGCATCTCCTGACGGCTAAAACTGGTCTATTGTTTGAGCTTAACACCTACAGAAAGTCAAATTGTTCACAGTAATGTTTCGAATTTTGAGTTGATAACTTGTTTTATATGATTTCATACTTATTTCAGCAGACACGCAGCAAAACTATCATGACCGTTACCTAACGATAATAAAATCAGACGGCGAACACAGTTATTGATTGGTAGTATCCAGAATTATTAACATTTTCGTATTTACGAGCGTTAGCTTTAATGTTTTAAGCATCAATTCGTTTATTTCGCGACGAAATTTCGTGAAATTCAATAGAAACGGTGTAAAAGAAATGTTTATATACGAGCCGGGTAAAGTGGAATGCTTTAAGTGATGATGGCGGTAATGATGTTTCAAAAATGACGACGATGATGATGTTGCTGATTTTCGTTGTTCTGTTATTGTTGTTTTACTGGTTCAATTCACCTGTGCAACAAGTACCACTGTCATTGAAGTGTGTGCCAGTGGCTTACAAGAGAAGAATGAGAGAAAAAAAGCACAAATGCACAGTTGCATGAAAAATGAAAACATATGCCACACGATATTCGCACGACAGATGTTTGTCTGTTGGTGTTAGGTTTATAGAGAATATGATTGAAAAACACAATATGATTGAAATCAATCAATAACTGCAATTTTTTTTTCTTCCACAGTCCTAAAAAACAGCTACGGTTGGTTATGCATACATTTGCAGATGAACATTTGTACCACACTTTTGTTCAAATTGCTTTGATGTTGCTTTAGTTTTTTTCTAATTTTAATGTCTGACATGCATTTGCTTTTATAGTTTTATTTTTCCATATTTATAGGTTTTTTTTCTTTCTTAATCTTTTTAAATTTCGTTTTCACTTTATAAAGAGCAACACTATACTTATGTGGAATTTATAGTTCAATATTTAAAAATATTATTAAAATATGCCAAAAATATGACGAAAAATTACCCGTGGGCTGAACATGGAAGTCAAATTCGCTACAAAAATAGCTACACTTCGTAGAGCATTGCGATAAAATTACTATGTTACTTTTATGGCATATAAATTGCAGTTTTTGGTTTCTGAATTGTTTCATTCTGTTGAGAATCTGATTTCTAGTCGATCGGTTACAATGGCTTGAAAACTGCATACGCAATTATGAGTGGTATAACCAATCATACCCTGAGTGGTTACTAATTCTGAAATTTGCATGCAAAGTCTCAGTTTATATTAGAAGACCACCGATTACAGAGAGTCGTGATTCACATTAGAGATTCGCTAGGTTATTGTTTAAGTTTAAGGTTAAGCAAAGGCATTAAATTAGAATAATTTTGGTAAATTCGTATGATCTTCTAGGATATACTAAAGAAAAGTTTTAAAAATAAATTGTAAATACTTATTAAGTGTGCGTTCGTTCTATATTAGCAACAATATTTTATACTGTTCAGTTCCAGTTCAATTTAACTCGAAATAACTAAAATCTCTTTCAATCTGATAGATCTTAGAAGACAAGGATAATAATATACAATAAGAATAACTTTTCAAACTACGGAATAATATATAATATTATATTAGCATACCATACTTATTTTGTGAGTCGTGTATATGTTGCGTAAAGGAGTGTCGAAATCAACAACATCATACGTGTAGTTTAGTATGAATATGATGAGTACTTCAAATTTTGAATATTAGTAGAGGTTCCATGATATTAAAATAAGTATGAATGCGTATAAGTATCAGAAATTATGAGTATGATTCGATTCTACTCATCTTTTTGAATACTCATTGCTGATCTCTGTTCGGAACGTATTAATAGTTTGGTCGACGGTCATGAAATGTAACATAACGATGAGTAACAGGATAATCAATTAATAATCAAAAATTACTATTAAATGTTATCCGCAAGTCAACAGGAAAAGACTAAGACTGGGTAATACCAAAAAACTGAAGCTATCATAACGGAAATGTGTAGCCAAATATAATTGATGATGGTTTTCGTGATAAAAAATAATATGCAAAAAAAAAAACAATATCAAAACTAAGCAATAAATGTGTATATTTTATTCCATTAGATCTATGACAAGAGTTGTATATGTTTTCATTGAACAACTACTGTAGATGCACATTTTATGACTTAATAAGTTTTGTTTTT
Organism: Sarcophaga variegata; assembly: GCA_932273835.1. Taxonomy (NCBI): domain Eukaryota; kingdom Metazoa; phylum Arthropoda; class Insecta; order Diptera; family Sarcophagidae; genus Sarcophaga; species Sarcophaga variegata. The sequence continues at coordinate 76,522,901 of OW026359.1, forward strand.
CTTTTTCTCTAAACATTTGTAGTCACACAACTCACAATCCAATCCCATAACTTTATCTCTTGCCGTCACAGATTTTTTGGAATATTTTTCACGAATAAATTTGTTTGAAGAGATAAGCATTTCAATAAGTTTGACTATGATCAGTTTCATTCATTTTTTTGCCCGATTTGTTATATAATATCAGTCTCAATTATTAGAAATACAGTTTGTCTTACCTTCTAATTAAATTTATTAACATTCCTCGCATATTTAATTATATTTTGCCATTCATTTCCTTAAACAAAAATTTGTTAATTTTGTGTCCAATGCCACCTCAAAGATAATTGTTTTCCCAAACTGTGTTGTGCTGCGCATTTATTAAATTAAAAGAAAAAATTATCACAATGAATCTCAAAGTCGCAAGAAGATGAAATTATTATTTTTTAAATTAAATAGGAGACGAGAGTTTTTATAGCATGAATTATAAACGTATAAATGAAATTCATATGCCACCTCATACTCATACCACATAACGCTAATGAAGCATATTCTAAAAATATTAAATTATTGGTTTTAATTTAAAAATATACTTTTTTTTGTTGGCACATATTTGCCAACTCTTTCCGCAGATGCTAGTTGTGGCGTTTTGTTTTTTTTTCTTTCTTTGTTTTTTGTTGCCAGGGAGCCGGGCAAACGGCCAAGTCAGTCAAATCTCTGAGTCAATTAGGCTCTTGTTAGAGAAGTGCAAGTTAATGCAGAGTAAACTTTTTTATTTCTATTTGTAAAAAAAAACTTCCCTATGAATTGCGTATTTGAGAGTGCAACATATTGTTGCGAATTTCACGAAAGCATCACGAAAACGGGGATCAAAAAATAACTTTTAATTTTAGATGCCACAATATGTGGTGCACGTATGTATATGTACATATACTTATTTAAACACATACTTGCATACGATTTATTAAATTTTGGAATATGCTGTAAAAACAGGTTGACTGACAAAAAATAAAATTTAAAACAAAAAATTTCTTGTCATGCATTGATGATTGGGTGTTACGTATTAAATACTGTAACCGACACTTTTCGACGCAAATATGAAAAACTATTGGACATACATATACACACACAAAGAAATGAAATCATTGGTTTCTGTAACCAAGTTTTGTTTCACTTCCAAACTTTTTTCCGAAATAATAGCAGAGTTGATGATTTAAATGATCGCCGTAATTTATTAGGTATTGTGTTAGCTTACCAAACAAGAGCTTATGAGTTCAAATCTTAGCTCGGACATACCCAAAAAAAAAAAAAAAACATTTCTATCGACGTCTTCGTATCACCAGTTTTCTGGCAAAGTCAGCGTTAAACTGTAGATTCCGCTACTCATGGACAAAAATAATCATAAATGTGGTGTGCGAGAAGGTAGTAATTATTTAATACTGACTCAAGAGTTGTAATGTCCAAAAAGTAAGTAAGTAAGTACGCTTTAAATTCCTGGTGGTTTAAACAATTTATTTGTGCTGAGTGTGCTTACAACACCTCTTGTTCTTGCCTTTATCACATTTTATAACACAAAGTAATAATTAATTTCAAGTGTAAATTAATTTTTCCGTTCTCTTCTTTGGTTCTAATCTTCACTTTGATTTAAAAATTTAAAATCAAAATAATTAAATTATGATAAAAATAAGACCAAAAGAATATCAAAAAACACTAGAAAAGTATAAAAAAGATTGCATTTGATAATGAAAATTAAGCAGCAACACGATGGTTCCATTAACTGGTGTTATAAAGGAAATATGATTTTAATTCAAAGCCATCTCGATATGATATGTGCGGTTGTATTAGCAATGTACTTTTAGCTCTGAGATTTTTTGATGGTTCTGGCATTCTTAACACACTTCTATATTGTAACTCAGAAGATTTCGTAATCTTGTGTAGGCAGAGCTTTTTTAAAGCAATGAGCGAACTTTTTTATTCAATCTTCGTCAAATAGAACCCAAAATATCTTTCCGGTTTAAGTTTCTTTCTGAAATAATAGTAACACACCATTTGGAAATTCATGACACTTTTTAATACTAACTGATATATGGAGAATGCTTGACGTTGACCAATGCTACCATAAGTCGTTTAATTTGGTTATATTTTTGATGAACTTGTCCACAGTTCAAACCCCAGTTCAGACCTCTCAAACAAACGTGATAAAATATTTCTTCGGCTACTTCCTCTCAACAGATTTCTGGCACAAATTCGGAGAGTTAATGAAATTGCCATTAAAAGCATCTCAACAATTTGCCGTTCGGAGTCGACTTTAAACTGAGACCACTCATGTAAAAAATTAACACACAAAACATAAGTGGTGTGAGAAGCTAATCCTGAATGAAGGGGGGTTGTAATGACTATGTATGTAATGATTACGAATGTATATTTTAAATTCTGTTTAATGGACGATGTCCTGGCTGTTTTTTTCGCAGTTTCCTGGATACAAATTTTATGTTTTTATGTGAGAATTCAAGGGGCCAAAACAAAATCGAAAAATATAGACTGACAAGCAATTTGCATATGTGATAACAGTAGCATATCTTTGATTACTAACAGATATATAAACATAGGCATTGAATTTAATAAATGTGTGCTAAATAACCATAACCATTTTTTTGGCCGAACCTTCTCCATTGTTATTGTATCAGAAAGGCAATTGTGTGTATGGTATCATGTAATATAATGTACCCGTGCAAGCCAATGCTATTGAGAAGTATTAGGCTTTAGTCAATAGTGTTTTGATAGAAGCAAAAAATCCGAAATGCAAAACTTGGTAACATATGACAGGATAGGAAGGAATATGATAGGAAGGAACTTGAAGAATAATTAAAAAATTATTAGAACCTATTGAAGACCTAATATTTTATTTTATGGACTGGAATTTTAACAATATTTTCTTCAATTTAAATAAATATTGAAATAATTTATGATAAAATTTAATTTTACTAAAATATGTATGCCGAAATTATCTGCGAAGTTAACCATTCGTGACTTTGTAGTCATATTAACACTACCGATTTATTAGAGCATCACCGCTATGTGTATTAAATACAAATTTTGTTTTATTTAAGGAACTATGGAAACTTGTTTCTTCCCAATTTTAGCTAGTTTTATGGTTGATTCACTAGGCTCGAACAGAGTATTACAGAGAAAAATCTTTCTTTAGAAACCTGATAATTTAAAAGCGCACTTTAATACAATATTCTATTGAAAATTACTATACTGAGCAGTTTTGCAAAATATTACAAGACATTTCACGTCTTTTTTTTGTTCTTTAAAGTAAACGAAAAGCTTTCTCAACTGCTTGACAAGAGACGGCGAATTCAAATGTCTTTGCGTGTGTTTATTCTGAGTGGTAAACAGAACGGTATAAATATGTATACATATGTATATTCATTATACACATCACACACCAATACGCACATTGCATGCAAACGTTTTTATATAATTCCTGCTCTTCGAATATCCATCATGTTCTTAAGATTGTCCTTACCTGCCATAAAGATGGTCTGCTGTACATATTGTTTATTTATTACTCATACGCTAAAGGGGGATTCTCTTGTTTATAAATTATAAATAAAAATACAACGGCAACAAGTTAAAGTACACACACCCGCGTATACATACAATGTTCCATTGCTCGACACCATCAAATTCAATTTTTTTTTATTACTATGACTATGGTTGTATACAAACATACATATTTCTACTGTTCTTATCATTGTTTACTTAATTGTTGTTGCAAAATAAAATGTGTGATAATTTTTTTTCCTATTTTTCTTTTGATATTAATTTTCATTTAGATAAGCCTTTACATGTGTAGTAGTTTTGAGAATATGAAAGAGTTATACATTGCTGTTGTTGTTGTTGTTTTAAAATGAAGTCATTGAATTTATTTTCAAATTTATTTAATATTTACTCTTTTTTCTCTCTACATTAAACAGGTGCATTTTATTTGAAATTGAGTAGATTTTGTTTAACACTCTCCATTTCTTTACAATTTCACAACAGTTGCACAATCTTCCACTTTTTCTATCTCTCACTCTCGCTCTCGCTCAAACAAACACATTCACGTTTAGTGTGTAGTGAATATAATTGTTGAGTTGCATACGTATGTACATTATTTTTGCCTCTTCCAAAAGTGTGAGTTTCTCTATTTAGACCTTAATTTGCAGAGTAAATGGTTTATCGCAATTGTTTTTGTACATTTTGTTGTTTTTTTACCTTTATTTGGTCTTCACTTGTTCATTATTTATGCCGTATTTCAGTTGTTAATTTTTTGTTGTCAAAGCAAAACGATTCTCTTTATAAAACAATTTTTTTTGTATTCTTCTTCGTATTTGAATGCCAGTGTTGTGTTGTGCGTTTTGTTTTATTTTTTATTGCTTCTGAGACTATTGCACTCTTTTGATCAGAGCAGCTACAAACAATTATAAAAAAAATATTAAAAATTAAAATATTAAAAAAAAGTGTCATCACTTCTATGGATATTGTTTCGTTCCCCTTTGTGTATTTCATTTGTTTTGTTCAATTAAAACAACACCATTTTTGTGGTTAAACGTGCTATCGTATCGCTTTAATATTTAAACCTGTGAATATATTTTTTAAGTATGTTTTGGCAAACTCTTATTGGAATTACTCATCACACCTTTCTTCAAATTGTTTAATGCACTTCTGTTAATTAAAAATTTATTGTCTGGTGCCATTTATTTTGTATTTACAGTGGGAAAAATATCAATAACAATACAAATTTAATATTGTTTTCAATCTCTTCCAACGATGGCGTTTTTAAATTAAATTGCAAAAAAGCAAAAAAAAAAAAAAGAAAGAGAAACAGAAAGAAATAATAAATTAAAATTAAAAAATAAATTTGTGAAAAATAGTTGTGGGAATTTTCTATAAAATATTAACAATGGATGAAAACAATGAATGATATTGAAAATGTTATTGAATGGAAAAGTAAAATATTAAAATAATCTTTTTAAAGGGCACTGAAAAATTGTACAAAAATATGTTAAAGTAATGGAAACGTATAGCGCCTTAACTTGTTAACTTTTTTTTATAAGTACCGACCTGCAGAAAAGAAAAATTTTATAAAAACCTAATGTAGTATTGTATTTAAGAATTCATCTTTTGTGACAATCGGTTTATTGGGGTATATATTAAGAAATCCTTAAGTTTTGACTTCAATTTCTAGACACCTTTTATTGTTTCTGTGAAGTCGCCCTAGTCTAGTGGCTTATTAGACGTGCGGCCACGGTTCAAACCCCAGGTCAGACATCAACAAAACGAAATTTTAATATTTCTTCGACGACTTCCTCTAAAGTTTCTAAAAAATCCGTTGTTCGGAGTCGACTTTAAACTGTAGGTGTACTGTATGAGTAGCGGGATCATGTATAAAATTGACACACACACACAACATAAGTGGTGTAAGAAGCGAGGTCTTGACTGAAGGGTTGTAATAACCAATTATGTGTATCGGTTTACCTTTCGACTAATGCGTCAGGTTGTTGTGCTGTCATAATAACGTTTTGCAACTTAATTTAAATTGATTTTCTATCAATTACTTGTGTAGTTTTCTTTCCTTTAAAGTGTTATGTATTTCGATTCGAAATAATATTTTTTCGAGAATTTTATTTTCGTATTGAAACCCACTTTTTGCTATTTCTGAACAGTTACCTCTTTACGAAATAGGAATAAAGTATACATAGATTAGGAACTTTATTGTAGCTGAAGGCCTCGGTTCGGTCAAATGAGAATATATGACACAGTGGTTGAAATAATAAAGCAGATGAATAATCTGTTATATTCAGTTGAAATATGGAATACGTTACATTGTCTCTTTGATTTTGTTACACGCAGTTTTAGTGTTTTTTTTCTATGACCTTATTCTGGATATTGGTTGACCTGGATTGAGCGTTATAAACAATAACTGTGTAGGTCACAGGACAACCTGTCGCCACTAATTTCGATTGATTATTGAATGCTGTCTTCTTTGGTTCGAGAATTGAATGAAAGATGGATAAAGCAATCAGGATGATGTCACAAAATTTTGAACACAAGTTCATTGTTGGAAAAATTAATTAAAGATAACAAAATATTTAATTGGATTCTCATGAAGGATACGGTAATTAGCTTTTGCATGCAAACCTCTGATTGAAAATACCAATTTAAAGAATCAAATGCTTTCTCAAAATCCATAAATGTAAAGTATAGACGCGATCTGTCCTCACTATAACCCTGTCTAGGTATTCATATTATTATCGTTGTCTAATGGAAATGTTTAATAAATTTTGTTAATATTTTAATATTGTTACTTACTGTACCCTGCATCTCAGTTTAATTAATACTAAATTCAATAAGCATACTTGGGAAATAATAAGAATAAATACAATATTATTGATTACATTAAAAAAACAAATAAATAGAGAAAAGTACATACGGCTTCAAGGTTAAAACTTACGACCAAACCGAATCGAAAAAAGAAAAGAGACTAAACAACCACTAGCACCAGCACTTGTTCAAGATAATTTCAATGAAATTTTTCTATTTACATAAAATACCACACACTCACAGAAACTCAGCTATACATACACATATGCATGTATTGTATGTACATATGTATGTATGTATGTACCTGGCTTTTTTGCAATTTCAATATTTTCGTCCTAAGCGTTTTACCCTTTGAACTCTCTTTTATTCTACTCAGAATGGGATGGGAATTTATTTTTATTTTTTGTAAGAGAAATAAACGGGGGTAGATTGGAGTAAGTTTGGCTTGTTCAGTTTTCTTATGTTCACAAATTTCTGGAAATTTTCACTTTCTTCACGTTTGGAACGAAAGTTTAAACGAAAGCCATAACATGGCAAAGGTATATAAATAAATACGATTTTGATATCCACATAAAATTGTAGTATAACCCCAGTTATGGCAATGGAGTGACACAATTTGAAATCTTTCGTTTCTGAGAATCATGATTATTTATACTTTGCAAAAGACATGGCAAGCATAGCATGACTGTGTTTCTTAATAATTATGATTACAAAAATTATTTTATTATTAATTTAAAAAATATGTAACATAACAATACAATAAAAAATTTTCCAACTTTTCTATTTAATCAATTTTTTTTTACAAACAAAACCATTTCCTCTCTCCCGTTACCCTTCTTTATCATAGATATTAAACAATTGTATTCTTGGCTTTTTAGTTTTATTTAATTTTTGTTAAATCAAATGCAATTAAATCTGTGAAACCTTTCGACAGTGCCTAGACTAAATGTCTCTCGTTTTATGTAGAAACATCGACACATAGAATATTTTTTTAAGCTTTAAAACTGAGTTGTTGTTTATGTTGTCTAACTAAATACGAAAACAAGACTAAAAACAAACAAAAAATCGATAAAATTTCATGGAAAACTGAAACACAATTATTCGAATGTAATTGGCGCCATTAAGTACAGCCACTGAAAAGTACGTCAAATTGCCTACAAATCATTGAAAACCTTTTTAACGTAATAAATATAAAAGGAGAAGGTGGACTATTTTCGTCGTGAAATGATTCCATTTATGTAAAATATCATATTTCCGATGACTTGTTACAATCGGAAAAGTATCAGCCAATTGTTAATATTTCGCATAAAACTGGCCAGCAGAAAATCGATGTTTCTTAAATCAAAAATTTAATTTCTAACACCATTAGAACTGTACATTAAAAACTGTTACTAGTTATAGATCAAATAATTTCCTTATTATTGAACTTTAATTTGGCATATCATCAATATAACAAACCCATTATAGTCTGTATCCCTGTGGAATATTGGCAGTTTCACTTCCTAATCCCGAGCAGGGGCGACTGGGCCCCTGACATGATCGTCCCCCCGGAAATCCTGGATGTATACTCCAATGGCTCTAAACTCGATAGCGGGGTGGGTAGCGGGTCTACTCCGGGAAACTGGACCTGAACATTTCACTCCGACTGCCGGACTATTGCAGCGTGTTTCAGGCGGAAATAATGGCCATCTATCGGGCTGCTCAATGGATCCTCGTCTACGGTGTTCCTTTCACCCTCATCTCGATCTTTTCTGATAGTCAGGCTGCCATTAGATCTCTGTCGAACGTTGTGAATAGCTCCAGGGTCGTCAGGGAATGTAGCCGTTGCCTCGACCTTCTTTCTGGGCGCTTCAGTGTCACACTTATCTGTCACAAAGCCGACAAGTTCGCTAGGGCTGGTGCACTACTTCCGGAATCCTCTTCAGTCGATTTGGGGATGTCAAGCTGGTCATCGCGCGGAGACGCCAACCTATCCTGTTTCAATAAGGAGTCCTGCTCCACCGCTAGGCTCACTTGACCCTGGATGGATAGAAGCGCACCAACCAGTTACTCGGACTTGGCCGTGACATCACCTCAATCACTTTGGCCGTGCTTACGGGTCATTGTGTTAGGAGAGAATGCAGCTCCCATCTAACGACTTCCGCCGTGGGTGCAGATCCGCTGAGGAAGAGGAGACTATTGTCCACTTTCTTTGTCAATGCCCATCTCTTACGAGGTGCAGATATAGATTATTTGGCTCCCTAATCCTTGTCAGCTTGACGGAGATATCGTCCATTGATGTCAAGGATATAGCTTCGTTTATGAAATCTTTGGGCTGGTTTTCCAGGGATGTGCAGCCCTTAGAGATGTGCAGCCCTTGCGCTGACCAATTTCTTCTCCCCTGATTTGGAGAACTTGGTCAGTACAGAGACTGCGTTAACCTGTGGCGTCAAAAATGAGCTCAAATGAGCTTTTGTCATCAAGGCTACCACTCTAACCTAACCTAACCTAACCTAGTCCGTATTTCTTACACGATTTATAAATCTTTTTGTTTTTAAATGAATGTTATATTCAAGACCTAAAGAACGAATTTAAATATTCAAGTGAATTTGTTTGTTGGAGCGAAAACATTTCACTTCAAACGAATACGAATTTAAAGATTTTATTGTCCACTGTATCTGATGTTAAAGTTCTATTCCTTGCAGACGATATTCCCTGATATTGTAGTTGTCGAAATGTCATGGCAAATGATGTCACCAGTTAAGTTTATGGAATGTAAAAGAAAATATTTATCAGTTTCGATTAAATTTTTTATTTTTTAAACAGACTGAAAAAGATTAAAGGCCTATTCAGCACTCACACACACAGCTTATAGCTGTCACATTTCATAAAAACAATAACAACCCAAATAATAACAGCCAAAAGTGACCTCCGGATTGATTAATCAATAAAATTTCAAATGTTTTCATTACTAGTTAAGCAGACAAATCCAGAAACGACAACAGAAATAAAAAAGTGAAAAAAAAACCTTAAATTTAGGTACACCAGTGTACAATGTTAGTTTTTGTTTCTGGGTGGCCAAGGTTAACCTAATAGCTTTGGCCACAAAAAGGGCCAAGGTATTGTTTATAATAAAGATTAAATATTGATAAATTTGATAATTAAATTGTGGGGGGAAAAATGTGAAAAAAAACACAAGAGTAATGTAATAATTATTACAGCCAACTCACCGTTTGTCGTGGTGAAGTAAATTATTGTGGGAGAAGTGGAGGGAGAGTTATTAATCATAATTATGGGAAACGAGCATAAATATTTAATGACAACGACAATACACAGACAATACAATGATATTAACAACAACAGGTGCCAGTTATTGTTTAACAGTGTACGTGTGTTTGTAGAATAATGAGTGACAAAAAGTTTTCAGAGCCATTTTAAGTGCAACTTTGAAATTGTTTTTTATTTTCGTAAGCAATAGATAGAGAGTGTGTAACTGAGAGAGATAAAAAAAATTACGAGAGGCAGACTATTTGTGTTTTATTTGTAAATGTGTATGCGTGTGAATAGCGTTGAGTGGAAATAAATTAAAATCATTCAATGTTTGTTTAGAACGAATAAAAAATGGGTTAAGCTGGAAGAACTAGTGAATAAATGCAGTCTATTAAAAGAATTCAATCTTTGTTTGCACAAGAATATCTCATTTTTTCAATTAGGAAAAAAAATTATATTCTTCCAGATAAACAAATTTAATTAAAATTTGCTTTCTTTTTACCGTTTTATGTATCACAAACAAACATTAACAAACTCGTATCTTAAATTGAATACCTTTATAATGCTGCTAGGGAAAATTAGTCATACTCTTAGACTGAGTGGAGAGCGTTCTGGCAAAAGCTGTTCTTATCTAGAATATCAAAAGAAAAATTGATAAAATTATTTTGCTTTATTTCAACCCCGATAGGAAAGAAGCAGTATGTAGTATTCAAGTTCATTTAAAGGGTTAGTATACTTCCTAATTTAAAAAAAAAACGAGTTTTGTCTTCACGATTTTAGTTACTTAAGAGCTATTGAATTAAGGTAGAAATCCTCTTTAACTTCAAATGATACGAAGAGAAGGAGAAAAAAGCAAAATAGTACAATGCGTTTTTCTCGAAATTACTTTACTGGTGACCGCGATTTAGGAAAAACTATCTGACCGTTTTCGCTGAAATTTTGGGACATTGTTATTAAATTGACTAGTCGATTAATATTAATAATTTTATTAAACAATTAAGGTTGAAAAAATAGTCCAAAACGGGAAAAAATCCCATTTTGTTATTTTTTAACATATTTTATAAGAAACCATTGCTTTCAGATACTTCTAACTCCTCAAATCATAGTCGCTCGATTTTTAAATGACCCTCTTAAGGCTGCCGTTCCAGCACCGGGCATAAAAAAGCTATTTTTTTTTGTTAAACAATCAAATGTTCTTTTTAACATATAAAAATATTAATTTCTTTAAATAAATTTATCTTTAAAAAGTCGAAAAAATACCATTCAGAAGTATACTAACCCCTTAAGTGTTAAAAATTCCCTCCAAACAGAGTCAAGTACTTTTACATTTTGCAGTAGTATACAGCATATGTGTATATAAGTTAATATGAATGTATGTTGTTTTTGTATAAAAATAACTTTAAAACAATTTCTATTCTATTGTAAATTTTGCTCTTACAACATTTTTCTTTTAAATTTTCTCTAATGTTTGCTATTTTATCTGACTTGCTATTGTTCTTCTTAAATCGTTTGTTGTTCTTTGAGTATTCTTTCGTCAACCCTAAATTATTATATTAATGTGCTATAAGACAAGCGGTTTCAGACGTTCGTCGCCGTAGTCTAGTAGGTAGTGTGTTGGCTTATTAGACGTAATGCCAGGGTTCGAGCCCCATGCCAGACATCAAAACAAAATACAAAAAGTATTTCTTCTGCGACTTCCTCTCAGCAGATTTCTGGCAAAAACTTTGAGAGTAAATAAAAATTGCCATGAAAAGTTTTTCAAAAATCTGTCGCTCGGAGTCGACTTTAAACTGTAGGTCCCGCCACTCATGTATAAAATTAACACACACAACATAAGTGGTGTGAGAAACTAGGTCGTAATCCTGCCTGAAGGGTTGTAATGACCAATTATGTATGTGTATGATACAAACAGCTGTTCGTCTGAAAACGCTTGTCTTGCTGAGACAGCACGTCAATAGATTGAAACAGAATTCAAGGTGGAAACGTCAAAAAATTAAATTTAGAAGATGGAATCATTGCACATCAATTAGAATTTTTTTTAAAAAATAAAAATATATTGTACGTACCGATATCATATATGATAAGGTAAATCGAAAAATTCAAAGTTTTAAATGTTTCCTATTCTTTATATTTCTTTATTTATAAGACTACAATTAGTTTATTTATTGGAATTATTTTAACTATTATGCTAATCTGTGTAATTTCTTAGTAATACGTCATTCGTTAATGGATTGTAAATATGAAAGCTATGAATTGAAATTTATAGATTTTAGAAAAGGATTCACTTAACTTTTTATTTCAAATATATTTAATCTTTGCTTATTAATTAAAAAACTTTCAATACAAATCTATTTTATTTAATCTGAAGAAGTATTTGTACAAATTTAAAGAGTGTCACTGATAATTTACTAAATACAGGTTTTATTTCTTTGTTAAATTTCTTACCTTTCACGCCAAAACCCACCCCAAACTACATAATTCACTTTGGTGAAGAACACAGTAAAAATTGTTTTTCGTGCATAGAGTGAGAGAAAAATTGCAAAATTGTAAAAACAATTTGTCTATTTGCGCTCATTTGTTGCTACTTGTGCTTGCAACAGAAAACTGCTGTTAAAATAAAAGTCAACAACAAATATTTGCCAATGGAACGAACAACAAGTATAAGAGCAACAGCAGCAGTATTTAATTTTGTGTCATTTATTCGTGTGACGGGATTTTCATTGCACCAACAAGTCATTTTTAACGGAACACTTGTATTTCGCAATTTCTTTTTTTTTTAACTCATTGCCACAAATACTGGGTTTTTCTTTTAGTAGTTCTAGGGTGTTTTTTTTTTTTGGGGGGGCTTTTGTTCGCTCAAGTATAGCGTTGTAGAGCAATAGTTTAAAGAGTTTTCCTATGTTTTGTTTTATTTAGTATTTCATTAAAAGTTACAGTGAAATTTGTTCATCTGTTGTTTTTTCTTCCGGTTGTAATTTTCGGTTTCATTTATTTCATTAATTTTTTATGTTTGTGTTGAAGGGGCAAAGCAGATGCGTGAGTGCTTTGGGTTGATAATTTTTCTTTTATTTTACTTCCATTTTACTTCCATTTTTTCGTAAAACTTTATTCATTAATTTTTGCCGCCATAGAATTTTTACGGTCGTTTTTTATTTTATTTCTCTTTAAAGCTATTCGCAATTTGTCAAATAAAAAAAATTAAAATAGAAAATGAAATAAAAAAAGAGTAAAGCCCTAGTTATGCTACCGTAACGGAATGTAACGCAATGTAACAGTATTGCGCACGGAACGTAAAAATGTAAGAGCAATTATAGAACGTAAAAACGTAATCGTATGTTTTTAGGTAAACAAAACAATAAAAGAAATAAACAAAAACAAAGAAATAAAAATTTCAAAAACTAGAAGACAAAAATTCAGATATGGATACAGAAGACATATTTTTGGGTTTGAGTTTTTATTTTATTATTTTTATTATTGTTTTTTTAAACAAATTTAATATTAATTTCAGATTTTAAAAACTTCGTTTTCACTCTTTTTATCACTTTTAATATGGCGCCTTTTGTTTTTATTTAATTCAGCTGTTAAGCGGTGTTATCAATATAGAGTTTTTAGGTTCATTTCAACGATTTTATATTTATTTAAGGGTACTTATTAAAAGTTTTATGTATTGTTTCTGTACGCCAAACAATTTCACTTTCACTCAAACAAAAACACTCAATTTAGTTTTTTAGTTTTTTGAGGAAAACAAACACAAAATTGATTGCTTTTGATTGTATTTTCCATATAAATAGACAAGCAAGTGAAAACGTTTATTTTACAGAAACAGGTTAGATATTTCGAAAACCAAATTTGTACAAACGTTAAAACGTAGTTATCTTCTCTAATAAAAGTAAAGTGAAATGCTTTTCGAACGCTTTAATTAGTTATAAGTCGATAACTATATTTTTCTAAATTAAAATAAAAATAAACTCTATCTACATAATGTAATAGTAAAATAGTGTTTATTTTTATTTTAAATTATAAAAGTTAATAATGAAATAAATTATAATTTGGGTTTTTAAAATACGTGAAGCTTTATTTAAAGAGAATTCCACATACAGACAAATATAACATCCGTACAAAATGTAAATTCTGTTTATAATTTCAATTTTCAGTTTTGGTGGTTTTTAATATTGACATGTTGTTAACACTGCTAAACAGATGTCACGTAAAAATGTAAGAAAATTCTATTTTTTACAGATTCTTACGTTCCGGTTACGTTACATTACATTTCTATAACCATTCGTATTGCTTTATACATAACATAAACGATCAGCTGTTTCTTACTGTTGCGGTTACATTCCGTTACGGTAGCATAACTAGGGCTTAATGCTGGAGTTACCCACACGTAACGTAACGTACCGTAGAAAACGTTCTCTTTTTAGCATATGGAGGACAATGTAAACGCTTACCCAAACGTTCTCTCTCGTTAGAAAAACGGAACGATCTGTATAAAACAGAATTCTCCCACGTTTTTACGTGACATTTGAACATAAGAGAGAGGACATGAGAGAGAGTACAGTGTTGCCACGAAAAAAAAATATTGTAACCAACATTTGTGAAAAAATCGCCAAATAAGGAAAAATATTATCAAAATTAAATTCGCAGTTTTTTTATTTTATTTTTTTCAAATTTAAATTATAATTATAATTATATAATTTAAATTATATAATAAAAAAGAAACAGAAAATAAGAAAACAAAATTATAGTCTCATAATTAATAAATTTTAACAAACAAACCAAAGCTATTTTTATAAGAAAAATAATAAACAAATCCGGAATAATCTACACATTGAACAAAAAACGGCAACACTGATGATGAGTGTGTATACCAATTTCTATGCATTGTGTTGTGTTTGTTTGTGTGTTGCTTTGTGTTCTGTTTCGTTTTTATTTACATTCTTCGTTGACATATGTCCCGTTTTGAACGTTTCTATAACTACACACACGTTTTTAAGGCTACGTACGTTACGATTTTACGTTTCTTACGCTTGGGTAACCAGGGCATAACAAATGAAGCCAACAATATTTATTTACTTGACTTTGTTTTGTCTTCTTTTCAACTGCGTCCACAATTACGTAGAAAATAATAAAAAAAATTAAAATTTCTGAAAATACATCTTCTGTACATGTGCTATCGATCTGAAATAATATTTGTATTACCGAGAAATCATTATCATTACATTGTTATTACTATTGAGAAACAATGTTGAAACGAATTTCAGAAAATGTACTTGTTATCGAATTCTTGTTAAAAGATTTCATAATAATTTACGCTAAATTATGGTACTCGTATACATATGTATTAGGAATGTTGAACGGGATTGATTTTTAGAAATCCCGGATTTCGGAATTCAGGATTTCCCAATTGGCATCTCTAATATGTATACATATCTTTTGTCCATTATATAGTTGCTATTTTTCATAATATAGATTGAGTAATCGAAAACTATTTTGATGTTCACACTTTAAATATGTGTATGTATCATGTCCCAATATTCCAATTCAAATGTTTTCAATTATTTCTATATACGTGTACTTACTTAAAGGTGTTCTGAAGTTACCATTTTGTTAAGTATGTGAAGGTAAAACATTAGGTATCCTTTTAAACTCACCGTTGCTATGTATATTTTCTGTGTACCTTTCTTGTTCAATCTTTTTTTTCTTTCCATTTTCTTCCGTAAAATTGTGAAAATTAAAATCTTCTTGGCAATTAATCATTTAGTTTCGGTTTTTTTTTTACTGTTAGTGCAGCTTGTTAAAAACAAAATTCTTTTTGCTAATTTTCACTATGCAGTCTAGTTTTTGTTTAAAATTAATTTGTGTTTTTTTTTTTTTTGGTAAATGTTGGTCCTTTCTCTTTATTTTAGCAAAATATGAGAAGAATTTTGCCAAAAGAAAATAATACCAAGGAAAACGTAACAAAAAGCTATTTTCTATTTTTGATATACTCTTGCTGTTTTCTATTTTATTGTTTTCCTATCTATTGATTTTGTAGTTACTTTGTGAGCTGATTTCGTTATCGTTCATCCTTGTAATAAGGAGGGAGAGAATTAAAAAAAAATAAAATAAAATTTATTCTACACTTTATTTCAAATGAATTGAAATTGAACTTTTAAATGTGGACATTTGAAATAGTAATTATAAGATTTAACTTCAAATAACAAGTATCTCAAAACATATTTTGGATTTTTGTAACATCTACTGACATAACCTTCAAAAATGAATAACGAATTGGTCTGTTATATAACTGCAGGGAAATATGTAGGAATATACGTCAGAAATTAATATTTATTTGTCTGGCAGCAATCGATTCCAGGGCTCATAAATCAATCACTAGTATTTTGCTACAGAGTCGCCTGGAAGGATGTGTTACGGCAGGCCGAAAGTCGTTAATCAGGTTGTTAATGGCCAATTAGGTAAGTAAGTAAGTAAAATCATCAGGGTTATATTAATTAGTTACTGTTTTGAACATGAAATTTTTACTTAAAGGTAACTAAAACGAAAGAAAATAAGTCTAAAATGGGTGTTGCCACGTCAAATCCCCACGATTTAATTTTATTGATCAAAACAATACATTTTCTGTTTATCAAAATGTCTCATGATAAAAATCTCGTGAAATTTGAATGTATTTAGGTTTTTTAAAATTTAGTTGTTCTAGATGCCGACAGCCTACAACATGATTTGTGAATTTGTAAATCTTAAAATAAATATGCTTTAGAACAACACGAGTTATATTTTTATGAATGAAAAAAAAGAAAAGAAACAAACTGTGCTTTGAATGATTTCGAAATATTTGCAATCTTAGTGACATCATCATAGGAAAAAACTAAAAATGGGAAAGGTAAACCCATATAATTTTAATAAACTGATATCTTTACGGCCAGAATCACATCATAATTATAATGTCAGAAAAATAAATGCCTTTAACAATAGATGACAACCGAAAAGCAACGAACTAACGAACTGTCGGACAAAACAAATGTGAATGCATATCATTAGTATGACCTTGGACAAAAACAAAATAAAGTTTAGTTTTAAATGTATTGACCAAAGTTTTGCACGCAATTGCAATTGCTAGTAAAATTTAAAACTTATACGGCGTTTAGATACGCACCTTTATTGCTTCAATCGCAATAAACGCCATTATTGAACTCAATATTTCATATAAAGTTTCAATTAATAATTGCGCAATAAATACGCAAATTGTTTGTTAAAATATTGAGTAAAACTTAAAATGCAGCGCTGTCATAAGTTTCTTTAGTGAGCGTATAACAATTACCCGAACACTTTTTGTTGATATTTGACAACTCAATGTCAACAACGGCAAACAAAACAAAAAAACAAAACAACAAAAAAAAATCAAAATAAAAACAATGTTGTTGAAACAACCTGCTGTTGTGTTTACCAGCTGTCAAATGAATATTGAATAAGCAGCTGAACTGCGTAGATTATTATGCCTGAACACTTACAATTTTGTACTCAATAAACCAAATATTGACTCAATAGTATTAAGTTCTGTAATAAAAAATACTGAAGCGCAAAAATGTTCGTATTTTAAAAATAAAAAAGTTGAGTATTAAAAATAATTCATTTTATTTTGTCTGACATTGTACATACACACATTCAGCCTTAAGAAATTTCAATTGGTAGGAGTCATAAAACCTTAATTTATATGGAAATGATTATGGTCCCTTAAAATGGACATGTCCAACCAAATATAAATTTTTTTTTGGCATATTATTTAATGCAATATGAAAGAGAGATACTAGATATTGAATAAAAGAAAGAAAAAAAGATTCTATCCCACAGACGCTCACATACTCTTCTTCCTTTTTCCTCTTAACAAAGATTAGGGGAAGTAACGTTGGAGACAGTACTGTCGTTTACATATTGTGGTAATTTTCGTATTTTTCTTGTTTCTTTTATTTATTCCTGACATTCAATTCATGTCATACCTTCCTTTTTTGCGTCATACATTCTTTCCTTTATATTCACATCCTTTTCATTCATCCACTCATTCGAAGTCAGTCAGAGAGTCGGTCATTGAAACTTAAATTGGGCCTAAAATGACTCAACTGCCCATGACTATGACTATGAATGAAGTTGTGTTGTTGTCGTTTGTTTTCTGCTAATAGTATTTACATATTTATAAGTTTTATTTACATGTTGTCAAAATATTGATCATTGGTGGCAAGTGCAAAGGGCAGAGCAGAGTTGGACAACTGAAAAAAAAAGAAAAGATTGCCCACAAAACCCACAAATAAATTGTTTAAGACCATTTTTTTAGGGAAACTTAAATTTGAAAGAAAAAGTAACTACAAAAGAATTTGTTTTTAAAAAGAAATTTGGTATTTGTGGGCTTCTGTAAATATGTTTGCTCTTTATGGTCACCATACCTACAGAAAGTGAATAAATGAGAAATTGTCATGGTTTTTATTAACTCTTACAATCGCTAGGCAAAATTTTATTGGTTTAGGACATCAGCATTTTCTTTAAAAAATTTGAAAATATTGTACAACAAATACTTGTATTCGAATGTTAATGTTAATTTGACCTGGTAAACCATTAAATTACCTTGTTTTGTTCCTAAAGTAATAAAATTACTGAAACCCTAGTAACGTCACCTGATGTAAATATTGGAAAGTCGGATGTTCTGATGCTAGTTTCGCTGGAACCAGAATACTTTCGATAGAAGTATTCAAGTGCTTTTATGTGTAAGACAATGCAAGAACTCCATCTGATACCATTACTTTCACAACTTATATCAGATCAACAATGGAATACAACTCCCTTGTATGGGTCGAGCCCTGAAGTTTCAGGTTTCCCGACTGCATACTGGAGACGGAAATGTGTTCTTCAATGGCAGTAGGCTATCCAAAGTTATCGTTACTGCAATGAAGCGTGATTTAGAGGCTGTGTTCCTAAAAATCGCATGCTTTTACGTAGTACTCTTCTGTCTGGTAGTGCATATCCGTTCGACTTGATTGCCCAGTGAATCACACAATGTGTTGCAGAATAGAATTTATTCTATTGCCATACTCCTCTTTCGACCTATTCTGTCTACAACCAATTTTTCTCATTCACTGAGTATGAATTTAAATTCAATTCGAATTCATACATTTTGTTATCGATTAACACTGTTTCTCTGGTATGTAATGATGTCTTTCTCCAATTTTTTATGCATATTTTAATAAATTTATAAATTTAGATGTCTGTGCTGGTTCTACCACCCACAATAATAAACCACAAAGGATGCTATAACAACACTATGCGGTATTAATTTTATAAAGTTGCCAAAATAAATGCGACACAATATGTTTTCTTTACGAAATCTAATGTCAACGATTGAATAATTTTATGCATCATTTCTCCTCAAACCTACTGTGTATGTGTGCAATCATGTTGGCGAACAATCTTTTGTTTTGAATATTAAAAATATGGAATTCGGATTTGTGTCGATTTGTGTTCTCCCTTTACCCGAATATAAATTTGTTTGTGACAAGATGGTCATCAGATTTTTATCATTCCTCATTTTGTAATTCTTCACTCACATTTTCACATTTCATTGTGCAGATTAAACATTTGAAAAGGTTGACACAAATGTTGACATGTGCTGTCAACAATCTGAAAAATGTACATGTAGTGTTTTCAGCTTGTTTCTTCTATTCTTCAACTTTAATGTTAATCAAAGGCTGTAGAACAGTTCGGAATGTCAATAAAGGTTTTCTCTTTCATTTACAATTTATTCTGTGCATAATCAGAATTTAAAATCAGAATTCATTTTCAAGATAACTTTTGCCTAAGAAAAGGTTATCATTTCAATTTATGGTAATATAAACATGATTAAGTAATTTTTTCATTATGTTTTAAATCAATTTAAAATTTATATTTGGATAACACTCTTGTGCTTAAAATATGTAAATGAGAGTAGTTGAGTAGATTATCTAAGATTGGCCAGAATGCATCAAAGTTTCCTTAATTGCTCTGGCATGTCGTTTGGTAATAATTTATTGAGCAATTATTGCCTCAATGATACAATAATTCTCAAATACGTTAAACTTTTAAAGCAATTTAAGTATTAGTGTATGCAACAACATAGAATAGACTTACTTTTGAATTTTCGTTGTCCACACTCTATATTTCCAAAAACACTTTAAATGTCTGTAAATCCTAAGCACTTGTCGCTGAGATGGAACAGTATTACCTTCAATACTTTAATTAGTATTTCCCAATTTATTTCATCTCACTTAATTAGCATTGCATTCGAATTTTTATTATTTAGGCCCATTATTACAACTTGCCGTTAAACTTGGGCTTAGTTAAATGTACCTTTAGCTAAAGGGAACTGTAAAGTTACCTTTAACTTATTTTCGTGATTACAACTTACAGATAAAATAAAATTAACTTTTTCAAAAATATGGCAGTGGCGGAGCAATGTCGATAAAACTGTTCAATTAAACAAGTTTTATTTAAACGAGTGACAACGGCGGACTACTTTTTTTTTTTGTTGTATTTGCTCAGTTTGTTTATATTTGAAGTTGCCGTATTGAAAATAATATATAATATGACAAGTTCAGTTTATGTTTGAACTTTAAAACTAACTAACTAACTAACTTTAAAAGTTACCAGTTGGATGATCTTCCCTTTAGCTTAACGCTCACTTCTACCTTATCGTCCACTTATAATAATGAAAAACAATTTATCTGCCCGTTAAAATCCTCCCTTTAGTTAACGGCAAGTTGTAATAAAGGCCGTTAATAAAACAAACAATTAACAATAATGATATGCCTTATGATTCCGAGTTAGGAAATTAATTTTAATTCAAACGTGAATATTTTTTATTGCCAATTTAATTAAACAAATAATTTGTTGTTTCAATTATTGTTATTTGTTGAGGGTATTACAATTAATCCGTTTATAAATTTACCTTGGATCATATGAATAAATGTAACAAATATGCCACTAATTTTCAATATATGTATGTATGCTTGGAATACAGAAATAAAAGAAATGAGAAACAAAATGTTCTTTTTTACCTGTTGTTTTAAAAGAAATCTCATGTGCTGCATATTCTATTCAAATTCTTTATTCTATAAATACTTAAATAATGCCAAAAACTGACTCAGAATCTGGGTTAATCAGCTCCAGCATTGGTTGGTATATCATCCCATTTTCTTTTTCTTTCCGTATTACAAAGACATCATTTGTAATGGAAAAAATTCTCACTTTCTTTTTATTTATATTTTAAGTGTTGTTAATAAAAAACTGGCATACAGGTGTAAAATAACAATAAAATAAACAATAAAAAAATCAGCATTAGTAGCGAAACTAATCAATACGTGTACATGTGTGTGGTAATACATGATGGCTTCCTGTTTAAGAGGGTGCTAGAAAATCGTCTTAAATGTTTACAAAATACATCAAATAAGAAGAAATAAAAAAACAATGAATAATAAACGTTGAAATAAAGATTAAAAGAAGAGGAAATAAAATTATATTTTGATTTTGCAATGAAATGAAAAACCAAAAACTTTCATCAACAAAGTAACGAAAAAGAAATCAGGATTAAATAAAATTTTGTTTAAAATTCTGATGAAATAATGGACGGAGTAAAATGAATAAGAAGAAAATAAATAAAACATTTCATATTTCTTCTCCCCGATGAGAAACTTAATTATTATCTAACTTCTATAGGGTATTCTATAAGGGTATACGATAGCATGAAGAATCACCTGTAAAATAATTAGGAAATACCAATTTAATACGACGACAGTATGATATTAATGATATTTAATTTTATTTTTTTTGGTAAAACAAAAAAAAAAAGAACATGTTAAAATTTACTATAAATATCGAGTTTTTCCTTGCGCGCTTTTTATCCTTCAATTGAAATAAAATAAAGTGTGTGTGTGTGTTACAATATCGAAATATTATATTCGTTGCCATTTTATGTGAAATATCGTTCAAATGTCTATCATGACTTCTCTGGGTAGAGCGCATTCGAAATTTCCAGTTATTCATAAATTAGATTGGATTTGACTTTGGGAATCGCTGTAGATTGTGACATATTCGCACATGCTTGCGATTTTCGAAAACCTTTGGGGTGACCTTGGCCTTAAGATGCACAGAATATCCAATGTGACATAAACTGTGTGCCACGCAGCGACGACCTCTTGAAACCACATTTCGTTTTGTATCCACAGCATTCATTGCAGGCTAAAAGCAGCTCTACTTTGACAGTGATGGACTTTCCAATGCCATTCTCACAGAAATTTGATCCGAAGACGCCAGCCGCCCAAAATCCACACCAAAAAGTGACTTTTTCGGAATGCTTTCGATACTCCTGGATCTCGTATTGGTTGGCATCGCCACAAATTCAACGATTTTGTTTATTCTCGGACCTGTATTACTTTATCTATTCAAATGTTCATTCAATTATGTCTTTGACACTTCACCGTACATGTCACTTTAAAATCTGATTATCAATTATAAGGCGTTCATTCCAAACTTTAAAGAACTTTTTCATGACAACATTTTATAAAATGAAGTCATAACGAAGTGTTAAGAAGTAGTCATAAAATGAAAAACATTGGAAATAGAATTCCCTTTAATTAGGATATTTTAACTGTTAGCATTGTATGTACATATGTATAGTATGTAGTCTATAAAATAAAATTTAAACGTTTAAAAACGTTTAATTTGGTTAAATTTTTTTGCTTTTTCTAATTGTTTTCTGTGATTTTAAAATCCAAACTATTTTTCGTCTATCTGCCAACTTTTCTGTTAATTAAACGCAAAAATGGTGTAAAAATAATAAAAAAATAAGTAGTTTTGAATTGCAAAAGATTAAATCAATATTAGTGACTCTTTGTAAATGTTAACAAATATTTCTATTTAAGTGGATTTTTTTTTTGATTTTTCGAATTTAAAAAAAAAATTGTTTCCATAGACAGAAACAGAAAAACATATCATCAGAATGTTTAACAATCTGCAACCATACTGCCAAAGCTTTAGTCGAGTCAATGTAGATGATCTAACACTGTCCTGATTTAACACAATTCCTTATTAACCGGATCACTCTGGTTGCTATTTAGTAGCGATAGATAGATTCGTGTGTATGGTATTTGTTTTGCGTTTTTTCGAAGTTGCGTCGCTGCTGAATTAGTACTAATTTTCACTGTGCTTCGTTAGATTTTCGAAGTTGCGTCGGTTTGAGTTCGAGTTTTTAATTTTTTTTTGAAAATTTTTTGTTATTTCCTTTTTTCTATAAGATGGCACGACTTTAGTTTCTAATTGAGCCATGCTATCAAAATTTGGAGATCCCCTTCCTAATTGAAAATAATACAGTTTTATTTTCACCTTGTTTTTCAAATTTCAGTTTTAATTAGTGTGTGTTATAAATGAAGTCAATTTTTTAATTTATTTTAATTGAATAAGTTAACTTATTTTTTTTTGTGTTTTTTGTATGTATTTAATAAAACTTAATATTATTTTTGTTTTTTAAATTTTTATTTTGTTCAATATTCTTTTTAAAAAGTAGTAGTAGTAGGAAATCATAATTAACTTTGCGTCGTGTTTTCTTGGAACGTAACCACGACGCAAAGTGAGGTATGGGTGTACATACATATGCATGTATGTATTGTAACTAAATAAGACTTTATTTAGATTGTCCTGTCAGTCATTCCCAAAAGGTTTAAATTAAGTCGAAAATTAAAAGAAAAGAAATAATTTGTCATAGGAATACTCTAAAGTGTAAAATTTAAACCGTGCAAATTATGTAATGCTTCGGATATCTCACTTACATGAGATTGTACGAGTGCATCCATAAATCCATATGTTAATTAAAATCACCCAATTTGAAATTTTTAATTAAGATTTTGCAAATAATCTTCGGAACAGTCAAGCTTTTTTTGTTATCTTACCTCTGTGTCCTTGTTATTCTACAACATTCACTTCGAATTTACAGATTTTAATACATTACTTTTCAATATGGTTAGAGGTTCAACATGTGGCAGTACATTAAACTTGTCATCATTCGTAAATCCAGTTTAGTAATCAAAGGGTTTACAACGCAACATGAGTTTCTTATTGACAATGGGAAAAAGCGACAGCTCAATGGTACAACAATAACTTTGGTTTGTATTTGTTTTTGTTTGTGATAGAAGACGACAATGACACTTGCCGTCTAATCAAAGTTAAATTACACAGTCAAAGAATCGAACATACGTACACAACAGACAATGAAAGAATATTTCATTCACTGTACTGTACAACACAACTACAACTACATATATGTACATACATTTATTTATAGGATTTAAATATTGTATGCAACCTTGGGAAGTTGGTTTTACTTTTACTCAGTCCCGTCAAGTCTGCTCGGATGATGAGCGATGTTGCGTGGTGAACAAGGAGGAATAATAAATTCGCTTTATTCTATAACAACAGAATTTGATGATGATTTTTTCCAATTTTTTTTTTCTTCCCTTTTATTTTACTTTTGGATTTACGTTTTGGGATGCCAACAATCAGATAGGAATGCAAATTGCTTAAAAAAGCATAAAAGAATAGAAAAAAATAAATAAAAAAGAGTTCAATTCGTAATGAGAGAATCAGAGAAGAATAATAAGTAGTTTTTTTAAATAGAAAAAAAAGCAGCCAAACGCTGTTGTTTTTAATTCTGTTTGAGGTCAGTTAACAGGGAAATAATTGGAAAATCTTAAAATATTCGAAAAGTCTGAAAAATAAAGTTTTTTTTTTGCTTACTTTAAGTATTATTTATTTATTTTTCTTTGTTAATTACAATACAATTACAAATTATAACTATTACGAGCAGAGTAGCTTAGACCTTATGCTCGGTGTATTATATCAGTCCAGAGTATCTGTAGTCATTTTAGGACCACAAATTGATTGAGGAATAAAAATTTTTATTAAAAAAAATTAAATCTTTAATTCACAAATATTTCAATTATTCTTACGATTTTTTTCGCAAAAATTTATTTTAAACTGTGAATGAAACTCGCCTCAATCAAGTACAAAATAAAAATTTGTATCATAACATCAATGAAGCTTTATTGAATTTGTGATAAAAATGATTGACTTTAATAATAAAGTAACAAACGTGACACAATTGTCGTATGGATAGATATACTCATATATAAATAGAGACAACACCTTTTAAAATGCTATTTCAATGCTATTTTCCTAACGACTACGGCAAATTTAATTCAATAATAATAAAAACGATTTTCCCTTACGATTTTCTTTAGTTGTTGTTTTTTCAATGTGTTTAAAACAAAAGGAATGCCTGGTTGTCTGCTATGAGATATGTTTTGTTGTAACATTTTACTGCCATGTAAAGTTCAATATCCTTTCAAATTTAGCTTTACCTTGTCTGTATTAAAATTGTTTTTTTTTTGCGATTTTAAGATTATAACTTTGAATTTATTTATGCATCAAGTATAATATACTGTCAGACTGATAAGAAAAACAATCTTGATATTTAAAGGTTGTGATTGAAATTAGTTTGTACTTAATTTTTTTTTGTCATATTAATGCAAATTAAAGTTTTTAAAATATTTTTTAATAATAATGTTAAATTGTTTATGTTTCCTTCAAGCCAATAATTCATTTTGCTTTTAAGACAGATAAAGTTGAAATTTTAGTTTTAATAATTTCGTTGTTTTGTACTGCTCAATGGTTGTATGCGTATGAAAGCGAATATTTGGAGTGAATATCTGCTTCAATGAGCGATTTAATGTTCAAATAAAGAAATAAATTTTAGCAAATTTCAATAAATATTTTTCAATATATCAAACAATAAAACACATACATACATATATATGTATACACATGTATAGTCATGCATGTATGTACATAGATGTACACATATGTACATACATATTTAGCTTATAATACATACATATGTGCGTATGTACGATTTTTAAAGGAAAGCATAGAAAGAAATATCTTTGCTCTCTATATTGCATTTCAGCATCAGCATACATACATATGTAGAGAAAAATTTGAATTTTAAATCGTAAAAAGGAAAATATTTGATAAAGCCTATTATAAGAAATTATTTCTGTTTTTCCTTCTTATTTGCCTTTCGCTTATACTCTTTTTATTTTATTTTTTTCAACATTTAATTCTTTTAAAACTCTGTGGATTATGTTTGTTCATTTTTTCGGTGTTAATTTTTATTGAAATAAATTCTTTTAAATCCATTTAAACATTTTTATTTTCTTTATTTGAACTCTGAAGAGGATTTAACAAAAATATTTCACTTTTACTCTCAATGCTATAGTACAACGTAGTATGTAAACAAAACTGCATGTTTACATTGTAACCACCACAGTGAACCATTTAAACTTAAGTGCACTCACTGTACGCCTATTAAAAACAGCATTAAGAGCATGCATATGTACATATGTATGTATATTGTATGCTTGATGCAAAACTTTATTAAAGTTTGCTTATATTGTTTTTATTATAAATAAAAGAAATCAAAATTTTGTTGATTTTACTTGGAAATTTAATGATATTTACGGTGAAATTGGAGGGTGTACTTATACTTAATTGCTTCACTGTTTATATACATGAAGTTCGTAAACTAAAAACTGATTTTTCGTTTAAAAAATTTATGTTTTACCGAGAAATAACAATAAAGCATTGCTTATCGACTCTCGTACATATAAATGCGCACTGATTTAAGTGCATATGAATGTACATACATATGTATATGGGCTCAATCATTTCTTTATATGCCAGCACTTGTGTTGTTGTTAAATGCATTTTTTTGTTGCACAGTGATGCCTTTCGTTTCTATATAATAATTCCTAAGTTTCAAAATAAAAAGTAGTTTCAATAATTTTTCAACTTTTAATAGATTTTCAATATACTTTTAATATCTTTTGTATTTAGGAAATCTATAGAGGCCACAATAAAAATGCGTTAAGATTATGCTTTTGTTACAGCAGCCAAAGATGAAAGATAAAGATTTCCCATCAGAAAAGAAATACATAGTAAAGTTGAAACAAAATACGTAGTATCTACCTTATCCATTTGAAATTTCTGTATTGTACGTTGCTTATGCTTTAAACTATTAAATATTGTGGCTATTAAACAACAATAACTTCTACAAATTATCATCATTGTTGGTTCCTTTATAATAATTTTTTTCTCTTTTTAAATATGAGCTTTAATGGGAAAAACGAATACATTACAGTACAAAAAGTTTTTCTACTTTCATGAATAATATTTACGATATTCGATGTGATCTTGGATGCAATTAATATTGATATCTTTG
Organism: Sarcophaga variegata; assembly: GCA_932273835.1. Lineage (NCBI taxonomy): Eukaryota > Metazoa > Arthropoda > Insecta > Diptera > Sarcophagidae > Sarcophaga > Sarcophaga variegata. The sequence continues at coordinate 76,549,848 of OW026359.1, forward strand.
TTGACAGTCCACAGTTGTTAACGTTTTCATCATATCCTTCTGAATGCGTTCAATGTAGTTACGAGTTCAGGAAATTCAACACATACATATGTACATACTTATATAATTGGTCATTAGAATCCTACAGTCCGAATTTCAACCTAACTTCTCACACCACTTATGCTGTTTGTGTTAATTTTACACACAAGTGGCGGGATCTACAGTTCAAAATCGATTCCCAACGTTAGATTTTTAAAAGACTTTGTCATGGTAATTTTATTTACTCTCAGAGCTTTCATCAGAAATCCGTGGCCTCTTGTCTAATAAGCCAATGCCTTCAACTACATGCCTTTGAAAAATACGGATGTAAAAATAATATTTGCATGACACCGATGGAAAAGGGAGAGAGATGGTAAACTATAATTACCTGTAGGATCTCCAAGCTGTTATGATTGTAAACAGTTTATAAGACCACTTTTATTGTAAAAAGCCACTTAAGGCCGTTTGTCGAAGTTATTACAGATATTGTTTGCTTGGAAGGAAATAACTATAATACTATATTGATTTTGTATTTATAAATTATACTTTATTAATTCGAATTATTGTTTTAATATTACTGAGATGGAGAATTATAAGTTGATGTATATTTATTTTATTTTAAGAGCATTATTTAAATTCATAAAATCATTGTTTGGAGAATATTTTCATAAACTTTATCCCATATAAGCTTTATAAGAAGGTGGAAAAAAGTCAAATATTCTATATAAAAAGAAAACATACATACATTGTATATTACAGATATTTTTCATATTTGCTCCCAGTGATAAAGAATAGAAAAAAATCCAATAAATAAACAATTAAATTCTAAATAAGTTCCCCCCTCTACCGGCTGCGGTGTTGTGGATTCAAGGAACAGCAAAAATAAGTTTTAAAACAGACACACATTAAAAAAAAAAAATAAGAATCATCAAAATAAAAACATGTTTAATGTTAAAATTAAAGTTAAAGAAGGCAATAACACATTGCCACGAACTAAACGTTCCACATCGATTATAAATGGCAGCAACATTAGTAGCGGAGGAGGAGGAGGAGGAGGCATTACGATGCCATTAAATGGGCGCAACAGTCCGGCCACGTCTAGTCTGCGTAGTTCTTTGGCCTCTTCAAATCGTAGTCCGAGCAATTCTCTTAAACGTAAAGATAAACGTGTCAGAATTGTCACCACTTGCATGCCAACCAGTGAAGTGGAGTATCAGCAACAGCAACAATTTTTATTGTATCAACAGCAGCAATTGCAGCATCAACAGCGTCTGAGGCAATACGGTAAGCCGAACTATCGTTATCATTAAAGCTAGATTCCATGCCAAAATGTCAGTCAATCTGGTAGCCAACCAATAATATGGGTTTGTATGTTAAAAGATTATTGAGGATGTATGGAAACAGTTGAACAGCATTTGAGAAGAATCCTGCTTAAAGATGTATCAGGAGAAATTCTTGTTATTTCCTAATTGTTTATGCACATGCTATTGCCTTTTTGAAGTCGGTAATTGCAAAACGTGACTTGCATTGATTTTAAACCAACACATAAAGAAAAATAATGTAAAACTATGTCGCACTAACCCCCCGCCATACACTCTCTTTTCAAAAAAAAAAAAAAAAAAAACTCATTTCCTGCAAAAAAAAAAAAAAAAAAAAATAAATAAACTTTCTTTTATACATTTACAACTTCAAGGCTGAGTGTATATGTATTTTTTACATATACATACATACCTATGTATATAACTTATTTACTAACATACTGAAAGTTTTTCAAACATGCACACACTCGTTTAACTTATAACATTTTTCTTCCTCTCTTTTCATTAAACTTTTTTTACTTTTTGTATACATTTGCAAACAGATGCCCTTGATGGTGTTACTGAATTACGTCTGGAACAGTATGAGATTCACATTGAACGTACCTCGGCTGGTCTTGGCTTAAGCATCGCTGGTGGCAAAGGTTCTACTCCATTTAAGGGCGATGATGATGGCATTTTCATATCACGTGTCACCGAAGGGGGTCCCGCCGACCTGGCCGGCCTTAAAGTCGGCGATAAAGTTTTAAAAGTCAATGGCATACCTGTCGTCGACGCTGATCATTATCAGGCTGTACAAGTGCTAAAAGCCTGCGGTGCCGTTTTGGTTTTGGTTGTACAGCGTGAAGTAACACGTTTAATTGGTCATCCCGTTTTTAGTGAGGATGGTTCGTTATCACAGGTGAGTTTACGTCATTTTCACTTTTATTCGTCCTCTGCATTCTCATAAGCAGCTATTTTAGCTTTAAATCTTCCTATTTATTGGTTGTGGTTACGTGTGTTTCTCTGTAGTAGCAGGGTAGTACTGAAACCAAAAAAAAGGAGTTTAAGTATGATAAAGTGTGCAGTTCTCACAGTGCAGTTTTGACAATAAATTTTACAATTCACAAAACACAAAAATTAATTAAATACATAAAGAAAAATAAATATGGATAGTGTATGTAGTTACTGATGCTTTTGTTTGTAAATTAATACGATATTTAGTTCTCGAAACGCAGCTAATAACCAGTTAAATCACCTCACAAAATCAAATGCGGAAACAATCAACTTTGTTGGGCACGGGATATAGTCGTGTCGGATTAGAGGGTTTAAGTAGGAATTTTGCAAATATCAAGATCACGAGACCATTCATTAGGGCAATATTATGCCGAAAACACATAATTTTCTCGAACTTGTTCAGTAGAATTCACGCTTTTGTTAGAAAATGTGGAACACTGATTTCACTGGTTAAAACTCTCATCAAATAGTTACGTCTTAAATCTATTACTTTTTTATCAAAGCGCCTATCGTAGTATGATATGTCGGAGCACAATCATTATCAACTGAGCTGCTCAGTCGTATGGATATCGTAGTGTTGTAGGAACAAATTGTAAGTGTAAAATGTATACAATTGCCGAAACGTTGCTTCGGATACTTCTTATACATCTCCTGTCGTATGCAGACACTTATGACACAATGCTTACACAATTTTAATTGCGGTTAAGAACTCTGTTTAAGACTCGTATTTTTTAAGTCTTGTACAGGGCTATGTCAAGAGTTGAATAACACATGTTTTCATTTTTAATATTGTAAAATTTCTGTATAGAATTGTTAAATGTTGTTAATATATATGAAATTAAAAAGTTTTAAGAAATTAAAACAGTTTCTTCGTAAGTTTTAAATGCTTTAATGTGTTATTGTTTTTCAAGTTGTTCTTAATATTTCATTTATACGAGTAATACTAACATTACTATTTATTGTTTTAGATTTCTGTTGAAACACGTCCCATGGCTGCTTCTATTCCACAACAACAACAACAACAGCAACAGACACATGAACGATACATACCACCACCATTGAAAATATTACCAGAACATCAAGAGCAGCTACAGCTACAGCAACAGCCACAGCATTCAGATTCACAGCAGCACCAGCAACAGTATTCGGGTACAAATTTGCGCAATTATCACGCAAATGTATTTACCACACCAGGAACAGCAACAACAGCAACAGCTGGTGCCTTTCGAGAACCACAACATGTTGGTGATGTTGTTGCAGCAGCGACAGCAACAGCAGCATCAACAAATGGAATTTTTGAAAATGGCAAGGTTGGTCCAATTCAATTCAATTCTATTGTTTTTGTTATTTTTATTCCTTTCACAGCCACCATGCTTATCAGCTACCAACGACTTGATGCACTTTAAAACAGCTCCCGGCTAAAGTTTTTCTTTCTTACTTTTGTTCTAAATTATTTCAAATCTTTCGTTGTTTGTTCGCTTCTACAGCAACATGCTTTTGGGCAATACCAACAACAACAAAACAACAACATTAACCGAAAATAAAGAAAATATTTTTCTCTTTTTTTTCTTCTAAGTTCCACTATATTTTTCCTTTGATTTTATTTTTATTCCACAATTGCTGTTGTTATTTAAGTTTTGTTGTTATTGTTGATATTGTTGTTGATGTTTTTGTATTTCTTCCTTGGTATCATATACAATGGAATGCCTTCTCTTCTTCTCAAAAACGAACATGTGATTCAAAATCAGTGTTAAAGAAAAAGTTTTTATCCTGACATGACTGTGTGTTTAAGAACGAGAGGAAGGAGGGTGGGCATTATCGGATAACTGTTGAAATTGAAATGAAAGAGTTATAAAAATCTTTTTCTCTTTTTGGTTTTGTTTCTATAAATTCTTAAAAGGTTTTAGCTGAGAAAAAGCAAAACATTTAATTAAAACGTTGGGGCAAAAAAAAATATATTGGTTCAGGAGTTTACTAAATAATCTCAAAGAATTAATTTAAAATTTAAAGAATAACAGGGCAATACGACGCGTATCTTTAAATAATATTACTGTTTAATTTTCCAACAATTCTTATGCTCTCGAGGCCAATATCAGCAGACTTCTAGTACAAACTCTGAGACTACATAAAATAAAATTGTCATGAAATGTTTCTCAAAACATCTGCTGTTCGAAATCGAATTTGAACTGTAGGTCCCACCACTCATGGATAAAATTAACACATACAACATGGGGGGTGTGAGAATATAGGTAGCAATCCTAACTAAAGGTTTGTAATGACTATTTAACACATACATATCTGGAAGCGAGATTTATTGTTTTTAAAAACTGTTCGTAAAAAAATATTCACTTCGGGGAATTAGGTTTCTCATTTATTATTGAAAATTTAACCACTTGAATCATTTTCTTCGAAAATTTTATGAACTTTTACATTAGGATATGAAATTCCCAAGTAAAGGCACAATTCCTTAGAGAGGAAAACTAACATTTAGAATCTACAATCCGGCTAGATTTTTAGGTAGGTTCGAGTAGAGGTGATCTAACAAGAGCCTCAATCCTATCGGTGTATCCATAAGAAATCAATTTGGTTTGTTGTGCGCTCACAATTAGATAATAGCAACCCTAATTTTTATAAAAAGTCTGTATTTTGCATAAACTTTTTCAACCCCTTCCAGCCCATTCCTGTTAGATGAGTTATGCCTGGTATTGAATCTTCCCTGAAATATTGGGATCTCACAGTGACGTTTACGCCTACTTTTTTAGCTTTCTCGTAAGTGCAGGTTATCCAAGCTTATGGTATACGATACTCTATATTAATCAAAATATTCGCTTTCAAGTTTCCAATCACTCCTTGATGACTATGTACCCATATAATGCACTTTTTTACATTCTAGGGTGGTTTTAAATCCCTCATCCTGTTGTTGCCCTTATTACAATTTGACTATCAGTGAAGATATTTCAGTCCCTATATGTATGTCAATACAATACGGCCAAGATAATCCAAATCGATTGCGTTCTGTATGTGAAAATAAGTTGGATTAGTTACACAATATCGAAATCTGCGAAATCTACTAAACGGTAAAAAAAAAAACGGTAAAAAAATAAAAAAATAATAAATAACCCGATTTATAGGACAGTTTGGGTGGGAATAGTCTGATGCGAAAGTGTCAAGTAAGTAAGCGGTAAAATTTCGTAATACAGCCTGTTTATTTTGAATATTTTGTCATTCAGAAAGAAATTTTCATAATGCTGCTATCATCTATTGTTCATTAATAACAAGATAAGCTAACAATTTTGTTTTTAACCCCTTTATTCGACGGCGTATTACTAATGGGTATATAAACACAGAAACATTGAATCACATTTATTTTATTTCACGTTTTGTTCTAAATTAGTTGCTTAAAAAATTTATATTGAACTCGAGTAGATTGATTTTTAGTCGTGATCGACAGCCTGTTGATATGAATAAAAACTATTGCCTAAACTATGTAAACATTTTTAAATTTACCGTGGTTGTACAAATTTCGTTTATTATTAGCCCTCTTTCCTATTGTAGTCCTCTTCAATAGTCTCTTATTATCCACTTTCATGCTCAAATATAATTCGTAAATAAATTTTTCTACATTACTATGCAAGCCAATGACAAATTAATAGTGAACACCACTTTTGTTTTCGAGACGCTCACATCTTCGACAATTCGTTCGCGTCGTTTATTGATGTCATTTGTTTTAGACTTGAGTTTAATTTTTTTTTCTTGTTTTCTCTTTTTTGTCTCTTTTTTATATAGGATGGTCCGCTGAGTTTTATAACATTGCATACAACATTAATACGGGATCAAATTGGTCAGGGTTTGGGCTTTAGCATTGCTGGTGGCAAGGGCTCACCACCCTATAAAGATGGATGTGATGGAATTTTCATTTCACGCATAACTGAAGGTAGTCTGGCGCATCGTGATGGTAAAATAATGGTGGGAGACCGTGTAATGGCTGTAAGTATAACTCGTGAATATTTCGAAATTATACAAACAATAGAAGCAATAACAAACAGTACAAACTAGAGAAGTGCAAAAAAAACCTTTGAAATTAATGTTGCATTATAGGAGGAAAAAATAATAATTAACATTCAACATGATATGGATAAATGAGTGTTGTGGGTAGGATACACTATGTATTGTCCTGCTCTTGATACGTGAACTCTGACTTCCATTATGACTGTCTACCAAACAGCCATGTATATTCCTGTATTTTTGTCTATCCTATTGTAATTGTAATTGTAAAAGTTGTACACTTTAATTGTTAGAATTGCAATCATTTCTATATGAGCCGATAATGATGATAATTTCTCCTCTTGCTAGTACTGTATGGCCCACATACTCGTACATAATTCTTTTTGTTTGGTATGTTTCTAATGATTTCAATTTTGTTTTTTTTCTAAACCAAAGATTAATGGCAACGATATGACAAATGCCCAACATGATGCTGCGGTTCAGTGTTTGACACAGCCACAACGTTTTGTACGTTTAGTCCTGCAAAGAGAATATCGTGGTCCATTAGAGGCTCCTCTAAGTCCACATAGTCCGGCTGTATTAAATGCTTTAAGTCCCTCGGGCTATTTGACCAATCGTCCAGGTATGTTTTTTAATAAATTCTAAACTAAACGCTTTAGCTCTTCATATTTTTGTTTTTTAAAGCCAATTTTAAACGTTCTATTGGTGATACGATTGCTGAACAACAACAACAGCAACAGTCGCAACAATCGATAAGTAATCAATATGATACAAATAAAATGACTTCTTCAGTGCCTGCTACAAAAGCCAATGGCTTTGCCAGTGCCAACCCTATATATCAACAGCAACAGGAGCATTTACAGCCCGTAGCAACACAGCAACAAAATCAACAACAAATTGATAACGTTACTGGCCTACCCATACCAGTGCCAGCACCACGTCGCTCCAACTCTATACCTTTAGGTGATGGTGCTGAGGGTACAACCTCAGCTTCATCGTCGTCGTTGACAACCATAACTTCGCCGACATCAACGCAAAATGGCACAATACCTCAATCTACAGCCAATTCTTCTTCCCCCACATTCACATCACAGCCCACCGCCACCACCTCTACGACGGGTACAACAACAGACTCAACCGAAACACAGGTAAGAATTTTCAGTGCTGACCCAAAATGTAAAGGTTTGTTTTACTTTTGTTTAGCCTGTAAGAATGAAAATTGCACGCATTTGCTAATAAATATTTTGTGTGTTGTTGTATTGTATTGTTCGTTCGTTGTGCCCATTTTTGTTTTTTTTTTTCGAAAGTCAAATCTTTTTACAAAAAGGAAAACAAGAGTGGGGAGCAGAAAGAAACTTTTCACAATTCAATTTAAGCAGAGAAAAAGAAAATATTGTAATAACATTATGATAAAATATGATTTATTTGATTGTCGAAAGTTTTTCTTTTTTGTTCAATTCAAAAGTTCTTTGGCTGGCTCCCCACTTTCAGACTTGACAATTGTTATTTTATTTTATTTAATTTCATTTTTGTTTTTTGTTATCGTTCATTGTAACTGAAAATTAAATTATCAAAACAAGTTTTCATTAGGCCATTTAATTTGCCGAAAATTTTTAAATACTAAATAAAAATAACTCAATAAAGAAGGTAGGTTACTCAATGTCATTTTGGTAGAAAATTCTGGGAAATTCTTTATTTGAGTTCATCAAAAAAGCCAATTCACTGCTATAAAAGATAACACACAGGAATAGTATTTCAACGACTTTGATAATATTCTTTTTTCAATTGAACATTCTAAAATGAAATAGCCTATAGTATATTAATTGATTTAGAAATTATTTAAAATTTATCTTAAAACTTAGTTCTCCCCTTTTTGCCTACTTTTAAAACTTTCTTTATTATAAAATGTTGTTTCAATATTTGTACTGAAATCGAAAAAGTTAAAGTAAATCATACATCATCGCAGTTTTTTTTTTCTTAATGTTTATAAAATAATAATTAAATTGAAACTTCACTTAATCCAATGTAGGACAACAGTGAGTTAAAAGCCGTATGCATTTCATTTATTTAAAGTATTTAAATATTTTTGGCAAATTAAATACATACAATAAAAGTCATTCATTTCATTTGTTATGCTAGCAAATCATTATCTCCTGCATTCTTGTATGTGTATGACTATTCGCATATAGGGTTTTTGTTTTTTCGTTTAATAATTTAATTAATTAAATTTTACAATAACAAATACAAAATAATAACTGTTATACATACATGATTGTAATTGTAATTTAAATGTAGAATTTAATAAACGATTACAATTTAAATGAATTAAAATCACGACAAAATATTGTTTCATATTTAATTAAATTAATTAATAAACAAATAACTGAATATGCCCTTAAACATATAATAAATAACTTAGGTACTGCATAACATAACATATTTTAATTTCAATTTAAATATTTATTATAGGATATACTGCCATGTATTTGTTTTTAATTTATTAAAACTATTTAATTAAGATGATTGTTTTCCGTTATTGTTATAATTATAAAGAAAATATAAAAAAAAACTATTGTTTATTTAATAATATATTATTTATTTATCGTTGAATATGTATTCAATATTTACCTCTATCACTGTGTTAACATTGCGTCTCTTTTTACTTTCCTATTCCTACTCACACTCTGTCCTTTACTTCATTTATATGTTATGTTATTTGTGTTGTTATGTTATTGTCACTTTTCTTAATTATATTCTCTTTAATAGCTGAAAGTTATTTCTTTTTTTTTCGTTTTTCGTTTTATACATTAATTTACTATAGGAGCATGTGTTACTATTGTTATGTTATGTATCTTTTTTTTACTGTCCACGTCCTGTATATTGAATTTAATTAAGTGGAAAACGTATACAACTTTAAACAAAGAATAGTGAAAATAACAAAAACGAGACAACAACAATAACAATAATAGTAATAATAGAAATATTAACATATTATTGTCTAGAATATAACAACAACGACAAAGTATAACAATTACAAATCTTTTTCAATTTGTATTGAACTATAAACACATACAAAAAGTTTTAACTCAGTATATGCGTGTATGTACATATGCATGTGTGTGTGTTTTACTATCACTCTGTTCCATGTGTCTGTAATTAATCGATTAAAAAAAATATTTAATTAAACTACTCGAAAGGATAATTTAAACAATCGGGGCAAATAAAACAATATTTTTAGATTTCTTAAAAATCACAATATACTTCACTCTCTCCCTCTCTCAATATATATACATATATATATACATAAGTATATATGTATATATACAAATATATATAGTAGCGGTTTTCACTCTTGGTAGTAAAGTACTCTTGTAGACCTTGTAAGTATGGTAGGTATAGTATAAATACTACATTTACATCAACGCAACAACAAAATGCATTCATTTCAAATATACAACGCTCTGTTAAATTTACCATGAAAAAAGGTATAGTAAATAAGCTTGGTAAATATAAAACTAAACAGCTGATCGTCTATCCGCCAAAATAATAACAAAAAATATTAATAATCAGCTGTTTAAATAAGTTTACCATGGTATATTTCTTATACCATGTGAGTTTACAATAGATGAAAAAAAGATGCTCGCGCTTTGTTGTCGAAAGTACGAGTAAATATACTAGAGTATTAAATATACAACAAAGAGTGAAAACCGCTAGTATATATAAGAAAACTATTATATAAGCTAATTGCAGAAAGCCGATAAAATTGATTAAAATTATTCAAGCCGAGGATTTTAGCCATAACATCTAAAATTAATTTTTCGTATTACAGAACCTTTTAAGATGCTTTTCCAAATGAAAATGTTAGAACACCTTTTTATACGACATATTTCTTCTTATTTTAATATAAAAACATGTACAGTCGATATAATAAGTTAAGTGTTTATTCATTTGAGCATATTCTCATCCTGTTATATTCTGGCAATTCCATGCCACTTGTTTATACTTTGTTTATAAAACCTTAGTCTTTGAGGTAGACAATTCCCAATATGCGGCACGTTTAGCTACCAAGATTGCTATACGTTACCTGTTAGATTTTTATTAAATTATTTTTAGACTTCAGTATTTCATTTTTGTTTCGTCTTAATGAAACTTTTATCGACAATATTAAAATAATAACAATTAAAAAAACAAGGATATCATAATCCGTCAGAGGTAAGCCTATTTCATTTTGAATTTTCGAATTCATTTAGAAAAAAAAAAGCCCAATGAAAATTTAACCAGAGAGCAATATGAGATAGTTTTGTTTGCAGTAATTCGATTGTGCTGTCCTTTAACGAAGTTCATGAGTTTGTCACATTCTTTTGTCGATAATTGTTTGTGATTAAAAATTCGCAAAATTTAGACCGACCCAGCTGCTGTGGGCTTCGGCGAATTTATATTTTTAATCTTTTTCTATGCTTTCCCTTATAGCGGCAATATTTAATTAACTTTTTTATAGCAATATTATTTGAACCATATCAACAATTTTATGAAATTGTCTTTTATACATATCCACCGGTCATTTTTAGTTTTCGAAATCGTCGAAATGATTAACAGGCAAATTGTTATAACACTTTAAACGTTATGTTAAATGATTTCATGATTCTAAAAAATGTTAGCTGACGCAGATTTATTTTAAGAGACCATAAATTATTCTCTATACTATGTGGTGTCATTACCCTCGGAAGCGTAAATAACTGTACGTGAGAACTTCGAAATAATCGATTGTTTAATTGCAAATACTTTGTGCCATACATACTATATTAGAAATTCTACAATACATATGTATATTGTTATAGTTATTGTTATTATATTTTGTATTTGTTTCCGTTTGTTTATTTAATTTTAATTATTTCTAAATTGAAAAATTATATATTTATTACAATTACAATATTAGGAATTTTATTATTACTATTATTATTGTTGTTGTTGTTGCATTGTATACATATGTAGTCAGGGCAATAGTGTTATTATTGTAACAATATTATTTGCAAGTGTAATGTCTTCTGTTTTATTATTATTCTAACAAAAAAAAATAATTTTATAGAATTTATTATTTTAACTTTTTCTTTTTCAATGCAATTTTTTCAAAAGAAACCGTCTTTAATGACATATTCAACATATTAAATTTGAATTAATTATTTGATAATACTTTATTTAAACGCAGTGATGTACCACCAGTACAGTTAATAAAAAAAATTACATTTTAAAATTTTATAAATTCTTATAAAACCTCACACTGCGTTATTACTAAACGCAATTAGATTTGTAGTACCACTGAAGTAAGTTCTATGCTTTGTTTCAATTTTTAACGATAAATGAGTGGGAAGACATTAAAATGAAAATAATATTGAAAATGACGTAGTAAAAATCCTTTATAAGTGGTGGGCTTTTAACTCTTTGACTTGAAAGAGAAAATTTATTAAAAATATCGTTTTGAAAATTGAAAAAAAAGAGGTTGTACATCACTGTATTATTAAAATCATTTTCTACATGGCAAAACGAAATGATAAAATTTAGCATTGATTTAAATTGAATTGGCTTCATTCGATTTTTGCGTTAGTTTTACTTAAAATATAACCATAAAATATGTAAAATATGGTGATTTTCAGCTCAAAATATTTTTTCTGTATTTTTAAGTTTGCTTATCTTGTGCATTAGTTTTAAGTTTTAAACAGGAATGATAAAACTCTTTAGAATTTATTTTTTAATGAAATCAAATTCCTAAACCAATGATGTTCTCTCTTTTTTTCTCTCTCTCTCTCTTTTTTTTGTGTAACTGTGTGTGATAAACTAAAAAAAAATTTAATACAAATTTTAACTACACTTTAATTAAACAAAAAACTGTAATCTTCAACAAAAAATAATCCAAAATAACAAATTACCGCTACCAATAATTTAAATTAAATTTCTTCTTCAATTGCACAAAAACAAATATAAAATAAATCGTACGAAAATATATTTTTAAAATAAAAACAACAGCCTCCACCGTTAAGGCCATTGACGAGTGAAGATTTTCAGGCCATGATACCTGCTCATTTTCTAAGTGGTGGTTCCCAGCATCAAGTTCATATGGTGAAACCCAACGAAGTTGGTGTTGCAGGTGTTACTGTAACTGTTAATAAGGCTGTGCCCGATATGCCCATGTTCCCAGCAGCACCCACCGAATTGGGCCGCATTACGGAGACCATAACAAAATCGACATTTACGGAGACTGTTATGACACGAGTCACCGACAATCATTTATCGGAACCCCTAATAAGTGAGGTGATTATCCCATCATCATGATCATCTAAATATAATACTACTCTATTACCACTACCACTAGTACCACTACCACTAGTACCACTACCACTTTTTTTCTCTCTCTCTCTGTCTATGCTATGATAAAACAAATACAAAAGAAATAAACGTAAAATATATGCAAATTATTTTAAATCAAATTTAACACATACAACTACCACCAAACACCCGCCGCCACTTCATGTACACACATCACATCTAAAACTCTAATCACTCATCATAGCTCATCTCTTTTTAATCATTTTAATTTGATTCACTGAATAATATTTTTTTTTCTTCTCTTTTTTGTTTAAACAAAATTTTGTTATTAATTTTAATTTTAAATTTTGTATTTTTATTTAGATTTTTCTGCTTCAATCTCAAAGAAAGATATTTTGTTTTTTCTTGTTTTGTATTTGCACTTCTTATTTTTTAGATAAACAATAATTTCGTTAGTTTTAATTCTCGCATTTTTCTCAATGCACTGAACGAAATAATTGCATAAACAAAGTTTAGACTTTTGAAGAGTGTCTTAAAAAAAAAAAACAACTTAAGAACGATGTTTTGACTACGATATTCCAATATTATTAAAAAATTCCGTCAGCGATCCGGAATGTAACATCGGAAGTGAGATTATAACTACAAGGGCCGTGTAAGTTCTTCAAGAACTTCTCTCAAGAACCTAAGTATTAAATTATTATTGGATGTAGTTGCCAGATCTAAGTTTCGGATTTTCGGTAATGTGAGCCACGTAGATTTCGAAATATCGCTGCTCCTGTGTTATATAGTTAAAACTGAATGTCTCTTACGTCAGCAATACTAGTCGCTGGTTATAGGAAGTCGCCGTGGTCTAGTAGGTAGTGTGTTGGCTTATTAGACGAAAAGCCAGGGTTCAAACTCCAGGCCAGACATCAAAATAAAATACAAAAAGTATTTCATCGGCGACTTCCTCTCAGCAGATTTCTGGCAAAAACTCTGAGAGTATATAAAATTGCCATGAAAAGTTTCTCAAAAAAATCTGTCGTTCGGAGTCGACTTTAAACTGTAGGTCCATCCACTCATGTATAAAATTAACACACACAACATAAGTGATGTGAGAAACTAGGTCGTAATCCTGACTGAAGGGTTGTAATGACCAATTATGTATGTATGTATGGTTATAGGATAGTTTCAGTCAGAGTTGCAGAATTGAAATTTTGAAATGGTGCTGAACCATAACTGAAAAAGTACTTTTTTGAATCAAATGGTACTTTTGTAAAAATATTTATTTGTACTTAATACACGTACGGAATGAAATAGAAAAACTAACGAAACAAAAACAGCTGATTCTGAACGTAACATAAAGTGAAAACCCCGTTTAGTCAAACGTCGAGGGTTCGATTTTATTATATGAAGAGCAAATGAAATGCAATGAAATTATATTGTGGTCCAAAAACGAATGTACGTTTCATGGACGTTGGGCTAACCGGGGCTAAGGACTAATTCTGCTTTTAGCATTACGTTGAACAAGTTTTTTATCCATTAATAGTTGAAAATCGCAAACCATAAAGTATGTAATAATAAAAAAAAGTACGAAAGTATTGAACTTTTCAACACTGGTTTCAATATTAATTCGGAAAAGATAAGATGAAGAGTTCTGCGAGAGATGTTGCTGAAAGTTTAGGGCGCAGCTAAATAACTTAAACGTAGAAGTAGAGCTGAGTTTTTGAAACAGGCCGTTCATTGGTGGCACAATTGGCATAACTGCTACTATTATTTTACTGCTCGAGCCTATAATAATTCCAATTCTTTTGTATGGGGTTATGTAGTGACAGAATATCTCATTTGCCGATGCTAGTATAACCGGAGAGACTTGAACAATGCCCACTAAAATAATGTTTGACAGCACACGTTGGCAAAGAACTAGTCCGGCTATATTTACCGCGTCATATTGTATTTATTATTGTATTTTTTTGATCATTACAAATTATTCTAATTAGAAACTATATTACAGCCAAGTAAAAAAACAATTGATCGAAACAATTTAAAGCTGCTCGAATTTTACGAAATGGATATGCTAATAATACATGTTCATACTATATTTAATGCGAAAAAGATGGTGTCACTAATAAAGCTCAGGCATAAAAATATTGCATAATAAGTCATGTTTTAGTTAGTATGTGAATAAAATAGTATCCTGAGTATTTTTCAAATTTCTTTTTACACCAAATGGGCCTTTACAGGATTACCTATGAAGCAATGTATATTTGAAATTCATGTCTTTTTGAATAATAATATTCAATAATTTTAATCCATTCATTTTGGCATTGTTCACCTTTAAAAGGCTTTTAAAATTCGAGAGGCCATTGGCTCTTTAAAATCAAATTTATGTTAATTACATATAGAAAAAAACAATCTGGATTAGATCTGTTAATCCAATACATCCGATGTTTTCAAATAAGAATTATTTTTAATTTTTATAAAAAAAAATTGCATTTCATTCAGTGTATGGACTAAAAACAATATTTTTTCTTGTTTATTTAATTTATTTAAAAATTGTACAAATAGCCCAGGTGTCTTATTTAAATGAATATTATTTGTGTTTATTTTTTCTTTATGCCTGATTGACAATTTTTTTGTTTTACATCCTTCTGCAAAATTTAATATTTGATTTAAGGAATGATTTTACAAAGATTTCTATTTTATTTCATTGGATTGTATCAGAAAATATTAAATTTTTACTATTTATTGAATTTTGTTTTATGTAGAGTTATTTTTATGTACAAAAGACAATATGTGTAAATAATAGTTACATAAAATAAAAAATATTCCTGTTTATTTGTTCTGGGCACATCTTATTTAAGCTTCAATTGATTAGAAAAATAATTCTTAGCTCTGGTTTTTAAATTATTTAAAATATTTGAAGTAAATTTATTACTGAATGAATTCTTCGATTAATTTTAATAATAATGCATATAGGAGAACTGTTAATGGTCCCTCATTCTCTCTTTTCCGAGTTCGTGTTTGTGTGTGTGTGTGTTTTTTTTTTGTCTTGAGCCGGAGGTGGGAATCTTCGAAAGACACTTTTGTTCCAACAAAAGAGTGCACGATTCACCATCGCTGGTGCCTATGTGCTAAACCCACCCCCTACACACTTCAACCACTCTCCCCCCGCGGGACTGCCGTAAGGTATTACTTCGCGGAGGGCTGGTTAGCTTGAAAGCTTTATCACGTTAATTCAAATTTCGCCTCTGTTCCTCCAGTCTTCGGAGTACTATCAACACTTCAGCCATTCTCTGGCTATATTGACTCCATAAAATCCTACAGTTCAACAGCTCTTCCATTAGCCGGCTTGGTCCTAAATTTGTTTCTCCCGGCCATCTAAATCTGGGACAGCATGTTAGAACATGCTCCGCATCTTCCTCCTCATCTACACAGTTTGGGCATATAGGAGAAGTGTCATGACCAAATCTGTGCAGGTACTTCCTGAAGCACCCATGTCCAGTTAGGAACTGGGTCACGTAGTAGTTCAACTCGCAATGTTCGTTCTTCATCCAAGGTTTTACATCAGGGACAAGACGAAATGTCCATCTTCCCTTTAGACTGCTCTCCCATCGTGACTGCCATTTGTGCATGGAAGTCCTTTGTTCCTCCGCTTTTATAGGCGCTATTTGTCCCGGGTACTCGAGACGGCGAAGGTATATCCTTCTCATCTCATCCGCCAGTATATCTATTGGTATTGTCTTTGCCAATACCAAAACTGCTTCATCAGACACTGTCCTGAAGCCAATTATCCGTTTAATCGCGCTTAGACGATACACCGAAGACAGTATCCTCCTCGTCGTCCCCACTGAGAGTGACTCCGACCATATTGGGCAAGCATACAGCATTATCGACGTTACTACCGCCGAAATTATTCTCCTTTTAAATGGACTTGGTCCTCCAATATTTGGCATCATCCTCGCCAGTGTGTTACAGATGCTTTTTCACCGATGTATTTCACGTGCTCCTTGAAGTTCAATCTGTCGTCGATAATCACTCCGAGGTATTTTATCGCCCTCTTCGATTCGATCCTTGTGCCTCCAACGGTCAATTCCATCTTCTCCACTATCTTCCGGCCGCATATCAAGACGGCCTCCGTTTTATGTACAGCAAGTGTCAAACCTGCCTCATCCAGCCATGCTCCAACATTTCGAATCGCTGTGTTCGTTTTCTCCTCTATTTCTCCTACCGTTTTAGCTACCGAGACTATGGCAATGTCATCTGCAAAGCCCACAATTGTAGTCCCGTTCGGCAATCGCAATCGAAGTACTCCATCGTACATAATGTTCCATAGTAGTGGCCCGAGTACAGAGCCCTGCGGGACACCCGCCGTCACTACGTATTCCTGCTCTCCTTCATCCGTTAGGTATATTACCTTCCTGTCCTGAAAGTAATTGTTCAGTATCTCCATTAAGTATGGAGGCGTAGCCATGTTAAAGAGGGCTCTCATAATCCGCCCCCAATTCGCTGAGTTGAACGCGTTTCTAACGTCAAGTGTGACAACCGCGCAGTATTCCTTGGTGCCAAATCTCCATCTTTCGCCCTCTATTGCATCACTTGCAATGTCGACCACTCTTCTTATCGCGTCAATAGTGGACCGTCCTTTAATAAAAACGGATTTCAGGTCCAAGAGAGCTCCTCCTGCTTCGGCACACGTCAGTAGTCGATTGTATATTATCCTCTCCAGTATTTTTCCCATCGTGTCAAGTAGACAGATGGGCCGATACGACGATGGTTCCCCTGGTGGTTTGCCAGGTTTTGGAATGAGAACCAATTTCTGCTTCTTCCATCTACGTGGAAAAACACCCTCGACGAAGCACTTGTGCCGGATAGCCACCTTAAGTGCCCTATTTGGGATTCCGTCTGGCCCCGGTGTCTTCCTATCTCCTATTCCAGTGCATGCTGCGAGTACCTCCTCTCCTGTTACCTCGGGTATGGTATGAATGGCCTCCGGCTCCCTACTTATAAAAGTGTAGGGCTGGCCCCGTGGGAATAATGTAACAATGATCTCCCGTAGCAAAACTGGACAACCTAGTTTAGGCTGTTCTCGAGCACCGATTCAGACGACTCTGTACGCCGTCCCAAAAGGATTGATGTCAGTTTCCTGGCATATCCGCTGAAAGGATAGTTTCTTGCTCCTTTTAATGGCTCTTCTAAGTTGATGCCTTAGATCCTCATAGGAAGCCCGTTCGGCTTCCCATGTCGGTCTTCCCCTCGTGCGCTGGGCCCGTCTTCTCGCCCCAAAGCATGCCGACCGCAGTCTTCGAATCTCGTCATTCCACCAGTAGCAGGGGGAACGTCCCCTACACACAGTTCTCCTAGGCATAGCAGCATCACATGCAGTGTTGAGCATTTCGTATACGCCGCCCACTAATTCTTCGACCGTGCTGCCAGTCGTACGAAAAGACGACAACATCAATCTATACGTCTCCTCGTCAAAGCGGGAGTCCTTCCATTTAGGTCCCGTAAACTTCGGCAATCCGTTTCCTCTCGTGTTGCGCCCAGTAACCGTAATCACGATTGCCTGATGGTCACTATTCGTGAAGTCCTCAGTTAGCCTCCACGCGGTCCGCGAAACAAGGCCATCGCTCACAAACGACAAATCTATTATCGAGCTCGATCCAGCTCTCCTAAATGTGCTTTCTCTTCCGTCATTCATCAGCGCCACAGGAAGGGAAGCGAACGTTTCCAAGAGGCAGCGACCCCTGGCGTTAGTATATCTACTACCCCATTCGGTCGCCCAAGCGTTGAAGTCTCCTCCTATAATAACGGGGGTGTTCAAGCGCACGTGTGACGCCAGCCTCTCCAGCATATGTTGGAAGTCATCCATTGACCACCTCGGGGGAGCGTAACAGCTGTAGACGAAAACTCCCTTTATCCTGGCCATAACGAAACCAATGTCCCGCGCATAGGTTTGCTGGAAGGGTAATGAACCACAAATCCATATAGCCGCAGTACTAGATCCGTCCGTGATCCAAGTGCTATTCCTCGGTACCCTATAAGGTTCGCTTATGATTGCGACATCGATATTCTCCTCCTTTACCCTCTGGACCAATAGGTCCTGGGCTGCTTCGCAATGGTTCAGATTAATCTGTATGAACCTCATCTAGAAAGTGATTTAAGAGCGCTAAGAAATTGCGGACACTTTCCGCTCCCAGCGATATGGTTGGCGGATTTCGGGTCGTCCACTTTGCAGAACATGCAAAGAGGTTCCCTTTCGCAATTTCTGGCAATATGCCCCTCCTGTCCGCACTTACGGCAAGTTCCAGAGCGGTCAACCTTACTCCTACACTGACGAGCCATGTGCCCAAACTGCAAGCACCGGAAGCATTTCGTCGGTATGTTTCTCTCGCGAATCCTGCATATGATCAAGGCTCACTGTGGCAGTTTGCGTCCCACCATATGCCCTCCTAAGGGCAACTACGTCGGGCTTACCGAAAGTCTCGAGGGCTGGAATCTTCCGTAAAGCCTCATATACATCCTCCTTTTCCGTGATCTCGTCGATGTCCTTGATCTCAATTGTCCTCATATCCTTCAGAGTGCGGACGGACGCGCTATCTCCTAAGAGCTCTCCAATGGCTCCCCTAAAGTTCTCCGTGTGCTCCCCGCTCCTGCTTAGTTGGAGTAGTAAGCCACCCTTGACGGTTCTCCGAATTTTGGTCACATTTTCTCCTAATTCACAAAGCTTAGGGTCCGTTTTAACTCTCCTCAGAATGTCGGCATACGACGTGTTATCTTTCGTCGCTATCACGATCCCATCCGGCTTCGTTTTCTTCTTCTGTGGTTTCTTGTTCCTCCTTTTTCTTTTCGTGACTTTCTGCCACCCTGGTTCTTCACTTACTACCTTAGTATCCTCCTGCCGGCTCAAGGTCACATCTGTAGTTTCCCTCGTTGGAGCCCTTGGTGCAGGATTCGGAGTTCTCCTTTTTGGCGCAGGAATTTCAGAAGTCTCCTCATGTTTCCTCTTCGCCTCCTGGTTCCTCAACAAAGGCGATTTTTGTGTAGCAGAACTACTGCGGTCAGTCGCCTTGGTAGTTTGCCCCTGCAGCTCGCTTGCGTACAGGTCGTATAGGGTTTTGATAGAGTTAATCGCATCCCTCATCGGCTGATGGATTGACCTCCTTTTCCCATCCTCTAACATTTCAATCAGATTCCTGATTTGGTCGCCGAGTTGACCCAAAACACCACTGACCGCTGACTTCGTGCCGCCTCGCGACGGTTCCGATCTCAGGACCACTAATTCCGAATCCTTCCCGTTAACTGGGGATCTCGGAGTTCGCGTGCTCTGTCAAAACGGGCTTATTTCCCGATTTCGCACCGGAGACCTCTGTATTTTCGAGCTCTGCCCAAAAGCATTCAGCTCCAAAGCGTTCATCTCACATGAACTCGTAGATTTATTCGTAGTTTTATTCTTGTATTCTTGGTCCTACAACACCAACTTAACGGTGATAAATCAGGAACGTACCGACAGACTTGCCATCATTTTAACGGGGCGGGGGCAATGACAGCATTAGCCCGACAGCCATTTCAGCCAGCTATCACACCGCCTACTAAAGTGCCGGAATACTGCCATCGTCAGCCTATATCACCAATTCAAATCCATTTTCCGGTATACCATAATTAGAACCTTACCGGGCTCGGTTCTAATGCCCCAATCAAGGACGTCGTACTTCGCCGCTTCGGTGGAACTGAGGGAACCACGGAGTCGTTACTCTCCTATTTTCCCATCTCTTGAGGGAACCCCCTGTGGGATGATGCCTAGTTAATGGCGGCATCGATTCGCCATGTCGCAGATAACGTCTTCGATCACTTGTACCTTTTTGTAGTACGCCTCCGTATCTGCCGCTTTTGGTCGGGGACTGCTTATTGGTTATTCGCAGCTAGATTACCTGAGATAGGCCGTCCAGTTATCCACCACCTACTGACCCCCATGGTAGCCTGAAGCTAAGCCCCATGTGTGTGTGTGTGTGTGTGTGTGTTTTTTTTTTTTTTTTTTTTTTTTGAGGTGAAAAAAATCATCGAAAGACACTGTTGCCACTGCAACAGTAGTGTGAGACTTTAACCCACTAAAAAACCACCTCTACGATTCGAACCTGTTTGTCCTATGGTACTACCGTTAAGTATTTCATCACAGGACGAGTTCTAGCCTATTGACTACTACTATTGATCTCTATCTCCTTCTATCCTACGAATTCTCTCTATCCTTCTCAATTCCTGCATCACATTTGCAGACAGCATTTTGACATATTGCCAAACCTCAACAGACCGCAGCATATGCGGAACTATATTGTCTGGTGTCACTATTTCATTTATCATCGTCTCTAACAGCTCGCGTTCCAATCTGAATCTATCGCAATAAAAGAAAATATGCTCAGCATTCTCAATTCCATTATTGCAGAAGGAGCAAGATACCTCATTGTCATGGCCATATTTACAGAGATATTCCCTGAAGCAGCCATGCCCTATCAATAACTGTGTCATGTAAAAGTCAACATGACCGTGTCTCCTTTCAACCCAACTTCGTACACTTTTGATAAGTCTATGTGTCCATCGCCCTTTCGTCTAAACTCTTTTGTCTTTCCTCCTTTCGTTCTTCCGTAGTTAATTTTCTACCAACAATACGAACTCTATCGTATATCCTTTTCAGTTCCATAGCCATAACATCAGAGGGAGTTATACCAGATATGACACTAATAGCCTCATATGAAACTGTGCGGAAACCACTAGCAACCCTAAGGGCGCTTAGACGAAACAAAGACCTTGCAGCTCTAGCGTAGGTTCTAATACCCAACGCCGGTCCCCACACAGGTGCTGCATACATCATTATCGACTGAGTAACCTTTGCCAATAACAGTCTTCTGCTCTGATTTGGCCCTCCTATATTAGCCATAATGCGGGATAATGCTGCATTCACTCGAGCAGCCTTCTCACAAGCCTTCTCAATATTTGTTCTAAAATTTAATCTTACGTCAATCATTACTCCTAAATATCTAAGCGCTAGCTGAGAAGTTATATTATGTCCGTCTATATTAAGTGTAATCCATTCAATTTTCTTTCTGCTCGTTATCAAAATAGCTTCAGTTTTTTGTCCAGCCAGTTGAAGATTCGCTGACATAAGCCAGCTCTTTATTCTAGTCAACGTCGTCATACACGTAGCCTCAATTTGATGCAATTCCTTCGCCACAATTGTTACTGCTATATCGTCAGCATAACCAATTATCTGCACACCTCTTGGTACTGGGACGTAACACTCCATCGTAGAGTATATTCCATAGCAGTGGACCTAGCACAGAGCCCTGTGGAACTCCACCAGTTATTTTATACCTCTTAACTCCTTCATCTGTGTCATAGAGTAGTATTCTATCAGAAAGACAGCTGCTAATGATACGCATAAGATGCGCCGGCGTCTGTATAGTCCGCAAAGCCTGTATAATGTGCGACCAGCACGCGGAATTAAAAGCATTTCTAACATCAAGTGTTATGACGGCACAATATTCCTTAGAACCACCCATCCATCTGGTTCCTTCAATTGCATTGCCTGCTATCGTTGTCAATTTCTTAATTGCGTCTATAGTTGATCGTCCTCTACGAAATCCGTACTGATTTTCAGAGAGACCTTCGGCTACTCTTTCAAGGTGTTGTTCCAAACGGTTACAGATCAATCGTTCCAAAATCTTGCCCATTGTATCGATCATACAAAGCGGTCGATAAGAACTTGGATCTCCCGGCGGTTTTCCTGATTTAGGTAGCAATACCAGTCTTTGAACTTTCCATATTTTCGGAAATACTCCGTCGTCAAAACACTTCATATACATCTCCGTAAAGGGTCGAACACTGTGTTTAATTGCTATTTTAAGAGCGCGGTTTGGAATTCCGTCAAGACCTGGAGCCTTGGCATTTCCAAAACGTTCTGACGCTAGCATCACCTCTTGGTCCGTCACTGGATCCATGGCATCAATAGAATTTGCATTCTCGTCTACTGTTATATTTTCCCTCTCAATGCTCTATATTGGAAAAAGAGTTTCAACCACACTCCTCATGAGTACTGGGCAAGTTGGCGCTAGTCCTCTACAGCTCCTTATTTTAGACATAACCACCTTATAAGCTCCTTCCCATGGATTCTCATCGACTTTGTCGCATAGCTCCTTAAAGCAGAACGATTTGCTTCTCTTAATAGCCATCTTGAGTTCCCTACGTTTGGCTTTAAAAACGGTCATTAATCTTGCATTGTCAGCTTCACCTCTACTCCTTTGGTATTGTCGTCTCGCACTGTGACACTCGCGTCTCAGTACCGCAATTTCACTGTTCCACCAATAGACTGGTCTTCGTGTAGATGTGCTTCTCCTTCTCACCATAGCAGCGTCACAAGCCCTGCTAATATGTTCCGCTAATAGCTTTGCTCGTTCATTTGCGTCACTCGAATCAGTTATATTTTCGTCCAGCATTTGTCTAAATATTTCCTCATCCATGGTTTCATCTTTCCACCCCTTCGTCTGTGCTTTCGTTATGCGTCCGCTTCTCTCTCGTATTGGTCCTACACTGCTGATATCTATTACAATCGCCAAATGATCACTGTGGGTATATGTATCACTGATTCGCCAATTTGTTCTTGCAGCCAATGCTGAGCTCACAAATGCTATGTCAATAATAGAGCCGCGTCCATTCTTCTCAAAGGTATTCCTTGCTCCCGTGTTCAATAAAATTACGTCAAGAACGGAGAAGGCTCTAAGCAACGCATGGCCTCGTTGGTTTGTGCTCCTGCTTCCCCATTCAAATGCCCACGCGTTGAAATCTCCCGCTACTATATTTGGCGTCGTTGTGAGAGCATCCCTAACTAGGTTGTCAAGTATTTGTTCGTACTCCTCCTGAGGTATACTTGGCGGTACATAACAGCTGTAAATGTTTACCCCACCAATCTTCGTCATAGTGTAATACCTTCTGTTTACTAGTGGCCTATCCTGGTGAGTTCTATTTCCACAAGCCCACACCGCTACTTTCCCTGTTAGGTCCTCCACCCACGTTCCAAGACATGGGTTTTTGTACTGCTCACATATAATGGCAGCATCCACTTTCTTCTCATATACAGTTTGACTTAGTAGTTCCTGTGCAGCTTTACAGTGATTCAAATTTATTTGTAGTAACCTCATCCTCATTTCCTAGCCGATTTGCTCGCTGCCTGAAATAACGGACACCTCCTACTACCCATTGGATGTTTTATATCTCTTCCACCATCTTTTTTACATGCAATACAGGATGGCTCCTTCCTACATTCTTTCCAATAATGCCCCTTTTCACCACATTTTAGGCAACACTCGCTCCTGTCCTCAGTGTTTTTGCATGCCCTTGCCATATGACCATACTCGAAGCACCTAAAACACTTTCGTAAACTTGTTCTCTCTCGTATTCTGCATACCACCCAGCCTATTTTTATCTTTCCGGCTTCCAATAATTTCCTTGCCTCCAGCACTGGCAGACTAATAACTGCCACCTGTGTGCCCGCATACGATGGCCTTAGGTTTCTAATGGAATAGAATCCAGGGATACGCGAACAGATAGCCTCAACTATATCATCTCTCGTGGTAATTTCGTCAAGATCTCGGATTTCAAGAGCCACTTCATGGGTTAGTGCTTTGATTTCCGCCTGCTCTCCCAGTATTTTACCAATTCCCTCTTTATATTTTACGACGCTTCCTGTAGAAGCCCGCTTCAATTCGAGCAGAATTTCTCCTTTTGTTGTCTTCTTTATTCGGGAGACATTTTCACCTAGCTCTTGGAGGCTTTCCTCTTTCTTAACCGCTCTTAATATATCACTGTAAGACATATCTCCACTTCTCGCAATGACTATAGCATCCGGTCTTGGAGGAGGCAGTACATTCTTTTTCCTATTTGACTTATTGTTCCCCTTGTTCTTCACATTCTCTCTGGATCTAGCACTTCCCCTTCTTTTGCGTTTCACCTTAACCCAGTTTTCTTCCCTGGGAGTTTCATCGCCTACTGAGTCTTTTTTCGTTTCCTCATTGATTAAAATCACTTCCTCTTTCTCAATCCTTCCGTAGAGCGTTTTACTTCTCTTAGGAGGCGTTTCTCTTCGCACTTCCGTATCATCTCTAGACCTCTTCGGCGTTGCCTCTGTAGTCACTTTAGGCACCGACGATTGCTTCTTCTTTAGTGTATTGTACTGCTCCTGAGCGTAGGCATGCAATTTCGAGATATTGCCAAGGACTTCTCGCATATTGTTATTTATCGAGCGTTGCGGTAATCGCATCAATTCGGTCAATTTACTAATATTTTCTCCCAATTCGCTCATGTACTCTCGTTCATGATCTGGTTCCGCAATAGTTGTTGTGTCTTCGTTCAGACGCGGCAGTTGTTGTGTCGTCGTTCCGCTGGGAGTTACTTTTTCCGGTGTTCGAGCCAGCTTCGATGCTCTTTGGAAAGGATTTCTGCTTGTGGCATTATCTGATATGTTGGCCAAGTGCGCCACCATCATATCATTGCAGTCGCTTGATCTCGACGGTCGGGGGCCTGCTTGCCCACCCCTCAATACCGCCGGCACTGGGCTTTTTACACCCTGCACCGTAACTTCATCATTTCTTGTTGAATTTGTATTCATGTTTTATTGTTCCGGGATCCTACCCATATCATTTTATACCTACTGACAGGTGTTAATTCAGGTGTGTGTGTGTGTGTGTGAGTGTGTATGGGTGCGTGCGTGCGTATTTATCGATTGGCATTTATTAGAAGTTATTTTTTAATAAATTCACACAAATTGTTATCGAAAATGTGGGCCGTTTTCTTTTTCTTCTACCTTTTTATGGTAAATTGATGAATGAATGAAAATGTACATACTAAAGCATACCAAGCGATTACATTTTCATTATGTTTGTGCATGTGTGCGAGTTTTAAAAAATAATTTTACCATAGAAAATATTCTTTTTTATTTATTGTTATTGCTATTATTTTGAAAGGTGTTGGTAGCATATATACATATCGATTTAGAAACTTATTACATACACATCTACAGCATACACAACTATTGCTTTTACACTTCCATAAATTATTTTAAGGCACATAAAATATATTTATTTTTATTTTGTTTTTTTTTAATACATTTTATCTTCGTTTTGTTTTATTGTAAACACATTTATGAAGAAATAAATCGAAAAGAGAATGTATAACAAATGTGATTATAAATTTTAGTTATTACAACCACATAATGTATGTGTACACGGAGGCCTAATATGGCGCCCAGATTAGAATACGAACATTATATAAGAAAGTTGTAATATTTAAAAAAAATAGAACCTACTATAATTGACCATTTCCACATTGATGTCCTATATTGGTCTAAAATCCAAATCAACAAGTTTTCTAAAGCGATCTGTTTATATCACATCGAAAATAAAAAACAAGCTTTTCAATGAAATCGGAGCAGGACTATTTTAGTCTTTTTTGCCTTAAAGCCACGATGTTCCCGAAATAATTTACGCAAGTTAAGACGAATGTTGTGAAAAGCAATGTGAAACATCAATCGAATGTGGATCGAATTGAGTCAGTTGTGGCTCCTTAACCGATTATGATAATGACTATCGAGCATATATTTTTGAATTAACAATCTTAAGGACATAACTTCGCATTCATCATCAGGCAAGATGTTGTTGAAACACTTTTCCAATTTTGTAGTCCTATAAACATGCATTTGTTCGTGTTGAAATTCACTGTAAAATACCAAATATCTATCCTCATGAGATATGGTATAAAAATCGTATCAATGCGATTTATTTCTAACGGTTTTAAAGCCCATGCTCTGCTTGTGTATTTATCTCTTCCCCTAACATCATCAATTCAGTAGATTTTTCATAAAATTTGTCGTTTATTAATACCTCTCGAACATCAGTGAGCCACAGCACTCTGCGTTGTAGAATTACAAATTCAAAAAAAAAAATTATTTATACGTTGCTTACTGTTTAGAAATAATGTATGTCCTGAGAGTTCTCTTAATTCAATGAAATAAACGTAGCACTCACTTTTCATGGCAATTTTATTTACTCTCAGAGTTTTTGTCAGAAATCTGCTCTGACCTGGGAAAGTCAGTGAAAAGTTTCTCAAACATCTGGCGTTCGGAGTCGACCTTAAACTGTAGGTCCCACCACTCATGTATAAAATTAACACATACAACATAAGTGGTGTGAGAAACTAGGTCGTAATATTGACTGAAGGGTTGTAATGACACTCTATTCTAATATGTGTTCAGTCAAAGTAGCGAAATATAATGTACTTGTTTGGAAAACACAAACAACATTTTGTTTGTTGAATCATCATATGAATGATCATAATCATAAATTATGTATTGTGAGAGGCCACATGCCTTAATAATGATATTCAGCATCTTTCATTCAATGCCGTTAAAAGTGCTTTTAGTTTTTCCTTTTCAATGTTTCATTACATACAATTAATAGTTTCAAGCATTACACTAGGAAGATTAAAACACTCAACAAGTCTGTCTTGATTCTAGTCGAGAAATTCATTCTGCAATTATTTTCATAAATAAAAATATTTAAAAATTTCAATGCTTTCAGTTTTTTTTTGTTGTGTTATTGAAACTAAATGCTTTAAAAAATTACAAGAATTTATTAAATTTAAAATAATTACAAGTGTACTACACTCAAATATTTTCAATATTTAATTATTATTGTGCCCTTACATAAACTTTTAATAAATATGACAAATATTTAAGTTCTGTAAACAGTTATTAAAAAATGTATGAACACTTAAACATATATACATACATACATAAATATGTATTGTATTTTAAGTACTAACTTGTAATGATTTCAACCTTCAAAAAAAAAATACTAACATTGTTTCTGTTTGTTTAAAGACAAAAAGTAAATGGTTTGCCTTGAATTTAAGGCATTTGAAAAGAAGTTGTCGTCAGCATTACTTGTCTAACAATTTGAATAATAATTAACTACTGTAACTTTATGACAGATAAAGGAAAACAGAAGAAAATAGAATTACACGTACTTTAATAATTGCTTTGAGGCAAAGGTTTTTCTCAAAACATGTCACGCCTGAGACATATAGATTTTCTTTTGCAATTACTGTCAATGCCAACAACAGTTCTGGTTAGAGAAATCGAATTGAATTTCACTTAACGCAACATAGTCGTGTTTGGCATCAGTTGAGAACAATATCCCGACACAATATTGTAATCAGAACATTTTTACTCGAGATCTAGCAACGACACAACCAACGCCTTTTAAAGGAAACAGATTGAATTTATTGAGCGGACTCTGTCTATGAGAGCTTTTCTTATGGAATAACTGTTTCACATTTGCGACTTCTACAGCGCTTTTTATAATCCTTTCAATTAATCAAATTTAGATATTGTGGATGTACATATATTCCAATACTATGTTCAGATATGTACTTTTATTGAGTCAATATTCAGTGTATTGAGTGCAATATTTTAAGTGTTCAGGTATAATAACACACGCAGTTCAGCTGCTTATTCAATATTCATTTGGCAGCTGGTAAACAAAACAGCTGGTAGTTTCAACAACATCGTTTTTTGTTTTTTGTCGTTGTTGACATTTGAGTTGTCAAATGATTGCGTATTTATTGCACAATAATTAATTGAAACTTTATGTGAAATATTGAGCTCAATAATGACGTTTATTGCGATTTACGCAATAAAGGTGCATATCTGAAAACCGTATAAGAAAATGTCCGTCTTCCCTTGCCGATGGCTTACATATCACCACAATAAACTTATTTAGTGTGCGTTAAGGTACACATATGTAGACATCAGATCAAAGTATTCTAACCTTCGTCAGAGTAATATTAGGATCCTTAAAGGCTTGTCTTCTAAATTTGTTGAAAAGCAGAAAATAGTATTTAGTTGTTGCACGGCATTTTTTTAGGACCACCTTCTTTCCATTGCTACTGTATAAAAGGTGTGCTATTTAGCTGCTTACAACTGTTTTTCCTTTAGTATTTACCCTAAATTAAATACATACATACGACTTGTGCTTACATTCTAGTATAAAGGATTTATTTAAAGGGCGTTGTGACTAAATATTTCATATCATGCATAAAGTACTTACAACCTACACATCAACGTCTTAGCCAGACATTAGAACTCTGTTAAAGACGTTTTTTTTTCAACATTTTTATCATCATTTCCATCGTTAGTTGTACAATCAGCGAGATAAGCCAGACATAACTGCATTATATTTTTTATGCTGCTCATAAAGAGGGTGATGGTAGTCGTAACAATAAAATAAAAATAGTTATGAAATGCAACTGCATTGTAACTCGTACTGAAGTCATTAAGAGACAACTCTTCAAACAAAGATGCTGCATGTTTTGTAAAGATGATAGGGAAGAATTTCGTAGTAAAAATTATATAAAATTGTTCTGGAATTGAAACCATATTGTCAACGATGCAGTTTATGATTGACGCTGTCAACAGCCAGACATATTATAGACAGTCGTGTGTTTGATATCCTACAATATTAACTTAATATTACATAAACTGTCACCATTAACCGCTTCATATCTTTGAAGCGATATGTGAGAAATGGATTTTTTTTACGTTTGAAAAACCTATTGATGCCATTATGTGTGGAATATAAGGATCTCTGCATGGAAATCCAAAATGTCGATTTTTCAATTACTCTGGTATATAAATCTCGCTGAATATGACCGATGGTATGAATAATGTTGGCTTTGAGGACCGCTGTGGTTTGTGGCTTATTGACATGCACATGCGATTTAAGAAAACCACAGAAGTCTAACGGAGTCAAATAAGGCCCTCAATTCGCTCGTGCAGAATATCCAATGTCCCGTTGAAACCACATGTCATTGATTTAAATTCAGGTCAAAAGAAAAATGATAATCATCGACTTATAGTGCTTGCCGTTGACAGTGATGGCCTGGTCAATGACGCTTTTGAAGAAATATGGACTGATGACGCCACCAGCCCAAAATCCACATCAATCAGTGACTTTATCGGGATGTATTGGATGCTTTTAGATTTCATGTGGATTTATACAGCCAAAAATTTTACAATTTTGTTTACTCTCGCAGCAATTCATCTAAAAAGGGGAAAGCATTGCTGGTACCGAACACCTTTAATTAAACAATATTATTATTTACACCTGTTTGTTGAATGCTATATCCGTTTGGCAAAAAACACTGAATAAATGATAACTAATTTGACAAGATAGCCGTTATCAACTATCAAAGTTCGGAACTCCCTGTTAGAAGATCCTGTATAATACAAATAAGGTATATACATATATTGCTGTGAATTCTATTTGAAGAACCAACTTTAAACGTTTCTAATACTTTTCCTTCATCACTTGAAACTGTCTTGGATTTGAAGCTTGAAAAAATTTAAAGGAACGATTCGAAGGATAAATTGTTGTATGGGAAAAAATGATATAAAATCTTGGTATATATGTAAATGTCTATATTTTTTATTTGGGATAAAAAATAACTAAAATCCGTGTAGACCCACACTTGAAGACCTATATATCATGATACTGTTCACCCTGTATTATATTTATTGTCTATGTAATGTTTATCAGATGTTTTCAGATGTAATATTGTATAATGTATTAGCGCTTCATTTGCAGATCGCGTAACTTGGCTGCAGTGATCTTCCACAGAATTTTAAGTACCAACATTCCGGTTTTTTTTATTTTTGAGTTGATAAATACAATCCTTAAATAAGACAGAGACATTTAATGTTTCTTTTATTTTTTATTTCCTTAGCAATTTTCTTAGGATGCCTATCAAATCTCCAAGTTTTAACCAACTAATGATTAGCCATAATTTCTAACACACAATCACACAGACGGATTTATATTATTTCTCATGTTTGTTGGTATGAGACTCGGTTATGAAGCAAGCAATATGCACTAGATGGCGTATCACAAGTGAATTGACAAATGGTGGCTATAATGGTTGTTGTTTTTTGCTATATCTTTCCTCTCATATCCGCCAAATTGTATCAATTATATTACTATTGTTCGATTCGGCCTGTATTGAAAAATAGATGCCACAATAGTTCTAGATTTCCTGTTGCAAAGCCAATGACACTTCACGCAATCGACACACTGTCCCAAATGAACACATTCAAAAAATATAAAAAAAACTACACAACAATCTGTCAATGATACTAAAAAAGGGATTCACAATTTTATATAAATATGTATGTACATAAATGTGTTGCTGTGGGATATGTATATTTTTATAGGTTAACATTTTTGGGTTTTGTAAGTCTACTGGTGGCCGCGTCCGGCCAGTGGATTGTCCGTCTAGAAAAGAGTATTCTGTTCTAAAAATTCTTGTAAAACAAAGGGACTAGGAAAATGGTCCGTTTAAAAGAGGTCATCGCCTACGGGAGGTGTCCCTTAGTAGAGTTTTCACTGTATTTACTGCAATCTGTATTCACAGTATATACATACATATGCACATACAGCCACAAAAAGAAGTCTACATACACCATTTTTTTTCTAATAATTTCTAGGTTATATTTTTTTGACTGCCTTAAAGAATGCTTATGTATGCGGTGTATGACTTGACTGCAAGATATTAGGAAATACATATCGTTAGTCTCATTCGCAAATGTGCTAAGTCCCTTTTTTCAAATTTTACAGGAGACACAAAAAACATTGCGGCTTCTTCAGTTTTTAAAATTTGTAAACTTTTTGAACGCAATTATTTTTACAAAATAGCTATCTTTAAATGACCTAGATCAAAAATTAAGAATAATTAATAATTAATATTCGTGGAGTTAGCACGTGCTGTTAATATTTTTCGTAGTTTTGTGGACTGTGCAAACAACAAAATTACAACAACTTTAAACTACATACTGACATTTTTTGTTGTCCTAAAATATGTATTTTGTATAGTGTTAACGTTTTGCATTAAAATCTCAATTTTGGAAAAAAAAAGTGGACTTAGCGTCTTTGCGAATTATACTAACGATATGTATTTACATATTGCTGATGTTTTTAGGTCTTCTGTGACATTATAACTCTGCTTATTAATCTTTGCAAATAAAGTTGAAAATCTGTATTCGTCTCTCTTGTCTCTGCAGAATGTAAAACTAACAATTCTCTATTTTTCATCACTGGCAACCGATCTATTTTGATTTTGCATGGTATGTATGTATGTCTGATTGCCAAAAACACGTGCACACATAGTTTCTTCATTACCGGAGTCGATGCAAACAATAAATAAATAACGTTCGGTGCACAAAGATACAAGTTTTAATTACGGCGAATAACATTTTAAAATAATAACATTATGATTATGTGCTGCCATCATCACCATCACAGTACGTTCGCCGATTATTACTACTTTTTCAAATCGGATTTTCAATATGAGGCATATTATTTTATAATTAAATATTCGCACTAATTTCAATTAGATTGGATTTCCATTAAGATTAGAAGCAGGAAGTCGCCGTAGTCTAGTAGGTAGTGTGTTGGCTTATTAGACGTAAGGCCACGGTTTCACAATTACATATATATGTACATACATATAGAATTATTCTGGATGAGAGGGTCCAGAGGGTCCCCGACGGAAGAAAAGGACGATGTGGTTAAGGATGCCTTCTACGCTAAACTCGAGGACGTATATGATAAGTGCCCGACCCATGACGCCAAAATCGTCCTCGGAGATTTCAATGCGAAGGTCGGGCGGGAAGGTATCTTTGGCCCCACTGTCGGACAGTTCAGCCTCCACTCGAACACTACCTCCAATGGTATGAGGCTGATCGATTTCGCCGCGGCGCGTAACATGGTAGTATGTAGCACTAAGTTTCAACATCTCGACATTCACAAGGCCACATGGATGTCCCCTGATCGGTCAACATCTAACCAGATCGATCATATTGTGATAGACGGAAGGCACGTATCCAGTGTACTAGATGTACGCACATTCAGAGGTCCAAACATCGACTCGGACCACTACCTTGTCGCAGCCAAGTTTCGATTGCGCATTAGCGCTTCGAGGTCTGCGCACTCTAGTGCATTGCGAAAGCTGGACGTTAAGAAGCTGCGATCACAAAGGACATCTGAGGCGTTCTCCGCTCAACTCTCGGATAAGCTCCGTCGTTCCCCATCTAATCTCAACGACATTGGTGGACTGTGGGCCAACATCTCCCACTCCCTGCGCACTACTGCGGAAACAGTCCTTGGTTTCGAACGCCCACCCCAACGAAATCAATGGTACGATGAGGAGTGTCGCGAGGCAACTGCAGCGAAAAACGCCGCATACAAGAAAACGTTGCAGTCTGCCGCTACGCGAGCCATTGTCGAGAACTATAGAGAGAAGAGAAGGGATGAGAGACGCCTTTTCAGACGCAAGAAGAGAGAGCAGGAAAGGCGTGAGCGTGAGGAAGTCGAGATGTATAGATGTAGGAATGACGCTCGAAAATTCTATCAAAAGGTTAAGCGTCTAACCGAGGGTTATAAACCCGGAGCGTCTTCCTGCAAGGACGAAAATGGAAACTTAGTAACAGATCCGAAGGGAGTACTGAGGTTATGGAGGAAACACTTCTCTACTCTGCTACAAGGCGATGACGACACCAATACCGCCTTTAGAGATGATGTTCCGAACCCGATCGATGATGACGGCGTGGAGATTCCGCCGCCTAGCTATGAAGAGGTCAAAGTCGCGATTACGCGACTTAAAAACAATAAAGCGGCAGGTCCTGATGGCCTCCCCGCTGAATTGTTTAAGACCGGATGTAATGAGTTGGTAGGGCGCATGCACCAGCTTATTTACAAAATATGGCTAGAGGAAAGTATGCCCAACGATTGGAACCTCAGTGTCCTCTGTCCTGTCCTGAAAAAGGGAGACCCTACTATATGCGCCAACTATAGGGGTATAAGCCTTCTCCCTATCGCATATAAGGTTCTTACAGGCGTATTGTGTGAACGACTGAAGCCACTCGTCAAAACACTGATTGGACCTTATCAGTGCGGCTTCAGACCTGGTAAGTCCACCATCGACCAGATCTTCACACTACGCCAAATCCTGGAAAAGACCCACGAGAAACAAGTCGACACACACCATCTTTTTGTCGACTATAAGGCTGCCTTTGATAGCCCCATAAGGGATCGTGTTTTTGCCGCAATGTCTGAGCTCGGTATACCTGCGAAGCTGATAAGGCTATGCAGAATGACGTTGAGCAATTCCTGTAGCTCCGTCAAGGTAGGAATGGACCTCTCCGAGCCTTTTGATACCGTGCGAGGTTTCAGACAAGGCGACCCCTTATCATGCGACCTCTTCAACTTCGTCATGGAGAGTGTTCTGCGAAAGGCAGGAGTGCATCGTAGTGGCACTATATTTCAAAAAAGTGTCCAGTTGCTTGCGTACGCTGACGACATTGATATCATAGGGCGTACCAAGCGAGATGTTACTGCTGCCTTTAGTGCTATTGAACGCGAGTCTACTAAGATGGGTTTGGCAGTAAATGAGGGCAAAACAAAGTATATGTTATCGACAAGTAGAGACGTGCGGCGTATTGATTCTCAGATTACGGCCGATAACTATACTTTTGAAACAGTCAAGGAATTTATTTATCTTGGCTCCGCCGTTACCACCACAAATGATGTCAGTCTGGAGATCAAGCGCAGGATCACTCTTGCCAACAGGTGCTACTATGGTCTCAATAGGCAATTGAGTAGTAGAGACCTCTCTCGTACGACGAAGCTAACACTATACAAGACGCTCATCCTACCCGTGCTTCTTTATGGCGCAGAGGCATGGACCCTATTAAGTTCTGATGCAGCAGCCTTGAGAGTGTTCGAGAGAAAAGTACTGCGTAAGATCTTCGGTCCAGTACGTGTTGGCGATGATTTCCGCATTCGATACAATAGTGAGCTGTATGAGCTCCTCAACGACATGGACGTTGTACAGCGTATTAATATCCAGCGGCTGCGCTGGCTCGGCCATGTCGTTCGAATGGAGGAGGATGCTCCAGCGAGACGGGTATTTGATGCGGAGATCTGCGGAAGTCGGCGAAGAGGACGACCTTGTATCCGTTGGAAGGACCAAATCGAGGGAGCCCTGTCATCGATTGGTGTGACCAACTGGCGTAGGCGCGCAAGAAGCAGAGGCGCCTGGAAGGATGTGTTGCGGCAGGCCGAAATCCGTTAATCGGGTTGTTATGGCCAATTAAGTAAGTAAGTAAGTAAGTAAGAGAGGGTCCATTCATTCCCATATCCTGTAAACTAATTGCAAGTGTGTTTGAAGCAAAGCTTAGACGTTTAAGCTATTGACAGCCAACTTTAACTATCAGTATGTTTAAATCTTAATGAATATTTTCATTTGTTAACACTACGTTACATTTGTAAGCATTCTTAGATAGCGTTGCAATTTCTTGCTGTTGTCTGGGAGCTGTTTTATAATGATAATTCCATAGTGTTTTAATATGATTATATCCTTTTGTTAGGAGATCTATGTTATTTAAAAAAAATTGGATTACAGTAACTTTTCTTAGAGTAATTGTAATATGCATGGGTTTTACAGCATTTACACAAATAATATAAAGAATGATTCTGAGTCTACATTGTTTGCTTTTAACGACGTATAATGATCGCTATAGTCTGGTAAGAGAAGGGTGTTGGCTTATTATACGATGTCTCGAAAGTTAAAATCTTAGCTTATTTAGAAATACAATTGTTTTCACTCGCCAACATCCTCCTACTCGTGGATAAACTTAATCACAAAATATGATCCTCGCTGAAGGGTTGTATTGGCCAATAATTACCTGCATAAGTAGTAATATTGCTATCAAAATGAAATCATACTTCGACCAGGAGAATACCATTTTTTATTTTACATATTTTGTATTAGAAAAACATTGT
The DNA here is from genome assembly GCA_932273835.1 of Sarcophaga variegata. Taxonomy (NCBI): domain Eukaryota; kingdom Metazoa; phylum Arthropoda; class Insecta; order Diptera; family Sarcophagidae; genus Sarcophaga; species Sarcophaga variegata. Next base: position 76,585,420 of record OW026359.1, read on the forward strand.
GTATTCGAACATAAAAATTTTGATTTTCTTATCAATAGCATCATGATGTTTGAAATTACTTTCATTTAAAAAACAAATTGCCATACTCTGTTTAAAGATTGCTTGGCGTCTAAAAAATTTGAACAATACTCTCATTTCTAAAGCATTTCTTGAAATTGTTACAACGCATTTATAGCGAATACATTGACAAATCTAGATTGTTATCATTCTTCATAGGAATATTTGTCAATATCCAATATTTTGAAGGATGTGCTCAAAAGACTAACTGGTGTAAAATTTACTGCATTTTTCAGGTTTGTTGGCCTTTAAAATCACAGTAATTTCACAACATTTCCATTGTCCTGTAAACAAAATTTGAACTTAATTTTATCATTATTAATAATAATGTATGTACATACATATGTACATTATGAGATGAGGATTCAATTTGCAAATAATTATTGACAAATTAACTCTGTCTAGTACGTTATACACATGTCGATACTTTTAATACAATTTCAAAATGTCGTGTGTTGTGTAACATGTTGCATGTTTGAAGTCGTTGTAGTCTAGTTGGTAGTGTGTTTTTCCCCCAAGTCGGACATCGTGATCGAAACGAAATACGGAAAAATATTTCTTCGACGGCTTACTCTCAGCAGATTTCTGACAAAAACTCTGAGAGTGAATAAATATTGCCATGAAAAGTTTCTCAAAAATTCTGTCGTTCGGAGTCGTCTTTAAACTGTAGGTCCCTCCACTTATGGATGGGATTAATGACCAGTTATGTATGTATACATATATGTAACTGTTGCATATATGTTTCATATTTCAAGTGTATGGAAAATCCTTACAGACTATTACATTTTATATTTCAATTCATTTTATATATCAATTCAGAATTATTATTATTATGATTTCAATTAAAAAAATAAGTTAAAAAAGAGACAACATTGAAATTATTAATTAAATGAGTTTAATTGTAAAATTATATCCTTTTTAATGGATTCCATACTTTTATTAAAATCTATATGAAGGTACAGATTATTAAAATCATTACAGATTCTACGAAATGGATCGAAGTTCGCGTATTTAACTGTGTAATATTTTATATTTAAGAAATTATGGTATCTTGTTGGACGAACAGGTACTTTTATGGAAAGTTTTTCCAGAAGAAATTGAGAGTTGATAACACCATTAATCAGCTTTAGAAGAAAGACAACATTTAGCATTTTACGACGGCTTTTTAAAGTTGGTAATTTAATGAGTGCTAGGCGTTTTTCATAAGGTGGTAACCTTTCATTAGGATTCCCATCCATTCCCTAAACCACGAAGACAAAATAATAAGAACTGTTTTTAAACTGATTCAATTTTGTCAGAGTGTACAGCGTATTGAGGGTCCCATATTACAGATCCATATTCAAGAATTTGGCGAACCAGTGTGGTAAACAATTGCTTAGTAACATAAGTATCAGAAAACTCTTTAGCCCATCGTTTGATAAGGGTACGTGTAGCTTTGCTAACAGTTGATGTAATATGATTTCTGAAGTCCAATTTACAATCGAAAACTATCCCTAAATCGTTAAAGGTATTGACTAGTTCAAGAGCGGCACCATTCATTGTGTAAAATCCATTGGTTGGAGATGATCTAGTGAAGCATAAATATTTACATTTTTTAACATTCATCTCCATTAAATTAATACTACACCAAGAGGTTAAGTATTTAATATCCTCTTGTAAAAGTACTTGGTCTTCAATGTTATTAAATGATAAAAATATTTTAACATCGTCTGCATACATTAATGTGTTTGAATTTTTGATAACAGAAGGTAGATCATTTATAAAAACAGTAAATAGGAGCGGCCCAAGATGACTACCCTGTGGTACGCCTGACAGTACATCAATAAAGTTAGATTGCGTATTCCTGAATTTAACGCACTGCTTTCTGTCTACTAAATACGAATTAATCCAATTCAATAAAGATGAACTAAAACCAAGTTGATTAAGCTTATGAACGAGTAAGTTATGATTTACTTTATCAAATGCCTTACTGAAATCGATATAAATGACGTCAGTTTGTTTGCCTACAATAAATCCATCATTTACCAAAGTTGTAAATTCAAGAAGATTTGTGATTGTTGATCGAGACTTACAGAATCCATGCTGGGAAGCAGATAAAATAGACGATGCTTGAAATGACAGTGTATCACATAGGAGTTTTTCAAATAATTTCGGTATAATGTTAAGTTTAGCAATTCCTCTATAATTTGAAATATCAGCTTTAGATCCTGATTTAAACAGTGGAATGATAAATGATTGTTTCCAAAGGGAGGGAAAATAGCCCAATTTAAGCGATTTATTGAATAAGTAGGTTAATGGAGTACTCAATAATTGAAAATGGTGTTTTAAAATACTGCTAGGAACCCCATGCAATGATAAAATTGTCCCCTTGCGCTACTAGATCAAACTGTAACAGGTATGAAATATATAACATACCCGTGTTTCAGTCCGATGGAGATGACCCTCATGTGAAATATTTTTTTTTTATTTATTGGTTGGTTGGTTGGTTGTCACCAAAATTTTTTAATGATGCTTGGTAAGCAATTAAAATTTAATGCGTCATTCACATATTAAATGTTGCTGGCTAATGAAGAAACATTACTATTTAGTTGTGCTCATATGTACTTGTTGTAATTCATGTAAGAGAATGTCTTTTTTGACAGCCAATCTCACACATACTGCAATGACACATTGTGGTTGGAAAGAATTATTTTTGCTGGAATTTTTTTTCTCTGAAAATAATGTTTAGGATGACATGATAATAAAATGAGAAAGCAAAATGTAGGGAGGCAGAGAGCAGATTAAATAGCAAGCAATAGTGAAACGAAATTGCAATTTCGTAAAATAAAATTTCTGCTTAAGGATAGATAATCAGGAAGAAATGGAAGGAATTTTTATGTGAAAGCACTCAGCGAAATGTTTTTATTTGTTAATTTCGTATTTATTTATTATTGTAAATAAAATTATTATTTTACGATTGTTGTTGTTTATTTTAGTGTATTTCTGTTTATTATTCTGTTGTATTTTATTGTTACTCGTTATATGCATACATACATGCATACATACATATGTACATGTATTGTTATAAAAGCAAAAGCGATAGCGAATATGTATTAAATGTATAATTTTTGTTTTTTATTTGTTGCTGTTGTTCTTATTTTCCACGGTTTATTAAATATTCTTTAATGTTATTTGTTTATTTTTATGCCATCATTCAAAATAAAAATTTTCTTTTACAAATTTCCTCTCTCCCTCTTCTATTTACATATGTATTGTGTGTGCATGATGTTTTCTGTTTATATTGAAATGTACATACATATGTACGGATTTCCTTTTTCTTTTCGCTTTCTTTTGTTTATTTAGATTTGTATATGTATGAATGTATATATGTGTGCTCTTTTATCCGTGTATATGTATGTTAATGCATTTTGAAAATATAAATTTCGGTGTAATTCTTTTATATTTCGGTTAAATATGTATTTTATTATTATTATTTGTTTAATTAGGAGCACAGAACATTTTATTTTATTTTTGCACTGCATTTCTATTATTTTTTTTTTGTTTTATATTCGCAACACTAATTCAATTGTACAATTTTAATTCAATTTAAATCACTTACCAAAACGTGCCGTTTCACATGCTCACTTTATAAAATAAAAAAAAAAACAAAAACAAAAAATTATTATTAAAAATAAAGAAATATTGTAAATAACCTTTCCACTCAATTTACTTATTGACTCCCATATACATATATGCTCTCATCAACCACCATTCTGTATCACTCGTTTTTATCATTGGTTGCGGTTTTTGTTTTTATTTATCTTTTTTTATCTTTCATTTCCCCATAAAAATAATGGGAAAATCGGTTACAAACCACAAGTGATGATAATTAACATACATAACGTTGTAATGGCATATTTTCGTCTTATTTACAGGAGGTTATTTTGCCTAAAAATCAAGGTTCATTGGGTTTCAGCATAATTGGTGGTACCGATCATTCGTGTGTTCCATTTGGTGCCCGAGAACCGGGTATTTTTATATCACATGTAAGTATGAATAATTTTTTTTATTAAATTAAAAAAAGTCTATTTTTCCTTTATTTTTGGGAAAGGGGTATCATATTTCTATTTTGGCAAATATACATACATAACATACATAATTGGCCATTACAACCCTTCAGTCAGGATTACGGCCTAGTTTTTCACACCACTTATGTGGTGTGCGTTAATTTTATACATGAGTGGCGGGACCTACAGTTTAAAGCCGACTCCGAACGACAGATTTTTGAGAAACTTTTCATGACAATTTTATTTGCTCTCACAGTTTTTGCCAGTAATCTGCTGAGAGGAAGTCGCCGAATAAATACTTTTTCATATTTCGTTTCGTTGGAGACGCCTGACCTGGGGTTTGAACCGAGGCCTCACGTCTAAAAGCCAACACACTACCTACTACTACCACGACGACTTTTGGCAAATATAATATTCATAAATACATTTGTATTTGTAATATCATAATGAAAAATATAACGAGGGTGGGTCAATAAGTCCCTATATTTTTTAATCGCATTTAGCCGGGCCACTTTTCGAAGTTTTTACAGGAAATAAATAGTAATCCAGAGAATAGATCGGATAAGGGAACAATTCGTAACCTAATTTGTAGCTTCTTAGTATTTTGGAATTTTTTTCTGTTTTCTCCCCAAAACCCGTAGTGCTCTGATATCGATGGCTGCCAAATATGCCCTAAGTAATGCATCTTGTTCAAATTTAAAAAGTGGAAAATTCAATAAATGCGAAATATTTCGTGTTCTTTCACATGCTTTGAAAATGAGATATCCTCTTTAAAAATCTTTCTTTTTACATGCATTATATTGGATCCATGGGGTATAGTGACTTAATTAATCCTAATCTCACTGGTATAAAAATGTAACAACTCTTACGGACATGGGTCGCTAAGGCTCACGTATAAAAAATACGGGTTCTTTTTACGAAAAACGTTTCACCTTTAATCTAAACGGAATTAATGTTTGTAATTGTATTCAAATATGTATACGAATCACTTAATTTTTAATTTAAATAAAAAGGAATTTCCCAACGTTAAAGTAAGCAGAACAGAAAAATCATCATTTGTATATGAAAGGTTACTTTGTATCTGAAATCTAAACATTTTTATAAATAGAAGATGCCTTACAAATGAAAAATTAAAAAAAAAAAAATGTGAACTATTTTATATGAGCCTCTGAGGCTCATATCAGTAGTTAACGTTACTATTTTGTATTTCGGTCTCTAACAGATGGAAATATTTAACATTTTAATAAATTTTTTTTACTGGATTTTCCAAAACATATGTTAAATAAAAGTCATGATATTTAATTACGGTATGCTAGATGTATGTATGTATGTATGTATATGTACATATATCTTTTGTTACCATAATATGATCATCAAAATGAACCTCACAGACTCATGTCAGTAAGTATAGGAGCTCAAACTGAATATGGTGATGAAATTAATCAGAAAATTTTCAATATAAAAATAAAAAGAATACTATTTTATAACAATTATTGTTTTAACAAATATGTAATTGAGAGCAATACAAATATTAAAATCTAGTAACGTGCTTTATTTCTTCGGCTAAAATTGTGAACAGACCTACAGCCATGGATAGTTTGTTTGTGATTTGTTTCAATTTTATTTACTCTTAGAGTTTTTGCTGAGAGGAAGTCGCCGTAGAAATATTTTTTCACATTTCGCATTGATGTCTGACCTGGGGTTAGAACCGTGGCCTTACGTCTAAGCCAGCACACTACCTACTAGACTAGGGCGACTTAACACTCTGTCGATTTATTTTTTTTATTTAAAAATCCTGATTCACTAGGCACTTTTGAACTGTATTTTCGAAATTTGAACACTGACGCCACTTTTGATTACAAAGTGTTACCACTCTTTGGACTTGTTGACCCTGGGGTATTTGTTGTCAGACTAACTGCAAGAGATACCGACGATTCCAAAGAGTGAGTTCTTCATCTAAAACCATAAAAAGGGTTTTGTATGGACTTTTTTCGACACACTTATTTAAATTAGGCACAACTGTACTTAAATTCAGATTCGATTCAACTTCGTCGTTAAATACCATATTGTGGTAAGAATATTATTTCAGAAGACTGTTGTTCAATGTTTGTGGGTAGAGTGTTGGCTTAATAGATGTGAGATATTGAACTAACAATAGTTGCTCAAATCTTAAGAGTTAAGAGTTATAAAAACGGAATACATTTTTGTAAACAATTTTGTATCGTTCTTAAATTTTCACTGCATGTATTTGTACGTAAGTGATCGCGTTTAATACACTTGAAAGGAATTTGAACTCTCGTCCAATTAAAATAGTCCACCTAACTATCTATGTACGATGTATGTATGATAAAAGCCTTTAAAGAGACTTTATGCAAAAGCGTGCAGTTATTTGATGAACATCTGATTCAGCGCTTTGCAACTCTTTACCCTCGACAGTTTTTATTCTATTAAAGATACATATTTAAATTTATGTAATGAAATATTTTCGAAATTGCAATTCCGTTTTTACTTTCACTGAAATTTCATTTTAAAGGTGTGATCAAAGCGTGTATGTTTATGCTGTCATAAAGTTTTCTTTATTTTATTTTTTATTTTTTACTTTTTTCAACTAATTTCTTCATCCTTTGCTGTTTATCTTTTTCTTTAACTACCTCTCTTATTCTTCCCTACTTTTTTTTTATTACTTTCCTTAATGAACTTTTGTCTGCTCAACGTTCCTTTTATATTTTATTTTTTTGTGTTCTTTCGTAATTTAACAAGTCATTTCATTCACCTTTTGGCAACAGAATATTTTTTTCTTTATTATGCCCGCCGCTTTTAAGTGCCAAAGGAAAGGAAAAACTTTTTACTTGATTTCATGTCACCCAATCGCAATATCTCGTTTCTCTTTTACTTTATTTATGACCTTTTCTTCATCTTTTTCACTTCATTTCATTTACACAAGATACGACAACATTTTTTCGATTCTGTTGTTGCTAAAGTTGTTAAGAAATTTCACAGTTTATTTCTTAGTGTGACTGCCATAAATTATAAAATAAAATTCATTAAAGTCTGTTTGTTTTTGTTGTATCTCTTTTGGTATTTTTTTGTTTTATTATAAGAGTTTAGCTGTGTGTAAACTGTATTTTTTTTTTCACTTTGTAAATATTTTTAACTTGAAATCCATAGTCTATTGCAGTAAGCATTATTCGGTACTTAGTGAATTTTATTCGAATTTTGTACAGAGTAGTCGCATTTTTCCCCATTAATAAATATTAAAAAAAAACAGCCAGAAGTTTAAAAACAGGAATGTAAAATCGAATATCTCCATATAGATTGACAGTAACAGTAACGGTTTCTAAATGTGTATGGTCTAAATAGCTTAGTGGTCAACACACCTCATCAATCAAGTAGTGGATGGAATCGGATATGTGAGCATAGTAACTTTCATATGAACTGACTTTTTGTACATCTTGAGAAAGGCAAAAGAAATTAGGCGGTTTTCAATACCAGTGAACCAGAAGTGACAATTTTGTATACCTACGGTACAGTACGGTAACTATGTGGTCACAAAATATCATTACGCAATAAGTGGGCGTGACATCCCCATTTATCCATATTTGTGCAAATGGAAATTCGCACTCTTTTATATTATATTACTTCGACTCATTGATCCACCTCAGCTACAAAGCTACAAAGTTGCACTCAACATTCAACTGCAGAATAACTTAATCGAAGAACAATAACTAGGTTTAGGTTTAGGTTAGAAGACGTGTACTTGTCAAATGAGACAAGTACTGTTCCCGGAGGTCAAATTGACCCATTGTACGAAACGTCCTTAAGATGGAAGGATAAAAGAGGGGATAGGAAAAAGGAGAGGAAGTAGGAAAGGAACAATGACTAAATAATATAAAGATACGGATGTATTCACAGCTTGTATTTCACTGTTTGAAGTATTATTCGATTTCAGGCAATTTCATTTTCCAAAGACCAGAGGACTAAAATAAATCTCGATATTAAAAATTTAAAATCAAGATATCATTGTTTATTTTTAAAAACAAAGCGCGGTGCTAATGTTGATTTAGTTACAGTTTGGACCTTAAACTCTTGATTATAAGAAGCAACGGGAGTATATTCAGCAAAGGCTTCAGGAGTTACAATAAATCAATAGTGATGGTAAGCGAAGCTGTTGTAATTCCAAATTATTCCGACTTTGTAGAATAGCAATCCAGTATCCAGAATATAACCTGGTAAAATAAACTAATAAATAATAATAAAATATGAATACAAAAATAATTATTCAAATGCTTTTTAAATTACATTAGTTTTTGCAAGTGGTGATAAGAGCAAAAATATTAAAATGGAATCAGAACATATCTTGTAATCTAAATAACATCTATTGACGTCTTTAAACCCGTATCAAAGTCATATTTTCACTACTAAAGTTATACAATATATTATGAAATTAAAATTGCCATCTCTCTTTAGCGGAATTTGTTAAATAAAATGAAAAGGCCATGTTCGTAGTGTAGTAAGGTGTGTGTTCTCAAAAATCTGTCGTTCCAAGTCGATTTAAAACTGTAGGTCTCGCCACTCATCTATAAAATTACAAACATAAATCGTGTGAGAAGTTAGGTCATAATCCTGACTGAAGGGTTGTAATGATTGTTTTATATGTGAGACACGAGGCTCATGGGCTCTTCGAGAATGAAACCGATGTCTCTTAGCAAGTCACATACTGATACTGTGACATGAATGTACAGATTACAACAAAATATTTTGAATTACAGCAGAACATCCGATTATAAAGGCAAGCGAGTATTTTTCCTTGCTTCGAAAATGAATTTTATTTTATTTTTTATTTATTAATTACAATATAATTACAATTTAGGTTTAATTATTTACGAGCTGAGTGACTACGACCTTATGCTTGGTGTAGAGTAACATACTAGAGTCTCTGATGGGAATCGAGACCACAACCCTCACGCTAATAGTCTAGCACACTAACCATTTGACTACCAGGACACCCTTTTGTATTTTAGATTAGTTCTAGAAGGCGGTATTTCTAATATCGGATTTATTTAGAAATTACTTGCCACAGTATTTAAATATGGATCTTTGTCAGTATAAAAATTTCTCTGCAAAAGTAATGTGAATAAAAATAAGTAAACAATATTGCGTAGAAATTGTTTATATGTATGTATTGTGTATAATATATATGTATTTATTTTCCTCCTTCTATATTAAAATAAAATTTCTTGATTTACTTTGTTTCGTTTTTCAGATTGTTCCAGGCGGCATTGCTGGAAAATGTGGCAAATTGCGTATGGGTGACCGTATTTTAAAAGTTAATGATGCCGATGTTTCACGTGCTACTCATCAAGATGCAGTATTGGAATTACTTAAACCGGGCAATGAAATTAAATTGACAATACAACATGATCCATTGCCAGCTGGTTTCCAGGTGAGATATTAGTTTTTTGTATGAATTCTTCAGGCACTCCTACGGTTCAGTTTTTTTATTATTTTTTTTTTGCTTTTAAATTTAACTGAATTTTTGCAGTGCTTAAAGTTTTCCTATATTAACAAATCCTACCAACACCTGAAACTTGTATTCTTTATTAATTTACTTTTCAAACAAGTCCATAATTTGTACGTGTTCCATCAAAACATAATAACAATTCGCTGCAAATACGGCAAATAATGCTGCTGCTTTTTGTTGTTTTCTTTTCTTTTTTTAAATTAAAGCAGTTTTTTTTGTTGTTATTTTTTATTGTCTGTTGGCTTAAATTCAATTAAATGGTCACCTGAAAATTATGATTAAAATTTTAGACAACATTATTAAAAAAAAAATGTTTATTTTTTTTATCTTTTGCACTAAAAACCACACAAAAGCATATACAAGTAGATTACATACCTGTTGAGGTAAGATTGAGAAAAACGAAAACACAATACATACATATTTGATTGTAATTCCCCCGCTGCGCCTTATAAATCCTACATCCTAAACCTAAAACCCCCACCCCACATTGGCGTATTTAGATTTGGTGTCGTGTGTGCTTTTTATTGTTATTTTTCTTTTTTTTAATGAATGTTCATTCCATGTTAAGACCTTCATTTTATTCTAGGACAGTATGAACAAAAAATAATTTAATGAATAACATTGTGCAGGTTCTTTTAAGTCCGAGTTTATTTTTCAAATGCAAAAAAAAAATGGATTTGCTGCTTTTTTCGGGGCACTAGACTGTCAAATGAAATTCGCCGTATGACAGAAATGACAAAGGCGAATCCATATAATGACATTAAGTTGTGATTTTGTGTCATTATTCCTCTTTTCTTTCTTTTTAAATTGTTTTAAAAAATTTGTTTTTTAAAATTTTTTTTTGAATTTTTTTTTATCCCCAGGGGGGGATACTGAGAGCCATAAGAGCAGATTTTCTACGATAAAAGCTGTGTCAGTACATTAAGAATAATAAAATAAACTATAAATATGTGTTAAATACGAATATAAAAGGAAATAAATAAACATTAGAATGTATATACATACAGTGAGCAAAAAAAATATGTACTCTTATTATAAAAACCTTACTAGAAATTGACCTAAATACCTGGACCACATGATTGACATCAATTGTAGTTATATATATGTAAGTATATACATATATATACATATGTATATACAGACATACATACATATCGATGGCTTAATATGAAAAAGGCCTAACTCGATTTTTGGTTACTTTACAGGAGAAGGAAAAACGTAATAAAATTCGTAAAATTTTAGATACAACAAAAATTTTAATACAATTTTTAATAAGAAACAGCAACATATTTAATCTCTCATTTAAAAAAATTTTTAATTTTTTTGTGCATCTGACATTTGTCTACCAGAATAAACAAAAAACCTTATTTTGAAAAAAATTGAGTTAGGCCTTTTTCATATTAAGCCATCGATATATAGATAGATAGGTAAAATTTCTTAAAATTATTTGTTTCAATTTCTGTTCAAGTGTTTTCATTGTTTGTCAGAAATCAGTATAATTATCTACAACAATCGTGATATTAGATTCTTTCTTTACAATTTTTAATTTAATTTTGATTTAATTGAATTAAAGTTTAGTAATTCTTATTATTATAACTGTTCTAACGTCCTATCTTGAGTGTTTCCACAATTGTTTTTATGGAGTATTATTTAACAGTCGTGTTTCCTGCTATTCTCTGTGTATAATTGTGCATGTTAATGTAAATGTTTTTATTGTTTTTATAAGTATTAAAATGTTATTAAATTAAAAGTGGCCAAATTTATAAGTAAATTAAAATTACCGTATATGTATATGATTATGTATATGAATAGCTAAAAACATAGTTTCAATAGAGTCTTCACAAAAAGAATTAAGTGTGTTATCCTGTATAATTTACACATAGCCACAAAAGTATACATACGGATAACAAATTTCAGAAATTTTTTTATCTAATTCATTTTCGTTAAAAATCTTTGTAATTGTCTGACAACTTTCTTTGATTTTAAGACGGTCTTGGTTAAAAAATTTCTGAAATTTGTTAACTTTTGTGTACATCAGGCAACAGCAGATTAACAGCATACACACAGTTACTAAATTATACATACGGTTAAAAAATTTCTGAAATTTTTTCGTTGAAAATATTTATAATTGTCTGACATCTTTCTTCGATTTTAAGACGGTCTTTTGCTGTGGTTCAGAAATTTGTGAAATTTGTAAATCGGATGCATACCTTTGTAGGCCTGTGCAGGGCCACAATTCAGTTCAATTTCAGAAATGTTTTAACCAATGCAAAAGACCGTCTTAACATCAGGGAAACTATAAAGATTTTCAACGAAAACGGATTAGTTAAAAAATTTCTGAAATTTTTTAACCGTATGTATAATTTAGTAACTGTGTGTATGCTGTTAAGCTGCTGTTGTTTTGTTGGCATTAGTAACTAACTTTTACATTTTTGTAAATACTTTGAATGTACAAATGGCTGCCTCGGCTAGCCATGCAGTAGCCTACACGATCGGTCCAATTTTTAAGCACATTATCGATTGTGTGCAGCTGTATTTCACCAATGGCTTCACGAATATTGTCCTTTAAATTGTCAATTGTCTCTGGCTTGTCGGCGTAACACTTATCTTTGACGGCACCGCAGAAATAATAGTCCAACGGTGTCAAATCGCAGCTCCGAGGTGTCCAAACGATATCAGTTCTGCGGCTGCTAATGCAATCTTCAAAAACAGGGCGCAAAACATCGAGTGTAGCTTCGGTTGTGTGGCATGTAGCGCCATCCTGTTGAAACCAAATGTTGCCAATATCCTCCTCTTAAATTTTTGTGAACAAAAATTCGTTCAACATGGCCCGATAACGATCGCCATTGACTGTAGAGGCCATCCCTTGCTCATTTTCGAAGAAAAATGGCCAAATTATGCCTTTGGACCAAAATCTGCACCAAACAGTGACTCGTTTTGGGTGCGTCGGCTTTTCAATGTAAGCGTGCGGGTTTTCTGTGCCCCAAATGCGACAATTTTGCTTGTTTACACACCCACCAAGATCAAAATGAGCTTCATCTGAAAAGATGATTTTTTTCAAAATCGGCATCTTCTGGTGTAGGCTACTGCATGGCCAGCCGAGGCAGCCATTTGAATGAAATTATTTTCCATTATTAACCGGAAGGATTGTACTTTCAAATAAAAAAGAAATTTGAGAAAATATTCAGTAGTTTTTTTTAAAGCATGTTCAAAAAAAAAGTTATTTGGCGGACCCTTTATATTTAGTCTGTAGGCTATATATATTTTTTTTAATTGTATATATAAACTGTAACACAATTAAATAAAATTTAATGAAACAATTCAAATGGTTTGATTGAAATAAATGGAATTTAATATCATATCGTATCATAATATTATGCCCCATTATAGACGAACAGTAATTTTTGAGCTTTTGATCGTCATAAATAGTTTTGATCGTAATAGTTGGTTGTGTTATAGTCTGTGAAGAAATTAAACTGGAAACTATTTCCTTTCAGAAACTTTGTATTCCACCTGACCTTATGGGACGTGCTTATCGATTTGTTTACATGATCAGAAAGTACCAACTTTTTAATGCCGTTACCAACCTGAAAGTGAATATTATTCTTACTTTAGAAACTCCTTTTTGTATAGTTTGTTAAGTCTCGCATTTCTAGTAGAAAATTAAATTGTAAAAATGTTTTCAGTAATATTTGGAGAATGTGAAGAATTACGCTAAATTTTTTTACCCGTTCCCATCTTAGCCTCTCATTTTTTGTACAGTAATAATAGTAAAATTTAATGTAATGCACTTTACTAGCCATGTGGGCTTTAGTATTCTCAAACTTTAAACAAAGTGATACGACAGAATGTAGAATTTTCTTAGACGCATTATATTTTTCCCGACAAGACTAGCTAGGTCGTAATCCTGTATGTAAATAAAAACAGTAAATAATTTTGATATCAATAAAACAGGTTTACATTACACATGTGGTAGCAGTAACTTATCAATCTGTATAGTCTATTTCTACATTGTATACAAGTTTAATGCCAGCGAATTGTGGATCGAGAATGTTTGTAATCTTATCTCCTTATTTTTCAATGTTATCTGTTCTAGGATTTTAATACTTATTATTTTTTGAAACCATTTGGACAATTTTTGAAATGACAAACAAATTTTACATAGAGAACCACATTTTCTACAATTTGCAGTTTACTGCTACTGTGCCATCAATATTATCACAAATGACATTAAATTCCGAAATAAAACTTTCACGAGGAACAAATAAGACATTTAATTCGTAAATAAAATGTTTAACAGTTTATTTCATTGAAGAAATTTTTTTATTTTAACATGAAAAGAAATCTGTGCATAAATATAAATATTTTGGTTACTTATTGATTTGCTCTGCTGTTACAAAATTAATTTAGTTGCGCATATAACGTCTCTAAAATTATATTGTCTTTGCTGTATACGTATTTTTAATTTTTTTTTTTTTTTTACTTATTTACACTTCATTTTTATTTTTCTCTTTTCATTTTGTTATAAATCGCAGGAAATTATCATCAGCAAAACTGATGGCGAACGCCTTGGTATGCACATTAAGGGTGGGCTTAATGGCCAGCGTGGTAATCCAGTCGATCCGACAGACGAAGGTGTATTTGTTTCGAAAATAAATTCCGTTGGTGCAGCTAGACGCGACGGAAGGCTTAAGGTAAGATAACAAAAAAAAAAAACAGCCATAAACAAAAGTAAAATTATTGCCATTGTATTGTACGCTTGCTACTCAGTCTCAGGCTACCAAAGTCGTTCTTCGTGCACGAAAGCGTTTACCATAGAACATAAATTTCTCCTACTCTCATTTCATACCGAAACTCTAGGACGACTGGTCATTTGGGAGCAGACAGGCTTTTATTTATGCACTGTATTCTAAAGCCTTATAAATGTGCTTAACGTTAGCGCAATATATTTACAATACAGTTGCTTGACTCGGCATTACAGTGAAAAACATTAAGCTGTTGCTGACGCCGGGCAATTGTTTAAAGTAGTAGCAGTTGGTGATCTTAAAACCAATAGATTATGACACGAACAGTTTATAGTTGAAGTAAAGAATTAAAATTTAACATAATTGAAAAATAAATTTCAAATATAAGTTCAAACATAAGAAAATATTTTTTCTTAAAAGCTTAGTGCTACTACCAGTGATTTTAATATCACTGGTATCGTATTAAATTCCATAGTTTTGCTATATGAATGCTATTTTGTCGGAGACAACAAAGACAAATCTTTTAACAAAAATCATAGTAGACTACTGCCATGACAACTATTGATGAACTCCATAGAAAAATAATGTTACAAACCACCTGAGCATTAAAAATCTATAAAATTTGAAATGACATTCAATTTCACAAAGAAGAAGAATTTTTTTGTTCTAATCGCAAACCCTTAAGAAGTAGTAAAAAAAAATTATTTGTTTTGGTGTGTTGCCGTTTTTATCGTAATTTCAAACTTGATTTGAATATCAATCTCTTGCAATCACTCTCATCCACATTTTCTTCATACAATTTGCACATGTTCATCATCAATTTCCCCTGGGGGTTCTGGAGACAATGAACTTTAATGATATCAAATGCTACAACAGCAATAAAGGAAATAAAAAATGATGTGAAAAATATACAAGACGGGAAAACAAGAGTGATACAACAAAATATTCAAAAAACAAACGCTTTAAAGCAAACGTAGATGATAAAAATAGAAAAAGAAGATGTAGTTACTACAGTTACAGGGTAAAGAAATCCTGCTCGTAGAAAAAAAATGAACTAAAAAACCTTTAAGAAAATCAAGAATGAGGGCGGTACAAGCAACAAGGGAGTCTGCACGACATTGATGATACATGAATAGCATTTTGAAATGATTTGGCTTCGGGTACAGGAAGAACAACTGTTTAAGGAAATTATCCGAAGTCAAAGAAGTTCAATTACTAAAAAGGGTTTACGGCTTAACTTAATCAGCCTGCACCATAATTTATAAAACTTTTAACGTACAGTCACTTAAGGTCATTTATACAGTGACTTCGATGTGTAGATATAGAATGCCTACCTTTCTGATCTAATACTTACATATGTTGTGTTTTCCTTTATCGAACTTATATACAAAAAAATAAGATTTCCTAAGTTAGGTTCTATGGAGCAAGAGGAACAACTCTATGAGGTTTTATATTGTATATACAATGTTATCTTCAATTATATTTTTTATTACTTCACTTTATTCTTTAATGAATTTTATTATTAATTTTTTTTAGACGATATTTAAAAAATTTTTTTTTCTTTCATCTTCTCTTCTCTTCGCAATCGTCAAAACCATTAGGTTGGTATGCGTTTGTTAGAGGTAAATGGCAACTCCCTATTGGGTGCCACACATCAGGATGCAGTTAATATTTTACGCAATGCCGGCAATGAAATACATTTGGTCGTCTGTAAAGGATACGATAAATCCAATTTAATTCATTCCATTGGTACAGCTGGTGGCATGAGCACTGGCTATAGTAGACATGGTAAGTATCATAACAACAACAATACTAACGAAATGCAAAACAATCTGGTATAGAAAATGAAAACGGAAAGAAAAAAGAGAAAAGCCCTACAAGCACAGTTTGCAATGACCATGAAAAAAAAACGTGGTAAACTACCATTTACTTGAATAGTAATACAATGAAGAAGAAGAAGAATGCATTAGAGATAAATGCATTATTTCTGAAATTGTTAAAGAATATTACGTATATTGTATTATATTATAATATCGGGTCTTTCATTAAGCGCTTCCTATCTTTAAATGTATATAAAACAAAACTATGTATTAGATTCGCATAAACCTGCGACTTATGAAAATCTCACAAAAAAGTGTAACAGGTCGTGATATGACCATGTCCTCAAACGTTGGCATGGACTGTATGGTATATAGCGAATTCCTTTTGAAATCACATGGCGTTAGATCGTCCAGTTTAGACCTAAAGAAGTTGGTAATCATCGAGCTATAGTGCTTGCCATTGGCAGTGATGGCCTGGATAATGTCGTTCTTAAAGCAATATGGACGGACCAAAATCCATACCAAACAGTGATTTTTACAGAATACATTGGATATTCTTGGATTGGTATCGTTCCAAATTCGAAAATTTTGGTTGTTCTCGTCATCATTTTATGCGGCTTCATAAGTTTTATTCACCAAAACCACAACTTCTTTAATTTTTTCATCAAATTTATGGTTTAAAATATAATTCGCTTATAAGAGGATAAAACATTTTGTAATTTAGGAGAAAAAAACTTTATACATAGAAAATGCCAGGAAACTTTAATATTTAATGTGTTAACTATTCCTTCCTCAATTCTATTTATAAGAGGTTCAACAATTTTTTTATTTTGATCATGAATTTGGAGAGTGCTAATATAAGATTTGTAAAATTTTTGGTTGAGTTTTCAATGATCACTTCAATCCTTTTGGTTTTTTTCCATTACCTCTTAAGAGCGTATGGCTTCCACAATGCATTTCCATCCACAAAGTATTCAGACGTTCCATGGCCGACCACGACTTCTTGAGCCTTTGTAATCCCATTTGAGTTTAGTTTTGCGTTATTATGGGTAATGTTCCAGAGATACATGTTGCTGATGTTATTAGGCCAGAAACATTTGTAGACCATTTGTACTTCTTCTCTAATAACTAATTTCTTTCGAAGACAAATAACAAACTAGAGCTTCTAAGGGATATTCTTTATTTTAAAGTGTTTATTAAAAATTTATTCAAATATATTCTCTGGAAGTACAATGGGTCAATTCGACCTCCGGGTACTGTACTTGTCTTAATTGACAAGTACACGTCCTCTAACCTAACCAATTCTCTGGAAAACTTGTGAGCATAAAGATCAACTGTGTCGGTAAAGATCAACTGCCATCGAAATTAAATAAAAGTTAACCAATATTACAAAGAAAAATTGCGAAAATTTCTTTATATTTTCCTGGATTTCGGGCCTGGAACTTTTGCGGAATTTTCTAGAATTCCAATGAAAAACTCTTGTCAGATGCGAAGTGCTCCAGAGCCATGACCTAGTTGGGGTCAGTGTTTCGTCAACGTTCTAGTGTTGTTCGATTGTTTACATTTTGAATAGTTCTTTCGCTAAAATGATTACTACATACATACATACATAATGGGTCATTACAATCCTTTAGTCAGGATTACGACTTAGTTTCTCACAGCACTTATGTTGTGTGCGTTAATTTTTATACATGAGTGGTGGGACCTACAGTTTAAAGTCAACTCCGAACGACAGATTTTTGAGAAACTTTTCATGGCAATTTTATTTACTCTCAGAGTTTTTGCCTAAAATCTGCTGAGAGGAAGTCGCCGAAGATATATTTTTTCATATTTCATTTAGTTGGAGATGCCTGACCTGGAGTTTGAACCGAATCCTCACTACCTACTAGACCACGGCGACTTCATAAAAATGAGTATAATGATTACTGCGATCGTAAAAAGGGGGAAACACGCGGAATGTTGCCCAAACATTCCTGTTGAATGCTATATCCGTCCATGATGATTTGTAATAAATTACAATTAATTTGACAGATATACATAGCTTCAACAACATGCCCGTTATCAACTGTCAAAGTTCATACGTTCCCGTTGGAAGAGCCTTTATATTCGTATATGACAATAGTAATTGACAAAAAAAAAGTTATAATAATAAATAAAATAAACAGACCTTCAATTCATATTTAGGATACAAAGCGTTTCTGCAATTAAAAAAATTAAAATTCTAAATTCAATTCTTTGAAAGAGCACTGTTGAAAGACATAATGAAAGTAGAGCTTTGAATCGTTTGAAAATGTTTAAATTCCAATATTTGTCTGACTCCTAGAAAATTACCCTATAAATTTGTTTCTGTTTATTTCATTCAGATTTACGTACTTCTAATGTAAAATATTAATTTTGTTATTCTTTTGTTTTAAAGTCGCATTTTTTATCCCCATTATTTAATTTTTGTTTTGTAGTCTTTTAATATCTCTTCCTTGCCATTCCGTTATAAATTAAATTGTTGCAAAACAGATAAAAAAGGAAAATATCCTTAGAATGCTACTTATGTACATATATTACGATGCAATCAGAGCATTTGTTTGAAAGCTTTTACTTGTCTTTGCTAATTTAATACTTTAAATATCAGAGATCAGAGTGAGATGCATAGTAAATGTAAACGCATCAAATCGTTTGCTTGATATTCTCTTAACCACCAAAATTATAAAACAAGGCCTTATAAATATTTTTATAAAACCATTATCGCGGAAGATTATAAAAATTCGATAATTATAAGAAAAATCAATTTAGTTTTTTTTTTTACATATTTTAATAATGATTGTATTGAGTCTCTATTAAAAAGTAAAATAATAGTAATAAAATAAAATATTTTTTTTCCACAACCTAAAAAAAATAACAAACAAAGACTGTTTGAATTCTGTAAAGAAAAGTATGCGAGTTTTTAAATGCTGAAAGTACATGCATGTGATGAATATCAAGATAATTATTTTTGTTTCAAAAACAAAGTTTCCCATCTAACTTAAAGTAATAAAACTATATAATATTCAGGAACTCTACTCTTAAGCCAGTGTTTTACTAGAATTTCATTTAGTCGTAGTATGTGCCGTATTTTTTTACTTACATACTTAACTGGAAATTATCAATCCGCTTAACTGATTTCGGCCTGCCTTAACACATCCTTTCTACGCCTGTTGGTCACACCAATCGATGACAGGTCTTCCTCGATCTGGTCCTTCCAATGCAAACACCCATCTCGTCGAAGCATCCTCCTCCATTCGAACGACATGGCCGAGCCAGCGCAGCCGCTGGGTGTTAATACCCTGCACAACGTCCATGTCGTTAAGGAGCTTATACAGCTCATCGGATTGGATCGCTTGCGGAAATTATCGACAACTCGCAATTGACCGAAGACCTTGCGTAGGACTTTTCTCTCGAATACTCTCAAGGCTGCTGCATCAGTGCTTAATAATGTCCATGCCCTGTGCCAGATTTAAAAAACCTCTTTCTTTAATGCAAAGCGTCAATAAAATTAAATGCATCACCACATTAAAATTTCGTCCCCTGCTCTTTATGACGAAAAGCTCTTAATAGTGGAAGTAGCACGATTTTATTTATAATCTAAATTAGTTATTGACATACACATCTTCATCGATTTAAAATAAAAATTATATTCTTGCAACGCGATCAATATCGCAAGAGATTGTTTATGATCTAATATTTATATGTTGTTAATGTGCTTTTAAAGTATTTTCCTTTTTGTTAAAAAACTGGTGATCTAAGTCACTTACATTGTAAAATTATTCTGCTCGTAATTGTAAATATTAAACACACAATATATGATCGAAATTTGAGGTGATTTTACTCGAGATGCAATTGCATCATGCAGTTTGTTGATCTCGATGATGAGAGGTTGTAAAAAGGAGCAATATTTAGGTGTATCACATATGAATCTGTTAATTTTGTAAGATGGCTGTAAAAACGAGTTTCGCAGCAAGAGTGTTCTACATATGTACGTACGATATAAAGTAGAGCAAGAATTTTTATTGTAATAGATTTACTCTACAAAAAACCCATAGTACGTAAAAATACGTATTCTAGTGACTCAAATCACAACTTTATAGAAATCGATAACAAAAGCAATAAGTTCAAATAAATTGTATCGAGTCGTTAATTGTATCACCAAACCTAGAAGTAATTATAGTCCATGAGTGGTTATAGTCCATGAGTGGACATACGTTAAACAGAAAAAAAAATTCATAAACTTGAATAAGCTTTTTAAACATATCGAGGATTTATCGCAATAACAATTTCTCTTGTTGTATTAAAGGTTCTCGCGCCTCTGAAACTGGTTCCGAAATAAGCCAAAGTCAAAGTACATCCAGTCTGGATCGTGATGATGATGAGCGCATTAAACATGTAAGTTATTTGATCATTTAAATTATTTTCATTAAAAAATATATTTAAATTTGAATTGTTTTGGATGTATATTTATGTTTTGCTTACCCTTTGCTTTTCAAATATTTTTAATTTCTTTTGTGTTGCTTATTTAAAGGATTTGGAAGTTTTTACAACAAAACCTACTGAACAGAGTAACGTACAACCCACATCAGTATTAGCAGCGGCTGCTGTCCTGACACATTCGCCCACAACCACTACAACTGCAGCAACACCTACATCAACAGCATCCGTAAAACCTTTGGAACAGCATCCACAGCAAACCCAAAAACAGCCACAACATGAAGCTGCTGCTGTTGTTGCGTTGGCACCCAATACTGAACAGTCCTTGGCTTCCACAAAAGAAAAGAGTACTCCAGAAAAGGTAAGTGAAAGATTCATATTCCAATGTTAAGAGTTCGAACGTATGCCGTATGCCAGTCAAGCAAGTCTGTTTTCAATGTTAGAGAGTATTTTCTAGTTTCAAGTACAACTACTACGTGTTGTAAGCTGTAGACATAGTTTACTTTTGTTACAACACAATTACACGAATGTGAATGTATTTGTATTCCTGCCGTCTGTCCATTTTTGTTGTTAACATTTTGGCTACCAGCAAGCCAGTAAATGCAACATTTTGTAGCACATTACATGTGCCAACAGCATCTTAGTGTATTTTGTTGTTTTCTATAGCTCGTAGCCAAAGAAAGTTAGAGTGGACTGGCACAAGTGCCTGCTGCTGTGGTATCATCTTTTCTTTTTTCTTTTTTTTTCTTTTAATGTTATCTCTCTTTGCCAAACGTTTTCGTGTTCGTAATATCTAACGGTTTGTTTACTTTCAGTTTAGGATTATTACGAGAAGTTTTTCATTCTTTTTAAAACTATTTACCTACCTTTTTAGCAGCAACAGCAGTAAATATAACCTTTGGCACCTATAAGAATATTTTAATTTCATTATTTTATAAATGCGCGCGTAGTATTAATTCAGAATTATTCATCCTTTTTTCTTTCTGATAATTTCGCTGAAAACAAGCCTGATATTGAAACTAATTTTAATAAAAACTTAATTCACAATTGTTTAGAAATCTGTGAATCTTTTAATCTACTACTTGATGAACAACGAATTGAATTGAAATTATTCCACTTCTTAAAAGTAATTTGAAATCAATTTAATCCATTAAATTTTTCTTGATTTGCCCCTGCCTGCAGTACTGTGTACACCGCATTATTTATTCAAGAATTTTTGTGGTTATCAGAAAAGATTCTGTTTTCCAATAGCATTGCGCAGGAAAGAGTTGCAAAACTAAACGAGCTGAATACAAAACTAAATCAAAAACTAAAAATCATATATACACACACACACACACGCACACATTAGATTAAGAAAAGGGTTTGAATTTTTTGTCGGCATTAAAAATTTAAGTCAATATTGTGAAAATAAATGCATTGCTGAACGATTGAATTGAATAAAAATGAATTTAATTTTATTATTTCCATTTGCACTTCAAATATTTGTCTATTATTTCAAGGTTTTGGAAATTGTTCGAGCCGCTGATGCATTCACTTCAGTGCCGCCCAAATCACCATCTGAACATCATGATCAGGATAAAATACAAAAGACTACCACGGTTGTTATATCGAAGCACACGCTGGATACAAATACAGCCATACAGCCGGCAGCAACTTCAGCACCAGGAGGAAATACACCATTACCCACATCTTCATCAACTACAGCACCAGCACCTGTAGGTACTGCTGGAAGCGTTTCACCCACACAGATATCGACAGTAACTACAACAGCAACACCATCGCCTGTTTCACAGCCGCAATCACCACAGGTATGTTGAAAACAATTTTTTTTAATGAAAAATTAAAAAAAAATTTTTACTCAAAATTTATACATGCACGTCAATATCATAGTGGATACAGTGAGTGACAATATAATGACGACATCTTTAAAAATTTAACGTAGGATCTAATACAGAATTAATTGATAGTTAATGGTTCCATGCAGTATCTTTGGATATTTAACTGTTTTCTTTCTAGTTATATTTGACTTTTCGAACGATTGAGTTTGTGTGAACTGACTGCAATGCCGTAGTCTAGTAGGTAGTGTGTTGGCCTATTAGGCGTAAGACCACAATTTAAACCCCAGGTCAGACATAAAAACGAAATATAAAAAAAAAAAATATTTCTTCGGTGATTTCCTCTCAGCAGATTTCTGGCAAAAACTCTGAGAGTAAATAAAATTGCCATGAAAAGTTTCTTAAAAAATCTGTCGTTCGGAGTGGACTTTAAACTGTAGGTCCCGTACATATATGATTAAAATACACAACATAAGTGGTGTGAGAAACTAGGTCCATAATCCTGACTGAAGGGTTGTAATGACCAATTATGTATGTATGTGACTGCAATGCCATAATAATCTATATTCTGGATCAGTTGGGCTTCAAATATGATGATCAAGAACTCGTTGAGTATTCAAATTAAATACATTAATGTGCTGAAAGTCCTTTCTGTTTTTAAGGGCTAGTCAAACAGTTTTCTGTTTATTCTTAAGGGTGGAAATGAAAGGCATATGATGTCATCTAATTAAAGTTAAAATTAATTAATTAAAGTGAACTATATATGCTATGCTACGCCTCTCAAAAAATCGTAAACTAACAATTTTTAAAACTTACCGCTGATCACAAGCTATAGAACGCCTATATTAATATGAAATTATCAGAAGGATAGTCAAAGATACGTACATAGTTTTCGAACAATTTTTTGATTTAAATATATACATGGGTACACATAATTAGTTCGATATGAATAATTTCTTAAATGTAAAAGATTTATAATTTAATCAATTGACTGATTAACATTTTATGACATTTCAATTAAGATTTTCATATTTTGTCAATTGACTCTCTCATTATATTGTCACTCACTATGGAAAATAATTTTAATGTGTATGATATTGTGTGTTAAGAAAAATGTGCCTTTTAATTACATGCACATAAATACACATTCATCATAATATATACATACATATATATTTTATTCTTATTATATATTTATTCTATGTTTGTATGTACATGTAATGTAATGTAAATTTTTCTAATTGGTTTTATATTTCGTAATTGTCTGTCTAACTTCCTATGTATTTCAGTGTATATGTGTGTTTTTTTTATAAATAATATTGTTTTGTTTGTATGTGTTTGTGAATATAACTGTTTATTTAATTAGTTTTTCTTAAGCATTTAATACATACAAACGCAATACATTCCCCCTTCACCAGGATAATTACACTGCCTGTGTGTCTGAGTTTTTTGTGTGTGTTTTTTATTGTACATTTCTTCACTTCGTTTTAATGCCATTAAGTTTTTAATCCATTTCGAACATAAAATTCTTAATCAGTTTTTTACTTCTCTATCATCATTTTATTTTTTAAATTGCAAATTGTTTTTATTTCGTATTTTTTTGTTGTGTTTTTTTTTTTTTTTTTTTTTATATATAATTGTCGTCATACACATTCAAATTAAAAAAACTAAAGAAAATAAAAATATAAATAAAATTAATGCTGACTATATAAAGATTTAATGATTGATTAAATAATAAAAACGTATTATCCTTATACATATATTTAACAAATTAAAATAATAAAAACAGAATGAACTGAAACTTTCATTTGTATTTGTGTACCACCAAACTTATGTCTTTTTCAAAGCACCCCATCTATACCCCATATTGGGATTTCTTTGATTATGTTTTTTTTTTAGTATCGTACTTTATAACTTTTATTTATTTATTTCGTTTGTTGCAATTTAACCATTTAAATGTTATTAAAAATTCATACGTTCATTTTATCATTTTTTTTCAAATATTTTGTGTTTTTGTTTTCTAGTTTTATTTTTAATTTTTTTATTTTTTTATTTTATAAGCGTAATGCAATACTTTTTTTTACTGTTGACTCGAATGCTAGTAAATAATCATGTTCTTAAAAGCAAAAAATCCACCAACACATGTCCCACGCTCATCCTCACCTTCTCCCACTCATTCCATTTCACTTTATTTGACTGTACGTACAATAGTTTCATGAGAATCATTAAAATCCCATGGACTATATAGAAAAATGGGAATAATTTGTTGTTGTTGTTTTTCTGTGTTGCAGTTGATTTCATACTGCGTTTAATTTTCTATTTGTAGATATTTTTGTTGCTCTTCTCCTCTTTTCCTTATTTTTCTTTTTTCATTTAGATTTCAATCAAAGATTTTAAATTAAAAAAAAATAGAAAATATATTTTCGTGTTTTTTATTGCAAATGTGAGTGGATAGAGTTTAGTAAAAAATCGCATAAAATTTAAAATTTGAAGCTTAATTCCAAAAATGCTTTTGAGATGCTTTAATTTTTAAATTTCTTCGGAAATTGTTTTCAAATATATGGATGGACACTCCATTTGGTTTTGTATTTAACTGTAATAAGACATAAATTTTTTTGTATAATTACCATTTTAAATTAGAAATTTTTCCTGTTTTTCATTTAAAACGGTGTTTTGAAACTACTCTTAAGATTCTAGTATTGAAGTGAATGCGTTTTTTTTTTGTACCAAATAAAATTTTAAAGATTTAATTATCGTTTTGTGAACTAAAACAATAGAAAGAAAGATTATTTTAAAACACAAAAATATATTTCTTATTATAATAAAATTCGGTATAAAACAATATTTATTGCATAATTTTATTTTGTCAAGTATAACCCGGATTTTGTTTGACATAGGAAGCAAATGTCGTCAGAAGAATTACGTATTTTCCTATGTTTTGATTAGTTTTTGTTATTACGATAACTACGATACTGAGTTCAGTAATTTTTGTTGTTCAGTTGTTTCTCACACAGGACTAAACTGGAATTATTGTCCGACAACTGAAATGACATGAGTTTAGTGAGAATACCTTTGCGTTTCAAATTGAAAAATTATTCAAAAACATATCAAAAACTTTACCTGTTCAGCTAGATATGATTTACTTTAAAATTTTCTCCGGAGTATAATGTAAATTTGTATTCATAATCCCTTAATATGGCTTAATGGCTCTCAGACTGTATTTTGGATGTTTAAAAATATTTGCAGAATTCCTTACCCAAGGTCATCAGAAAAATTTAATCAACGCAAAGATTTGCAATAACCGGAAGAAAGTCCTATGACAAATTAATATTTGAATCGAAAGTGGTAACTATTCTTATGGGTTTACCTTACGGTATTTAAGATTAGAATTTTTTTTTTGGTTTGTTTTTGCTCTGCATACTTTCCTGATGGACTTTTTTTGGTTATGGCTGATGCTTTGCTAACATCCGGGAGCTTTACTTTGGTGAGTCAAGCTTTCCCAAAATATTTCAAGGCTTTTGTATTTTTTTGGAAATATTGATTCTATACCCAAGGAATGTTGTAGCTGCTTTCGTGAAAGCTTACTCACTTCGTCTCTGATGTGCGGTACAAAATATTTCGTAGTGTAAAGGATTCTATAGCTCATTAGAATTTTTTTTGCGTTTGAGGAAAATGTTTAGATTGTTTTTATGAAACTTTTCATAAGAATCAAATGATAAACAATCAAACAAATATTTTTTAATATTATATTATATTGCCATTGTTTAGACGTGTAGACAAAAACTCTGACGTTTAAAGTTGCTGTATTTAGTTAATACGATTTTGAATGTTCCATCATTTATCATTAACGTCATGCAAAAGTGTCTGAGCGGTGTCGTTCCTGCAATTGTTATTGTAAAACATATGAAACAATTAACACGAATAAAATTACATAAATATGCATTCAGTTCTAGATGCAAGCATTATCTACAACTGCTCTCAAGGCGTTTTCACAGTTTCGGATCGCATCATTAACATCATTTCTTCAAAATTAAAAAAAAAAAACTTTCGTTTTTAAGTAAATGGTAGTTGCAACCTTTTCTTCGTCTCCATTTACATATCTAGGCGAAAGGCAAAGCGCTAAGTTATGAAAATTAAGATGAGAGGCTAAAGGTCTTAAACTTTCTAAAATCGCTTACCGAACTAACTTTTGTAAAACAATAGTGGTTGCAAATACTATTCCAATTAAACATATGTATTTCGAGTGAGTTATTTGAGGGGGAATATACAGATAATATATTGTGTTCTCTGGAATACATTATTTTTGTATATAAAACCATAGAAAAAATATCATCGAAAATACTTTTAGAAAACATTGACTGCGTCTTAAAGGCATGCATCATCCAAAAGAAAATGTATGCAGTTTATAGTTATACGTTAGTGAAACATTTAAAAATGTCTGGCCTTGTAAGGCATAATCGGTGGTTTGACATAAAAGTAATTCCTATTTTTTTTATTATTTTTGAAATAGATTTTTCAAATTTTGTAAAAAAAAAGAAAAAAAAACATTAACGTGTATAAAATCTCATTCAATGTAATTTCAAATAATTTTAATGTGTATGCGTGTGTTCTAAATAGAAAATAAATTAAGTTTTCTTTTAACCAATAAAGGGAAACAATTATAAAACTTGAAATTTTAACAAAATGCATGAGAAATATTGTAATAAATCCGCTTGGTCCTTAATTTAAGAGACGAAAAGTAAACAAAAAAAAATTTCTTTTATTCTAAATGTCCTGTATGTTATTTTTTCAATTTAATTTTTATGGATTGTAAAGTTTTTTTTTTTAATTTAATTAAATTGATTGGATACTTTTCTCCAATAAACGGTTTTCTATGTTGGTGTTGATTATTATAATTTTTATAATCGATGTTATTATTATACGATAATATTTCAAATTAATTTAAAAAAAAAATTGTGGTTAAGGATTGTTATTGCATCCAATTTTTGCCAAAATTTTTAAGAAAAAATTTAGTTTTGTAATTAAAAAAAAACGGATTGATAACAAAATAATAAATATAAAAACCAACTTCATTAAAATACGTTTTCATTATATTTCTTTGCTTTTTCAAAAATCTAAAAAAAAATATTTTTTCTTAAAATTATAAAAATTTCATTACAGACAAATGAGGAAAAGAAAATTGCTTAAAAAAGCGGATAATAAATAAATAAAAAAAATATATAAATAAAAAACA
Organism: Sarcophaga variegata; assembly: GCA_932273835.1. Taxonomy (NCBI): domain Eukaryota; kingdom Metazoa; phylum Arthropoda; class Insecta; order Diptera; family Sarcophagidae; genus Sarcophaga; species Sarcophaga variegata. The sequence continues at coordinate 76,613,135 of OW026359.1, forward strand.
AAAGACTGATAAAACAAAATTTAATGAAACAAAAACAAAACTAAAAAAGCTTCAAATCATTGATTTAGTAGAAGAAAACGAGGAGCTAAAATCATGCTCAACCAACAAACCAACCAAAAGAAAAAGAAAAAAGAACACACACACAACCAATGAGACGAGAACAATATTTTCCTCATTTAAAATTGACGCCAGATTAACATAATAATACGCAGAAGAAACAGCAGAAATTCGTTATTAAAAACAGGAAAAAAAATTTAAACATTAAACAGAAGAACTTAAAAACTATTTTTTTTGTTATAAATTGAAATAATAATTTCATGAATATTAAAAAGCAAAGATGAGTGACATTTAATAGATAAATTAAATTCTTTCTACAACCAACTGAATTTGCATAGAATTATTCATATATATTTTTACTAAAATGTTTGCCAGTCTGTGGAACCAGATGATCACTGCGAATTAAATCATATTTAATGTATTTGAATGAATCTCTTTAAAAATGCCAATCTTCTATTCTGTTGGCTCTCTCTCCAATATTTGAGTGTATAAGAATAGTTTCTTTTAGTATCCATTACGAGTACATAACTTTAAATATTCGATAATGACTTTTTTGTAAATATTAATTGAACATCTCGAGATAGGAATAACAAGAAAGATCACTGATCAATAACTGATTTTATGACACATACCCTCACGTCATTTTTAGAATAATACGAAATAATAGCTACGAAAGAAAATATTAATTTCACAAGCAATATAGTAAAAATTAAAAGAAGTTACTTTAATTGCTTGTTAAAATGGTAATTAAATTGTAGTTAAAGTTTATAAAAACAATTATAAAAACGACCAATTAAAAGACACGTTTCCATTAATAGACACTTTGTATGGGTAGAATTGAAGCCTGGATAATACAAAACGTCTGTGAAGACAGTGTTCAATGTCTTCTATTGTATGCAGTGAGCTATTTGAACTGTTTCAAACCGTATCTGAAATCGTATACAAGTGTATTTATCTTAATTACTGTATCTCATGTTAAGATTACAGTAGTTGGGCCTTTACAAGGGCAATTGTATGAGATCCCTTTAGACTCAATAGCGAATTTGAATCGCTTCACTATTTAGACGGGCTTTATGATATACATACCTAAATATATATATACATATATAAATCATGTTAGATCATCTCAAAATAAAAGCCACAAAAACTGTGTAGTATGATAAAAGGGGAAAGGTAAAAACGTAAAAACGTTGAAAACATAATTAAAAAGGTAGTTATTATATGACACATAAAACATGTTTGTGGTTATTAAAACAAAACTGTGTTCTTCTTTCAATCTTGAAATGTTATACATACATTCGGTAATAATGATTACATTATTTTGACGTAATGTTTATCATCAACGTGTAGGTATACATGGAACGCACCTTTATATAGGGGCTTTAAATATCCAATATTTTTGTTTTCTAAATAAAATTTTTTTTGTAGTCACCGTAGGTAGTGTGTTGGCTTATTAGACGTAAAGCCAGGGTTCAAACCCTAGGTCAGACATCAAAACGAAATACAGAAAGTATTTCTTAGGCGATTTCCTCTCAGCAGATTTCTGGCAAAAACTCTGAGAGTAAATAAAATTGCCATGAAAAGTTTCTCAAAAATCTGTCGTTCGGAGTCGACCTTAAACTGTAGGTCCCGCCACGCATGTATAAAATTAACGCACATAACATAAGTAGTGTGAGAAACTAGGTCGTAATCCTGACTGAATGAAGGGTTGTAATAACCAATTATGTATACAAATAAAATTTAAAAATATTTTTATTCTTCAATCATATTTGCTTAACAGTTTCACAATGCATATGTTCATTGTACGATGTAAAAATTTAATTGAAAAATGTTTTCGCTTTGCTTTTTAATGTTCATGCATTACTATAAATTTTTTCGTTATAAGACAAAGAAAATAATATATTTTGCTTTAAATAAATTATTGTAAAATATAAAAACTTGTGGCATAATGTATGGAAAATGTTTTATCAAGTAAAGACAAGAAGACCGGGATACAAGCTTAACTATCGCTAAAAGCTATAATGAAATCGATATCATTTTTAATCCGAATGGTTTCTATTTAAACTATTTTAAGCAGCTAAATAAAAAGCTAAGCAAACAATAAATTTTATAGTAAAGACATCAATCTCAAACCAATATTTTTACCACAAAAAGAAAAACAAACAATTCAAGTCCTATTTAAAGTAGAAATTTTAAATAAATAAATAAATAAATAAATACTTAATATCAGAAAAAAGGTCCAATATTATCTAAATATTTAAATATGAATATAGAAATTGAATAAAAAGAGAAATAAAACCGAAACAATTTTTATTGCCAATAACTGAAAAAAAAATATATAAAAAAAATCTAAATGTCCTGTGTTGTTATCCATCTTGTAGGTTAAAGTTGTTTAATTAATTGATTAATTAAAAAAATGTAAAAAAAGAATATAAATATTTATAATAATAAAATTAATAAAAAGAGGAAAAAAATTTAAACAAATTTTCAGTAGAATTCAAAAAGTTCACACTCAGTTAAGTTTCATATGAATTTTATTAAATTGTCAAAAGTTAATATTCGAATTTAAATAAAAGAAAAATTAAATTGAAAACAAAATCACACACAATTAATTAAATATTATAAATAAAGAGAATTACATTTGTTTTAATCGTTTTTCAACTGTATTGTATGTATATTGTATGAATATTTTATGTGATCATTACAAATGGAAATGATTAAGAATGAGACCGAAAATGAAAAAAAAAAATTGATTTAATAAAAGAAAACAGAAACATTCACAAGAATTTTGTATGTAAAAATAAATGATTTTTTTTATTTACTCGTAATTACTTTTATGGTATGAACAAACCCTCAGCTAGACATTTTCCTTACAATGTGAAAGGCCTTTATGCAAAGTCCAAATATATAAAGGTGTTCGTAATTAATCAGACAAATATATTGTACATGACCGTCCAACAGTTAGTTCTATTTCTTCAGATTGTATTGATAATAAAAGGTTTTTAGCTTGAGTAGGGTGTGTTCTTAGCACCAACTAGAGTGCAATAAGTTGCTGCCTTTCAAACTTTGTAGTAAATTTTATTGTTGTATGCAAGTTTTGTAAATCGTTACGTTGTCAATATCAGACCTGCTGCAATAAATTTAAAGCATGAGATGTACCAATAATTTATGAACAGGGTTTTTACTGCTAGTAAGCCGCTGAAAAATTGTTTATGCCGAATTTCATTAAAATAACTGCAAAAATTCATTGAAATATTTTAAATTGTTGCTAAACTGTTGCTTTTCTATCCAATTATGTTATGTTATATAATCATCATGTTTAAGTATTTTCATTGCTTTTTATTTTTAATTTGTCTTCTCATATTAATCGTAAGTTTTATCCATCATTGTTTTATTCTGTTTTAGAAAAATCATTTTAAATCGTTACCGCGAGCACAGATCTTACTATTGACATGTGTAGCTTCGTAGTGCAAGTTCTGGTTTTTGTATTGTGAAAGTAAACGTTTTCTTTTCTTGGATCTGTGCAAAAAGATTGTTTGTAAACTGCTGTTTTTCAACGAAATGTCAATATTCGTTTTATTAGTATTGTATTTATAATTTGTGGGTCGCCGGTACAAAATAAAATAAAAGTTTTTTTTCATCATCTTTATATGCTAGTCAGCATTTATAAATTTAAAAAGCGCTTTATCGTGCAGCCTTCTACAATAATTATAAGCTTTTTCGTTCATTCACCTTTAAACTTCCTAAAAATCACAAAAAAATTGTTTATACTATCAAGGCTAATAACTAAAAAGGAGCGTCAATCAATCACAATTCCCTACAATCATATCACAATTCACTTTTAATAAATTGCCACATCATTTGTCTACAAAAACAATGAAACAATTTTGTCCCTTGTCCATGATTTTACATCATCATATTGCAAAGATATGTGTTTTACACCAAATCTTCTTTCTTACTTTTCTTTACCTTTTAATCCCAGAATTTTCACAAAAAAATTTTAAAATTTTTATTTACTTTCTACACCGTTTTATTTTTCTTTAATTGCAACCTCACGATATTAACAAATTTAATTAAACAAACAAATAAACAACCACGCAACCACAACCACGACCAACCACCAACCATTTTTGGATGCAACAAACAGGTAAGGACTGGTGCGGTTAAAGCGAGCAACCCTCGTTTTGAGTACAAACAAATGGTGGACAATCAAAGCATTGAAAGAGAAAACGTTAAAGTCGAACCCGTGTATATAATTGATGATGAAGACGATGAAGACCAAGATAATGGCGATAATGTGAATGACGACTATGAGAATGAGGACGAAGAAGATGCGGATGATGATGATGACGGTAATGAAGAGGAACGTAATGATGAAGAAGCGTCTCCGCCAGATACATTAACCGAACATGTTGATACTGATTCGGATTTCTTCGAAAAACCTCGTCCATCTACACGCTATACCAGCGATTCTGAAAGTGATACTCAAAAACTTAAATTTCAAAATGTATCTGGCCGCAGTACTCCTGATTTATCAATTTCTTCATATGGTGGCCATCATCGTAAATCGGTTAGTTTCGATTTGAGTGGTGATGAACGTTCGAAATCCGATTATGAACGCTCACACACGCCGGATGCCTATTCTTCTCGCTATTATGATTCTGAACAGGAGTATATTAGTTCTAGAGTTCGTTTGCCTCGTAAAGGTATTCTGAGGTCAGCTAGTCCTTCATCCTCCAATAATTCTTCATTGGAGAAGAAACGTCCCGACAAATTGCAGCCTTTAGTACCGACAGTGGCGCGCATTAAAGAAATTGATTCTCCCGTTTTACAACATGCAACTTCTCCTCATCGCATACCAAGCAGTGGTTATCGTAGTCCACCTCCACCACCTATAGAATGCGTTAAACTTCCAACTGAAATTGAGCGAGAAAATCCGTTTCGTGATGCCTTTTTGGATAAAAATTGTACAGATGACGAGTATACAGAGATTGCCAAAGCCATATCAAAATCTCCACGTTCTCCCAGAGATTCAAATTATTTCTTTGGTGGCAGGTCTGGTTGGAAATCTAATGAAGATCTGTTACAATCAGAGAGAACTGAAAGTGGACGTAGTACACCGAGTACAGTAATAAGTCAACAATCAAAATCCACAGAAAATTTGACAAACCGTCCCAATAAACCGCCACCCATTCTGCCCAAACCTAAGGTAAAAAGAGCCGATTTGGTGAAGAATTATGCTTTAGAATCATTCCAAAATGCTGATGTGGGTCATGGTGACTTTACAGTATTTGAACATGATGTCAGTACAAACGAAATTCACGAAATATTCCGACCAAATACACCGGGACCATGTCATACGCCAAGTCCAAAGCTACCGGTTAGAGTAAATATGCCAAGAAGTCCATCCAGACCAAAAGACAGTCCGCCGCCACCGCCAATCAACTTTGCCACCTTGCCAAAGCTACCGCCTAAACTACAACCCTCCTTAATACCTGTTGGACAGGATGAGCCTCACTATATGGAAGTATTACCGCCATTACCTCCTATGCCACCTTTATTGGCTGCTCCGTCCATTGATGAAGTACCTCCTTCGCAAAGACGACCCTCGGACTTTATACACGAAAATTCGCCGGATAATATTTTAGTATCCGAGGATGAACATCGGACCATATTATTGCAGGAAAACGATTTACGTAACCAACTGCGTAGAACGGGCAGTAAATCGCAAATACCCGAACTAGGAGTGCCGCACGAACAAGCGCCACCGGCTCCCAGTAGCAACAGTACGAGTTACAAATATTTGGTAAATCCTCTTAATTATGAAAGTAATGATTTAGGCTTAGTATCTATCCCAACAACCCACTCAAATATAATTCCCAGTCCCAATCCCTTAAAGCAAGACATAAAGACCATAGTTAGTGATGGAAGTAGTTCTGCTTGTGACAGCGATTCCTTTAATATTTTAACTACTAACCAATCTTCTATGTCTTCACATGCTGCGGAACAGCAACGTTTGGACTTGACAATGCAACGAGTTTCAACGGCATCAACAATAACCCCACATCATGATCCTCTGTCACCAACGCAAATATTTCCAACTGCTCAAATTCTACCGGTGCAATATACCAGCCTTCCGCAGCCTCACCAGCCGAGTTCTGCTCATGTTATACCAGCCGGACAGCCCATCTTCACGTTGGGTGGTGGTTATGTTTTGCTTCCTCAATCGGTTCTAACGCAAACAAATACTACTGCGTCCGGACAAGTTATCATATCAACGCCGCAACACCACCATCATCAGGTCCAACACCAGACACCAGCGGTTCATCTCCATCAGCAGCGTATAGTGGTGAGTGAAGCCCATGAACAGCTACCACAGGAACAGATGAGCCAACAACAACCAAAACAATTACCCATTGATGAGCACATAGAGAACTCGTTAAATTCATACGCTTCCACTCCTACTCCTAGTTATGTTTCCTCCTCTGTTAGTTCGTCCAGCAAAAAAGTATCCGCCAAAGGTAGTGAATCTAAGGAAGATATTATTTCACAGCCAACAACAAGTCAACCACCCACACCTTCTTATACTGGTTTTACATTCCCATCCATAGCTGGTATTTCAGTTCAAAGTAGTTCAAATAATTACCAAAATACTACTACCAATACACTGGGCCAGTGCTCTTCTACTTCTTCGTTTTCTATTGATTCATCAACATCGTCGTTACAGCGACCGAATATTTCTCAAACTGCAAATGTGACGGCTTATTATGAGACAGACGAAGAAATCTATGCCACCATAGATGAAGAGGTCATTTACAGCAATACTTCCTTTTTTGATTCACGGCGCAGTAGTGACACTTCTGTAAATTGTCGTTCCTCCATATCACCACCGCCACCACCACCTCCTTTGCCACCAAAACGACCCATTAAACCAACGAAACTCCGAAAAGCTCCTTCGCCTCCACTGTCTGCCAAATCACGTTCACGATCCCAGCCGCAATTAAGTGTATTGGATGTTGTCAGCAACACCACCCACAATAGTCGTCGCCAGCTCAAACACCAAAACTCGTTCTCCACAACACCTTCTGCCACTGGCAAAGAGACTACAGTTTAAAATAAATTCAATTCCTGCCCCGCTCACACTCTCTCAGTCTTCGTCACGTGGTGACCGTGGTGTAATAATTGTTCTATCCTCCTTCAATTGAGAGTTCTTTGCTAATTGCTAATGGTAAAATCTTCTTGCAATTATTTTTTAAAGCCTAGTTTCACATTTTACCGTTAATCCGCTTCGCTTTAATAGAATTTTGTTTGTGTTTTTAATTGTTCAATATTTCTACATGAGATAGAGTCGGCTGCCATTTGCCCTTCCTCCTTTCTAATCTGCCATCGATAGTTTAAATATTCAAATATTATCGGTTTTATATGGTATTTTTACACTGAGGGAAATGTATTTGAAGTGAATATTTGAATGAATACGAGTATTTTGTCAATCGTTATGTGATTTTGATGAAAGCATTAAATTTATGATATATTGTATACATATTTCTATGTACTTATGTTTATATATTTATATACAAAATTTTTTTGAACAAATATCAATGACCCATTTTTGACTTAAGAAGCTGTGTCATGATACAGTCAGTTTTAATAACAATTAAATGTTTATTCGATATTCATTCATTCCATTTTGTTTTAAATATAAAAAATTAGTTTTTCCAATTTTTTTGTTGTTGAATTTTATGGACTTTCTCACGGAGTACTTACGTAACTCTAAGGGCCATTATTACAATTTGCCGTTAAACTTGGATTTAGTTAAAGTTACCTCTAGCTAAAGGGAACTGTAAAGTTACCTTCAACTTATTTTCGTTATTACAACTTATAGATAAAATAAAGTTAACTTTTTCAAAAATATGGCAGTGGTGGAGCAATGTCGCTAAAACTGTTCGATTAAACAAGTTTTATTTAAACGCAGTGGCAACGACGGTTTTCTTTGTTTTGTTGTATATGCTCATATTGTTTAAATTTGAAGTTGCCGTATTGAAAATAATATATAATATGACAAGTTCAGTTTATGTTTGAACTTTAAAACTAACTAACTAACTAACTTTAAAAGTTACCAGTTGGATGATCTTCCCTTTAGCTTAACGCTCACTTCTACCTTATCGTCTATTTATAATAATGAAAAACAATTTAAATGCCCATTAAAATCCTCCCTTTAGTTAAAGGCAAGTTGTAATAATGGCCCTAAATTAAAAAAAAAAAAAAAAAACAATATTATTTCTTTGATTTTATTCAAATTAAAAAATCTTTGATTTTGGAATGACACAACTTTAATAAGCGGTTGTACAATATATTTCGTCGATACATTTCTAATTTATATTGTACAATACGAGAGCTACACACAAATGGAAAATAGAATTGCTTTCAAGATATCAGATAAATTTCTCCATAAAAATAAAAAAGACATTCCGCTTTATGATTGACGGAAATAGATATGCTTATTAGCTTATTTCTCTTACTGTGTTTGAGTCAATTTTATTCAAATACATTAAAGAAGAACTTTTTCATTAATTTTTAATCGCAATAAATGGTTTTTTATTTTTCCTTTACAAAGTTCTTCTGCTCGCTACCTTCTCTTATTTAAACCTTATAAAGTTTCCTTGACATTGTCGCCTATTTTTTTTTTTTTTTTTTTTTTTTTTTTTGTTGGAATTCTATTGTTTCTGTATTCACGCAATTTGTTTGGTAACTTCCGTTAAGTACGCGAAATAGTGGGGTTTCAAATGTAATTGTATTTTTTGGATTTCCTAAGCAGAGTATGCCAGAGGCATAGTGGGAGCCATAGACCAACAACTAATTGACTTGGCTTAAATGTTAACCGTGAATATATTGTTGAAGGCAATTCTGATATTGCAGATGATTGTGGAGAAAAAATTTTTCTGTTGTGGAAACTTGTTAAGCCATTCATTTCAATTATTTTCTTATAAGGGACTGAAGACAAGAGTTTTTCAAATTCAAATGCAAACGAACTTTTTTGGCGGGTGAGGGGGGATTTAAAAAGGACCATGCACAATAATAATGGTTTTATTTGTTAATTAATATGAAAATTTCCTTGTATTGTTTGTTGTGTTGTCAACAACAAAAAGAAGAAAAAAGAAAAGAAAAAAGAAAGAAATGTAAATATATTTTCTTTTTAAAAAGTTTAACTGAAGGTCACTTTGGCATGGTTTTAAAGTTTAAAACAAAACAAAAACGAAGAAGGAAAAGCAAGTACTCTTCTCTTCCAATAATATCCTTAAAGTATTTTAAAGTATAAATTTTAGTATTTATTTAAATTTAAATACCATTATAACGTATAATTTGTTTGTGTGTATTACAGTATGTATGTATTTTTAGAGCAACCCTAAAATTAATTTTTAATTCCTCTATTTTTTTACTTTAAACCACATAGACCGGCCTCTAATTAAGTAACATTATTTGGCTCTTTAATTTTAATTTTTAATTTTAATTTCTTTAGAGTTGTTTTTCTTTATCAATTATATTTCCAATTTGATTCATTTTAAATGTAAAACACTACATTTGATTCTTTTTTTTTAGCATTTTTTATTTAATTTCTGGTATCACGTATTTTTTCCCTAAAAAAAAAATTTTTTTTTCATTATTTTTAATTTAAAAACATTTTTCCTTCCCTTATGTATGTATGTATGTACAATGTAAAACTTTTGTTTATTTTATATTGTTTTAAAATATAGTTTATAGTATTTGCGTATTAGACAGAAATAAAAATTAAATAAATATCGTACGTATGTTAGTTTCAGTTCATTTCCATGTATTTGATTCACGCAATCGGTTTTTGTTGGCTCCCCATGGATAAAAATATTTTTTTTTTCAGAGTTGCAAAAGAAAAAAAAATAATAAATAAAATGAAATAAAAAAGGAAAGAAAATAAATAAATTAAACTGGAAAATATTTTTATTTACTTAATAAGAAATAATTATAAAACAAATATATTGATTTAATTCGTTATTATTTTTATTTATTTTTATAAAATGTTTTGCTTTCGATGGTAACTTTTTTTATATGTCAGTGTTAAAATTTTTTGAAAAAGTCAATAACAGCAGATAAAAGCTTCATTAAGGACTTAAAGACAAAGATCCGCTAATGTTAAAATTTCAACATTAGAAATCATGCATATTTACGACCTAGCTTCTCACACCACTTATATTGCGTGTGTTAATTTTATACATGAGTCGCCGAAGAAATATTTTTTTCCTAATTCGTTTTGGAGATGTTTGACCTGATTTTGGAAATCATTTCGTTTAATTTTTGCAATCCTAATATATATTATAAATCTTTCTGTAAGTCTGTTTTTTTGTTAGCCAATCACGACTGAACGCCTGGACCGTTTTTCTTGAAATTTGGGATATAGATCGAGCTTTTGTCGGTGCAGGTTATAGGCTATAAATCTTTTCAAAATTTTGACCAAAAGGGGAGAAAAAATGGGACAAAGGGAGAAAAAATGTGCAAAAATTAGTACTTTTATGCATAAATGCTGTATTTTATCTGTTTTAAAGGTATTTTTTTACGATTTAGCTTGGTTAAGTTTCCCAAATAGCTATTGGAGGTGTTCCGTTTCTAAAGTTGAACCAAAAGGGGTCCAAAAAGGTGAAAGGGCCCAAAAACGGGCAAATTGAGTGCATTTATATTTAGGACTTAGAGTATATAAAACAATTGCATTTTTTAGGAAACCGGTTTCGAAACCGATAAACCGGTTTTTTATGTATTGTTATTTTTAATGCAAAAATGACCCAATAATAATTTTTTTTTTTAAATTTAAAGAAAAATTTATACAATGGGGTGTCCCATGGCCAAAGTACAATGAGTGTACATAACCCGCGCAACGCCGGGTACAATCTGCTAGTTCTGACATATACAAAGAAAAACAAACCATTTTGTAAGAAAAGCGTAATATTTCAGCATCTTGAAAATCAAAGTTAAATGTCGTTGCACATGAGAGCTGAGCGTGGATAACTGATCATCTTAAGTTCTTTAATATTATTTTAAAAATGTTCCTATACAAAAATATTTTTTAATTATCGTTACCTAGCTCCCAGTGTATCTTACGCGGAACCCAGTTTTTTTTAGGTTAGGTTTTACATACATATACGCCGATTGATGACACAAAGTTAAGTTCTGGGGTAATATTTTTCGGTTCATAATTCACTTTTGTAAATATTTTATGGATTTATAAAAGCATAGCAAAAATCTGCATCGTATGGTGAAACTTTTTTAATTTATTTGTGAGTAAGGTTAATTATTTAATTTTTTTTTAATTAACTTTTTTAAAATTTATTCTTGAGATGAATAATGATATGTATTTTTTACTTTGAAAATGTTAAAAATACATTTTAGTTTGTCACCTCCTTATGTATTATACAGATATCACAAAATGAAATCTTGTGGTCAGAGTAATTTAAGCTGATCTTTTTTCACATCCACGCAAATGAGATAGAATATGGAACCTAAAAACAGTGCTGCAATTGGTGCGTACCCTTTGGCAAAATATTACCTTTCATTATTGTAAGAAAAAAGTCAATTCGAAAACCGATTTCAATAAGAATCCGAATTTTTGAAAACTTTAACTTCGAGGACGACCACCAGCCAACACATATTTGGAATCAAAGTATACAAAAAATACTCCGTATATATCCAGATTACGAAGAAAATGTATGAAGGCATCCTGCAGAATAACGGTTATGCTAATGATTTTCCATTTACGTGGGTAATACAGGAAGACAGCGAAACGAATCGTAAATCTTGAGTTTTAATGTTTTGGATTGAAAAGAAAGATACATATTAGAGTTCTGGAGCGGCGGGTCGACAATGATGTGTAAAAAAAGATATATATGTCTTCCGAAATAAACTCTAAGAGTAAATAAAATTCCTATGGCAAGTTATTTAAAAATATATCATTGGGAATCGTCTTTAAACTGTATGTCCCGACACTAAAAAAATTTATCACACACAGAAGCTAGGTCGATATCCAAACACTCTAATAATAAAATGCATTCAGAGATATCTGGCATGTTCGGATGTTGTAAATGCAATGCGCAGATATAAACTGCCAAAGAAAAAAGTACCTAACAAAGATATAAATTAATTTCTAATAAAAATAAACGAATTAAAATAAAACTATTTATTATTTTTTTATATGACTTCATAATTTCTTTACCTAAGTCTTCGGCGACTTCCTCTCAGCAGATTTCTGGCAAAAAATCTGAGAGTAAATGAAAATTACCATGAAAAGTTTCTCAAAAATCTGTTGTTCGGAGTCGACTTTATACTGTAGGTCTCCCGTGGTGAGAAGCAAGGTCGTAATCCTGGCTCAAGAGCAGATTTTTTCATAAGTGGGTGCAAATGGGTCAATTTAATCACATAATCTTGAGGCATTCATATGGAAAATGAGCATAATGCTATAATTTAATGCCATCATTCATAGTCACTGGAGAGGCGTTTAAATTTAAATTTGAAAAAGAGTTCATAGAATTCAATTCTGCCGTACTACTTAACTATGAAACCACATTCATACGTGTACACTGTTAAACTGTCATGCGAGTTTTACCACGTTTAATAGCAAAAGTAGCAAATTGCTTATGCTTGCAAGGTCTACAATTCAGATAAGATTATTCTGAAAAACTGATAAAACATACATATGTATACCATGTTTTTGTTGGCAAAATAATCAGTGAATTGGTAAGAATACACATCCAATTCAGTTATAGAATATAGGCCATCATGTTACTGTTATATTTATCTTAGAGTAAAAAAAACTAAAAAACTTTAGTAATTGAAATCGTTTTAAAATTTAATGTTTATAGCGCCATCTATACGTAAAGTTTTGGTACACTGAAAAAATAATTTATTAATTATTATAGTGTGTTTATTAATACGAAATGCCGATATTATTATGAAAGTATTGAACTTTCGTAAAAATAAATTTAAAGAACACTCTTGTCATAGAATATTTAAATTTTGAGAAAAATTTTCAGTTCCTTTAAATTCTGCATTTGTTGGTTTCCCATTCATTTCTAGCTGTTGTACAATTGCAAAAAACCCTCAAAAACAGAAAAAAGGAGAAATTTTTGAATGCAAACAAAACAAATCGAGGCTATTAATCATTTCTTTCTGCCTGTTGCTGTATATCGGTTAGTTGGGTTGGGGAATGTTATGGTATGGTATGGTTGGGTTGATATGGAATTACATTCCGAAAATGTGCATGTTTTATTTGGTAGTTTTGTTTTTCGCTTTTTCTTCTCTTTTTAAATACAAAACCAAAAATGAAAAAACATATTACATACATACATACATATGTATGTATATGAGTAAGGCTGGTACGAAGGAAATAGAATGCTACTGACTCGCCTTGATAAATGATCGTTTTAGACGAACAAGACATTTTATTTTGTGCACCATTTCCTTTCATAGTTTTCTTATTTTTTTTATGAACAAATTCTGATATTTAAGGAGGGTTTAGTTGGTCTTCGAACATTTTAGCAGAATGAAAAACTCACAGGGTCTTCTTTAACCTGTTGGTTATAAATAATTGCGTTATAATAAATCATTTGCTAAATATTTTTTTCTTGGTTATTTAATACATTCTCAATACTAGGATTGTTCTATATTCATATCGATTCCGATGTCGGTTTTTGGCTATAACTGGAAGACCAGTTTAAAATCTTATAGGAAATATTTGGGAGTAATTTTAAAGTGCTACAAGAATTCCCATAATTGCGAAATTTTATCGTTTAATTCAACAAACAATAAATATTCCGTGTAGTTTTCTACAAGGTTCGAAAAATAAAATAATTTATTAAGAATTAAGTTTTCGTCTTATAATTAGTAAGGTTATATTGAGTACATCACTTGTCTTCAGTCTTAACAGTGCTTAATTGTAGGAAAATATACAAAATAAGGCATTTGGAATGCATCATTTTTATTTAATTTTTGAAATTACTTTGTGTATATAACAAATTAAATTCAACTATAAGATTATTGTTCATATTCATTCAAAAAATATATGTATATCTATGTATGTATGTATGTAAATATTCTTTGTACAGTCGATGCCAAGTCTATAACCCTTCTTAGTGCTCATTTAATTTTCAGCTCAGAGTAAATTTTTGATTAATTTTAGAATGATTTGTACCACATTCGAAAAGAATTCAAAAATTTTTGTCGTTTGAAGTAACGATTGTGTGATTCACAAAGCAAACTTTAGACAAACGTGAAACAAATGAGAAAAACAATAAAAGAAGGGAAAAAAATTAAGTACCAATGCAGGTTATCATTGAGGCAAATGATACTATTTATTAAAACTGTTAATAATTTTTATAAGCTTTTAGTTTTGTTTAACTAAAAAATGTATATCCTAGTTTTACAACAACGAATATCGAATATTTGGTAAAAATGTACGGAACAGCAAAATCGACAATTTTGTCGTTTAAACTGGATTCAACCATGTTGTCCGAACAATATGTTTGTTTAATGAGTATTTTCTGCAGGACGAATTGCCCATTTCGAAAATTTGTCCGGATAATCAAGGCTGCCAGACAAAACTCTTAAAACAAATCTAATTTTACATGATTTATACGAGCAAATCAATTAAATATTTTCTCCCAACAATATGCATTGCTTGAAGTCGCCGTAGTCTAGTAGGTAGCGTGTTGGCTTATTAGACGTAAAACCAGGGTTCGAGCCCCAGGCCACACATCAAGACAAAATATAAAAAGTATTTCTTCGGCGACTTTCTCTCAGCAGATTTCTGGCAAAAACTCTGAGAGTAAATACAATTGCCAAAAAAAAGTTTCTCAAAAATCTGTCGTTCGGAGTCGACTTTAAATTGTAGGTCCCACCACTCATGTATAAAATTAACACAAACAACATAAGTGGTGTGAGAAACTAGGACGTTGTACAATGGGTCAATTCGACCTCCGGGTACTGTACTTGTCTTAATTGAGCAGTACACGTCCTTTAACCTAACCTAACGTATATGCATTGCTTTCAAAAGCGAGGCAATTATCGTTAAAACATGTTCGTAAATCGCACCGCAGGCTGTTGGAAGGACATTTTTTTCTAAATTCTTAAAACATTATTGGAAAACAAGTGGGGTTGTGTCCATTCCGTACTAATAGCCGTTAATCCTTTACAAGGAAATTTCTTTTTTTATATAAAATAAAAAAATCAGCGATCCACTTGCCTATGCATTTGTGCATTGATCTTTATCAGTTTGAATTGAGCTCAAGTGAAACCTTCGTATTGTTGGTTATTTAAACTTTAAAGATTTAATTTATCCGATATGGTATTTTATAAAAATAGGAGCTTTTATTTTGCAAATGTTTACAGAAATATCTGCATCAGACAGATCAGATTTAATAAAATGAATATTTTTTAATTTTACGGTAAATATTATCCAATAATAAATATATGTCACCCCTCTTGGTCATTAATTTATTGCTCGCCATTAATGTTAACAATAATATGATCAGCTTAATAATACAATACGACTGAATTTTTGTTGGCCTCATTGGACCGACAATTGGTAATTTTTTTGAAGGTATTAGAGAGAACTCATCGTGATTATTGCTTAGATGTGAATAAAGTTAAAATAAAGGAAGTTAACAAGTGTCTTTTAACAATCATTACATCCTTAACGTCGTCACGGTTAATAAATGTTTCCAATTTTTTTTTTTTTGCAATTAATTTGCAGATGCATTTCTATAAAATTATTACCGCATCTTAAAAACGATGGCAGGGCTTTGAAAAAATTTGCTTTGGTGAATAACAACAACTTTCTAAAACATGATTTAACCCTTTAAGACCGTATTAATTTTATATATGGGTGTCATGCTGGTCGGAATTAATTTTCGTTTCGTTCGCTTTACTGGAACTACGTCACTATCAGAATCACTACTGGAAATATTTTCAGAACAAATGTTATCACTTTCTTTATCAAAGTCAGTGTTGAAAGAGTCAAAATAAAGTTCGTCATCGCTACTTTCAAGTTCACGGAACACTTCTTTCAGTAAATTTCTTTTTGCCATTTTATTAGAGTATTATTTTGAAATATTTTAAGAAGCGAAATCGCCAAATCTAAGTTAAGCACAACTTATAAAATATCATTCGATTTCTACGAATTTCGAAAGAGAGCAGACATACGACTAGATCGGCAATAAAGGTTTGGTGACTGAGAGCAGACATACGACTGGAATGGTAAAAAAGCTTTGGTGGCTGAGAGCAGACATACGGTCGCAAAGGGTTAAGTTTTAATGTATCACGGGTTTTTTTGTAATGTTTTTTTTTTTTTGATTTTGGACTATTTCGATGGCGATTTGAATTGAAAAACAAAATTGGTCTTTGTTACATAATACAATTCAATCAATGCTAATGGCGTGCTAGTTACATCTTTAAGGAGTGTTTTTCTACGTTTGTGATTAGAATATATGAGTTGCAGTTGAGCTGCCAAGACCAACATGGCAGAAGTGGACCAGTTCAATTTAAGCATCCCTGACAAAGGCGGTTTCGAAAAGCTACTAAATGGAATGTCATGATTGTCGCTTGAAGATGCGTAAACTAGCTGATATAATGGGTACATTGTCCGATAAAGCAGTATGTAAGTTAAGTCTCGCATTCTCTCATGATAGAGCAAAAATTGGATGGGACGTTATGTTTAAAACGAAACAAAAGTCTGTGGAAATGTGGTACTTAGTGTTTCATACCCATAAATAAATGACTTAAAGTTCTTAAAACTTGAAAAAAAACGGCGCGTTACTAAAAGTTCTTCTAGGTGGCTAGAGTTTGTGGTTAATGGCTATCCGATATAAAAGAAAGGTCGTGTTAGTAAATACATCACTGCTCTGCATATCATGCGCATTCTGTGCAAAAATACAAACAATGGCAAGTAATGAAGCTGTCATGAAAACTTACGCCTAATAAGCTTCTGCTGCGAAGCTGAATAATGAGGGTCGTGGTTTCGATTCCCACCAGAGACTCCAGTCTGATACACTATACCGAGCATATGGTCTATGTTACTCAGCTCGTAATAATTTGTTATCATATTGTAAGCAAACGAAGCATTGGCAACACATGATTAACAGTGTCTTTGCAAAAAAATCATGTTATGCAGAGCAGTGATGCATTTACAAAACACATCCAAGATTATATTAAGAAATAATGCAAACTTTTCTCATATTTGTTTGTTTGTATGTGTGTTGTGCTTTATGCAAGACCATTTGCGGATTTCAATTATTGTGTGTGTTTTTTCCCTGGAAATACCTGTGGCGTGTAAAATATTTGCATTTAATTCTGCTTAAATCTGTACCATGAACCATGTGGAGAGCACTGTGTAGTAGAATGTTTTCAAATTGTTTGTGATGGTGTTGTTGCTGGTTGACTTTGAAAATTGTTCTTAAGTAAATGCAATTGTTGTTAGATTGAATGGATGTAAATCCCTTTAACCACATATACCATATGAATGTTTAAGATGGCCGGACATGTGTGCTTTCCTTTGAATGTTGTGTCGGTGTCACTTGTGGTTAGACTTTGGTACCTTTTTCGTTTTACAGTCTTGTTTCTTCATTACAATTGAGACAATGTTGTTATTGCTCCTACAACATGTATTGAAATTTAGTGTTAAATGGTTTCGTCTGTATCATATCAGTTTTAATAACCACAGGATTAATAAACAATATTGAACAAGAAATTTACATTCTCTGTTTATCTCGTTAAAATAATAACAAGTTCATGTTTTTCTATTTTCATTTTTAATTTATAAGAGTTTTTATACAAGATTTTTAATGGTTTTCCGAATACAATTTCAGATTTCGTCTATGGAAACAACAAAACCATCATCATCTTCAACAACAGCAACAAAAAAAGTGCCTAAATCTGTATCCGATAAAAAACGATTCTTTGAATCTGCCATGGAGAACCAACATAAACCCACTCAAAAGACAGGTAAATATTTATATTAATACGTTATTCATTACTCGTATTATTATTATGTATTGTTTGTTATAAGGTACTATATAAGATATCCATTAATTAATTATTTTTTGAAATTGGAAGCATATTTACATATGATGCTCTCACTGAAACCCCCATCCCCAACTGGGGAAAATAATTTCCTACATTCAGGCGAATTTTTCACCAATTTTTCACCGTACTTAAGTTGCTTTTGTTGCCCCTATGACCTACTAGGTACTGTGCTAAACTTCAAGTGTGGAGGCGGTGGATTCAATTTCCACTAGAGACCCATGGTATTCTGCGATTGCCTGATTGGTGACATTAATTATATGTATATAATGAACCACAATGGAAAAAGAAAATGGGAATTACAAAGCTATAAAGCTAAATAAGACCAATGCTACGTAAATAACATTTGTCACTCAGTACCCGTCTTTCCTTTCAAACTATCTGTATGTTATTCCAACCAGAGATCAGTAATGAGTATTCAAAGAGATGAGTAGAATTGAATCATACTCATAATTTCTGATATGCGCATTCATACTTATTTTATTATCATGGAACCTCTACTCATATTCAAAGTGTATGAGTTTATGTAAGTTTATATCATATTCATGCTTAACAACACGTATGATGTTGTTGATTTCGACTCTGCATGACTTAACATTTACAAGAATCACGAAATAAGTATGATTCGCCTACGAACACTAAAAGGTTGTGTGTTTGCTCGGCTTACTGCTCTGTCTTTTGTTATTTTTGGTAAATGTAACAATAACTAAGACTGTTAATTTTGACGAATGATTCGAGTCACTCGAATCGAGTCACTTGAATCTTTCATAAGTATTATAAGTATTTTTCTAAAGTTATGAATCTGAATGAGTAGGCTTATGAATCAAACATATTTCGAATGGTATGGGTTTGATGTCAACGTTGTACGCTGTATTCATTGCAACCTGTACTTATAACTCAACTTTGTAGTGAGTACGAAATTTCAATATTGTTGACTCACTTATATTCAAAATTTCATGAAAGCTTATGAGTAGCGAAAAAACGATTCACTGCTGATCTCTGATGAGGACTCTGTTCAAACCCCAGATCAGAATTCTCCAACAAAACGAAATATGACAAAATATGTCTGCGGCGACTTCCTCTCAGCAGATTTTTGGTAAAAACTCTAAGGGTAAATAAAAAGTCTTTTTTTCGGAATCGACATTAAACTGTAGGTCCCACCACTAATGGGCACAACATGGGTGGTGTGAGAAGCTAGGGTTGTAATGAAACATAACAAATTCCATTTCGATATGATTTATTAGTTTTAATAAAGAACTTAAACATGTTTAAAAGTCTGTTTATGGGTTTAGATGGAATAGTAGATTCCCAATAGGGATTGCCGTCTATTATATAATATGATTTGCAATTGTTAATGAAACAAATTAATAATAAAATCTAAGTCTCACACTGATACAGAGTAGATGTATTGAGACACTGGTACAAGACGACCTTTTCTTTACTCTAGCAGACGCCTTCCTAGGGCAGATAACACCGACTTTGACACTTTCCTCCCAATTTTAACCGTGTAGTTACTATGATTACTACAACTACATACATATGTTATCT
Organism: Sarcophaga variegata; assembly: GCA_932273835.1. Lineage (NCBI taxonomy): Eukaryota > Metazoa > Arthropoda > Insecta > Diptera > Sarcophagidae > Sarcophaga > Sarcophaga variegata. Next base: position 76,632,830 of record OW026359.1, read on the forward strand.
TTTATACCAACAGGCTAAATAAAGAATCTGGGCATGCGCTATAAGGACTTTCTAAATTTTATTTATATTTAGTACAGGTCGATTTTTACTCTTTAGGGCCAAACGAAAAAGAAGAACGGCATTAGGCTTGTGTCTTATCAACGTTTTGTTCAAAACAATCCAGTTATTGTAGAATTTTTATGTTCCATTTTTTTTTTTGTTGTTTTATATGGCATTTGCCACTGGACGACAGTGTTGTTTGTTGCGTACATGCGCTGCTCTGTTTTTTATTTGCTTTTGTAACAAATCATTTTAAATTCTTATTAAAATCACTTCAAGTAAAAAGTTTATTTTCTTTTTGTAATTTCGTTTCATTTAATTTTTTCTTTCTTCTTCTTCTGCTTCTTCTTCTTCAACAATTTTTCTTGTTGCACACACTGTTTAGTTGTTGAATACATGAACACTGTTGCTCTAAAGAACACTTCTTGGCCAGTATTCCTCAAAGAGAAAAACAGGAAAAGAAAAACTCTTGACTTGTTAGTGAATGGAGTGGTATGGTTGGTTGGTCAGTTGGTCCTTTGCTTGGTGGTTATATGTTACAACAACTATAGTGCACTGGGCTGCACACACAGAATTCTTGAGATAAGGATGGAAGAAATCTTAAAATTTCTATTTCAGAAATTACCATCATGACTTTGTTGTTGCTATTCTAAACAAGTAATGATGATGATCATCATCATCATCATCATCATGTAGCTGTGCTTTACCAGATGTTCATTTGAATGTTGTTGGAATTGTTCCGTTTGTTGGCTATAAAGTTTTCCTTGTATTAGTAGTGGGAAAGTCAAATGTTTTTGCTGCCCAGTCTATGACTTATTTTTTTTTTTGCTGTCGTTCGGAAGATGGCAATAGAACAGAAGAAGAACTGACACGTCCTTCAGTATAATTAGCAGTTGCAAGCAGCCTGCATACATAAAAGTTTTTTTCTTTGCCAGAGTAGAGGAGGAGGAAAAAAAAGTCGAAATATTTTATATGTACTTGCCGTATTTGCAGTAGCTGTCATAGTTGTTGTCTAGTCCAACAAGATGTAAAAATTGTTGAAATTTTTTAAAACTTGGCTATTTTGAATGCATGCGGGTGTCTTGTGCCACATCTCATAAAAGGGAGATCGCTTTAATAAAACTCCAACAATATCTTGTTTTTCTCTGCTTTTTGTGAAAAGATTGAAAAATTGTGCAAAAAGCAAAAATCTTGAGGCTTATTTAGTGGTAATGTTCGAAATTAAACTTTTTTTCTTTTTAGTTTCAAGTATAAAAATGTTTAACAAAACTTCGGAAAACATGTTTTAACATTTTCTACAAAAACTTTAAACTTTACCACACAAATAATTTTGTTCAGGTTTTCTGTTTCGGCTCTTTTTTCTTGCTGTTCGTATCGCAATTTTGAGTAAAAAAAAAAACTTTTCATTTTTAAAAGAAACTCAAACAAGAGAATTTGCTGTGGCGTAAAATTTTAAAAGGATTTTTAGTTAATTTTAAACGTACATGCATACATACATATGTATATCATAGATTTATGGCAGAGGGGATAAATATGGTAACTGAAATGTAAGTTATTTGATAAGAAGTATGTGTGGTCAAAAACATAACAAATCTTTCTTAAAAGCATCTGTACTACTTGCTACAAATTAATTTTGGAGACGTAATAATGGCGATTTAGAATTGAAAAAGTTACGGAATGTTTAGGTCAGGTTAGATTGACAGAGGTGAAGTTCCCACATCCCACCTATAATGCTACTACATTTTGTATCGTTAAGAAGTGTCGCCCATCTCGCTTTGACATACCGCACAATGTGTTTTAATCTAACTTCCGACTACTCCGTTAGGGTAGTCAAAGATAGAAATTCCAGTATTCTCGTATGACCTCGCAGTTGGCAGTGTCTCATTAGGATAGAGACCAAATAGGAAGTGTACAGTTTAAAGAGAAAATTAAATTGTTTTCCTCGCGGTCGGTTAGTCATGGAGTAGAATTTACCCCTAATTTCCAACTTAACCGTGGGCGGAACTGCTTCAGTAGATTGGGCTTCCAATCACAAAATTATATCACGAATTCTTTTCCTATTTAACTTTGATGAACTAGATTCGCATTCCAGTTGAAATAATGGCGTCTAAGGGGTATCGAAAATTAAGAGTTTTAGGGCCATTATTACAACTTGCCGTTAACTAAAGGGCGGATTTTAACATGCAGATAAATTGTTTTTCATTATTATAAGTGGATGATAAGGTAGAAGGAGCGTTTAGCTAAAAGGAGGATCGTCCTACTGGTAACTTTTAAAGTTAAGTTTATGTTTGAACTTGCCATATTATATATTATTTTCAATATGGCAACTTCAAATTTAAACAAAATGAGGAAACACAACAACAAAAATAGAGGCCCTTCGTTGCCACTGCGTTTAAATAAAACTCGTTTAATTTGAGCAGTGTTATCGACATTGCTCCGGCACTGCCATATTTTTGAAAAAGTTTACTTTTTTTAATCTGTAAGTTGTAATAACGAAAATAGGTTTAAGGTAAGGTTTAGCTAAAGACTGTAGCATGTCAAAAGCATTAGGATAGTTCATTCTGATTGCCGGAAGAGTTATCTGCTACTCCAGGAGAAGACATTATTGTCTTAAGAACGAAAGTCATCAATGTACTAGGCTTTCTCACGCCGTCTAAAATCTTGTTATGTTACATTGTCTCAAAATTACTTCTCACCAGACGTTTGCACTCTAAAGCATTATCGATACAACCATATGTACATAAATGTTGTACAATAAGACTGTATAAGTAAACAAATTAAAAATATTATTACAGAGCGATTATTAAAAGTGGGTTATTTACGATAACATAAGAAGTCGCCGCAGTCTAGTAGGTAGTGTGTTGGCTTATTAGACGCAAAAGCCTGGGTTCGAGCCCCAGGCCAGGCATCAAAAACAAAAATACAAAAAGTATTTTTTCGGCGACTTCCCTCAGTAGATTTCTGGCAAAAACTCTGAGAGTAAATAAAAATTGCCATGAAAAGTTTCTCAATAAATAAAATCTGTCGTTCGGAGTCGACTTTAAACTGTAGGTCCCATCACTCATGTATAAAATTAACACACACAACATAAGTGGTGTGAGAAACTATGGACGTTGTACAATGGGTCAATTCGACCTCCGGGTACTGTACTTGTCTTAATTGACAAGTACACGTCCTCTAACCTAACCTAACCTAACCTAACCTACGATAACATATTAAATGGGGATCATATTCGAATAGGTGTCAGTAAGTTATTTTCTACTGTGTCGTCAATTTTTTAATGAAATCGCCATACCATATGTTAAAGCCAAGTGTACGTACGAGTTATTATATGTACGGCCAATTATAATTCTTGTTCTTGGTGAAGAAATCCTCTCAATTTAAGCCAATAGTGTCGATAAAAAGGCGAATTGCTTTTCAAATGCTTCTAACTATGCTTCATAAAGAAAAATAATAAATTTAAAGAGTGCTGATGCATTGAACTTTTACTAGCGACAAATGCCAACATCAAGCAATTTTTATGAATGTTATCTTCGGAACCAGAAGAAATAGAAAAACGTAAAATTATTGTTTGTTTTTAATTTCAATTTTGAATTTATTAGGTTAGAGGACGTGTACTTGTCAATTAAGAAGTACAGTACCCGGAGGTCGAGTTGACCCATTGCACATTGAATTTATTAACACAGTATATTTATAAACGGGCATATGCCAATTTTTATTAAAAAAATTCAATTTAACATCTCAATCGTGATAAATTTTTAATTTTATTTTGAAAATTTTTTTATTTTCCAATCGGGGACAAGTAGCATATAATTTTTAAACAGTCAGTCTACGCTTTAACAGGGCTTACCGACGACATATACTACATCTTTTATGAAATCGTGCCAGCGCGACAATGCAGGATAAAATTTTTGTTATAGAGTTTAATATCTTTTGTGTCTTTAATCCCAAATACAAAACATTTAATTATTTGAATCGGGCAAATAATTTTTGAGTAGAACCGGCATATTTTTTTTAACATAATTTTGATTAGGCTTTGAATGTTTATGGTACGTTTCTATTACTCTGTTCAACCCAGCAGCAGATGGGTATATGAAAATTGTATAAATTTAAAAAAAGAAACATACAAGTACAGAACCCTGTAAATATTAATTTTTTTCTTTCGCTTTTATATTCTTTTTATGCTTTATCCTATAAAAATTTTAATTTTTTTTTTTGTTTTTGTAGAAAAAGTTTTTTCGTTCCTGTCAAAAGATGAAGTTGAAAAACTGAGACAAGAGGAAGAGCGTAAAATTGCAACATTACGCCGTGATAAAAAGAAATCAAGTTTATTGGATCATGCCGCTGCTGCCAATAGCAAAATTGACAACCAAGATGATGACGATGATAATGATGATGTTGACAGTCAAGTCGATAAAGACACTGACGACAGTAGCGACAATGACAATGACGCGGGTGGCGATAGCGAAACTGATTATGACAATGAGGTTGCAATCGATTTGCATCAGCAGCAACAACAGCATCAAGGCAAGCAAGCAAGCTATAACTTTGACGTTTTGCGTGAAGCCCTAACGGATGATGATACCGAAGACATTAGGTAAGTGTCACATTGAAAATCGTTTTTTTTTGTTACATATGTATTCTATTCTTTTGTTACTTTTCCATGTAAATGTATTTTAAAAAAGGAAAAAAAATTTTTTGGTGAAAGTGTTTCATTTTCCAATTTTTTGTTTGTTTTTAAAATAAAAATCTGTACTTAACATCTCTTTTGTTCACTTATGGTTTGTGTAACACATTCACACAACTATGTACACTATTTACAATATGAATTTTATGTATATTCACAGCATTATTTAACTCACATATTCACTTACTTTTATGTAACTTTTCGCATACTCTTGCCCCAACAAACACGCACAAATATTTATTTTATTTTAATTTATTTATTATTAATTATTTATAATATTTGATCCATTATCAATGCATTAGTTGATGAACTGCTGTTTGTGATTGTGATACATGGGAAGGGTTTTTTTAAAAATAGTGAAGAAGATTTGAACTATGTTTTCTCAATTAAAATCTACAAATAAAAAATTTTAAATTTTGCTTTTATTGTATCCTTTAAAAATTATTTAAAATTTTCCAACTATCTCTATGGTTGGTATAAATTGGTTGACGGTTCTTTTAGACTCACAATGTATATCGATGGCTTAATATAAAAAAGGCCTAACTCGATTTTTGGTTATTTTACAGGAGAAGGAAAAAACTTAATAAAATTCGTAAAATTTTAGGTACAACAAAAATTTTAATAAAATTTTTAATAAGAAACAACAACACATTTAATCTCTCATTTAAAATTTTTTTATTTTTTTTATGCATCTGACATTAGTCTACCAGAATAAACAAAAAACCATATTTTGAAAAAAATTGAGTTAGGCCTTTTTTATATTAAGCCATCGATATGTATCATATTTTTTGTTTTACGTTTTTAATATTTTTTATTTCTGCTTGTGACATACATATAGAAAATAAAAAATAAAAAATTAAAACCAACATAAGACTGTGCTTCAATTTGGGTTTTTGGCTGACAATGAAAACTTTTGCTTAACATTCAGAATCTTTTGTTGAATTCTTCTTTATTACTGCCAATTTTTATTGTATGTATTCAATAATTTTTATTTTTCTCTTTATTTTGTTAAATAATTTATCCGTTAGGGAATTATTTAAATTTTTTATTTATTTATATTTAATTAATCATGTGTATGTATTTATGTATATGTAAGAACAATGCTTTTCGTTAATTATGTAATCTTGATTGAATTCAATTGCAAATATTTATATTCAAACTAAAATGTATTGTGGTTGAAGGTTGCAATAAGTGTCTTGTACCTTTTTTCTCTTTTTTTCTTTCTTGTTCTTCTCTTTTATTTCTGTTAAAAAAAATATTTTTTTTTTGTAATTCACTTGTTATTCATGCTTACCAAATCACCACTGTCACCATAATAAAATAACTTTAAAACAACTGACATTTATCTAAAAATGAAAATAAAAAAATAACAACGTATTTAAAGAAATTTAGATGAAGTCTTAATTATTATAGAAATGTAGTTTGATTTTAAACAAATAATGCAAATATTATCATAAATGCATACAGTATTCTAATTGGAATTACTTGTGTTATCAACTGTAACGTAAGAGGGCTAGGTGGTCGGTTAAGCTCAAACTAAAATTTTTATATTTAATAACGCTTTTCTCCTTAGCTAAGTAAGTAATTAAATAATTATATAAATTACATATTTTACAACTATAAAACGAAAACAATCAAAAAAAAAAGAATTGAAAATGTTTTGAACTTTGGATTAAAAGTTATAAACCACTGCCTATTATTATATGTATTCCGGTTTAAGTATTAATCGAATTTATTACAGCCACATTTATCGTCTTATATTTTATAACGAAAAATATTACATTAGCACCCTTTGAACTTCAAAGTTTGAAAAACTTTTAAATATTTTTTTTATTGTAAAAAAAAAACAAAAATTTAAATTAAATAATTTAAATAAAATAAGTAATATATTTATAACAACAATAACAGTAACAAAAACATTAAGGTAATCGTTCACACTGAACTTATAGTGGTTTTCAGTTGTTCAGCATTTATTTTTTCGTTTTTAATATGAAATAATTGGAATTTTGTAAAGCCTTCCTTGCTCTCTTTCCTCTTTCATTTCCATATGTCCTTCACTCTATTGCAAAGCTCCTTAGCGCTAGTTAATGGTGTTTCATAGCTTTTCAGTCGTTATTTCTCAATTGAACTCGAAATTTTTTGGTTTGAAATCTGGACGAACTTTAATATTTTTCGGTGATAGACTTGGCTTTTTGGCTATTTAGTGTGGGGAAAAGCCAACAGCCTTAAGTGCAGGTCTCATAGGCCGTACACTAACTTTTGCAGTCTCCTTTCGCGTTTTCGCTCTTTCGGTCACTTTTACTAATTGTTCTAGGACGTACAATTTTGAATTTTAACTGCGTAAATTCTTAGTTGCCGTAGTCTAGTAGGGAGTGTGTTGGCTTATTAGACGTAAAGCCTGGGTACGAGCCCCAGGCCAGACATCAAGACAAAATACAGAAAGTATTTCTTCGGCGAATTCCTTTCAGCAGATTTCAGGCAAACACTCTGAGAATAAATAAAATTGCCATGAAAAGTTTCTCAAGAAATCTGTCTTTTGGAGTCGACTTTAAACTGTTGGTCCTGCTACTCATGCATAAAGTTAACACACACAATATAAGTGTGTGTGAAAAGCTAGGTCGCAATCCTGACTGAAGGGTTTTAATGACTGTAATGACCAATTATGCTTGCGTGTATGTAAATACTTAGTTTTAAAATCCATGAATATGTTTTTCCAGTTCAGCTATTATTTTTGCTAAATGCCGCTCTATATTTAATAATTAATTAATTAAATTTAATTAACAGCTCAATAAGTCATATCAGGAAGGAAAAACATAATTTACAATCACCACCAATTTGGTGACTGATTGCATGAAACATTTCAATGGTTTTCTGTATTAATTGAAGAATGGGGGTAAGTGTGAACCAGAGATCAGCAATGATTCTTTTTTTCGCTACTCATAAGCACTCATGAAATCTTGAATATAAGTGAGTCAACAATATTGATTCATTCATACTCTGATTCAGTCATACTCACTATAACGTTGATTTATAAGTACAGGTTGGAATGAGCATGCTTACAACGTTGACATCGAACTCATACCATTCGAAATGTGTTTGATTCATAAGCGTACTCATTCAGATTCGTAACTTTAGAAAAATACTTATAATACTTATGAATGATTCAAGTGACTCGAATCATTCATTGAAATTTACAATCCTAGTTGTTGTTGCATTTACAAAAAAAAAGACGAATAAGCAAAAAAGACAGAGCAGCGAACAAAGCAAACACACAATCATTTAGTGAGTATTTTAGTGTTCCTACGCGAATCATACTTATTCTGTAATTCTTGTAAATGTTGAGTAATGTAGAGTCGAAATCAACAACATCATACATGTTGTTAAGTATGAATATGATGAGTACTTTAAACTTTGAATATGAGTAGAGGGTTCCATGATATTAAAATAAGTATGAATGCATATAAGTATCACAAATTATGAGCATGATTCGATTCTTCCCCTCTTTTTGAATACTCATTGCTGATCTCTGGTGTGAACGTGAACATAATAGTTTTTTTTTTTTTTTTTTAATTATGTAACAACAAAGTTAATGTCTAAGTAATTGCTGTTATTAATCTTTTTGCAATCTTAAACTGTGGCAATTATTAGAATACTAATGATTTCTTACTAAACAAGAGGAGAATGTCTTACTGAAATAACAAAAACTAAAATGTGAATTTTAAAGTTTCACTTATTCCCAAATATAGTGCAAATAAGGAAAATGTTTATTTTATTTATTTAATAAAATAGAATACAATTAAAATTTATATTATAATTTCTATGCTCGGTGTAGAGTAACATATCATAATCTCTGGTCGGAATCCAATCCATGACCTTCACACTAATAGTTTAGCACACTATCAGGAACATCCAAATAAGGAAAATAAAATTTTGCCCAATCTAATAAACCTATGTTGGGTAGAATGTAGCAAAGCAAGATAGCAGCGAAGAAAGGATCTAAAAACTTTAGAATCCAAAGCGGTTAACATATCTTCAAGAGAACATAGAAATTCTCTTAATATCCTCGTGAAGATAGTGTGTTTGTAGCGCTGGAGGAATGTCGAACATTTTTTTTCTAATACCAATGTTACATGAAATGAGAAATAGGCTGACTTCCAAAGTGTTAGTTGCTTTGTGTTTGAACAAAGTATAGTGTTTCATAAAGCCGCTGTACAAAATGTTTACAATGTATTCTATTTCAAAGCGTCGTCAATGTGTATTTTTAACGCAGTCAAAAAGCAATCAGTCATTGTATTTATAGTTGATGCATTGTTTGGTAACTTTGCATATCTACATAATTTATATACCGTAGTAGAACTGCATACAAACTTTGTGTTGATACATGTCGAAAGTCAACCATATTTTGTAACTTTTCATCCATAGTACGTCTATTCATAAGACAGTCTGCAAATAATAAATTATTGGCCTTGATTGACACGAAACTATGATTTTGGAATCTCGCTTGTGAACGTTTTTTCACTTTAAACTAGATGCCTTTCATATAATTTTTAATTCTTACTACCTGTATCATCTATGAACATCGTTGTTATGAAATTCGTTGTATGGTATAGATGACTCTAATATTTGCCACAACGGCTAAGAAAATTTTTAAAAATTACTTTGAATTCATTTATAGTATATGTTAACCCTCTAATGCCCAGGACCACCTGTAGGCGGATTAAATTCAATGCTTATTTATTCACTTTTCAAATTCTGTTTTGCTTTCTTTTTGTATTTCGATTAATTCAGGGAAGTACAAAAATTATTTTTATTATATTTGCAACGTATAAAACCCGATTTGACCAAAAAAAACTATTTTTTTAAATTTCTTTTACTTTTAAAACAAATCAAACCCAGAAATACTTTTTTAATCCAGAAAAAAAAATTTGGGCACTAGAGGGTTAATATGCTTGAATAATCTGTCAAATTATTTAAGACCAAGAAAGAGAGCAGGCTAATTAAAACTGCATTAAGTTCTTTGAAATAACAGTTAAAAATTAAATTCGAATATTATTGTTGCTCTTAAATATACATACGTTTTCGGTAAACATGCATTGTAAATTTGTTTAGAATTTGTTTAAATTATTCAGCAATTGTAAATTAATTTTAAATCCAAACAATAATTACAAACAAAACAAAATATTTACAGAGTGAAACAAAATTCTTGACACGATAGTAAAACCATCCAACCAAAGTGGGTTTAAGACAATCAAAACTATTGTTGTTGGTACATTGGAATGAATAAGTCAGGCATGAAACTATTACGAAATAATCTGACGTTAATTAACGATCTTTGGACTCAAGGTACATTTATTAAACGTGGTCATTGTCTCGGGCCAAATATGTCGATTCTGACGTGAAACATTTTAACATAATCTTGGAACCAGTGGGGCATTAATGCATTCCAGGATTCATATCCTGGGTTCATATCAAGTAGTAGGCAAAGAATTATCATTGTTGTTCCCGACAAGCATAATGAAATTTGTCACAGGGGAATAAACTTATAGGAGACTTTATATGGATGGGTGCCCTAGTAGTCAAGTGGGTAGTGTGCTAGACTGTTAGCGTGAGGGTCGTTGGTTCGATTCTCACCAGATCCTCTGGTCTGTGATACTACACCGAGCATTTGGTCAAAGTTACTCTGCTCGTATATAATTAAAATATAATTTGTAATTGTATTGTAATTAATAAATAATAATTAATAAAGAAAGGCACAGACACATGCATGTGCTTCTTTTACGATTTCGGACGGAAGAAATACTCATTTGGTATGGTTTCTAAATCTATTTTTCCCCGTAACCATTGTCTGGAGTTAACAGGCTTGACCTCATAGCACTCATCCACATGGAAATGTTTTTTAAATATTCTGGCATTACGCTTCATTACTTGACTAATTTTTATCCGATCCGCATACCACATTAAACTTATGTGGCTAGCAGTTATTAACTGCATATTTTTCTTCAACGTCTACCTGTTGTTCGAAATGATGCACATTTTGCTGCTATTATTTCTGTTTGCATCACATGTTCTTATTATTTTCAGTTCCACTGCATAACAAAAAGAAACGTTTGCAAATGGTATTCCATTTGTGGTTAAGTAATCATGATTTTTTTTGTTTTTCATTTTGCTGGCATGCAAAATAAAATAAAAAGTTTACAATTAAAAACAGAAAAAAAAAGAAAAAATTGTTTTTAGTTCTCGATTTAATATGTAAATTTGGAAAGTTTCTGTAACCGCCATTAGAACTATGTTGCAAAATTATGTGATCCAGCGTAGCAGTGAATTTAAATCCTGCGCAATTTTAAATTCAACTGAATTTGTGTTTTTTTTTTTGTTTTTTGCTAGTCTAGAAAGACACCACCGACCAGTATTCGTGATGGGTGGTAGATCAAATAAAGTCCAGGAGTGGGGAGCGCTGTTTCATTAAAAATAATAAATAAATATTTTTCATATTATTGTGGCCCTTTGGGCGACAACACAGCTGTTGTTGGATAATCGGTCAATTTAATATAAAAATACATTCACATACACACATACATACGTACATACTCTTGAATCGCATTTGTTTTAATATTTCTTGTTTAAATTTTATTTATTATTTTAGTGCTTCTTTTTGGTATAATATTTATGACCTTTGGGGCATTTTTAATTTATGTTTTATATCTGATTACAAATGTGTGCACGCACGACTACGCGTATTTGTCATTTATTTAATTTCCTTTGAAATTTTCAACCAAAATGTCGTTTATAATGATGAGGAAACGGAAAAATAAAATATTCCTCTTTAAAAAAGAAAGATGTGTGCTAGCAAAACTGAAACTGAATGAAAATGTTTTAAATTAATGCAATTGAAGTAATTAAAAATGAATGCATGAATGACTAATCGTATGGTTAGCTGGATGGCTTGATGTTGGTTAGTTGGTTGACAGCATGATCAGCAATGAATCGTTTTTTCGCTACTCATAAGCACTCATGAAATTTTGAATATAAGTGAGTCAACAATTTTGAAATTTAACTATGTACTCTGATTCGTTCGTACTTACTACAACGTTGATTTATAAGTACAGGCTGCAATGAGCATGCGTACAACGTTGACATCGAACTCATACCATTCGAAATATGTTTGATTCATAAGCCTACTCATTAGAAAAATACTTATAATACTTATGAATGATTCAAGTGACTCGAATCATTCATTAAAATTTACAGTCTTAGTTATTGTTGCATTTACAAAAAAAGAAAAAAGACACATAAGCAAAAAAGACAGAGCAACAAGGAGAGCAAACACACAACCATTTAATAAGTATTTTAGTGTTCGTACGCGATTCATAGTTATTTTGTAATTCTTGTATATGTTGAGTCGAAATGAACAACATCATACGTGTTGTTACGTATGAATATGATGAGTACTTCAAACTTTGAATATGAGTAGAGAGTTCCATGATATTAAAATAAGTATGAATGCGTATAAGTATCAGAAATTATGATTCGATTCTACTCATCTTTTTGAATACTCACTACGTTTTGGGTACTGTTTTTAATGTTACTCTTTTACTGAATGTCTTCGATTACCAAGTACAGTCGGCATAATCATGAAAATTTAAGACGTTTGTCTTCCTGCTTTCCAAGCCTTTTTTATTTCTACGTATTTCTACACAAAATAATTATTTGCGACTAAACATGCAAATATCCTCATAGTTATTCGAAAAGATACATTTTCCAATAAAAATATAGGGTTTTAAGAGTACTATATTCAGATAAGGTAAAATGAAACCAAATAAAACTCCTATATTTGTTATATAATAAATTCAGACACAATTACTAAATTCGATTAAATATTAATTAATTTTCAAGAAGTCTTTAAGTTTGTCTTAAACGATTACCCAAATAAAGTTTGTATAAACTTGATAAAAGCTTTTTTGTAGAATGTATCGCCTTAAAAAGTGGTTTTCGGGTGCACTTTAAAGCTCAAATGTTCGGATGTACGTTTTCAGTTTTCGTAAGAATAAATCTATGTGAGCTCCGGAGCTAAATATCAAACTACATATATGGACATATATAATCATGAAATCTTCTATAAAAAATGTCCGATCAAATTCTATTTCGCCGTTGCAATTTCGTTGACATATGCGGTAAACTTTAGTTTTGTTGACGATCATATGCATACAACGAATACATTCGTGATTATTACGCTGTTACGCATTGTCAGTACCAATATACACGTGATACTTTGGATATATAGCATATTAAACAGAACAACTTATGAAACTTGTAGAATTTCATGACCACTAATATAAATATTTGACTTGGTTGCACTGTTGCCGGATAAATTTGGTATAAAATCGTCAAAACTAGATGAAAAAAACGGCAAAATCGGCAATATATTTTCGAAATCGTCAAAAAATCGGAGAAATAATAATAACCTACTTTTTGGTAAAATGTCTGTTTTTATTCTAAGTTACATATACATAAGTATATAATTTATATCATTTAATAATTTTTGTACAAAAGTTAAATATAGATCTATACATTGACCGTATTATCTTTGCGACCGTATTAATTTTAAATATGGGTGGGATGGTGGTCGGAAAATGTTATCAGTTTCTTTATCAAAGTCAGTGTTGAAAGAGTCAAAATAAAAATCGCCATCGCTACTTTCAAGTTCACGGAACACTTCTTTCAATAATTTTATTTTTGCCATTTTATTAGAGCATTCTTTTGAAATATTTTAAGAAGCGAAATCGCCAAATCTAAGTTAAGCACAACTTATAAAATATCATTCGATTTCAACGAATTTCAAAAACTTATCGATTGAGAGCAGAGATACGACTAGATCGGCTTTGCTGACTGAGAGCAGACATACGGTCGCAAATGGTTTACACTTTGTTCTATTAAATATAATTAAACATTTATTTATATATATCGGAATTTAATTGCCGCAATACATCAGGTTTTATTAATGTATTAAAACAATTTGTTTTACTTAATTTTAAGTAGTCTCTGGTATACAAAATTCCTTCAATTGTGATATTGTCTAAACGATTTCTTTGTTTAGTTTTATTGATATTTACCTGACTAAATATCATTTCCACATTGGTGGACGAATGTGGTAGAGTTAAAATTGTTTGGATAAAAATTGACAATTTTGGAAATAAAAAGTTTGTATCGATAGTTTTCATTCCACAAATTTGTTTCCAAAAAGTTAAGAAATCCATTTCGTTTTTATTGATTACACTATTGAAATCTAATAATTTAAGTTCTAAAAATTCTGTATCAATGTTTTGTGTATCTTCTTCAGATACGAAATATTCTATTCTTAACAAAGTCATACTGACACAATTATATGAAAACAGTGGTGCAAACATATACTTTTAATTAAATCGGCATTTTGAGAGCAAAAATCGGCAAATCGCACTTTGTCATTTTTGAAGTCAAAAATCGGCAAAATGCCGATAAATCGGCAAATCTGGCAACAGTGCTTGGTTGTATATTTTCATTTAAACTTCATACTTTTTCTAATTCAAATTTACTGTCTTATGAAATATTGTCAGTTATTACCATGGTATAAGAAATATAGAAGGTAGTTTCAATCAAAATGTTTATTATAAAATAAGGTTTTTTGAAGTTTTATTTTCTCATAAACTATATATGTAGCGTTGCCACATTTATAATTTTGTTGTATATTCTCAATAAATTATTTATGAAAAATCTGTAATTTATAATTTAGTATATTTATGTACGAAAAAATGTTCGTCCAAGATAAAACCTTTTAACAATTTTTATATCTAAATTTATATTAGTTAAGTCCAACAAGTTTAACACGTAATTTGGGTTAGTATTTAAAGAATTTCCATTAATATTTAAAAAAATTGAAAATGGGGGAAATTTAAAATTAATTTGGTAGCATTATTTTAACGAAAACGTCAAAATCCTTAAGCATGTCAGATAGTGAATTTTAAAAAATAAAGAGAGAATGAAACTACCTTCTATATTTCTTATACCATGGTTATTACTACTGTTTACACTTAATACTGTTTACACCCACAAGAGAAATGGGAGTGTGGCTTGTCTCATATAATTTGACGTTTATGTATTTGGTTTTGATATTTTATACATCTAAGCTACTATATGGATTGGTTATGGAAGGCCGAACCGAACATTAACAAATTATGATTTTTTACTCGTATAATTTTGTAATATTCGTTTGTGCAATTGGTCAGTTTGCCATCCACAATTGGCTTATCAATACCTAAGTTATGTTAACTGAGTTTTTATTATCTTACTGAACTACTTGAAGACTTAGATGTTTTTTAATTAAACTTATTCAAGGCATTTACATATGTAGTAAAACACACTAATTGTTATACACTCGCAATTAAACAGATTAACAATTTAAAATTGTGTTCACATATACGTACGTATGTCCAATTTTGTAAACTAAATATTACTCTTTGCTTTCTATTTCAAATACATATATTCAATATTTCGCTCTGTAACTTGATCACTTTAATCTTATTCTTGTTCCGCAGAAAGGTGAATGACCAAAATATGTATACACTGTATATATATGGTATATACATATGTATGTAGTATATAAATATGTGTTTTTAACTGTTTTGAAATTATTTTTTATTATTTTATTTGACTTTTATAACGTCAAGTTATTCTGCAGGCTTGAATGGATTATGTTGAAGACACCATTCAAGTAGGTTTATTAATTAATAACATACATACATATGTATGTATGTTACATTCATTGTAATGTTCATTTATGTATATGTCTACATATTATATGTATATTTAAGAAAAATTAAGAGTATTAATTAAACTATTGTATGCATACATAAATTAGAGTCAGCATTTACATATTTTAAAAGGCATTTAAATAATTAATTTTAAAAATATGAACAATTGGGAATTAAAATTGTTCACAAGCCATAAAAAGACGGTAAATTATAAGCGATCATTAAAAGGGTCACCTAGAATTAAAGTATTGAAGATTTAAGAAAATTATGGCGACAAGTAATTTTAAAATAAAACAGATTTTAAAACAAACAAAAAAAATTAAAACGACAACATCTTATTTGTTTCTGAATAACGATTGTTTTTTTTTTGACGTCATTCGAAATATTAAAACAAAAGACGCAGATGCGACATAAGGTCGACGAAATTTTATAAACAAAAATAAATAATCACAAAACTTGACAAGACAAGAATTTGATTGAATATAATGTTCATTAAATAATTTGAGATTTTTTGTTTCTTCTTAATTTTTGTCTTCATTTCCATATAAAATAAAACTAAACTGCCTTGAGGACTCTGCATTCCATAGTTAAAAACTGTATTGTTTTTCTTTAGTTTTAAAATTTTTTTTTGTTTCAATTTGGAATTAAGAGTTAGAGAGCAAAAAATCATCAGAATAATAAGATGCTATTGTTGTGGTGTTTATTAAAAAAAAAAAAAATATTTGAAATGAATTTTTAAAAATTGTCTCTACGTTATCGTGATTACATTTATGGAGATCATTGTCAAGGTTAAATTTATGAGTAGAAAACAACAACATCTAGACCGTCTTCTTTTTTTTTCTTGGTCATAACTCTGATGTGTTTATAAAAAACCACCGACTTTATAAAAAAAGCATATTTTTGTTTGATTATAATGTTTCTAAATTCTGTTAAATTTGCATAAAATCTAAAAAAGCATTAAAACTAAAACTATAAAAACATAATGACTAGTAATACCTTTAAAATATTGTATTTAAATGACCTCTAAATAAATGAGAGTGTCAACAGTGTCATTTATTTTTTTTTTATAGTTTATTGACAGATATTTTATAAAATATTGTATATAATAAAAGTTTTAATATATTATTTACCCTTCCAGTGGGCGGACTACTATTTAATTTAATTTTATTTTTTTTTGTTTTTTTTTTATCAATAATCATATGATTATTTAAAATTGTACTCTTTGAATTGGGAAACCCCTGTTGATATGTTTATTGTAAAATTATTTGATTTTAAAAGCAAAAGTTTTTATTTTTTTATTGTCATGCCAAAAACAATTCATTTCTGTTCGAAAAGAAATAAAAATGTGAAAAGAGAAAGAGAAATAGAGAATAAAATTGAATTTAAAATGTGGTTTCATTTTTTAAGTTTCCTGTTCTGTTTAACAAATCAAAAACGAAACCGAAATCACAGGCAGGAAGTTGCTCTAAAGTGCGGTTTTTAATTTACCTTCACAAACATCATAAACAATTGGTTTCCAGAAGATGCAACAAAGAACAATTAGGCGACGGTAAAGATGACATAATTTCTCTATTAATAGTAACATCATGAGAAAAATATCGATACAAATTTAATTCAAGTTTAAAATTTAAACTACTTGGTGAAATGATTTTAAAATCGTATCATTCATCTTTGTTTAGCATTCGATGATTAGTAAAAATCTTATAAATTTTACAGTTTAACAGAAAACTATTAAAAATTTGGATCGTGAGATATGAAACCTTTTGTTAACTTTAAAACCGATAGTGTTAGCTAACTTAGAAGTTAGAGGTGTAAGTCATTGGGTTTGCCATATGAAAATTTGTTTGGTTTTCTTATTTAATCCAGAAACAAAAGTAGTGTTAGAACAAAGATTGTTTGAAATATTCAAGACTCAAACCTGTTTAAAGGTTTTTTTCAAAATAATTGTAACTTAGCTATAAAGAATTTCAATAATTAAATTAAAAATTTAAACTAAAAATCAAAACTATTTCATGTATTCAAAAGTACAAGAATATTAATTTACTTATTTGTAATTTCACTAATAAGTTGCTAAAATATTTTTTACTTATCGAATTATCATTTGAAAAATGATAATGAGTGTCTTTGCTATACAAGAAATTCATAAAAATTGTGACTTCATTGTACAAGAATTAATCTTTCCATTTTGTACTCAAAACATACTTAAACAGTTGTGGGTTAATTAACTTTGAATATGGAAAGTTATTAGCGTTAGACAAACTCAAAAAGCTTGAATTAGCCAACTTCGAAGACAGCAAATGGAGCCGCCTACACGTTAAATACTTTTATTTTTTAATTATTGAGTCGTATCAATATAATTTGATGTAACTTCATTTATTTAAACATAAATACAACAAAATAAAAAGAGAATTTAAAACAAAAAATTAAATGATTTATTATATCAAAACCAAACTAAAATCACAACTTTCCACTACGTTCTGTGATTTGAGTTTAACTTGAATGTTACCACTATCAGATTCGGATACCATTTACGATTTGTGACTTTAAAAATCTTTTATTGAAGTCTGTATGTTATTGCTTGTAAATCTTAATAAATTTGTTGAAACGTCGAAAATATATTTGAAAAAGATTTTTTCTAAGAAAACTTCCTTGAAAGTTGTGCTGATGGGTTTGGTGAGGGTTACCTATACCATTAATTTTTGCTTCTACTCTTAATCTTCTTGCAAGCCTATTGAGCGGAGGAATGGATTTAATAAATTCTCTACTTTTAATGGACCACTTCTATCCTTCAATAGGTGATAACATTACCATTGTGATGATATTCCAAATCAGTTGCTATTTAAATGTATAACTGTATAAGTAATATATAATATATAGGGTGGGCCATCTATCGTTTTAAATTTGAACCGTCGGTTAAGTCGAGTGCTTATGTCATTGTATTCTGTCACAAAAGAAACGTATTTTCATCTTGGTGGGCACGTTAATAAGCAAAGTTGTCCGCATCTGGGGCCCAAGCCAATGCACCCATTACGAGTGAAGTGTTTGGTGCAGCTTGAAACATATTTCTTTGAAAATGAGGGCAGCATAACCATTACGATCAATGGAAATACTTATCGTACCATGATAACCGATTGATATGAACGACATTTGGTTTCAACGGGATGGTGCCACTTGTCACATATCTCATGCCTCAACCGATTTATTGTGTCAAACGTTTGATGGCCATTTAATTAGTCGAAATGGTGATGTCAATTGTCCACTAGGAAACTACGATTATGACTATTTTCTGTGGAACGCAGTTAATGAAAAGTGTTATGCCGGCAAACCAGATACAATTGAGTATTTCAAGGCCAACATTTGTGATGTCCTTGCCGCGATACGATCCCATTCACTCGAAAAAGTGCACGAAAATTGGTCCAATCGAACGAAGTATTGTGAGGACAGCCGCGGCAGCCATATGTATGAAATAATATTCCATTTCTAAACGGAACAATTGTACTTCACAACAACAAAAAAAAAATTATTTGGCAAAATTTCAAATTTCAAATTTTACAATGTGGATGATGAGAAACGTCTTATTATTAAATTTATTATGAAGATATTATACGGTTTAATTTTGAATACCAATACTTAGTTTTTCTGTCGAAAGTGACTAAAGAAAACGCATTTAATTTATTTGGTTTAAATTGTGTCATCTTTACCGATTGTTGTTGGGTGCATAATGCAAGTGATTTATTCAGTTTAGTTTTTATTCAAATTGGAATGTACTTTCACTTGAAAAATTTTTCTCTTTGATTGCTTTTCTATTATATTTTTGGTTCGATTTATTTTATTTTATTTTCTTTTTATATTAATTTTCCATTTTTTTTCATTTCTATTCTATGCGCACAATTCCTGTAATATTGTAAAATTTATTTCTTCTTTTCTTTTGCTCCATTTACCTGCTTGTGTGTATGCTAAAACAATAAAAAATAAAAAAAAATAAAATATCAGATCTCCACAATGATAATGATGCTGAAAGTCTCCCGAAGATATTTAAACCGTATTTAAAAATTGAGAATTTTTTAAACCAAATTATCTTTTTAACAAAATGTTTTTTTTTTGTTTTATTTTAATTGATATGTATAATTAAAGTTATAATTAAGAAAAACTTTGTTAGCAATTTATTAAAAAAAAATCCTACTGTTTAATTAATATTTTATAAAACAAAATTGTAATTGAATACTTTAGTAACACAAGAAAAAACATAAACTACTAATTAAGCTTATGCTTTATGAATTTTTCCTAGTATTTATAATATTATATTGGTTTATATTTAAATTCATATAATTAGGTTCTCATTTTACATGAAAGCTTTTATTTCTAACTAATTATGTATTAAATTTAAATTGATGTCCTTTTTATTTAATAACATTCAATTACAAAAAATCTAAATCTAACATTTATTAGAATAATAATTGTAAACCAATATTTTTTTTTAATTTTTATTATTAGAATTACATTCAAATTTATTATTACTGATTTCATTATAATTAGGCAGGCATTTAATCTTAATTTTATTAATTTAAATATTCGAAAAAGCTTCTGTCAAACATTTTTTTATATATTTGCCATTATCAGTTTTAATATTTTATTCACAATTGTTCTACAGAAATTTTATCCATTATTTTAATTAATATCGTAGTTTAATTTTAATTTTATTATTTTTTTTTTTCATTTGTTCGCTTTCAATTGGAATTTCTTTTGCTTAATGACCGATTGTTTTAATGAAAAAAAATCCTTGCGAAAATCCAATTTAATAACGATAATTAATAAAAATTTTTCATTTTATTTTCATTTATACACACTTTTTAACGTGTGGAATTTTTTTTATTTTCATTATAATTTCAAATATTTCAATGTATTCTTGAATAAATATCTTAATTACAATTATAGCATTACGTATTGAATATTTTTATTTACGATTAACATTTTATTGAATTTAAATTCTATAACAATTAATTCATCATTTAATATCAATTTCTGCTATTATTAATTAGCGAATGTATTTAAATTTTAAAGACAAATAAATTAGTTTTACATTTGATTTAATAGAATTTAAAACTATTTATGAATTCAACTAATTATCGAACGAATTCCTTCAATTCATCTTAATTTCATTGTAATTCAATACCCAAAATTCCATATTTGATATTCAACTGATCTCGTACACGATTGATTTTAAGAGAAATTTTTATATTTTCTTATGGGCCTCCCCCCATATACATGTGTAAATAAATACCTTGAAACGAGGAACATCATAATAATGTGTTCTCGTACGAAAATTTGTATTTTCGATTCGTAATACTAAGCCATTGAGAGAAATTGTTTACAAAATAACTTCTTACAGTATCTTAGATATTCGCGTGTCTTGGCTTTAATTAAATATTCTTATGATTCACTTTCTTTCTATGAACTGTTGTTGACGAATTTCAATTTAATGGCATCAGCATTTAATGTTTTATTAAAAATTTAAAACATTAGTCATTAAAAATTCTTATTGTCTTATTGAAATTTAATTTCAATTTAAAATATTTGTAACACCAGCAATGCAGTGACTGTCAAATAAAATATGTAAATGACGAAATTACGAATAAGGTAAGTCAGGATTACGACCTAGTTCCTCACACCACATATGTTGTGTGTATTAATTTTTGTATATGAGTCGAGGGATCTACAGTTTTTGCCAGAAATCTGCTGACAGGAAGTCCCCGAAGAAATATTTTTTCATATTTCGTTTGGTTGGAGATGCCTGACCTCGAGTTTGAAACGAGGCCTCACGCCTAATAAGCCAACCCACCACCTACTACACCACGGCGACCACAACCGGTTGGTATGTTATATTTGTAGGTGGCACAATATATTGAATAAAATCAAAAGTATTTTGATTTTTATTGTGCAAAGCGCATTATTGTGCAATATGTTCACAACATTGTTATCAAAATTCAATTTTGTGTGTGTACCAGTAATGAATCGTTTTTAGTTACTCATAAGCACTCATGAAATTTTGAATATAAGTGAGTCAACAATAATGAAATTTAATTACTCTGATTCATTCGTACTCACTATAACGTTGATTTATAAGTACAGGTTACAATGAGTATGAGTACAACGTTGACATCAAACTCATACCATTCGAAATGTTTGATTCATATGCCTACTCATTTAGATGTGCAGTCAACCCTCTTATAACGCGGTGAGTGTGTACCGCGTTATATGGAAACCGCGCTATAAGAAACTCGGATTTAACCGTACAAACCAGACTAATTCGTACCGCGTTCTATGGTAACCATCTACCGCGTTGTATGGAGACTGCGCTATAAGAAACTCGGAATTAGTACAAATCACATCATTCGTACCGCGTTATATGGAGACCAAGACAAGATAAATTATAAATTATTTTTATTGAATTAAAGAGTTCATATAAGAATTGATAAAACAAAAAATGAAACAAAAAATAATCTAAAAGACTGTTTTCCACCAAAAATGAGAAAAACTTTGTAAAATTTTGTAATTTTTCAACATTCATCCTCACTGTCAGATATGAGTTGCAGAAAATTTTTTAGAAAGACTTGGTCACCAACAAAACGTATGCAATGTGAAAGAGCTCTGAGATGACTGAAACCGATGTCTTAGGCGGCTATAATAAGATAAGCTGGCGTGTTTATATATCTCGGCTGTGATTTTGCATCGAAAATAAAACTGATATTAAACCCTCTTACAATATCATTCATAGGCTGTTCGGAAGGAACTTATGGATGTTGCTGAACGGAAACCGCGCCGTAAGAGTACCGCGTTATGGGAGGGCTGTCGCAATTTCAGCTCCGCGTTATATGGAAACCGCGTTCTGAGAGTACCGTGCTATAGGAGGGTTGTCGCAATTTCAGCTCCGCGTTATATGGAAACCGCGTTCTGAGAGTACCGCGTTATAGGAGGGTTGACTGTATAACTTTAGAAAAAGACTTATAATAGTGATGAGTAAATAAATAATGATTCGAGTGACTCACTTACATCTAAGATTTCATGAGTGCTTATAAGTAGCGAAAAAACGATTCATTGGATTTGAACACAGTTCTTATCAGAGATCAGAAATTTCATTTCTATGCAATTTTATTTTTTATTTTACTTGAGCTCGTGAAAGGATTATTAGCAGCTACTTTAGGGTGTAGTTTTTCGGGCTCTAGGTTGCTGTTTGAGATTTTTGGTGGTACCATGTCGCTTGATGTGTTCCAGCGCGTTGTAAATCTTGCATTTAGAACATTTAAACATCTTAGATATCTCCATTACAATTTTTCCATCAAATTTTAGGTGTTGGATCAGTTTTCGCTCGGCATCGGAATTCCAAGTACCTCTGGCCATTTATAATTAAATATTTCTATGTATTCCAACATAAAATA
Source organism: Sarcophaga variegata (assembly GCA_932273835.1). Classification (NCBI taxonomy): domain Eukaryota; kingdom Metazoa; phylum Arthropoda; class Insecta; order Diptera; family Sarcophagidae; genus Sarcophaga; species Sarcophaga variegata. The sequence continues at coordinate 76,655,776 of OW026359.1, forward strand.
AAATAAAACATTCGTTGCTCACCGTTTAGCTTCAAAAAACACCAAAAAATCACTTAAAAACCAGATATTTGTGAAATGTCTTAAATTCGTGGCCAGTTTCAAATAAACGTTTTTACAATAATATGATCAAAAAGCAAGAAAATGAAAAAAAGAAACAAAATAAAATAATGGTACTTTTTCTTAATATTACAGGGTACATAGAAGAATAAAGAATATCAAATTTGATATTACAGAATTGTAAATATTATCACAACTAAGTCAGTCATATGTTGTGTCTTAATTTCGTGGCCACCACTGTATGTATGTAAGATTTAAACAAGAGATTTCAGAAAATTTCCGATACAAAATTTAATGACGTTCCGTTTTTAATATACATTTTTCACTTTTTGTTGAAATTAACAGTCGTATTCACAACAATAACAATAATAATTTCCTATTACATACCGCCTGAAAACATTTACATGACAGCCACAATATGTATTTCAACCCTTTTTGAAAACTTATCGTTATTTTTTTAATTTCTAAAAATTCAAGCTTTTAAAAGATTACCTGTTTCAAAATTAACTACATATGTATATATGTATATTCATTACTATATGTAACGTATTATCTATCCGTAATGTTAAATAAAACACGCATAAAGCTATGAATTCAATGAAAATTTTATTTAATGCTAATGTCCGCCCCTCTGTATTGGTTGCATCAGATGATAGTTTCGGTGATAACTTAAACAGTGTTGGAGATTATCCGCATAAATACATTCTTTGAATTTTTCTGATCGGTTGTCAAACGATTCATATTTATAAATTTTAAATCTTTCACTAATTAAATGACTCTTCAGATGAAAGATTTTCAATTTATGACACTCTTGTCAAAACGACAAATTTTGATACCACTAAATGGATACCCATTTAGAAGATACTACCATTTTTACACATAATTGCAATAAGAGATATGCCAACAAAATAAAAAATTGCTTTGATGCCGATATTAGTACAACATGGTTTTGCCACAATTTTAAATTAACTACGGGTATAATTTATCTTCTGATGATTTGGAAATTTGACTTTTATTTTAAGCAAGAAATCGCTTTAAATGTTTACTAAATAAATCTTAGAGTATGACAACTAGAGATGAGCGATATTTTCAAAACTGTGATTTAATCACAGTGATTGATAAATCACTGGTAACTACAGTGATTGAAATTGCCAAATAACAGTTACTAATAATGTCGTTCTTTCAAAATTGTTACATACTCAAATTTATTTCATTTTATTTTGAGCGAGGTAGAATTACTATTAGATGATGCTGATTATTTACTTTTGTCTTTTATACATGAACTTTCTGTGAAACTTAATTGTCAAACTTCATATATAAAAAAAAAATTACATTAAAAATAATAACATTGATAACACCACCTTGATTTTGTTTAGTAGTCTTTTCGTATAATGTATCTAGTTGTCTCTTTCTTACTACTTAATAAAATACGTTATTGTCATTATTGTTTTCTTTTGGAATACTGTGATCACAATCACTGTTTTAAAGAACAGTGATTAACAAATCACGTTCACTGAGAACAACGTTCTTCAAAAATCACTGGATCGCTCATCTCTAATGACAACACAGAAAGTAAGTGATTATCACTAATTCATTTGAAGAGATTTTTTTTTGTGAGGAGTTATTGAAATTCGATTATCCTGTTTATTCATCGATAGATTATTATGAGAGAAATATAATGTAAGAACGACAACATTATATTTACAACAGACTTTAAACATTTAAAAATGTATGTTACCAGTCAATTCCAATCTATTTCGATATATCGATTATGCAGTATTCCGTATTGTATTTACAATTGTTATACTCTACTTCAAGTACTTTTTTTTTGGAAGATTTAATGACGCTGAAATTGCTTTGGCTACAGCAGTAGATGGCAAATATTTCTTTAAATATTACTCAATGCAATTTACACAAACAACCATTGCGGTTATTTAATTAAAAAGTGAAAATTATTGTTTAAAACGATAAGATAAAAATGTGGTTAAAGATGATCAAGCACGCTTAAAATTGTTGTTATAAATTTAAACACGATACAATTTTTGAGATATTTATTGAAGAATAATTTATTTACATAGGAAATCTTATTTTATTTATTGTATTTTTAAAACATTAATAATTTCCGTATCATCAACTAACTAAAGTGCCAAGAAATATAAACAATAAGCATTTATTAAATGTAAGTTAAAACTAAACTAAACTAAACTAAATATTGTACAATATTGTTAAAAGTTTCGTCAACAGAATTTTTTTTTTATTTTTTATTTTTTTTTTATATTTTTTATTTTTTTATCTTTTTAATTACTATTTGTTATTAGTAAACTTAAAGTAGTATTTTAATTGAAAATAATTCAAAACATTTTATAACACTTACATTTATTGTATAATAATTATAAGCATAAAAGTTTTATTCATGTTAACCTTCTCAACTCCTACTCAGACAGACTCATTCATACAATGTTTACAAATACTCCTTCATATTATTGTAATTTCACTCAACTAATATATAAGTATATACATACATATATAAAGTATACTATAAGTGTATTAAATGTTTAATTGTATTTAACACTAAATGATAATTATAAAAATAAAACAACATAATAATAATGAAATATCAAACGTTATAATGAAAATGCTAAACTAAAATTATTTTTTATATTAAAATGAAAAGAAAAACAAAATAAAAAATAATCCTGAGACTCATTGTTTGTTATTCTACTTCGTTTGTTAATAATTGAAAACAGTTGAATGCAACTTTCTGTTGTTCACTTTAGTTTTATATGCAGCACAATTATTTTTTCTTCTCTTGGATTTGTTTATGGTGTTTAAATAAATTTAGAGAGAAAAAGAAAAAGACATCGAAAGAGAGAGAGCGAGAGAGAGATAGATAGATAGAGTGAATAGTATAAAATACTTTTAATTCGTAAACTCAATTGAAAACATTTGAAATTGAGTGAAAAGCATTTTATTTTAAATATTTCAACTATTAACTAAAGTTTCAACATCAATCAAGTAAAATAAAAAAAAATGATAATAAAAGAGAAAAAACTAGAAATTATAACAAGTAGTTGTTTAACACAGCATTTCTGGAACAAATATCCAAATTCTTTGCAAACTATTTGGACTCCTCACATAGATAAGCATCGAAGTCTATTCATTTCTTTTTTTGTTTTTGTTTTTAAATACAAATCCATAGAATTTTATTTTCTATGTTGATTTTCAAAGCTTCATTTGTTTTTTTTTTACTGAGAAACATTTATATACCTACAGAATTAATTTCTATAAACAATAGAGCTCAAGTTGGAATATACACTTGAGATGATTGCCTTGTAAACTATTGATAACGAAGCTATGGAGTTCAAAACAAATCAACGTTTTTAATAAATGTGGAAATGAACATTTTAGGTTAGTCAATCCATTAAAATTATAACGGTACTGCTGTGCTGGCTGCTGTGGTAATAATTTTATATTTCAATTTGTAAATTCTATAACCGTTCGAAACATTTGTATTAACTGTAATTCTTAAGTAAAACAACTACTCCAGTGAATTGGCTTCGCCTTCATATTTTCGATATTTAATATGCAGGAGGAAAAAGGCGTCTTTGGTTTTTTTTTGCTAAATTTAAATTGTAAGTTGCTTGCAAACATATGTATATAATCGAAATCCGTTTATAGAAATTTTGCAATTTTCGTTCACTTTCTTCTTTCAAGTTGAAGAAAAGAAAATCCTTAATTTGTTACTCCGTTGAATTTTTGTCTCAATACACTTTAAACGTCACTTGCTGCTGCTGCTCCACCGGTGTTGTTGCTCAACTATGCATGGCCAAATTTTCGTAAAGCATTTACAAAATGAAACAAAAATTCAAAACAAATAAAAAAAAAGAAATAAAAGAGAATAAGTAAAAAACGACGAGAGTTTGTTTTAGTTGAAATAAAGTTTAAGTTCTGCCTGAGTGATTTATGTTTTCCAATTTTCACGTTATTTTACAAAGTTTTTCCTGAGCAAGAAAATTTCATTTCAAAATAACGAAAGAAATTAAAAAAGCAAGAAATTCGCTCCTGTATTTATTGCTTTTCTATAAAACGAACATATCTTGACTCTCCTCTAGACAAGTCCATGCAATGGCAAGGCTTGGTTGTTGTTCTCTTTCTTTTCAAGTGAAATTTTCTTCATTTTCTTTTCATTCACTGTTATTGTTTGTTTTTTGTTTTCTCTTGTTATTATTGTTATTTAATTCAAAATTATTTAATGTTTTTGATGTTGTCGGTTGTAACTTTCACTTTAAAGTCTCTCCTTGTAGTTGGCATTGTTCTTATTATTGTCCTTGGATTTTGAAACAATTCCAACAATAAAAATGTACACAATAAAAAGTGTGGAAACTTTGTAAATGTTGTAACTGTATTTAAAGTATTTCTTTGTCTTTAACTTAAATATGCAAACGAATAAAATATATATACGTACGTACATATATTTCTATCCAGAATATAGGCTTATTAAAGTTTGTTGTGGTGTTTTCTCACATCAACATTTGGTAAGTGAGGACAGATTATGTAAGGTTGAGTTGAGTGTGAATTTTTCATTTTCTAAATATTTTCTCGCCATGTGGTAAATTATACAAAGAAAATAGATTTGTAGAAAAAAAAATAAATAAAATTCAATAAATTAAACAAAATGCAGAAGGAGGGAAAAATCGAATATTTAGAGTAAACTACCAAAAAATTAAAAAAAAAATAAACATTTCAAAAATAGTATATAAACGGCATACAACTAAGCCATTGCGTTGGCTTGAGATATGTTATGCCTCTTGTGACGAAAAACTAGGCAATGATTAACAAAAACACTGATATTCACCACATCTTAATGCATCCGAAAAATGCAGTCCTCAGTAAGGATACCTATTATCATGGTTTTTAAACACATTTGGTAATCTCCCCTGTATTCGCTGTTATTCGCCACACCTATGCGATTGTAATGCTTCTGCAAAATTCAGTGCCCCATAAGTACACCTATTATTATGGTATTTTGGTGATTTTCTCTCGATGTTTATCCTACTACTGTAACTTGGTCCTCAGTGCACTAAAACCTGGAAAACCGGTTACATCGACTTTTTAAAAGTCTTTTTTAAATAAAATTTTTAATGATGAATGGTAGTTTAGTGCCATAAAAATGGACATCTTCTAAACAGCCGACAATCCCAAACTCGTTCTTGATTGATTGTCACAGCTTAGGAGCTTAAATATTATTCTCATAATCAGCCGTCTGAGTTGTGCTTTATCCTTGGACAAAAAAACCTCCATATTTTTTTTTTTTTTTGTTTTTCTGGAGTCTCTCCCGACGAGCAATAAGTCTTTTCAGTTCACCAATCATCCGGTGTAATCTATTACTCTTTAAGAACGTCAAAAAAGTTTTTATTTACCTACTGCATTTACTTACCATAGTTTGTTCAAAAGAATAATTTAATTTTAAATATTCTTAAACTGAAAACAATTATTTGAAATTAAATAACAATTAATTGGAATTATTTTTTGACATTACGACGATATCTGTTTATGCTACAGTAGATGGTCTCTGTATGAAATAAAAATTTCGATGCAGTTGCCGCGATCGGCTGAAAGAGGCCGTAAGATTAAATGGATGACCAATTCATAAATATTATTCTCAAGACCAAGGGTACTTGGGCACTTTATTCTTTTGTTCTCTCCTATAGATTTTCTTTAAAACTGATTTACAATTTCACATACAAATTTCCAGCTATTATACGAGAACTGGAACAACAACTGTTTGCTGAAATCCTCTTTGCGATCAAATCGGCTCAATGGATGCGTTCAAAAACAGCCTTCCGACTCTTCCAAAATATTAATTTTCTATTAGGAACAAACGGTTGTAGAATTAAGAGGCATTATTACAACTTGCCGTTAACTAAAGGCAGAATTTTAACGGGCAGATAACTTGATTTTCATTATTATGAGTACACAATAAGATAAAAGTGAGCGTTAAGCTAAAGGGAAGATCATTCTACCTGTTGCTTTTAAAGTTCACTTTATCCTTGAACTTACCAACTTTATATTATTTTCAATATGGCAACTTCAAATACAAACACGAAAAATAAACGTTAACATATTAATTGTTTTTCAAATCAAACTGGATATTGGCATATTCATTATATTTATTTTAAAACAAAAAAACACAAAAATAAAAAGGCTAAAATATCAACACACAAATTTTATAAACAAAATTATTAAACATAATAAATAAAAAGGCACATCGTTGCCACTTCGTTGGCACTTCGTCTTTAAAGCACTTGTTTAATTGAGCAGTGTTATCGACATTGCACCGGCACTGCCATATTTTTGAAAAAGTTAACTTTGTTTTATTTGTAGGTTGTAATAACGAAAAGAAGTTAAAGGTGACTTTAAAGTTCACTTTAGCGAAAGTTACCTTTAACTAAACCCAACTTTAACGGCAAGTTGTAATAATGGCCACAAATCTACATTTAGGTCTGAATAATGCAATTTTTTCCATTTTTTATTCTCTAAGAGCCATGATTATAGTCAGCGATATAACGTTCTCCTTAGAACATAAAAATTTAAATTTTTTAATAAATCCGATACAACGAAATTTTTCTTTATTTTCTGTAAAGATTATGGAAGAAGTGGGCAACAAAATTCTTCTTAATGTAGCATCATGCAGACTTATTTTCTTTATGACATATTTGCATTTCATTACGGCACGATTTTTAATCAGTTGTCAGTTGTCGTTAAAATCATTCCATTAACGCAATACATACACATTTATTTTCTTTGTTTATTTATTTTTATTTCGTTGTTATTGTAAATTATTTAATCATGTTTGTGTAAAAAAATTTCAATTGTTAGTTATTGCAACTCATACTCTCGCGCAACCATTCGTGCAACATATGCTTAACGTATGTGCATGTGCATATGTATGTGTACGTTGAGTGTATGTTTGAGTGAATGCTTTGCAACATCTTACAAAATTTTTTTTTTTCTTCAACTGAATTTTAATAAATTTTCATTTATATTCCATTAACAATTCAACAACATAAGGGACATTTTGCAACTTTAATTACTCGACACACGCTATAAAATGCGGTATATTAAACATTTCGTTTCAGAGGAGAAAGATTTTTTTAAAGAGTTTCAATTGCAGTCAATTTAACATTTTACCTTCCACTCATGTAGTATGTATGTATTTGGCTTAAAGCTGCATATGCTCTGGTGTGTGTGAAGTAGTTAATGACGGAGATGTGTCATCTTTTAAATACATTGTAATTTTTATTTTTATTTAATAATTTAACTTTTTAAAACTATGATTATGAATTAAGCAGGGCAATAAACTGCTATAAAAAAATAGCGAAAATGTAAATGTTGAGCCATTCGTCGCATATACAAAATTTAAGAACATTTTTCAAATTTCGTTAATGAAATCGAAAATTATAATTTGATATTTTTGTTAATATTGTTTCATTTATTTATTAATTATAATTCTTTTATTTTTAAGTATGTGTGTAACTTTAAATCGTCTGTCAATTCAATTAATTGTTACTAAATTCCAATAAAATTTTTAATAAATTTGCTTTAAATTATTCACTGCATTAAGCGATGATTAGATACCTGTGATTTGTACACAATAATAACACGTAACATGGAATGTGCCTTCTTATCATTTAAAAAATATAAGTATACAGACACAGCACTTTAAATAGATTAAGAGCCTACGGTTGTAACTAATCATACCTTTTCATCATCACCGGCATCAGAAATTAATAACGATCAACTGCGAATGTTTCTAACTCCACCATAAATGTTATCTAACCACACAAATACCATACCATACAATGGTCGTATATCCTTTGATAATTATTTTTTTCTTCTTTATTATTTTATGATTTTCATTTTCTTTTTATTGCAATTATTTTTTTTTTTTTATTGATATTTAATTAAAATATTACGTTGCAAATTTTGTTGTTGTCCTCAAAATTAACTACAAATCTAAACGCACTACAAAAATAATGTGTTTCACAACGTCAACATTTTAAATTAAAAATTCACACACTTCTACAACCACCTACATACAATAAAAACAAAGTAAAAGTATTCACCAGGCTCAGCCTACAAGCACTACTGTTAAGAAAGTTTCGAAATTGAAGGCGCCAAAGCAAGTGGTAAAATGCGTCAGTACAAGCGAAAAAGGGGAAACGAAAGAAAATCTAAAATTAGATTCGATAACAGCAACTAAAAAGGTAATATTAAAACCGAAAGTAAAAACAACAACAACAACAACAATAGCAACATCTATACCAACAACGATGGCAGCCAGTAAAGATGAAAAGATTTCTAGAAAGGCTGTACGTATTAAGTCACAAGACGCACAGGTGCCAGCAGTTTCAACGGCAACAACAGTACCGACAACGATACAATTGTCGCCATCTACACTAGAGCAACAGCAGGATCTGCAAATAAAGAAACCATCATTGTTGCCAAAACCAAAGGTTAAAGTTGTACTACCACCAGCTTTATTACAAAAGCAGCAACAACAACAACAGCAACCTCAACAGGAGCAACAACATGGAGAGACAGAAAACTTTGAAGAAAGTGCTGATACTGAAACGGATGCAACCTCCTCTAGTCGCATACCAGTTCGCACAGCAAACGCTGAGAAACGAGCCCTATTGTCAGGCCTTACTGCCACTTCATCTCCTTCCGGGGACATCTCAGCCTCATCCTTATTATCATCTACCTCCGATACGAATAAAAGCAAAGCTCTGATAAAGTAAGTTCTGCATGTTCTGCTTAACAAATTAAACAAACAACAATTGCATGGAATGCGAAATGAAACCCTTTTCTTATAAAATTTATAAAATCTACCATATGACCCCCCATCTTATCCATATTTATGTAGAGACAATATTTATATATGAAAACATATGTAAATGTGGGTGGGAATAAGGCAATTGTTTGTAAAATTCCTTCTACGCAGTCAAAATGGGGGATAAGACGACAAAAAATGTGTTCTAGACACTTTAATAGGCAAAATGGAGTTTTATTTAAACTTAAAATTACCTTCGAATGATGCGATGGTTTCACAGTGATAAAGTTTACTTAAGTTCGAAAATCATTCACCGCTAGACTCATATTCTTACATTTTAGGTCTGAAGACGTTTTTAATGAGCTTCTATGGGAAGTAGTTCTAAATGCGGGAATTGTAATGAAAATCGAAATTATTTTTTCGTCTATCTTCTGTCATAAAGATATGATTCGAAAGATAAATTTACTCTTTAACGGCGGGATATGATTTCAGTATGTATTTTCTTCTTGTATTTAGCTAGCCTTTGCACTACATAGTGGGTGTATACTGAAAAGATAGCCGTTATTTTTTCTGTTTGAGTATAAGACTCACTTTTAGTGCGAATAAAACTTTGTCCCATTCATCGTTTGAATCGGAATATAAAATAGTCTCTCAAGAATTGCAACTCTGCTAAAATGTATTTGCAACAACGTTCCTGATTCTGTATTGATTATGCAACATTTTAGTTAACAACTTTCTAAACTCAAAAAGAAAAAGACTCTGAGAGTAAAAATAAAATTGCCATGAAAAGTTTTTCAAAAATCTATTGTTCGGAGTCGACTTAAAAACTGTAGATCCCTGAAACTCATATATGAAATTAACACACACAACATAAGTGGCATGAGAAGCTAGGTCGTAATCCGGACTGAAGGGTTGTAATGACCAATAATGTATGGAGCGTACTTAAAAAATCGGATTTCGATTTACTTTCGAGAGAGAACTTCAGAGAGAACATTTATTGTACTAATGTGTGACACATTCTTAGCTAAATACGAATATAAGCCAATGTTTTAATTCTTCTTTTGAACAAAACTAAACTTTACACTGTGAAAACATACAGATTTGTGTTTTTAATAACGCATGTAGAAGATAACTGTTTATATTAATTTTATATCCAACGAGGTAAGCATATATTTCCTTTTTCCCAACATAAAATCTAAGAAAAACATACGTACAGACGTACATACTCGTATGTATGTACAATGTTTAGTTAAATTCATGTATCCGCTCTACAGCTTAAAGTCAGCAAGTTCGGTGGGTAAGAAAGTGTTTAAACGTTTAGAAATAGGCAGACTTTGTTTAACAAAATGCCATAAGAATTTAAAGTAATTTAAGTACAGAGTCAATAAATATGAACATTAAAATCACACACAAAGAGAAGGAGGGAGGTAGTGCTACATACATACATATGTATGTATGTATGTAATGTATGAACATATCCTTTTAAATGTTAGATTGGCACGCAAATCTCGATGTAAATTTGTTAAAGTAATTTTTGTAATTATGCGGTTTAGAAAAAAAAAACTTTTTTATTTCTTTTTTCCTTTTTTTTTTCTTAGTAGTGTTCTACGTTTAATTTTCTTCAACTTTTTTTTTCACTCACTTTCACAATTTACACGACACTTTCTCTTATAGTTTGGTTATTAGTTATTCTTGTATAAATTAAAATTACAAATATTTAATGTAGAATGTATGTATATATGTATGTATGCAAGTGATAATAGGAATAATAGTGAAAGGTTTTGCTACAAGCTAATGTTAAATTTCAAATTTTTAAAATTTTTTATTTTTTTCTGTAAATATTATTTAAAAAAAAAAAAATTAAACACATTATGGTTTTTTTTTAATACAATAATTAATTTTGTACGTACTCTTCTCCTCAATATAGTGCTGAGAAACGTGCTTCATGGCGTGCTGCTCGTTTGCGTTCATTGGAAAAGGGAGCTGTTGAGGCTCAACATGTTATACAAAATATGACTAAAATAGCCGATGATCTCTTAACGGAGCCGCTACCATCTGAGGTTAGTATTAAAAACATTATTTAACCTATAATAACTGCATTATTTGAATATACATATATTGTATAACCCTTATACATATTTACTTGTTTGTCTTCTGAGTACAACTGCTGTAAAACACTAACAGTTCCTATTTCTTGTGCTATTGACCCCGTTTTATTCAATTCCCTTATCCAGTGTGCCAAACGTCTTTTTGTTTCAATCATATTTTTTTTTATCTGTTTACTGTGTTTAGTCTTAATAAATGTAATAACAAACAAACAAAGAAACAATAAAAAAAACCTACTAAAATAGAAACTGTGATATAGTGAGAGAGGATCAATAATTTTATCTATGTTATGTGCTTTTATTATAATGCTTTATAATGCTACTAACCAATGAATTGTATGTACTCTTATATACATATGTATAGTTTGTTTTTCCCTCTCGACTAACTTTAAATATAAAATACAATATAAATTGTGATTAGTTTTGTTTTTGTTCGAAATTAAGAAAATCGAAATCTAGGGGGAAAAGCTTAAAATCTTCATTTGGCACTGATGTTGACATGTGACCAGAGATTTTATGTAATTAAATCATTTTATTATAGCATGCTACAGATTTCTCATCATTTTATAAAACTCGATAACATCTAAAAGTCGAAACAGATTTTTACTAAACGCTTTAAAATAAAATAAATCACAAAATAAATGTATATCCATGTATACACCTAAGAGATATCGTTTGTTAAACAAAACAAAAATTGTTTATTTTGACTTTAATAGGTAAGTTAAAGGAGATGAGATCAACCAAGGCAACAGTGGGCACCTATAAGTTCTTGAAGTAGACTTATTGTGCTCGTCGTTAACTACTACCAACCATATCTTCTAGAAGAAGTCTATATCTTGTACTAACTTTCTTATCTTCTTCCAGCCCACTTTTGTGACATGAGTTGTGTCTGGTATAATCTTCTCCAAAAATATTGGAATCTCGAGTATAAGAAATCTAGTCAATGACTTTGAATTAAAATTTATTTAAAAATATCTGACCATTTTGAATTTTTTTTCGAGATTATTTTCAATTTACCATGGAGAGATTCATTAGTTGGGTGTTTGGAATCGTAATATAGTGAAAAGTGAACTTTATTGAAAGCAATTTTCGCATTAATAATTATTTATAGACAATACAATGTGAGATGTAATAAATTGAATGGATAGAAAAGAGTACAAAGAGTACAAAAACTTATTTAAAAATCTAATCGAAAATTATTTCCAATTTTCTTTCTTAGAATTTAAAACTTTTTCAATAATGTTTACCAAGGCGTTCTGAGTTTTAAATCTTCCAGGTGTAGTCTCGAACTTGATTCCTTTATTGAAAACCTCATATATAACCTGTAATGGCATGAATAATTGTTGTATCTGTCCAAAACATACCATTCATACCATCTGGTGGCCTTAATTATGTGTGGCCCCAAATCTGGGTGCAATTTTTGTAACGATTAATTTAAGTCGCCGTTGTAAATATATCGGGTTACTTAGATTTTTTTCTAGTTGGGAGGGGTCTAATTCACTTCCTTTTATTAAATCTAGGTGAGCAAATTCGTTTTTGTGTTTTCTTTCGATATCGTGATATCCCAAAAAAATCATTTGATACGTTTGTATGTTTCAGTGGCAAGAATGTACTCTTTTTAGTCACTGAACATAAGCAATCTGTTATAATTTTCGTAATTTATTGGTTATTGTATTACAATCTAAATACATAATATTATTAAGAGAAATTAAGACAATTTTTGATTGAAATCTCTAATCGACTACCATTTGAGCTATTTTTCACTTTAAATGAGCAAAGAGGAAAAAAAAATTTTAAAATATATCAAATTGCCTAGGGTTCTTTAAAAAACAGAAATTATTTTCATTTTTCGTTGCTCATAAATATTGAATTAAATTTATAAATTAGAGGAACATATTTTAGGCAGTCTTACTACTTTTATGAGTGAATCGAGTTTATTTTAAAACATCCCTACATAAAGATAATCTTCGTTTTCTATTCCAAAGTCGTAGGATGTGTTTATTTTTAGACAAAATGAAGAGAAAAAAAAATAATAGAAGATTATGCCCACTAATGAATGACTGAATGAATGAATGAATTTTAACGAAAGGTTGTTTTGTAACAAACTATGTATATATACATACCTACGTATATGTTTGTATGGAATATACATATATAAATTTTTTAATATGCAAATAATATTTTTGTGTTAATTTCACTTGGGTTTTTCACCTTTCGTTAAGTAAAAATGACCCGAAATATTATTAATTTTACTCGTCGACTGGAAAATTATTTGTTTTCTTGCTTCTTTCTACAACAACATTGTTGCATACATTAGTGGATATTTATATTGTCCTTTTGTCTTTTCTCTGAATATAATTAAAAAGAAAAAAATATTTAAAATTCAAAACAAAAATTCAATTAATTTCTATGTTTTTATGTATTTTTATTTTTCAAAGCAGGCAAAAAAGATTGTTTTTCCAAAAATTGCCATTAAGTCTAGTGATGGTCCCATAATAATACGTGAACGTGAGAAAATACTTGATGAGAAAATTGTGCGACGTACCGAAGAGGTGCCTTGTCCCATAACCGGACGACCTCAATTGCGTACCGTCGAATACATAGAAAAGATCATCGAAACAGAGGTTAGATAATAACAAATAAAAACAAAGAAATTCTAAATTGGTGTTTCATTTTCAAAATTTAAATATTTTTTATAGCTTTGTTTCGTTTTGTTTTATTAAAGACAACAGAAAAAAATAACCTTTTACTCTTTAGTACTTTTGTAAATTGTTACATTTTTTTCTAATTAATAAAAGCACCCCCTCTTTCATTGATTTTTTCTTTTTTTATTATGAGAATAGCAGTTATAGCAGTCGTTGCGGTTATTTTTATTTTTCGTTTTTATTTTTTTTGTATTTTATTGTATTTTTTTTCTGTATTTTTACTTGAACCTTTTTCATGTAACGTTTTTGCTATTATTGACTATTATTCTTATGCTAATTTTATAGCAACACCGAAGCAATTTTTTAATATTTTTTTTTATTTAATCTTTAGAATGTATTTTTAATCAAAATGGGTTGTTTGATTTCAATAGAATGGTTTTTGCTATTTTAGAGATACCAACATATCGTATATAAATTTATTTATTTGTAGAAAATTTGCTTCTTTTTTTACTTTAATTTGAGGTCAATTAAATTATGGTTGTTCTGTTGTTTTAAACATTTAAGGTAAATACACTGGGCGTTGTTAGTATTTGATTCCCGTAATATTTGCCTAATGGCGTCTGTATCTATTGTAATAGTGGTTGTAAAATTATAAATGCAAACACAATTTTGAGGAGAGCACAATTCAGCGTTAATTGAATACAATATTAGAAAACTACTTTGATTGTATTTGTATGTAGTATGCATGTATGCATTGTATTGTATTTGTTTATTATTTATTGCCATTTACGGTGCAACTATCTCATATTCTCTCTCACACTTCGTACACACATATATGTTGAATAATACACCAGTTCAACACCCACATACACACACACACACTCGCACTCTCACACATTCACATCCATAATCGTTCATTTGGTTAATTTATCCTTCGTAGAATATTCAAGTACTTGAGCACGTTTAACTATTTTACAAAATTACACTCTTGTAAATATGCTTAAGTGAAGTGGAGAGAAATTTATTTATAAAATATATATGTATGTATGTATTATTGAATATGACCGGTCACAAACTTTTTTTCAGTTCCTTTAAGCTAAACTTAGCGTCATATTTTTAATTCCTTAATTCTTTTTGTCGATTTTAATTTCTTTCTTGATATAACTTGACTTACTTTTAATAAGAATAAAATGACTAACGAGTCAAATTTAGTTTTAAGATATGTATTTAAGCGTTAAAAAAAATAATTTGTTTAATCGTTTTGCATTTTGCTATAACTGAGAGAGTTTAATTCGTTATTCGAGAGGCAACAAACAACACGCCATTTAGAACACTTCTGCAAATTACTTGCTGACCCATGGTCTTTATACCAAATTTACTCATTTTGTTATGTTTGGGATTTTGGATCGTCGTCTTCACATTTCATGTTCTGCTGTTAACTGTTTCATCGTCCACAAAGGGGCAATTACAATAGAATTGCGTTTTCTGTACAATTTGCATATTTTTTGAATGTTGTGCGTTATGTACGTGTAGGGCCCATTATGGTGTATTTTGCATTTTGAATTTTACCTTCGTTTATACAAATTCAAACACACGCAATAATTAAAGCCGGCCGACCATTCGCAATGCAGTGGACATGTAGATT
Organism: Sarcophaga variegata; assembly: GCA_932273835.1. Taxonomy (NCBI): domain Eukaryota; kingdom Metazoa; phylum Arthropoda; class Insecta; order Diptera; family Sarcophagidae; genus Sarcophaga; species Sarcophaga variegata. The sequence continues at coordinate 76,671,061 of OW026359.1, forward strand.
GAGTGTTAGAGCAACAGGAAATTTTCTTCAGGGAAGAAACTAACAAGTAATGTTGTCCCATATGGAGCTCGTAGAACCTAAAAGTTATTGTGGAAAAGCCATTGCATTCGGAAAATGTCCAGTTTTTTTTTACAAAATGGTCTCGATGTGGAACTTTTTTCCATTATTTCCAAATATGGCACTGGAAGAACCGTTAATGTGAATTGATAACATTATGGCCGAATGATAACCGACTTTTTTTGGCTACTATTGAAAATTGTTAACTAGAATGCGACTTCTCTCTGTTAATAAGATTATACAAGCATTTTCGGAATCATAACCTTATCACTGTTTTATTTGACACAATAACATTGAAATCGAAAAATTTCTAATCGTCAGTATTCATAATTGCCAACAAGTATTGTGGGTATACTTACATATATGCATACATACATATGTCTGCAAGTACAATATTTAAACTGATTTTTCTTACTTTCGAATAGTTATTACCATTTTAATGTTCCACCCGACTACGTCTGTGTTTAATACAATGTTCCTACACACACTATATTTTACTAAATGTATGCCCATCATTGTATAATCTGATGCTGTTCATTTGCAAATATGTATTGTAATTTTACAAAACTTATAAACGTTATTGGGGTAACGTAAGAGCATTACAATTGTCAACGTTATTATCGTTGGTGATTCTCTTGTCGTTATCGTTGTTTTTGTGTTTAATTGTCTGTTTGATTGAATTCAATTGAATAAAATTGTGTGTGAAATGTTGGTTTACTACTCAAAGAACTTCTGTTTAACTATTGGCTTTAAATGCTATCGGATTTAAAAGAAACTCATGCTACAGAACTTTGTTTGTTTGTTTAAACAACGAACGAACAAATAAACAATCGATTGAATAAAACAAATAAAAGAATTAAATTTTATCAGCTTTTCAATTGAATAGACTCGAACAAAAACAGTTGAAATCAAAGACAAGAATTTTATTGTATTCAGAGTAGTCTTCATGTAATTTCTCAAAAAAAAATTATTTACTTTCTTTACTCTTAATTGGCTTCAATAGAAAAATTAAAAAATAAATGAAGTTGTTTAAATATAAAAAAGGAAACTCTATTATAGATGTAACCCCAATGATGTTTGCTTCAAAATAATATTCTGAAGTACTCTAAATGTGTAAAACACATTTGAAATATACGTGCAATTAATGGATTGGTTTACATATTATAAATCCAAAAGCCATTAAAGTTTTATAATGCAGCTGACTGAAGCACAATTGTAAACAATAAACCGTTCTATTTAATAACTTCGAAATGCGTATATTGTTCTACGCTCACCAAGCGCCAGTAATGAAAACATAACGCATCTTGGATTTATTAATTTAACTGCTAAACGATTCTAAACTTAAGTGCAAGTGCGCCCAACTTAAATAAGTGCACTGATCGCAGAGCAAACTTGCCAAAATACCTCGATCGATCATCGATCTCAAGTGCAACGAGTGCTAAACTGGAGCTAAGACAAAGTCACAGGTTTAATCTTCGACTGAAAGTAATGATAAAAAAATTTCTACACATTATCAATTAAAAATGTTAAAGGCCTTAAAGTTTTACAACTTGAGCACTGACGCTTGAGAGGATCTTGAAGATATAAAATCTGGTCTTATAAATTGGGAATTAAAAATGAAAACTTCCTTTAATATAAGAAACCGAGAGATGTTTTCACAAGCAATGTTTCGATTAACTGGAGCCTAAGCCTATACACCTAATTCTGTTTTTACACGGTAGATTGGTTCCAGAAAAAACCGTGTAAAAAAAACCGTGTAAAAAAAGACACTGATCGTATGCAAAAATAGGTGATTGGTTCCTAATCTCTAAAACCTATTAAAATTAGTGAAAAACAAGGATTTTTTAAGAAGTTTTGTATTTGACATTTTCTTTTATGGATTCATAAAATATTTAACAAAATTAAAAATATAAATAACTTAATAAATATAAAATATTTTTTGGCTTACCTTTCATCTTAATGCGTTAAATTTAATGTAAAGATAGAAAAACAAATTTGCCAACAAAAAAATTCTTTACCAAACATAAAATATTAACACATTTCAATTGCTCTGACCTTTGTGCTTGTATGCACAAAAGGGAACTCCCCTAAATTTGTGCCATTTACATTTGCTTTGAGCAGAAAATTGGCTTGTCGCGCAAAAAGGGAATTCCCTTAATTTTGTGATAGGAACATACTTTGCAAAAATTAATTTTCACAAAAAAATTTAAGCACAAAAAATTTTAAATCGTGCTAAATGGAATAAAATCGTGTAACAAAAATTAAAAATAATTTATTTTCAAACCGTGTTATATCAAAACCGTGTAAAAAAAGACCGTGTAAAAACAGAATTAGGTGTACAATGTTAGATATCTTCTAAACCGAAATATATCTATCGAAGCTATCCTTAAACGATCAGGTTCCATCCAGTGCCTCAACTGCCAGGATTATACGAAGCGACGCAGTAGACGCTGTGTACATGGTGTGCGGTGATCACAAAATAAAACAAGTTTGGAGGGTTCAAGAAATATAAAAAAAAATTTTTTTTGAGTTCTACTCAACAAAGCTCACAACTCACACTATGTCATTAGCTGGGTGTATTTATTTTTTTTTTATTTTGTCGCATAGTGTTATCAGGCATAATAGCATACTTTGTTCAGCATATAAAACAAGCATATAAAAGTTTAGTTTGTTTACGAATTGTATTAAATTTACTAAAAAATTCAAAACTTTTACATAATTTACGCTATCAAAATATCTGTTGGTAAATAATTTCAGAATTTCATGTCATTTCATTTACATGATGTAAAGTTCAGAAAAGCGACAATTTAAATGTTTACATAGTCTAAAGACAGATAAATAATATGTAGCATGAAGTTTTAAGTCAGTTTTGCAAACTTCAGGTAACAGGACATACATTATTTGATGAATTATTCTATTGTCGTAAACTTTTTCTTTTTGCTACGAATTATCTCTAGCGGTACTATAAACTTTATATTATAAAACATATACTATGCTTTGAAAATTATTTTCTAACTACTTTTTATTCTATTTCTTTTATTGATTTTAAATATGTTTACCTAAGTTTAAAATATAAAAATGAGCACTTACCTTTAAAAATATTTTTATAATCAGCATATTTTTAACCCATAAAGGTAAATTCCTTCAAGTTCCATATATACCGGCACGAGGAAATACTTTTTTGAAAACTTAATGACAAACGAAATACAGCAACACTTACGCAACATAACAATAACATTTGTACATATTGTTACACATTTGAGTGCACTTGCACTTGCACTCTTGGTATCTTTGCGAAAACACTCAAGACGGACGAACAACAACAATAACACGCACGTAGCGGGACGCCATTTAATACGAAAGCGAAAAACTTTTTTTTTGACATTTTTGTAGGCGCTTCTTGTTATATTTTTGATAATAAATACTATTTTTATACTTTGAATTACTGATACACTGGTTGTTTAAACAATTATTTAATTTTAATACACGGAAACCGGCATGACACTAAAAAGATGCTAAAATTTCTAAAAACTAACTTCGGCAGAACAAAAGAAATAGTAAAGTAGGAAGAGTAAGAGAGTCGATAGAGCAGTCAATAATAAAGTAACAAAAACAAGTGGGTTGCGGTGTTGCCGCTTTCATTAATTATTAGCAAATTTGTTTACTTTTTTTCCATAAAGTGTAGTAGAAGCGTACTTTTGTACGTTAGGAATAAAAAAAGATCTGACGACATAAATTTTATATTGTATGTCCATAATTATAAGGTAATCCCTCTATTTAGATGTTTTTTAACACGTTGTCTGGCGCCTTAGAAGGGAACGCAATCTACAAATTATCTCGTACTCACTAATGTGAAAAAATCAAATTGTCGTTTTTTGGCAAGTTTTCTGAAAATTGCCGCGGCAGTCAACCTGTTAAATGTTACTTTAATCGATTAAGTGCCTTTTCAAAAGTTATTTATCTTTAGTTGTTGTATATTTATAATTATAAGGTTAATTAATTAATTAATCTTTTTTTATTAAAAAAAAAACATATACTTTGTTCATCTATATCTAAAATAAAAAAAAATGAAAATTAAAAGAAGAGCAAAAGCTGTCATGATGACAGCTCAATTTCTCTCTGGGATAATTAAACCCAATTGTCTTTGTGCTAATGTTGTAATACTAGGCTTCCTACTGTAATACCGTTTAGAACGACAATGAGCTGACTGAGTTTCGAAGCAACACAGCAGAAGATATACCAACAGGCTGGGGAGGCTCATCATCAATTTGACTCATAGGGAAAATGCATATAAAAAGTGAAATACAAATAACGGATCCTTGTTATTACACGGTGCGACTATGCAAATATGTATGTATATCCGAGTGACTAAATAGTCTAAGTTGAGTAGCACTCGAAATTACGGCAACTGTTTAATCGTTTAACATTATCTCTAGCCGAGACGAAGACTATCATTCTTTTTCCGATATCGATTACCTGTGCCATTTCCATTGTGAGCAATTTGCTAGTCTACTGATTTTTAATATGGTCTAAAATGAGATAAAGTCTTTAAGTACTCGATTTCATACCGACAGATATTTTAGATAGAAGATCTAACAAAAAATCATCGTATGCATAGAAATCCTTATTCACTTTTAACATCAATAATGCTAAAAATCCATTCATGGCAAACGAGAATGTAAGTCATATGTACATATGTATATGGATTCAAAGGCATTAATTCGTGTACAGCAGTAAGGTTTTCTAAATAGAGCAGTTCGATCTGATCGAATTTATCAGTCTTACCTGTTTACAATCTTTCAGGTGATATAAATTTCACAAATAAAAAACAACCACAATCTCTCGAATTATGTCGAGATTGGTACGAAGCAATGACGACGTATGTAAATCAGAGAATTACTGCGTATTAACAAATTAATGACATCCGGAAGTATCCTCTGTGGTACCGTGTCAACAGTGTATTTTTGCTAATTTAGGATTTAAAACAATTTGCCTTAAGGAACCATTCTTTTAGGCGAGGGTGTATTTAAAAACGTTGGCCGGGGAGAGTACTCTTTGAAGCTTTATCACTCAAATTCAATTAAATTTGTTTTAAAATTATTTTTAAAAATAAAAATCCTTTCTCGATGCTTATTATTTGAATCTTTGCAAAAATGCAATGCTTTGATTAAATGGAGAACATCCTTTATAATGGAGACGATAAGCATTGACGATTTTATACGAATGACATTCGCCTTTTGTTAAAGATTAAAGAAAAAGAAAAGAAAAAATATTTTAAAAATTTTGATTTTCTTTAAAATGTTCTTGGTATTGCTTGCTGGCTCAGTTGATGGTTTAATCTGGTATTTGCTTTTTTAACTTGTTTTTCTTTGTCTTTAGATTTCGTTTATAGTTGTTGTAATTGTTTTTCCTTTTTGAGCCACAAAAGTTGTTTAAGGAAAAATTGTTTTGCCATTCTTTCAGCCATTTATACGCATTATTATGTGTTGTTGTATCGTCTTGTTGTTGTTGTCGCTTTTATTTTTGAGTTTTTGTGGTGAAAATGCATTGAAAGAAAATAAATTGGAGCAGAAAGAACGTCAACATCATAATAGTTTGTATGCCACTCTTGTGTTTATATTTCTTTGTGTGAGTGTGTGTGTGTGCGTCTGTGTACACATTTTGGTGAAAGAGGAAGAGAGTAAATTTTGTTGCAGCAAATTATATAGTATTTATTAAACTGGCACCACGGAAGGATATTTTACGAAAACAAAAACAAAGACAAAAAAAAAAAAGAAAAAAAAGACAAAACAACTACATAAGCAACAAAGATTTGTAGTTTAACCACTCATACCTCTTCTCTCACCCACTATGTGTGGTAATAAAAACGGATTTTTATTTTCTTTTTTTTCTCATCTGTTTTATTTTTTTTTCCTTCTCTTCTTTATATATTCTTCGTGTTGTTGTGTTGCTTCCGGTACCCAAATAGTTGTTGCTAAAGTCTTGAATTTCTTATGAAGAACAAAAAAAAAAAAAATTAATAAAAAGCAAAGCAAAGAGTACTCACACACATCCTCAGTTAAATTTACGCACATAACTACACAAATGCTACTCTGTGGCAAAAAAAAAGTCAGCAAAACTAAAGAAATTTTTGTGAAGATTTTGTTGTTTTCAATGGTTGTTAAAGCGACAAGTTTACAGCCTCAGGACTGTGAGACTTGTCTTTAGATTTTATGTGTTTCTTTTCTTTTTTCTTTTTATTTTCCTTATTTCACTTACACATACAAACGAACGATATAATCCAACGAACTTGTACAAGTTAAGGACCCTTAAACATTTTTTTTATAAAAGAGCAATAACAACAACAACAAAAATAAGAACAATTGTTAACCATGTTTTTATCTTTTGCTTTTTTTTTAATATATTCGTCCACGAAACCAGAGGAAAAAATAATGGGGACGACAGGAAATTATCAAAAAAAAAAAAGAAGAAAAAAGTTAGAAAAATGTTTTATGGGTCCTTAAAAAGTTTAAGATTTGAAGTTTTTCTCATTCGCTCAAGAAGAGAGTTGTGATGAGAGAGAGAGAGCATTTTATAAAGTTATTGCTTTTTTTTCAATGCACTAAAATAGTTCGAGAGAGTGAAATTTAGAAGTTTGTTGTCATTATGGCATCACATTCGCTCATTACTGGATGTTTAGTTACCAACATAATGTCTCTTTGAGACTTTACCCATACACGTACATACACGCACACAATATCACACAGGTACACTTTGTCGCAATGTCTCTTAATAACAACTATTTTACACTAATACGTGGTTGTCATATTAAGAGTTCATCTGAGTGTATGTGTATGAGTTTAAGAAAGTATTTCTTTGCTCCTTGAGTAATCTCCTATCTCCTTTTTGAGACGAATCTAAAGCAGAAATTCAATGATTTATGGCAACTTATTATGGGGAAAAAAGCTGAAATTATTGAAAAGTTATTGCATTTTTTGGTCCAATAACATTGTAGCTATAGAACAGGGTTTACCAAAATTTTTTTGGTTATGTATTAGTGAGTAACAGAGAGAAAATAAGTTGAGAGAATTTATTTATTTACAGCCATAGAAAAATTTTAGTAATATACGCTATTTTTATTTTCATTTCATCAACATACATATGTCTTTGGCTTAATAATTTAATATAAATAAAAATAAAATAGAAAATCCATTTTTTATTAAAAGTACTTAAAGCTATCCATCTTTGGCTTAAAAATTAGGCCATGATTTTTAGATAAACAAAAATAAAAAGAATAAAAAACCCATTTTTTATTAAAAGAAAAAAAAGCGATCATTCCAAAGCATTTAAAAAAAAATAAAAATATGCGACAAAATAAAAAAAATTAAATACGCCCAGCTAATGACAAGGACCATTTTTAACATAAAATATTTTTTGAGTGTCATTCTGAAATAAAATGATAAAGCATTCGCCCCACATGTGTTCTTGGTGCAGTCTGATCAACAACTAAATCAAATAACACAAGAAAGCGTGTGAGTTCTCTCTGCACAATTGTGCTATGAAATGGTAAACCTTGCTATAGAAGCTTAAAGGCTAGCTATATAAAATTTATGAAGCTCGTAAATAATTTTTCAAGTTAAAGAAGACAAAAACAAATGATTTTTAGCTGCTGACGTTAATTTTCATCACCGCTTTCGGATCATTTTTTTTTTAATTAATCGATTAAAAATTCAACAGTGGGTCTTATTTTATATGCAAATTTAATTTAATCAATTCAATAATTAGTTGTGCAATAAACTGAAAAAAGTTAAAGCATCAGCGCTAAAGTTATCAGTCAGTAGTAGTCAGAGAACTGTAGTCGCCGTAGTCTAGTAGGTAATGTATTGGCTTATTAGACGTAAAGCCAGGGTTCGAGCCCCAGTCCAGACATCAAAACGAAATATGAATAAATATTTCTTCGGGGATTTTCTCTCAGCAGATTTCTGGCAAAAACTCTGAGAGTAAATAAAATTGCCATGAAAAGTTTCTCAAAAATCTGTCGTTCGGAGTCGACTTTAAACAGTAGGTCCCATTGTATAAAATTAACACACATAACATAAGTGGTATGAGAAACTAGGTCGTAATCCTGACTGAAGGGTTGTAATGACCAATGTAGTCAGAGAATTGTAGTAAAAAGAGCGTCTGTAAACACTATTGTATTGTACATAAACCGTTTCTTCATAATTATCAACGAGCAAATGTGTAAACCTCCAACGTCGTAATATTTTACTTTTAAAATCAAATCAAATGTAAAAATTAAATTTGTACAAAAAATTTTATAAAATACAAAAAAAAAAAATGATTGCGTTTATTGTCAAAGCATGGGTCTGTAATTTTATTACAGGATCAATCTAAACCAAATTTAATTGTCAGTTATTTGATCCAAACGTAACATTCATTGAATCATATTCGTTAAAATGTTTATTTTATAAATTTTTGTATGAGGGTGCCCCGGTAGTCTAGTGGATAGTGTGCTAAACTATTAGCGTGCGGGTCGGGAGTTTGATTCCCACAAGAGACTCTGGTCTGTTACACCACACCGAGCATATGGTCAAAGTTACTCGGCTCGTATATAATTAAATGTAATTTGTAATTGTATTCTAATTAATAAATAAATAAATAAATTTTTGTGAATTATTTGGTCATTTGGTGATTTCTAATATGGTCTTAGTCTTAGTATCTATCGAATGTAATCAAAATTACAATTTAATAATACTTTAAGTACGCTTTATCAAATTGTTCTTTAACACTTTTTTATATTATTTTTATCGTAATATTTTCCTTTTTCAAACTAAAATAGAAAAATAGAAAAAAGAAATCTATTTCGATGCTTTGTTTTTACTCGTACATTTTTAAGTCGTTAAAGTATTTTAAATTTGTAGAAATAAAAGATGTTTTTGCATGAACAATTTAACTTTTCCAAGCTCATTTAGGTTGTGGTGGTGTGGTATACATAGTACATTATATTTTTCCATTTTATTTTCTCTTGTATTCTTTTAATTTCATTTTCAAATACGTTTTACAGATGCTTAATACACTCTTTTTTTATTCTGTTCTTACTTTTAAACGCTTTTCATTAGCATGATTATACAGTCAGAGGAATAAATTTTAATCAATTATTTTCATGGAATTGCTTCACTTTAAATTCCTTTTTAATCTTTCCACTGCGACTAATATTAAGAACCGCCTCAAAATTACACTAGGAAGTAAAAAGGAATAGAGTCAAGTGTTTTATATTAAATTGTTTGAACTTTTAATTCTCAATGAATTCTCTCCCAGAAATATCTGATATTGAACTTCAATTATAAACATAAAAATGATGATCAAAATCTCATCAAATGTGCAAATAAATTATTTTTTATGGGTATTTTGATACCATAGAGACGTGTTAAGTTCTTGATATATTTCTTTCAGCTCAACTATGCTTCTTAATTTATCAACTTCAACTTTAAACAAGATTTACAACTTCTGAATTCAATAATGCTTTACTGAATCCGATTGTGTTCTATGTTCAATGTATTGTTTTTACATCGCATGCTTCTGCCTTTGTAGTGAATGTCAAAGACGTCTATTTGAGTGATGGTTTGTTAGAGTTTTATGCCGCTGTCGGTGTAATACTGTAATACATTAATAACTTAAGTTGATTTAATTATGCAAATATATTGCATTTTCGATTTTTGTGTCACTTAATATTTGTCACAGTGTATTTGTATGTTTTTTTTTGTATATTATTTGAGCTGTTTCCACTGCTGCTACTACATATACTTGCACACAATGAAACACTCGTTTTAAAAACTCTAGCTTTTCTTCTCAAAACTAACTTTAAAATAATATTCTTCTTTAACATTATGCATCCGCTCTCTTTAAAAATGCTTTTTAAAGAAAATATGCAAAAAATTATACACGCACACACAAACACGCAAAAGCAAAAGTAAAATACAAATAAAAATTGAAGTAGAAAAATTAGAAAAAGAGAAACGGAAAAATTACACGTTTTGCAAAGCAATTACAACAGCAAAAACAACAGTTTTTTGTTTATCTTTAACTCAATATCTGTACACACCATTCTTAACTATTCTTCTCTTTTGTATTCGACATAAATTTACATCTGCTTACAACTTCATTCAGGTGGAAACTAGTCGTGAGAAGATAATCTCATTAGAGTTGCAAGACCCCGAAAAGAGCGAAACACCAAATGCATCCCTAGACTTAATCATAGACAATAAGGTGAAGCATATAAACGCTGAAGAGGAGGACGAGGATGAGAAGGAAGAAAAGCATGCTATGAAACAGCAGATCATGCTGCGTCCAAGTAATTTGGCATCCGATGCAAAAGGAGCGTGCGAAGAGAATCAAGAAACGCCTGCAGTAACGAGTCATACATTAGTGGAAACAGTAGAGACGTTGCATATTACAAAGAAATTTGAAGACACTGACACTAACAACGACCGTAATTCAGACATCACACGAAGAGAGCTTGAGGGAAATGAAAATGACGATGATAATGACGACGTAGATGAAGAGGACGAAGAGACGGACTCTGCTTCAATAGTAACAGTTCAACAAAATACAGAGAAACTATTTTTGCGTAACGATGATGATGAGTTTCCTTCAATTGAATTGGACAGTTTAAGTAGTAGCAGTATTTTTGGGCCCTCTTCATTGGATAGTGTAGGAGGCACCCCATCAACTGCCAAAGTGAGCATAAAGCCCACAACAATAACAATGCATCAAACATTGGCAAAAGAAATTGTTTTACCAACAACAATAACCACAACCGTTACCACCACCACACGTTCGAAGGTTTCAGATGAACGAAACAATTCCGATAGTGATGTTGATGGCACAATAACAAGTACGACTGCAACGATATTAACACCAACAATCACTCAAAGTATAGTTGAAGTTGTAAATCCCTTAATTACCGGTGAGGGTCAAGTTCAGCGCATTGCCTTTAGTCGTTCACACCACAGTGAATATCCATCCTTTGACAACGATGACGATGATGATGATGATGATGAAAATGACAATAAGTATGGCAATAATGATGATGATGATGAGGATTTTGAAAATATGCCTGCATCACTAAAAGTTTTGCGTAGTGAAACTTTTGTATTGCCACCCTCGCAAGGACGTGAGGAACTTTCTCTGAATGCCAAAATGAAGAATGTTTTAGAAGAATTATTGGAAAATGAACGCGTCAAATATAATTTGCAAAAGAGTCTTGAGGAATCAACCAATGATGCTGATGATGGTGATGGTAATAATGATGACGATGATGCAGATGAAGATAATACGGACTTTGCTGGAGTAAATCGAACCAGCAGAGATGATAATGGAAATCAGCATATGGTAAATGCCTTAATTAGAGACAGCAATCGTAATACTCTACAAAAGCTTCAAAAAGCATTTGAGGATGATGGTGATGGTGATGACGGCGATGATGATGAGGAAGATGTGGTCGAACAAAATGAAGAAGAGGATGAGGATGAGGAAGAGGTAGATGAAGAAGAGTCGGAGGAGACTGAAAGTAGTGATTCCGATGATGATGAGGATGATGACGATGACGACGAAACCATTCACATTACATTCGTAGATGGTGCCAAAGTTATTGAAAATTTTAATACGAATACTCCACTAAAATTGCAAAAATCACAGACCTATAATACAATGAAAGAGGCAGCAGAAGCTATGACTGAGAACGATGACGATCAATCTAAAGATTCACTCAGTCCGGACATGAAGCACCACGAAGACGATACACAGACTACACTGGAAAAACTTTTAGCTGAACAGAAAAAATATGCCGAAATCTCACAGCAATTACGAAAATCTGTAGAAAATTTATTAATTGACGATGAAGAAATCGATGCATCTTCAACGGTATTTACAACCACAACCAGTACTGCAAAAGAAGCTGTAGTCGGTGATGACCGTACTCATAAACCTAAAACGAAAAGAGTAATGGTAACGAAAAAGTCTTCTAAAGGTAAAGCGCTTCGACGAGATTCAATAGAATCGGAAACGGGCGAAGAAATTTTCAATCGATTGTTAGAAGCAGGTGGTTCGCATAAACAAATGTTTGACCATGAAACCGATGAAACACTGACAACTTCCACGACCACTTGTACTGATGACAATGGTACAGTCATAACGACGACAACAACAACCATATCCAATATAACAACCAGTGGGATACCACGTAAAGTAAAACAAGTTGAGACTTCAGTGAAAACGAAGAAACATGATGATGTCAGCAGTGATGGTGATCACGAAGAGGCATAAAAATACGTATGTATTTTTAAATCGATTAAAGGTTGTGTCTTCATTAGATTTTTGAAAATTTGGTTGAGCTTCGTAATTTTAACAACCGCCATTCCAAATTTCCCGTAAATCATGATGAGGCCAATGAAGATCGTGTTGCGGGAACCAGCATTAGGGATTTTTTTTAACTTCCTTACCGTTTTTGAAAACATGTACTCAGTGTTAAGGTTTAATTTTTAACGTAAAAAAATATTTTTTTATACAGGAAACGAATGTAATTTTCCTGAAAAATTTTGTATTGAACATCCTTGATGTCGTGAGATTGAATATTTCAATCATTTATTCAAAACTATAAGTTAATGAAATTAAATTTTATTTAAAACAATTTCAATTTACGGTAGACAGAACGAGACAAATTACATTTTTTAATTGTGAAATATTTAAACAAATTCGTTGTATGTTCTCTTTTTATACTCACCAAAGTGCCTTAAACTATCATCCATTCGTCAAACGACAACAAAATTATTCTCTTTGTCAGATCCCTTACAAAACCACAGATTACGATTTATTTTTAATAACAAAACTCATTATTGTGATTAGTATTGTGATTAGTATTGTGATTATTACCTTCATGAATTGAATCATTTTTTGAATGAAAAAAGTTAAAAAGCATACATATTTTCTAAATTCTTTTATTTCATATAAATTATAAATAAAACGTAGATTTTGAAATGATAAAAAAAATGTTCGGTTTGTCGGTTGTTATATCATTAAAGTTTTTATTTAGTTTATGACTTTTTAGAATGAAAATTAATAATGATATCCATTTAAAAAATATATTTTAATATGAACTCTACGGTTACTTACGTAAATTAAAGGTATCCCACCATATTAATATGAAATGCCATATTTTTTTTCGTGTCAATAACTCTTCATTGCATTATTCGGAGAAGAGAAGTTTTTGTTTTTGTAAAATTTAATCTTAAAAAGGCGAAAGTATTTAAATTGTTACCAATAATTATTATTTTTATTTAGAAACACCCATTAACACTTTCAAACCCGTTATAGACTTATTTCACCTCCTCTTCTATTATGAGTTTCCAGTTTTATTTTCCCGAATGTAGCGGTAACTTTAATAGCTTTCTAATGGCGAACTGTTTGTGATCTGTGTCCATCACCATTGTATGATTTTGGTTTGTATTCTTCCTTCCTTTTCATATCATTTAAATCGTGTAAATTCACGCAAAAAAAATTAAATTAATAAATACAAACAAATACAAATAATAATAATAATAATAATAATAATGAGAAACAATTATAATAAATATTAAATGATAGAATATATTACAATTATTTTAATTGTTCAATTAAAACTATACGCATTTATTTTGTTTATTTAATATTCAATTATAAAATATTTTTAATTTATTAATAATCGTTCGTTCATATTTCGCATTTGTAACTAATATTTACATTATTTATTTAATTTTAATTATTTTTTTTTAATGTTTTACATCGATTCAATTTTTTCCATCGATTAAATGTTAATTTCATTTAATTGTTCAATTTTTATGTTTTGTATAGCAACTGAAAAGTGATAATTTTTTTTTTATAATTTTATGCGTTGAAATTGACAAAGACAAAAGGCAAAAAAAAAAAACATGTTTTGTAAAACTGGAAGAAAATCCTTAAATGCTACTGTTTTGTAGAGCAAAACAAAATTTCATTTATTCGTTTAAATAAAATATTTGTTTGGCTTAATAATTATCAAAAAAAAAAATTAGAAAAACAAAATTAAAACATTAAATTATTATTAGTTTGCAAAATTGTTTGTTTTTCTTTTTTAATATTTATTTCCTTAATTTTTATATTTCTTTTTTATAGAAGAATTCTCTCAAAAAATAAATCCCAAAACACATCATCATTAGCCAAGTGGCCTTTCTTCGAAATCTTTTTATCTTATTGATCACTCTGAATATTTAATATTAAAATTAATTTTAAAAATCTCATTAAATCGTATAATATTTTATTTTATTTTAAATGGTTTTTTTTATTATTTTAATAATAGAATATGTAAACAAATTTGCAAAAAAAAAGAAAAATAATTAATTTTTATTATAAAGTAATCATTCCGTTTTAATTAAAAGTGTTTTATTTTAACTCGCATTGTTTTAAATCTAAATTTCGTCCTCCTATTAATTAATTACTTATAATTGTTTTTAGATTTCTTAGATTTCCCTTTAAATTAAAGTATCCTAGTATAGTTTATTAATTTCCTCTTTTACTAGTAGAACATAATGAAGAAGAAAAAAATTAAACAAAACTTATGTATAATTTTATAAATGTATTCTAAATAAATTTCAAATTGTATCCTGTGCACAATTGCTGTAACTTTTAAGGATAAAATTCGAAATAAGAAACGAAAACCCTGATAAGAATATAAATTAACGTTATGAAGAATATTTAATATATGTACGAGCATACCATATACAATATTTTAATATTTACTTGTTTTTTTTTTATATTGTAACGTAATTTGATGGAAAATATTTGTAAAGTTCTCCTAAATCTTTTGCTTAAAAAACTATCGTGTAATTTTTTATAAACGTAGTTATTATTGATTACAAATACATAATAATAATAATAAAAAATAAAATAGAACAAAACTCGAAACCTATTGTATTTAAAAGAATATTTGTAGTTTATGCATTTTAGTAACAAAAAAAAACAAAACAAAAAATATGTAATAAAAATAAAAGTAATAATAAATCAACGTTTTTTTAAATGCTTTCTTTAAAAACTCTTAATGGAACAACGAAAAACTGATAAAGTAAGTAACAAATAAAATAAAAATATACTTTTTTTCCATAAATTTATACATACATGTGTACTATATCTTACTTAAAGTAAACAATATATGTAATAAACTTAATTGACTTTAACGCCCATCTTGGAATATATGTACATTAGATAAGAGAAACTTGCTAAGTTTAAAATTTATACTGGACAAACGAATGCTTTAAGTTAAATTTCAAACGGTAATGAGTTCATAATTATTCTAAAAGGGTGCCCAAGTATTATATTCCCACCAGACACTCTGGTCTTGTACACTACAACCACCATAAGATTACTATGTTAGCTCGTATATAATTAGAATATAATTTGTAATTTTGTTGTAATTCATAAATAAATAAAATAATTCGATATTCGATAAAAAAACCTGTAAACCAACAAAGTCTAAAAAGCATTGCTTTAGAACTTTAGTAAAGCCTACTTTACACGGTCCCACAAGTAATATGATCTGTCAAAATTTTGTGTAGAAGAGTACGGATGCGATCGTCTAAACGTACTATGTAATGAAACCATCACACATTGAGAGAATATACGGATGAAAAGTTTGACAGTCGTATGGCTCTCTTCATTTTTTGAAATGATTCAAAAAACAAGCAAGTCGCATTAGATCAGGGATGTATTTTTATGTAAACACATAGAAAAAAGTGTAACAGCTGTTTTCATTTTACTTTGTTATTGTCTTATACCGATCATGTAAACGCAAAAAATACAAATCATACGACTTTTATTCTCTTTTTTGTCATACGGATGGAATTTCATTTTACTTTTTCATTAGACTTTACGTACGTAAAGTATTATCGTGTGAAGTGGGTTTTAATAATGGATTAGTTTATTCAATCACTTCTTAAAGTCGCATGTAGAAACGAACGAATTATGAAAATGTTGAAAATTATTGTTACGTTTTTAGCCTTTTAAAAACGTTTAAAATATCAGTTCGTAGATTGCAAATAAAATAAAAATAAATTTGTGTTTAGTTTTAATTAAATCCTATATTGTTCGCACAATTCTGTGTGTCACTGTTCACAACTTGATGTTAACAACAACAATTGCTTTATTGGTTATTCTTCTTTTCACCCTTTTGCGTAAACAATAACAATTGCCCGGCAGACCTTTATAACGGAGATCTTCAAACCACGATTATTCTCTTTAAACACCGTGCGTCTTCACACAAGATTGACTGAATTTTTACTGACTCTCTTGCCTTGCCTTTTAAATGGCAACCTAAATTGTTTGATGAATGATCTTGAAGTCGAATGTTCGTAGCTTCGCCCTCTCGAGATCTCTATAAATGTAAATATCGTTGTTTCATTTTTGTTTACTTGTTTTGTTTACCTTTTTTGTTTGTTTTTGTAGCCTTTGTTTATAATTTTAATGTTAAACGATGTAAAATCAAAACACCATTTCCATTTTTGTAACATTATATTCAAAATAATATGAAAAGAATACGATGTGCATTTAAAGAAGAAATTCGAAGCCCTTACTACGTACAGTTTAGTGTGAGACAATTTGATTAGAACATATTATTATTATTCCTCTCCTCCTTCTATGCAGTGCTTAAATTCGTCTTTCTTCAGTTCAATGCTAAAATGCTTTTCTATGCCAGTGTTTCCTTAATCTTACACTTTTAAAATTAATTATTTTTAATTCAATACATTCTCCAATATGACTTACCTATTTACTCGCGTAGTTTATAAATTTAATATCAAAGTTTTTATTACCCAATTACAAACATTTTGTAAATACATATGTACCTCCAAGTTAATTTAATAGGCCAGCATACATATTTGGTTGCTTAAACTAACCACGCAATTGAATTTTATGTCCTGTTTGCTACTTTTCTATTAATTACGTAGTGATAACTCTTGATCGGTATCCAATGTATTGTTAAATTCAAATCTCTTAGTAATACCGCGGAATACTTTGCGGAATTTAGAACAAAAAGTTTTCTGTGTTGACTTAATCGATAGATCTGATAACACATATTATAGCTCGGACAAATAGGCCAAGGACCAATTTTTGTAGTTATCAGATCGCTATTTTGTTTCCCCTTTTGTAAAACATAAAATATTAATACATATATACGGTTAATAGTGGTAATATTTTGTTATTTTTTTTAAATTTCTTATTTGATTTCATTACAGTGTCATGAAAAGGACGCATCACATATTTTACATTTCTTTACAAATGAATACCTAAAGGAACGAGGAGATAAAAAGTGTCAACATTTTTATATTTCAAAGTGATATTTGAATTTGAATTTTTTATTTTATGTAACAAATTTGTAAACAAAAGCTTATTAAACAATAAAAACTAAAAAAATTAAAAAATATACTTGTTCTTCAGCAGGACTAAAATTAAATTTTAACTTTGACTGTATTTGATATTTTTATGGAAGAACTGCAGTCTCCCCCTTTTTGTTAAACGAATATGGCAGCGGAAAATTAGGAGTTTATGCGAGCTTCTGCAAATATACAGTCCCCCCGGCTTAATACTCTTGCACAAAGTCCCGATAAGGGAAATTATACTAAATACAAGGGATAACATTTTCATATATAAGGCCTTTGCATTTTAAATTTACTCAGGGTTCTCCTTGGGGGTACATATGGTGTCATCTGAAACTTTTCCTTATCTGAAAAACATTAAAAATTTTTTATTTTATAATAAAACCGAAATAAATTAATAAAATAAATATATAAACTATAAATTTCTATATAAACTGTATATCTGTATATTATCTAAGTTTTGTTTTGACGACGATTTTTTTCAATTTATTTTTTGCTCTTCATGCCAAACTCTGAAGCTTTTTCTGACTGTTCTTTGGGTGTCATTAATAATGCTGTATATTTTTCTTAAAACATGTCGGCTGGTATTTTAAATTGGCATTAACTCAATTACAATTTTTGAAAGAATTCTGACGAATTTTTATTAAATCTAGCTGCGATAGAATTCAAATTGCACGCCGAGTAGCCTTTTTGAGGTATTTACCAAAGTTGGAGAAACATTAATATCCTCAATATTTTATTTCTGCACATATCTCAATGAAAATTAAGTATTTATTAAATTGCTTTAAGGATACAGACTTGATAAATAAGTAGGTTCCGATGAACAATACATTGGGCATTTAAGTCCAGAACATTAATAAGTTTCAGAAACCGAATATCTACAACCACAACCTAACTCTTGTAAAATAATTGGAAATATTTTGCTAAGTGTTAATAAGTCATACATCCATAATGTTGATTGAATATGCAGAATATTGGGTAGTAATTTTCAGATTTATTAACTTTTTCAGAGATTGACGTTCCATTAGATTCTAACACAAAATCAAAATGGTTAGCTAATTGAAGAGTGGGTACAATTCTTTTAAAAGGGACCGTGTGCGCATGCATCTCTTGGCAGACATCTCATCTAAGGCAACTTGATATACATATATGTATGTATATTGACTCAACAAAAATGTATATCTGAACATTGTATTATGTACAAACGTCATGCTTGTAACCGTTCAGTTGAATTTATATCTTTATCATGTAAAATGTCCGCCTGACCAGCATATCGCTATTTCTTGTGATTGTCCTATGTTTGAGCAAAAATTCTATGACAAACAGTTGAACGGAATTCTACCATTCCAATGGAGTGGCAACCATTGGCACATCTTGGTAATTACAGAATCAACCTGTATGAACTAGTTTTATCCGTCGCATACAGTGAATTTTCGCATATGGCTTGATTGGTGCTGTGTAAAGTAGCCCTGATTTCATCTTTAACGAAGCTTGAGCTGTACTCCCAAACACATACGAGATATCCAATATAACCAAGAATATCTTCATTTCACATTTGACATTTCTACGTGAATACGCTTCTCAATATTGGGATCAAAAAATAAATCTTAACCGATTTGAAGGAACAATTGAGTACCAACAGTATGCGAATTTTGTTAATTTGAAATGAAAGATGATTTTATCATAGGAAAACTAATGAGTGAATGAATGCATAAATGAATACATATGTGAATGAAGCTCTGCATGAACAAAACACCGAAAACATTTCCTGTTGATAACTGATGAGAAGAAAAAGAATTCAACTAAATATGCGACAAAAAGGAAATGTTTCCAATAACAACAGAGACAAAGCCAAACATGGGTGAGTATGTGTGTATGTATGTATGCATGTACTCACTATCAGTCATTTATTCCATCATTCAATCAGCGTACACTTCATTGTACAAAAAACAAAAGTAGAGAATGGAATAACACCAACATATGTACGTGTCCTGAAGAAATTTTCTTGCAACATCCATCCACCACTTCTGTTGCGTACATAAGCACACGCTCACATTCATATTTACAGTTACATGACTTTCACGGAGAAGGATATTAAAACAAATAAATATTGTGGTGATATATGTATGTATGTTGTTGTGTTTGGGTATGTGTTTGTGTATGTGCTTCATATATGGAGTAGAATGAACATGTCAATGCATGAGTATGTAAACATGTTAGTTTTTATTGTAAAAATATTATGTTTGACATTCAATAAAACGTTACTACAGTGGGTCGTGAATCGTTTATGGACAATACATTAAGGCGATACTTGTTATCGTAATCAGCAGGCTATTTAGCGCGATTAAGATAAATAAGAATAAAATATAAAAAAATTGAGAATTATATTTAGTGAGCCTTGTTGGGATAGATCTGCTAGGAGAAGTATATAGAATTTGTGATTGGCGAAACTGAATTTTCTTGACTACGATGGACATACTGCTGCTAAGCAATTTTGTTATGGTCATATAATCCAACTTGGATCAATAGAAATTACGAGATATACTACATTTTCATGAAGAAGAATGCCCAAGAAAAAATTTTTAAATTTTGTATGAACAAAAGTATTCCAATTCCAAGAAATAATCTATGAAGTGCTGTTGATTCCAAACTTGAATGGCTAAGAAGAGAGAAATTGTCTTCAATGAAGGCATTTTCTCAAAAAGAAATTCCTAATCTGATGACTTCAACAAAGATAATGATTTATACAGTGCAGAAACCAAAAACTAGCCAAATCAGACAAAAGCGCATTTTACAATGTTCACTAATGACTCCAATAACGGCGATAAGTTTGCTCGCTTACACTTTGAGCAGATTTTTCATAAGCTCGTACACAGGTACTGAGGTAAGTGGCCAAAGCAAACCTGAGTAAACCTGGCACCAAGTCCAGAGAAGGCGAAAAATGCTGATCAAGGTTTTCGAATTTATAAAATTAATCGGTTTTAATTCATGTCTGCAGCTATTCACCGGAGTTGATAAGAATATCAGGAAACATTAATTGAGAAAGAGTAGGACTTAATTATCAAAACGGTCATCACTACTACACGAAATATATGCTCTAAGCAACCACTCTCTAGGAGCAGCTGCAGTGGAAATTGCACAAATAAACGATATGAATAACCTACACAGTTATTTATCACCTAAAAAGTGAAATAGCGTGCCACCAAAAATTCGAAATTAAATTTTTCTCTCAAACAACTTGGTCCGCTGGCCAAGACTTTTCTATCGGTAAGCTTAGGGTCATAATCATGTTCGAAAAGGTTATCCGTGGGTACCAATCCGCATCTGAAGATGAATGCCATTCCCCACCTAATGGAAAAATAATGTAGCTCTGGATTCGGAACGTTTCAGTATAAAGTTAGACGGCTGGTTGCGATGCACTTAATTTTGTCCATGAAGAGTTTTATTTAACGGCCGCTTCAGACAGGGTCTTAGGGACGTAAACCGCCTTGGTTGTGAACTTTGACCCACACCGCATTTGAATGACTCGTAAGATCAAACAACCAAATATGGTCAAATGTGGTGGTCAAAAGGGTAGTGACCCTCTCATACGATCAAGCTTCAAAACAGGGTGAGAGGTTTCGAATAAGTAGTGGCTTCCTCCTCCTTTGCCGATGTAATATACTAGGGATATTTCAATCTAAATTTTTTACTATGCACTCCTAAATCAAATTCTATTTTGTTTGACTATAGAAGTACACCTATCCCCCGATTATATATGTATATATTTTTTTTTACACGATTTCGCTTTTAAACGAATTTCATAACAAAGTCTCGCCAATATTAAATCGTTCCTAATCCATCTAACAATGAAACAGAATCGCATAAAGTATTATCGAGTGATGAAAGTGACATCATACCAATCAGGAAGAAAAGATTATACATACATATTCTATGACAGTGATAACAGTACATAATTAAAGTTTTGGTAAAATTTTTTAAATATTCATATTTCTGGTTTCTGTATGTAAAATGAATAACATATCCATATACAGTAATACACTTTTATATCCATATTTGTATTTTAATGAATAGATAGCTACTTTTATGTTTTTCAAAATAAACATATGTACATATCGTTAGTCTAATTCGCAAATGTGTTAAGTCGCTTTTTTCAAATTTTACAGGAGACACAAAAAACGTAGTAGCTTTTTCAGTTTTTAAAATTTGTAAACTTTTTAAACGCAATTATTTTTACAAAATAGCTCTCTTTAAATGACCTAGATCAAAAATTAAGAATAATTAATAAATAATATTCGTGGAGTTAGCACGTAGTTTTGTGGACTTA
Source organism: Sarcophaga variegata (assembly GCA_932273835.1). Lineage (NCBI taxonomy): Eukaryota > Metazoa > Arthropoda > Insecta > Diptera > Sarcophagidae > Sarcophaga > Sarcophaga variegata. The sequence goes on from OW026359.1 coordinate 76,692,862, forward strand.
GAGTTTTTGCAAAATGACATTTTTTGTTGTCGTAAAATATGTATTTTGCTTAGTGTTACCGTTTTGCATTAAAATCTCAATTTTGGAAAAAAAGTGGACTTAGCGTCTTTGCGAATTATACTAACGATATGTGCTAGTTACTTTTATTTTACTTTGAAATAAATGACTGAGTTATGCCTATTTTAGTTTGTTTTCGATTTACACGGTTTTACATAGCGAAATCTATGATTTCGGTTTACACGATTGTCTACGGAACATATGATCAGTGTAAATTGGGGGATAGGTGTATTGTATTGAAAAGTTATATTTTCTTATTAAAATCGAAAATTATTTACAGTGTATGAAATGTCTGTACAAGAGTACGTGAGAGATGAGAAAGAAGAAAATGTTATATAAATATAAATAAATGTACATACCGTATGAATTTCTTCCAAATTGATGTGTTAAACATATTCAACGCTACAGGCCACTCACTGACTACAACCTGTTAAAAAGAAAATACACGTGCGTATATGAAACTGATTATTTTCACGGCAACGATATATGACTTGACGTTGAAGAATATCTTAAAAAATGACATTGAAAATTTTAGTGGGACCACTGATAAAAAAAAAATAATTGTATTGTGTTTCTAAATATCAACAATTACAGATCTGCTGTTTATATCGTTGCTGCCGTCTTGAAAATAATTAAACAGCTGATTTCTTGATACCTTTTGCTGCTAACAACATCGGTAGTCGTATAGACAGTAGTCAGTAGTCTTGAATGTGTTCATAAACATTACGACGTAATGTTTACATTTCTGTTAACAGGTGCGTATGTTTTTTTTTTTCTTGTTATTTCTTCTATGTTGACTGTAAGTAACTGGTATGCAAAGGTGTTTTCTATTTGTTTATATGTATGTAAAACGAAAAAATGATTTTTTACTCACCATACGAGTACCATTCTCCCTCCATTGACGCAAAATACTCTTACAAACCTCTTATACATTCGCATTTTGAACGAACAGAATCATTTATTATGTGAGTGAGTAAGAAAAAAAAAATGTTTTCTTTTTATAAAAACAAATAAAAAAAAAACAAATAAATATATGTTAGTATTTGTAAAAGGATATTCATATGTTGGTATCTTGTCAATCATTTTGGAAACTTTGTCATCAGTTGCCACGTTTTGTTTGCTATTCATGTTTGCATGAATGAGAAAAAAAACATACTCTGCATGAAAGGGTGAGTAAGAATTGAAGAAGAAGGAATTGTTTAAATGTGCATTCATAATGTAAATGAATATTAAATAAATGCTTATAAACAATTAATGTAAATGCATGAAAACACTGAGACATATGCAGACACGTTGATCTGCATATTTTCATTTGCATTTCATCGTTTGTTGTTTTGCTAAATTTAATTTTTAAACTCTTATTGAAGCTGCTTTCGTTTAAAGAAGCTGATCCTAATCAAGATGCGCTACAACAGTAGACACACTCTTAGCTCTTGCTAATCCCAAATTAATGTACTTTTGAGAAAAGACTTCATGTTGCAGCCGACAACAGTTTTGAAAATAACGAAAAACTTCTTGGGTTCAATTTTACATAACTCGCTGCCAAGGCAAGGGCAGAAAAAAGTTTAACGATTTTATGTATGAAAATTGTATAACGGCAATAGCAACTTTACGGTCTTTTTTTCCTCAAACTTAGTTTGGTCATTAAGGTGTTTACAACAATTACAAGAGGCTTAATTCAACATAAATATAATAAAAGCTTGTATGAAAGAAAATATGATAATAATGAAATAAAGATTAATTTTATTCGAAGCATTCAATTATTTGTATATATGTATGTAATATATATGTGTGTAGAATGTACCGATATGAAATGATCGCTTTTTTTGAAAGTTTTTAATGAGAAAATAAAAAACAATTCATTAAAAAGTATTAGTCATGGTTGGCTGCATATTTTTGCCATCTTTCTAGCAATTTGTGAATTCCACGCCAATAAAACTCTTGGTCTTTTGAAACAAACGCATTAGTCAACCACTTTTCAATTTCCCCGGAGGAATTGAGTACTGCTAAGTCAATACGTGTCCCATGGATAAAAATATATTGGAAGCATTTCTGCTTCTGATGAATATACCTTATATTCTGAAACGGTTTTACTTTGTGTTCACGTACATTGTCATGTAGGAAAATGGCCTTGCTGTGTCTTCCAGATCATTCCCGACTTTTTTCGATCAATTGTTCATTTGTTTTGAGTAACATGTTTAGGGAGCTGGAGGTACACCACACCTTTCTGGTGCCACCAGACACACAATATTGTCTTCTTGCCGAATCAATTTAGTTTTGATTTTGAAAATAAATCAATTATTTCGCCAGCAAGAATTCGATGCAACTCTGATTACTATCACGTCTTGGAAGAAAAATTTCACAAGCGGATATTCGATTTAACATCTGTTTGTCATTCAATTCATGTGTCCAATTTTAACGTTTCTGGCAATATTTCCATCCAATATTGTCTGCAATTCGTCATCTACGGCTTCCACGTTCTTCATTCATCACATTACTTCTGAACCGTTGTTCTGCATGCTACTTTTTATTGGGCATGCTCACCATAAACCTTGTCAAGTATTCGTTTTAAATTAAAACAAAAATTAAAGCTTTCGGCTAATCATCATTTTCTTGTACATAATTCGTCACCGATTAGAGTGAGTATCAGTATGTTTAACAGATATAATTGGCAAAAAGAAAAAAAAAAAAATTAAGACTCATTAACAATAAAAGTTCCTTACGGAGACATTGTATTTTTGCATACCAGTACACCTTGTGTATGATCATTTCAAAAATCAAACTGTTACTGCGTACAGGCCAATCCAAGTTTTCTTACAGTGTACATAATATACACTAAATGCAAAAGAGCTTTAGAAAACAGATTATATGTATATGGTATATACTATACATATACATACAGTCAAGACAAAAAGTTTACGTACACTGTTGTGTGTAGACTTTTTTTACACTAATTTTTATGTTTTTCCCCAATAATTTCTGTTATTTATTAAATGTTATTTTTTAAATTTTTTACCTACAAACGTTCTTAATCGTAGATGCCTTAAAAAGCGTTATAAAATCTTTTCAAATTTTCTCCAATAATTCTTTAAAATTTCAAAAACGTGAAATTGTGTAGGTAGGCTTTTTTCATTGATACGTATATATACGTATGCATAAAGAATTTGATTAATGCGACAACGAAAAATGTACAACATTTCGGTTTGTTCTAAACAAGTAATCTATTGTGGCAAGTAGAAAATGCAGTGGAAACATAAGCGCAACAGTCATATCATTTTCATTCGCATCATATTTTTTGCGTATCTGCAAGTGAAGGAAAATGCATCAGCAACTACGACAGCAAAAATTCTTGAAAAGAAAATGAAAAAACAACCAACAAGAGAAACCTTTTATCATTGCAGTGATTATCGTCATGATGTTGCCAGAAAAAACCAACAAACCAGATACGAAAACAACATGAAGGCAATGGCAACGGCAACAGCAACAGCATTGTGTTATCATCATTACTCCGCGTATTTTGCCAGCAGTACTATCTGTACAACATATGTTTATAGAGATGTACATAAATTGTTATCCGCTTTCTCTTTCTCTTTTTGTTTTTGTTTGTTTTTATAGTTGCCGGTTGTTTTCTGTTTTCAAAATTTTTGATGCACTCTTAAATTTAACCATTGGCGGGTTTACAATCAGGCCACATTAGTGTGGACCATTTTAAAATTCTTACAATGACGTTGTGATTAGAACACAACTGTAATAGCATTTGCATTAAAGAGCAAAAAATATACACAAAACCGACAGACATCAATGACTATGTATGTATGTATGTATGTCTCTCACAAGAATATATGTCAGTTTTGCATCGCTGGTTATAAAAATATTCTGTTGAGTTTTTAGGTCTCATGGCTAAGGAGAAGTTTCTTGCAAATCTTTTATCTTTTAACATAACAGAAGTCATAGGGCATGAATTTTACTTTCATATTTAGTTTTATTTGAAAGATATGGCAAATGAAAGTTGAATGAATACGTAAATATATCACTATTCTACTGGAAAAAAATTGTCGCCACTTAACGCCTAATTCTGGTATGCATCTCTCTTTGATCGGATGATTAATCAATCGTTGAAAGGCTAACTTCGGTCATAGTTAGCGTTTAGCATATTAACTATGATCAAAGAATATGGATATAAAGAATACGCATCATGTAGAAGTAAAATTTCTTATGGCGGGTCGTAACATTACGACACGCTCTCATCAAATTCATTTCTTGATGAGAGGGAGGAAAACAGAAGGAAAATAAACACAAATAAAGAGCGTAACAATGTGTTGCTCTCATTGTACGTATGTACATGTGTATGTATTCTTGTGTTTTTTGATTTAGTTGTCGATCAGACTGCGACAAAAATACATGTGCTGCGGATGCTTTATCATTTTATTTCAGAATAACACTCGAAGAATATTTTGTGTTAAAAATGTTCTGCCATTAGCTGGGCGTATTTCATTTTTTTATTTTGTCTCAAAGTATAATTTTTTTAAATGCTTTGGAATGCTCGTTTTTTTTTAATAAAAAATGGTTTTTTATTCTTTTTATTTTTCTAAAAAACATGGCCTAATTTTTAAGCCAAAGATGGATAGCTTTATGTTCTTTCAATAATAAAATGGATTTTTTATTTTATATTTATCTAAAATTATTAAGCGAAAGATAGATAGAAAATAAAAATGGCGTATATTACTAACACTTTTATATGGCTGTAAATAAATAAATTCTCTCAACTTATTTTCTCTCTCTTACTCACTAATCCATAACCAAAGGCATGTGTTAACCTAGAGGAAAATTGTTAGTAAGAATTTCAAGTCTACTTATTAACCCAATGATATGTATATGTGATCGGAAAATATAGAAAAAAATTGTACTGCACTAAATCCCTAAAGACACCGTATTTAACTTGGAAGTATTCTTCCAAAAATCTAAATCATTTTTCATTGATATTAGTGAATACTACTGTGATATTTCTTTGGGTGTATCATTGAAGTCTGAAAAAAGCGACATGAACCTTCTTCTTTAAAAACTGACAAGATTTTTAACGCTCTTTTTAACGAACATTCCTGATGTTCGTGTCCTATGTGTGTAAAAAGCCGAAGATGTTCTTCCCCTGAGGGACATTGGTGCCGACGTCTGTTTTTAACACTAGAAAAATAAATAAAAAGTGGTCAAACAACAAAAACGCACGATGAGAACAACGCATTGTTACGCTCTTGGTTTCTGTAACCTTCCCTTCTATCTTTCCCTCCGCGCCATGAAATATTTTTGAAAAATATTCCAAAAAATGTTAAAATGCGCATTCTTTATACTTTATTTTCTTTGCTATGATGTATTATGTGATTAAACCAACACTATCATACAGGTATGGAAGTCGTCGTAGTCTAGTAGGTAGAGTGTTGGCTTATTAGACGTAAGCCTACGGTTCAAACTCCAGGTCAGACATCAAAACGAAATATGAAAAAATATTTCTTCGGCGGCTTCTTCTCAGCAGATTTCTGGCAAAAACTCTGAGAGTAAATAAAATTGACATGAAAAGTTTCTCAAAAATCTGTCCTTCGGAGGGACTGTAGGTCCCTTCACTCATGTATAAAACTAACACACACAACATAAGTGGTGTGAGCAGCTAGATCGTAATCCTGACTGAAGGGTTGTAATGACCAATTATGGAAGACAATTACTATGGAAGACATATAAACATCATACATACATCAATGATCACCGGATGAGTATTGCCGAAACTTCATGAGTAATTGTTAAGATTTTGAATTTTTTGAATTGTTAGATTTCGCTTTTGGTAGAAAATTTTGTCTTTCTAATGCCGTCTAGCGCGATCCAATTTCGCTTAAATCGAAGTACAGATTACGTAAGAAATTGGTGGAAATAATGAATTTCAAGAATTAAGAGTTATAAACAAAAATATAAATATAAAAAGTCCTGATAGAAATATTGTTAATAAATTCTCGCGTTCGATTGTGTTGTATTTGGTCACAAACCACAAACTTAATGCGAGGAACCAACAAATCTAGCCATTATTTTAGAAAAACATTACATATTCACTTTAGTAAGTGTAGATTGCATCACAATCATACAATTCAAAGGCAAATATATTTATTCCATATCGCAGTAGTCTAGTAGGTAGACTCTTGGCTTATTAGATGTGACGCCTTTGTCATGTCAGACATCTCCAACAAAACGAAATGTGAAAAAATATTTCTTCGGTGACTTCATCTCAGCAGATTTCTGGCAAAAACACAGAGTAAATGATTTGCATGAAAACTTTCTCAAAAATCTGTCATTCAGAGTCGAATTTAGACTTGTAGGTTCTGCCCCTCATGTATAAAATTGACACACACCACATAAGTGGTGTGAGAGACCTATTTTCTCCTGACTTAGAAGGTTGTACTGACGAATTATTTTATATGTATTCTGAGGCAAAACTAGTTATTTTTGACGATTGACGAAATATGTTGCACTATTACAAAGAGCCTTCATATTATTTTTAGGGCCATTATTACAACTTGTTGTTAAAGTTGGGTTTAGAAAAAAACCCAACTTTTTTCGTTATTACAATTTTCTGATAAATTAAAGTCCACTTTTTGAAAAATATGGCAGTGCCGGAGCAATATCGATAGCTTTTGCAAAATTAACACGTTCAGGCCGGCGCGTACCACCGGGTGTTCCGCGCTAGACTGCCACATTGGGTGACGTGTACTACCGATGGTACGTATTTGATTATGCTATTAGACGGTACGTAATACCAAATATTAGATCTTTAAAACTTCTACTGCCGAAAAAGAATACTTGAGTAGCATGTTTATGCCGCTTCTAGGTCACTTATTCCATACAAAATTTGGTGCATGCCTGCTTCTTCTTGTTCCTTTATTTTGCATTGCTTTTTAAACGAATGATTGGACGGACAGAATGAGTGTGTGCGTAACATGTAATGCGTATGATCGTTTTTTAATAGTAAATTCTTGGCACGTATTATCATACTCAATGCTGAAAAAATAGAAAAGGGATCTGCACCAATATAGTTGTTGTGTGTTTTTTATTTTTTTTGTATATTTAATTAGAAGGATCTTTAATTTTAAATGTGATAAGAAAGAGTAGGTTGGTTGTGCGGTTATTTATTATTTTTTGTGTGATTTAATTTGAAGGATCTGTAATTTTAAGATGATAACAAATTCTTGGCACGTATTATCATACTCAATGCTGAAAAAATAGAAATATAAACTGATAAGAAAGGGTGGGTTGGTTGTGGAGTTGTTTTTTATTCTTTTTTTGTATATTTAATTAGAAGGATCTTTAATTTTAAATGTGATAAGAAAGAGTAGGTTGGTTGTGTCTTTTTAGTTTTGTATGATTTAATTAGAAGGATCTGCAATTTTAAATTGATAAGAAATTCTTGTCACGTACTGCTCATGATAAAATGTAGAAGAAATTGTAAACGGATGTGCACCTGCATGATAGTTTTCTAGGAATAATAGATTCTTATCGCAGTTTAGTGTATACAGGATGAACACCTGCATCATCGTTTTCTATGAATAATAGATTCTTATCGCGGTTTAGTGTATACCTGCATAATAAATTCTTGTCACGTACTGCTCATGATCAAATGTAGAAAAAATAGAAATACAAACTGATAAGAAAGGGTAGTTTGGTTGTACATGTTCTTTTTTTGTAAACAGGATCACCTGCGTGCTAGTTTTTTTATATACCTAAATAGAAACATGATTGTGCATGTTCATTTTATTTGTATTACTTTTCAAACGAATGATTGGACGGACAGAATGAGTCTGTCTACGTTTCCTCATCTACATCCCAGAGTATAAATAGACTTGTTTTTAAGGATTTAGAAGTCATTCTTGTGCTAGAAATTGATAGCGAGTTGTGTGTTCAAATTTATAATTTAAAATAAAATAAAAAAAATGGCTAGTTTTACTTGTGAATTTTGTCTTAAAGAATTCAAGTTTAATAGATCATTAAGAAGACATCATAGACTACATCATGATGGATCATCCACATCAATAAAATGCATACCATGCAATAAATATTTCTCAAGCCAGTTAAATTATAATCAACACATTTTAACACATTCAAAGATTGGAGACGGAGGAGAACCATTTGATACAGTTAATTGTATCGAGTGTAATCAACGTATTCCAAAGACGAATTGGCACTATCACATTCGAACAAATGCACATAAATTTAATTGTGCTAACAAAGTTCGAAATGATAATGATGCTAATGATGATGATGAAGTAAAATGTGTAAGATCAGTGTTTAATAATAGAATTATCACATATGTTATTGAGAATAATGATGAAACGAATTTAATACCTGAGAACTTTTTATCGGGAATTAAATTCAAAGTGGCTAAGCTGTTAAATCATATGATCCAAAAACATGATAATATTAAATTCAATCTGGAGATATTTTGCGAATACATGCTGGTTAAAGAAGAGGAGAATTTATGTTATATTGAAATAAAATCACATCAAACGAAGATGGCTATAATTAATCTGTCATCATCAACTACAGATGATCTCCTCAATATTTACAAAACACAATGCGATGTTATTGTAAAAAAATGAGTGAATTCCAGGAACGTGATAGCGGATGGACATTAATACAAATATTACGGATCGAAATTAATATAAATAAATACCAGTGCATAAAAGGTTCGCAGTATATCCCTCTACCAACCCCAATACAAAAGAAACATGGATGCATCAATGTTCAAAATAACGATGAGTATTGTTTCAAGTGGGCAATAATATCAGCATTGTATCATGTTAATGACAATTCTAAAAGAACTACATTATATAAAATTAATAACATTAGTGATGATATTATCACGTTGGAAAATGGTATTGTTTTAAATTTTGAATACTTGACTTTTCCGCTACCAACGAATAAAATTAAAGATTTTGAAATGAAAAATCCCGATATTAGCGTGAACGTGTTTGGGTTGAATGATGACAATCATATAGTCGGTCCCTACTACTTCAGTATAAATGAAAAAGCTAAGCACGTTAATTTATTATTATTAGAAGATGGTGAGAGATTCCACTACGTATGGATTAAAAATATTTCAAGGTAAAACAATAATAATTTTGTGTTAAAAAAATGATATTAATATAAAATTGTTTCACTTTCCATTTAATTACAGATTAATAAACAGTCAATTAACAAAACATAAACATAAGATACATGTATGTAATACATGTTTAATACATTTTTATAGTGAAACGGCGCTGATCAAACACAAAGATGAGTGCAACAAAATTGTAACCAGACTACCCTCTGTAGACAATAATATCGTAAGTTTTAAAAATTTCAAAAAGCAAATGGATGTACCTTTTGTAGTCTACGCTGATTTTGAGTGTATTCTAGAGACAATTAATATTCAAAATTCAGCTAATGTTAAGTCAATACAAAAACATATTCCATTTGCGTATAGTTATTACATCAAATGTTCATTTAACAGTAGTTTAGATCAATTTAAAATGTACAGTGGTGATGATGCACCAAAACATTTCTTTGTAAATTTAGTTAAAGATTGTACAGATTTATATGTTAATTATTTAAGTATCGTGAAACCAATGAATACCTTAACACCTTCTCAACAGCTTAGACAGAAAGAGGATACAATTTGTCACATTTGCAAAAAAAAATTATCTCATGTAGATCGAGTAGCCGATCATTGTCACTTAACAGGTGAATATAGAGGACCGGCACATAACAAATGTAATTTAGAGTATCAAATAGCAAATTTTATTCCTATATTCTTTCATAATCTATCATCATATGATTGTCATTTGTTTGTGAGAGAACTCTCTTCTATTGAAGGTGATATAAATGTAATCCCCTTAAACAAAGAACTATATGTATCTATATCGAAAAAGATTAATGTAAATGAAAAAAATACTATAGAACTACGTTTTCTAGATTCTTGTCGGTTTATGCCATCAAGTTTGGAAAAACTAGCAGGATATTTGTCAGATAATGATCTGTTAACAGTAAAATCAATCTATCAAACTCCCAATGAATTTAGTTTAATGAAACGTAAAGGTGTCTTTCCATATGACTATCTGGATTCAGTCAACCGTCTTGAAGAAACAGGACTACCACCCCGATCATGCTTCTTTAATAAACTTACTAATGAGTCGTGTAGTGAAGACGATTACGAACACGCTGAAAATGTTTGGAATACATTCAAATGTAAGAAACTTTTAGATTATCTTCTATTGTATTTAAAAGTTGATGTCCTATTGCTTTGTGATGTATTTGAAAATTTTCGTAAGGTTTGTAAAAACATTTACAATTTAGACCCCTGTCAATATTATACTACACCCGGTTTATCCTGGGATGCAATGTTGAAAACAACTGAAATTGAGTTGGAATTATTGACAGATATCAATATGTACAATTTCGTTATGCGGGGTATTAGGGGAGGCATTGTTCAATGCAGTAAGCGACATGTGAGAGCTAATAATAAATATGTTAGTGACTATGATTCAACAAAAGAATCAAATTATCTAATGTATTTAGATGTAAATAATTTATATGGTTATGCAATGTCTCAATATCTCCCCTATAAAAATTTTAAATGGCTTGACAACTGTGACGACTTCAATATAACTACTGTAGAAGAAGATTCAGAATTTGGTTATATTTTAGAAGTGGATTTGGAATATCCAACTGTATTGCACGATCACCATAGTGATTTTCCATTCTGTGCTGAAAATAAGAAAATTGAGAATATGAAACATAGAAAATTAATAACAGACTTAAATGACAAAAAGAATTATATAATACATTACCGCAATCTTCAACAATGTATTCAACATGGATTAATTTTGAAGAAAATTCATAGAGTTCTGCAATTTAATCAATCGAATTGGTTAAAAAAATATATTGATGTAAATAACCATCATAGAACATTAGCTAAAAACACATTTGAACAAAACTTTTTCAAATTACTCAATAATGCGGTTTATGGTTAGACTATGGAAAATGTCGATAAGCGAAAAGACATCAAAATAGTAATTGGGTGGGAAAATAGAAGAAAACGATTAGGAGCCAGATCACTAATTGCGAAACCAAATTTTCATAGTTGTATTGAAATTACTAAAGAAATGGTTGCCGTTGAAATGAGTAGAGTGCGAACAGAATATAATAAACCCATTTATATTGGTTTTTCAGTTCTAGAATTATCAAAATGGAAAATGTATAACTTTCATTACGATTATATGAAGACAAAATATCTTGATAATATTAATCTCTGTTATATGGATACCTATTCATTTATATATGATGTGAAAACAAATGATATGTATGATGATATTAGAAATGATATTCCAACACATTTCGATACATCTGCTTATTCAAGAGAAAATTCATATAATTTCCCCTTGATGAATAAAAAAGTATTGGGAATGATGAAAGATGAATGTAATGGAAAAGTTATTAGGGAATTCATTGGTTTACGAGCTAAAATGTATTCCGTCAAAATAGATAGAGTAGACAAAGAAATAAAAAAAATTAAAGGCGTTAAAAATAGTGTAACAGCTAGACTAAGTATTAATGATTTTAGAAAATGTCTACTAGAGAAAAAGCTGTATCATGATTCTATGTATGTGTTTAGATCTAAAATTCATCAAGTATATACACAATATATAAGTAAATTAACTTTAAGTTATTTAGACGATAAGAGATTTATATGTGAAAATAATGTTGACACTTACGCCTGGGGACATTATAAAATAAAAAACCTCAGACTTAACAGTTTATAAGAAATTAAGTGTAAAAAATAAGAAAGAATGTAAACCTATCTATTTATCTACATAATAAAAATAAGAAAAAATGTAAACCTACCTATTTATCTACATAATAAAAATAGAAAAAAAAAAAAAACGTTTATCTGTTGTTTCATTTCAAATTTTGGTTCAGTTTAATATTTTTTAACATTTCCTTTAGAACAGCTCTTGTCTTTACAAGATCTTCTAACATTTTAGTATGGTAATTTCTAAACATTGTGATAATTTTTTCATATTAATTTTGATCTGCTTTGTATCTGTTCCCGATCTGCTTTATATCTGGACACGATCTGCTATGTATCTGATCACGATCTGCTTCGTATCTGCTCACGATCTACTTGGTATCTGGTCACTATCTGCTTCGTATCTGCTCACGATCTGCTTTATGTCTGGTCACGATCTGCTTTGTATCTGCTCACGATCTGATTTATACTTGATCATGATCTGCTTGATGTCTTATGTCTATATCTTTTGAATTTGGGTACGCTGTATCGTGCTTTCTACAAGCTGCATCCAATAAATTTATTCCTTTGCCTCCTCTTGCTAATCGTTTTTGAAGTTTTGTATCAGGTCCACAAAACTGATAACCAGGTAGATGGAATTCAACAGGTAATTTGTTTATTAAGTTGTTTAAAAAACCTCTTCCAATCTTACACTAATTAGAATTATTTTTTTTTTTGGTTTTAACTGTAGTTTATGACCATTTTTTTTCGTTACTTTCATATCTCTTCGTATGAAACAGTGGCTATACCAGCTACATCAGCTATATCAGCTATACCAGGTATACCAGCTATACATCAGCTATACCAGGTATACCAGCCATACAAGCTATACCAGCTATATCAGCTATACTAGCACGCTGTACTAGCTATCCTAGCAAGCTATACAAGCTATACCAGCTATATCAGCTATACTAGCACGCTGTACTAGCTATACCGCTATACCAGTTATACTAGCTATATCAGCTATACCAGCTCTATTAGCTATACTAGTATAGCTAATATAGCTGGTATAGCTAGTCTAGCTGGTTAGCTGATATAGCTGGTACTGCTGATATAGCTAATATAGCTGGTATAGCGGTATAGCTTGTATAGCTTGCTAGTATAGCTAGTACAGCGTGCTAGTATAGCTGATATAGCTGGTATAGCTTGTATAGCTTGCTAGGATAGCTAGTACAGCGTGCTAGTATAGCTGATATAGCTGGTATAGCTTGTATGGCTGGTATACCTGGTATAGCTGATGTATAGCTGGTATACCTGGTATAGCTGATATAGCTGATGTAGCTGGTATAGCCACTGTTTCATACGAAGAGATATGAAAGTAACGAAAAAAAATGGTCATAAACTACAGTTAAAACCAAAAAAAAAAAATAATTCTAATTAGTGTAAGATTGGAAGAGGTTTTTTAAACAACTTAATAAACAAATTACCTGTTGAATTCCATCTACCTGGTTATCAGTTTTGTGGACCTGATACAAAACTTCAAAAACGATTAGCAAGAGGAGGCAAAGGAATAAATTTATTGGATGCAGCTTGTAGAAAGCACGATACAGCGTACCCAAATTCAAAAGATATAGACATAAGACATCAAGCAGATCATGATCAAGTATAAATCAGATCGTGAGCAGATACAAAGCAGATCGTGACCAGACATAAAGCAGATCGTGAGCAGATACGAAGCAGATAGTGACCAGATACCAAGTAGATCGTGAGCAGATACGAAGCAGATCGTGATCAGATACATAGCAGATCGTGTCCAGATATAAAGCAGATCGGGAACAGATACAAAGCAGATCAAAATTAATATGAAAAAATTATCACAATGTTTAGAAATTACCATACTAAAATGTTAGAAGATCTTGTAAAGACAAGAGCTGTTCTAAAGGAAATGTTAAAAAATATTAAACTGAACCAAAATTTGAAATGAAACAACAGATAAACGTTTTTTTTTTTTCTATTTTTATTATGTAGATAAATAGGTAGGTTTACATTTTTTCTTATTTTTATTATGTAGATAAATAGATAGGTTTACATTCTTTCTTATTTTTTACACTTAATTTCTTATAAACTGTTAAGTCTGAGGTTTTTTATTTTATAATGTCCCCAGGCGTAAGTGTCAACATTATTTTCACATATAAATCTCTTATCGTCTAAATAACTTAAAGTTAATTTACTTATATATTGTGTATATACTTGATGAATTTTAGATCTAAACACATACATAGAATCATGATACAGCTTTTTCTCTAGTAGACATTTTCTAAAATCATTAATACTTAGTCTAGCTGTTACACTATTTTTAACGCCTTTAATTTTTTTTATTTCTTTGTCTACTCTATCTATTTTGACGGAATACATTTTAGCTCGTAAACCAATGAATTCCCTAATAACTTTTCCATTACATTCATCTTTCATCATTCCCAATACTTTTTTATTCATCAAGGGGAAATTATATGAATTTTCTCTTGAATAAGCAGATGTATCGAAATGTGTTGGAATATCATTTCTAATATCATCATACATATCATTTGTTTTCACATCATATATAAATGAATAGGTATCCATATAACAGAGATTAATATTATCAAGATATTTTGTCTTCATATAATCGTAATGAAAGTTATACATTTTCCATTTTGATAATTCTAGAACTGAAAAACCAATATAAATGGGTTTATTATATTCTGTTCGCACTCTACTCATTTCAACGGCAACCATTTCTTTAGTAATTTCAATACAACTATGAAAATTTGGTTTCGCAATTAGTGATCTGGCTCCTAATCGTTTTCTTCTATTTTCCCACCCAATTACTATTTTGATGTCTTTTCGCTTATCGACATTTTCCATAGTCTAACCATAAACCGCATTATTGAGTAATTTGAAAAAGTTTTGTTCAAATGTGTTTTTAGCTAATGTTCTATGATGGTTATTTACATCAATATATTTTTTTAACCAATTCGATTGATTAAATTGCAGAACTCTATGAATTTTCTTCAAAATTAATCCATGTTGAATACATTGTTGAAGATTGCGGTAATGTATTATATAATTCTTTTTGTCATTTAAGCCTGTTATTAATTTTCTATGTTTCATATTCTCAATTTTCTTATTTTCAGCACAGAATGGAAAATCACTATGGTGATCGTGCAATACAGTTGGATATTCCAAATCCACTTCTAAAATATAACCAAATTCTGAATCTTCTTCTACAGTAGTTATATTGAAGTCGTCACAGTTGTCAAGCCATTTAAAATTTTTATAGGGGAGATATTGAGACATTGCATAACCATATAAATTATTTACATCTAAATACATAAGATAATTTGATTCTTTTGTTGAATCATAGTCACTAACGTATTTATTATTAGCTGTCACATGTCGCTTACTGCATTGAACAATGCCTCCCCTAATACCCCGCATAACGAAATTGTACATATTGATATCTGTCAATAATTCCAACTCAATTTCAGTTGTTTTCAACATTGCATCCCAGGATAAACCGGGTGTAGTATAATATTGACAGGGGTCTAAATTGTAAATGTTTTTACAAACCTTACGAAAATTTTCAAATACATCACAAAGCAATAGGACATCAACTTTTAAATACAATAGAAGATAATCTAAAAGTTTCTTACATTTGAATGTATTCCAAACATTTTCAGCGTGTTCGTAATCGTCTTCACTACACGACTCATTAGTAAGTTTATTAAAGAAGCATGATCGGGGTGGTAGTCCTGTTTCTTCAAGACGGTTGACTGAATCCAGATAGTCATATGGAAAGACACCTTTACGTTTCATTAAACTAAATTCATTGGGAGTTTGATAGATTGATTTTACTGTTAACAGATCATTATCTGACAAATATCCTGCTAGTTTTTCCAAACTTGATGGCATAAACCGACAAGAATCTAGAAAACGTAGTTCTATAGTATTTTTTTCATTTACATTAATCTTTTTCGATATAGATACATATAGTTCTTTGTTTAAGGGGATTACATTTATATCACCTTCAATAGAAGAGAGTTCTCTCACAAACAAATGACAATCATATGATGATAGATTATGAAAGAATATAGGAATAAAATTTGCTATTTGATACTCTAAATTACATTTGTTATGTGCCGGTCCTCTATATTCACCTGTTAAGTGACAATGATCGGCTACTCGATCTACATGAGATAATTTTTTTTTGCAAATGTGACAAATTGTATCCTCATTCTGTCTAAGCTGTTGAGAAGGTGTTAAGGTATTCATTGGTTTCACGATACTTAAATAATTAACATATAAATCTGTACAATCTTTAACTAAATTTACAAAGAAATGTTTTGGTGCATCATCACCACTGTACATTTTAAATTGATCTAAACTACTGTTAAATGAACATTTGATGTAATAACTATACGCAAATGGAATATGTTTTTGTATTGACTTAACATTAGCTGAATTTTGAATATTAATTGTCTCTAGAATACACTCAAAATCAGCGTAGACTACAAAAGGTACATCCATTTGCTTTTTGAAATTTTTAAAACTTACGATATTATTGTCTACAGAGGGTAGTCTGGTTACAATTTTGTTGCACTCATCTTTGTGTTTGATCAGCGCCGTTTCACTATAAAAATGTATTAAACATGTATTACATACATGTATCTTATGTTTGTGTTTTGTTAATTGACTGTTTATTAATCTGTAATTAAATGGAAAGTGAAACAATTTTATATTAATATCATTTTTTTAACACAAAATTATTATTGTTTTACCTTGAAATATTTTTAATCCATACGTAGTGCAATCTCTCACCATCTTCTAATAATAATAAATTAACGTGCTTAGCTTTTTCATTTATACTGAAGTAGTAGGGACCGACTATATGATTGTCATCATTCAACCCAAACACGTTCACGCTAATATCGGGATTTTTCATTTCAAAATCTTTAATTTTATTCGTTGGTAGCGGAAAAGTCAAGTATTCAAAATTTAAAACAATACCATTTTCCAACGTGATAATATCATCACTAATGTTATTAATTTTATATAATGTAGTTCTTTTAGAATTGTCATTAACATGATACAATGCTGATATTATTGCCCACTTGAAACAATACTCATCGTTATTTTGAACATTGATGCATCCATGTTTCTTTTGTATTGGGGTTGGTAGAGGGATATACTGCGAACCTTTTATGCACTGGTATTTATTTATATTAATTTCGATCCGTAATATTTGTATTAATGTCCATCCGCTATCACGTTCCTGGAATTCACTCATTTTTTTACAATAACATCGCATTGTGTTTTGTAAATATTGAGGAGATCATCTGTAGTTGATGATGACAGATTAATTATAGCCATCTTCGTTTGATGTGATTTTATTTCAATATAACATAAATTCTCCTCTTCTTTAACCAGCATGTATTCGCAAAATATCTCCAGATTGAATTTAATATTATCATGTTTTTGGATCATATGATTTAACAGCTTAGCCACTTTGAATTTAATTCCCGATAAAAAGTTCTCAGGTATTAAATTCGTTTCATCATTATTCTCAATAACATATGTGATAATTCTATTATTAAACACTGATCTTACACATTTTACTTCATCATCATCATTAGCATCATTATCATTTCGAACTTTGTTAGCACAATTAAATTTATGTGCATTTGTTCGAATGTGATAGTGCCAATTCGTCTTTGGAATACGTTGATTACACTCGATACAATTAACTGTATCAAATGGTTCTCCTCCGTCTCCAATCTTTGAATGTGTTAAAATGTGTTGATTATAATTTAACTGGCTTGAGAAATATTTATTGCATGGTATGCATTTTATTGATGTGGATGATCCATCATGATGTAGTCTATGATGTCTTCTTAATGATCTATTAAACTTGAATTCTTTAAGACAAAATTCACAAGTAAAACTAGCCATTTTTTTTTTATTTTATTTTAAATTATAAATTTGAACACACAACTCGCTATCAATTTCTAGCACAAGAATGACTTCTAAATCCTTAAAAACAAGTCTATTTATACTCTGGGATGTAGATGAGGAAACGTAGACAGACTCATTCTGTCCGTCCAATCATTCGTTTGAAAAGTAATACAAATAAAATGAACATGCACAATCATGTTTCTATTTAGGTATATAAAAAAACTAGCACGCAGGTGATCCTGTTTACAAAAAAAGAACATGTACAACCAAACTACCCTTTCTTCTCAGTTTGTATTTCTATTTTTTCTACATTTGATCATGAGCAGTACGTGACAAGAATTTATTATGCAGGTATACACTAAACCGCGATAAGAATCTATTATTCATAGAAAACGATGATGCAGGTGTTCATCCTGTATACACTAAACTGCGATAAGAATCTATTATTCCTAGAAAACTATCATGCAGGTGCACATCCGTTTACAATTTCTTCTACATTTTATCATGAGCAGTACGTGACAAGAATTTCTTATCAATTTAAAATTGCAGATCCTTCTAATTAAATCATACAAAACTAAAAAGACACAACCAACCTACTCTTTCTTATCACATTTAAAATTAAAGATCCTTCTAATTAAATATACAAAAAAAGAATAAAAAACAACTCCACAACCAACCCACCCTTTCTTATCAGTTTATATTTCTATTTTTTCAGCATTGAGTATGATAATACGTGCCAAGAATTTGTTATCATCTTAAAATTACAGATCCTTCAAATTAAATCACACAAAAAATAAAAAATAACCGCACAACCAACCTACTCTTTCTTATCACATTTAAAATTAAAGATCCTTCTAATTAAATATACAAAAAAAATAAAAAACACACAACAACTATATTGGTGCAGATCCCTTTTCTATTTTTTCAGCATTGAGTATGATAATACGTGCCAAGAATTTACTATTAAAAAACGATCATACGCATTACATGTTACGCACACACTCATTCTGTCCGTCCAATCATTCGTTTAAAAAGCAATGCAAAATAAAGGAACAAGAAGAAGCAGGCATGCACCAAATTTTGTATGGAATAAGTGACCTAGAAGCGGCATAAACATACTACTTTCTTGAGAGTCAGGCTCTATTAAAAGCATTTATTTATAATAACAATTATAATTATTAACGTAATAATTGAGTACCTGTTCTATTTTCACGGTAAAAATGCAGAATATTTAGTGAGGATGAGAAGAATTCGCACAAAATTCACAAAAAACTTTACACGATACCGTTGCATTGTTGGACTGTCTACGCTGCATAATAGCTGATGTCCGATAGAGCATAAAGCACTAAGTACATCCGCCAGTGGACGACAAGCATGAGTTACAGGGCCGGCGTAACGTGTTATACTATGTTCAGACATGTACTTATATTGAGTAAATCGCAATGAACGGGCATTATTGATCTCAATATTTCATATAAAATGTCAATTAATTATTGCTCAGTAAATTCATAAATTGTTATAATATTGATTAAAACTTGAAATACAGCACTGTCATAAGTACATTCAGTGAGCATATTACAATTTTCCGAACACTTTCTATTGATATTTGACAACGCAAATATCAACAACGACAAACAAAAAAAAAAAATAAAAAAAAACAACGATCAAAACAAAAACAATGTTGTTGAAACAACCAGCTGTCAAATGAATATTGAATGAGCAGCTGAACTGCGTATATTGTCATGTCTAAACACTTAAAATATTGTAATCAATAAACCAAGCAAGTTCTTTTTAAAATGCAGTGGCCACGACGAGCTTCTTTTTTTGTTATGTTTGCTCATTTTTTTTATATTTGAAGTTGATACTTATTCACCTTATTCTTCAAAACAAATTATCTGCCCGTTAAAATCATGCCTTTAGTTAAAGGCAAATTATAATAATGGTGCTTAAATTTTAAAACATTCATCTCTTGCGATAGCATTGAAATAATTTTTTTAGTGTAAAATCTATGGACCGTTTCAAATGTATTTAACATGTAAGTAACACTGTGTAACATTTCGATTATAATTTGGTAATTATAACTTTTGCCTCAAGTGACTTAAAGTATTGTTACGTTTTTGCACTTTTTAAAAAGTTCGTAAGTATTTTAAGAGTTCGTTGATTGCAAATAAAATAAAAATAAATTTGTGTTTAGTTTCAATTAAATTCTTTATTGTTCGCACTATTTTATATGCCACTGTTCACAACTTGATGAATATAGCAACAATTGCTTTTTCGATATTCTTCTTTGATTACAACGCAGATTTTTTCAACGGCGATCTTCAAACCACGACTGTTCTCTTGCCTTTTTATATGCTCACGTAAACAGTCTGATGAAGGTTCTTGAAGTCGAATGTTCGCGTCTTCGCTTTCTCGAAAACTCTACTGCGATTTCATTGCTGTTTGTGTATTTTGTCGACATTGCTTGTTGTTGCGTTCTTGCTTACTTGTCTATCCCCTTTTCTTTTATAATGATTTTGTTGGTGTACTTGTAACAAGTTCTTTGCATTTGTTTGTGCAGCTTTTGCTCATTTTATTGTTAAACGATCTACACCGTTTCCATTTTCGTAACAATATTAAGAGATTTCATCGCAAAGCGTTTCATTATGTTGATCATAGGATGTCGTTCAAATATTTGCTTCTTATATTTCAATTCAATCATCTGTGAAAGCGTTATCAGAACAAATTGAAAGATTTCTTTAGATAAAGTTTATCTACCTTGTTCAATACGTATTATTTTTGAAAAATCAAATTTATTTTAAAAGAAAAATATCTCATGGTGTTCACATTTGTTTACATTCTCTATTTTATTCTCTATCATGTTTATTTATCTGTCTATACATACTGTCTCTTCTATAAGTATACTCATGCATATGTATGTATATTTGTCTAATAAAAGATAAATTTTATTATTATTTTTATTTGTCCTTTACAGGAAGTGACATTTAAGGATGAATACGAATAGAAAAATTTCATTTCATATGACTTAACCCTTAAATGGACATGTAAGAATAGAAAATAATTTAATTATGAGGTTATTTCGTCGTCAAGCTAGAAGAGAGTTTCTAATTAGATCGGGCGGCTGCCTACTTTAAAGTCTGCGTTCCAAACCAAAGGGATCAGCAATGGATGTTGCTTCCGAATTTATGTGACCACCATGTCGGATATTGTATTCAATATCTTGTGTAACTATACTTACGCCAATATCACGTTGTAAATCATTGGTGTCTTTACGATGCATCTAAGTACTTCGTTTGGAAAACATTGTGCATTGCCACAATTGTGCCCCATAGGTATACATAGGATTCAGTATTTCATTATATATCTTCGATTTATTATCCATTTTAATTGTAATTCTACAATTTTAATTTTAACATGCTCGCTCCAACGTAACTTTGCATACAGTGTCATAACAAGATATTGTAACGTTTATACCTTATTAAAAACGTTTAAGATATGAGTTCGTTGATTGGATGCCAAATAAAAATAAATTTGTGTTTAGTTTCAATTAAACTCTTTATTGTTCGCACAATTTTGTGTTCCACTATTTACAACTTGATGAATATAACAATAACTTGCTTTATTCCTTACACAAATGTTCGGCAGATCTTTACAACGACGATCTTCAAACCACGACTGTTTTCTTCACACGCAACGCGTCTTCACACAAGACTGACTGAATTTTTACTACCCGCTGCCTGCTTTGTCTTGCCTTTTTATATGCTAACGTAAACAGTCTGATGAAGGTTTTTAAAGTAGAATGTTCGTGTTTTCGCATTCTCGAGAATTTTATTGCGACTTCATTGTTGTTTGTGTATTTTATTCACATCGCTTGTTGTTGCGTTCTCGCTTATTTGGCTACCTCCGTTTCTTCATACCGATGTTGTTGGTTTACTTGTAAGAAATTCGTTGTATATCTTAGTGTAGCTTTTGTTAATCATGTTAATGTTAAACGATGTTCCCATTTCCGTAACAATATTGTTGCGCAAATCGAAACGACTTAATATCGTTTAACAACAAAAACGCTAAACGAAAGCCACACGATACAAATACACACTAACACTAAGAATATAATGAACGTGTTGATTATCTAAAGCTGCACACACACATATGTACAACAAACCTGGTTGCTCTTGGTACCAACAACAACATGTATGTAACAAAAAGGGATAGACAACACTAGACAGGCCACTCTAAGATCGTAGCCGTAGAATGTAGTCACAGTCGTTCCAACTACTTCTGGCGTATCATGAGAACATTCATCCTCGTATTTAAGGCGAAATCATAAATGAATCTGTTTAAAAATTTCAACTGGTGTTACCTCGGGCACTGTAAAGACACCGTGACCGTTAACAGTGTTGATTTTATGCATCACAGATGGCGGAATAGCAATAAGAGAGACCACACCAGTAAGATATCTGGAAAACATTTCAGTTTTTTGGCTATTTGTCCTGGCCAGAATTTCCATCATTTGTGTTGAGTCTCTTTAAGTTCTTCGTTGATTTCATTGCTTAAACCTGAAAATTTTGTTCATTATTTTTGGATTTCTGAGTTAAATTCGTGTGTCATTCTATTAAGCCACAGGAAATCTAGATCGTTGCCATATCTTTCTCAATCATCTTTTTTATTTTATCACCTCTCTTGTATAAGCGGTGTACAAAATAACGCGTTGCTTGTCAAGAGGGTCCGCAGTGCTTTACCACTCATTACGCTAAATTTTTAAATTTCGTCATTTAATATTTATAGCGAAAGATAGTAGCCATTCACAAGATTTCAATTCTATATTACACGTTTCCATTTTTGGGTTAAGTTTTGAGCAGTACATTGTCAAAAAGGGATTTTTTATTTCCGTTCTTGGCTCGATGTATCTGGGAACATTATCCAACAGGAGAAGAAATAATTCTCCGGACATGGATGCACAAAATATGCAGGAAGTAAATATTTCTCAGTCTGTAGCGAAGAGTTAGTGATAAAATTTGAATGTATGTAGTATTTTTAGATAAGAACTTAATTTGCATGATAAATTTCAGAACATTGATCAAATGAAACTTAAAAAATATAAATCCACCAATGCACATTCAAACAGTCGTACAGTGGAAAAGATAAAAGTGGAATATTCCAATATATTATAAGGCATATGGTCTTCCGACACTTTGTTATCAATAATAATACAAAAATAATAATGAGGTGGAAATACTTATCAGTGTATGCAGGTAGAAATTAGAGTACAATTTTGATTCTCTTGGCTACTTGTGATTTTCGAAAATGTAAGTAAAATGGTACATATCTTGACCACGCCGACGCCTTCTCTTAAACAGCTTAGCTAGGAACGTATTAAATACAATAATAAATATTATTACGAAAATGGAAACGGTATACATCGTTTAACATTAAAATGAACAAAAGCTACACAAACAAATACAACGAACTTGTTGCAAGCAAAACAACAACATCAGTATGAAAGAAAAGGGTATAGACAAGAAAGCGAGATCGCAACAACAAGCAATGTGAACAAAATACACAAACAACAATGATGTGACGATAGAGTTCTCGAGAAGGCGAAAACCCGAACGTTCGACTTCAAGAACTTTCATCAGACTGATTACGTGGGTATACAAAAAGGCAAGGCAAAGCAGACAATTCTGGTTTTATGGGTTTACCAATGTTGTTTTCTTATCAGAAGTTTGTGAAGAAGTGTTTTTTATAAAAAATTTTCCTTTTGCTACAAATACATTAAATCTAAAACATACAGACCAAAGTAACAATAATTTTTATCATATTTGTTACAACGCACTTTCAGTTCAGAATTAGTTGTGATCAGTATTAAAGTTTCAATAGAGCTACTCTGTCGGTACATTTAAAGATTATTCCCGATCTAATTGAAGTTGTGCAGAGTCTATGAGGAATAAAAGATTGGTTGTGCAAAATCAATTTAAAACATATTAAAACATGTCATCACATGGACTGTGTGTAATCAAGCACGAACCTCTGCGAACTAAACTTATCATCAGGATATGTGTAACCGGGGGCCACTTTCTCGTTAAAAGTTCGGAAGCTATGAAGTTTCTAAGCTAGGCTTTGGTAAAATTAATATAAAATTAATATAAATCCATAGCTGGCCATATGTTCATATGGCCTCAAGTTCGTTAATTACAACATCTCTACTTGGCAGTAGAAGAAATGAAATTAGACAGCCTCGTAGAACACTTTCTTGGCAGCGATTTTATGGCACAGCACAAATGTAGTCTGTGAACAGCTTGTGATAATATATGAATTTGGTAACACTTTATTACAAATTTAGATTTTTCGTGAAAGCTACGCTTAAAATGTTAAATTTAATTTTAAAATGTCGATAAAAGTTTACTTGGGAGATTTCTTTTGAGTCAATCGATTCCAAGTAAGTTATTTGAGTGGAGAAGAATACTAATAAAATAAATAATCAATGGCTAGAACCAGATGTGGTCTAGTAAGTAGTGTGTTGGATTATTAGACGTGAGGCCACGGTTCAAACCCCAGGTCAGGCATCTCCAACTAAACGAAATATGAAAAAATATTTCTTCGTCGAGTTCCTCTCAGCAGATTTCTGGTAAAAACTCTGAAAGTAAATCAAATTGCCATGAAAAGTTTTTCAAAAAAAAGTCGTTCGGAGTCGACTTTAAACTGTAGGTCCCACCACTCATGTATAAAATTAACACACACAACATAAGTGGTGTAAGAAACTAGGTCGTAATCCTGATGTAATGACCAATTATGTATGTATGTATGTATGTAATCAGAAGAGTTCCCCTGTTACACACCGGGAATGGTTTCAAAAAAATGTAGAATGAGACGTATAATGAGACGACGTAAAGCCAACCTGGTTAAAAATCTGTGTAATTGCCGGATATTGAACATTTTCATTGAATACTTTTGATACCTAAAAAATTAATGAAAAAGAAATTATAAGAATATCTGCTGACAATACAATAGAGTATGTAAATATCGGTTTTTAGAACTTAATATCACAAAACCAAATCTGCTAATAGAAAACTTATGCAAGTTATGGAAACAGCATGAAAATGCTTAAAACTTTGCTAAATAGGTTTCATTGAACCTAAAAATTATTTGCTGACGGAACTGTGCTAAATAGGTTTCATTGAACCTGAAAATTATTTGCTGACGGTTAATAAAATGTTTAAAGAAAATTCTTTTCAAATAGAATTGCTGAACATTAAAAATACGATGACAATAATTATGTTGCAATTCATTATTATGTTTTTTTTTAACGAATTGTGCTTCTCATTAGGTATAAGTATGATATTTAGAATTAAGTAAGAGTTAGTCAGTATGTAGTCAGTAAGTAATCAGCAAGTAGTCAGTAAGAAGTGGACATTAAAAGTAAAAAAATAAAAATAAAGAAAAAAATATATTTTTTTTAATAAAACCAAAAACAGACAATTTAATTGGGGGCTCAACCGGGATCCTTTAAAAAAAGGGTCCAGAAAAAAACAAATAAGTATCCTTTAGGAAAAGGAGAAAAAATTTCTTAAATAAGTATCCTTTTAAAAAAAGGAGAAAAAAAAAATAAATAGTGAACAATTACAAAAAATAATACAGTGAACAATAACAGAAAATAAACAGCGAACAATAACAAAAAATGAACAGTGAACAATAACAAAATACAGTGAACAATAACAAAAAAATACAGTGAACAATAATAAAAATAATGCAGTGAACAATAACAAATAACAATCCTGCAATCATCAACAAAAAAACGGCAACAAAACTCTAAATAAAAGGAATTTTTTTTAAAAAAAAATCTAATAAAAATTCTACAGTGAAAATTCTGCAATCACCAACTATAAAAAACGAACAACATCAAATAAACAACTCTGCAAAAAATATCATCCTAATAAACAGCAATTAAACAACACGGTATCCGCATCTGAGGAAGGAAATCATCATTGAAGAGGCCATCTGAAGTCGAGAATTTTAAATGTAAGATTATTTGATAAGATTTTTATGTTTTATTTTCAATATAAGTTGATATTCAATCATATTCAATCATCTTCCCTAAGATTAAATCATAATTGTGTATAGACATTCCATTAGTTTTTATAAATGATTCTTATATTAGCTTTTATGTAATGTACGGAAATTAATAAAAAACCTCTTTAATTGCATTTGCTTTTAAGATTAATTTTTCTGTAAAAAAAATAATATTATTTAAGTCATATAATTTTGTATTCTGTGTATTAATTGTGAGGCAAAAAACTGGCTCATTTAGTAGAAAGTGTAGTAGAAAATTTAACGGACGAGGAATTGAAATATTTGACTAGTAACAAGACACTAGATATAGTTGACGAGGAATTAGAAGAGCTAGAAAGAAAATATAGTATAGAAGACTCAGTTGACGAAATTACTGGACTGTTTAGGAATATGACAACAAACAGAATGGACACAGAACAGGTTTTACGACTAGTTACACAGTCTACAGCACCACTTCTAAGGGAGTTGGAATTGCTGAGGGAAAATTTTAACAGACTTACAGTCACAAATACTGTTACTGAATACAGACAGGAAATTATTGACGAAACCAAAAGATGTGACGAAAGTTTGGACATTATTAAATCCCTTCCAAGTTTTAATGGGAAGGATAATTCATATGTGAGTTGGCGAGAAGCAGCAAACAATTCAATGAGCCTTTATGTTAGGGGTAGTCGTAGGTACTTCGCGGCATTGACTATTCTACGCAATAAAATATTAGACGACGCAAATGACACTTTGACAAATCATGCTACGGTACTCAATTTTGATGCTATTATAGCTCGTTTAGATTTTGCCTATGCCGACAAAAGGCCAATTCATATTATTGAACAGGAATTAAGTGTTATGAGACAGGGTTCCTCGACTATATTAGATTACTATAACGAAGTGAATAAAAAACTGACTTTATTAATAAATAAGACGATAATGACTCACGGTTCGAATTCTGATTTGACAAATGAATTAAATAATAAAAATCGTCAATATGCTCTTAGGGTTTTTATTACTGGATTGAACCCACCATTAGCAAATATTCTATTTTCACTGTCACCTTCTGATTTACCTAATGCCTTAGCCAAGGCTCAGGAACTAGAATCTAATCATATTAGGGCTAATTTTGCGGTACAATTTAACAGAAATCAATTCAATAACCAAAGTGCAAAAAATAACCAAAATGTTTTACGTTTTCCTCCCAGAAATCAAAACAACAATTCTCAGTACCGAAATAATCAACACATACGTCAGGCAAGGCCTGAGCCGATGGAAATCGGTAGTTCGGCAAATCTTGCTGTGAACACAAATAGAATTCCACAAAATGGACATACTCAAAATTACGCTCGAGGACCACAATTCGGTCAATGGCAACAACGACCACAAAACTCCAATCAATTTTTTCAAAGACCTCAATTTAATCCTGGCTTAAAAAGACAACAGCCAAGTGGACAGTTTAGTTCTCAACCAAATAATAAGACACAAAGAATAAATAATTTAAACGAAACTGCTTTTTTAGACGTGACCCCGGATTGCCCTATATCATCAGAACAGGAGCATCCGGAAGAACTTACAGAATTTTAATTGACAGTGGGGCAACTAGTTGTTATTGCAGCCCAAATGTCCTTACTAAGAGGAAAAAATTAGTAGTTAAAAAGAGAGTTAAAACTATAAATGGATTCACTATTATTGACCATTTCTATGAAGCAAGACTTTTTGGTATAACTGAAAGATTCTATGAAATTCCCAACTTAGAATCTGATTTGTTAATAGGATATAATTTTTTGAAAAAAGCTAATATTAAACTTGACTTTGAAAATGGCACAATTACTTGTGGCAATAAAACGGATACATTTTTAAATTTTAGTAAACCTGCGTTAGCATCTAGTAGGACTATTAATTATAATAGAAAGGAAGATGAGAAAAATATTATAAATAAAATTACCAACTCAGGAAATAATCTTGAGTACAAACCTTATGAAGATGATACTTTCAATTGTGAGGAAAATACGATTGATAGATTGGAATGTGAAATTCGCAAAAAAATAGATAATTTACATTCAAAAATTAATACAATATTACCATTTAGAACGGATATTAAAGCTGAGATACGTACAATTGCTGAAACTCCTATATGGAGTAAGCAATATCCCTATCCTCTCTCAGTAAATTCATTCGTAAATAAAGAAATACAAAAGCTATTAAATAATGGAATTATACGTCCTAGTAAAAGTCCTTACAACTCCCCAATATGGGTAGTGCCAAAAAAAGGAATTAATGAAGATGGGACAAATAAAATGCGAATGGTTATTGATTATAAAAAATTAAATGAAAACACTATATCACATAAATATCCGATACCGGATTGTAATGTTATACTGTCTAATTTGGGAAAAGCAAAGTACTTTTCCACCATTGATCTCGAATCCGGCTTCCATCAAATCTTAATGAAACCGGAGGATATTGAGAAAACTGCATTTTCCATAAATAATGGAAAATATGAATTTGTTAGACTACCTTTTGGATTAAAAAATGCACCAAGCATTTTCCAAAGCGCCATGGATAATATTTTAAGGGACTATATAGGGAAATTTTGCCATGTCTATATAGATGATATAATAGTTTACTCTGAAAATTTAGAAGAACATAAGAAACATTTAAATATGGTAGTCCAAAGACTTAAGGATTCTAATATGAAAATCTCCTTGGAAAAATCGAAATTCTTTAAGAAAGAAGTAGAATTTTTGGGTTATATTGTTGCCCATGGAATAATTAAAACCGATCCAGGTAAAATAGAGACTATAGTAAACTACCCTGAACCTAAAACTCTTAGACAGTTGAGAGGATTTCTTGGTATAACTGGGTACTACAGAAAATTTATAAAAGATTATGCTAAAATTTCAAAACCACTAACAAAATACCTTACAGGAGAGAATGGAAGAATTTCACAATGTCCAAAAAGACAGCAATAGAATTCGATTCAGAGGCACAAACCGCTTTCAATAAATTAAAAAAATTGTTAACTAACCAGGTTGCTTTAACGCAACCTGACTTTAATAAAAAGTTTACACTGACAACTGACGCATCTAACGCAGCAGTTGGAGCCGTCCTAACCCAAGAGGGCAAACCTATAATTTTTATCTCAAAAACACTGACTTCTACTGAACAAAATTACGCTGCAAATGAGAAAGAGTTATTCGCTATAGTTTGGTCGTTAAAGACCTTGAGAAATTATTTGTATGGTGTTTCAGATTTGGAAATACATACTGACCATCAACCATTAACATTTGCCATATCTTCTAGGAATCCAAATGCAAAACTTAAAAGGTGGATGTCTTTTATAGAGGAGTATTCCCCGAAGTTTGTTTATAAACCGGGTGCGACAAATGTTGTAGCGGACGCACTTTCTAGACAGGTCTTGAATAATATTTCTGACGATGAGTCTTTACATAGTACACAACATTCTGCCGAAAGTAGTGAGGAATTCACTATTAAGGAAACTTCCAAACCACTTAATGAATTTAAACAACAAATTCTCTTAAGCAGGGCCAATTTCACATATTATGAATCACTTACTCAATTTAATAGAATTAGACACATTATAGAATTCGATACGAGGGAGAATCTCAAGAACAAATTGAAAGAATTCTTACGACCAAATTTGGTGACAGCGATACATTGTTGTCTTGAAGATCTATATGAGTTTAAGGAAACAATAAAAGGAGTATTTACCAACAAGTTTGTTTTTACAAGAATCTTTGCAATCGATATTGTTAATGTTGATGACCAAAAGGCCATTATTAAGGAAACTCACACTAGGGCACATAGAAGTTCTAAAGAAAATCATAAACAAGTTTATAAACAATATTATTGGCCCAGGATGATAGATCATTTTAAGGAGTTTATTAGGCATTGTGATATTTGCAATAAAGCGAAATATGATAGGAAACCAACTAAGATTCCAATTGGAGAGGCTCCAATTCCTAGCAAGGAGGGAGAGTTCCTTCACATTGACATTTTTTATGCCCAAAATTTGAAATTCCTTACATGTATTGACGCTTATTCAAAATTTCTCGTAATAAAACAAATAGAAGACAAAACAAATTTAGGCGAAAAAGTATTGGACATTTTACAGACTTTTCCTGCAGCAAGGAAAATAACGTTAGACAATGAACCAGGCTTTAAAACACCTACATTCCAATCCTTAATGCAAAGATTAAGAATTCAATTATATTTTGCTGACCCTAGGCACAGTACTACTAACGGTCAGGTAGAAAGAGCACACTCAACCCTGATCGAAATAGCAAGATGTTTAAAACAAGAATATCACCTTTTAGACACTGTTGAGATTTTTCATAGAGCAGCTCAACAGTATAATCTCACCATACATTCAGTTACAAACGAAAAACCATTTGAAGTGTTTCACAATAAAGTTAATCATGAAGATCTGCGTAATAAATTATTGGAAGCTCAGGCTAGAATGATACGAAGAAATAACCCTACTCAGATCAGAACATTTGAGGAAAATGAGGAAGTTTATGAAAAATTAATTGGACAAAGGGATAAATTACTTCCACGCTATAAAAAACAGAAAATAAAAGAAGACTTAGGAAATAAGGTTAAAGTTTATAGTAGAAATAGAATTATTCATAAGGAAAATATAAAAAATTAATTTTATCTTACAGAAAATGTTAAAGTTGCTTATTTTGCTGGCCACACTCACGAACTGCAGACCTGAGGTCCAGATACTAGACTATTCAAATTCTCAATTAATTTCAATACACACAGGACTAACAAGATTGCAGGACGGAAATTTTAAATTGATACATTCTATAGATTTGGACAAATATGAACAAGTAATTACGAATTTAAAAGAGGAAATTCGAAGGAAAATACCTTCAAACAACTTCATACTTCCAATACTCGACCATGAAATTGAACAGACGCGACTGCAATTAAACAATATGAGACCAAGACAGAAACGTTCACTAGACATTATAGGGACAGCTTGGAAATGGTTGGCAGGAACACCAGACCATGACGATCACAAGATAGTAGTTGACAAAATAAATAATATGTTAGAAAACACGAACAGACAACGGATAATAAATAGGGATACCGTCACAAGACTAAACCTAATGACTAATGTGACAAACGCAATCTTAAAGAAAATTCAGACTGAAGACGACTTTAGAAAGGAATTTGAACAAAATTTGATTTATAGATTAAAATTAATAAAAGAAGAAATATTGAACATTCAATATGCTCTACAATGGGCCAAAGCAGGAGTTATAAATACCTTTATTTTGTCCGAGCCAGAAATTGACGAAATAAAAAGGCAATTGGACTATGAACAATTCCCATATTCCAATATCGATGAGGCTTTAGAATTTTCAGATATTAGAATTGCCTCAAGCAATACAACAATTATTTATATAGTAAATTTGCCTACTATTAATAAACAAATTTGTGAAAATATTTTAATTAAACCATTAAAAAGACAAAAAACTATAATAAAAATTGGAAATGAAAATATTGTTAAATGTAAGAATGAAATCTTTGAAATGAAAACTGATTGTAAAACCTATAATAAGCTATCAATATGTAACAATAGAAATCTTTTAAATATTACAAACACAAATTGTATTCCAAAATTATTATCTAGTGAGAATCACAATTGTACAATTATAAACAATCAGCACGTTCCAACCATTGAAGAAATAAAACCTGGAATAATCCTGTTGAATCAATACAATGGTTCTGTAAGAATCCCTGACGCCAAACCATGGAATTTATCAGGAAGCTTTTTAATAAAATTCCATAATACCACAATTAATTTAAACGGTATTGATTATCTTGCAGTGGAGGTACATGATTGGAAACCGCTTCCACCCATTCTGCAATTAACATCAAATAAAACAGATGTTGAGGAAATTCTTTCTCTTCAAATGATGAAAGAGGTCCAGTTGAACAATGTTCAAGAATTAAGCTCATTATCAACCGAAGGAAGAATTGAGTTTTCTTTTAACATAATACTTTCGATAGCAGTAATCATAATTATTATTTACACTATATGGAAGCAAAAAGACAAAGTAAATTCTACAACCACTAATCAAGGAACTAAGAAAACAACTCTACATCCTGAGGATCCGCCTGATAGGAAAGAAGTTATTAGAACATTAAAACAAATTCTCCAAAACGATTCAATCGGGACGATTCATCTAACAAAAGGGGGAGTTATGGAAACAGCATGAAAATGCTTAAAACTTTGCTAAATAGGTTTCATTGAACCTAAAAATTATTTGCTGACGGAACTGTGCTAAATAGGTTTCATTGAACCTGAAAATTATTTGCTGACGGTTAATAAAATGTTTAAAGAAAATTCTTTTCAAATAGAATTGCTGAACATTAAAAATACGATGACAATAATTATGTTGCAATTCATTATTATGTTTTTTTTTAACGAATTGTGCTTCTCATTAGGTATAAGTATGATATTTAGAATTAAGTAAGAGTTAGTCAGTATGTAGTCAGTAAGTAATCAGCAAGTAGTCAGTAAGAAGTGGACATTAAAAGTAAAAAAATAAAAATAAAGAAAAAAATATATTTTTTTTAATAAAACCAAAAACAGACAATTTAATTTGCATAAGTTGAGTAACATTTCATCTACCACTTCTAGTGAAAGTAGTGAAATAATGGCATATAATAGGAATGTCATCAATTGGTTAATTAATTCCAAATATTACAATGAAATACTAAATAAAAACCACATTAAATATTAAAAACTCATGAATTTAAGAATTTCAAGATTTTAATTACTGAGGTTTTTCAGGAAATCAGTCGAAAAAGTGAAATTGGACTTGACACTTGACACTGTACAACGACAGAAGAAACACACAAAATTTCATTCAAACTAAACCCTAAAATAATGTAAGGAAAAAAAAAACGTTGACAATTTAAAATGATGCAACAGAAAATGTGGCAATTGATTGTTACTCGGAAATAAAAAATATTTGTATTTAGCCTGTTGCCTGTTGCTGCACGATTGCTGCTACTGCCCATTTATTGTATGAATCCATCTGTGGGTTAGTAATGTAATACCCAGGAATTTGCAAAATAAAATCCTGGCAAAACGAATATAAAAGAAGAATTTTTTCTCTCCGTCACCAAAGCGCATGCCTGATGAGCATTGGAAATATTATTGGAAATCCTCCTGCCATAAGGGGAAAAATGTATTTGATAATCTCATTTGCCAGTGTTTGCTTTCTATTCCGTATTTTATCCATTAATAATTAGATGTACGTATGTACGTTGAAGTTTGTTGCGGTTCACACACAAACCTTTTGATGCGTTGCATGATTAGCAATAAGTTGGGTTTCAATTGTTAAGGGCGTGAAAGGATATCGACAGGTTAAAAACAATATTAAAACGGATAAAATCTTAAACACAAACTAAATGCTCTCTTGGAAGAGAACGAACTAAAATAAAAGCTCATATTAATATTAATATTATATGTTTGGGACACTATATTCACAAAGACGTTTTATATAATTTCATATATAAATGCACAAGTATTGGAGATAAGTTGTTAGACACTATGAGAAGCTATTGGGGAACATTAGAGGTGAGTACGGGTATAGTGCTGCTACAATCAATTTGCCTTTTAATGCAGTTCTTGAGAATGTTCTGCAGCTATAAACAGTTTTATTTGCAAAGATTATTCCATTTGCATAAAACAGTTTATTTCCTTGTAAACCTTGTCAATGCATGTGCTTTGGACATTAACACTGATATTTTCTCAGGCCTTAGAAGAAAACTAAAAACATTTCTAATCTGAAGAAGTTTAATTAATAATTTTAACTACAGCCACAGATTACACAAGCCTGCGATGGTTTTCCACTTAAAAAACTAATTAGCAATTTGGATACGTATTAGGTATTAAGCTACGAAAAAAAATACTAAAAAAAATCCATCACGTAAATTTTCGGAGAAAATTACATTTAATTTTTCCTAGTATTTCCCCGTATTACTAGTGTTAATTTCAAATTTATTTAATAGCGCTTTAATCCAAATAATTGGAGACTTTTCATAAATTCTTCTAAACGAGTTCTTAAAGCAGTATTACTGCATAATGATAACAATTATGCTTCTTTGTCGGTCGGTCATTCCATTCATTTGAAAGAATGTTTTGAAAATTTAGAATTCATATTAACAATAATAAAGTACTCGGATCATGGTTGGACTATATGCGGCGATCTAAAAATATCGAATATGCTTCTTGGTCAACAAGGAAGGTATACAAAATATTTCTGCTTCCTTTGTGAATGGGATAGTAGAAATAGAGCACAACATTGGATCAAAGAAGACTGGCCAAAAAGAGTATCATTAACCCCTGGAAATAAAAACGTTATGAAAGAGGCGCTAGTTGATCCGTTAAAAATTCTGCTACCTCCACTCCACATTAAATTAGATGTTATGAAGCAATTTCTGAAGGCACTACCTAAAGACATAAATTTAAGTATTAATCGGATGCAAAAATTGAAGAAGGAATTTTTGTCGGGCCAGAGATAAGGAAGTAAATGCAAGACGATAAATTTGAAAAAATCATGAATAAAACCAAAGAGAACGTTTGGAAATCATTTAAAGCGGTAGAGAAACAACTACCATAACTGGGTGGCAATATGAGTATAAAGTTGCATTATGTGCTTGACTTCTTACTTGAGAATCTTAGTGCCGTAAGTGAAAAACAAGCTGAGCGTTTCCACCAAGATATTATGGTTAGGGAGTGCAGATACCAAGGAAGGTGAAACGCAAACATGATGGCAGACTACTGCTGGATGTTGAAGAGAGATAAACCACATAGAAATCATAATAGAAAGATATTGAAGAGCAGTTTTGAGGGATGCAGAATAAAATACCATAAATAATTTTGATTTATTTAACGTGTTTAATTTAAAAAAAATTCTAAAACACACATGTCATCAATAAAAAAAATTCGATATGCTAGAAAAAAAAAACAAAGTTGCATTTTAATTTAACATACATACCTAGATAGTTAAAAAAATAACATAATTGTTGGAAGGGGAAAATAAAAGTAGAATTTTGCAGGCCTGTGTTATTTATAACTAAATTGTTGAAAGTCGTTTGTTTACACGCAGTGAATGCATTGCTGCGACTGATTCTGTCGTTTTTACTTCAGCCGTTGAAAAGTGTTATTGGGATGGCTTGTTAAAGTAGATTATATTTCGTAAGCGTTCAAAAGCAAATCTTTTACACTTTCCCAAAATTTCGACAAGAGAACGTAGGCTTGTAAAATTTTTTATAAACATTTACCTTAATTTCATACCAATTGCATACAATTTGTTTAAACGCATAACAGATTTACGAAACATATTTATTTTAGCAAAGTTCATAATAATTGTATGACTTTTATTATAAGTTAATGTGGATCAAATTTATAATTTCCGTTCTCTAACACTTTTTTCTCTTTTAATCTAAGACAAGCACTCAGAGTGTGCTAAATTTTCTTTTTTTTTCTCAGTGCACAAAAATGAATGATGCTTAAATATTGGAGATTATTTTTTTTTTCAGATATTTGATC
This sequence comes from Sarcophaga variegata, assembly GCA_932273835.1. NCBI lineage: Eukaryota > Metazoa > Arthropoda > Insecta > Diptera > Sarcophagidae > Sarcophaga > Sarcophaga variegata. The sequence goes on from OW026359.1 coordinate 76,728,366, forward strand.
TAATACGAGTTAAAAAACTTTTTTTTCAACAAATTTCTTTTTACGGATTTTAAATATTTGTCTTGAATTTTATAGAGCAAGTGCATACATAAGTAATGGGTCGTTACAACCCTTTCAGTCAGGATTTCAACCGAGCTTCTCATATCACTTGTGTTGTGTGTGTTATTTTATAGATGAGCGGCGATACCTACAGTTTGAAGTCGACTCCGAACGACAAATTTTTGAGAAACTTTTTCATGGCGATTACATCTATTCTCCGTTTTTTGCCATAAAACTGCTGAGAGGAAATGGCCGAAGAAATTGATTTTTTTTCATCTTGTTGGAGATGTCTGACCTGGTGTTTGAACCGTGGCCTTACGTCTAACAAGTAGACACACTACCTACTACACTAATGCGACTACAAATATAGCCAATAGGGAGAGATTTTTCGACACATGTACAAAGCGTTTTATTTCTTTTGATATACATAGTTAATGAATTAAAATGTATAGTTACGAAATAAATTCTTAAGTGAACTAAAAATGTTAAATACTGTTTTCATCTGATTCTCTTTTTATATAATTGTTTCACCAAATTTTTGGGCCAATTACTCAGGTATGCATTATCACACATATTCATACATATATATCATACATAATTGGGCATTACAACCCTTCAGTCAGGATTACTTCTCACACTTCATTCATTGCTCTTAATTACGTTTTTCATTAATTCATTGGAAGTATTTTTCCTTTCTATCCTAACATTGATCAGGAATTGAGTTGTTTTGTAATCAATATTGACCAAACCATTTCGATATAGCGAGAGATAGGCTGGGACGCCTTCTATCCGTATTTAAAATGTTACTCAGAGCACTTTATTCTTCACTATGTTGGTCGAATTTTCGTATGGAATCCTTTAAAATTAAAAAATGAATAAAATTTGCAAAGTTTTTTTTTGTTAAGATTCTGGAGGAATAAAACGTATTAAGTTTTCAAAATAAAATGCGTATTTTATTGTCATGCTTTTATTGACGGATATTGTGAATTCTCAGCCATTTTCTACTATATAGGAGAGTACATTGATAACGATACGATACTCTTTAATGTGTATGCAATAGATAGTGTTTTGATATAATTTACTAAAGTTAAAAACCATACTTGAGTGCCCTGGTAAGCTACAGGTTAGTGTGCCAGAATGAGGGTTGTAAATCCAATTTCACAACATGCTCTGGTCTGTTACTCGATAGCTAACATAAGGTCAAAGTTACTTTGTTGGTATTAATTAGAGAGTAATATGAAATCGTATTGTTATAAATAAATAAGTAATTAAAGACCCATATAATGTCGGTTTATATCAAGGCTCTTTGGAGTGTTTTTTGATCAAAAATCCATTGAATTTCAAACTTTTCATTTCATTCGACTTTACACTTACGAGTATGTAGACGTTCGATATCGGTACTCGTAACTGATTTGGTGATTTTTTATTCTTTTTCAAGGGTAATAATTTGAATTTGTATACAATTATATTTCGCATTTTACTTTACATATGTACATTAGGCTGTCCCGTCCTTGAATGAGAAAAATAGTTTTTTGAGCTACACTTTCGCAAGAGGTATCAAATTTTACACAGATTACGGTAAAAGTAATAAAAATCGAATTAGATGCCATCTTGAGAGTTCTACTTTTGAAAACGTTTTTACAAACCTAAACCCTATCCTTAAAATAAAAAAAGGAGACAAATTTATTTTATAAATATATTTTATACTTGCAATTAATGTACAAGAAAATAAAACTGATAATAAATGACCAAAACTTAAAATTTAAACATATTCTTTTGACCAAAATTTGGCATTTCTGTTCGTGGTTTCAACCTGATTCTAATAAGGCCAACTCTAGAAGCAGCGTTAGTTACACATTGAGAGGCTTCTGTTACCAGTTTAACACATCTTTCGACAGCTTGTGTGTGACAAGGAAAGTCATCAATTTCCAAGCTGTTATCTTTTGCCATGATTTGAAGGTCCTCATTGGAAATATGCCGAAGAACCGGCGGTGCTGTAACCCTACACACGTGCCATATAATTATTCCGGTGTAATCTCCAGCAGAGAAGTTAATTTTTGGTGGTTTAAATATTCTGTATTTAGTGCTATTTTCAGCTTCTCTAGCTTTGATTATCCTTTGCAATGGCAGCTCCAGAATATGGTCTCTATCATCAAACAGCATACTGACAAGTAGATATTCCGGGTGAGCAAAAAAAGAATTTCTTTCGATAACAGAATCCACAACTGATCTGATATTTTCGGGTAAAAAACGAGAGTACATAATCAGATGAAAAATATGTTGGCTCCTTCTTTACAAGACGGTTTATGTTTGATTAGGAACCAAATCGGATCGTATACTTTAACAACGTAATTGACAAGCAGTTCAGTTGCAAATTTTCTGATGGATTAAGGGTACTTACGTAAGCTCTGAGTAGATGATTAGCAAAGGTAAGCCATCTCGAGTGTGCAATATTTCCAGGTTTACGGTTTGCCAGCTCAGAACTACAATAATTAGTTTGTACAGCTTTACATATCTCATAAAGAAATTTTTGATCCGGACTTAGTTGATCGACCACATTTTTCGGCAAGTCAGGCAAATTACCAGCCACCGCACAAAAAGACACCGTTGATTCATTATCACAAGTAGCTAATTGTTTTCCAATAAGTCCACAATATTCTCTAGGTCCCGAAGTGCAACCATCTCAAGAATAAATTACGAAGGGGTAACTCATTGGCATGGAGCATACAAACACATCATTGTAGCGGTCTCTTCAAATACTCCTCCAAATATTGAATAATGCCACCCTTCCAACAAGTATTAGTTACAGTTCCGTCCAATCCAATGCAAATCACGTCATCCAAATTCCAACCTTTATCTTCTAATAAAGTTGTGATCGAAGTTAGAATGCCCCTTGCAGTGCCACGACTTGGCGTTACAATTGAGATGTGTTCTAAAATTTCTTCCGGAATTTTTTTTTTATAAAAAATTCGTTATAAACGGTTTACGTTATAAACGAACTCCACAATATCTAGCAAATTCGTAGTCGCCAATAAAGTGTTGTTGTTATACATAGTCGTGGTATATTTAGTTTAGGTGTCAAAATTAAGGATAGCGAAATATAATCATGAAAATAACTACTTTTCAAAACTTTGAAGATTGGTAGAACCATGAAGATATAGTTTGATTTTATTTTTAAAATTATTTTAGTAATCTACGATCAATTACTCAAATTATAGGAGGTCTTGCGTTAAGGAAATCTAAAAAAAAATTTCGGGACACTCTAATGTACATGTGTAATTCTACTTCTCTGCCACATACACAAATGGTTGAAAAAATAAGTACACCTGCTTATTTTTGCGTTATGTTTAATTTTAGTTATTTTAACGGAAAGTAAACATGGCAATTCTATTTTATTTAAATAACTTTAGTATGGTAATATCGTCCAAAGTAAAAACAAACAGAAAAAACTTGATATTTTTAACTTTTTTGTTTATTTTAACCAAAGAAAATAAGGTATAAAGAATGTGCATTTTAACATATTTTGGAATATTTTTCAAAAAGATATCATGACGCGGGGGGCAATATAGAAGGGAAGGATACAGAAACCAAGAGTGTAACAAGGCGTTGTTCTCATCGTGCGTTTTTGTTGTTTGACCACTTTTTTATTTGTTTTTCTGGTGTTAAAATATCGGCACCAATATCCCTCAGGGGAAGAACATCTTCGGCTTTTTACACACATAGGACACGAACATCAAGAATGTTCGCATCCGCAGCACATGTATTCTTATAGCAGTCTGTTCGACAACTAAATCAAAAAACACAAGAATACATATACATGTACATACGTACGATAAGAGCTACTCACTGTTACGCTCTTTCTTTGTGTTCATTTTCCTTCTGTCTTCCTCCCCCCTCATCGAGAAATGATTTTTAAAAATATTTTGGTGAGACAAAAAAATTTTACTTCTACATGATGCGTATTCTTTATATCCATATTCTTTGCTTTAACCAATCTCTTATCTTTCTGAAAAGGAATGAAATTTATTTTTATGTTATTGTTTTAGTATTCATTTTTATTTCTAATGTTGGAACAAAACCAATTAGTATTTGTTTTTTTCTTTTAATAAAATAAATATGAATAAAATGTTCGTCTACGACCCCTTTAAAAAAATATAGGATGTACTTATTATTTTGATCACATGTGTAAATTTATGTAATTGCCGTTCGATGCGTATCATATGATAATTTTCTTCAGTATGACACATAGATTAATGCAGTTATTAGGAAACAGTACAAGAAAAACACTCTAGAAAATATCATATTTCAGTTGCATTTGAGAGCTCTTTAATCTATAAAAGCTAATCAAGTAGGCAAACACCAAAAAGTAATTTTGAAATAAATATGTAAGACAGCAATTCTAATTATTTTTTTTAACTGGAGCAATTGAAATTAATATTGAAATTAGTGTTTATAGTCATTAAATTATCTCAAAGCAAAACTACTTACCGAGGAAACCCGTCATGACCTTAATTTACAATTTTTTTTTTGTAATTTCTTTTGGTTAGCAATTCCAAAGTTAAATTATGTTAACTTATGTCTACACTTGTTGCACAAATTAAAGCAACTGACTTAGTGTTTTCACATTTCCATAGCAACATTGGACAAAATAATAGGCCATTTACACTACAGCGAAATCTAGTAGATTAGATTTCAAATCTTGCTCAAAATCTACATCGTTTACACTGGATTTATTTGACAGTAGCAAGATTTCATTTTAATAATAAAAACAGCTGACTGAAATTTAAAATAAAATAATAATATTTTAGTTTAACCCTAATCAAGTCAGGAAAACATTTTACAAATCCAGTCAAAATGTGTCTCAGTCACATATAACATCTACGTCGCAAATCTGTCTGCCTTGGTTGATTTGAGAATTCATCCTCGTGTTGTATGGACCGAACATTGGACAAATTATTTTTATTTAATTTTAGAAGACTACGGCAAATAATGAACTCTTCGTAACTAACTATTATAACTCATTATTATATTTTATTTTGTTGTTCACCAACAATAGAAGTAATAGTTAGCGTTCCCATATGTGCCTCATAGACACATTTTGACATGATTAAGAACATTTTCGATTGAAACAAAATAAAAAGAAATTAATTTATTACTTGAAATTAGTAAATTCTAAATAAAACAATTGAAAGTACGAATTCAAGAAGCAGTAAGAGCTAGAACCTATATATAAGGAAGTTACAACATGACCAAGTGAAATATGTGTCGGAGAGGCACATGTTGACTTGATTAGGGTTAAATTAAAATGACATTTTTTTTCCTGCTCAGCGTTGTATTTTTAAGTACTATTTGGCAAAACACATAGTTGCATTTCTATTTTTACTAGATTTTGAGTAGATTTTGCCGAAATCTACTATATAAGTAGATTTTGTTTTGTATGGGAAATCTAGTCAAAATCAACTAGATTTGGCTCGAAATCTCATAAGTACTAGATTTCGGTGTAGTGTAAATGGCCTATAAAGCAACTTTTTAAAGTAACCAGAGATTTACTACAGACGAACAACATAGAGTAAGTTATATACATTGTAGAGTAGAAATCAAAAGTTTTTTTTTTGTATTTCTTTTTTAATTTTTTAATCCATTTCATATAAACATATTTTTGAACCGATTTTTAAATTTAAGGTTTTTTGAAAAGGGGATAGAAAACCGTTTCAAATGGTATACATAAAAATTTCGCTCACACTTATATTTTAAGAGTTTTAATCGGGTAAACTTAGAACAGGTTTTTTTATTTTATTTATTGTTTTAGGATTTGACCATTGTTAGTTAAAAAATTTTATTATAAAGTATAGATATGTATGTGTATACAGATACAGTAGGACCTTGATTATCCGTGATTCGATTATCCGGCAACATCAATTATCCGGGATGGAAAAAGAAAATTTTTTTCATCGACTTAATTTTATTTTGGTTCGTCTTAAATTTTTCTGCATCGTTTAACCGTGATTACCTCTATTATCCGTGATTATAAGCAAAAATTTTTTTCTATTATTTTGGATTAGTAAACGATGAGTCAGAAGCATACATGTAAACCTGTTTAGTTTAATTTAGAAACTTGTGAAGTGCGGGTTTTTTATATTTTTGAAACAAGTATGTATATAAAATCCTTGAATTATTTAGTTTTTATATAAATATGTGCATATTCATTTATCAACTAATAAAAATATCTATTAAAAAACTAGCCAAAATTGGTACTCAATTAACCGGGAAAATCGATTATCCGGAATGCTTCCGGTCCCGACCATCACGGATAATCAAGTTCCTGCTGTATATTGTGAAGAGCCTGACACTTTGTATAATAAAATCGGGCAAATATATCCGTAGTATAACAGTCGTATTATATTTTGTTGTATACACTTCTTTATCAAATGAACATTGATTTAAAAAACTTTCAAAATGTTTGCCGGGTCATGGTTGGTTTGGGCGAATTGTAGAACCTGGTTGATATCTGCATTTTTTGACTTCTATGGATGTGGTTTTCAAATGATATTGTTTTTTGATGAAATTTCTTCATCCTGTTCATTACTGAATTTTCAGATAACACCTATTTGGAAAATCGGTACAAAAATATTTGAGTAGTGAATAAGTTTGTGTGATATGTTAAAAGAAAATTTTTTCAAATAAACTATTTTGGATGTTCCGCATATCAAAAACTTCAGATCTACATTTTTTACTTCTCGTTTCTAACACAAAATATTGAAAGTGTTACTCAAATCCTTAAAGCGTTTTTCTTTTTTATGGATCAAGAATAAAATTCTTCAATCAATGAAAAACGATATGCATCACTAAACATTATTATGACAAAACTGATTCAGCTTATATAGCTTTTGTAAAGAAATACTAACCGTTTGCACTACAATAAAAAACTGGCTTGCCAATAGAGGATGTATTTGAGTCCAATAGTCATTTTTGTACATATGAATGTACATTAATAACTATCTCGTCTCAGATTAAGAATATTACCTATGAAATTTGTGTTTATTGACATTTTATATTGTCGTTTTGTTATTTTCAATTTTTTTTTGTTTAATTTTTAGAGTGTATTTTTATATATTGCCAACTGTATAATTTGTATTTTTATTTATGGAGTAAACAAGTATTTTTTTGCGTTTTTTTTACAAATATTTTTACCTTCTGAATGCATAATCTGTTTTATGTGCGCATCTAGTTTAGCTACCCTGGGTGCCTTTAACTTATAAATTAATTTATGAAATATAAAATCAATAAATAAATAATATATGGAATCAATAATAATAATATCTTCAGTTTTAGGTGCAAGTTTTCTTCAGTTATAATACTACAGTGATACCGCACAGTAAAAATTGTACATCGAAACTTTAAATAAAACTTTATTTTATGAAAACAATAACAAGAATAGTTTGTTGAAAATTACCAATTATGTTATATATTTGGATGCTAAAATATCATTAGGATGTGATAGCGTATAGATAGTAGACGAGTTATTTAATGGCCAATACATCGAAATCTAGAAAGAAAGAAACTATAAAGCTAACGATATTTGTAGATATTCTGATCTTTGTTACAACTTAGGGCGACAAAAAATTATAAAAAAAAAAATAACTGAATAACTAAATAAGTTTATATTTTGTATAACAAACGCATAAACTACAGTCAAATATCACCATAAACAAATAATTTTGACATGAGTTGTGTAGGAAATAATTTATTAAACATTTTGCATAAGTTGGATACATTCAGTGAAATACTGTCATCGGAATTGTTGCAACATCTGCATTTTTATTATCTACGCTAAGCGTGTATTTTAAAAACTTCAACTTTTTTGTGCGACAAATATTTTTTGTTTCTGTTTTTTTAATTTGGCTTAAGTGATTTATTTTATTTATGGTTTATGCTAAAGATTATTATTATTTTTTTGTTTTTAATTAAGTCGTTTATTTGTGTCATATTTACGATTCATAAACGCAAAATTTTTCTTGTTTTTCATCATATTCACCCTATGGTTGAATAGATAAGAGTATGTATGCACGTTAGTGTTTGTTTTTTTCACTTATAAAATGTTCATTTGTAATTTTTAGTTGAATTTTAATAAAAAGTTGATGTTTTCGTTTTGTGTTAAAATTGTTTGACATCAACTTTTAATATGTAAACCGACAGACATATTTAAAAACAACATACTTACATACATACACATGTGCTGTACATATGCTTACATGTGTAGAAATTCCCATTACGGTTTTATGTACGAATGACATTTTCAAGTAAACAAAGTGAGGCAAATCAGTTAATCAGGTCCCTCAAAAATAGCCCTTCATTACATATGCCCTTGATTACACGGTGCGACACTCAAAATACACCAAACTAATGACATAGTTTAGGTTGTGAGTTTTGTTGAGTAGAACTCAAAAATATTTTTTTTTATTTCTTAAACCCTCGAAACTTGTTTTATTTGACAAAAACGGTATTTTTGATCTTTCCACACAAAATTATTGATTACCGAAATATTTTTTAATCCATTTTCAAAATCCAAAGTTTTTTGAAAAGGGTTCAAGCTTACATGTTATGAGTTTTGATCGGGTAAACTTGGAAAAAATGTTTTTTTTCTCATTTTTTCATGTTTAGCCATTCTTAATTGCAAAATTTAAAAAAATATGAAATAAATGATGACATTCTGACAGTGCATTATCTTATGAAGAGATTGGCACTTCGTTGTCCAAATCGGACAAAAATTACCGTAGTTATTATTTAAAGAGTATAACAGTCGTGTTATATTTTTTATATATGTCATCATGTCAAATGAATTTTCAGTTCAAAAATTTTCAAAAGTAATGATGGATCTTGATTGTTTATGACAAAATATGTTAATTTCACGTTTGGGTAACTACCAGAAGTCGGGTAGTATTTGTGTTTTTTGGAAATATTTTTATTTCGCTTTGCGCAAACATTGGTCAACTGGTAGTCGCTCAAACGTGAAATTGATACATTTTCCAATGAACGAGAAAGATCCTTCAAAAATTCTGAAAATTTATGAACTAAAAGTTCATTTGAAAAAAATATTATGATAAATATAACACGACTATTATACTCTTTAAATAAAAACTACGTTAATTTTTGTTCGATTTTATCAAACGATGTATCAATCACTTCACAACAGAATGCACTTTAGGAATTGCTCCATATTTTTAATAAAAATTTGCTATTATGAACGGACAAACTTGAAAAAATACAACAAAAATTCGCATTTGTCAAGTTTGCCTCATAAAACCTCATAGCATTTTAAGTCAAATGATATATATTTTAAAAGTCTATCCCTATTCATTCTAATAATGTTTAAATTTTGGACATCGGTTCGGAAATATTTGTGTAATCAATAAATTTGTGCGTAAAGTAATAAAAATACCGTTTTTATCAAATAAAACAAGTTTGAAGGGTTCGAGAAATATAAAAAAAATATTTTTGAGTTCTACTCAATAAAACTCACAACCTATACTACATATGTCATTAGCTGAGTGTATTTCATTTTTTTATTTTATCGCGTAGTGTTTGTTATTTATTATATCAATATAAGGAAAGAATTTTTAACTGATTGCATGAATTAATATATTAGACTCGATTGATTACAAAGAAGTTTACCACAAAACATACATTTTAATAATATAAAGCGTGGAAGTATATTTAATGAGGCCTTTAACAAGGCCTCCTAGTTTTCACTGCAATGTAGAATGGCTTGAGTTTGTTTTTGGAATTTAATACATAGAAAACATTATTCGCACATTTGTACATACATATGTACATACATATATGGGAGAGCATTCATATTCAAAATAGTCAACATGTGTATGAATGTAAATGGTATGAGTAGTTTTTGGCGCTTGAGCTGAAAATTGCTGGTTTTTAATGTTCCATATTCTATTCTGACCAACCAGTGGCCCTCTATTACTCCTAAAACCTACAATAGTTTAAATTCTATTCATAATACAAAATATTTATTCAAGTTTTCAAAACTGTAATTAGAAAAACTGAAAAACATTAATTACAGTCGAATAATTATCAAATATTTCAATGAATAAATTTATTTCGAAATAATGTACGATGAAAAATATGCAAATCTCGACAAAATTAAATATTCTACGCAATACAATTTTAATGTAAAAATTCAGACCTCTTTTGTACAGACAAATAGATATCGATAACTGATTTCTGTTTTTGGAAATCATGGCTGTTTGTTTGCAAGTTTGTTTTCTATTTGTGGCACTCACTTTTTGCTGTTTGCCTGCTCATAAATGATATGCATAAACTGCAAAATCGATTCAAATAAAATGCAGCAGCAACGAAAGCAAAAACAAAAGAATCACAGGCATAGAACATAAACAAAATCAAACAGCTGCGACAAGTCAAAAGTTAAAGTTGCAACACGCGTAATAGTTGTTGCCATTTGAATACTTTTACATTTTGTTTCGTTTTTGTGGGTGTTAGTAGTAGCAGATACAATACATTAAAAACGCCACATGAAGCAGAACTTTAAGCGAGTAATTCATATTTGACTCTTAATTTAGAGCCGGCGTTGGAGACCAATTACGTGTATTAAGCGTAAAGGCTTGGGAGACTTACATATGCCATATATGAAATCAATTTAAATATTTATTTTTCCTTACTTTCCTATTCGTTCCTAAACTTTTATATCATTATCCACATAGATATCATTACCCATCTACCAATAATCCATGAGATGCTGCTGTTAGTGCGGTGATCCTTTATATTTAATGGCTGCTTAAATGATCTTTATATCAGTATGCACATACATATGTATTTCAGCAAATGAGCTACAACAATATTCCTCCATCAGGAATCAGATAATGTCGTCCTTCTTCGTTTTAATACGAGTGTAAGTTGTACTGGGTTGTAAAACGACATGCTCGATAAATTTTGTTGAATGTCCTTAGTATTGCAAAGTGTGTCAGGTCGCTTGATTATGGGAATATAGAATACTTTAGCAAAGTTTTTTAAGGTAAAATATAGTGGATATCGTCATTTGAAAATTTTCTCTTTTCGGTACGAATAGGCGTGATCTGCAAAATTAATTTCACAGGCGGTTTTGGTTTCATCTTGATAGGCCGGCTGTTTTCTGATGAAGTATTGTGGCATTAGCGAGCAGTTGCAGGTTTTGGAGTTTTCATTATCGTGTTGTCAATTTTGATTCACTGTTTCATTTTGGTTCTTTTGTAGATATAAGGTTGAATGGGTTTTAAATGAAACCTCTTTAATGATTCTAAATACAAATCGTATATATTGGCAGATTTTCAGGCTGAGGAAGTCATATCGTAAGCAATATTTTTTTACTTCTGAAATTCTCAGAATACCAAGTAATTCGATTTAAATAAAAACAAGACTTAGTTTGATTGTATTTAAGACCCATAAAAAATTCTGATAATTTATTGAAATTTTTATTATTTCATATATTATTTCACAATAATGTGCATAGGACTAAGGGACGGTTGATCTTATAGATGGTCCTCCTGCATGACTATGAATAAAAATGTTGAACTTTATATTCAACCAGACAAGTTCAGTGTTTTAAAACTCTTTTAAAATATCTCTGCTGAGATGAGTTACCCTTAAACAACAATTTTGAGATCAGTTTTATCATTTCAGAACAATTTCCTTTGCAAATTTTGTAAATAGAAAGATAAACTTTAAAGAATTTTGATTTTATTTAAACGTTTTGAAAAAAATTTGTTTATTTGTTTAGATGCGAATTTGTATGGAGTTGAATAGAGTGCATGGACGGGGAATTAATTTATAACTATAATTTATATAAAATTTATAATAATTAAGAATTATTCCTGTTTCTTTACATAGAATTCATTTCTTTAAATGATGATATATAGTGTGCTGTACAATGATTGTTAAACATACGATATTGGTTCAGCTTGTTTAAATTTTGACAAGAGTGAGAGTAGTGTTCGTGCTTGTTCGTGAAATTCCAAAAATTATGGACCCATTGACAGCCTTCACATAATTTAAACATTCAAAAAAATTTGCCTTTTTTGCCGAATTGTGATAAAAATACCATGAAGAAGAAAAATTATGGTTATTCTCACCAAAGTGAATACGTTATATAGTATGAAATAATTATAATAAAATATTGTCAAAAACATTTCACCACATTTTTGTTTTCTATATTTCTGGCACAAGCATGCAATTAGTATGTTATTATTACGATAAAAAATGTAAAATCGTACAGTATATATGAAAATCATAATAACAACGTTTTAATTTCAATAAGAAATTTTCAAATTATAAAATAGTTTTACCACTACAGAGGGACGGTTGTGTACCAAAACAAAAAATGTCAATGACTGTTACGTCTATTAAGTAAAACAAAGACAGGTTGACCAAAGAACATGTGAATGCTATCAGAAATGAACTAAATTCCATTACGTACATTCTTCAAAATAATCGTCGACATCGTCGTCAACGCTTGACGAATCAGCATCTACCATATACTCGTATACACACAACATATTGAATTGCGGTTTTTTCATTTCCTTGTCATTTAATTTTTTCTCTCCCCTCAAAGTAAATATATTTATATTCCTTGGGTAGTAAGAAGAGTATGTAACATAAATACATACAGACATACATAAATAATTGGTCATTACAACCCTTTAGTCAGGATTACGACCTAGTTTCTCCCACCACTCATGTTGTGTGTGTTAATTTTATACATGAGTGGCGGGACCTACAGTTTAAAGTCGACTCCGAACGACAGATTTTTGAGAAACTTTTCATGGCAACTTTATTTACTCTCAGAGGTTTTGCCAGAAATCTGCTGAGAGGAAGTCACCAAAGAAATATTTTTTCATATTTCGTTAAGTTTGGGTTTGAACCGAGGCCTCACGTCTAATTAGCCAACACACTACCTCCTAGGCTACGGCGACTAGCACACTTTTTTTTATAAATTGCAAATACAAATTTACTATTTTTGAGATCTGTCTTTAAATTACTGGGATCTTAGACTTTTTGTTAGCTTGCATGACATTTCCTTATGAAAACACGACAGACTAACACTTTTTAAGTGTAAAAATATTTTTATTTATCCTTTTACATCAACAATTTACGACCTAAAAGCCAATACATTCAGAGTATGATTGATAGGGGGCAATAATTATAGCATTTTCTAGCTTGTTATTAAAACATTGTTAAAACGGAATGGAGTTTAGAAAGTCTATGTGGCAATGACATCCAATTTTTGTATTTTCAATGATAAAGGCTGAAGTTGTGAATCTTGTAAGGAGTATATGGATCCCATAATAAGTTCGGTTACTAAATATGAACGAAATACTTGAATAACATGTCATGTAGGTAGTGTGTTGGCTTATTAGACGTAAGGCCACGGTTCAAACCCAAGGTCAAAACGAAAATATGAAAAAATATTTCTTCGGCGACATCATCTCTGCAGATTTCTGGCAAAAACTCTGAGAGTAAATAAAATTGCCATGAAAAGTTAAAAAAAAAAAAAATCCAAAATCAAACCCGCCACTCATGTATGTGAAATTAACGCACACAACATTAAATGGTGTGAGAAGCTAGGTCGTCATCTTGACTGAAGACTTGTAAAGACCAATTATGTTATGTACTTGTATAACATTGTAATCAATGTTTTATTATAAAGAATGCGTATATAGAATGGTGTCTACCCAAAAAGTTGACATACGAAATTCAAACAAAACATCTGCAGAAAAGGATATAAAAAAAAAATAAATCAATTGATTCGTTAAAATGGTAAATACGTAACAAAATATTATTAAAAATAATTTTATTTATCTTGTTAAATCCTACATTATGGCAAATTATTTTCACAAAAAGTTTTTATACAATGTCATCTCTGGCAAGGAGAATGCTTGTAATGATAAAAGCATATAAATTTGCAATATTTCATGCATTCATCTGCGATAAAATAACAACTGCAAATACATTGTCAACATTATTTCGCATATAAATTTTCGCATTTAGAGTATACAGTACCCTCTTTAAACTACAAACGTAAAGCCATCTTCAGGGGAAACTGTTTCATAAGAATATGGAATTTTTTTTTAAAAAATTTCATACAAAATTGTTAAAAAAAAAATATACAATTTAAACCATAAAGGATAAAAAAATAAGAATTAATTTGAATGATTTAATTTGTCTACGATGTTCGTACTTAAATTTCGAAAAAATGTTTCTTACATTATCGAAATAGTGCTTGAGCATATTTAAATGACGCGTCGTATCGCAAGTGCCTGCGGCACTTATTTGTTGCATGAATCAGTGGCAATTTGAAAAAAAATGAAAAAAAGGAACAGAAATTAAAGAAAATATGAAAAAAGAAAAAAAAAAACGTTCATAATGTTTAATTTGACAGAATAGAAACAATCAGGCACCATTAATGAATGAATGGATGAATGAGTTTATAAATGAATGCGAGATTAAATGTATGTATGAATGAATTAATGAATGCACATTATATTAAAAATACAAAATTCTCTCTGTTATACAAGTGATAACGATAAGAAAAAGTATAAAAAAATTTAAAAATCAAAGATAATGAAAAACATCTTTGGCTGGCCTATGGATTGGCTATTCATTAAACAATTATGGAATCAAAATTTTCAATGCAATGTAATGTAACGCAATAAAAATACATAGGAAGGACTATTTGTACGATTACTGTGTATATACGTATTCGATTTTAACGTCACAGATATAAACATTGGCATCTAAACATTAAAAAGAAAATTCACTTTCAACTTATGTCTGGGTCCTAGATCTTATAAAGGTTAGTAAATCTAGAAAAGTGGTGAAAGTCGCCTTAGCTTAGTAGACAGTGTGTTGGCTTATTAGACGTGAGGTCGTGGTTCAAAGAAAATATAAAAAAATATTTCTTCTGTCAAAAAACTAAAAGTAAATAAAATTTTATTTTATCTTAAACGGAAACGCCATCGATACGCATACGGTACAGTGATAATTTTGTGCCATACTTTTTATTAATTCGAATTAACCATACTGACCGAAGTCGCCGTGGCCTAGTAGTTAGATTTATTAGACGTGAGGCTACGGTTCAAAACCCATGTCAGGCTACTCCGACAAAACGAAAAAGGAAAAAGATTGTTCTTCGGCGACTTCCTCTCAGCAGATTTCTGGCAAAAACTTTGAGAATAAATAAAATTGTCAAGAAAAAGTTTCTCATAAAGCTGTCGTTCGGAGTCGACTTAAAACTGTAGGTCCCGCCACTCATGTATAAAATTAACACACACAACATAAGTGCTGTGAGAAACTAGGTCGTAATCCTTTCTAAAGGGTTGTAATGGCCAGTTATGTATGTATGTAATAAGCTGAAATTGAACAGTTTTATTTAGAATTTTCCCTTAAAACTATTATTTTGTATTTATGTATGTATGATATACATACGCATCACTTATGTACATAAGTAATATAATAATTTTGAATCAGAATTTCTTTTATTAAATTGTCTTTTAAGAATTTGACAATCTAAGGTCAACCTTATAAGGCAAACGAGAATATAATTTCTTTGGAAATATATTTTCTTCGTAAAAAAAATATACGAAACATTTAAGAGATTCAAATTCAGTAACAAGTAATAACATTTTGAAGCAACAACAGAATAATAAACTTAAGAAAACAGAATGTTGCACACGTAAAGGTTTTACAAGCACACACATATTTATAAAGCATAACTGTCATGTTGCACGTAACTCAAATACATTTAAAGGAAACGGATGCGTACTGGCATCTACGTAGATATATTTGTTCGTAATTTCAAACGAATGTGTGTCCTTGACTCACATACAAACAAATATTTAAAGGGAACGACATTCTAAAATGTAAAAACTATACATGGAACAAAATTGGTATTGTCAGATGGTTTCAATATAAAAAAATCTTTAAATCTTAAGATGAATCGATCATTCTAATTCTAGAACTAGAGCGTATACTCTCTTAGAAAAGAAAGACTAATATTGCATGATAACTGCATGTGTATTTATTTATTTTTTTGAATTAAAAGACAATTTAGAACAGCAAAGATATATTCTAAGACCAAAAGGTGTTCAACCCACATGCTCTACACTGACAATCTATATTACCGCCCATTAAATTAATACGTACATATTTCAGAACATTGAACCTAACAGGCTAACAATTTGCAAATTGCGTTGCCACACAATGTGTGATTAAATAAAACTTGATTTTAATAAGTTCTTTGCACAGATTGATATTTGTTGCTAAACACGGTTCTATAATGCTCCTATAATGTAATAAAAAGTATTTCAATGAAATTTAGTTGCGATGGGTATAGCGGAACATGTAAATATAACGACAATGAACGTGGTCGGTTCATAATAGAAGCCAATTAGAAATTAATTTCCATGAAACATAATTTAAGGACATTATTGGTCTGGTATACAAATTCATCGGATATTATTTTCTGTGTTAGCTAGGAATAAAAAATACATGCAGGCAAATTATAAAATATGCCAATGACTTAAGGCAGATTATTTGGAAGAGACTGCAGACTCTGGATTATTTGAATTGATATTCGAACAGCTGAATCACTAGACCATGTCACCTCATTTTATTAAAGTACACATCTAAACAGTTATTACTCGTTTATGGAAGGCAACCGAAGTTTAGTTGCCTTGCCAGTTGGCAATACAGTTGAAGTTTAGTTGCTGTTGATGGTATCAAACTCATTAGTTTCTAAAATATTCTGCATGTAACGAACAGAAATAACTTCAATGAACGCAAACTAATGCAATGTAATGAAACATACGAACATAAAGGTGTATGTGTATGTGTAGGTGTGTGTGTGTTTGCAGTAGTAGTACGTTCTGTGCTCCTCGTATTGTATAATATGTTCTACGCAGAGTATTTCAGTTAAGGCAGAAGTGTCAAATAACAAAATACAACAGAATGGAATATTGAAATACCACTACAACATGGCATTCACTATCATCAGGTTCTGTCGAACTGTCTCTCTTTATCTTTATGTATGTACATACATACTACATATCTATGCACAAATACATACATACATACATATGTACATGAATACGTGTTACCACCCAGCCAGCATTTTTTGAAAATTTTAATCAAATTCGAGTCTTTTTTGACTCTTCTGCACGATTGAAAAGTAAGAATATGCGCTCATTTTCTGATCATAAAAGACTCATTTGTCGGGAGAAAAGTGTTACTACGGGCGACTCTTCTCAAAAAATCATTTATGAGTCATTTTCTATATTAATTTCGAGTAATTTTCGATGCATTTTCGAATAGTTCTGTGATCATTTTTGAATCGCTTTCTGATCATTTATTAGTCGTATTTAACTTCGTTTATGCTTCTTTTTCGAGTCGTCTTTAAGTCATTGTTTAATCGCAAGTGAGTCTTTTATGAGTAATTTATCAGTATGTTTAGGAGTCCTTTTATTGTCATTTATCAGTCATGTTTGTATTAATCTGGACTCCTTTTTGCGTCATTTATGATTATAATTTGAGTCATTTATTAGTCGTATTTCAAAATGTGTTTTTAGCCGAAAAATGAAAATGCATTGGCCATCTTTAAAGGCATACAACGAAAAGATTGTTAAAATCCGACTTTAGCCTAGCCCCCAGGCTAATAAGAGCTTGGGGCTTCATACATATGGACATACATAATTGGCCATTACAACCCCTCAGTCAGGATTACGACCTAGCTTCTCACACCACTCATGCAGTGTTCGTTAATTTTATACGTGAGTGGCGGGACCTACAGACAGGTTTTTGAGAAACTAAACGGAAAGGAAGTTGGCGACTAGCAAAGAAAGAATATTATATTTATATTTAAAAGCAAATTGTACTTCATTTCATAGCCATCTTTTTACATTAATGAAAATTTATATAGAGAGGGTGAAAAAAAAGCATTATTTATCATCCATTTGTTCAAAATATGATCATAAATACATACTTATAATCACTTTTCAAACACCTGCATGATGTGTTTTTGATTAATCGTTTTTCAATCTACAGTATAAGTAGAATATAATAATAAATAATGTAAATAATAGTCACATTTTAAAAATCTGGATGATTAATTTCCGATTGCTATACAATTTTTTATTGTATTTTAAATCGAACTTATTTTACTCATTGCCGCGAATCATTTATGAGTTCTTTTTTAATCGTGTAACTGACAAATAAGTTTTTGATCGCCAAAAGTACTCTAAAAAGACTCAGCAAGGTGATTTTTCAAAAAACAATCTTCCAAATGCTAGCTGGGCAAACATTGCATTGATGTACAACATTATGGTATATCACACAGATAAGTAAACATTAAAAAAAATTAGAAAAAAAGGCAACGAAATGTGTACTTGTAGTTGTTGAGGTATAGAGAGAGTTTTGTAACGAATAACGAATAAAAAAAGCGAAATGAAAAATTTCTATGCAATCAGAAACTCATTGTCATTATGTACATACATGTTCGGTAACAGATCGTAAAAGAATCAATACATTTTAGAAGGTACGTAGCATTGTATATGATGATATCTGTAATGTCTTTTAGAGAGTGAAGTAATTTTTATTTATTATAAAAAAGAGTTGCCGTATACATGTTATATAAATAAGTACTAAATAATACATTTGGGCATTATTTTACATACACAACATCTTTCCTTTTCAGATATAATTACAATTCTTAAAATAAATTTAAAAATATGAGTTTGTTATAAAGTAGTTTTTTAGTACTTAAATAATAATTACAATGTTGTTATTATTTTGATAATTACAAATACAATTGATAATATAATTTGCCAGTTTAATTTTTTTTTGGTTCCTTGACAATTCTGCCACTTCTTGTAACATAGCTATTTTTATTATTTTCTTGAACATTAAACGGAATTTCAATACTTGCTTCATTTGGAATTTTTCCTCATTAGGCAACTTTTTCATCATTATTAAGAATTTTATCTTCAATTTCGTTTGTTTTAGTTACATTAGGATTTTCAATTAATTTGTTGCCTAAAGTTGTTCTTATGTGTTCTTGATTTCTCCTGTAAAAAGTTTCATTGTCGTCTTGTATTAAAAATGATTTTGGTTCCTTGTATCCTCCATTATACGTCCTGGAAACCAACAGCCTGTGGGTGTCTTCTTAAACATCACCTTATCACCCTTTTCAATGGGTCTCACTATTTTTCTTGCATTTTTATTGTAATTATCGCAATACTTCTGAATGCTTGCATTTAATTCCCTCTTGTACTTGTTGTCGTCGACGAACTTTGGTCGAAAATTTCGAGTTAAGGAAGGAATTTTTGTCCTAAGAGATCTCGATATTAATAATTCCGCAGGACTGGGTAAGTTGCCCTTAGGAGATGTACGATAATGCAGTAATGCTATATAAGGGTCCGATTTACCTTCGTAAGATTTCAATAATAACTTTTTAATAGTTTGAATCGACCGCTCCGCCAAGCCATTGGATCTAGGTAAATATGGACTAGACGTTTTCAAGTCAATTCCCCAATCTTGACAGAATGTTCTAAAATCTCTAGAATTAAATGGAGGCCCATTAGCCGTTACCAAAATATGCGGAATACCATGTCTTGAAAAAATAGATTTAACTTTGAGTATAATTTGTGAGCTGTTATAACCAGAGCTCAATGATTTCAATTCAATGTATTTGGAATAATAATCGACTACAAGTAAATACATATTTTTGTTAAATTCAAAAAGATCACACCGTAATTTTAACCATGGTATATCAATTATACCATGAGGTGACAGTTCAGATTTCGAATTTGAGTTCTGGTATCGCATACAAATCTCACAATCTGTGACAATATTCTCAATGTCGTTATAAATATTTGGCCAATAAATTGACTGACGGGCTAAATCTTTGCATCGCTGCATACCTAAATGACTCTCATGTATTTTACTCAAAATAGATTTCCGCAAACCCTTTGGTATTAAGATCTGATGGTCCTTCAACAAAACGCCATTCAAAGTGGAAATGTTCCTTCATTTTAAAATCTCATTTTCCATTTCCGTAAAAGTTGTCCCCTTTAGTGGAGCTCTGGACAAAGTATCTGCTAATTCAAATTTTTACCCGGTTTGAAAACCACTAAAAGATAATAACACTGCAAGCGTAGCATAAACCTTTGCAACCTGGCCGGAATTGTATAAAGAGGTTTGTCAAATAAATTAACAAGAGGATTGTGATCGGTTTCGACTGTAACTTTTGAACCGTAAACAAATTGATGGAATCTTGTGCACCCAAATAGTTCTTTTTCTATTTGTGCATATTTTTGTTAGGCCTCTGTTAATGATGCTGATGCATATGCAATAGGATGTTTGTCATGCATAATTGTAGCGCCCATAGCGAATTTCGATGCATCAACTGACAAAGTTAAATCCCTTTTGGGATCAAAATATGTTAGAACAGGCGATTTAGTAATTTCATGTTTAAGATTCTCAAATTCCTCCTCGTGTTTAGACGACCAATGCCACTGAATTTCCTTCTTTAAAAGCTCCCTCAAATGTTTGTTCTTTGACGACAAGTTCTCTATAAAAGAACCGAGATAGGTAAACATACCTAAGAAACGTTGTAATTCCCTAACATTACCAGGTCTGGGCATATTAATGATCGATTTGATCTTCTCCCCATCGGGTTTTATACCAGTTTTATCAAAAATGTGTCCTAAAAACTTTATTTCAGTTTGCAACAACTTGCATTTGAATTTGTTAAATTTCAATCCAACCTCGTTGGCTCTTCAAAAAACCTATTCCAGAATTTCAAAATGTTCCTCTCTTGAACTTGAATGAATTAAAAAATCGTCGATATAAATAATTAAACCTGGAATATCTCCAAATAATTTTACCATCTCCGCGTGAAATATTTCCAGTGCTGCGTTAATACCAAAAGGTAACCTCAAAAAACGATATCGACCAAAAGGCGTATTGAAAATACACAATTTTGAAGATTTCTCATTTAATGAAATCATCCGAAAGCCACTGTTGGCATCTAGTGAGGAAAAATAATTAGACCCATGTAATTGAGACTTACAGTCCTCAATATTAGGAAAAGGATAGTGAGGACGCAAGATGGCATTGTTCAGATTCCTTGGATCTAAACAAATTCTTAGATTCCCGTTTGGTTTTGATACGACAACTATAGAACTCACCCACTCCGTTGGTTCACTGACCTGCTTAATAACATTTAAATTACACATTCTTTTCAATTCAATTTTCAATTTATCAAGCAATTTAAATGGTATTTTGCGTGGTGGATCCACAACAGGGGGAACGTCTTCACGTAATTTAAAATTTCATTTACTTTGCAAAAGGCCAAGACCATTAAATACATTCGAATAGTTTTCAAGTAATTTATTCATAGTTACTACATTTATATAGAAGCCGCCGTGGTCTAGTAGGTAGTGTGTTGGCTTATTAGACTAAAAGCCAGGGTTCGAGCCCCACAATCAAAATAAAATCAAAATAAAATACAAAAAGTATTTCTTCGGCGACTTCCTCTCAGCAGATTTCTGGCAAAAACTCTGAGAGTAAATAAAAAATTGCCATGAAAAGTTTCTCAAAAATCTGTCGTTCGGAGTCGACTTTAAACTGTAGGTCCCGCCACTCATGTATAAAATTAACACACACAACATAAGTGGTGTGAGAAACTAGGAGAAACTAGGTCGTAATCCTGACTGAAGGGTTGTAATGACCAATTATGTATGTATGTATGTATTACATTTATATTTTTAATTAGATTCAATTTAATAGCAGAACCAAGACCAATAATATTTTCACAATCAATGTTAACAACATTATCTTTGGTTTTCATAACCTACTGTAAGATTAACAGCACCTAAAACTTTTAACACTTTTAACCACTGAATGTAAATATTTTAATATTGGTCTCTCTCAACAAATGTTTTACATTTAACATTCTTATCGTTTCAAATTATATTATATTGGCCTGTGCCCCTGTGTCCACTTGACATACAATTTTTTTGTTGTTTATCATTACCTCAATCTTCCACTCAGCAGCTGTTGTTGTTTTTTTAGAAAGAGCGCCAATAAACAGGTTTTCTTCTTCTTTATTAATTTCGTTTTCATTTTCATCAGCACTTACATATTTAATGTAAAAAAAGCACATTTAAAAAGCACATTTTCTCAAAATGTCCTATTTTTGCTTTCAATGAAGGACATTTTGCTTTCAATAAGGGACATTTATTACGATGGTTTTGGCCACACTTAGTACATGGCGTATTTGTCTGCTTCACTTTATAATTATCTCTTTTAATATAATTAATAATAGGCTCGCCATCATCTATTTGTTGCAGCATATTTGCATTTTCCCTGGCTACTGCTTTTTCAAGAGTAATACCACCTTCCGAAAGCAGCCTGTCCCTTACATTGTTCATTTTGGCAGATAAACCGCAGGTAAACACGTCTCTTACCAAGCTTTCACGAAGGGATCCAAATTCACAGCTCAAACTTAAGTTTTTTAATAAAGTCACATACTCTTCAATTGTTTGTTGTGGCTGTTGCTGACAAGTGAAAAATCCATGTCTTTCCATTGCAATATTTATCTTTGGAATAAAATATGATTCGAATTTGGATACCAGAACCTCATATTTTATTGAATCCAAATCTTCATTAAAAGAATGGAAAATATTCAACGCCCCACTACCAAGGTGGTGGAGTAAAAGAGCAACTTTACGTTGGTTCGAAGCGTCTTCCAAATTAGATGCCCTGACAAAAATTTTGAATTGTATATGCCACATTTTCCATTCACGGGACATATTGGTCGCTTTCAAGTTGATTTGTGGTAATGTAGCAGCAAAAACTTGACCATTTGTATCCTTTATTAGTGTTGCTTCATTTTTTTGTCGCCATTTTATTTTTGTTATACTTCTATTTGCTGCTTATTTTAACTTTTATTATATTTTCTTCACTAATTTTTTATTTCAGACTCAAACACTTCTGACACCATGTAATGTCTTTTAAAGAGTGAAGTAATTTTTATTTATTATAAAAAAGAGTTGCCGTATACATGTTACATAAATAAATACTAAATAATACATTTGGGCATTATTTTACATACACAACAATATCATTTTGGAAGGACCATGATGCCACAATTGGAAATAATTGAATCAAATACATAAATACACTATAAAATGAAAAAAAATAATTTTTCATCACTTGCAGCTCTTCCTAGAACAGAATATGACGAATTATAATTAAATGATTGTGATGTGATGTGATTGAGTGCTGTCATGAGAGATGATCTATAATTTCGTTAACTTATCAAATTCTTGTGTAACTTCAGTGCATAAAAAATGGTACAAAAAATATTAGTTTTCAATTAACACACACACAACATAAGTGGCGTAAGAGGCTAGGTCGTAATGACTGACTGAAGGTTTATAATGACCAATTATATATGTATGAAGGTGTAGAGCTAAAAGATTACTACAAGTTTTAAAAATATGGAGTCTTATAATAAATTCTTTCCGATTTTTGTTTGTTTGTTTGTAACATACGTTTATAAATTTGTTGTACCGAATAAGTTGTTATTATTTTATTCGAAAAATCGCACGCAAACTTCTTTTGACAAAGATTTAAGAAATGACTTGTAATTAATATCCGAATTGTATCATATTTTTTAATAAATCCCTTGTAAAACGATTTTCAAATATGCAATCACATACATATATTAAGTAGTATATGGTAAAGCAATTGCATGATCTATATTTTCATTGATACGTTCAATCCATTCGCTGGACAATCGCAGTGCGTTCTATTTTATCACAATTTGCATGCATTTTTTCATGTACAAACAGTTTTTCATTACTACATTACCTACCATCATGAGAGATGTATAGTATATGTATGTATGTGCGCCACAAGCATTAAAATATATTTGCCTGCATTTAATTTGTACACTAATGTTGAACCAGGAACGAACTTCCAAAACACTGCTGTTTTTTTTTTAATTTTTTTAAAATGGTAGAAATTTTGAGATTTATTATAAATACATACCATACAACGGTATTTAACAAATCTTTATACAGACAATCTGACCTGCTTAGTGTGATCATAAATATTATTTTTGTCAAAATATTTCAGTTCAATTTTGAAAAATTTTTTAAATTCTTTTGAATGTCTGTTTAATGGTAATGCTTATACGGTCTGAATGGGATACATGTAATGGCATGGTGTTACATATTTTCTTTCTTTTCTTATGGCATTTTTCTAATTTTCTTGTTGGTGATATTTTGTCGTTGACTGTATGTATGTATGTATGTATGTTGCAAAAAGTTTTCGGTACATTTCTCTCTCAATATTCGTATCTTTAAAATAATTTTTGTTTACCCATTTCAAGTTTCTTTTTCTTTTTCATTCTCTTTCCTTCTATTTCAATTGATAACCAACAACAGGATGTTATTTATCTTCATAAATTCGTGCCATTGCCAAACTCAACAACCGAACACAACATTGTCGATATCTTTAATAACTTATTGTAAACTTTATTAAATACTCACACATTCATACTCTCATATTCAGATACACCCCCCCCCCCACCTTCCACAAGAAATATGTATACTTTTTAAAGAGTGTCAAATAGTAAACATTTCCTAAATAAAATCGAAACCCTTCCAATAGTATAGTAGATGTAGTAGTAGAGATGCAGAATGTTGTAAAAATAAATTTTAAGTGTACAAAATTTTATTTTACTTGCCATATAATGACCAAGGATTCCTTCAATATGAACGTATAATTAAAAACTAAAAGGGAAAAGGTACCAGAAAAGAAAATATATTTAAGATGTTTTATTGTTGTTTTTTTGTTTTTTTCTTTTGAAAAATGTTATCATTGTAAGGGTTTTTCTTTTGTATAGAATTTTAGTACTTTATTTCAGTATTAACCTTTAAATGTTCGATTGTCTGCATTGGAATGAATCCAAATGTATCAAATTGTATCACATATAAGTATACACTGACTCTTCAATACAAATTAAATTTTTGTTACAATTTCTGAGCACATGAAGGTTAAACCTGTAGCTATGCTTATAAGAGAACCAAATTGAAATCAGGTTAAAATACAACTACTGTCCGTATAATAAAATATTTTTATTTTGTTTTTTAAACACAAAAAAGTATTGTTTAAATAAAATGCTGTTTGTTAAACATTTTATCTGTTTTCTGATTTTGTTTTCCCATTTTTCTAAACTAGCATGACCGAAACAATTGTTTTTGTCTTTTATTTATTTGTATATGCTTTTGTAATTATCGATCATTGAGTCCTATTTGTAGTTTAATCAAATTCATGCCTTCATATTCAAATACTTTAAAGAATTCACCTTAAATATTGTTACGTTTTTTACCTTTTTAGAAACGTTTAAAATATGAGTTCGTTGATTGCAAACAAAATAAAAACAAATATGTGTTCAGTTTCAATTAAACTCTTTATTGTTCGCACTACTTTTATATGCCATCGTTTACAACTTGCTGATAACTTTATTCGTTATTCTTCTTTAGGCGGCAGTTACCCACACGTAACGTAACGTACCGTAGAAAACGTCCCCTTTTTAGCATATGGAGAGCAATTTAAACGCTTACCGAAACGTTCTCTCTCGTTAGCAAAACGGAACGATCTGTATAAAACAGAATTCTCTCACGTTTTTACGTGACATTTGAACATGAGTGATGAAAAAAAAAATATTGTAACCAACATTTGTGGAAAAAAATCACCAAATAAGAATTATTTTATTTTATTTTTTTCAAATTAAAATTATAATTAAGAAAAAAGAAACAAAAAATAACAAAATAAATTATAATCTTTCTAATTAATTAATTTTAACAAACAAAACAAAAGTTATTTTTATAAGAAAAATAATAACCAAATCCGGAAAAAATCTACACATTGAACAAAAAACGGCAACACTGATGATGAGTCTGTATACCAATTTCTTTGCATTGTGTTGCGTTCGTTTGTGTGTTGCTTTGTGTTCTGTTTCGTTTTTATTTACATTCTTCGTCGACATATGTCCCGTTTTTAACGTTTCTATAACTACACAAACGTTTTTAAGGCTACTTACGTTACGTTTCTTACGTTTGGGTAACCAGGGCATAACACTTCTGTTCGCGTACACACTAACAAATGTTCGGTAGATCTTTACAACAACGATCTTCAAACCACGACTGTTTTCTTCACACGTAACACGTCTTCACACAAAACTGACTGAATTCTTACAGTTTTCTTCAATAGTTTACTATAAAAGCAAACTATTAATTGTTTAATTAATTTTTTTTTTCAAATTTCTAAATTGAATATAAGCTCATTTACAAATTTCAGTATTTTTTTATAAACTTCATTAACTTCCTAGTGGGTTTTTTTTAAAACTTTCGCTTTCATTCCATTTGAGAGTGGATCAAAGTTTTTTTGAACATGTCCTATAAACTCATATGATTTATTTTTAATAATTTGCATCGTTCTGAGATTATATGAACTATGAGCCACAGTGGAGATATGTGTACAAGACACCCTAATAAAAGCATGAATTTTTAGCAAATTTTTATAAAAAATAAAAATAAAAAAAATTACACGGTGCGACAGTGAAAATACACCCGAGTAACTACATAGTCTAAGTTATTCACTAGGTTGAGTAGAACTCAAAAATAATTTTTTTATTTTTCTCGAACCCTCCAAACTTCTTTTATTTGACAAAAACGGTTTTTTTGATCTTTTCACGAAAAATTGTTGATTACCCAATAGATTACCCAAAGTTTTTTAGAAAGGGGAGATATTAGCCTTTAAAACGGTATACGTAAACATTTTGTTCAAACTTATATGTTATGAGATTTAATGGGTTAAACTTGGAAAATATTATTTTTTTCTAATTTTTTCAAGTTTGGTCATTCCTTATTGCAAAATTTAATAATTCTAAATTCCGAAATTTAGTTGAAGTTGTTGTTTCGAATGTTTAAATATTCAGTATTATTTATTGCTTCCTCAATAAATTCCAATCTGCCCACGCCTGATGTCGATGGGACCTACAGTTTAAAGTCGACTCCGAACGACAGATTATTGAGAAACTTTTCATGGCTATTTTATATACTCTCAGAGTTTTAGCCAGAAATCTGCTGAGAGGAAGTCGATCAAGAAATATTATTCTTATATTTTCGTTTTGATGTCTGACCTGGTGCTCGAACCCTGGTTTTACGTCTAATAAGCTAACATACTACCTACTGGACTACGGCGACTTCAAAAAATATAGCAACAACATCAGTAAAATTCAATCAGTCTTATGAGAAGACGCGTTGCGTGGTTTGAAGATCTCCGTTGTAAAGATCTAACAAACAATTGTTAGTGTTGTGTACGCGGAAAAGGGTAAAGAAGAATAACAAATAAAGCAATCGCTGCTGTTTACATCAAGTTGTGAACAGTGGCACACAAAATTGTGCGAACAATAAAGGATTTAATTAAAACTAAACACAAATTTATTTTTATTTTATTTTCAATCTCTAAACCCGTATTTTAAACGTTTTTAAAAGGCTGAAAACGTAACAATATTTTACTTTGATAACGATCATAACATATTTTTTAACATCCATCCGAATAGATATTGAATGTAATACAGTTTAAAGAAGTGGAAATATAACTGGCCCCCAATATAAAAGCAGGCTACTGGAATGTATAAAATGGCTCTGAGAAATCTTTGATTCTCAAATAAAAGTCACTCATACAGAATATTTGTTAGAAATCGATACAATTAGACTCTTATTTGTAGGCCATTTATGTATATGGCTGGGCACAAAATGATACGGGGATCGTTAATTTCTTTAATGTTCTCTTTATATAAGAGGACTATAAGTTCTTCAAAACTTTGAATAATTTTATTCATTGACAATACAGCACATTACATTAATACTTTAATGTAATTTTCAAAAGTAATTTTATTTATTTTGCATAGAGAATGAAATTTAATTCAACTTGGACGTGCTTCTCATACTCATTAACATGAATGTAAGAATTAATATGCTACAACTGCTGACGAATTTGACAATGAGATTGAAGAAAAATTTCCCATGGCACTCACAATAATAATCAGGTAGATGATATACAAATAATAGAAGAAGTAGAAGTAGATTTTTTAAATAATTAATACATGGTACTCCCTTCTCCTTGCAGGTTATACACGCGGCTATCAGTACAAATTGATGATTTAAACTGTGTTCGAAATCAAATTCATTTCCTCCGAATAAATAAATAACATCTTGAAGCAGATATGCCCTTCAAATGTCTATAATGTCCTAGTAGCGGAAGCTAAGAGCAAGCTATCTGTGTCAAGTAAGACATTCGTAATCAGATCTGTGGAAGGTAACACAAGAATATTTAAGTAATGAAATAACTGAACTAGTATTGTACATCGGATCGGTCATTGTTACAACCGATGTTGGTAACTCTGAAGAGAAAAGAAAACATAAGTTATTATTATAGGAGTCTAAAAATTTCATGTGTATTTATGGCAATTAACCCTGGACGGTTACTCTTCATTTTTGTACATTAAGGTTACTCTTCGTTGAATCTACGAACACTTTAACCCTAATTGGTTACTGTTCGTCGTCATTTACTCTTTATCTTATTAATTCTTTTATGTTTGACCAAATTTCGCTCTTTTTATCAACAATGTTGGATGATAACGAAAGCTTGTAGATAGTGAGTAAACGTACCTTGGATACCAATTTTTTAATCTCTAATCCTCTATATAAAAAATATTCCGACGTCATCGAATCTGTACAAAAGCAATTTCTGATGTTTTGTCTCCGACGACTGAATTTTAATTCCACAAGTTTACCTTCTTATTCTGACAGACTAGCATTAATAAAACTTCCGACACTTAAAAGCCGCAGAACTATGTTAAATTTCAATGTAATTACTGGTGATATAGGCTCCAGTTTTCTAATCCATAATATCACGTTTAACGTTCCTCAACGTCCGTCACGTCATTTTTCCGCCACTAGGCGGAATTGCACCCACGAACACTTTACACTAAGAGACTAGCGCAGTAAAATACCATGGCACCCGATTTTTTTTAATTTTTTTCAAAACCCTGATAAGTTTATTTGGTCTTCACATGTATTAGGAATTATAGAAGCGTATTAAAAGAAATTCGCGGAGCCACTTCTTAATTTGTATATAATAAACACGATTCAGGTTTGGTGCGACTTGTATTTGCCCTCAATTTGAAATATTCTTAAAATAGAAGGACTTTTCAAGTCATATTGCTTTATTATGGTATTTCTACCATGAAGTCTCAATATGTCTGTGATTCTAAAGTACATTTATGAAGCAAAATATTCTTAGTAATTTCATGTTTGCGAAGATACTTGATATTATTCTCAGAAAAAGACAAAAATTATAGACACATATTTTAAAGAAGAAGAAAAATAGGAAAATATTTAAAACTTTACTTTCCTTTACTTATTTATTTCTGCTCAACTTTTCCTTTTATTTCTTTAAACGAACTCTAGCTTAATGACATACTTTGGAAAACATTTTCATTTTTGCCTCAACATAAAATGACTTTTCTTTAGTTTGAATGTTCCTTTATGCCTATATGTCGAACATTCGAATGTAATTGTATTTGAAGGCCTAGTTTGCTTTGTACAAAATTCTCATCCATAAAAGAGTCGGATAAGGCACTAAGACAGTTTGAAATTGTCTTTCAAATGCTTACCAATTTGCTGGTTGCTAAATGCTAAATGGAAATGTAACATTTCCTTTCTGCCACTGACATTGTGATGTGGCCAAATGCCGACAGAACTGAAATTTATAGCTTTTCACTTATACTTGTTCGTAAACTACGATAGCGTCAGACTTATCATAATTATCTGCAACATCTTCATTACCATACCTATTGGCGTTATCGTCGCCTCATAATCGTTATCATCATCTGCAATACACCGCAAATAGGCCGCAAACAAAAGATATTAAACAACCAAAAAACAGTCAAGTAACTGGTAAGAAAAACATGAAATCATTAAAAAGTCGCTAAAATAGAAAATCCCAGTCCTCGCATACTGATGGGTTTAATCAAAATTAATTAAAAATTAAAATCACATCGTCTCATATAAAATATGAATTAAATTTGCATTCAAAGCTAAAATATTTTTAATTCCTTTAACGAATGCAAACTTTAGGAAACTCCCTCCACTTTTCTGCTTTAGGATATTGTCAGATTGGTCAGAATCTATTGCTCGATTATGAATCCGAAAATGGCAATGACTGATACCTTCTAACGGCTTTAGTTTTTCAGATTCTCTTCTAGGGAAGATATTGTAGAACTTAAACTTAAATGAGGCAATTAAACTGTGATTAAACTCTAAACAGGTAGTCGCCATAGTCTAGTAGGTAGTGTGTTGGCTTACTAGACGTGAAGCCTCGGTTCGAATCCCAGGTCAGACATCAAAACGAAAATATGAAAAAATATTTCTTCGGCGTCTTCCTCTCAGCAGATTTCTGGCAAAAACTCTGAGAGTAAATAAAATTGCCATGAAAAGTTTCCCAAAAATGTATCGTTCGGAGTCAACTTTAAACTGTATTTCCCGCCACTCTGTATAAAATTAACACACCCAACATGAGTGGTGTTGAGAAGCTAGGGCGTAATCCTGACTGAAGGGTTGTAATGGCCAATTATGTATGTGTATGTATGTAAACTCTAAACAGAGCTAATGGACCTTAACCTGACACAGTGAAACACGGTAGAGGTCTTAATAAGTGACAAATATTAGAGGTAAGTGCTAAAGAAACGAAATTCATAACAAACGCATTGAAGAATGACGCGGACTCAGAAGGACTTAAGGGGAAAAGGTCGGTGTTATTGGACAGTATGACTAGGAATTCTGATCAAGTCAAACATAAGGGCTTGTAGACGATATTGCACCATGCCTATGGAAGGGTATTGTGGTGTTATCACATCGTCAAGAGAGTCGACTGAATTATACCATATGGAAATTGAAAAGGAAGACCCTGAAATCCTAATATTAACTACACGTAGGAGTGGTTAAAACAGAAAGGTGAAAATTGTGCATATACATATATGCAGTTGAATGGAAAATCAAGGAAAAATCACCACAGGAATTAAATAGTCGATGGAAAGTGCTTTTTTACAACTCCAAAGGCTATTTGTATGGAAGGTTTCATAACGTATATATATAATATAGAAACTTTTTGGGAACGTGATCTGTGCTGCCTAGCTGTAAGCCTACAATATTTAATAACGAAGGATGAATAGCAGCGTTTTATTTTCCACAACTTCTTTAGGTAAAGTCTTGCTATTGTTAGCCGAAATAGTAACTGATTCATGGTGTTTGTTTTACTGGATATATACCATATCTTTCATGTAGTTCCCACAATGACATATATCGAGCCGACGCCACTGGCTATTATAAAATCCTTTTGTGGAGTGTTGTGTTTGGACAGATATACTTAACGAAATGTAAGGAGATGACAATAAAATTATGTTTGAGCCATGTGCATCAAGCTATCTAGAAATTACCTGAGGTTATAAAAGGGTCTTTTGAAAGGACAGCGTAGACTCAAACAATTGTTCATGATGGGTATCGTTTCGAATCTAACATATAGATTCTGTGATGATGAGAATAAATCTTAAATCATCATATTTGAATTTGTGAGGCATAAATACTGTTACGAAAATGAAAAATCTAGATACTGGTGTTTTGCTTTTACATTGCTTAACATTAAAATTATAAACAAAAGCTACAAAAACAAAACAATGCAGTAAACAAACCTGTTTATAAATTATCGTACTGCTTAATATAACAACAAACACCATCATAAAAATGGTAAATAAGTAAACGAAAATACATAAACAACACTTCAAGAATAAATGTAAACATCGAGAAGTCATGAACATTCGCCTTAAAGAACATTCATTAGACTGTTTACTCTGCCATATAAAAGGCAATGCAAAGCAGGCGACTGAGTTAGTGAAGTTCAGTCAGTCTTGTGTGAAGACGCCGTGTGTTTGAAGAGAGTAATCGTAGTTTGAAGATCTCCGTTACAAAGTTCTGTCGAATAATTGCCTAGTAATCGTTATTGTTTATGCAAAGGGGATAAACAGGAACAGAGGAATAACGAACAAAGCAATTGTTGTTGTTTACATAAAGTTGTGAATAGTGGCACACAGAATTGTGCGAATAATAAAGAATTTTAATTAAAACTAAACACAAATTTATTTTTATTTTATCTGCAATCTACGAGCTTACATTTCAAACGTTTTTAAGAGGTAAAAACGTAACAATACATTCCATAAAGAAACATATGTATCTGGTGCTAGGCAGGGTATTATTCTTGTAGACACCGAGAAGCATCCTTAAGTTTGTCGGTGCAATAAGCTTAGAGGAGACAGTGTAGTGATGCCACATGCAGTTTTCGGGGAGCACAATAGATCGAATAATCAAAGTACTATGGTACTTCTTTAGGACGACAATAAAGATAATTATGTTAGAAGTTGCCGTAGTCTAGTAGGTAGTTTGTGGGCTTAGTAGACGTGAATGGATTTCAGTCAAAAAGTAGCCGAGATTACAAACGATTTGCACCAACGATTATATTTATTATTATATTAATTTTAAATAAATAATTATTTACATTTTCACTTCGTTTAACAACTGTTTAGTTTAATAAATATTCAAATAACATTTAATTATAAAATAATTTTTTTTATATAAGTTTTTAAATATTCATTACAGCTTTAAAATACCTGTTCTTGACCTTAAATATCATGTCAGGATCTGGTAGAATACATGATTTTCAAATTTTTTTCAGTCTGATGGAAGCTCTTTAAGATTTACGATAACATCTTTGTTAAATGAAATATAAGAGTATGTACGTAGGATGCCAAATCCAACAAATATATTATTTTCCTTCAGTCGTACATATGCACATTTGATATTGGAAGAAAGTGAGTGGAGGAAGAGATATTTCTTGTCAATTAACTGCCTCAATAGACTTCATTCACAATGTTCACAAAGAATAGAGTCACAACAAGCAAGTGACACAAAAGAATATTTAGAATATCTATGTATGTACATAAAAATGGCAATAAAAATATTTCAGACTGCTTGGTATTTGTGAACTTGAATGTGTGTGTTCATAAGATATTGCTTATGATTGATTTTTCAGAGTTGGTAAGTTCGATATCGATTGTACTACTACTACTACTACTACTACTACTACTACTACTACTACTACTATTGTATTATTAAGGTAGTTATTCATCCTGAAATAAACATACATACATACAGTCACACAGATAATTATACGTACCCCCCTAAAAATCATTTTTTTAAAAATGATAATATATGGACAAGTCAACTGTTTTTTGCGCCAAATTTTTTGCTTCCGTCACAGCCGAACAAATTATATTTGTTCTCATCACTAAATATTACATTCTCGGCACTCGGCTGCGGAAACCGTTCTTTCTCAAAACACTTCACTGCACAATAACATTGTGATCACTTTCCGAGGTATTTCGTATTTCTACGGCTGTAGTCCTAGGATTTTTATTCACAATACCTTTTATATACCGGGCTTCCCTTGGAGAAATTTTATACGAAATATACGTCGTACGTATAATTTTCTGTGGTGCCATATTGGTTTTAAACAAACTGTAGTCACAAATTCAAAGATTTTGGGAATCTTTTTTCTTTATTTAAGTAAATGTATCGTTACAGACGCTAATGTAAAGAAATTTTAGATTAGAAGTTCATTACTTTTTAAAAAATGATTTTTAGGGGGGGTACGTATAATTACCTGTGTGACTGTATATGTATTTACTGTAGTTTCTAGAATGACATTAAATTTGGTATAAAATTAAATTTAATTTTTTTTTTTTAAATACTAAATGTCTGGTGATCGGCAGAAACCTTATCGGCACATATGTACATACATATATGGATAGATTTTCAGGCCTGTTCTGACGATCGCACGATTTGAAATCATATGTGATTTTAAAAAAGCAAAATTTATTTCAGGGTGTTCTGAAAGTCATGCGTTTTACTTGCGATCTTCGCTTTTTCGAAGTCGTTTATGAAAAAAATAAAACATGTTTTGGCATTACAAATAAAAATCTAAACATCAAAACTAAAAAAATAAATAGAAAAATGCCTACAGGTTTTTTATTAAGCATAATTTGTTTAAAAAAGCTGCAAACCAGAAAAGAAAAATTAAAATGACGTGTCCTGAGGGATTATTCTAACCCATTAGACGTTCCGGAGCAGGCGAAAGCATCAAAAATGCATTTCTATCAAAAGTTTAAAATTCCAGGAGTAATTGGATTTATTTATTTTTGCAGAAAGGGGTTTTATAGTTTAAATGCATTAATTGTAAGTACTCCTATATGAAGGTTATTTTTTTTTAAACAATCAAATTGATTACTGTGCATGTAGATTTGTGACCACCAAATGAGGATACTAGCCGTTGACACATCTAGACCTTATTCATGTCACAATGCTTTTGTGTGGAATTTAAGTAACGCCAATGAATTTTATTTAGAAAAATATTCTAATGGATACCGTGGTTACTACAGCCGTATGTTTTAGTACAGTAAATTCATTTAAATCGCCAATTAAGTAAACAAATGACGCAAAAAATTGGTTAAAAATAAAGCAAGTTTTTAGTTTGGTATTTTTATTTAGAAAAGTGTAAAATTGTTATCATCTTTTGTTAAGAACTTTTGCTTGAACATATTTTCATCAGTTCACTGCAATATCCTCTTGTGATTTGAAACCGCATTTTTTGTTAAGAAGTTCTGTTTGAACATATTTTCATCAGTTCACTGCAATATATCTTTGTGATTTGAAATCGCAAATTTTTAGCGTTAAGCGTTTTCCAGAACACCTATTTGGCGATTTCGAAACGTATAATTTTTTTTAGCGATTTGCGTTCGCCAGAACACCCTCTTGGCGTTTTTAAAACGAAAACCCAAAATTTAGGCGATTTGCGTTTTTCAGAACATGCCCGTTTATGCTGCTTAGTGGAGAAAACTACCAAAACCAAAACTTCTGGTAGTCGTGCAAACGTGAAATTGACACAATTTGCGATAAACAATCAATATCCAACAAAACTTTTGAACATTTTAGAACTGAAAGTTCATTTGATAACGTGACATATGTACTGTCAGAATGTCGCCACTTATTTTATATTTGTTAACTAAATTTTGCTACTATGAACGGACAAACTTGAAAAAAATTTAAAAAAAAATAATTTTTTCCAAGTTTAACCGATCAAAACTCATCTGAACCATTTGTTTATGTATACCATTTTAAAGGCTTATCTGTCCCATTTTCAAAAACTTTGGGTTTTGAAAATAGTTTTAAAAATATTTGGATAATCAATAATTTTGTGTGAAAAGATCAAAAATACCGTTTTTGTCATATAAAACAAGTTTGAAGGGTTCGAGAAATATAAAAAAAATATTTTTCGGTTTTACTCAACGAAACTTACAACCTACACTAAGTCATTAGCTGGGTGTATTTTGACTTTCGCACCGTGTTATTAAATCAGATTACAAAACTGTAACACTTGGCCCAACTATCATCATAAGATGTATAAAAAATACCTGATTTATTATTCTATAATAACATTTCATTATCTGATTCGGATTAAGCGCATAAAATAACTTACAAACTTTCCTTTGTTTGCTGATTGCTAATAAAATTATAATCTTTCATTCATTCAACTCTTCTGTTAAGTTGAATACTTAAACAGTGTTGATTGTGCTAATACTGTAAAGAGCGAGAAGAAGAGCAAGTTGCATCGTCAAGAAGGTTCAACTATCATTAAGAACCATTATAAGGTTTTATGGGTTAAGTTAAAGTACTTTTAATATGGTTATCCGAACACTTTTATATTGAAATTCAAGATTCACAAATCTAACGTACCAGGGGAACATTGATGATGAGTAAGTTCTTGAGGTTATTTTAAAATTGCTTCGCCACAGTAGTGTAGTAATTTCTTAAAGCATTAAAACAAATATTTAAGTTGATGGTAGGCGCACGTTTCTTCGTGTGTTTAATGTTACCGCTGTCATCGGTACAAATAGTTCTTGATTTTCTAATTTCCTTTTAAAGTTTTACTTTCCTTCTGTATAAAGTAGAACACTTACTTATTTCATTGAACATTTTGTTTTTTATGAACGACTATGTATATTTGTATAGTCAGTCATGATCGTTCATAGTTAGTAGTTAATGTTTTCGTTTTACGAAAATAAAGTCATTTCCTTACATAGAGTCGTAAGCTGGCATAATTCCTATTTCCCCACAAACAATAATAAATAAGTTTATGAGTGGAACTAAAAACCAAAAAAAATCTTCCATTGACCAGCTGTTGATTGTTCTTAAAAGTCGTGATGTAGTTGCTGGCGCTGTTTGTAATTTGGTAAATGTACTGTACAGCTGCAAAATGGTTAAATTGCACTTAGTGCCACATATAGGGACAAATTCGCACTAATACCCATACTTTCCATTGAGTTCTGGACAAACTACCACAATTATTATGGTATTGTTATTTTAAATATTGGCATGGAGCCAGCAATTCAACAAGTCAGTAACCAAACTACATTTACTCGAACAACATTTCAAACGGTGGCACAATGGTATCATACTGTTGTAATGAATGTTTATATCGTAAGACCATAACGTCAACCGGAAATGACTGCCAGTATGAGTATAAGCATTAAATAAACATCGACGACAACCACGAACACTAATTCGGGTACGAGAACATATCATTTTCACTTCCAGAGTATTGCTTCATTTGAAATTTTCTTAAACGCCGGCAATTATTATGTTATAATTGCAAAAACCAAAACCAAAAAGAAAATATCGGACAAATGCCAACACAATCTACAGTGAAAGAAATTTGTAATAAATTAATTCGATTTTTTTTTGCTTATAATAAACAATAGAAGACTCTTATTTTATTTCATTCTCCATTGTATACCAGAATTTTTTGACTCTGAATCTCTTTCTTGTTCTCTTGAAGAATCTTTAAATATTTCAGACGAGCTCAATGTTGCTATAAAAAAGCAGGATTACCGAGGATAACGATTCGATGTGAGACGTTGTCTGTGAAAGTTTAGAAGGAAATGCTCTTGTTTTGAAAATGGAGGAGTACTTGCTGACTTTTTGCAATGACTATTAATCCAGCCAGTCACTTGGGCGATGATACTATGCATGTGCTGTGCTTCCTCAAACCGTATTTTAAAAATAATAAAAAATAATAGCGTACGTATGTATATAAAATAATAACGTACGTATATAAAATTATAATTAATTTAAAAGTGTGTAATATTAAATGAATTTGCCGTAGTCTACTAGGTAGTGTGTTGGCTTATTTAACGTAAGGCCACGGTTCAAACCCCAGGTCAGACATCAAAACGAAAATATGAGAATAATATTTCTTGAGCGACTTCCTCTCAGCAGATTTCTGGCAAAAACTCTGAGAGTATATAAAATTGCCATGATAAGTTTCTCAAAAATCTGTCGTTCGGAGTCGACTTTAAATTGTAGATCCCACCACTCATGTATAATATTAAAATACACAAATTGAATGGTGTTAGAAGCGTGGCCGTAATACTGACTGAAGGGTTGTAATGGCCAATTATGTATGAATGTATGTAATTTTAAAACAAATTATATTTCTTACAATTTAATAAATTGTTTCATTAAATTTATTGAAATAACATATCTTTAAAGAACAAAGGGGTCCCAGGGGTAGGTTAATGTAATCCCGAAGTCAAATGATTGAAAATATAGATCGAAATTGTCCTTTCCATTTTCCATTTCTTTTATTTAATTTTTATATACAATAAATATGTTTTTAAAATGAACACGTTTTCGTTTTTAAAAATTATTCATAAACTTTTAATATATCTTTTTTAATGCTCCAATGTTTTCAATATTTTATATTATATTTGAATTTAACTTTTTTATTTTTCTATATTATTTTAAATAGTTTAAGGGCCATTATAACAACTTGCCGTTAAATTTGGGTTTAGTTAAACTTTAGCTAAAGTTACCTTTAACTCATTTTCGATATTACAACTTACAGATAAAATAAAGTTAACTTTTTCAAAAATATGGCTGTGCCGAAGCAATGTCGATAACACTGCTCAATTAAACAAGTACTTTAAAAACGCAGTGACAAGGACGTGCCTTTTTATTTGTTATGTTTATTCATTTTGTTTATAAAATTTGTGTGTTGAGATTTCAGCCTTTTTTTTCTTTTTGTTTTAAAATAAAAATAATGAACACGCCAATCCATATCCATTTTGATTCGAAAAACTACTAATATATTAACGTATATTTTCTATGTTTATACAATATTTGAAGTTGCCATATTGAAAATAATATATGAATATAATATTGCAAGTTCAAAGATAAAGAGAACTTTAAAAGTTAAAGGCAGGATGATCTTCATTTTAGCCTAACACTCACTTTTATCTTATTGTGTACTCATAATAATGAAAATCAAGTTATATGGCCGTTAAAATACTGCCTTTAGTTAACAACATATTGCTCTAAATATAATCTTTGAAAGCTTTGGTATTCGCAATTTTTACAAATTGTTGTTATTGTAAATTGTTATTGTTCAATAAATAATTTTGAAAAATGTATACGTTCTCTAGTAATTTTCTTTCTTTTTCAGATTATTATTACAGGTTTTCATAAAAATATTTAATATTGCTTATATAGTACATTAGACACATTTCAGAAACACTGCATTAGACATCACTTTTATTAAAGTGGTTTTGCAATTTCTGTTAATCAATTTCCATGGAAAGAAATATCACAAAAAATAATACATCAAATTAAATTTAAACACAAAACCTTAATCAATCACTTTTAAACATTCCAGCTGGCATGTAAAAATGACTAAAAGTGGTAATTTTATTTAATGAGATTATTTCTAGAAATAGTTGTCAGTGGTTTATTACTGTGCTAATTCATCAATCGTACAACTAATATACGCAAAATTATGAACACCAATTATCGTGTAAATTTACGAAAACTATGCATTTGAATATATATTATTTGATAGTTCAATTATTAGGCTAGAAAAATGTACAGTTTGCGCAATTTATGAGAATTTTGAACATTTTTATCAGGCCCTTAATTGTCTTTTTTACACCCCAATTCTATTTTAC
Organism: Sarcophaga variegata; assembly: GCA_932273835.1. Lineage (NCBI taxonomy): Eukaryota > Metazoa > Arthropoda > Insecta > Diptera > Sarcophagidae > Sarcophaga > Sarcophaga variegata. Next base: position 76,767,715 of record OW026359.1, read on the forward strand.
ACAAAAATGAAAAATCCGCCATTTGCATTTAAGAATTAATTAAAATTGAAATTAAAATTGAGAAAATTCTAGAGAATATAAAATGTTTCAGTTCAAAAAATTAACCTTCATAGAAAATTAATTTTTTATATTATACAACTAGTTTTCTGGGGATGAGCCCTACTCCTGACAAGTACTGCGTTCGAACAAGGATAATAGGGAGTAGGTGAGTGGAATGAAAAAAAGTAGTAGTATTCATTGCGCCGTCTTAAAAACCCAATAACATGAATGTTACTTTCAACTCATGACTTCAGACGTAATTGCATCATAGTGATAAATATTAAAAATTTAATTAGCTTTCAGTTAATTAATACATACATAGATTATATCTGTTAATATTAACAACGATAATAGGAGAAATACATACAAATGTATGTATTGGGAAAAACCGCCCAAGGTATTAAAGCATAGAAAGTTGTTATAACCTCAAAAACAAATTCCACGCATTGTCGTATCTGTCACAACTGCAAAAATTCTCTCTATTGTTGTTGACGGCTAGCATAGTTCCAACAATATATTCAGATAGTGTTAGCTTTGATACCAAAAGCTCATTTGAGCATGCATAGTACTGACCAAGTTCTACCAAACAAGGGAAGAAGCTAAAAGCACGACTATCTATATATATCCTTGACATCATTGGACAAGGATTGGAAAGCCAAATAACCTATATCTGCTACTCGCAAGAGAAGGGCATTGACAAAGAAAATGGGTATCAGTCTCCTCTTCCTCAGCAGATCTGCACCCACGGCAGAAGTCGTTAAATGGGAGCTGAATTCTTTCCGCGTGTCTTCCCATAACAGAATGACCTGTAAGCACGGCCTCTGTGATCGGGATGATGTTCCGACCAAGTCTGTGTTGGAGCGCCGTCTATCCATCAAGGACCAAGTGAGCCTAGCGGTGGAGTAGAACTCCTCATTGACCCAATTTCGGGTTGTCGTCCCGAAAAAATTTCCGCGCAATGGCTAACTTGACCAAGGACCCTAGTCGATTGAAGAGGATTCCGGAAGGAGTACCCCAGCCCTGGCGAACCCGTCGTCTCTGCAGTTGCCCGGAATGCCCTAGACAAGTGAGACATTGAAGCGCCCAGAAAGAAGGTAGAGATAGCGGCAACATTCCCTAACGACCTGGAGTTATTCACAACGCTCGACAGAGATCTTATGACGGCCTGACTATAAGAAAAGATTGAGATGCGGGTGAAAGGAGCACCGTTCACGAGGATAAATTGAGCAGCCCGGTATATTGAGATCACTTTCGCCTGAAACACTCTACAATAATCCGGCATTCGGAGGGTAATGTTCAGGTCCAGTTTCCCAAAGTAGACTTCGCTACTAACCCCATTATAGGGTTTAGAGCCATCGGTGTATATATCCATGAGTTCTGGGAGGATGATTATGGGTTCTAGTCGTCACTGCTCGGAATCAGAGATAATCAATGTTCAGTGGGGCCACAGAATCCACCTCCAAAATAGAGGAGTGACCAGAAGGGACGATGCGCCAACGAGACAGGGCATTGAGTCTAGACGCAGCTACCTGCTTAGCGAGGATCACAGTAGGAAGCCAATTAAGTTGTGAACAAGGCCACCATGGTGCGTAGAACACCAGTGATATGAATAGCTGCAGACCTTCTGACAATCATTGCTGATGATTACCTCTGTCAACATCAGAAAATATTTCGAAATCCGAAAGAAAATCACAAGCCAGAAGACTCAATTGCTTTTATAGCAAATGTGTAAAGGAAAGGTTAATGATATTTCTAACGAAAAGATCTTGGAAATATATTTACGAAAATGGAAACGGTGTAACATCGTTTAACATTAAAATGTGCAAAAGCTACACAAACAAATACAACGAACTGGTTACAAGTAAAACAACAACATCAGTATGAAGGAAAAGGGTATAGACAAGTAACCGGGAATGCAATAACAAGCAATGTGAACAAAATACACAAACAACAATGAATTCCCGTTCGGATTCAAGAACCTTCATCAGACTGTTTACGTGAGCATATAAAAAGGCAAGACAAAGCAGGCAAAGAGTAATAAAAGATCGGTCAGTCTTTATGTGAAGACGCGTTGCGTGTGAAAAGAACAGTGTTGGTTTGAAGATCACTGTTGTGAAGTACTACCGAACAGTTGTTAGTGCTTACGCAAGCAGAAGTGAAAAGAATAACGAACTAAGCAAATTGTTGTTGTCACATCAAGTTGCGAACAGTAGTACATAAAATTGTGCGACCAATAAAGAATTTATTTAAATTAAACACGAATTTATTTTTATTTTGTTTGCAATCAACGAACTCATATTTTAAACGTTTTTAAAAAGATAAAAACGTAACAATATTTTCAATTGTAGGTTGCTTTAATTTCTATCTTCGTTTCAATGTAATATTTTAAAATTTTTTTAGTTGGTTAAGTTTTTTATCTCATCGATCTAATCCAACTTTCAAACGATAAAACTTTACTACATCGTAAAAAAGTATGATTAAAGTGAATTTTCATTTCTTCTTATTAAAGTTTATTTATTTTTTTATTTTCTTACTTTCTGCGTTTTAAATACTAGTTTTATTTGGTATCATTTCTTTTCTAAAATAAAATAAACTTTGTGCAACTTTATCAATAAATGTTGCAATTTATTAGGTTATGATTGCACTTCATTATCTCGACCCAACAGGCGGTCGTTTGTTTGTTGGCACTGAGTGCTTTACTTTCCATGTTTGTAAAAAATGTTGGATAATGACGTTATGAGAGGTACTGTCGTTCTATAAAATATCCACATATATCTTTCAAATTATGAGTGAAATCTTAATCACAGAGAACAGTTTGTACAATATTTTAAAAAAGAAAAAATTTCCTGTGATAAGTTTTAAGTTTTCCGCATGTAAACAAACACCTTAATATTTCGCCCCATAATCTTCAATGGTTTATTTTTTATTTGTTTGTTCGTTCCTTTAAGAAATATTGGATTTTCACAAAACATCTTCCCGTTCTACAGCTTCATTCATCGAGTTTTCCAAGTAGCATACTGAACAGTCCTCCCTAGTAACATGTACTGTGTTCTGTATATGATGTTGTCTTGTGACACTTTTTCAATTCAGTCTCAATCTTTTATTTCCAAACTAAGTGGAGTGATTCTGTGATCAATTTGATCATAATGAAAATTTTCATGTCTGATATCGTATTTGAAACTGGATTACTTGGGTTCCCGTAGTCAATCTATTTTGCCTTAACACGTTACGCCGGCCCTGTAATTCATGCTTGCCGCCCACTGGCGGCTGCGCTTAGTGCTTTTCGCTCTATCGGACGTCAGTTATTATGCAGCATAGACAATTCAACAATGCAACGGTATCGTGTAAGTTTTTTGTGAATTTTTTGAGAATTCTTCCTAAATTCATCTCATCCTCACTAAATATTCTGAATTTTTACAGTGAAAATGTAACAGGTACTCAATTATTACGTTAATAATTATAATTGTTATTAAAAATAAATGCTTTTAATAGAGCCTGACTCTCAAGTATTCTTATTCGGCAGTAGAAATGTTAAACATTTAAATATTTGGTGTTATGTACCGTCTAATAGCATAATCAAATGCGTACCACCGGTAATACACGTCACCCGATGTGGCAGTCTAGTGTGGGCCACCGACGGTATGCACCGCCAGATTAGGCTGTCTAGTGCGGGCCACCAGTAGTACGCGCCGCCCGATAAGGCAGTCTAGTGCGGGTCACCGGTGGTACGCGAAGGAATGATCGTGTTAAACACATACAAGGTAGCAGAATCCAAATTTGACAGAGTTTAAGGAAATAACGGTTTATTCTTAGCTCTAGAAATAATAAACAAACTCAGCAAAATAGTTGAGATTTGAACAGAACGCGTATCACGTCGTTTTATTTAATAATATATCGACGGCTTTTGTTTTAATTTGGCAATTAACTGGACTACGAATTATGTAGTCGCCGTAGTCTAGTAGGTAGTGTGTTGGCTTATTAGACGTAAGGCCACGGTTCAAACCCTAGGTCAGATATCAAAACGAAATATGAAAAAAATATTTCTTTGGCGACTTCCTCTCAGCAGATTTATGGCAAAAACTCTGAGAGTAAATAAAAATTGCCATGAAAAGTTTCTCACGAAAATCTGCCGTTCGGAGTCGACTTTAAACTGTAGGTCCATCCACATACATACATAATTGGCCATTACAACCCTTCAGTCAGGATTACGGCCTAGCTTCTCACACCACTCATGTTGTGTGCGTTACTTTTATACATGAAAGGCGGGACCTACAGTTTAACGTCGACTCCGAACGACAGATTTTTGAGAAACTTTTCATGGCAATTTTTATTTACTCTCAGAGTTTTTGCCAGAAATCTGCTGAGAGGAAGACGCCGAAGAAATACTTTTTGTATTTTATTTTGATGTCTGGCCTGGGGCTCGAACCCTGGCTTTTCGTCAAATAAGCCAACACACTACCTACTAGACCACGGCGGTCCATCCACTCATGTATAAGATTAACGCACACAACATGAGTGGTGTGAGAAGCTAGGCCGTAATCCTGACTGAAGGGTTGTAATGACCAATTATGTATGTTATGTTATGTATGTACGAATTATGAAAGATCATTAGAAACTTCTCTTTACAACTCTGTTAGTAGTTTATTTGCTTTGAACGTGACACCTGACGATTGGTTTTTAGACCTTATAAGATTCAGTCGATCAGCATGGTTTACAGAAATCTTTACATTAATCTAGTGTGTCTGGTGGCGTCACTCACATGTGATTTGAACAAGACGATGCAAAATAATTCAAAAGACAATAAAAAGTCTACCAGACTTGACAACTATGGACTAGTTTTTGTGAGGCCATTTTCACTGCATTTCATTGGAAAGTGCAATGCTTTCAATTTGGCTAAATAATTCAAAAATTATTTAAAACTAGCATCTCAAACTGGCATTAGTACTCAAATTTACTCAGTTTTCTTCGTTTACACATATAATTCTACATTCCATTCAATAATAAGTTCTATACTCCCTGAAATACATACAAACATATTCTTAAATTGTTGTGAACTAAAAATGCAAGAAAAATTTTTGCAAAAATAAGCAGTTGTTCGAATGAAGTTTTATTATTTCAAAAGCAAAGACGTACGTCAACGCCACTGTGGCAGAACACTTAAACGCGAAATGTTTAAGCCAACATTAGAAATGCAACATTTGCAACAATGCCTTGCAATTGTGAAAAGAATTCAGTAGGAGTTCACTTTTCAATTTGTTTTCTGTATGTACATACATACATACTTGCATACATTTGTCATTTTAAGTAGACATTTAAATGGCAGATATGCAAATGTATAGCTGCAGAATGAAATAGAATGAAATAATGTAAATGAAATTAAAAAAAAAGAAAAATAATTGAAAAAATTTCAAATAATCTGGTATGTACAGTTGCGAGGAAGAAAAAAGTACAATCCGGCATCATATGATATTGTAATGCCTCTCTTTCAAAATAACAATAACAAAATTCAGATCGTCCTTTGACTATTCATTCGCTTCATCACACCATCACATTTAATGTTGAGAGAATATAATGCACTAATGGTTTCATTATCATGCCAAACTGTGTACTATCAGAACAATTCTTATTTTTTCAAAAGATCGGAAGTTTAAGTATGTATGTTGCCGTAGTCTATTAGGTAGTGTGTTGGCTTATTAGATGTGAGGCCAGGGCTTAAATTCCACGTGAGACATAACCAACAAAAACGAAATATGAATAAATATTTTTACGGCGACTTCATTTCAGCCGATTTCTGGCAAAAACTCTCAGAGTAAATAAAATTGCCATGAAAAGCTTCTAAAAAATCTGTCATTCGGAGTCGACTTTAAACTGTACTTATATTTATCCCCTACTTATGGACAAATTTTACACACACCCAACATAAGTGGTGTGAGAAATTCGTAAACCTGCCTACTGAAATGTTGTAATGACCAACTATTCATGAATGTATGTTCATAGATCCTTCGATCTTGGACATTGATATTATATATGCAAACTCTGGCCCCAGTGAAATAATGTTTAATTATGATGGCAAACATATCATCGTATGAATATATGTATTTCTAAAAGAGGACTACCCTTGTAGTCTGATGGGTAGTGTGCTAGACTGTTAGCGTGAGGTCGTGGATTCGATTCCCACCAGAGACTCTGGTTTGCGACGCTACACCGAGCATATGGCCAAGTTACTCTGCTCGTATATATATTGTGTTGTAATTAATAAATAAATAAAATAAAGTAAATATTTCTAAAAGTAGAAGTGTTTCGTGTTGAAAAACCTTAAACCGATGTAATTATTATCTTAAAAGATTTCTATTGGATGAAATCAAGAGACCATATTTTAAGTGCAGTATAAACGATTAGAGTGCTTGGCGAGTTTCAAATCCACGGCCTTTGCGTTGGTATTCTATCAATACTGTTGCCGAAGAATATAATAGAAATAATAGGAAATCAATATAAGTTTTTATCCAAAGTGTTCTTAAATTTCTTAACCAAAATCAAATTTAAAAAATAAAAGGAAAAAGGTTAACAAAATGTTAATCTTGAAATTCTTTTACTTCGTAGATTCCTATTTCAGCTACAGAGTCATTTTTAAAAGAAACTCACATTAATGCTTGTGCATAAATGTTCATTTCAATACCACACTGCAGTCAGAGAAACAGATTGGGAACCACTAGTTATATTAAAATTTTTATAAGATATATATCGTGTTTAAATACGCAAAAGGATGCGTATTTATTTCTGAATATACAATTTTTCAATTTAAAATTCTTTTGAAAGTTCTCAATAATAATATATTAAAACTTTATTTTTAGTTGTTCCAATTAAATTTAAATTTTTTATTTAATTAGTCTGTGCAAGTATAGGTTCTTTGCCTACATATATCAATCTTACGCTATTGAAAATTTTCAAAGTCCTTATATAATTGAATTTTGTAAGAAAACTAAACTAAAGTTAAACATTCAGTGCGTAATAATTCGGATTGAAAGAAAATTGTCTACTAAAGTGCTAGTTTTCAATAATATTGTTACGAAAATGGAAATGGTGTTATCGTTTAACATAAATATAATAATATGGGGTGCCCTGGTAGTCTAGTTGGTAGTGTGCTAGACTATTAGCGTGAGGGTCGTGGGTTCGATTCCCACCAGAGACTCTGGTCTGTGACACTACACCGAGAATATGGTCAAAGTTACTCTGCTCGTATATAATTAGAATATAATTTGTAATTTTATTGTAATTAATAAATAAATAAATAAAATAAAATGATAAACAAAAGCTACAAAAACAAAAACAATGGATTTGTTTACATGATCAACGAATAAACAAACAAATAGCAACAACATCAGTATAAAAAAGGGGGATAAACCAGTAAACAAACAGGCAACAACAACACTGTAAGGACAACCGTAAACAAAATACACAAACAACAATTACTTAAACAACATTTTTGCATTCAAAGAGATTTCGCGAAGGCATTCATCAGACTGTGTACCCAGCGATATAAAAGGCAATACACAGCAGGCAACGGGATCAGTAAATATTCAGTCAGTCTTCAGACGCGTTGCGTGTGAAGAGAATAATCTTGGTTTGAAGATCTCCGTTGTAAAGATCTAACGAACAATTGTTAGTGTGTACGCGGAAGAGTGTAAAGAAGAATAACAAATATTTTTGTTGTTTAAATCAAGTTGCGAACAGTGGCACACGGAAATGTGCGAACAATAAGGAATTTATTTAAAACTAAACACAAATTTATTTTTATTTTATTTGCAATCTACGAACTCATATTTTAAACGTTTTTAAAAGGTAAGAACGTCACAATATGTAAATACAGGGTGATGTGATATGAGACTTTCAGTCTGATAGATATTCAATTTGCAAATAGAAACATAGATCATATTAAATAGGTAGACGTTATAAAAAGCATAACTCATACTTCCGTTATAATACAGATTGACTTCCTTATTTCTATTATACTGCTAGCTTTGGCAATACACATTCCGTCAATAAATTCTAAGCAACCAAGAGACCTCTCTCTTAGATTCACAAGTGCCAAAAAAAAAAACGTTTTGTGGTGTGGTGTTCACCATTTTCATAATAGGCGATGATGATCCCTTTTCTCCAAAGACAACAATGAAATTGCGGCACCTTACAATAGGGTTGGTTTGACTACAAAGTTGTACAGCCAATACGAACTATTAGACTAGTTTAGGCAATAAAGAACATTGTTTCTGGATCGTGAAGGCATACAGTTTGCTGTCTGAGCATATTAAAGAATTTCAGAACGAAATTTTTTTTCTTTGCTACTACCATGTCGTCTGCATACGTAATATTTGTGTAATATGGTGTATCTTAACGGTAGCAAGGTTCGCCATCACTACAACACATTCTCTGAGGGTGTTGTTTCTAGGCAACGATATTTGCTAGCACCATTATCCTAAGATCTGTAGCAGCAGACCAATCACCTGCTTATCTGGTATAACAATAAATTAACGAAACGGAAACAAAGCAGAATAACAACTAACCGGAACTTGCAACAACAGCAATCAACCGGATAAGATGGAAATATGGGAGCCATAAGGGGTAATGGAAAAAAATGGCTCCAAGGTTTTCAGTAGAGGAACGTTTAACGTCATCAAAGTTTCCGTTTATTCCATGGAAAGCAATCGGAGTATATTTCTTGTCCAGTGATTTTTCCGTCTGTCTGACTAACTAATACATGTAGATCACCGCAATTCCCGAGCGATAATCAAAGATTCTCACAACTGTCTTAAATAGAAATGGGTACATACTGATGCGCCTAAAATCTTTAGCTCAAGCAGTTAATACTTGTTGTATATTTTAAAGATCTGGACATCATCATTATCTGAGGAATTATTTTGGCTACAACGCTTGATAAGAATACTCCAATCGAATTTTGATTAGTATCAGAAAAATAAATAGAAGATTCGAATTTAAACTTTTAATAAAACAATTTTTATCGACGTTAATTAATTAAGTAATCATAGTCATTTATTGATTAAAGTAAATATTTCACTTTTTTAAAAAGGCTTTTCTTTTGGTTTTCATTGGAGACAATTTTTACGAGGTGGGTTCCAAGCCCTACGCACATCCCAAATTTAACGTCCAGGGTATTGGACTTTGCTGCACGCATTAGTTAGCATCTAGCGGGTGTTAGAATGCCATCCAGGAGGGACCACGACGAGGCTGCGTGTCAACTTGAATAGGACAAGGATCGTCCTGGTGGTCGTCACGTTGACCACAGTCAGAAACTTTACCTTGTTTGCATGCATTCCATCCCTCCCATATTATCATAGGGCGTACCAAGCGAGATGTTACTGCTGCCTTTAGTGCTATTGAACGGGAGTCTACTAAGATGAGGGCAAAACAAAGTATATGTTATCGACAAGTAGAGACGGCCGATAACTATACTTTTGATACAGTCAAGGAATTTATTTATCTTGTCTCCGCCGTTACCACCAAAAATGATGTCAGTCTGGAGATCAAGCGTAGGATCACTCTTGCCAACAGGTGCTACTATGGTCTCAATAGGCAATTGAGTAGCGGAGACCTCCATCGTACGACAAAATTAATACTCTACAAGACGCTCATCCTACCCGTGCTTCTTTATGGCGCAGAGGCATGGACCCTATTAAGCACTGATGCAGCAGCCTTGGCAGTATTCGAGAGAAAAGTCCTACGTAAGATCTTCGGTCCAATTCAAGTTGGCGATGATTTCCGAATCCGATCCAACAGTGTGCTGTATGAGCTCCTCAACGACATAGTCGTTAATATCCAGTGGCTGCGCTGGCTCGGCCATGCCGTTCGAATGGAGGAGGATGCTCCGGCGAGACGGGTATTTGATGCGGGGATCTGCGGAAGTTGGCGAAGAGGACGACCTTGTATTCCAAATCGAGGAAGCCCTGTCATCGATTGGTGTGACCAACTGGCGTAGGCGCGCAAGAAGCAGAGGCGCCTGGAAGAATGTGTTGCTGCGGGACTCAATCCGTTGTTAAATCGCCAACTAAGTAAATAAGTAAGTAAATATTTGACTTTGTATGAACAAACTGGGAATTTTATTCAAACTTAATAAGTAAAGTGTTCAGATCACTGTCATTTGTAATATTTTAGAACATTCTGATTGCACAATCAGTCGGTGATCGTTACTAGGAAAGTACCATTAAAAGTGTTTAATTTATTGTTTCTCGCTAATAATAAAGAGTGCACTTACTTGGATCACAAGGTCCTCCATATGATAAAATACCCAACATGTGCGATTTGCATTAGGTTTTAAGAATATTTTTTTTAATTATTTATTGTTCGAAAGCAATGTGCAACAGTTGCCCATAATATGACCAGATACTGTAGTATTACCATTTTAAACATACTCATCCTCACGTATATTCTTCATTTAAAACAATTGCCACTTATCAAGAACCATTTTGCCATTCAATACATATTTTTTTCTTGTTTTTTTTTGTTTCCTTTATTAAAAGGTAAAAATAAGAATGAAAGATTGAAAAGCAATTGAAAAAAAAAAATGAAAAGGAACAAGAAACAATGCATCGAAGGAAAAACCCATCAGGATTCAGTGGGTTTTCACATCTTAAGTAAAATAAATCCTTCAGAGCACTTTACTGAGTTGTTGAGTGCATTTAGTTACGAATTGCAATTGAAAAATCGCAAAAACTATAAAATAAATCAGTTTTTTTTTTTGTTTTTGTTTTTTTGTTTTTATGTTTTTATCATGAAGAGAGAGAGAGCTACTCTTATTTGTTTCTATTACAATAAATAGCTTTTGTTCTATTTTTATCCGACAATCCTACCATACTTCCCCCCCGCCCCATACACTCTCACTCTATTATTTTTATGGTTTGCTTGTATTTTTTTCTACTCTTCTCTGTTCAATGTGAAAGATATTGAAAATAATACGATGATGGTGGTTTGAATGAATGAGTAAATGAACGACTGAGTCCATGAATAAAGCAATGAAGAAGCGAATGAATGAATAAATGAACGAATCCATTATGATTTCAGCTCAGGCATAAGTTATACACACTGTTAAGTACGTACGAACACCATGAGACATAAGCTTTCTATATTTTTATGCATCCTATCGTATATGTTTGTATGTATTTATGTATCAAAATATATACAAGCGTTTGTTAATTTTAAATATTTGCCAGTTTGTCTCGTTTTACGTACGTAATATTGGCAATTAAGAGGCATTCAAAAATATATAAAAACTATACATATGTACATATACATACATATATTGTATATAAATGCCCAACTATTTAAATAGCATACACCTCTGCATTTGATGCTACATTACGTCAGCATGTCAGCATTCAACTGAATAAATGTGTGGAGGCATTAAACAATAATTTGTGAATTTCTTTCTCTATTCATTCTACGTTTAGTGTAATCAAGAGCAATTCTCCTTCAGTGGCTATCAACAGCTGAAGGAAATAAAAGTTTTGTTTCTAATAAACTGGCTTTCAATATTGGAATTGAAAATGGAGGTTCTTACTGACAACGATTTTAATTACGGTTATAATGTTGAAAATGAGACAATGTTGAGAAAATCAATGAATTTTTAATTCTTTTCTACGTTTTCTTTAACAATGACCTTTAATCTTTATTATCTTGACATGTGACATGTGTCTAGATAACCGTGATTACAATTGAAAAATATTGAAACTTAGAATAGTTTTTCAATATTTCGCAAAAATCATTATAATATTAACTAAGGTTAGGTTAGGTTAAGTTAGAGGACGTGCACTTGTCAATTAAGACAAGTACAGTACACGGAGATCGAATTGACCCATTGTACAACGTCCTAGTTTCTCACACCACTTATGTTGTGTGTGTTCATTTTATACATGAGTGGTGGGACCTACAGTAAAAAGTCGACTTTGAACGACAGATTTTTTTGAGAAACTTTTCCATGGCAATTTTATTTACTCTCAGAGTTTTTGCCAGGAATCTGCTGAGAGGAAGTCGCCGAAGAAATACTTTTTATATTTCGTTTTGATGTCTGGCCTAGGGCTCGAACACTGGCTTTACGTCTAATAAGCCAACACACTACCTACTAGATTACGGCGACTTCATAATTTTAACTAAAATAATTTCTTTATTTATTTTACAGATATACATATACTACCTATGCATACGTGTATGTACGTATGTATTAAAGATCAGCAATGAGAACTCAAAAAGATGAGAAAATTCGAATCATACTCATATTTTCTGATACTACGCATTCATACTTATTTTAATATCATACTCATACTACTCATATTCAAAGTTTGAAGTACTCATCATATTCATACTTAACAACATGTATGATGTTGTTGATTTCGACACTCCTTTACTCAACATTTACAAGAATCACAAAATAAGTATGATTCGCGTACGAACTCTACAATACTCACTAGAAGTTGTGTGTTTGCTTTGCTTTCTGTCTTTGTCTTTTTCTTTCTTCTTTTTTTTGTTAATGCAACAACAAATAAGACTGTAAATTTTGATGCATGATTCTAGTCACTCGATTCATTTATAAGTATTATAAGTATTTTTCTAAAGTTATAAATATGAATGAGTAGGCTTATGAATCAAACATATTTCGAATATTATTAGTTTGATGTCAACGTTGTACTCATACTCTTGCAACCTGTACTTATAAATCACTGTTGTACTGAGTACGAATGAATCAGAGTAGTTGAATTTCAATACTATTGACTCACTCATACTCAAAATTTCATGAGTACTTATGAGTAGCGAAAAACGATTCATTGCTGGTCTCTGATATGCATACGTTAAAGTTAAAATAATAATTAAATTAAAAACAAACGATATATGTATGTAAGTGTGCATACAGTGGATATGTAGAAAATATTTAGAAGATAATTTGGAAGAACGGTTACGTAGTCGCTAAACCTGAAAAAAAGTTAACTGAAAAACTTGCTGTGATGAGTGAATGTCGGCAAATAGTCACAGGAAACTGATACAATCAATGCTAAATAGGTCAAATGGAGTGCTTGACCTTAAGGGATATTCTACTAAATATTGGATATAACATTTGAATATATTGGGCCTTTAAATTTTAAATTTACTCGGAGTTCTTCTTGGGTGTAACTACACTTTTGCGGTGCAAAAAGACGGAATCAGAAACTTTGCCTTTTTTTCTTTTGTTTTGTAAAAAGTATTAAAACTTTTTTGTTTAATAATAAAATAAATTAAAAAAAAAATATCAATTACACTATGCCACAAAATAAAATAAATGAAATACACCCAGCTAATGACATAGATTAAGTTGTGAGTTTTATTGAGTAGAACTCAAAAATATTTTTTTTTATATTTCTTGAACCCTCCACACTTGTTTTATTTGACAAAAAATGTTTGTTTGGACTTTACTCACAAATTTATTGAACCAATCTCGAAAATTTAAACTTTCTTAGAAAGGGGAGAGATAGGCCTTTAAAACATTATACATATATATATTCTATGAGTTTTGATGAGGTAAATTTGGAAAATGCAATTTTTTCTTATATTTTTTCAAGTTTTTCCATTCATAGTACCAAACTTTAATTAAAAAATATGAAATAAGTGATGACATTCTTAAAGTGCATTCTATTGTGAAGTGTTTCACAATAAATTGTTTGATAAAATCAAACAAAAACTATCGCAATTATTATTTAAAGAGTATAACAGTCGTGTTATATTTTTTATATATATTTTTTTTTCCAAATGTGCTTTCAGTTCAAAAATTTTCAGAATTTTTGACGGATCTTGATTGTTTATCCGAAAATGTGTAAATTTCACGTTTAAGGGAGCACCAGAAGTTGGCCAATGTTTGCGCAAAGAGAAATAATAATATTTGCAAAAAACTACTTCTGGTAGTTGCCGAAACGTAAAATTGACATATTTTGTCGTAAACAATGAAGACCCATCAACAATTTTTAAAATTTTTGAACTGAAAGTTCATTTGATAAGATGACATATATAAAAAATATAACATGACTGTTATACTGTTTAAATAATAACTACGTTAATTTTTGTCCGATTTGATCAAACGAAATGTCAATCTCTTCACAAGACAATGCACTTTCAGAATGTCATCATTTATTTCATATTTTTTTAATTAAATTTTGCAATTAAGAATAGCTAAACTTGCAAAAATGAGAAAACAAATTATATTTTCCAAGTTCTCAAAACTAAGAACATGTAAATCATATGTATACCATTTTAAAGGCTCATCTCTCCGCTTTTCAAAAAACTATGGATTTTAGAAATAGGTTAAAAAATATTTGCATAATTAATAATTTTGTATGAAAAGATTAAAAATATCGTTTTTGTCAAATAAAACAAATTTGGAGGGTTCGATAAAAAAAAAAAAATATGTTTTTGATTCCTACTCAACAAAACTCATAACCTACATTATGTCATTAGCTGGGTGTATTTTGACTGTCGCACCGTGTTATTTTTACAAATTATTGATTAACCCATTCGCTGCCAAGCCTAAATTATATGAAGTCATTCCCATTGCCATTTATATTTTGAGTGTTATTGTTTACCAAAACCTTGTTATTTCTTGGGAAGAGCACATATATTATTATACATAATCATTTACAAGCAGAAAACCAAAGAGGTAAGGTATCATAAGTGATTTAGTTGCTATAAAATTTTGTTATAAATACACGATGAACTTGATTTTTGCGTGAAAGATCATTCTCTATAAGAAATAAAGTATTATTTTTGTTAAAAAATTTATTTGTAGTATTTTTCAAGTTTTTTACATATTTATATTATGTTTGTGACAAAAAAAAAATTGCTAATTCAAAAGCCTGCAAGTTATAATATATTTAAAGTAGGACGAGTATACTCGTCTTGGCAGTGCGGGATACCCTGTCAAAGACGAGTATACTCGTATCGGCAGTGCGGGATACCCTGTCAAAGACGAGTATACTCGTCATTGGCAGCGAATGGGTTAAAATTCATAAAATTCTTATCCATATTGGAGTACCAAGACTTTTGCTATTTATATATGTATATAAAGCTGTGGCTACTATATCAGAGAGCATGTACCATTTGGAATATTTTTCGTAACTTTATTCTTCATTCTAACATTTTTTACATCAGGACCCGTCTACTTTTATTTGGGAGCAGTATAAGCTTCACTCCACGTAAATGTGATTACCCCTAAGTGAAGTTTCTTAAATTTATTCCCCCCACCAAATAGCACAATAATGCTTTTATAATGCATTATGAAATTGATCTTCTGTTTAATTTCGTACATAGCGTACATATGGGGTTCGTTTATATTACTTGCATTATACAAGTGGGATGAAATACAACTTAAAATTAAAATAGAAATCTTTAACCATAAGCATTATAATCAGCTTTCATTACTGTTCCGTTATGAACAAATGAAATCCTAATGATAACCACTCGAGTTGCTGAAATGCCTGTTAAAATCTTTAGTATGTACTTCTGTTCATTTGTACTTTGTAAAGTAGAATTTATGCAGTGTACATGACAATGGGGCCTATTTCTGTTGTGTTTGTACACTTCAAATTATGAGGATATGACATGGTAAACTGTTCGTATCGTTCGTATCGTTCGTATCTCCTTTTAAGAATGCCTTGCAAGGATACATCATATATTTAGACACACACGTACTGTATACACCTACATTTAGACTCCTGCTGATGGCTGAGATAATTGTAAAGACAATAAGTTGGCAGTCATCACGTCTATTAGATGTAGTGTTGTGATTCGTGAGTTGAATTGACATTAAACTAACTAAAGAAATTACCAAATATATGTATGTATGTATGTATGTATGTATGTACCTACACACAGAGTAACCAAAGCAACTCTCTTCGATTACCCTACGCTATGCCAAAGGACATGTTAAGTGCATTGTTTTAAACAATTGTTTGTGGTTACTGTTATGCTACTGAAATAATGGCAAATCAAGTCTATTCTACACGCTGAAAAGGTGATAACGGTTTATGAGTAAAAAGTTTGGCCACAATGCTACTGGCAAATAATGACATGATATAAACGAACATACTTTTTGTTCTTGATATTCTGGTCCGTTAACATTTCTCAAAATGAGAGCATTTAGTTGGTTGCGAATTTGTATGTATGTATGTAATGTTTGCGCCTTAAATGTTTTCGCATTCATTAAATATTAGCAGAACAAGATATTTAACACTACGTTTACCAGAAGTTTAGTTTATAATTGTAAACAAGTTTTGATAAATATTTGGAGCGTATTTATAAAAAGCGGACAAAGATCCTACTTAAGACTGAGACGGTGTCTGACGGTTCAATGATTGTAACGATTAAATGTTAACACTTGTTTTATTTATTTTAAATTATTTTTTTTTTAATATTATTAAATCTGTAGTTTTCTTATAATGTCTTTCCTATTACATGGGTGTACATACATACATACATAATTGCTCGTTACTACCTTTCAGTCACGATTACGATCTAGGACGAGAGATCGCCACTTATGTTGTGTGCATTTTAATTTTATGCATGAATGGCGCGATCTACAGTTTAAAGTCAACTCCGAACGACAGATTTTTTTAATTTTTAAAAATCTAACCTAGAAATAATTGGAAAATACAAAACAAAAAAAGAAAATAAAAAAAATTGCGATATAAAGTCTACATACAAGGGTATATGTACACATTTTTCTGTGACTGTAGGTATCGGAGTATTATATTTGTAATATCATTACAATATGTTCTGCTAAAATCTGAATCGTGCACATTAAATTTAAAGTATTTTGTTTAAACACACAATGGATGGAAAATATTACATCCATCGATTTTGTCTAAAAAAAAGTAGAAACATTTTCTCTTGAGAGTATGATGATGTGTGTCATAAAGTACGGAAAACTGGAATATATTTTACGAAAAAACTCGGAACCTATTAAGGTTTTTTCATTTTCGTAATCCATTGGCATTTTTAGTGATAAAAACATGAGGTAAAAATGTGTGTTAAAGGATATTAAGAAGAGCATTTAAAAAAACAAGACAAAAAAAAATAAACGAAAAAAGGCAAACGAAAGTAAACAAAGTGTGAATTAATAATAAAACTTTTATTCTATTCATTTAGATTGAAGATTTATATTATTCGTATACTATTATGTATGGTATGTATGTATAATGGTATGGTATGGTATGGTATGGTATGGTAGCAAACAAAAGTTATGCTGCCCAATCAATTGGCAGGAACAGTATGAGGATGAAGAAAAACTTGCATGTAAAAATACGTGCAAAGACTTCAATAATGCGATCAAATCAAATAAACACAATGTACACACACACACACACACACACTATACTAACACGCAAGCATTCATTCTCAAATACAGATTCAAGTATTTCACTTATTTTCTATAAAATAGACACGAAAGAAATAATGAAAGAAAGACGGACGGCTCTTTACTTAATGGTTGTTTCATTTTCAGTTTGCCAAACAAAAACGAGAAACATCGTTACAGAAACTTTTTAATTCAAATTATTAATTAATGCTCGCCACAACTAGTACACAAATCTAAACAAAATTTAAACCAAGCAAGACGTGCAGACAGATACTGGCATTAGAAATTACGATAATATGATGAACTTTTCTTCATCATTATCACTGATATGAACATGATGTTGATGTTCTAATACTCTACTACATATTGAATTCATAGAATATTAAATACGAATCGAAATAAAAAAAAATGAAAAGTCAATTGAAAAAAGGTATGAAATTAAGATTTAAAGAAATCTTGGCCGAAATGATTTGCAATATTTTCAATATAAATATTTAATAATTTTTGTGTTCGAACAATACGCCTAATTCATTCAAGATCTACCGAAAAAAATCATGAAATATACAGTAATCCCTCCTATAAGATGGTAGATTAGATCCGGAAAGCGCGTGGGATTACTGTCTTTAAATTTGTTGCTTTTAAATTCAAAACCGTATTTCTCAATTAATATAGTGTGGGCCATATACCAGTTTTAATTTGAATCACCGGTTATAATGTCACGAAATTCAGCATATTATCTCCACTGAACGTAATGAGTTGGTATACGCTTGAACAACTTTGTGATATATTTGGCCAACGGAAAACTGCTCGAGATGTCGATTTTACCAAAAAACAATATTTTCAAATGAAACTCATTTTCATCTTCGTGGGTACGTTAATAGGTAAAATTACCATATTTTGGACTCAGAAAACCAACATGCGGTCTTACAGAAAAAAAAGCGCCCATTACAAGTGACTGTTTGATGAGGCTTGTGGAGTCTTTCTTTGAAAATGAGGACGGCGGAACCATTACGGTCAATGGAGACACCTACCGCGCCATAATAATAATAATAACATATTGTACCCGATGTTCATGGCATTGATGTGAACGATGTTTGGTTGCAACAGGATGGTCCAATTTGCCAAAACCGATTTATTTCGTCAAACGTTTGGAGACCGTTTAATTCGCCGAAGTGGGGATGTCAACTGGCAGTCAAGAAGCTCCGATTTGACACCTATGGCCTATTTTTTGTGGGACGCCATTAAAGAAAGTATTATGCCGACAAACCAAAGACAAGTGAGCATTTGAAGGCCAACATTCGTGATGCTTTGGCCACTAGACTGTAATGGGGACACGTGAAATTTTACGTATTTCAAGTTGTCATATTTGTATCGCCACTTAAACAGTTTGAAGTTTGAATCGCTACTTACAATTGCGATATATTTTCGTAATTGGCGAAGCTTTTCCTAAATAAATGGTACTTCAGATAGAAGATATTAATAAAAGTTGACAGCTTTGTCAGATTGGTGGCTTAAAATTTTGCAAATACTAGTCTAAAGGCCCTTTAGTATGCATGTATGAAAAAAATTCTTTTTTAAATATTTGAATGATTTCAAAGAATTGAATATTTTGTTCTTTTTAAAAATCAAAAATCAAAATAAAATTAAATGAAAAATTCTTTACAACCAAAATTATTTGAATGCAGTCATTAAAAACAAAAAAAAAAAAAAACTAAAGTCTTCACTGATCTACTTTAACTGTTTTGGCAGAAGCATAGATTTGTAAAACAGAATTTTATTTTGTTATACTCGTTTATAATTAAAACTTAAACATTTTTCTTATCAGTTCCTTGTGCGATAACAATTAAGTTTTAAAATTAAAGGAATGTCTTTTTAACGGTAACTATGCAACTCTATTATACGCTCGGCTATTTCGAATTGACATTTAAATTGGTAGAACGAAAACCTACACCAAATTCAAATTCGTGTACCTTCAAATTAGTACAACAGCTACAAAAAGTCATGTCAATGAAATTTATACCATTTTTTTTAGTTTCATTGAAATTCCAATTTTTGTATATCTTTCAACAATTTGGATTTCCCCTGCAAGAAAACAACTTTGTTGAACAACTAAAACCGACAAATATGAAATTATTTATTAAAAAAAATCAATAGAACTGGAATCAGTATTTATTTTAGTTTTATGCCAAAAACTAAATGTATTATGAATTATTCATAACCATGAAATATGAATTTTTTATCTGAGAACTAATTATGATACTCATTGTTATTTTAATTAATTAAAGAAATCACAATAGATTAATGAAAGTATGGGGCGGTATTCAATGAATATATGGTATATACAATACTTATATACATATACATATACATATGCAAATCGTTATTATTAATACATAATTTAATGCAACAACAAAAAATTAGAATTTAATCAAAATCCTAAATCAATTGCAATTAAATGAAATAAAAAAACAACAATTATAAAAATCAAAAAGGGCCTATTGTGCGCTATAATTTTAAATAAGTTATCTTCAATTTACAAAATTATTTAAATAAAAAAAAAATAAAAACCAAGAACAGGTCTCAATATACTTTTGCGAATACTAAATTTAATGTAATTGGAAGACTGTTAATGATTTTCACAATTAATCATAGGTGACATTCACTGTATTGTAATAGGCACTGTAGTAAATTTATTTGGCATTCAAAACTACTAGTCGTATGCATAACTCAATGCACAATGGGCAAACAAAAACATTATGTGCAAAGAAATTGAATAAAACGTTATTGGGTCTTGATATGACGTCCATTATATGATTTATAAATTATTATTAGAAGTTGCCGTAGTCTAGTAGGTAGTGTGATGGTTTATTAGATGTAACAGTACGGTTCAAACCCCAGGTCAAACATCTCCAGCAAAACGAAATATAAAAAATTTTTCTTTGGCGACTTCCTCTCAGCAGACTACTAGCAAAAACTCTGAGAGTTAATGAAATTGCCATGAAAAGTTTCTCAAAAATCTGTCGTTTGGAGTCGACTTTAAACTGTAGCTCCCGCTACTCATGTAAAAAATTAACACACACACAACATAACTAGGTGTGAGAAGCTAAATCGTAATCCTGACTTAAAATGGCGGATCCAATATTCAATTATAAAGCGGGTAAAACTCTTAATTGTTAACTATGTTAACTTTTCTGTTTAAAACCTCCAAAAAGTAAAAGTTTACTAGAAACTTATGTAGAAACTATTTTTTTTATTAAATAATTTTTTTGGTCAGCGGAGGCTGCCTGTAAAAAATGATATTTCTCAAAAAATGCAAAATATCGCAACATGAAAGTGAAAACACTAACTCTAACTATTAACTCAGAACTCTTCATTTAAAAGGTTTTAATTGTTTGAATGCGACCAAATTCACCCATTTTTTATAAGATTGAATAAAATCACATTTTCAGAAAAAAATTCAATTAAAGGTTATGTCAGAAGTATAAGTTGTTTCGCCAAAACAAAATATTTAAAAAAAATTTTTTTTTAAAACTATTATGCACTTCCTATCACTGCTGTTTTCCATGTTTAATTTAAATTTATCTTTGTTTTCCACTTATTTAGAGAACTTCAAAAAATCCATCCGATCATACAGTGTATATACTGCCTTTAAACTTTGCTCACAAACAATGATATTGAACACCGGCTGAACAGTTGTCGTTGATTTTTTAGAAAAACAAAAAAGTGAAGTTATTAGCTTTAATATGTTCTTTATCAAAGGCCAAAACAAAAAAAAAACATTTTTGAAAGTGATAAATATAACTTTTTGCCATAAAAATTGGTAAATTGCAGAGATCAGCAATGAGTATTCAAAAAGATGAGTAGAATCGTATCATATTCATAATATCTGATACTTTTACGCATTCATACTTATTTTAATATCATACTCATACTACTCATATTTAAAGTTTGAAGTACTCATCATATTTATGCTTAACAACACGTATGATATTGTTGATTTCGACTCTCCTTTACTCAACATATACAAGAATCACAAAATAAGTATGATTCCCATACGAACACTAAACTACTCACTAGGAAATTGTGTGTTTGCTCTGCTTGCTGTTCCGTCTTTTTTGCTTATGCGTCTGTTTCTTTTTTTGTAAATGCAACAACAACTAAGACTGTAAACTTTGGTAAATGATTCGAATCAGTCGAATCGTTTATGAGTATTATAAGTATTTTTCTAAAGTTATGAATCTAAATGAGTAGGCTTATGAATCAAACATATTTCGAATGGTATGAGTTTGATGTCAACGTTGTACGCATACTCATTGCAACCTGTGCTTATAAATCAACGTTGTATTGAGTACGAATGAATCAGAGTAGTTAAATTTCAATAGTGATGACTCACTTATATTCAAAATTTCATGAGTACTTATGAGTAGCGAAAAAACGACTCATTGCGGATCTCTGTTATAGAGCAACGACGTTAATAAAGCGTCAGAAAAAGAATAAGTGTCAAACAATATTTAAGAAAATTTCTAAAATTCAAAAATTATTCACTACAATAGTTAGGAAAATGGCTATTTAGCTTTTTTTTTATTAAAATAAAAACATATTTTTACACAAATTGTGTTATTTAGGATTTCTTTTATTTTATATCATCATCACTTTTACGGTTTAACTATAGGTATACAAAGTCATTTTCAGCGCTAGTTTTGAAAAACTAAATTTTGATCAAAGGCGGTCGATTGCAAATGGAGTATTGTTTCCATTTCATAAATTTCAAATTCTGTTTCGTATATTTCACACAAATCATAAAAGAAGTAAGAAATGAAAACGACGCAAGCAAATCATTTGAAGTGTGAAAAATGTCGTAGACTAGTGCTCTAGTGCTACCCAACACTGTTATTTATAATCACTGTCTTTTATAAGTTCAAAATATTTATGGGGTTTTTTTATTTCACTCTCACTATCTTCATTATTTTGGTTGCTCCAAGTTATTTGAGTCAAAGTGTTTCAAGTTGTTCAAATGTTTTTTTTTTCATTTTAGTTGATGTTTTGTTTACCCGCGTTACCACAACGTTCCACAATTTAGTGGTTATTTGTTGTTGGTATTAAACAAGTTACTACAACCACTACTGGCTGTTATTTTTCACTGATAAAATACTATGATGGTTAGGTAGGGGGTTATATGGATGATTTGGTACTGGTTTGTACCATCAGTAGATAAATGGTTTTGAAAAATTTTATTTGTTCTGCTTTTACCATCGGTTTGTAAAATTGTGTCAAAGTTCAATGAAATTTTAATTTCTCCTTGACCTGTTGCTCAAATGGAAACCAGTTAGAATTCGAAATTTGATTTCAAATAAAAATAATTCCTTGCTATGAAACTGAGAGTGGTTTTATGATTTATTTTGGTTTTAATTTATTTTATTTTGTATTGTTTTTATTCTAAAATGTAAATACTATACATACAACACACATTCAACTTTGTGTGAAATTATCACCAAAGATTTGTGTAACCTAACGATCTCATAATGAAACGTAATAATCTGCTTGACAATTTGACGTTTCTCTTTACGGATTATTTTACACAAATGATCATCATCAGATGGTAGAAACCTATAATGGATAGAAGTCTTTAAAACTAATCAATATAAGCCTAACTACAATTAATTCAGGCTTTAAAATTGGTGGCTTAGGACCACTGGCCTTTGTCAATTTTCATCGATCTTAAATATCTTTTATTTTAACAGATTGTCACGGATAATAATTTGGTTGATCCAATTCCCATATGCTCTGATTAACCAGAGATTCTGGTCTCTGTGACACTACACCGAGCATATGGCCAAAGCTACTCAGCTCGTATATAATTAAATATAATCTGTAATTGTATTGTAATTAATAAATAAATAAATTATATTCGTTTTTTAAAATCGATGTATAAATTAAATCTAACTCGGTGATAGCAAAGCTACTTTGGTGCTCACAGTACATATAAGAACGAACACGATCCTTACTTTATAAGGAATGGCCAACAGAATAATGTTGCACAGAATTAAGTCGAATACCGTCACTTCAAAACAATTATACTTTAATTTTTTTCCTGAATTGAGACAACTTAGGTTGGATTATAATAAAGTTTGTCATAAAATTTGAGTCTACTCGTACAGGACATACGTATAGTAAAGCATATTACTCACGGTCGCTAAAATTTGGTTAAATGGTTTAATAGCTGTAAGAATATCCAGAATTTTAACCAGAAATTTACGCTGTAAAAATATTATCTGAAATGATTTTCTAATTATTTACGCATATAAGCCAATAATATTTCACAAAAAAATCTTTTCATTTCGCTTAGATGATATTTACTACATGACAGCGAGGTACGACTTCACGAAGAGATTCAGGACATCGGTGTGAAAGGGTGGTGTTACCCACCTGTTTAGAGACTCCGTACAAATCTACACCGATGGCTCTAAGCTGAACGGAGCGGTTGGCAGTGGAATTTTTACGGAATCGATTGGAATAGCTCAGTCTATAAGACTACCAGACCACTGCAGTATCTTTCAGGCGGAGGTGGTGGTCATACAGGCTGCGGCGAGTATTATTGGGGATGGAAGGGTCTCCAAGCGGAACGTTACCATACTTTCTGATAGCCAGGCGGCTATCAGGGCTTTGAGTTCTAACGTGATGAACTCCAAGACGGTGTACGGCTGTCGCAGATATCTCGACGAGATAGCGGAACGATATGAATTCCATATCGTATGGGTACCGGGACACAGTGGTATTCCGGGCAACTGTAGAGCTGATGAACTTGCCAGGCGGGGCACGACCATCGATCTCGCCGCTGAGTTCTCGAATCTGGGCATACCAATGAGGACCTGCAAGCTCATAATTGATAATGCGATCGTCGATTCCGTCAACGACAGGTGGGCGGCCTCGGACACGGGTAGAACGGCTCGTAAAATCTGACCAAGGCTGGATGAGGGGCGCACAATGAGTCTACTTAAACTGCAAAGAGGCGCGCTCAGTGTAGTTGTCGGTGCTATTACGGGGCATTGCATTATGGGTACGCATGCGAGGCGCATTGGACTTGGACACCTTCCTAACGACTTCTGTAGAAGCTGCAGAGATGAGGAAGAAGAGGAGACTGTCCCTCATCTGCTGGGTACATGCCCGGCTCTATGCCAAAGGAGAAGGAAGTACTTGGGTACTTACTACATGGATGATCTGGAGGAACTGTCAGAGATTGACATTGGCAGCCTAAATCGCTTCATCAAGAGCTCCGAATGGTTTCGAGACTAGGGGACAACGGATGACTGTGGTAGCACAATGGGCCCAATGCGGCCTAAGTCACCAAGAAAAATTTTTCTTGGATGGGCAGCCACCTCTACCTACCTACCTACCTAGATGATATCTCATGACGAAATAGTGACATGTTGAAAACTTTTTTGTTTGTCTGTTGCTAATTACATGACATTTCAACAAGATGGTGTGACAAAACAAACAATATATTAGCGAAGAAAATTCTAAAACAATTTATCTTCCGAGCTCGCTTGATTAAATTCTATAAGTCCATTATCCGTGCTACTTGAAACAATCAAAGTTTTGGAAGAGATAACATTGGTCGTAAGTCTTTGAAGTTGAGATAAAGTGAAGGTGATGAATATAATCGTAATTTTGCCTACAGAAAATGCGTTTGCCAGCATACACACGGGCGATTTAATTTATAAGTTGTTGACCTACAAGTACATTTGCTAATAAACTGAGAATATCCATTTAACGTTTATTTTTAATTTAAATTTCAAAAACATGCGACAATATATCGAGCCATATTAGCCATAATCGACTTTGGTTTTTTTATATCGAAATCGATAGTTATCGATAATTTGTATCATCTGCAAAAATGTCATGACTTTAGATTTAACCGTTATGATTTTATAACAAAAACAATTTTAATGTAACCCCATATGGTGAGTTTGCTTACATTTTTTGTGAGCGAGTGTGTGGGTTACTTTAAAATTCTTTTTTAAAATAATCGAAATAAAGTGAAACAGTAAGCAAAAAAAAAAACACAATTATTTGAGAAATATATTAAAAATTCGTATTTTGGAAGATTTTAATCAATATGTATTGAAACTTATACGCCAGTTACGTACTTCTTGCTTGCACACCATGATGCCTGTTGACTCGATACATATACATACATAGTACAATTGAATCCTTTATTCAGAGTATAACCATTTGAGCACCAAGTGAGTGGTTCACTATAATCTAACCCAAAAAAAATATAATTGTGTTGAGTTAACTAACAGCGATTTTAAAGACCGGAAGAAATTTTCACAAGCAAGATGTTTCCCAATTCAATGAAAATTCAATTAACAAAATTGCGTTCTGCAATATTCAGAAAAAATACTTCAAATATAACTCTTAAATGTGGGTACTTTGATGAATCTGAAACCATAAATTATGATCCAGACGAAACTCTGAAATCATTATTAAGGGACCTACTAAATTATATGATGATATCTTAAAGATTTCTTCCCTCAAAATCATGGATTTGAAAAAGCTTTGTAATACAAAAACTATACCCGTAAAGTTTCATCACGAATATTTAAATTTAAAATGGGATAAACCGATCAAAGATTCGCTGCCTGAGACCGATCAGTAATATAATATTTATATTTAGTAGATACTTTATTCCAGATATACATATAAAAATATTTGTATCGAACGCTATTTACAAGGATTTAATATGAAGTACGATATTTTATTTTTGTTTTATGTCATATATTCCAAAGTGTGCCTACATATTTTTACTTAAAGAGTGAAATTTAATTTAATTTTAACGTAAAAGTTAAGCAAATTCAATAAAACAAGAACAAAAAGCCACTTCCTTAAAATAAATTTTTGTTTTAACCCACATATTTTTTACTGGTAGGTTGCCAGCAGAACAGCGAAAAAAATTTAACCCACAAAAACAACCGTTACATTGCAAATATCTAATCAAAATTATTAAAATTAAATATATCACACAAAACAAAACTTACATTCTAAATTTCAAAGGAATAGTTTTATTACAACTGAATTTATTAAAAAAAAAAACCTTCTGTAAAATTCTAATTTTGGGGGTTACATCTTTTTTGGCGAATATGGCAAACGCAATAATCAGGAAATAAAAAAGTACGAAAATATTTTTGATAATCATCATCGAACTGTATTCGGTATCAAACATCAAACTGTAAAATCAACTGTAGGATTGATCTCTTGTGCAGATAAGATGTTAATTTTAGTGAAGGATTGACATTAACCCCTAATATTATATTTATAAATTTTTAGATCGATTCTAACTCAGATACACAAATATAGGCTGCAAAAGCTTCCTGTATATATACTCATGTCAATAATGCTGACTTCCAAAATGTTAGTTGCTTTGTGTTTGAACAAAGTATAGTATTTCATAAATTCGCTGTACAAAATATATACAATGTATTCTATTTCAAAACGTCGTCAATGAGTATTTTTAACGCAGTAAAAAAGCAATCAGGCATCGGATTTATAGTTGATGCATTGTTTGGTAACTTTACATATTTACATAATTTATATACCGTTGAAGAAAGAACTGCATACAAACTTTGTATTGATACATTTTGAAAGTCAGCCTAACTCTTATGAGTTCTGGTAATCTATGTTCCCTAGTTTATAGTTGAAAATATATACCATATAGTATATACATAAATGGTCATTACAACCCGTCAGTCAGGATTTCGACCCAACTTCTCGCGCCACATATGCTATGTGTGTTAATTTGATACATGAGTGGCGGGACCTACAGTTTAAAGTCGACTTCGAACGACAGATTTTTGGGAAACTTTTCATTTTTGCGAGTAGTCTGCTGAAAGACAGTCGCCGAACATATACAATATTTTACCATATTTCTTTTTATTGGTGATGTCTGATCTGGGGTTTGAGCTGTGGTCTCACGTCTAATAAGCCAACAAACTACACACTAAATACATATGTATATATTATTGCAAACTTGTGTGTTTTTTAAGAAAAATTATTTTCGAGTGGCATCTGTGTCAACATCAATCGTATAAAATTTTATAAATTTCTATTTTTTTTATTTATTTATTAATTACAATACAATTACAAATTATATTTTAATTATATACGAGCAGAGTAACTTTGACCACATGCTGGGTGTAGTGTCACAGAGACCAGAATCTCTGGTGGGAGTCGAACCCACGACACCCTCACTCCAATAGCCTAGCACAATACCCACTAGACTACCACGGCACCCTCGTAAATTTCTATTTGCTATTATTGATCTGTTTTTTCCGTTATTTTCATATAATGAAACTGATTACTGTTCTAACCAACTGTGGCTATTTTTTTAAATGATTTAATATACATATTCGCAAAGATTACCGTTAATACCACTAACATCAAGTAAAGAGATTTGAATTCAATTAATTTCATTCCAATTCTTTTGTGTTTAAACAGAAAGGAAAAAAAATACATCATGTCACATGAAAAAAATGAAAAGAAATAAAAATAGATTATATATGTATTATTAACATTAAAGATTTTTGCATAAATTTATCAACGTCTTCTTTATGATTAAATAAAACCAACAAAAATTCGATATATTATAATATTTATTTTTGTTTTTATTTTTTGCTTTTGCTTATCACATAATTTGCATAAATTGCTGACTATTTGTCGAAATTTGATGGAATTATTTTACCATAAATACGGGCATTATGTTGCCTTCCGCAATATTGTCGGCTAGGCAGGCAGATAAATTAGTTATTTTTCTTTTGTTCTTTATAGAATTATTTTATTTCCTTGTCCTCGACTATTTCATTAGTCATTCGTTCATTATTGTTTTTATTTTCTTTTTTTATGAATATGGTAAAATCTTTTTTTTTGTTTTTTGAAAAATATTTTAATTGATAAATAAAAATATTTTTTTTTTGTTATTTTCATTGTGTGATAGCAGTGATGATCTTAAATTAAAAGTGCAGATCTTTTTCGTTTGGTTAAGATCTGGAGATAAATAACAATTAAATTAAATTTAAAAGATTGTGCATTATATCGAAATATGTTATCGATAAATATATGACAATCCACACTGGACAATTCCAACTACATTTTATTTATTTATTTGATATTTTTTATTTAATATAATTATTTTAGAATGACCATGGTATTGGTAATATTGATTAAAAATTGATCACTTTCTGGCAGTGTTTTTAAAGTTTTTAAATTTGATTGTTTATTATAAAATTGGACTGCATTCTTCCCATACATACTTATGTATTTTTTTAATTCTGATACTAATTGTTCACTAAGTCAAGTACTAAAAACAAAAAAAAAAGCAAATTTTAAATAAAAGTTTAAAGTTTGTTTTGCTTCACGAAAATAACAAAATCTAATGAAATAGAGTCAATAATAATAAAACTCGTAGACAAACTATTCAAATAATTACTACCTGTCGAAAAAACTAAGACTCGTTCAGTGAGATCAAAATATCATCCGACGTATTCGCAAGTGCTGAAACATGATGATGATGTATCCGTTAAACTACAGCTGCTATTAAATTATACTTCAATAGTATTGTGTACATACATACATAATGTGTCATTACAACCCTTGAGTCATAATAACGACCTAGTTTGTTTGTGAAATTTTTCATGGCA
The DNA here is from genome assembly GCA_932273835.1 of Sarcophaga variegata. Classification (NCBI taxonomy): domain Eukaryota; kingdom Metazoa; phylum Arthropoda; class Insecta; order Diptera; family Sarcophagidae; genus Sarcophaga; species Sarcophaga variegata. The sequence goes on from OW026359.1 coordinate 76,796,824, forward strand.
ATTTTATTTTACTCTCAGAGTTTTTGCCAGAAATCTGCTGCAATGAAGTCGCCGAAAAAATATTTTTTCATATTTCGTTTAGTTGGAGATGCCTGACCTGGGGTTTGGACCGAGGCCTCACGTCTAATAAGCCAACACACCACCTGCTAGACCGGCGGCGACTTATAATCTTATTGTCTATTGAATTTTATTTAAAATAAATAATTGTAACAAATTTTTAAGTCATTGGAAAGTGCCGAGTAGATGGATGGACAAAGTAACTAATTTTTCATCAGATGCGGAAAACTAAAGAAAATTTGAGAAATCCAAATGAATACGGTCTCTATAAGTTAGTCTTGACAAATACATAACAAATTATTTGGAAAAACAAAAGGCCGTCATTTCTACAATAAAATAGAGAAATTGTAGAATATGATCTCGAAAATTGCCAATCAATTAAACGTTTATCGACCACAAACATTGTATTTCAACTGCAAACAATATTAATAAATTTTATTATACTAAGCGCCATTATTACAACTTGCCGTTAAACTTGGGTTTAGTTAAATGTACCTTTAGCTAAAGGGAACTGTAACTTAACCTTTAACTTATTTTCGTTATTATAACTTACAGATAAAATAAAGATAACTTTTTCAAAAATATGGCAGTGGCGGAGCACTGTCCATAACACTGCTCAAATTTTTTATTTAAACGCAGTGGCAACGACGGGCTTCGTTTTTTTTTGTTTTATTTGCTCACTTTGTTTATATTTGAAGTTGCCATATTGAAAATAATATAGCAAATGGCATGTTCTAACATAACCTTAACTTTAAAAGTTACCAGTAGGATGATCTTCACTTTAGCTTAACGCTCACTACTACCTTATTGTCCACTTATAATAATGAAAAACAATTTATCTACCAGTTAAAATCCCTTTAGTTAAGGGCAAGTTGTAATAATGGCCCTAAATCCTATAAAACTATGTTTTTTGTTTTCTTTTAAAGTTATTAAATCCGATAACGGAGAAAAAGGGCATTATTATCTCAATAACTACTAATATGATCGATACAAAGTACGTATTAATGCTTATTAGAGTTAAATTGTGTTATACATACTAATATGAATCGATTTTAAATTAGTTGACGTTTAAATTATAATTACAAATATGTTTGTATCCATGTACGCATATTGTGCGTTGCTATACGTCTCTTAATTCTTCAATCAAATATCTATGATTTGCAAATTTCCGCTATTTAAGTCGCTGTGTAGCAATCCAATATTGTGATCGTAACTTTTCCTTTATCTCTCAGAAAATATTGTTCCTAACAGTATTTTATATTAAACGTCTTCTTCGTTATCTCGATATCCACAAAGATTGTTCCACACAAATTCAATATTCTCGAACTTTCTCCTGTAGAAAATGGTCAAACGAAAGTTATTTATGCGAGTTTCTAAAAAACGTTCACAAAGTAATCACGATATATTCATATTTTTGGTTATAATTACACGTCGTAGTCAAGTAGGTAGTATGTTGGCTTATTAGACGTAAGGCCACATTTTAAATCCCAGGTCAGACATCAAATCGAAAATATGAAAATATTTCTTCCGCGACTTCCTCTCAGCAGATTTTTGGCAAAAACTCTGAGAGTAAATAAAATTGCCATGAAAAGTTTCTCAAAAAATCGGTCGACTTTAAACTCATGTATAAAATTAACGCACACAACATAAATGGTGTGAGAAGCTAGGTCGTAATCCTGACTGAAGGGTTGTAATGACCAATTATGCATGTATTATTACACGGTGCCATGCTGTTCCAATCTTTCATAAAAGGTTATGAATTTTCAATTAATTTACATTTAAAAGTTGCTATGATAACTGTTTGGTATTTTACTGGATCGAGGGTTAACGAGGGTTACGATAATGGTGTTCTTGATTTAAAAAAAATGCTGATCTAGGGAATTTTCCGATTCAATTATTCACTTTAATTCACCCAATGCCTGGTCATGGTACGATTATGAACCGATGTTAACAAATATTTTCAAATTCTTCTGAAAATAATAACGTAAAAAGATTTTTTTGGTACCCTGGTAGTCCAATTGATAGTAAGCTAGATTATTAACGTGAGTGTTGTGTGTTCGATTTCCACCAGAGACTCTGGTCTGTTACACTACACCCGGCTAATGGACAATTAAATATAATTTGTAATTGTATTGTAATTAATAAAAATAAATAAAAATAATCGGCTTTTTTATATTTCATAATCCTTCTCAAGAGCTGACTCCACCTAATCTTCGTATAATGACGATTGTTGATCCTCTCTCCGCAGGAGTCTCCTGAATATATTATTTTGTGGAAATGAAATTCTTAAAATTTTTAGAATTCGAAAACCATAACGAATTGTCAGCTTTACCCTGTGTTTCACAATGGGTTAATTCGATCATTAGATAAAAAAATTTCAAGTTTATTTTAAATTGTTTGTGAAAGTATTGATATTTCTTAAAATAAAAAAGAAATATTTTTATTAATTTTGATTTTAAACCGAAATATTTAAACTCCTAAAGCTTCTGACTTCTGCTAATTCAAATATGTTCTACTTTAGGAAGTTCTACGATTAAAATTTAAAATAAATTCAATATTTTACGCCAAAATTTCATTAAAATCCCAAAATTCATGTATTGCGTGGAGTAACAGTAACATACATACATACATACATACATACATATATAGAGTGCAACTTATAATGAAATTAAATTAATCAATCAAAAAAAAATAAATTATTTAACGAATGAACTGCATTATCCAATTTGTGGAAAGTATTTAAAATATTATTTATACTTCGAAAATACTCAGATTGTTACATGTAATTGTAATATATTATGAAATTCTATTCTAATTAATAAATAAAATTATTTATATGTACTTGGGTATTAATTGATTTAAAAACAAGTACGTGCGTTGGTGATTTATGACTTGTACAGGTAATTAAATCTTGATCAGTGTATGTTTGTGTAGATAAAAGAGCAGTAGAGACTAACCACAATAAAATCAAAATGGCGCCAACTAAACGTTTAACAGCTTATAACGCGTTATTTTTTTACTCCAATTAACTGAATGGTGTTAAATGCAAGTGTCGCATTTTCAACACCTACCGAATCAAAAATCACATCGAATAAGTCAACTCTATAAAGTGTTGTGTTTATGATTTGAGCATCGTCTTGATATTATATGAAAAAGCTTTTGTTTATAAACAGTTGCGAGCAAAATTATAGCATTATTTTTAAGTGCATAGCCGTCTTTATCAAATAAATAAATAGTAAAGTCGATATGGTATGATACAGTATCTTTAAAGTTTGAGTTTATTTTTGAAAGCCGTGTTAGGTCAGGTTACACTGGACAGATATTACCTATTCCGTTATATAATTATAGCGCCTGATTGGTATATTTCACCAGGTCAGGCATCTCCAACTGGACGAAATATGAAAAAATATTTCTTCGGCGACTTGCTCTCAGCAGATTTCTGGCAAAAACTCTGAGAGTAAATGAAAATTGCCATGAAAAGTTTCTCAAAAAAAATCTGTCGTTCGGAGTCGACTTTAAACTGTAGGTCCCTCTACTCATATACAAAAATAAGTGGTGCGAGAAACTAGATCGTAACCCTGACTAAAGGGTTGTAATTACCAATAATGTATGTGGTTGGTATCTCTCAACAATCTCGACAGTCTTATGAATGTGTGTTTTGTCTCTAAATTCAAGAATTCTACTTGTCATGATCTTTTTTTTCTTCTTTCTAGTTGTTGCAGCTTCTGTAGCAGTCGTTATGAGGTATTCCCAGTCTCCTGGCGTGAGCACCCCGTGTATACGTTTACACATTTCAATATTGAATTTGTTTTGGTTTCAGCTATTTTCCAGCCGTTAACAGTTCAGTTGTAATATTTGGCAGACCACTTTAACTGATTCAACATTCATAAGATGTCCATCCTGAGTGTAAATATATCGGTCTCTAAACTGTTTAAGAGAGGAAATAGTACTTGTTTTTGAAAACCTATTGTGGTAGATTACTTCTGATCTAAAAAAATCTTTTTAAAAATTTCTTCAAGATTTGATTAAATATTGTAATAATTATTTACAATGTAATTTAATTGGTTATGTATCCGAATCGCTCTAAATTATTCAGATTGGTAGCTGTTTCATATACAATTCGGTTAAGAACTAAACCATGTACAGTCAACCATCCTATAACGCGGTACTCTCAGAACGCGGTTTCAATGTAACGCGGGGCTGAAATTGCGACAACCCTCCTATAACGCGCTACTCTGAGAATGCGGTTTCCATATAACGCGGTTTCACACATAACGCGGAACTGAAACGTTGACAGCCCCCTATAACGCAGTACTCTTACTGCGCGGTTTTCGTTCAACAACATCCCATAAGTTCCTTCCGCACAGCCTGTAAATGACTCTAGTAACTAGATATTGTAAGAGTGTTAAATATAAGTTTTATTTTCGACGCAAAATCACAGCCGAGTTATATAAACATGCCAACTTATCTCATAGCCATCTACAGCATTGGTTTCAGTCATCTCAGAGCTCTTTCACAGTACATACGTTTTGTTGGTGATCAAGTCTTCCTAAAAAAATTTCTGCAACTCATATCTGACAGTGAGGATGAATGTTGAAAAATTTAATAATTTTACAAAAGTTTTTCTTATCTTTGGTAGAAAACAGTCTTTTAGTTTAGTTTTTGTTTCGTTTTTTTTTTTATCAATTCTTATATGAACTCTTTAATTCAATAAAAATAATTTATCTTGTCTTGGTCTCCATATAACGCGGTACGAATGATGTGATTTGTACTAATTCCGAGTTTCTTATGGAGCGGTTTCCATACAACGCGGTACACATTCACCGCGTTATAGGAGGGTTGACTGTATACACACACGACTTTGTATTGTGTATGTTGTATTGAATACACTTTTTGTTAGTGAACGCTCAGTGCTATGCTGCATTGTGTATTTCGCATTCCAAATGTCAAAAAGCAATAGGAAGAAGAATACCAGTATTCGAAGTTTCATTTTCAAGGGAAAAAACCGAAAAATATTACGAAAAAATTAAATTCATTAATTTTCTGTGCGAACAATATAATTTTGATATGTTAATTGTTGACACAAGTTACATTGAAAATATTTTGTATTTTTATTTTTCTTTTACAACTTTCAAAAATATATGAAAAAATTGTGTTTAAGGACCATTATTACAACTTGCTGTTAAACTTGAGTTTAGTTAAAGGTACCTTTAGCTAAAGGGAACTGTAAAGTTACCTTTAACTTATTTTCGTTATTACAAATTACAGATAAAATAAAGTTAACTTTTTCAAAAATATGGCAATGGCGGAGCAATGTCGATAACACTGCTCATAATACTGCTTCTTTTTTTGCTCACTTTGTTTATATTTGAAGTTGCCATATTGAAAATAATATATAATATGACAAGTTCAAACATAAACTTCACTTTAAAGTTAGCAGTAGGAAGATGTTCCCTTTAGCTGAACGCTCACTTCTATTTATCGTCCACTTATAATAATGAAAAAGAATTTATCTGCCTGTAAAATCCTCCCTTTAGTTAAAGGTAAGTTGTAATTATAGCCCTAAGTGTAGCGTATTTTTATATGACAATTATCAACAATAAGCATACACTATGGTATTTTCGTCCAACAGTGCACTCAATACAATGATACAAGGACTTTTGTAACAATTCCAATGTTCTTGGAACCAAAATAATCAAAGGTTGAGAAAAAAATGATGGAGAGATATGAACCGAATTCTGAGAACCTCGATGGATATTCCAATCAACGAATTTGTTAGCATTTCAATCAACAGATTATAGACAAACAACACAAAACAAAACACAGTAAGCCATAGGGTTGATCACTCATTTGGAAGGTCATATAATGAACTTGAAAATAAAAACCATCACAGTGCAATTAAGGATTATGTTTAATCCTGACAATTTTATAAGATCAGCATAAAAGCGATTTTTTTTTACAAGTGCATGGTACACACGATATGTATTGTAATATTTTATAAGAATATTTATTCGCGACTGTGCAGTTTTAAGAATTTATCGGTTTACATGCCATTTTGTCAAAAAAATAAATCACTTTCGCTTTTAATATTGAATTTTTTCTATTTTTAATTTTTATTTGCTTTGGTACTATAATTTTGTCCAGAGCTGTAAGTAATTTAAATAAATCATTTGCAAAACAACGTTAAACTTTATGGGGCTTAATTAATAAATCATTTCTATTGATTTATTTTTTATTTTCAAAATTTTTTTTCGTGTAAATTTGAGATTTATTGTCAGTGAATACTTTTTTAGAGCAATACAGACGCAATGTTTGAAATAAAATTTAAATTTTGTGGACGGAAACAATTTAACAATGATGATGGCATGGCGTCTGTCAGAAATTAAACTTTTGTTTGTAAAAAAAATTAAATAAAAATTTATGTTAAATAAACGAACATTAATTTCGGATTATATCGTGATCGTGATCGTGAAACGAGACTGGTTACGTAATACAATAGCAATTAAATATGAAGAACAAAAGGCAGCTCCATTGTATTGATGACTGATCGATCATCACCGGTTATGATGTATTTGGCAAATTTTTTGTCTGGTATTATTATGTTTATGTTTATCTGGTATTATTTAAGGGTTAATGGACTTGCAAATAGGAGTAAGTAAGACCATCATTAAGTAGATCATTAATTTGTTTGTAGCTATTGGTGCTATTTAGCTGATGGAGCATTTTGTTTTTGTCAATCGTTCTTGTTGTTTGTGGGTCAATAGATGAGTAAAGACAAATTGTTAGTGTTAGATGATGCTTTTTGTTTTTATCAAATTGAATGTTTCAATTTGTGTATTGTATCCATGTACAGCAACAAAAATAGCAACAACAACACGTCACGTTTGACCATCACCAAAATAGAAGATGAAATAAAATGAAAACAAACTAAACGTACTTGAATCGCGTTGTTGTGATTCGCTGATGTGATATTAATTTTTCTAAACATATCTTTTCAAGTTGATAGTTTAATTTTTTTTTCTTCTTAATTTTTTGCTATATAAGGTGGAAGTAAATCTACGAAAAGACATAGTTCAACTCACTTCTCAACAAGAAAGAACAAATCAAAAATCAATAAAATGCGTGCTTTTATCGTAAGTTCTTATCAAAGCCGATATGCGCTAAAGGATTAAAGCATTAAAGGATTAAAGGATATTCAAATTTAACTAATTGTGTGAATTTTTGATACGTTTATTGTAGGTAATGTGCTTCGTAGCTGTGGCTTGTGCCGACAAATTGGGCTACAACTACCAACCCGTTGGTCACTCTTCTAGTGGTCTGTCGTTTGCCCCAGGATCTGGTATTGGTGGTAGCCTTTCCAGCGGTAGTCTTGGTGGCTCCATTGCTGGCGGATTTTCTGGCAGCAGTTTGGGCAGCGGTTTAGGCGGTGGTAGCATCGGAAGCGGTTTGGGAGGTTTCGGTGGCAGTGTTGGCAGCGGTTTGGGAGGTTTCGGTGGCAGTGTTGGCAGCGGTTTGGGAGGTTTCGGTGGCAGCAGCTTCGGTGGCAGCAGCCTCGGTGGCAGCAGCCTCGGTGGCAGCAGCCTCGGTGGCAGCAGCCTCGGTGGCAGCAGTTTAGGTGGTGTTGGTGCTGGTTTCGGTGGCAATGCTGGTGGTGTCTCCTACGATGTCCCTTCATACACCGCTCCCGCTGAATTGGAAAAGGAATTCTATACTTTCTCTGCCCCTGAAGGCGAATTCGACGATGCCAACGCCGCTCAAAAGATTGCCGGTAGTGTGAAACAAGGTCTCCGTGTCATCTTCATCAAGGGCCCCGAAAACAAAGGACTTGAAAACGCTGCCCTCGCTTTGGCCAAACATGCTTCTGAACAGAAAACTGCCATCTATGTCCTCAACAAACAAGCCGATATTGGAGATTTGGCCCACAAACTCAATGCCGTCAGCAACAACCACAACAACAAACCCGAAGTACACTTTGTCAAATATCGCACCCCTGAAGATGCTGCCAACGCTCAAAAGGCTATCCAATCCCAATACGATTCCTTGGGTGGCACTTCTCAATCTCACAATGGTGGCGTTGCTCCCGTTCTTAACTTTGCTTCTCAAGCCCCCGTCCACACTGCTACCGCTCATACCCCCGACAACTCTTACTTGCCTTCATCGATCTTCCGTAACCGTGCCTAAGCATACATTAGGTTCCATAGATTATATTGATTGATTGATGGATTAGTGTTTAAAAAAAATGTATTAAATTTAAACACGACTGATTTGTTAAGTTTCTCTTGTTGATTATTAATGATTAAACGATTTCGAATAAAAAAAAACATTTATTTAAAGAAAAAAGTTCTTGAGTTTTTCCATTTAATTTAAAAATTTTCTTCTTTTCTTTTCTTTTGATATCCTGATAGAAATATCTATGATGATACCTTAGCTTGGCACTAAGAGACATCAAAATATTTTATTCGGAGAATGTTTAAATATTAGAAAAAACTGCAATTTAAGCATAAGTACGATTCAAGTTTATCTTTAAAAAGTCTGATCATTTCATATAAAACACCTGCTAAATTTCATCTGAATGTGTCTTGTGAAAGGTAGAAAGAAAAAATAAAAGGTATGAACCGGGGCTGGATTGCTGGTCATTACAACCCTTCAATCAGGATTACAACTTAATTTCTCACACCACATATGTTGTCTATATTAATTTTATAAATGAGTGGCGGGATATACAGTTTAAAATCGACTTCGAACGACAGATTCTTGAGAAACTTTTTCATTCACTCTCAGAGTTTATGCAGGAGTCTGCTGAAAGGAAGAATTCGAAGGAATTTTTTTTTTATTTCTTAAAAATTTCAATTTGTTCGAGAGGTCTGACCTGGGGTTTGAACCTTCTCCTCACATCTAATAAGTCAACACACTACTACTCGACTACGGCGACTTCAATAATAAGACTATTATTATGATTCAATACGATTATATTCAAACAGTTTATCTACAAATACTATCACCGCTGGTTAATACATATCCAGATATTTTACTAAGTGACCCTAATTTTACGATGCAAAAGACGCTCTCATTAACGAAATACCATGTAGAAGCTGTCTTCGTAAGTATTCTACGCAAAAATTTGATATGATAACGACTTTAAGGGCCATTATTACAACTTGCCCTTAACAAAAGGGAGGTTTTAAATTGTTTTTCATTATTATAAGTGGACGATAAGGTAGAAGTGAGCGTTAAGCTAAAGAGAAGATCATCCTACTGGGAACTTTTAAAGTTGAACTTGCCATACATATACATTTATTATTTTCAATATGGCAACTTCAAATATAAACAAAGTGAGCAAATACAACAAGAAAAAAGAAGCCCGTTGTTGCCACTGCGTTTAAATAAAACGTGTTTAATATGAGCAGTGTTATCGACATTGCTCCGCCATTGCCATATTTTTGAAAAAGTTATTTTTATTTGATCTGTATGTTGTAATAATGAAAAGAAATTAATGTTTAAAGACACTCGAACCTATAAGTTTCTCTCAATCTGACAATATTGGGTGGATAAATGCAGCAGAAACCGCCCTTTAGTGGTGAAGAGTAATTTAAGCAACCTTTACTGTATTTGGCCGTCAAGGACGACTAAAGAGTTAAAGCAATACCTAAACCGATTTGTTTTGTGTTCATTATCATGAGCGTGCTGATTTGTCATTATCACTTTAATTATTGATCTTTAGAGTTTTACCCTTAGTAACCCCTGTGGACCCTCAGAGTGATAGTTTTAAATTCCAATAATTGAGTCCTATGAATACTCATTTGTTGTAGTAATTTTCCCGTCCATTTTTCCTCTATTTTCGGCCTTTGGTTCTAAGTAAGTAGTATACATACCTATATATATACCTTTTTCGTACATGGCCTCTAATTGCCTCTAGTTTCAAGCTAAGGGCTTCTAGAGCCAGAATGACAGAGACCAAAAACCACATCTTAATTTAAAGATAATACAAATAAATCAGAGTCGCTGATCTGTAGTGCTAACGCTCTGTGTTTTACTTCAAGAGTAAAAGCTTTTAAATAGTTTTTACTTTTATTAAGTTGAAAAATCTAAGACTTCAGCAGGCTTATTCGCATGTAGTTGTTGGTTTTACTAATTCCAGTGCAAAGCGATTCATGAGTATTCGAGAGAAAAGTCATACGTAAGATCTTCGGTCCAGTGCGAGTTAGCGATGTTTTCCGCATCCGATCCAACAGTGAACTGTATGAGCTCCTCAGCGACATAGACGTTGTTCAGCGTATTAACATCCAGCCGCTGCGCTGGCTCGGCCATTCGTTCGAATGGAGGAAGATGCTCCGGCGAGAGGGGTATTTGATTCGGGGACCTGCGGAAGTCGGCGAAGAGGACGACCTTGTATCCGTTGGAAGGACCAAATCGAGGAAGCCCTGTCATCTATTGGTGTGACCAACTGGCGTAGGCGCGCAAGAAGCAGAGGCGCCTGAAAGGATGTGTTGCGGCGAAATCCGTTAATCGGGTTGTTAATGGCCAATTAAGTACGTGAGTAATTCCAGTGCTTGTTTAACAGATCTCGCATAAACATGTCTTTGGTTTTGAGTGGCTTTAATAGGTTTCTAATATGGCGTGAACCCCAAAAATGAACAACTCTTAAAGTTATTGTCATTCAGCGAAATATTCCGGACTTTCAAAAGTACTAAACGTGATGTCATGGCGAAACTATCATTAGATTAGTACGTGATAAATTCAGAGGAGCTACGAGCTTGTGTTCTACGAGTACATCTCATTCTCCTATGAGTACAATACACATACATACATACATAATTGGTCATTACAACCCTTCAGTCAGGATTACAATCTCGCTTATCACACCATTTATGTTACACGAATGGAGGAACTTACAGTTTAAAGTCGACTCCCAACGACAAATTTTTTTTCTTTTGAGAAACATTTCATGGCAACTTTATTTACGCTCAGAGTTTTCGCCAGAAATCTGGTGAGAGGAAGTCGCCGAAGAAATACTTTTTTGTATATCGTTTTGATATCTGACCTGGGTTTTGAACCGGGGCTTTATGTCTAATAAGCCAAACACTACCTACTGGACTGCGGCGACTTCTGGGATGAAGTACAACCTTCTTTAAAGTGCTCATTAATGAAGATACTCTTCCAATCCTATTTTGCTACACAGATTTATAGAAACAGTAACCGAATATGCTCAAAGGAATAAAAGAAATTCCTATAAAAATTTATACGTAAAAATAGTACTTTTCTTCCTCGTAGAACAGATCACTTATGTATATTATCTTTAAAATTTCTTCTTAAACCACATTATTCGTTTGTGAAATGCTTTTGTGTCCTGTCCTTTATAATATTAAGAATAAAGAATCTCATGTCCTTTTCTATCCCATCCACAGAATATTTCTATTACTGCATACAAGTTATTTGTTTTGAAATTTAAATTATTTCAAATATATTTACAGAAAATAATTAAATGAAGAATAATAATTAAGAATGAATTTAAAGAAAATTCTATACTACACTCCACATATTTTTTGTGTATACAATAAGAGAAAACTAATGGATTGCAAAGTTTAAAGATTGTCTGAATAAAAATAAAACTTAATTGCATTACCACCCGGATTTATAAGAATTTATTTGAAATTATTTTTCATCTACAGGAGTGTTTAAACAAAAATTAAACTAAAAAAAAACCCTCGAACCAAATTAAGTATTTTTAATCGAGCAATTTAATAATTTGAAACAAAAAATAATGAAGAATTTTAATCAGTAGAACTCAATTAATAATTTAAAAATAGTTGAAGTTATTTCAGTTGTTTGGCCGTTTCTACCGTTCACACACATACACCTACAAAATACTGGTTTAATTCAAAATAATCGAAGCAGATAGAGTCACTCAAAAAACGCTGAATAAATTATCAAAACAAAAATCATTACATGCTTGGGATATGAAGTATGATCGACTGGGCTTATCGCTACATATGCTATCATATGCATAGCCAGGAACATGAATCTCAACTTGCGGAAATAACGTGGATTTGTGAACTCACATTTTAGGTACATGCAGGCAAGCAGATGCTTAGGGATAGATTTACAGCCTGACGATTACCGTAATGACAATTTAATCACAATAAATAAAAGAATTTTTACTTATTTTGATGTCACTTTAGTCTATTGGGTAGTGTGTTGGCCTATTAGACGTGAGGCCGCAGTTCAAACCCCAGGTCAGACACCCACAACAAAACGGCTAATTTTTGTCAGCGGATTTCTGGCAAAAACTCTGAGAGTAATTAATATGTCATGAAAAGTTTGTCAAGAAAAATTTTTGTTCGAAGTTGACTTTAAACAGTAGGTCCCATCACTTACCTAACATTCTGAAAGTGCATTATCTTGTGCACCCTGTCCTTTCTAATAAGATTTAAATTTTGGACATCGGTTCAAACATGTTTGTGTAATCAATAAATTTGTGAGTAAAGTCCAAACAAACATTTTTTGTCAACACGTTTGGACGATTCAAGAAATTAAAAAAAAAAATATTTTTGAGTTCTACTCAACAAAACTCACAACTTACATTATGTCATTAGCTGGGTGTATTTAATTTTTTTATTTTGTCGCATAGTGTTATGAACGATAAAATTTAACAAAATTTGATTTATTTTTATGAACATCAGTTAATTTTTTTATGTCCTAGGAAATGCTTAACATGGCTACTGTAGAGTGTTCACATTTACTTGTTGTAAATTGTGAAAATCATACTATTTTTGCAAAATTATAATGACGCCGAAAACCTACGCTTAAATCCGAACAACAATAAACTTGTAGGCATTTTTTAAATTCCTTAACTTTACTAAAGATTTGAAATATTAATGAATTATTAAAACTAGTTTTAGTTCTTTTAAATTCAGTAAAAAATTTACCAAAATATTAAACAAAAGAAATTAAATTAGAACTGGAATATACGGCATAAACTATTTTTATACCACGAAAACAAATGTTCTGTTAATACTGGTATCGGCACTTTTTCAAAGAACTATAATGACGTTGACGAAAGAATCATTCTGTACCAATCAAAATTTGGAAAATGTTCGAAACATCTTAACAAGAGCGTTTAAATATAAAAACCACCCTCACTGACTGCGGTAGTCATTCTGTAGGTACAATTCAAACGTGATAAGTCAACGACAGTTAAGTTGGTAGCAGTTTTAAGAAAATAGAAAAAAATGCATGCCTTTATAGTATTGTGTTTAGTGGCTATAGCCTGTGCCGATAAATTGGGTTATAATTACAGACCTGTGTCTCACTCTTCGTCGGGATTATCATTTAATCCTGGTTCGATTGGTGGCGGATTAACTACATCATACGGCATTCCTACTACCTCTGGTTTATCTTCGTCATCTGGTGCAAATGGCGGTCTTAATGGCCCTGTGTCTTATGGTGGCCCCACTAATAATGTACAATACGAAAAGGAGTTTTACACCTTCACTGCCCCCGAAGATGCTTTCGATGATGCTCAGGCTGTTCAAAAGATTGTTGGATCTTTGAAGAAGAATATCCGTGTCATTTTCATTAAGAATCCCGAAAACAAGGCTTACGAAAACGCTGTACTTGCTTTGGCCAAACAGGCTGCCGAACAAAGGACTGCCATTTATGTGCTCAACAAACAACATGATATTGCTGCTTTGGCCCAAAAGTTCAATGCCATCAACAACAATCACAACAGCAAACCCGAAGTGCACTTTGTCAAATACCGTACTCCAGAAGACGCCGCCAACGCTCAGAAAGCTATTCAAAGCCAATATGATTCTTTGGGCGGTACCTCCCAAAACTACAATGGTGGTGTTGCTCCTGTTCTCAACTTCGCTTCTCGTGCTCCTCTACAACTTGGTGGTGCTCAAGTACCCAACTCTGAATATTTACCCTCTTCTGTATTCAAGCGCTCGAGAAAGTAAGGATTAATCGTCAACTTGAAACTCGAATGATGCTAAACATGCTTTATACTTAGACTGTTAAGTGTTAATTTATTATTGATTTAAATAAAAATCTTTTATTTTACGAAAACAAAAATTTATTGAAAACCTTAATACTCTGAGTTTTAAAATAAGTAAGTTTGGAAAATGTTTACTAAATGTCTTGAATTTTTTTTTAACATTTTTCACAATGACAAATAAAAAGGAACAGCATCACTGATTTAGTACCTAACTAAACTTATGAAAATTCAATACTAGATTACATATGAATACAATTATCATATTTAATACAATACGGCTACCCTGGTCTGAAGTACATAAAAGTTAAAGTGCCTTTTGAAAAAATATTGATTTTTTATTACAATTACAGAGGATACACAATCGATAGTTTAGCATGTTGTAGGGAAGTGGCGCCATTGCTTTACCCGAATATCGTTGATGTTTAGCTATAAACATGAAAGTGGTTTGGTTTCAATTCCGGTACGAACTGATTTATTTGATGGGTACACAAATCAAGTTCCTTATGTAAAATTTCCCACGTAGACGAAGAAGAGCGTTAAGCAAGTTGAGAACTGCGTCTGAATCAAAACTTTGCGCTAGTGCAGTAATATTCTCTTCAATACGCACATTTATTTCTCTTGTTAATGGTTTTGTATTGAAAGAAGTAATATTAGTGCAGATATGGTCAATAAGTGCTGGAATTGACCATAAATTGGACAATGTGCTCCATTGACTTCGTGAACCAAAATGTTTTTGGTCAGTAAATTTCCGCAATTTGGAACGAACGGCGCATTAATTTAACTTTACTGAATAAAATTATACACACACTTTGATATTCTCAGCTGTCAAATCATAGTAGTGTCAGTAGTATTTATTCAATTAAAAAATTTTACAATATACAAACGTATATGAGAAATTGACCCGTATTAATATAATATTGGGAGCTCAAAAAAGAATTGCAATAAAATGGTGAATAGTAATTAAATTATTTAATTCAATAATTAAATATTTATAAAGTATCATATTATCGATATATCGACAAATGTGCCTTAACTTTGTCATAAAAATTCCATAAATGTGTAAAAAAAAAGGATCATATAAGAATGGAGCTCACAGTATTATATCAATACAATATCACTGTATTGTACGTATTCTTTGCATTAAAATAAAACTGCTAACAATAAAATTGTTAACTTTTATTAATTCCCTCAGTACTACTCTTTAATACATAGGGCCATTATTACAACTTGCCGTTAAACTTGGGTTTAGTTAAAGATACCTTTAGCCAATGGGAACTGTAAGGTTACCTTTAACTTATTTTCGTTATTACAACTTACAGATAAAATTTTTCAAAAATATGGCAGTGCCGGAGCATATCAATAAAACTGCTCAATTAAACAAGTTTTATTTAAACGCAGTGGCAACGAAGGGCTTCTTTTTTCTGTTGTATTTGCTCACTTTGTATATATTTGAAGTTGCCGTATTGAAAATAATATATAATATGGCGAGTTCAACATAAAGCGAACTTTAAAAGTTACCAGTAGGATGATCTTCCCTTTAGCTTAACGCTCACTTCTACCTTATCGTCCACTTATAATAATAAAAAACAATTTATATGCCCGTTAAAATCCTCCCTTTAGTTAACGGCAAGTTGTAATAATGGCCCTTAGACATATCGACGCCTCCATTCTATAACGTTCTAAGTGTTTTTAATGTTCTTGCATTTTTAAATTCTACATTCTCTAACTTAAATACTGTCAAAATCTGGTTAAGATGCGCCGATCCTTTCCGAAGTTATAAGGAAAAATCTACTTAGAATATACATATAGTCGTATATCGCGTGAAAACTATGAGAGCTCATAACTCAAAACACACTTTTTCGACTTAGAATGTTATAGAACGGAGGCGTCGATATGAAAACCGAACAATATTTTATTCTAACTTTAAGGCATAGTGTTGGCCTTTATAACGCTCTGAAAATATTGTAGGCTCTAACCTTTTTTCCCAATGCTTATCTGAGTTCACATTGTAGTGTAAACATGCTTTTGATTGGATTCTACATTAAAGAGTCCCAAAAAAATTAAATTTTGAGGCTTCCAGAAGATCTGCTCACAATTGTATATATGTACGTATATTGTACTAACATGAAATTAAAAAGGAATTAATACAAAATGCTTCTATAATTTCTCTCCCCTCCCTGCCATGATTATAAGTTAAGCTGCATTGAGCGAACGCTATTAAAGGTTTTGTTCTTGGTTTGGTTGTTTTTTTCCCAGTATGTTGATACAAAAATTTCTGAAGATCACACATAATATTATTAATTCTGTCACAACCATCGATGATGGTGTACGTTATTGTCTAACAACCACATTCCGCAGTGATTCATTCCATCAATTGTGTTTAATTCTTTGTTTTTGGTCAGTTTGTTATTTATTTATTTATTTATTAATTTTTTTTTGTTAAAATTTATTATAATTAATGAATGCATAATAATTATCACAAAAATATTTAATAACTTTGCGAACAACACAATAAGTTGTAAGATAATAGAAACTAATTAAGATCGTATATAAAATCACCGAAAAAAAGATAAAATTTAAATAAAATTTCAAACAAAAAAAAAACGTCGATTTAATTAAACTAAAAAGTTTAATAGGGGTTAAACCACGACTTAGTTATTTTTTTTTAGGAAGTTATTAATAAATGAAACCGTGAAATTTAAATTAAAACATATTTTAATGCATAATAAACTCTTAGTTAGTCAAGGAAATCGTACGCGATCAAGGTCGGCATTTTCGTACACTTCTGGCGCTAACATTACAAACTTAATCAAGGACTTTTTATTTTTCTTTTATTAACATAAATTCATTGATTTAATCAATAAATCTTTGTAACATATTTCTTTAAAAAAAATTTTTCTGTTGAGACAAATACTGGGAGGATGACCCCTTTTAATGCAGAGTGATTCAAGTAATTTCGCTTTGACTTATGTACATATATGTATACTCGTAGACATTTCGAACAAAACATGGAATATGAAAAATATTTCTTCTGTGTCTTATGTCTCAGCATTCTTCTGGCAGAAGCACTAAGAGTAAAAAAAACTTGTAATGAAAAGCTTCTCAATAATTTGTCGTTTGCAATCGACTTTTAATTGTAGGGTGATGTGAGAAGCTAGGTCGTAATCCTGACTAAACGGTTTTGTAAATAATTCCCATTTAATTTTAACAATTATGAAGAATCATATATAATGTCAGACAATCAATATAACAATCACAAACAGCCCGAGTCTCTGCTGCAAATCTAACCCTCGACTTTAACACTTGCAGTTTAGCATGCTACCAACTAGGCAAACCTTACCATATGATTTAAGTTCCGAATGACTTTGGCATGCGAAAATAACTCCTGATACTGAAAATTTACAAGTAGCTTTAGGACACTTGGAATATAGCGAGGATGATGCAATATTCCAACAGGATAATGATCCGCTGGTCAGCTTGGTTGAAAAATCAAAAATTTCAAGTGATGGAGTGGCCTGCACAAAGTTCATACTTAAACCCCATCGAAAATTTGTAGGCCATCCTTAACCGTATTAAGGAACTCTGGCATAATATATATGAATAGGGTGAAATTGATGTAAAATACTGCGAAAATCTTGTGGAGAGTATACCACGTCTCATCAGGGAAGTATTTCGCAAAAAAGAGATATAACCGGTAATTATTATAGCCTTTCTGAATTTTTTGAGAGTTTTTTTAGTTTCTATCAATAAAGTATTTTTTGCTGTATGAAATGAATTGTAATTTTTATTTTTAATATTTAGTGGAATATAATAAATCTTTAGTTAATTTATGGTAAGCATTTTATTTTGTTTTCATTTGTTGTTTAAAAGCTACGGTTCTATAAAAGCAATCTTAGAAAAAAAGTTTACTTTTGCTCCATAGTGCAAGTTAAGTTCTTGAGAGCGACGTGAAATTGACGCACTCGGATTCTCTTGCAAACTCCTACGGACAGAGGCAACGTTGTCGGCACATCTTGCATACGGGTGTTAGTCGATTGATTACTGAACCGATGGATAATCTACTCGGTCGGACAATTTTCGCGATCGTGTAATGGGAGAAACGCGCAATACGTTGCCCGCACAAATGACCCATTTTAATAAAACAATTTTATTATTTGCACATGTTGAATGCTACATCTGTCCAAAGAGATATATCAAATGAATAGAATGAATAAACGGCAACAACACCAACAAATGATAATTTATCTGATGTATTTTCAAAAAGAAAATCAACTGTAAAATTTCGAAAGTCCCGATTTATTTCTCGCATTTTATTTGTCAACCTTCAAATGAACGTTTTTAAATTTTACTCTCAGCAATTGAAGCAAATTTCTAGTGATTAAGCAATTATATTTCTCACTGTAAAAATAGTACGTTGAGAAAAAAACTGCGAAAATAACAATTTTTAACTTCTTTAGTAGACCTTAGATAAGAGTCTAGGAAATTTTGAACTTTGTACATGTAATTAGGTGTTTAGAGAATATAAAGTTATTGGGATAGAGCAGAGAAAAAAAATAGTCAAAAAAGCTGGCATCGAAGTTCGCTCGAAGCGGTTGGTTAAAAGACCACATGCATCACCATGTTAAAGTTAATTGTCAAATCCAGATTAACTAATCTATACAATCAGAATGTTGACTTCGCGCTAAAGCATAGCTTCCCCAGACTATGTTGAAAAGCTGAATAAACCCAGTAAGCTTGATAAACCTAGTAATTTATTTAAGTCAAGAGACGATAGTTTCGTTCAACGCCATAGAGTTAGAGTTCTTCAACCGATCTACAGTATATACAGAAGTCACTAAATTTATTTATTTTATTTTTATTTATTTATTTATTAATAAAATACAAATCCTGTACGACAAGATGATAATCTTATATTTAAAGTACAGGAACGTAATATGTGCATAATAATTAACTAAATTTAGTAAGTGAATAACTGACTTAATAATAACAAGTAATGTATACGTAGATAGATGCAATAAGGGGAATAAAAACACAATTGAAAAGGAAAAAAAAAGAGAAACAAAAAAAAAATTAACGAAAATATTGAAACAGAAATATCCTGAAGCTATCAGCGTTGGTGTTGCATTGCTGATGTTGTGGAAGAATGTTCCAGAGTCGAATAGCATGCAAATAAAACTGCCATTCGGAAAATAAGTAGCGATGCCGAGCAACTATAATATTCCTACTACGGGGTGACTGAACAAAACGTAGCCTGTCAAATAAATAACTCGGTATCCGCCTGTTCACAATTCGATGCAAAAGTAAAATTACACGAATATTGAGAAGATTATCAAAGGTCACACCGTAAAGACTCTTAGCTGCCACAGAGATATGATCATATCTTCTCAACTTATAGACATATCTAGCAATATTATTGAACAGAACGTTCAGCTTACGTTTGCTGCCAGAATCGCAATTACCAAACAGCTCGCATCCATACAGTAAGCAGGGAATCAAATAAGTTTTCGCAATTAAAATCCTAGTTTTCAAAGGTATATAAAGTTGCGTGGACCAAAGTGCGCGTAACTTAATATACTAAATTGTAACCGAAGCCTCTCCATACACCCACCGATTAACGTAATGCCCTCAGAGAACAATAACAGTGACCGAGATGTCTCTACGGTAGCGTTTAAAAAATTGACTAGTACCCTTTCCATTCAATTTACTATTTCTCAGCTCAAAATTATCAAAATTATATGCATCTAGTCTAGCAAAGGCAATAAATTGATGGGTATTTAGTAGGACTGTACCTGATCATCGACTGTACAAAATTGCTACGCGTGTAGAGCAAGAGAAGGCGTCAGTTCGTAACAGATTTGCTGTCAAAGAACGCATAGATACCAGTAATAGGGTTAAGCTCTTCAAGAAAATTTTCAATGCCTACCTTGTCTTTAAGACTAGAATAGCCCATACAGACTTCTGCAGAGTGCCTGGAGATGGCCCTGTAAGAGAACAAATACTTTTTATATGGAATTTTAATGACCCGGCTTAGATGAGATATAATTAACATGACTGAAAGCCAGACGAAATAATATGTGTGCCTTGTTGAGCTTTAAAAAAAGCATTTCTAAGGATTTGCGTAAAGCAACTGCGATCTGAATCTCAGCACTTCACTTTATCATTCATATCGTAGATTGTATTGTGCGACTGAGAAATGAAGCTGTGTATTAACTGCAATGTCCTAACGAAATGCAATCAGATCACTACCAGGGTACCTATTTTGACTGCCCTTTGGACATGTGGAATTCCACTAGAGATTTAAGAATATGCTCAATTAGTTACTTAAATCAATGTTAAGTTTTGGCAACGATGTAACAATCGAGACAGTGCAGTCTTTGTTGAAATCGCTCGCAATGTCAAAAAAGCAGTCAGAATATAGTCCTTAACATACAAAGATATTTCTTCCAATGGGATAAGAAAACAGACAAATTTGATTGGTTAATCGAGTAACTAATTTGAAGGTCAAGAATTCTTTTCACTGCTTTCAAAAGAAAAAGATGGAGACTAATATGGGATGCTTTTCGACGTTTGATAATAGACACTATTATGGAACTCTTGAATCTCAAAGAAATAAAAATCTGTACGAAAAAGGCATTTCAAATAATCAACAGATCTACTCTAATAGCCCTATAGCTCTATAGATTTAATTAGAAGTTATCCGAATTGAATATAATTGCTGAGATAATAGCGGACCAACATTACCTGGAAAATGATAGTCAAAAAGTTGGTCAAACAATTCGGTGATTGAAATAGTCCAAGGACCAATAAGTGCACCATCGAGAGATCTACTAGGACACCTTTATGTAGTCTGCAGTAGAGCATTAAATCTTATCGTAGAAATTTCTTGTTGCAGTTTTTTTCTCTCACCCACCGCATACTTAAGCCTTTTCTTGGTCTCTTGATATCCTATACCAAATCTACTTTTGTCAGCTTCGGACAAAAAATTGGGATCAATTGTGTTGAATTAGGAGATGATTCTGGTAGCCAATGAAGCACTAGTTACCGCTCTTGAAGAATTTGCGATCGTACAAGAATTACGCGACTTTAAAAGGCTCCCTTATCGCTACAAGTCACTATCATTGCCTGAAAGCGTAGCCACTACTAATGTTTCCTTGGTCATTAATGCAGCGGGACGGCCATGAGAGAGTTGTCGCCAAAAATTGCACCAATAAGTAAATTTGGAGGCAAAATGAGCACAAATTAAAATGGAAATTCAAAGAGTAATGTTGGTTAATTGGTAGAAGCTCACAAATAAAAATTCTACTACAAACTTCTATTTTTCAATTCTACTTCAAAATGGTGTTATGTTTACCGTTATGGATAATTTCATCGGCTTCTAATATTGGAAAAAAATTAAATATCCTAAAATAAAAACAATCCTGTAATACGATTGTTGGCATCGTGGTACATTAATATCTCGCATATACGCTCAACGTACCATCGAGCACGCAGACATCTTGGTGCATTCACTAGTTTCATGAACTTTAGTAATAAACTGGCGTATACCGGGCACTGTTAATCCTTTCATAAATTTCAGACATTTTCAAACCAATTTCCGATCAATTGTCTTTGCTTTGGAAATGAACTTCCAAAAAATCCCAACGTTGCTCAAACGTAAATCGATTCATTACGTTCAGTGGAGATACCGAATTTTGTGACAGAATAGAATGACATAAGTATTGCCTGATTCGAAATAACTGATGGTTCTAATTGAAACCGATAGATGGCCACCCGATAAGTTGAGAGTGTAGACGGAAACTTAAAATTGACCATTGTGAATAAATTGCACAGAAGAAAGGAAGACCGACGAAGGTCGACTAGAGTCAATTGATCGATAGGGCAATTGATGAAGAAATCGATCGGTACACTTGAACACTTTTTGTGTCATTGCTGAGCTTTCGCCAGCTCGAGCTTTTAATATTTTGTGGATGATACTATCCAGAAGCAACTCGTCTCAGTGATGTGGACTAGAAGGCATTAAGGAAGTTTGTATCACATGATAAATTCCTATAGAATACTTGGTTGGTATATTGTTATTATGGTGAGCGCTGAAAGGTATGCGACTCATGGTTGGATGCCTGTCCTTCAACCTTCCTTAACGTTTTATAAAAACATTACGAAAAAAATGTTTTTCTTCAAGGTATGGGTATTTTGTTGCACGTTCGGAATGAAACTTTCACAAGTCACTTGAACGTCTAAAAGCATTGTTAGCCTACACAAGGAAAATACAATTAATGGAAAATTATTGTAATTCTTAAATTAAAATGAATTTTTAAAATGATTTCTTTAATTTGAAATGAAAGTTTCTTAAGGTTTAACTTTAATTTTTTTTAACAAAAATACTTTTATTCGTTCTAACACTTAAAAACAGTAATAACAACAACAAAATTGAAATGAATTCAGTTCCTACGGGAACTGCTTCATATTACTTAAAATCTACGACGAAGCACTGATGAAGGCAAATAGGAATTACCAGGAGTTTGAACAGAGCGACTGGGGATGGAAGCCTGGGAGGCAAAGTTTAAAACGGGAGCAACACCACCATTATGAGAATGAGAGGCACCACCCAAAGAATCGTATTGAGATTGAATGGTATTTTGAGCATTGGCAGCATCTTCAGGAGTGCGGTATTTGACAAAGTGTACTTCGGGTTTGTTGTTGTTGTTTCTGTTGATGGCATTGAGTCTGTTGGCCAAATCTCCAATATCGGCTTGTTTGTTGAGAACATAAATGGCAGTTTTTTGATCAGCAGCTTGTTTGGCTAAAGCAAGAGCAGCATCTTCAAGACCCTTGTTTTCAGGTCCCTTAATGAAGACGACACGAAGGCCTTGTTTCACAGCACCGGCAATTTTTTGAGCGGCGTTGGCATCATCAAATTCACCATCAGGAGCAGAGTAGCTGTAGAACTGCTTATCGAACTCAGCAGGGGCTGTGTAAGATGGAGCATCATATGAGGCACCAGTGTCAAGACCACCACTGTAACCAGATGCTGATTGGAAAGATAGACCTGCATTGGAGTGTCCAACTGGTTGATAGTTGTAACCCAATTGATCGGCACAAGCAACCGCAACGAAGCACAAGATCTTTAATTGAATAAAAATGAAAAAAAAACAATTTTAATTATAAAATAAAATAAGAAAATCATTTAAATGATGAAATTTATTTATGTTTATTGTTCCAACTTACAATAAAAGCACGCATTTTCTTTAATAAGTGTTTGAATCTTACTGATTGGAATTCAAATGATTTCTGTCGATATTAGACGGCTTACTGACCTCTTTTATTTCAAATTCAAAGTTTGATTGGCTTTGAAGTATTTTAAAATTTTTTTTTTGTAAATATTTTTGTGTGTTTTGTTTTGTTTGTGTATAGAAATATGCTGGTTTGTTATGTTAAAAACCTCCTACAAAATTTTCTACAAAGTTTTTGTTTGTAGTTAATTACCATTTAACTTGCATTTTGGTAGCAGCTTCTGCTTGTATTCTACTGGTTTAACAATATCTATGAATTGTGCGTTTGTATGTATATGTGTGGTATGAGGCCACATCTCTTGACCAGAACATGTTTTTTTTTCTTTCATTGTTATTCTATTTTTTTTTATTATCTTTTGATGTCTTTGTTAAAATTATCCAACTGTCATAATTCTATTTACATGAATATTTACGACCGAAAAGAAACAACAACAACAACAACAACAACAACAAAATGAAGAAGAAAACATTTTATGTAAGTAATTAAAAAGAATTCTCACATAAACCTTTAAATGAATCTGGAGGTTTTCTTAAAAAAAAAAATTAAATAAAAATAAATAAATAAACATTAGAAATATATGTACGTACTTAATGTAAAAGCATCTAAATCAACCGTTGTACTAGTCAACAAGTTGACTTGAAACGTTCATAGGCGATGTCATCCTTTAAAGGCTCCAATAACCTAAGATAGTCGATGCCACAACCACGATAATCGACTGTTGCGCCTTCGCTAGCATTAGAGTCCGTTCATCACGTACAGTTCAGCTTCATTCATAGATGCATACATTTAATTTCCTTTATGATAAAACAATTTCAAATACAGATCAGAGTCAGCAAATGCGTCACTCGCAATGCTTTCATGTATCCAAATATTAATGCTTGACATGTCTAATACGTTAATTTGATATCCTTAGGGACTTTGTTGACTTTTTTGATGTTTTCGTGGGCAACTGTCTCTTAGGGACATCCACTTCGTGAATAGCCTTTAGTGTTCATTTCGATTCGTTTCAACTTTGGAAACCACTTCTAAACTTATCAAGCAAAGCCTTGTCTTCAACAATATTTCGTTTTTCGCCACAAAAGAAAAGTTTTATTAATAAACGAAATTCCTTTTTATCCGTATTCTTCAAGCTAACAAAAGTTGCTTTATTCAAGATTCATACCCTTCAGCCAGGAGTACGTCCCGTTACTGTTTTAAATCGCCCACTAAATTCACTTCATTATTAGACTGAAAAGTTCGTAGGCTAACACACGGATTATGCTGTTTGTATTAAATCCATAATAAGTTAACCTGAACCTTCGAAACATACGTGTATAACTTTTACATTTGTCTGCCCATTAGAAATAGCGAATCTTGAATGCCGTAGTCTAGTAGGTAGTATGTTGGCTTATTAGACGTAAGGCAACGGTCAGAACCCCAGGTCAGACATCGAAACGAAAATATTAAAAAAAGAATTTCTTCGGCGACTCCCTCTCAGCAGATTTCTGGCAAAAACTCTGAGAGTAAATAATAATAATTGCCTTAAAAAATGTCCCAAAAATATGTCGTTCGGATTCGACTTTAACCCTGGACGGTTACTCTTCATTTTTGTACATTAGGGTTACTCTTCGTTGAATCGACGAACACTTTAACCCTAATTGGTTACTGTTCGTCGAATCGACGAAGCTCATTTACTCTTTATCATATAATTCTTTTATGTTTGAGCAAATTTCGCTCTTTTTATCAACAATGTTGGTTGATAATGAAAGCTTGTAGTGAGTAAACGCACCCTGGCCACCCATTTTTTTAATCCTGGATGGTCATTTTTGTAGAGTAAGGTTACTCTTCGTTAAATCGACGAACAAAAAAATTTATTTTTTCGTCTACTGACTGCAAGCTTACTTTATCAACTAACGTTGTTGAAAAAAGAGCGAAATTTGGTCCAACATAAAAGAATTATATGATAAAGAATAAATGAGCTTCGTCGATTCGACGAACAGTAACCGTCCAGGGTTAAACTGTAGGTCCCGTTACTCATGTATAAACTTAACACAGGCATCATAAGTGGTCTCGTAAACCTGATTGCAGGGTTGTAATTAGCAATTAATTAAGTAATTAAGAAAGTAAGTCTATAGGCGACCGAGCGAAAGCTTACACCTTATTTCCGACATCTGAGAAAAAAAATATTTTTTAGTTCACCTTCCTCGCACCAAGCGGCCTTCATTTCTATGAAGTTTTCATCTTTTGGATTCAATGTTAAACTGTACGTCTCGTTACTCATACATAAAATTAACATACAAATGGATGGTAACACAAGCCGTTAGTGTATCGTCAATGGACGATAGGGTTCTCCGAGTGTACATTTTATAAAAAGATCAGCGTCAAAATTTCAGCAGGTTGTAAATATTCTGACTCCAATTTTCTTTGTTGCATTATTCTTATCGTTTTGACAGACAATTTTTAGTTGCTTTCAATAAATTATTGGACATAAAAATTAGAAATATTTATGTTGTAAAAGTAACAGCTCCCATTTACATACATAAATAAGCATATTTTTTATTGGTTAGACTTACATGCCATAGACGTGGTTAATAGTAACGCTACCATAAGCGTTAATGGAATAATTATAAATCTTAAATGACCTACCCCAATAAGCTTTTTGATCATTAATCATCGGAACATTGAAATTCTTTACATCGTAACCGAATAATAAATTACATTTACATTTGAATTATTGTGATTATTATTTGTATCATTATGATTACGTAATAAAATAGTGCAGGTTTTGAATTAAAATGATTCTGAGCATCCGAAATAAAAGAATAATCTATAAATCGATATTTTTTGTATAAAATATTAACGGCATAACGGAAAAGACCTCAAAGGAAAAATGACAATAAAATTTATTAAACAGCAGCCATCGTCAGCGTTGTTAATCAGCCGAAAACAAACAGAAAGATGTTTGGCACCTAGTAGGCGGTCTTCATAACAATAGAAATATTTTGAAGATACAAACCCAGACATTATTTTGTTAGTAAACAAGAAAAGAAATAATATTTACAATATATCACTTTTCTTTTTGGCATTTTTATTTTTATTATTATTATTAACCAGCATCTTAGGCTAAAAACAAAATGAAATAAAACAAAACAAAATATTTTCGAAACATAAATAAAAGAAGTCAAATTGTATTTCGATACAAACAGAAACAGTTTAGACTTTGAAAAGAAAGAACATCACATTAGGTGCCTTACAAACTAATCAAAATGCGTACCTTTATTGTGAGTATCAAAATGGATTCGAATTAAAAAAAATTAATTAAAATATTTTTAGGTATTTTGTCTCCTTGCCGTCGCTTGCGCCGATCAATTGGGTTACAACTATCAACCAGTTGGACACTCTAGTGCAGGTCTATCTTTCCAACCAGCATCTGGTTTCAGTGGTAGTCTTGACACAGGTGCCTCATATGATGCTCCATCTTACACAGCCCCTGCTGAGTTCGATAAGCAGTTCTACAGCTACTCTGCTCCTGATGGTGAATTTGATGATGCCAACGCCGCCCAAAAAATTGCCGGTGCTGTGAAACAAGGCCTTCGTGTCGTCTTCATTAAGGGACCTGAAAACAAGGGTCTCGAAGATGCTGCTCTTGCCTTAGCCAAACAAGCTGCTGACCAAAAAACTGCCATTTATGTTCTCAACAAACAAGCCGATATTGGAGATTTGGCCAACAGACTCAATGCCATCAACAGAAACAGCAACAACCAACCCGAAGTACACTTTGTCAAATACCGCACTCCTGAAGATGCTGCCAATGCTCAAAATACCATTCAATCTCAATACGATTCATTGGGTGGTTCTTCTCACTCTCATAATGGTGGTGTTGCTCCTGTTCTAAACTTTGCCTCACAGGCTTCCATCCCCAGTCGCGCTGTTCAATCTCCTGGTAATGCTTATTTGCCTTCATCAGTGCTTCGTCGTCGGTTTTAAGTAAAATGTACTCATTTCCGAAGAGACTGAATTGTTGTAATTAATTTTGTTGTTAAATTTGTTTTTATTTTTAAATTTATAAAATAAATAAAACGTGCTATTGATGGTCTAAAATCCTGAATTAAAATTAAATTAAAAGTGAACCACCTATTTCTTTCTATATTATAAGTGAAATTTAAAGCACTTTAATTTAAAAATGACTAATTTTATAATCTCTCCAAAACAAAATGGAAAATATTATATTAGGTGGTAGTCTACTGGACAGTGTGCTAGACTATTAGTGTGAGAGTCGTGGGTTCGATTCCAACCACAGACTCGGGCCTTTTTCGTCACACAGAGCATTTGTTCGAAATTAATCAGCTCGTATATAATTAAATATAATTTGTAATTGTATTGTATTTAATAAATAAATAAAAATAATATACATATGTACATACATATGTATGTATACATATAACTTATTTTATTACAATAAGAGTTTCTGTCCGGTTTCGTAAAAAAAGAAATTATACGTTTGATTACAGCTTTTTTCAATCATATGTTACTTTTTTTGTCAATCATATCGTTAGTATAATTCGCAAAGACGCTAAGTCCACTTTTTTCCAAAATTGAGATTTTAATGCAAAACGGTAATACTATGCAAAATACATATTTTACGACAACAAAAAATGTCATTACGTAGTTTAAAGTTGTTGTAATTTTGTGGTATGCAAAAACGCTAAGTCCACAAAACTACGAAAAAATTAAAAGCACGTGCTAACTCCACGAATATTATTTATTGATTATTATTAATTTTTGATCTAGGTCATTTAAAGGGAGCTATTTTGTAAAAATAATTGCGTTTATAAAGTTTACAAATTGTTTTTTGTGTCTCCTGTAAAATTTGAAAAAAAGGGACTTAACACATTTGCGAATTAGACTGACAATATGCCAAATTTTTCCCTATTTTTGTGTTACTACTACCATACCGAGCCATAACCGCAAAAAAAGCTTAAGCGACATATTTTTCATATATCGTTTTTTGTAATAAATAAATTCATTACCCTCATTTGCATCATCTATAAAAATTTCAGGGTCACACTGTGCACCGTTATGAATTTATAACAAAAAAAATTTTAACTTAAGTGCACTTTGAAAATTTGTTTACTTTTTTGTGACAGCGACTTGTCGCTTAAGATAAAATTTTCTTCATAAAAAATTTGAAAAATATATTGTTTTTAAAAATTATAATATAGTAAGTAATACGTGTGAAGTATTATTTTAATATTCGTATGTAAATATCTAAAAAATGTATAAATTATGACAGAGGTGAATAAGAAAGTGTTAAAAATTTGTTAAAGTTTTGTGTTAAATAACAATTTTTTCTAGAAATTTAATAAGCGCTCCCTCGTTCCATACAGCGATTCAGATACATCTTCTGATGAAGAAGAAACTTGTGTTTGGGGCAGAGAGAATTTAAAAGGCAATGAAAATTACCTTTACGGCTGAAAAATGTAAAGGTTCGCAATACAAGTGTTCTGTCTAATCCGTGTAAGAACAATGAAAATTTCGTTGAACAATTTACGTTCTGCTATATTTGAAAAAGATAACCCGAACATAAGTCTTAAATATGGTTATTTTGAAAATTCTGAAATAAAATATTTTGGTATAAATTCGATTTTACGATTTAGACGACACTCTGAAATACTAGCCAAGGGACCTGCAGAATTATGTAAAAGTCCATTGAAAATTTCCTCTACAGAGTACAGAGATTTAAAAACACTCTGCGACAACAAAATCATACCTGAAAGATTTCACCACGAATTTTTAAATGTACAACATGATCATACCATAGAAGACTTGCTGCCTGAAACCGATCAAGAAGACTATTCCCTTTAGATATATAAAATAAATAATTGTTTTTTTTTTTAAATGTTAAGTTTTACAATGACGTTTTTATTATCTTCTTGTAACCAAGTACAGTGTTCATAATGATATATAAAACATTTTTATTTTTCGATGTTAATAAAAAAAGTTTGAATTAAACTATCTGCATGGTTTTTTTTTATATATTGTAACCTTTAAAGGAAAAGTCCTAACTCTTTTTTTTTGTAAGCCCCAAAAAATCTCTACTTAAAAACACGAGTTAGGGCCTTTCTATATTAAGGCAACGACATGTATATATGTATGTATACGTAACAAAGAAGTAATTCGAGTCCTTTAACACCTATTTCCCATATTACGATAATAATTCTTACTGTTAGACATTCACTGTATTAATTACAAAAATATTTAATTTCTTATACAAATAAAAAGCCTTTTATATATAAAAAAATAGATTTATGTATAAAATGTTATAATAATCACCTAAAAAGAATTATATTAAAAAATTATAGTTTAGTAAATGAAAAAAAATCCTCCGTCATAAGAATATTTTATATTAACCGACAAAATTTTTTCCCAGTAGTTAATCAGAATGACAGCAAAAAAAGCTTAAGCGCCAAAAATTGCTGTTATTATGCTTATATGCGAAAGCAATTGCATTCATTTTATGCATTGGAACAAAATGTGTCTGCATACAAAATTGTGTTGCTCTAACTTGATTTGAACAAGAAATAAATAATAAAAACCTTCCCCTGTAAAATTTCGTTTTTGTCGCTTGAGCTTTTTTTGCGGTTATGGCTCGATACTCTGCTATTTTCACGATGAGATGTGGTACCATATGGTTTTTACTGATTCTTTTCTAGGATGTAACACATGATTTTTCAATAAATTTCTAAAATATAGTGATTGAGTACTTCATTATTGTTACCTAGTGTTGAAATAAATTCCGTATATTTCGGTATATTTTGATGCGACATTTCGATGATGTTTTTAAAGCAATGGCGAACGATTAATTCAGGTTATGGTGCCTTCGCTTACACTCAGTTTCAATTCATGTCATTATTCAGTTGTGTTGAAGAACGTGGGAAAGCAACTGTTATTAGGATGTTAACATAGTGATTGACCTTCTAAAAATATAAATTGTGTTTGCAAAGTAAACTGTTTAAAGGGGCATTGAAAGTCAAAGGCTTTGATAATAGACAAAGCAGACTCTGCAATACAGTTTCCACCAATTCAAATTGATAATATTGTTACGTTTTTACCTTTTTAAAAACGTTTAAAATATAAGTTCGTTGATTGCAAACAAAATAAAAATAAATATGTGTTTAGTTTCAATTAAACTCGCACTACTTTTGTGTGCCACCGTTTACAACTTGATGAAGCCAACAATAATTTGTTTTATTCGTTATTCTTCTTTACACTTCTGTTCGCGTACACACTAATAAATGTTCGGTAGACCTTTACCAAGGCGAATTCATAGAAGATGGGATTAGTATTACAATGAGTACAACAATACAAAAACAACAGGGATTATTTTTTGTTGAGAAGTGATCATCTTGTCAAAAACAGCTGACTAAAGAATGACGATGGGAAGAAAAATGTTAGAAAATGTAAATGATTTTAAAAGAAAAAGAAGAAAAATAGACAAACAGCTGACTAAAGAATGACGATGGGAAGGAAAATTTAAATGATTTTAAAAGAAAAATATACAAACTTCTGACACAATAAGAAAAAACGAAATTGATTATCAAAACAAAATACACAAAAAACAAAAATTTTGTGACATTGTTATTTCCATCAGCTGGTAAAACACTCCCACCTTCTATGAATTCGCCTTGACCTTTACAACGACGATCTTCAAACCACGACTGTTTTCTTCACACGTAACGCGTCTTCACACAAGACTGACTGAATTCTTACTACTCATTGCCTGTTTTGTCTTGCCTTCTTATATGCCCACGTAATCAGTCTGATGAAGGTTCTTGAAGTCGAACGTTCGGGGTTTCGCCTTCTCGAAAACTCTATCACGACTTCATTATTGTTTGTGTATTTTGTACACATTGCTTGTCGATTACTTGTTTATCCCCTTTTCTTTCATACTGATGTTGTTGGTTTACTTGTAACAAGTTCATTGTATTTGTTTGTGTAGCTTTTGCTCATTTTAATGTTAAACAATGTACACCGTTTCCATTTTCGTAACAATATGTACGATCATTGAAGAATGTAGGAGCTATTTTTAACATAGCCTTAACTGGCCCAACCATGTGAATACCATTTGTGGTAAAACTCTTGCCATGCTGCGAAATCTTTGGCTAACACTGTACGTCACTAAATTCAATAGTCGTATGTCGTAGTCGCAAAAACCTACCTCACACCCTCATTGCTGTACGGATGTGAACTCTTTTTAATCTGTGATACAATGAGTGAGGATAAACTGAAAATCACATATAACTATATTGCCAGATATATTTATGGTCCAAGAAGATACAGCAGAATATCTGAACTTATTTTTATATATTCGTAATTTTTAAATTATTTTCATTCTAATTTAGTATGATATAAAAGAAAACAGTTTTTTTGTGGACTTGAGCACAAATGTACATTACACTTAGTAAATTTGGATCTTGGAATTCCGGTTGGGGGACCCCCAGAAGGACGAGGTCTCACTTAGACCAGCATTAAAGCCCATTGTAATACCGCAATTAATTCTACCCGGGAGACAACCATCCTCTAGAGAAAATCGTCCCAAGTAATCTTTATATTAGAGAGCTCGGTTAACGATGTCAGAAAATTAAAGATAAGAAATTTACGTCTCTTCATTACAAATTCAGGGCACTACATTATCAGACCCACAGCTCCTGTAGTATTCCTTAGTTACAATGCCGAGTCTTTCGGCGTGTCCACCAAAAGGACAAGGATCGCCATTGTGTGATAGATGGCCATACGGTTTAAGGACAGAAGTGCGTCAGTCCTCTTCCTGTCCTTTTTTTTTGGTTTCTTTTGTATTAATAATCTAAAAAAAAAGCTTAATAAAAACCATTTTTAATAAAAGGGATTAAGTGTTAAATTAAACGGTGCGGCAGTCAAAATACACCCATCTAATAACATACTCAAAAATATTTTTAATTTACTATATTTCTCGAACGCTCCAAATTTGTTTTACTTGACAAAAACTGTTTTTTGTTCTTTTCACATATGAACGACTGTTATACTCTTTAATTAATAACTACGGTAATTTTTGTCCGATTTGATCAAACGAAGTGGCAATCTCTTCACAAGATAATGCACTTTCAGAATGTCAGCATTTATTTCATATTTTGTAATTAAAGTTTGCTACTATGAACGGACAAACTTGAAAAAATATGAAAAAATTCGCATTTGTCAAACCTCATAGCATATTAAGTCAAATACGTTTTATATGTTTATCGTTTAGGAATCTCTCCAATTATTTTATATTTTTTAATAAAAGTTTGCTGCTATGAACGGACAAACTTAAAAAATATGAAAAATATTCGCATTTGTCAAGTTTACATCATCAAATCCCATAGAATATTAAGTCAAATAATATATATATATGTATATCGTTTTAAAGGCCCATCCCTCTCCTTTCTAATAACGTTTAAGTTTTAGACATCGGTTCAGAAATGTTTGTGTAATCAATAAAAGTGTTCGTAAAGTCCAATAAAAACATTTTTTGTCAAATAAAACAAAACAAGAAATATAAAAAAATATTTTTGAATTCTACTCAGCAAAACCCAGAATTTACACTGCCTTTAAGTGCCCTGGTAGTCTATAGTGGTAGTGGGTAGTGTGCTAGACTATTAGCTTGAGGGTCGTGGGTTCGATTCCCATCAGATATCTGTGTGATCTGTGACACTACACCGAGCATATGGTCAAGTCACTCCGCTCGTATATAATGAAAATATTATTTGTAATTGTATTGTAATTAATAAATAAATAAATAAATGTCATTAGCTGGGTGTATTAAATTTTTTTTATTTTGTCACACAGTGTTATTTATTTACTAAACCTATTTGACAAAAAAAATTTTGATTAGTAACGCCGCGTATTTGATATTCTATACTTAAAAAACATATTTTCAGAATTTTAAACTGATTATATGGAAAAAAATAGGTTTTACTAGTACATGATATTAATGTAACTAGAGATTACGACGGATGGATCATAACAAAAAACCATTTGAAGTGTCTCGGTGGTGTAGTAGTTAGTGCAACGATCTGAAAGTGTCGGAGTTGTGGGTCGCTTTCCACCAGACATTCTGGTTAGCTGTGCTTTCAAAAAAAAAAAAAAAATACATCTACAGATATGTGGTATCTATCTGGTTCCAACTATTAAACAATTATATTCCCATCTAAAAAAAATCAATTCCCTCATCATAGTCAAACAATAAAAAATTTAAAACTAAATTGTATTAAGTAAACCGTACTTTATTTTCAAGACAATGTACTTTGGACTTTAAAAATTTGGTGCGGCATTAAAAATAGATTTAAAAGAGAAAATTTGAAGTAATAAAAATATAAATTATGATCATTTGTTAAATATTTTATCAAATATAAACATCAAAGGAAAAAAATATTTTTTCGACAATTAAAACAAAAAAAAATTGAAATTTTAGTTTTGCTCACAAATCATTTGCAATTTTAAAGATTCTATCACAAAAATAACACCAATTAATATTTAGTATTCGATTAATAGTTATTTATTATTAATAAAAAATAAAATAAAAAAAAGCAAAAACATCAAAGAGATTCATAAACAATAACCTCATAAAATATGGTATAAATGTATGGATTATACAACAACAACAATGTTACTTTTGTTAAAACAAAAACATTCTGCAATTTGGCACATTCAATCGCTTGGAGAAATATTTTTTTCTTCTTTAACGAATTACTGCGTTTATGGTACATGTTTTGTTTTGTTTTGTTTTGTTTACCATAATGAAACAAACAATCAACCAAACAATGTTCGTTAACGAGCAAAGAAAATAATCTTTACAATACTGCTTCGTATCATCGAATTGAGAAACAGAAATAAAAGAGCTCCCGATTAAGATCATTACCAACAGAAACAGTTTAGATTTCAAAGTCAAAATACATTCAATTAATCACACATCATATCGAAGTAATAAAAATGCGTACCTTTATTGTGAGTATCTAAAAATGGACATGAAAGGACTCATAATTTTTTCTTTTCATCTTTTAAGGTTTTATGTATTGTTGCTGCTGCATGTGCCGATCAATTGGGTTACAACTATCAACCAGTTGGACACTCAAATGCAGGTTTATCTTTCCAACCAGCATCTGGTTTCAGCGGTGGTCTTGACACAGGTGCCTCATATGATGCTCCATCTTACACAGCCCCTGCTGAGTTCGATAAGCAGTTCTACAGCTACTCTGCTCCTGATGGTGAATTTGATGATGCCAACGCCGCTCAAAAAATTGCCGGTGCTGTGAAACAAGGCCTTCGTGTCGTCTTCATTAAGGGACCTGAAAACAAGGGTCTTGAAGATGCTGCTCTTGCTTTAGCCAAACAAGCTGCTGATCAAAAAACTGCCATTTATGTTCTCAACAAACAAGCCGATATTGGAGATTTGGCCAACAGACTCAATGCCATCAACAAAAACAACAACAACAAACCCGAAGTACATTTTGTCAAATACCGCACTCCTGAAGATGCTGCCAATGCTCAAAATACCATTCAATCTCAATACGATTCATTGGGTGGTTCTTCTCACTCTCATAATGGTGGTGTTGCTCCTGTTCTAAACTTTGCCTCACAGGCTTCCATCCCCAGTCGCGCTGTTCAATCTCCTGGTAATGCTTATTTGCCTTCATCAGTGCTTCGTCGTCGATTTTAAATGCTATCGACTCTGATCGAAAGGGACTGAATTATTGTTGATTCTATTATTGTTGAAAATTGTTAGTTTTAGTTTAAAAGCGAATAAATAAATAAAATATTGCTATTGTTGTACACCTAATCCTGTTTTTACACGGTTTGAAAATAAAATATTTTTAATTTTTTTTACACGATTTTATTCCATTTAGCAGGATTGAAAATTTTTTGTGCTTCAATTTTTTTTTGTCAGATTTAATTTTTGCAAAGTATGTTCATATCACAAATTTAAGGGAATTCCCTTTTTGCGCGTACAAGCAAATTTACTGGTCAATGCAAATGTAAATGGCACAAATTTAGGGGAATTCCCTTTTTGTACATACAAACACAAAGGTCAGAGCAATTGAAATGTGTTAATATTTTGTGTTTGGTAAAGAAATTTTTTATTGGCAAATTTGTTTTTCTATCGTTACATTAAATTTAACGCATTAAGATGAAAGGTAAGCCAAAAAATATTTTATATTTATTAAGTTATTTATATTTTTTAATTTTGTTAAATATTTTATGAATCCCTAAAAGAAAATGTCAAATACAAAACTAAAACGTAAAGCAATTTCTTTGGAAAACAAAATTTAAATTTTAGATCGCCTTCGAAATGGAGAAGGCACAACATTTCTTGGCAAAATGTTCGGTAAGAACTATAAAAAAATGAAATTGCAATTAGGCAATCGGTGATTTCTGGAACGAAATTATCTGTTAAGTCTTCATCATACACTAGAGATGCTGTTAAAGAAAAAATGGAAAAAGCACTCATAATATGGCTTGAGGACAATGCAAAAAAACAAATTCCCGTAGACGTAAACAATATCGAACAGCAAGCATTAAGGTTTTATAAAATGATAAAAGACGAACAACCGTCTACATCCACACAATCAACTCCTGAGAAGAGCTACTTATTTTCTGCAAGCACAGGTTGGTTAACGGGATTTCTCCAAAGGCATGCGCTTCATAACATAAAAATCAAGGGCGAGATTGCTTCTGGAGATCAGAAAGCAGCCAAAGAATTTCCGCTAAAACTTAAAAAAATAATAGCCGATGGTGGATACAATCCAGATTAGGTTTTTAATGCCGACGAAACTGGTCTTTTTTGGAAAAAAAATGCCGAGAAGAACATATGTGGCCAAACCGCAAAAACGTGCTGGTGGTTTTAAAGTTGAAAAAGATCGAGTCACATTTTTATTTTGCAGTAACGCTTCTGGAGATCGGATGTTAAAGCCCCTGCTTATCAATCGTGCTCTTAAACCTCGAGCAATGAAAGGTGTCGATTTTGATACATTGCCAGTTAATTGGATGGCCAATAAAAAAGCATGGGTGAC
Source organism: Sarcophaga variegata (assembly GCA_932273835.1). NCBI lineage: Eukaryota > Metazoa > Arthropoda > Insecta > Diptera > Sarcophagidae > Sarcophaga > Sarcophaga variegata. The sequence continues at coordinate 76,833,229 of OW026359.1, forward strand.
AACTACAGTTTTCACAGAATGGTTCATTAAATATTTTGTGCCAGAAACTAGAAAATATATGAATGAAAAAGGCTTAGAATTTAAAGTTCTTCTGTTGGTAGACAATGCACCCGGGCATCCTCAGTTGGAACACGAAAATGTACAAGTTTTGTTCCTGCCACCGAATATCACATCCCTTATCCAACCACTGGACCAAGGAATTATCGCAACATTTAAAACTTACTACATCAAACGAACATTCCAGTACATTTTGTACACTTTGGATAAGGATAAAACTCTTACAGTAAAAAGTTTTCTATTTAAGATTGCGTTACACATGCTGGTTTAGCATTATCAGATTTACGACCATCAACCTTAAACGGATGTTGGAGAGCAATTTGGCCAGAATGTGTAAAAAGTAAATATCCTGTGGATCCAAATACAAACGAATATCCCAATATAATTGCTTTGGCACACGCAGTTGGTAGGGAGGGTTTTGATGACTTGGTATTCGATGACATTGATGAACTGATGATTGATAAAGTTCTTAGCGAAGACGAAATCTTACATTTTGCCTCACAGAATGCTGATTCTATAGAAAACAGTAATGGTGAGGAACCCGTAAAATTAACTGCAAACTTAATTCAACAAGGACTTCAACTTGCAAATAAATTAAAACACCATTTCGTCATAAATGACCCGAATGTCGAAAGAGCTGCACGATTCCAACGTGAGCTGAATTCTTGTATGGCTCGTTACAAAGAATTATACAAAGAGGTAGCCAGAATTGGCGAACAACGTCTCATAACAGAGTTCATTGTTAAAAATGTAGATGCTGAACGAGCAAGAGAAACTCCAGTTCAAAATTATTCCAGCGATGATAGTGATTGTATACGCGTTCGAAGCAAGCGAATGCGAATAACTGATGATGATAGCAATTAAATTCATGTTCCTGTATTTATGATTATCACTTATTTTTTTACCTTAAAAATTGAATTACCTACTCTTTTCGTTAACAACATAGCTGTTTAACTAAATTGTTTTTAGTTCCTTAACTTGCCTGAATATTTAATTTATATTACTTTTAGGCTTAGAATGCATTTTTTTATCTTTAATAACTATGCTTGTGAAAATAAACATTATATATGTGATTTAATAAAATAAACATGAATACTTTTTCTTAAAAAATTCTTGTTTTTCACTAATTTTAATAGGTTTTAGAGATTAGGAACCAATCACCTATTTTTGCATACGAACAGTGTCCTTTTTTGCACGGTTTTTTCTGGAACCAATCTACCGTGTAAAAACAGAATTAGGTGTAATTAATTAAATTCCTTTAATGTTTTCTCTAATATTTATAGAAATTTTTCGCACTATACTTTATTCAAATCTGAATTGAATAACAATGTAAATCGCAAACAAATACATACATATATATATATATATTAACATAAATATATAAGTTATCGTTTAGCTAGCATACTCCGACTCGACCCGATATTAAGCCACATAGTGGAGCAAAATCTAGATGATTGTTGTATTTCGCTCAAAGAGATCTCTTTAAAATATTATTTGAGAAATTTGCTCTTTTTTGTCAAGTAATTACAAACTTCAATCGATGGGAATGTGATCGCCCTTGGAACTGTGTTCTTCCATGTGTACCTTAAAATTTTAAGTTTTAAAATCTTTCATATATTTATGTATAGTACTTATAGAAATTTTTATAAATTAAATTATAATTTACTATGTGTTAACTGTATGTAATGGAGAGAAAACATCTGTCACATGTCTTCTGTAGATTACTTGATGTCATTTATTGATAGCAATATTCTTCAACTCCTACGTTTTATTGCTCCTCTCCACAAAGAGCAAGCCTTAGTTCAACATCCCTATCAAAAGAGCTAAGATAACTAACTCTCTTACTCGAGATGGAAACGAATCGTTTGCCGGAAACAAAGTTAACATACATACATAATTGGTCATTACAACGCTTCAGTCAGGATTACGACTTAGTTTCTCACACCACTTATGTGGTGTGCGTTAATTTTATACCTGAGTGGCGGGACCTACCGTTTAAAGTCGACTCCGAACGACAGATGTTTGAGAAACTTTTCATGGCATTTTTATTTACTCTCAGAGTTTTGCCAGAAATCTGCTGAGAAATATTTTATCATATTTCGTTTAGTTGGAGATGCCTGACCTGGGGTTTGAACCGAAGCCTCACGTCTAATAAGCCAACACACTACCTACTAGACTAAATGTAATTGTTACATGAAAAGATTTGAGTCGGCATTTGGTTCTAAGCAAACATGGAAAGTCACCGATGCTGGCAATTGCTCATCTGCCGCCCAATATGATTGAGCTTTTAACTATTATATCTGTAGGTCCAACAAACAACTCATTTTCTCAAGTCACTATCTGTGTGTACCATTATTATACAATAACACTGCTTCGTTGCATGGTGGGTGAAATGTTGTTCTGTGTAACATAAATTGATCTTTTCACGCCATAAAATCAAATAAAGTCTGATATGATAATATGCATCCTAAGTTATAATCATTTATATGTTCTATCTGAACAGACGTATTTGAAATTGTAAACTTTCTGGATAACCAAATTAGCCAAAATATATTTGCGTAGTCAACATGGTAAAAATTCACGTCCAAGAAAAATTATTTAAATTTAAGCAAGGCACATACACAGTAGAGCAGTCTGCAGCTAGTATATTGTAACGCAAATGGAAATGGTGTTACATCGTTTAACATTAAAATGGTAAACAAAGGCTACAAAAGAAACAATGGACTTGTTTACTTGATCAACGTATAAACAAAAATATAGCAACAACATCAGTATAAAAAGGGAAAAACAAGTAAACAAACAAAAACTACACCGCAAGGACAAACGTTAACAAAATACACAAACAACAATAACGTAAAGAACATGTTTACATTTATAGAGATTTCGCGAAGGCAAAGTCATTCTCCTTCTAGGGCATTCATCAGACTGTGTACCCAGCGGCAACATGATCAGTAAAAATTCAGACAGTCTGTGAAGACGCGTCTTCACGTGTGAAGAGAATAATCGTGTTTTGAAGATCTCCGTTGTAAAGATCTAACGGAACAGTTGTTAGTGTTTACACAGAAGAGTGTAAAGAAGAATAACAAAAGAAAAGAAAAATTTAAATCAAGTTGCGAACAGTGGCACACGGAATTGTCCGAACAATAAAGAATTTATCTAAAACTAAACACAAATTTATTTTTATTTTATTTGCAATCTACGAACTCATTTTTTAGACGTTTTTAAAAGAGTAAATATGTAACAATATCAATTGAGGATGCATTTAAGGATGTTAGCTATCTACCACACAAAAAGCTCGAAAAGTCAAGACTATGACCGAAAAATGTTAGACTTTCTTTACCATTTAGTGGATGTCATCAATATTGGATCAAGGCGAAAGCCGTGATCAGATAAATCTAAAGAAACACGATGTAGTTCAGATGGCATAAATTATTACTGGATCAATGCGGTTAAAGCTTCGCAAAAACATCAAGTGATAGAGACGGTAAAATATGATGGAAGATTATTAGGGGTGTTTTAATCAGATTTTTTAAATGTATGTACCATATATGCATATACTTAAATGTCAATCCCTAGCCATTTCGAAAATGTTTTAGTAATCAATAAATTTGTATGAAATGTTCAAAAAAAATGTATTTTCAAATAAAACAAGTTTGGAAGGGTTTGAGTTTAATAAAAATTTTGAGTTCTATTTAACAATAAAAAAAATTACAATCTACATCATGTCGTTAATCGGGTGTTTTTCACTGTCACATCGTCAGGATTACGACCCAGTTTCTCACACCACTTATGTTGTGTATGTTAATTTTATACATGAGTGATGGGACTTACAGTTTAAAGTCGACTCCGAACGACAGATTTTTGAGAAACTTTTCGTGGCAATTTTTATTTACTCTCAGAGTTTTTGCCAGAAATCTGCTGAGAGGAAGTCGCCGAAGAAATACTTTTTGTATTTTGGTTTTGATGTCAGGCCTGGGGCTCGAACTCTGGCTTTACGTCTAATAAGCCAACACACAACCAACGCTTATTCTGCTCTAAGCATAGGTAAGACATTACAGGGGTTTTTAAGTTTAACAGGTTTAAATTGCATTAAGCTGAATTGCTGTTATTTTAATTTCTTGTCTTCTTATTAAGTTTTAAATTAAATATATTCATTGAAGTCATTCAAGAAGTTGCCGTAGTCTAATAGGTAGTGTGTGGGCTTATTAAACGTGAAGCCCGGGTTCGTATCCCAGGTCAGGCATCATAGAAGCTACGCCGTAATCCTGACTGAAGAATTGTAATGGCCAATTATGTATGTATGTATATATATTCATTGAGAGATATAAGCAAATAAATTAGTTTACGATTTCTTCGCCGTAAGAAGTTTCAGTATGTTGTAGGCGCAATTGCATTTTGATGCAGAATAAAATTGCGAAAACGTGCATGGAGTAGAAGATGCGATGCCAGAGAAACTATAACACGAATGAGATTATTTTAAAGATTATTAAAATTAATTTTAAAAAAGGATTTTATATGGGATTTTTATTAATTATGAAAGAAATTAAAATATATTAACAGTTCGATTAAAATCTTTTTAATTTAGTTCCATTCGCAGAAGTAAAACAGTATTTATGTTCATAATTATTAAACATTTATGTCAACGACTACATACAGAAAATCTCCTTTAAATTTCATGATATTCTCACTGGAAGTGTTGTTCAACGTATTCTGATATTTGAATAAAATTGATCACATCAAATAATGGGTGGTGACCACATCCACATCTTATATCTGAAAATAAATAAAAACAAAATAAAAAATAAAATAATGTTTATTCCATAAGATTTAAGAGTTTTCAATTAATTAAAATATTATGAGGACGGACTTTATCAGTATGTGGTGATAAGACAGATCAAGTTGTTCCGTCTTTGCTCACATAGTCTCTTTCATGGTGTATTTTATCCAGTTTTTATCATCCTCAGTTTCGACGTCGGCGCAATATGCAGTATAATCTTCTTGTAACTCTTGAACCCTTTGCCGAATCTACTATTGTTGCGTCTCATAATCAAGAGCTCTTAATATTCGTAGAGTAATACTATGTTCAGGCATTAATTTTAATTGTGTCAATATTCGTTTAATTGACAAAATTATTTTAAGTGTTCAGGCATACGCAAATCAGCTTATTCCATAATCATTTGACAGTTGGAAAACAACATTTTTTTTAAATTTTTTTTATAACAATTCATAAATTTAACACTAAACCTACCGTGACGGGAAAAATTACTCTTTTAAGATTGTTTTTATTAGAATTTCTTGAATACAACTTTATAACACCGCTATTTGCCTTTACGACTTCTATTAAAAAATACGTCGAATATATTTTTGAAGATTTACTCCTATCTTGTATTTTTTTACTGAGGAATGCATGTAATCTGCCCTAACTACTGCGGGAAGTTATTAGCCCTGAGCTCAGGTTCTGTATCTTGATTTGCATCTTTTGTGATATAAAACCATTGGTTTGGACATTTTTGGCATTGCCTGGTATGATTAGGTATATTGAGGTATATTGTTTGTTATCTGACGTATGGATATTCACTATAATCCAAGCGAGTATTACAGTAAAAATTACTAGTGACATTTTGTTAATAAAATTTTTTAATTTAATTTTTTTTGTTATAGTCCTTATCCCCAAAATTTCGAAACATACAAAATATTTTAAATCATTAGAAATTTTAAATAATTTGTAGTAGAAAGAGAATGGAATAGAAATAGAAAAACAAGAAATATCGGTGGATTTAGTGTTAATATAAATAAACTTACCTTCCGCCTCACTCGCCATTTTTATTTGACGTTGTTGACATTTAAGTTGTCAAAAATCAACAAAATTTGTTCGCATAAGTTGTAACGTTCTCACTGAACATGCATACTTATGACAATGCTGCATTTTAAGTTTTACTCAATATTATAACAATTTGCGTATTTATTGAGCAATTATTACTTGAAACTTTATATGAAATATTGAGCTCAATAATGGCGTTTATTGCGATTTACGCAATAAAGGTGCATATCTGAACACCGTTTAAGACATAAACCATCTGCTATTATTATTTACTGTACTAAATCGTGTACAATATTTTTTCAAAAATAAAATGCAAAAGTCTTTGCTGAAACTCCCATTATTTTAAGTACTTATGCATAAAAACGAATCAAAGTAGGCACAAACACAATATGAATGAAAACAAAATAGAAATATAGTTAGAAACGTGTGAATTCCCATAAAAAATGTGCTTACATACTCAGGTACGCTTGCTGTGTAATTTTTCTACTGTTAAACTATTTATTTAAACTTAACAATAAATTCAACAACATTTTCCATATAAAAACGACGACGGCATTCAAGTATACATTGGATGTACTGTGGACACTGGGAGAATCAATGGCTCCTTTACAAGTAAAGTTTAAAACGGGAGCAACACCACGATTGTGAGATTGAGAGAGACCACTCAAAGAATCGTATTGAGATTGAATGGGCCTTTTGAGCACTGGCAGCATCTTCGGGCTTTTTGTTGAGTCTGTTGGCCAAATCTCCAATGTCGGCTAAAGCAAGAGCAGCATCTTCGAGACCGAGATAATTTAATGAAAACGACACGAAGATTTTGTTTCATCGCGTCTGCAATTTTTGAGCAGGAGCAGAGTAGCTATAGAACTCTGTCAAATTTAGCGGGGCTGTATAAAATTAAGTATTATAGCTAGTGAGCGTATTATAAAATCCTGTACCAGTGTTGAAAAATTCAGTACTTTGGTACTTTTTTCAGTACTTTTTCATTTCAAAAATACCGCAGTACCCCCGCGACGCTTTCTTTAATTTTTTATTATTACATATTTTTGTCTTGCGCTTTTCAACTATTAATGCATTAGCAACATGTTCAACGTAATGATAAAGGTAGAATTAGGCTTAAGCCCCGGTTAGCCAAACGTCCACGGAATGTATATTTGTTTTTAGAATACGCAAAGAAATGAAAACGCTTGCCGAACCGTAATGTAATTTCGGTAAGCATTTGCATTGCTCTTCATATGTTAAAAACGAACGTGTGTTACATTACGTTCCCTCGACGTTTGACTAAACGGAGCTTTTACGTTTTGTTACGCTCCGAATCAGGTGTTTTTGTCTTGTATATGAGGAATACGAATAAGTCGTTAGTTTTTCTATTCCGTGTGTAGTCTAGTAGGTAGTGTGCTGGCCCACGGTTCAAACCCCATGTCAGACATCCCCATCAAAACGAAATATAAAAACATATATCTCCGGCGACTACCTTGTTGCCAAAACTCTGAAAATAAATCAAATTGCCACGATAAAGTTTCTCAAAAATCTGTTGTTCGGAGTCGACTTTAAACCGTAGGTCTGTATTTTTTGTATGTATGTGTTTTTTTACAAAAGTACCATTTATTCAAAAAAGTACTCTCTCAGTTACAGTTCAGTACCATTTCAAAATTTGAGTTTTGCAACACTGTCCGGTACCTTAACCAGATCCAGGTTTGACAAGGTAGGCCAATGGGAAATGGCGAAGAGCAGAAGCAGCAGCAACAATACAAAAAATCTTAAAAATGCTGGTCTTATTTTTCTAATTCAACACTCTTCCTGTTTGTATATATTGATCTGCGGTAGACCTTGTTTTATTTACACTTTGAATTTCAATATTCTATTTTTACTCGGCAATAATATTTGAATTAAGGAACTTGAAAGTAAAATTATACATAATAAATACTACATATTTTTATTATTCATATTTATCTTTTGTTTTAATAAAGACCGCCCACATAATTTTTATTACTCCCGTTGCTTTATTTATTGTATGACATAAAAAGGTATTTAGTGAAATAATTTAGCAATGAAATGTTTCCGTATTTGTATACGATTTGCTTAAAAATGTTAAGAATATATTTTCGAAATTCGATATTAGCATATGTGATTCGGTTTTCCGTCAGCACCATTAAGGGCAAATGAAGAGTTAATAATATTAGAACTCTGTGCGTTGTATGGTGTCCATATAATTTATTTTATTTTTTATCGATTTTATGTTACAGGAGTTTTTCCTGCATCTCGAAAACATTTTTACCGTAGAATTTTTTTTTCGAGTTTGCGATGAGTTGCTGCTTTTTATACATCGTTTAATAGTTTCTTAATGAATAGACAATTAAAATATTTCAGCGATAATTTAAAGGATTAAAATTATTTAGGTCCCGCCACTCAGGTATAAAATTAACACAAACAACATAAGTGGCATGTGAAACTAGGTCCTTAATCCTCACTGAAGAGTTGTAATGACCAATTATGTATGTATGTACTTATAGACTTGGATGCTCTGGTAGTTAAGTTTAGGTTTAGGTCGGAGTGGTAGCTCTGATATCACAAAGCTCACTTGAGCACACATAGCGGCCCGTTGTGATCCCACGGGTGAACGCAGTCCCTGTACTGACCAAGTTCCACCAAAATCAAGGAAAAGGAAAGAAGTTAGAAAGTAGAAAGGAAGAAGTTAGTCAGCGCAAGGGCTGCACATCAAAAGCACGACTACTCTACACTGGAAAACCAGCCAGAAAGTTTGATGAACGAAGCTATATCCTTGATATCAATAGATGATAGCTCCGTCAAACTGACAAAAAATGGGGAGCCAAATAACCTATACGAGTATCTACACCTAGCAAGAGACGGGCACTGACAAAGAAAGTGGATAACAGTCTCCTCTTCCTCAGCGGATCTGCATCTTCGGCAAAAGTCGTTAAATGGGACCCTCATTCTTTCCGCTTGTCTTCCCATAACGCAATGACCTGTAGGCATGACCAATGTGGTTGAGATGACGTCACGACCAAGCCCAAGTAATTGGTTGGTACGGCTTCTATCCATCAAAGGCCAGGTGAGTCTAACGGTGGAGCAGGACTCCCCATTGACCAAGGATAGGTTGGCGTCCCGAAAGAATTTCCGCTCAATGTCCAACTTGACCGAGGCAAGTGGCATACCCAATTCAATTGAAGAGGATTCCGGAAGGAGCGCACCAGCTCTGGCGACCTCGTCGGTCCTACAGTTTCCCGGAATGTTACTGTGCCCGGGGACCCATACCAGTTAGACACTGGTGAAGCGCCCAGAAAGAAGGTCGAGACAGCGGCGACATTCCCTAACGATCCTAGAGTTATCCACGAAACCCGACAGATATCTTATCGCGGTCTGACTATCAGAAAATACCGAGACGCGTGTGAAAGGAGCACCGTTGACGAGGAGCGGCCCGGTAAATTGTCGTCACCTCCGCCTGAAACACGCTGCAGTAGTCCGACAGACGGAGTGAAATGTTCAGTTCCAGTTTGCCAGGGTAGACACCGTTTCCAACCCCATTATCGAGTTTAGAGCCGTCGGTATATATATCCAGGACAACCGTATTAGGATTCCAGTCTTCTCTACTCAGAATCAGGAAGTGGAAACCCCTGTCGATAGTCGATGTTCACGGGGGCCACTGAATCAACCTCCAGAATAGTGGAGTGACCAGAAGGTAAAATGTGCCAACGAGACAGGGTATTAAGTCTAGTCGCAGCAAACTTAGCCGCCTGCTTAGCGAGAAGCACAGTAGGACGCCAGTAGAGCATTGCGAACTTTGGTGGGAGTGGTGCGCAGAGCGCCAGTTATATAAATGGCCGCAGACCTTCTGACCTTGTCAATAAGTCTGACGTTGTGTTGTCTGTTCAGAGCAGTCCACCAGAAAGCAACACCATATAAGAGGTTGGGTTCGATGACCGTAGAATATATCCAACCCATGATCCTTGGCGAAGACCCCATATGGTTCCGACCGCTCTACTACAGCAGTAAGCAGCACATGCCGCCTTACGTGCCCTAGAGGCCAGATTCTCCCTACAGTTGAGCTTGGGATCAAGGAACAGGCCCAGATATTTAATCTCGGGACTGAACGTGAGTCTGGTTCCGCATATGCTAGGAAGGGAGAAGGTCGGAATTTTATATCTCCTCATGAAAAGAATCGTATCGGTCTTAGAGGGATTAATAGACAGTCCAAAATCCCTACAGTAGTCCAGTATAATTGACAGCGCCAAGTTCAACTTATCCGACAGTGTCTGCGGACAAATTCCCGACGCGGCAATGACAATGTCGTCAGCGTTAGCTATGGCGTCATTGCCAGAGTGTTCCGCCCCCTCAAGAGTGAGTTGACTACAAGGTTCCAGAGCAGTGGTAATAGAACACCGCCTTGCGGTGTGCCTCCACAAACCATTCTCTGACAATTTGTGGCCCCAACTGTGGAGGTTTTATCCTCTACTTGAGGAGAAGCTCGATGAACCTGACCATATTCTGTCCCAGGTTCAGAGAACCAAGAGCCCTAACTATGGCGTCCGTCGACGTTATTAAATACAGCTTCAAGGTCCAATAAAAAGGCCAAAGTGTATTCCCTAACGTGCATGGACTTTTCCACCCGAGAGATAAAAGAGTGTAGTGCTGTCTCCACTGATTTACCTCTCGTGTACGCATGTTGGGAAGTGGATAGAAGCGCTGGATCGATCGAGGCCCTAATATGAACATCAAAGACTCTTTCCAGTGTCTTCAGAAGAAAGGAATACAGACTTATGAGTCTATAATCATTTGAACTAGTGTGGGACGGTTTCCCAGCCTTGCGAATGAAGATCACCCTAGATATTCTCCAGCTCCAAGGGATATAAAGAAGGCTGAGACTAGCGTTGTAGATGGCAAGCAACCAATGGAAAATTAGCTCCTCCCCATGTTGAATGTCACCCGGGATAATACCATCTGGTCATGGGAACTTGAATGGTTTGAAAGACCTAACAGCCCACTGCACTTGCCAAGGGTAAGAGTCAGGGGAGAATAGTTTCCAGACGGTGGTTCGTTAACCTGATAAAAGGCCTGACCGCCGAGGGTGACACTTCCAGGAAAGTGGGTGTCAAGGAGAAGCTCAAGCGTCTCCAAACTGGACGTAGTCTAGCAGCCGTCAAGTCGTTGGATACAGTCAAGGGATTTGTGTGTGGAACTTAGAATTTTACGAAGACGGCCAGTTTCGGCAGAGGATTCCACGCTCGCGCAGTAGTTTCTCCACGAGGCCCTCTTCGCTCGCCTTACTTCGTATTTAAGTTCCCTCTTTTTGGCCTTGTAGATTGACCATTAGCCTGTCGCCTTCGCCCTGTTAAAGAGCCTGCCACAAGATTGGTGTAGATCATCGATCTCTTGGTTCCACCAGGGCGGTTTTCGTTAGCCCCTATGGGCAGAGGGTTTGACAGAGGATGTGGCTGCCGCCCTAAGTGCAGCTGACAATGTGCCCTATCCAATTCGAAACGGGTCATAATAGTCGGAGTGTAGAGAGAAGGCTGCTATGCAGTTTCTCCCTAAAAATGGTCCAATTAGTGTTCCTCCTATTGTCCGGAAGGGTCAAGGTACCAGGAGGAGACTCTTTCGTGTCGATAATGAAGGTAATATATCCGAAAAGGAGCATTCATGAGATACAAACCAGTCCCTAAGGTTAGGGTTAAGGAAGGTTGGTTCATCTCCCCAGTCTCGCATTCGCCATCAGTCAACCAATGGGCTCCTGAGGGGGAGAGACCCCATAGTCATGCGCCAGATACGATGAGGGTCATCGAGGTCGGTGTCCATGTCGCTTAACATGTGGAGGAGAAGAGCACTAATACCAGTCTTAACCATGACACAAGCCCTAGGCTTACCTAAGTTCTGGATATACCCTAAGCGATATCCTTTGGGTTTGAGTCCACAAACCCTTCCGTCTACGACCCAGGGTTCCTGGACCAGAATGAGCTCTGCATCCTCGGCTGCTAGTCGGAGAAGCCGAGCGGCGGAGGCGGTTTTGGAGTGTTGTAGGTTAATTTGGATGACTCTCAGCATTGGCCAGAGAATCAACCATTGTCACATCAGCGGCCGTCTCTGCTGTAATCGGAGAGGCGGGGGGCGATCATTTTGATGGGCCTTAGACCAGGCAAGGCGACTCTTCTCGTCCTCTGAGAGAAGAGCCGACCCGGTCGAGCCAATTCTCGCAATGATTCGCATGGCTGATGTGCGAGTTCTATATGCCCTAACGCTAGCACTCAGGGTACTTTTGACACCCGAAGATGGATTGGTGCCAGGGGTTTGCGCGCCAGACTTGTCTGCCAATGCCTTGGCGGCAGCCGAAGAGTGCATGGGTATATTCGCAGCAGCCTTAGAGCTAGACGGTGCCACGGTGGAAGGTGCCAGGGTGGGAGGTGTGGCGACACTAGGGACCGGCTTTGCAGCCGGAGCATTGTGTGCCAAGTGTTTTGCCGAAGTAGATGCTTGGGCCTTAGCTTTAGTGGTAGGGGCAGCTGAATTTTTGACAGGTGCCTGCCTGGAGAGGATGTTGCGCCCACCGGTTACAGTGGATGCTTTGCGCGCGCCTACTTGAGTTAGCGCAGGTTTGTGTTTCGCGTAGGGGTTCGAATTCATTGCAAATGGGTCCCCACTCAAAGTCGCTATCCTTGCCAGCAATGTGTAGTTACCCATAAGTGGTCCCGTGGTTATCTATGCAAACAGGGAGGCCACGTGAGGGTTCGCACCAGCCCTTATGGGGACAGGTGCTCAGAGCCAGACCGGGTACTAATCGGGAGTCTTCTCAACCGAACCTACACCGCCAACTTAACGGCTACAGACAAGGAACGTACTTTGAGGCCTGCCAGAGTTTTAACGGAACGGGGGCGGCTTTAGCCCTATCCTGGAGCCGTTCACACTACGGGTTTCACCCCGGTGCTACCGTGCATACACAACTATGTCCAGAAAGCTATAGGGTCGAGGCTGGAGGCTCCGAGGTAGCTATGATGGCATATCCCTATCTGCGGAAACCGCTTGGCCCCGGTAGTTAAGCTAGTACTGTTGTAATCTGCGAGAGTCGGGGGTTCTATTCCCAAACTTCAATCTGTTAAACTTTATGAAAAAATAAAAATTGTGGATAATTACAAAAAAAAATTATAGTGCTCAATGGAGTAGAATGGAATATATGCAAACAAGGTAAAGTTTCTGATAGTGGTGAACATGGCGACCGCCAGAACGATTCTTGTCTTGCTGTAGTAAAGTTGACACGCAGCCTCCTCGTGTCTTCCTCAGGATGGCATACTAGCAATCGCTAGGTGTTAACAAATGTGGGAATCGTGTATTATTCTATGAAAACTAAAACACATGGCTTTAACAATATACCCTTAAAAGGCGACCGTTTAAAGGAATTTAATTTAAAAATTGTCACGAGGAACGACTGGACCCTCCACAGGGTAGTAACTTCCGCCATCTCTAATGAAATATGGGACTGACATCACTGCCAGCTAGGAAATGCGATGGATAGGACAAGGATGCGAAAGTCTTGCATCATGTGGTAAGAGCCTTGCCCATGACAACAAAATCGTCCTCCACACATAAAAGCGTCAAACATAAATAAAATATTTCAATGATATCTCACCCACGCTTTGTTTAATTTACTTTAAAAAATGAAGCGCTTAATAAGAGGCCCGACAGCTTTTGCAATAACTATAACGTTAACGCTAATATCGATTAAATTGTGTTTCATCTATTAATTTGCATAAAAAAAACTTAAAGAACTGTTGTAGGCTTTAGATTGCGAAGTATTAAAAAAAAACGTTGAAATAAAAATATTTTCAAACGACCAATAAATTGCATACTTTATAGCGGAAGCATATCTTTCAAGATTTCAATTTTTATTACAATTTAAAAAGCGTTTGAAATATTTTATTACCAATAAATTAAAGAATTGTTTCATTCATATAGAACCAGTTAGATATGCAAAAAAAAAATAAAATAAAAAAATAAGCCGGTAATTAGACGCTTAATTATTGAAAAAATTCATGCAGCTAGTAAAGCCTTCAAGATTACTGAGTACGAAATATTTGCGTAATAAAATTTTGTCATAATTTAACACCCGCTTGAATACATAAACATTTAGCTGAATTTAATTTAATCGGAAATATTAAATTTAATATTTGTTTATTGCGCTTTTTTGTTTTTGTTTCAGACCATTTGATACTTTTTGAATATTTTTTTTTTTATAATTGGCGCCATATCAATAATTTTTTTTTTAGCTTGTCAAAGATTTTAAAGTTCGTCATCAATGTTAAGATTAACCTGCTTTGATGTGTGAAACATAAATTTTATTTGTTTTCATATTTCTTAACACGAATTAAGACATCTTGATCAACACAGTATTATCTCTATGTCAATACGGCTGACTATATTAAACGAAATTTTTTGAGCATCGAGAGGAAAAATATACGAAAAGTTTTATATGTGAGATACTAGAAAATCTTTGGGCATACTATTCACAAAAGTCTTCAAAATGCTTACACTGTGCGACAAAATAAAAAATAAAATGAAATACACTCAGCTAATAACATGGTGTAAGTCGTGAGTTTTGTTAATTAAAACACAAAAATATGTTTTCTTATATTTCTTGAACCCTTCAAGACAAAAATTGACAAAAACTGTTTTTTTGGACTTTACATACAAATTTATTGATTACATAAACATTTCTGAACCGATGTCCCAAATTTAAACCTTATTATTTTATTATTATACTTATTATTTTTTTTATTTGGCTTAATATGTTATGAGGTTTGATGATTAAAGCCAAATATCACATGCACTGTAAATTTGATCGAAGAAATAAGTGGAGAAGCGTTTTTTTTTATATTTACTTTGTCATACATATTGTTAATAGTTATTCACTTTCAAGAGAAATAGTGTATTATGTTCGTATTTTTTCTTAATGAATGTTTTTAATTCAACATTATTAAGAGACACATTGGCATTCACGACAATTGAAATTTTTAACGAATCTTTACCGGAAGTTACACAAAATGAAGGGAAAGAAGAAAAAATGCATGATAACTTAAAATTGAAAAAATGTCCTGGTTTCGATCTTATTACAACTGAAATGCTGAGTTAACTTACACAAAAAATAATACTCTTAAATCACCGCAAATACTTAATGCGCCAATTAAAATACTGTACGTATCGCTATGCTGTAAAGTAGCTAAAGTAATTAAAATACCAAAGGCTGGAAAACCATTAGAACACGTTAAATATTATACACCCACATCTTTTTTGCTCATAATATCTAAACTCTATGAGAAAACATTGCTAGATCGCGTAAAACCGATAATTGAAAATCGAAATATTATACCCAAAGTCAACGTCATTATATGTAGACTTAAGAAACAGGAACATCTTGTACACTCTGGTATAAATACATGGACATGGACATTTGCAGTGATGCAAAATTGCGATGGAACGAGCACGTAAAAATAAAAATTCTAGAATTGCAACCAAAGTGGCAAAACTGTACTGGCTATTGGGAAACAAATCGAATCTCAGTCTCGAAAATAAACTTTAAATATAAAACAAAATGTTGAAACCTGTATAAACATATGATGTACAATTATGGGGATGCACTAGCAATAAAAACACCAGCTATTACTCAACGCTTTCAAAATAAAGTGCTTCACAGCAACGTAAACGCTCCATGGTATATAAGAAACGAAGATTTGGAACGTGATCTTGACATAAATAATGTAACCCATCAAATCTGTATCATTGCAATCAAACTTTATGGCTGAGTGAAAACCCATGTAAATCCTGAAGCATTTTCTCTTATTGATTCAACAGATATAGGCCGTAGACTGATGGAAGCCTTCTGATCTTGTTTGGCATAATAATGACGATGTTACATACTACATCCATACCAGAGATGAGCAATGAATCGCTACTCATAAGTACTTATGAAATTTTGAATATAAGTGAGTCAACAATACTGAAATTTAACTATGTACTCTGATTCATTCGTACTCAATACAACATTGATTTATAAGTACAGGTTGCAATGAGTATGCGTACAACGTTGACAAAGCGAAACCTTCTAGTGAGTATTGTAGTGTTCGTACGCGAATCATACTTATTTTGTGATTCTTGTAAATGTTGAGACATGGAGAGTCGAAATCAACAACATCATAAGTGTTGTTAAGTATGAATATGATGAGTACTTCAAACTTTGAATATGAGTAGTATGAGTATGATATTAAAATAAGTATGAATGCGTATAAGTATCAGAAATTATGAGTATGATATATATATACATATATCATAATTACAAAACTTGCTTCTCACACCACCTAAGATTTTAATATAAATTCATTCACTTCTAAACTTTAACAAATTTAAAAATGTTGTAAACAATTGCTTGTTAATTCTGTAGAATTGGTACTAAATAAAATTAAAAAAAGAATGTATTTAATTGAGTACGATGTACCTATTCTGGTATGGTATAAAAAACAATACAAACAATGTGTTAACAAATATTTCCACCTCCTTTAAAAAAGAATAAAAAATAATAAAAAAAATATATATGTACTGTATGTACTAAGTAAATTGATGATATAAAATTGTGTAAAAATTTACTTTTTTAATCTTTTAATCTTTTTATAAAATGATTATAATTCAGTTAATAGGGAAATCAGTTAATCAGGAAAATTAAAATGTTAAATATTTATTAAAGATAATTAATAAAATTGCTTGGGTTTTTTTAACGTTTAATATATAAATGTTATGTAAGAGAAGAAAAAATTTATAATTTATGCCTTAAAACACGACATTATTTCTCACTGTCTGATTGATTCTCTTTAGGGTAAACATCTAAATTTTTTTTATTAAAAAGTTTATTGACATTTTGAAGATAATTCTATTATGTCTCTCTCGTATAAATCCTCGTCTTATTTGCAAAAAAAAAAGAAAAAAACATAAGCAATCAATCGATCTTCACAAATATCGTTTGAGCTGAATTTTCATTTACATATGGTGAACAAACTACTTGGTAGTCGCCGTAGTCTAGTAGGTAGTGTATCGAATTATTAGACGTAAGGCCACGGTTCAAAGCCCAGGTCAGATCTCAAAACGAAATTATGAAAAAAATATTTCTTCGTCGACTGCCTCTCAACAGATTTCTGGCAAAAACTCTGAGAGTAAATAAAATTGCCATGAAAAAGTTTCACAAAAATCTGTCGTTCGGAGTCGACTTTAGGTCTCGCAACTCATGTATAAAATTAACACACACAATATGAGTGGTGTGAGAAGCTAGGCCATAATCCTGACTAAAGGGTTGTAATGGCCAATTATGTATGTATGTATGTAATAATTTTTTTCTTAATCAAAACGAGTTTACTGACCTCTATAATACTAATTATTTTTATTCTATTTTTTAATTCCAAATGTTTTAAACGAATAAAAGACAAATATTTATTTTGTTTATTACACTAGTATTTACAATTTCTTTAAGGGCAATTATTACAACTTGCCATTAACTAAAGGGAGGATTTTAACAGGCAGATAATTTGTTTTTCATTATTATAAGTGGACGATAAGGTAGAAGTGAGCATTAAGCTAAAGGGAAGATCATCCTGCTGGTAACTTTTAAAGTTAAGTTTATGTTTGAACTTGTCATATTATATATTATTTTCAATATGGCAACTTCAAATATAAACAAAATGAGGAAACACAACAACAGTGGCCCTTCGTTGCCACTGCGTTTAAAAAAAAACTTGTTTAATTGAGCAGTTTTATCGACATTGCTCCGCCACTGGCATATTTTTTAAAAAGTTAAATTTATTTTATCTGTAAGTTGTAATATCGAAAATAAGTTAAAGATAACTTTACAGTTCAATTTAGCTAAAGGTACCTTTAACTAAGCCCAACTTTAACGGCAAGTTGTAATAGTGGCCCTAAATCTTAAAAACAATTTTTTTTTCATTATTTTCAGTTTCTTTAATTTTATGAATTCATTAGACAGACAGGTTGCATGATAGCTATTCGATCTCGAATAATTACATATTAAATCGATATTAATGTCCTTGTCGTGTTACGTAATTAAGCTGTATGTTATTAATACAAAATATGTATTAAAAATTCTGACATATTTATGTCATAGGCAATTAGTTTTTAAAGTTGTTTCAAACTACTTAAAACAAAAAAAAAAAAAATTAATAAAAAATTTCTAAATTAACCGAACAAATAAATTTGAACTGTTAAATAATGATCATCATGTTGTTCTTTTCTTTAGAATCTATTTTAAAGATAGAAATAAAACTAAATATTATAAAAATATAAAAATATTTTTGAATAAATAAAAGTATAAAAATAAATTTAAAAGTTGCTATTTGAACTTCCGGTCATAAAATTTAAAGGTTGATCCACCCGCTTTTTTATTTTATTGACAAAAAAAAAAATATGAAATGAATATGATTATTTGTTATAAAAAACGTCAAAAATTTTTGAAACAACAAAAAAACTAAATAATAATAATCGTATAAAAAAAATTCAAAACAAAATATTTTGCGAAAAATTTAAATAAAATTGGAATTAAGAAAAAAAAAATAAAAAAAACAAATATTTGATAACGACAGTCAAAACATGATTATTTGCATAAATTAACACATCAATCGATATGACGTTCAAATTAATATGAGAGATGATTGTTATTAATGCGTAACAATAATTAGTAGTACATTTTAATCACACGTAAAGTATGATTTAACTAAGTTAGTATTTTATTTATTAATTGATGGAAAAAATTAAAAAGGGCCAAAATCAATAACGAAAGCAATAAACGCCATTATTGAGCTCAAATATTAATATCAATTAATAATTGCGTAATAAATATGAAAATTGTTATAGTATTAAGTAAAACTTAATATGCAGCACTGTCATAAGTGTGTTTAGTGAGCATATTTCAATTAACCGAACACCTTCTGTTGGTATTTGACAACTCAAAAGTCAACAACGACAAACAAAAACGAAATAATAACAATGTTGATGAAACAACCAGCTGTTTTGTTTACTAGCTGTCAAATGAATATTGAATAAGCAGCTGAACTGCGTATATTTTTATGCCTGAACACTTGAAATATTGTACTCAGTAAAGCGAATATTGACTCAATAAAAGTGTATATCTGAACATAGTATAATAAAAGAGTAGAACTCAATCAGCAGAGTCTTTCACCGTTACAAATTGTACATATTCACATTCAGCATTGCAACGACAGATCAATCTAAATCTTTCTACAGTATATCAATCAACTGATTAGCTGCAATGATTACATAGTGTGACAGTCAAAATACACCCAGCTAATGACATAGTGTGGGTTATAAGTCTTGTTGAGTAGAACCCAAAAATATTTTGTTTATATTTCTCGAACCCTCAAAACTTGTTCTATTTGACAAAAACTGCGTTTTTACACAAAATTATTGATTGATCAAATACTTTTTAACCTATTTTTAAAATATGTATCAGACTTTTGAAAAAGGTAGAGGTAGGCCTTTAAAACGGTGTACGTAAACTTACATATTATGCGTCTTAATCGGGTAAACTAGGTAACAAGGAAATTTTTTTCAAGTTTAGCCATTCTTAATTTCAAAATTTAATTAAAAAGTATAAAACAAATGGTGGCATACTTAAAGTGCATTCTTTTGGAAAGAGATTGACACTTCGTTTGATAAAATCGGGCAAAAATATCCGTAGTTATTATTCAAAGAGTATAACAGTCGTACATTTTTATATATGTATGTCATCTTATCAAATGAATTTTAAGATAAAAAATTTCAAAATTTTTGATGGACCAATAATTGTTTATCAAAAAATTTGCTAATTTCACGTTTGTGCGACTACCAGAAAACGGCTAATATTTGTACAAAGCGAAATAAAAATATTTGTGGAAAACGAAAATTTTAGCCGACTTCTAATAGTCGCCCAAACGTGAATGTGTCAAATTTTATAATTTTTATCTAAGTTTTATTAATAAAATTACCTGGAAAGCTAAGCTGTTGATAAAGTTGATGTCGGAGATGAAGTGACAACACAATGCCGCCCCTTAAAGTAATAAAAAGGCTTTCTATACGATATTGTGACACCATACTAGAAAAACGCGTTCACCCATGGCATCACAACGTGATTTGTGATATCAAAGCTACCACTCCGACCTAACCTAACATACTAGAAAAATTACCTCCAAACATCAATTGTACAGCCGCCATGTTTTATCGTGTTAAGAGTTGATTTACACTGTGGCTATTGGTAAAGGTTAATTTTTTTAATTCAGATCGAGGTCTTCACACTATAAGGATACTAATAAACACAGTGTACAATCCACAGTCAGTCTACTCTTAATACAGTAAAGCACGGTGGAGGTAATTTTATTGCTTGGATATAATTTATAATATATTTATAATATATATTTCATTATGGGCGAATATAAATAGAATAAAGTATAAATATAATTGAAGTCGCCGTAGTCTAGTTGGTAGTGTGTTGACTTATTAGACGTGAGGCCTCGGTTCAAACCCCAGGTCTGGCATCTCCAACTAAAACGAAATATGACAAAATATTTTTTCGGCGACTTCCTCTCATCTGGCGTTCGGAGTCGACTTTAAACTGTAGGTCCCGCCACTCACGTATAAAATTAACGCACATAACATAAGTGGTGTGCGAAACTAGGTCGTAATCCTGACTAAAGGATTTTAATGACCAATTATGTAAATATGTTATGTATGTAAAATATAAACGCGTCTTCTAGCAAGATAATTACCATAAATATATTAAAAAATGTTTCGAAGATAGTAATATCAATTAAATATATTGTCCGCATTGTGTTCAGATCAAAATCCTATCGATAAATTGTGCAATAGAATAAAAATAACAATCAGAGGATCCCACAAATTCAGATAAGGTGTGGGAATTAATTCAGGCTGAGTGGAATTATAAAGCGTGTTTTTTATAGAGGTATAGAACTTTAAGTTGCAATAAAATAACGATGGATTATTCGATTGACATGAATTTTATTTATCCGAAAGATAATCTTGTGGCATTACATTTTAAATATGATTTCTGGCATATGACCGCCGCGGCTGGCGCGGATGTAGTCCAATCTGGACGTCCAATTTTCGATGACTTTTTCCAACATTTTTGGCCGTATATCGGCAATAATACGGCGAATGTTGTCTTCCAAATGGTCAAGCGTTTGTGGCTTTACCGCATAGACCAATGACTTTACATAGCCCCACAGAAAGTAGTCTAGCGGTGTTAAATCACAAAATCTTGGAGGCCAATTCACATGTCCAAAACGTGAAATTAGGCGGTCACCAAACGTGTCTTTCAATAAATCTATTGTGGCACGAGCTGTGTGACATGTTGCGCCGTCTTGTTGAAACTACATCTCCTGGACATCATGGTTATTCATTTCAGGAATGAAAAAGTTAGTAATCATGGCTCTATACCGATCACCATTGACTGTAACGTTCTGGCCACCATAGTTTTTGAAAAAGTACGGACCAATGATTCCACCAGCCCATAAAGCGCACCAAACGGTCAGTTTTTCTGGATGTAACGGTGTTTCCACATACACTTGAAGATTACCTTCACTTCAAATGCGGCAGTTTTGTTTGTTGACGTAGCCATTCAACCAGAAGTGCGCTTCATCGCTAAACAAAATTCGCTTATGAAAATCGGGAATAACGGTAATCTCGTTTTGGGCCCCTTCGACGAATCTAAGCCTTACTTGATGATCGTTTGGCTTCAATTCTTGCACCAGTTGGATTTTGTAAGCACGCAAACCAAGATCCTTCCGCAAAATCTTCCATAAAGTGGATGGACACAGATCCAATTCCTGTGCTCGATGGCGGATGGACTCATTCGGGTCTTCCTCAATGCTACGCTCTACAGCAGCAATAGCTTCTTCTGTACGCACCGTACAGCGTCTCTGGGGATGCGAGTTATCAATAAGAGTAAACGTGGTGCAAAAACGTTCCATGGTTAATCGAATTAACTGCTCTGATGGACGATTTTGTCGACGATAAAATGGACGTAGTGCGCGATACGTTTTTCGCACAGAACCATTATTTTCGAAATAAAATTGCACTATTTGCAAGCGTTGTTCAGGCGTGAGTCTATTCATGATGAATTGCCAAACCAAACTGAGAATAAATCACTTGACAGCTGTTAAATCGGTCGCCATCTTGAAAAGTAATGCCAACTTAAAGTTCTATACCTCTGTAAAAAACACCCTTTATATCGGATTCGGTATATTAAAATTTTGTTGACCATATTCTTAGACGATAACTACCAGTTTAAAACAACGCCGGAATCTCTAAAAAATATTAGCCACTCTAGGACAACATTTGAACTTATGTAAGTGTTAATGCATTATTTTACAATGATTCTTTTCCTTAAAATTATAAAAAGTATATGCGGTGTCCTTCAATTTAATTCAATAGAAATTTTGAAATAAAAACATTTTTTTTATAAAACCGTAAAGAAATTTGTTTTTGTGTTATATAAGCTGAGAATAAGTGCAGTTACTTATCAATAATTTTCTCATTTCGCCATCATTTCTCATCAAACCTGTAATTTATGTTACATTAGTGTCCTTATTATTTTACACATCACTGTAGGCACTGTAGGCACTGACAGGTCTTAATGAAGAAATAAAAAATTCTTTTTTTTGCTTCAATATTAAATTATTTAGAATTTTGGAATGGAAAATAAATTTTTAAAGTTACATATACACTCACACATCCATACATATGAACAAATGTACAATATATGGATAAATACATGATTACAATATGATGGAGATTTAATGATCGCCGTCAATAAAAAATTTTATTCTTTAAATTAATGATTTTAGTTGGAAACAGAAAAAAAAACTATATGTTGAAATTATATTCAAATATATACGATAACATTCGGTAGGAGTTGTCCGATAGCTTAATCATTTCATATTAAAATAAACAATAGAACCACCACTGATGGAGGCAATTTTTCGAGTGTACCGTTTCATTTCTATTGTCATCGAATATACATATGTATGTACATGCGATGTGTTTAAATATTCATCGTTTTATTTTATGAAACTATTTTTAAATATTTTTTATTTCTGTCACTTCAAATGAGAACTAAAAAACTAAATGCCATAAAACTAATGGCATAGAGGAAGTGAATTAAAACTAAACTAAACTAAACATACAGATAAAGTGAATGACGACGATATGTTACATATTAAATGAGTTGAAGATTTAATTCTGAAGATCATCTGGTTAATTGATAAAATTGCTGGAGGTATAAAATCCAATAGATTTTGCTAAAATTCATCACTCATAAAACTGAAAAGGTTCGGAGAACATAGAAACGTTAAGAATGCGCGCTTTTATCGTATTTTGCTTAGTGGCTGTAGCCTGTGCTGATAAATTGGGATACAATTATCAACCAGTGGGTCATTCCGACTCTGGTTTATCGTTTGCTCCTGGTGCTGGAAGCATCGGTCGTGTTAATGGCGGTAGTCTAGGAGCTGGTTTCGGTGGTGCCATTGGATCTGGTGATGCGTCTGCTTCATCAAACTTGGCCCCATCTTTTGCTGCCGACTATTCCACATCATCAAACTCGGCTCCATCTTTTGCTGCCGACTATTCCGCATCATCAAACTCCGCACCATCTTTTGCTGCCGACTATTCCGCATCATCAAACTCGGCTCCGTCATTTGCTTCTCAGGGTGATTATTCAGCTGCTACTAATAATGCTCCATCATATGCTCCTCAAGCTGAATTCGACAAAGAGTTCTACACTTACACCGCCAACGAAGATGATTTCAGCGTACCTGCAGCCTCCAACCAAGTGGCCAACTCCATCAAACAAGCTCTTCGTGTTGTTTTCATTAAGGGTCCTGAACACAGTGGTTTGGAAAACGCTGCTGTAGCATTGGCCAAACATGCATCTGAACAAAAGACCGACATTTACGTCCTCCAAAAACAAGCTGATCTCGGTCACTTGGCCAACAAATTGAACACCATCAGCAAGGACGCCAACAGCAAACCCGAGGTTCACTTTGTTAAATACCGCACTTCAGAGGATGCTATCAATGCTCAAAAAGCTATCAAAGGTCAGTATGATACTTTGGGCGGTAGCTCTCAGTCTCATGATGGTGGTGTGGCTCCAGTCTTGAACTTTGCTTCACAAGCTCCAGCACCAGCTGCCTCCCACAGCAGTAGTGTTTCAGTTCCATCCGTCAGCTTCAGCGGCGCTGCTTCTGAACCTGCTGCCACATTAAGCTCAAGTGAATCTGTTTCCGCTCCTGTTTCCTCCTACATCCCTCCAGCCTCCGAGGCTTCAGTTGCAGTTCCCGTTGTCGAAGAAACCAGCAACACCTATTTGCCAGCTTCCATCCTCCGTCTCTTCCGTCTTTAAGTTAGTGAAAACGAACTGTTTTCAAACGATTAAAAGTTGTTGACCTTACCTTGTTATTGTTAATAAATGTGTAATTTTCGAAAATAAAATAATTCATTTAAATATTTTAAATTAAATTTTGGTTGAGTTTTTTTTTCTTTTTGCGTCAACGCAAACCAGTCACTTTCGTATCATATTTCAAAAAGAATGCGGAACAAATTAATATGGAAATGAGACAGAACTCAGTTAAAATTAATAGACAGGAAATGATTTTAAGATATCGTCTGAACAAATATAAACTGCTCGAGCAGTTAACAATTTAAGGTAAACTTTAAAAAGCCACACACCGAATAAGCATTTTGAATGATGAAATAGAATGAAACAAGATTTAGCCGTGGGAGGTTATACTTTAAGATTTGAATCATCATATCATTTTCATTTCATTTTCTAGGTTCTACTTTCGCAAAACGACTGATTACCAAACGATTAATTATATTAAAAGCATTCAAATTAGTTGATGTTGTTTAAATCAAAGCAAAGCACTTTATTTGAGAACTGTACAGAGTGTCCCAGACTTAGTTGCAAAATAATATTACTGATGAAAAAACGAATGCTCGCTCCTAGGTGTGTTATTACAGTATCAGAATATGAGTATATTCAGTAGGGAAATACACATATTTGGTAGTTTCTTGAGCTAAGATTGTACAAGAATGCCGCACGCCTCTGGAGGATACAGGGAAATATTAAAATGTTTGCTCATATGGCTTCCTATTAAACGTCTGCACAAATGTATTTGACTTGAAAAAGTACACATGATCAAGTATACACGCACACTTATCCGAAGTATCCGAAAAAGAGAAAAACTTCTTTTTTGAGGACAACAATATTACCGAATAACTTCTTGTTGTTATTCGACTATGTTCGCTGCTTATAATTACTTGCTTTCTTCCTTACAGTCATTCCTAAATAAGAGCGACAAGAATTTTTTGCCCAGCTTTTTTTTGCAGTGGCAACACTTTACAATTGGAAAATCCGATTTTGGCAGAGCTTTTAATAGTGAAGTTGGTTGCAAACAGCGTTGCCAGCAATTTTTTTTTTTAACTTTTAACATCTGGGAAAAAACTTGTTTTCTACAAAAGTACCAACATTGCTAATTTTATGGAAATTTTGAATTTGTCGAAAAACTTGTTTTGTTAGAAACTAACTTTAATGAAAACTTTTTCGCATCTCAAACAACCTGGAAAAAAGGGAAAATTTGGCAACTTGGTTGCAAAAGACAACAACACTCAGAGGCCACACGGAATTTGACAGTTGCCAGTTTAAAGTGAAAGGGACAGCAAATATTACCGAAAACTATTACTAACTAACTATTTCTGTCCCTCTCTGATTGTCTCTGTTTTGTTTTTTTAAGTTTTTTTAGTTTTCGGGATGGATTTTTTATATTGGCGCGAGTTAATAAAAAATGTAATTTTTGTCTGAAACTACTAATAAATAATAAAAACAACTAATAACAATAAAAATTTTTAACTTCATTTCAACTTTCAACAGGAAAATTTTTTTATGAGCAGTACGTCTTATTTTGATCTTATAATATTTACCTTCACCACTTATATTGTGTGCGTTAATTTTATACATGAGTGGCGGGACCTACAGTTTAAAGTCGACTCCGAACGACAGATTTTTTGAGAAACTTTTCATGGCAATTGTTTATTTACTCTCAGAGTTTTTGCCAGAAATCTGCTGAGATGAAATCGCCGAAGAAATAGTTTTTTATATTTCGTTTTGATGTCTGACCTGGGATTTATTTTTTGTATTTTAAATATATATACTTAAGTTACTGATTTATGTATTTTTTAAGTGTTAATAATAAAAATTTTTAAATTTCTTTAACAACAACAAATAATCACCGTTTTTTTATAATTTAAAAACATTTTTCATTTTTTAAACTAATCCAAACTACATAACCCGCGCAACGCCAGGTACAATCTGCTAATAATACCATAACAAAAAAAAAATATTTTTTTCTCGTAATCAGTGTATTAACAGTCATCGTTTGGGAGGTATTTCTACAAAAAAGGTGGACCTCTTTAATAAATTTTTCTTTAAATTTAAAAAAAATTATTATTGGGTCATTTTTGCATTAAAAATAACTGTTAAGGCGTAGTAATAAAGATACATTTATATTGTAATTTTAAGTTTAACAACTTTGGTGAATTATTATTAATAGAGTTGTATTTTATAGTAATAATTGATATTTAATAAGGCAGAAGCCCTAACTGCTATAATAGTATACATACAAGTTGAGAGTAATTTTCTTTTGTGAAATTAAAGTAGTAGTTGACTTGCATTCGAAGCTTCTGGAGCCATCATTCTTTGTAAAGAATAGTGAAATAAAGTGAATTTATTCTAAAAACAAAATTAATCTGAGTTATTTCTGGTCCGTAAAATAACGGACTTAACATTTTGGTGCCGAAACCCGGGATAGTGATCCCAATAAATTTATAAATTATTTTCAATAAATATTAAAAGTTAAATTCTTCGAGGATAACAACAACAAGGAGTTAAATCTGCATTGTACTAGAAGTGTGATTTATGACAGAAGTTTGGTGATCGTAATTATTGAAATAGTATAACACATTTTAACTTCAATTCTAATATCAACACTGGTGTCTAGAATAAAGATTATATTCACCACATGTGTATTCGATAAATATTGAAGTTCATCACTGCAGTTATTAGCAAACACACCACCAGTGATTTTAAAACTGTTTGGATGATTATCAGCGGCTCTTAGATCTGTTATGCCATAAGAAATAGAGAGCATAACAAATCACATAAATAATTGACAAGTGACAACAAAGTTAATTGGATTAATGCTTGTTGTATTTGTTGTACAAAAACGTATACAAAGCAACGTTAAGCTAAAATTTTGCTAAAATAAAAACAATTTGTTAAAATTAGTTACCAACAGTGGATAATACCTTTGTGTGTTGCGAAATATAAAAAAATTAAAAGAAACATTTTGTACAAAGAGCTGAATACAACAGCAACAACAATTGATACAGCGAATAATAAAAAAAGAAGATACAGTTTGTGCTACAACATTCAACTACGTAAATTGTTTGGTGAAGATGGCTCCACATGAGGATGAAGCAAGCGATGCAACTGATGCTGGCGCTGGCACAGAGTCATTACAGAGAATGACTGAGATGAAACAATTAAGAGCCAGTGCTAAAGGTAATATGACCAGAATAAAAACACTTATAACCAAAAAGGGTGGAAATTTGTCAACAGAAGAACTACAGTGCCGACTGGAAATTTTAGAGCAGTACTTCAAGCAGTGCTGGGAGGTGCAGGCAAATATCGAAAAGGTCTCCACTGATACTTCAAGTAACTTAGCAGCGATTACTGAAATTGAAGATATTTATGTTTCCACAAAAACAAAGATAATGAATATCTTAACAGGCCGGAGGTCATCGGTAGCAGATGTTAGTGTACTCAATACATCTTCTCCAGCAGGCCCCAGACTTCGTCGGGAAGTCAAATTACCGACATTTTCAGGGAAGTATAGTGAGTTTCCAAAATTTATTACACTTTTTAAGAAAATTATTCATCAGGACGAATTATTGGACAATTGCGAGCGCTTTTTAATACTGAAAGAGCATCTAGGGACCAGGCCTCTGGCGTCGATTGCTGATTTTGACGTTACTGACGAAAATTATCCCAAGGTGCTTGATAGATTAACAGAGTGTTTCGATAAAAAGGCGTTGATGTTCGAGGAACACGTGAAGGCGCTTTTTGCTATTCCCAAATTAACTAAACCATCTGCTACTCATCTGAGACAGGTTCTAGATGCAGTAAATGCGCATTTGAGTGCGATGCTGTCGCTTGGCGATCATAAAGATGTTGCAAACGCCATGATAATCCATATGGTGATGGAGAGGGTGGACGAAGATTCGCAAGTTAAGTGGGAAGAAACAGTCGACTACACAAAGCTGTCATCGTGGGATGAATGTTCTGCTGTTTTGATGAGACGCTGTCAAAATCTTGAGGCTCGTGAATCAAAATCGTGTTCAGTGGATACCAAGGCTACAAATAATCAACGGGATTATAAAAATAAGCGATTTAATAAGACTTCGCTGTCTGTGACCAGATCATTATGTACAATCTGCCATGGCATTGGCCATGAGTTGCCAGATTGTACCAAATTTAAGAATTTGGCATTGGGAGATCGCTCCAACGCCGCACGTAGAGCAAAAGTGTGCTTTAGATGTCTTAAAGGAGGACATTTATACAGAGATTGCTCCGGTGCGAAGTGTTCTAAATGCAACCAACCTCATCACGTACTTCTGCACAAAGATGTTGTTCGAGAGGCTACCGCACAAAACCCCAATGAATTACCATCAGCATCAACTCAATCTACTTCAAGGTCATCAGTTATGAATTTGACAGCGGAACCTGAGGTTTTTCTAAATTTCATCATGCTCGAGCGATATTAGATTCTGCTTCTCAAGTGAACTTAATGAGTGAAAATCTAGCGCAGAAGCTACTTCTTAAAAAGAAATCTTGCAAGCTGGATGCCAGTGGTGTAGGCGATGTTGAAACAATTATTAAGAAGCAGACAGTCGCTACGATTGGGTCAAGGCTAAACAACTATGAGATCAGTCTTGAATTTTATGTATTACCGAAAATTACCGGTCCAAAACCAGATCAATATTATGATGTCACTAGTTGGAATATACCCAAAAATATACAGTTAGCGGACCCAGTATTTAATAAACCAGCTAGGATCGATATTTTAATTGGAGCAGAAGTATTTTTTGATTTGTTGTCTGTAGGTAGAATTCATCTTGAAGATACTTTGCCTAAACTTCAAAAAACAGTGCTGGGTTGGATAATTGCTGGCAAGGCCAAGGATTGTGTGGCCCCATGCCAAAAGGTGAGCAATCTGTTGATTAATAGTGAATCCAATGAAGATAAATTAAATGTTTTAATGGAAAAGTTCTGGGAAATGGAACAGATTTCACCAAAAACACAATTTCTTACTGAGGAAGAAGAATAATGCGAGCGGCTCTTTCTAAAAACTATACAAAGGGATGCTGCTGGTCGATTTATTGCAAAAATCCCATTCAAATCATCAGTAAAGGAATTGGGTGGTTCATATAATGCTGCTGAACGTAGATTGCTATCGCTAGAGCGCAGGCTTAGCCGAGATGCAGTAACTAGAGTGGCATACAACACATTTATGGATGATTACCTATCTCTAGGTCACATGGCAGTCGTAAAAAAGGCTGAAAAGGGTAAAATAAAATACTTTGCGCCTCACCAGCATGTACTACGGCCAGAGTCAACGAGTACGAAGCTTCGAGTTGTGTTCGATTGCAGCTGTAAGACAGAAAGTGGTTTGTCACTCAATGACGTCATGATGAAAGGACCCCAAGTCCAACATGTTTTACTATCAATAATTCTACGATTTAGATGTTATAAATACGCAATTACGGCCGATGTAACAAAAATGTATCGTCAAGCATGGGTTACTGATGATGATGCGAATTATCAAGTAATTTTGTGGAGGTCTTCCCCTGAAGAAAAGTTGAAGGCATACAAGTTGCGGACCATCACGTATGGTACTACTTCTGCCCCTTATTTGGCAACGAGATGCTTAAAGAAATTGGGTGAAGATTCTGCCGTTGAATATCCGATCGGATCAGAAAAGATTTTATCCGATTTCTATATGGATGATTTGATCAGTGGATCAAATAATGAAAATGAAATTTTTGAAATTTATAAGCAGGTGTCTTCTGTTTTAGATACTGCCAAATTTAAATTGAGAAAATGGTTCTCAAATAGTAAAAAATTCCTTAAATATGTACCAGATGCTGATAAAGAAAAGACTCTTCGAGTGAATGATGAAGAAATTATAAAGACTCTTGGCATCACCTGGGCTCCAGTGGGAGATACATTTAGGTACGTTTGGCCTTGTTTAGATAACAATAAGGCTATAACAAAAAGAATAGTGTTGGCAGAATTGTCAAAGTTGTTTGACCCCCTCGGTCTCATAAATCCTTTAACAGTAAAGGCAAAGATTTTTATGCAGGATCTATGGATCTTAAAACTAAACTGGGATGAGTCCCTACCAATGCATCAACATTGTCTGTGGAGTGAATTCCGCAAGAAATTGAAAGAGGTTGAAAATATAAGTGTCCCTAGATTTGTTTTAGCCAAAAAGAGATTTGTTCGAGTGGAAAAGCACGGATTTGCCGATGCATCAAAAAGAGCCTACGGATGCTGTGTCTATATTCGCACAATATGTGATGATGATAGCGTAACGGTACATTTGTGGAGTGCCAAATCCAGAGTAGCACCACTAAAGACACTTTCTCTACCAAGGCTGGAATTGTTGGGAGCTGAATTATTATCAAAGTTAGTAACCAAGACAAAGGCTAATTTCCCCATTACTATTGATGGTACCTATTTGTGGACTGATTCGGAAATCGTACTTGATTGGGTAAGTGAACATCCTTCAAACTGGACTACTTTTGTTGCCAATAGGGTGTCGTCAATTCAAGAAAAAACAAAAGATTGCATATGGCGTCATGTCCCCTCCAAATCCAATCCAGCGGATATAATATCTAGAGGTGCGTATGCGAATGAGTTGCTTGAGTCTATTTGGTTCACAGGTCCTAGCTTCTTAACAAAAACGTGTGATGAATGGCCAGCCAACAAATGGGAAAAAAAACGAGCTGATATAGATGAAGAAAGAAGTATTAGAGCTGTTACATTGCTAGCTACTAATAAATTTCTTCCAGAAAAGGCTTGCGATGATGCTTACACTAAACCATCACTCATTATGTGGATGGAGACTTATAGTGATTTTGAAAAGCTGCAAAAAGTGTTTGTTTGCCTCTTAAGTTTTCGTAATCGTGCGAAGGAAATGGTGGAAAGGATAGATGAAGCGCTCATTCGAATAGTATACTGTGTTCAACAGCATTACTTTCGTGAAGAAATTACTTTGCTGTTAAAAAATCGTGAATTGCCAGCAACCAGTAAATACAGATGCCTAAGCGTTTTCATTGAAAATAAATATGGTATACCCTTGCTTCGTGTTGGTGGTCGACTGGCGAATGCTGATTTACCTTATGATGCAAAACATCAAATTCTCCTGCCGAATAATTCAGAAACAGTGAGGTGTTATATACGATTTCTCCATATGAAATACCTACATGCAGGTACCCAAGCTTTAATGGCCATCATCAGGCAGCGGTTCTGGGTCTTTCACGGTAGAAGTGTCATACGTTCGGTAACTGGTAGCTGTCTTCAGTGCTTTCGATGTCGACCAAGACTTAGCAATCAAATTATGGGTGATTTGCCTCATTCGAGAGTAGCCGTAGCGAAGCCATTTACTGTTGCTGGTGTGGATTTCTGTGGTCCTATTATAACAACATATAAACTAAGAGGTTGTCGAACAACGAAGAGCTACATAGCTGTTTTTATATGCTTTAGCACAAAAGCTATACATATGGAGGTGGTATCTGATCTGACCGCAAATGCCTTCTTGGCATCATTCAAAAGATTTGTGGCTCGTCGAGGTCTATGCACACAGCTGTTCTGCGATAATGCTACAAACTTCGTAGGTACCCGCAGAGAGTTAGAGGAAATGAAGAAGACGTTTTTTGACCAACAGGTGCAAGGTAAAATTTCGAAATATTGTGCTGCTAATGGTGTTAAATATTGTCACATTCCTCCACGATCCCCCCACTTTGGCGGTTTATGGGAGGCAGCAGTAAAGTCGGCGAAATACCATTTAACTAGAATTTTGGGTCAATCCTATTTGACGTTTGAAGAACTTACAACGGTGGTTGCTGAAGTTGAAGCTATATTAAATTCTAGACCGTTGACAGCCATGTCCAATGATCCTGATGATGAAGGTGTTTTGACTCCTGCACATTTCTTGACTGGTGGTCCGTTAGTCGGTATAGCAGAACCAACCGTAGATAGTAAAGACTATTCGCACTTAGATAGATGGCTACGAATTTCTGCTATGCAACAATACTTCTGGAGGAGATGGTCAATGGAATATTTGCACGAATTGCAACAGAAAGTTAAGTGGACTAGAAAGCAGAAAAACTTAAATGAGGGTGATTTGGTTCTCGTTGCTGAAGATAATTTACCCCCGAAGCAGTGGCTTATCGGTAGAGTTGTCAAAGTCGTTCGTGACCCTCAAGGTATAGTACGTGTCGCTGATGTCAAAACGAAGAATGGAGAAGTCCGTCGAGCTGTTCATAAGTTGGCGCTAATTCCATTTAATGGTTGATGTATTCCTAGATCCATCAAGGGCGGCGATATGTTAAGGCGTAGTAATAAAGATACATTTATATTGTAATTTTAAGTTTAACAACTTTGGTGAATTATTATTAATAGAGTTGTATTTTATAGTAATAATTGATATTTAATAAGGCAGAAGCCCTAACTGCTATAATAGTATACATACAAGTTGAGAGTAATTTTCTTTTGTGAAATTAAAGTAGTAGTTGACTTGCATTCGAAGCTTCTGGAGCCATCATTCTTTGTAAAGAATAGTGAAATAAAGTGAATTTATTCTAAAAACAAAATTAATCTGAGTTATTTCTGGTCCGTAAAATAACGGACTTAACAATAACAATATATAAAAAACCGGTTTATCGGATTCGAAACCGGTTTTGAAACCGGTTTCTTAAAAAATGTAATTTTTCAAATTATTCGGAAACCGGTTTAACAAACAACCCAGTTTTTTGAATACTCTAAGTCCTAAATATAAATGCACTCAATTTGCCCGTTTTTCGCTCCTTTCCCCCTTTTTGGACCCCTTTTGGTTCAACTTTAGAAACGGAACACCTCCAATAGCTATTTGGGAAACTTAACCAAGCTAAATCGCAAAAAATACCTTTAAAACAGATAAAATACAGCATTTATGCATAAAAGTACTAATTTTTGCACATTTTTTCTACCTTTGTCCCATTTTTCCCCCCTTTTGGTCAAAATTTTGAAAAGATTTATTGCCTATAACCTGCACCGACAAAACCTCGATCAATATCCCAAATTTCAAGAAAATCGGCCCAGGCGTTCAGGCGTGATTAGCTAACAAACAGACTTACAGAAAGATTTATAATATATATTAGGATGGCAAGTTCAAACATAAATTGACCTTTAAATGTTAAAGTTAGGATGATCCTCCCTTTAGCTTAACAATCACTTCTATCTTATTGGGTACTCATAACAATGAAAAACAATTTATCTGCCCGTTAACGGCAAATTGTAATAACGGCCCTAAGAGTGATTTATTTTGTTATTTTGTCACGTGATGAGTAGAGTTTATAAATTTTACTAGAAACAGAATTTGTATACAATATTTGTGGCGTATTGAACGTTTGTTGAATATTTCTTAGGCGACTTCCTCTCAGCAAATTTCTGACAAAAACTGTAGGTGCCGCCACTCATGTATAAAAATTAACGCACACAGCATAAGTGATGTGCGAATCTAGGTCGCAATCCTGACTAAAGTCATGTAATGACCAATTATGTTATGATAGGTCGAAACAGCTGATAAAATTTCCGCCTTTTGTTTAGTTTTGACATAATCATTGATTTCCAGACATAAACCCAACAGTTGTTATACTAGGAAGTGTAAAAAGACCAATGCAAATGTTAAATCATATTTCTCGTCTAGAGATAGTTAGCTAGAAAGATCCGAACTGGCAATTAGTCCAGTTATGAATCATGATGTAGTTACTGACGATTGGGAAAGTAAAATTTTAATAGCTTTCAACAGCAACTTAACGTTTTCAAACCATGTTAATATTATAGCCGCCAAGCTCTATTAACACAGTAGTTTATACAAGAGAGAAAATGTTTGTGGCTAGCCAAGACTTATACTATATTTTCAGCTATGCTATATGGATGGGAACTATTTGTTAAATATGTCGTGAATATCACACGACAACAACACTGTAAGTTATATACAAAAGTTTTCAAAAATCTTTTTAATCTATTTAAGGGCCATTATTACAACTTGCCTTTAACTAATGGGAGGATTTTAAAGGACAGATAAATTGTTTTTCATTATTATAAGTGGACGATAAGGTAGAAGTGAGCTTTAAGCTAAAGCGTAACTTTTAAAGTTCACTTTATGTTTGAACTTGTCATATTATATATTATTTTCCATACGACAACTTCAAATATAAACAAAGTGAGGAAATACAACAAAAAAAAAGAAGCCCGTCGTTGCCACTGCGTTTAAATAAAACTTGTTCAATTGAGCAGTTTTATCGATATTGCTCCGCCACTGTCATATTATCTAAAGGTACCTTTAACTAAACCCAAGTTTAACGGCAAGTTGTAATAATGGCCCTAATTATATATTAATTATGTCTTCGTTTGAAAATTAACTTCAATACAATAAATTAGAAGATTTAAACTTCTTGTACCGGTGAAGTATAAATAAATTAAACACACACTCATGGAGCTTTTGGTTTTTAATTATTTTGAATAGATTTTTGGATATAAAATGGAGAATCTATGTAGTTTCATAAAATTAACAGTGAGTTTTTAGGGGTTATGACTTAACTGTAAAAGACGAAGTTGATCATCAAAACAATACAGGGAAAAATAAGAAACTCTTGTTGCTTTTTTAAGAGCTTTAGCTATTTTCCCAGTCAATTAATTAAATAAGAAAACTATCAAATCATTTGAGTAAATTTTTATTTGAGGTAATTTAACAAAATAAATTTAAAATTAAACAATTTGTTATTAAAATATAGACGCGTTAAAAATTATTAAAAATATGTGAACAATTTTGAGATTATTTAAATAAACTACAGCGAAAATAATTATAAAATTTAAAAAAAAACAAATAAAATAGAAAACTTTTATACAATATAATGAAATTAAAGTTTAATAAAAAGGAAATGGGTTGAAATTTGAGAAACTTATACTAAAAATTATACGAGTATGTATTTAGAAAACAAAAACTAATTGTTCAATGATTAAATCGCTTTAAAATAAAGTTTCATAAAGAGGAAATGGGGTGAAGTTTGAGAAACTATTATTAAAAAAAACCTTAAATTTGATCAAAATTTTATATTTTAAAATAAAAAATATACAATTTTTTGGTATGACATAATGAACAACTCATCTTAATTGAAGTCAGCAATTTCAACTCAGATTTACTACAATGTCTCTATCAGAACTAGGAATTATTTTTTTGGAAAACTAAAGTACAATTACATTTAAAATTATAAATAAATCGTTGAAGACTAATACTATAGCATTACAATATGTCGCCGTAGTCTAGTAGGTATTGTGTTGGCTTATAAGACGTAAGGCCACGGTTCAAACCCCAGGTCAGACATCAAAAGGAAATATGAAAAAATATTTCTTAGTCGACTCCTTCTCATCAGATTTCTGGCAAAAACTCTGAGAGTAAATAAAATTGCCATGAAAAGCTTCTCAAAAATCTGTCGTTCGGAGTCGACTTTAAACTGTAGGTCTGGCAACTCATGTATAAAATCAACGCACACAATATAAGTGGTGTGAGACTAGGTCCATAATCCTGACTGAGGGGTTGTAATGACCATTTATGTTTGTACTACCAATAAATTAAGGATATGAATTATGAAGGGGAGGAGACCAACAATAAAGTTCAAAGTCTTCTGCCTTAACAACAGCTACGTCATCAAATCTGTATCGTGTGCAAACCAGAGATCAGCAATGAATCGTTTTTTCGCTACTCATAAGTACTCGTGAAAATTCGAGTATCAGTAAGTTAACAGTATTGAAATTTAAATACTCTGATCCATTCGTACTCACTACAACGTTGATTTATATGTACAGGTTGCAATGAGTATGAGTACAACGTTGACATCAAACTCATACCATTCGAAATATGTTTGATTCATACGCCTACTCATTCAGATTCATAAATTTATAAAAATACTTATAATACTCATAAATGACTCGAGTGATTCGAATCATTCATAAAAATTTACAGTCTTAGTTGTTGTTGCATTTACAAAAAAACACACAACCTTTTAGTGAGTATTTTAGTGTTCGTACGCGAATAATACTTATTTTGTGATTCTTGTAAATATTGAGTAAAGGAGAGTTGAAATCAACAACATCATGCGTATTGTTAAGTATGAGTACGATGAGTACTTCAAACTTTGAATATGAGTAGTATGAGTATGATATTAAAATAAGTATGAATGCGTATAAGTATCAGAAATTATGAGGATGATTCGAATCTACTCATCTTTTTGAATACTTATTGCTGATCTCTGGTGCACACTTACTTAGCTTCTTCCAGTCTGAGATGAGTGACTTATGAACACTATTCTGCCTTTTTTAAAATATTGAAACATCGAGCTTTCGAAAGCTGGCGAATGATATATTAACATTCATCATTCAGGTTTATGTGTATAGTAAAGTATGCAGTAAGTACAATCATGTGTATACTGAAGTCACTTTTATTCATTGCGATCGTTCCAGAGTATCTGCAATTTTGTCTGCTGTGTTTAGAATAATCGATGCAATGTTTCCGCCCACTTTTGTAGCCTGAGACTTAATGCACTAAAATGTATTATGTTAACCAGGTTTATGTTCCGTAATTCCTTGCTGTCTTACTTAGATTACTTACTCTTATTTCTAGTCACCAATTGATAAAAAGATACCCGTGCCTTGCCATGCCTGGAGTAATTGTTAATCGTTTTCTGTGACCTTAAGGCTATACCCGTTGCTGATATCGCTCTATTTGTAAAAATGTTTAATTGCTACGTTTGTATCTCATTGACTTGGTTAAAGAGCATTGTGTCCAATGTCTTTGTATAGAACTCCTGCTTATCCGTATACAATACATTGCTAAAACTGTCTGGAGTAAGTTTTTATTGTAATCTATCATTTCCTATCCATCGAAGTCCACTTCACCACTAAACCATAAGGTATAGTATAGTATAAACTCCTATGTAGCACGTATGCCCGTTTAGAACCTTTGGCCATCCTACATAGGGATTAGCATATGGTTTTAGCTGCCCTAACACTCAGTTATTGCAATAGGGACACATTGGGGATTAGTAATGAAATAATCATGAAGTTTTTAAAATTTCTATATATGGATTTAAAGGATCAAAATTATTATAAAATAAAATAGCTTTTTGTGTATTTATTTATTTATTAATTACAATATAATTACAAATTACATTTAATTATATATTACTGAGTAATTTCGTCCTTATTCTCGGTGTAGTGTAACAGTCTCTAGTGGGAATCGAACCCACAACCCTCAGGCTAATATTCTAGCACACTATCCACTAGACTACCAGAGCACCCATCCTTTTGTATAAATTTGCAAAAAAAAAATTGAATATAAATTTTAAATATGTTAAATGCAAATAAATTGTTAAATTAGAATTAAAGATTGGAAAATCGCTAGCATACTTAAGCTAACAATTAAAATATAAGTTGCCAGGGTGCCGTACAGCCGTATGCTTTGAATTCAAAGACTGAATCAAATGTTATTGGTTTTAATATTTTGTAAATTCTACTGAATTAATTATATAATTCCAATAATAATACGGTGCGATAGTCAAAATACACCCAACAAATGACATAGTGTAGGTTGTGTGTTATGTTGAGTAGAACTCAAAAATATTTTATTTTATATTTCTCGAACCCTCCAAACTTCTTTTATTTGACAAAATCGGTATTTTTAATCTTTTCACACAAAATTATTGTTT
Organism: Sarcophaga variegata; assembly: GCA_932273835.1. Lineage (NCBI taxonomy): Eukaryota > Metazoa > Arthropoda > Insecta > Diptera > Sarcophagidae > Sarcophaga > Sarcophaga variegata. The sequence goes on from OW026359.1 coordinate 76,871,321, forward strand.
ACCCAAATATTTTTTAACCTATTTACAAAATCCAAAGTTTTAAAACGATATACATAAACATATGGTTCAAACTTACATGTTATGAGTTTTGATCGGTTAAACTTGGAAAAAATGATTTTTTTCTTGTTTTTTTCAAGTTTATCCATTTTTAATTGCAAAATTTAATAAAAAAAATATAAAATAAGTGATGACATTCTGAAAGTACATTATCTTGTGAAGAGATTGACATTACGTTTGATAAAATCGGACAAAAATTATCGTAGTTATTATTTAAATAGTATAACAGTCGTGTTATATTTTTTGTATATGTCACCTTATCAAATGAACTTTTAGTTCAAAAATTTTAAATTTTTTTGATGGATCTTCATTGTTTATGACAAAATGTGTCAATTTTACGTTTCGGCAACTACGAGATGTCAACTAATAATTGTGTTTTTTGCGTAAACATTAGCCAACTTCTGGTGGTCGCTCAAGCGTGAAGTTGACACATTTTCCAATAAATAATTAAGATCCATCAAAAATTCTAAAAATTTTTTGGGCTGAGAGTTCATTTTAAAAATATAACATGACTGTTCTACTCTTTAAATACTAACGACGGTAATTTTGGTTCGATTTTATCAAATGAAGTGTCAAGCTCTTCAAAACAGAATGCACTTTAAGTATGCCACCACTTATTTTATACTTTTTAATTAAATTTTGATACTATAAATGGTAAAGGTTGAAAAAATATGAAAAAAAAAATTTGCTTTTGCCAAGTTTACTCCATCAAACCTCATAGAATATTAAGTCGAATAGTATGTATGTGTATAACGTTTTAAAGGCCCATCCCTCCCGTTTCTAATAAAGTTTAAATTTGTTACATTGGCTCAGAAATATTTGTGTAATAAATAAATTTGTGCGTAAAGTCCAAAAAAAACTGTTTATGTCAAATAAAACAAGTTTGGAGGGTTCAAGAAATATAAAAAAATAAAGGGTGCTCTGGAGTTTAGTGGGTAGTGACTATTAGCGTGAGCGTTGTGGGTTCGATGTCTACCAGAGACTCTAGTCTGCGACACCACACCGAGCATATGGTCAAAGTTACTCAGCTCGTATATAATTGGAATATAATTTGTAATTGTATTGTAATAAATAAATAAATAAAAAATAAATTTTAGTCATACTCAACAAAACTTACATAGTGCAGTAATTAGCTGAGGGTATTTCGTTTCTTTTTTTATTTTACCGCATAGTGTACTTTAAAACGTTTTTAAAACAAATTTAATTAATATTTCTAATCACTTCTAATAATCAATTAATTTGGTCAATATACAATTGGCCTTATGTGACAAACAATTATGAAGTTCTTTCACCCCCTAACTAAATAGCATACCTACGACAATGGATACTATCCATGGTACTGTTGTTATTTTCAGTACTTTGTATTGTATTTCGAAATCTGCCTATTTGTGTGTGTGTGTGTGTTTTAATGAAGTATATGCAACAATTTATACAGCTTTTTTCCTAATTAACGAATATCATTTTAGACTGTTGTCGTCCATAAATTTCAATAATCACATTAAAATCATTTAAAACACTTCCTCAAAGAAAAAAAAAAGAAGAAAAACAGACACAGTCAACAATTTAATAGAAACTATTAATTTGATATGATAAAATGATTTAACCGGAATGACAGATAAACCAGATACCAGATAGTCATCCCAGGTACCAGTATTTCAACTTTAGGCCACTGAGAAGGCACGTTTGGACAAGAAAGAAAAAAAATAAAAGAAAAATACAAATAAAAAATACTTGATATTATTTTAGTTTAGATTGGTTTATTATAGAAGATTATTTAAATAAATTAAAAATTATAGGTTTTTTGGGAATACATTATGAAATTTATTCTAAAATGCCGATTTGTACCAGATTTTCTATAGAAAAAAAAACGATACAAGAATAGTTTTATTTAAAAGCAAAACACTTACCAACACATAGAACATAAAAAAAAATTAAATTAAATTAAATTAAATATAATCAATGCGATTTCCGAAATGTGAAGAAGTTTTGATCGTATAAAAGGTAGATTATTTGCAGATTGTAATCATTCTAAACAAAGCATTTCTTCAGAGAAGAGCAAGATTTAAAACAAAATGCGTACTTTCATCGTAGTTTGCCTTTTGGCCGTGGCCTGTGCCGATAAATTGGGTTACAATTACCAACCTGTTGGCCATGCTGTTGCCGGCTTATCCTTCACTCCTGGTGTTTCATCCGGTAGCCTTGGAGGTGGTATCGTTTCAAGCTCATCATTAGGCAGCGGCTTGGGTGGTTCTTACGGTGGTTCTTACGGTGGTCCTTACTCTGGTGGACTTAGGGGTGGTGTCTCTGGTGGACTTAGCGGTGGTGTACCTGGTGGATTTACTGGTGGTTTGTCTAGCGGACTTTCTGGTGGTGTATCTAGTGGATTTACTGGTGGTTTGTCTAGCGGACTTTCTGGTGGTATATCTAGTGGATTTACTGGTGGTTTGTCTAGCGGACTTTCTGGTGGTGTATCTAGTGGACTTTCTGGTGGTGGTGTTTCTGGTGGCTCTTATGATGGTGCCTCTGTAAACTATGCTCCTCAAGCCGAACTCGAAAAGGAATTCTACACCTTTACCGCAAATAATGATGATTTCAGCGACCCTGCCATGCAGAGTCAAGTTGCCAACAGCGCCAAGAAAAATTTGCGCGTAATCTTCATTAAGGGACCAGAAAACCATGGTTTAGAAAATGCTGCCGTTGCTTTGGCCAAACATTCCGCTGAGCAAAAAACCGCCATTTATGTTCTCCAGAAACAAGACGACGTTAGCAGTTTGTCCCAAAAATTGAATGTCATCAACAACAACGTCAACAACAAACCCGAAGTACACTTTGTCAAATACCGCACTCCCGAAGATGCCGCCAACGCTCAGAAAGCTATTCAAAGCCAGTATGACTCTTTGGGTGGTACCTCTCAAAGCTACAATGGTGGTGTCGCTCCCGTTTTGAACTTTGCCTCAAAAGCTCCAGTTGCTGCTCACGTTTCTCACGGTTCCTCAGGTGGCTCTCTCGGATCTTTTGGATCAACTGGCTCTCTCGGATCTTTTGGATCAACTGGCTCTCTCGGCTCTGTTGGTTCCGTAAGATCTGTTGGTTCCGTTGGATCTGTTGGTTCCATTGGATCCGTTGACGTTTCAGCTCCAGCCGCTTCTTATATTTCTCCTGTTGTCGGCGGTGGTGTCTCAGTCCCCGGTGCCTCTTACCTTCCTTCAATTGTTGCTCGTCACCGCAAGTGAGCAGCTCGAAAGTAGAGCCGTTAGAGACTGTTAAGATTTTTGTTGTTAATTTGTATCGTCCTGGTACACGTCTATTGTTTTACAAATAATTTTTGAATCGAATAAAATCAGAAATAATAAATCGAGTACTTAAACGAAAAATATGTTACGATGTTTTTATTATCTTGCAATATTTATTATTATTACGAAGGACAATTATAGTCTGAGTCTCTGAGATTACGATTTCTGCCAACTGGCGACTATCATGGTATACATCTAATGGGTATCTTGGCTTGTTAAACAAAAAGGTCGTGTGTTGTTATATGCAATATCTGGAATGAATGTGGACATCACTTCAAGAGTGGACAAATCCACTTGTTGGCCAGTATTAACTGGCTTAAATTTATTAGCGTCTATTGCATGAACAAAATACGATCAAGGACCACTTTTTGAATGCAAGTTTAAACTCGAGATTAAGTTAATCTCCAGTTAAATTTAATCTTCAGTTGACTGAGTTTTCATTTTTTGAATGAGAATTTAACTGGAGATTAACCTTAACTAAAACTTAACTAAAAAAATTATTTTCTTAAAATAATAAATAAATTAAGACTGTCTATTTTCAATTTGCGTTTTATATAATTCATAGTCACTTAAATATTTGTCTTATTCGGCTTCCCCTCACTTAAAAGCTTTTTTTTTAATAAAATTTGTCAACTACTTTTCATAGTTAATCTCGAGTTTAAACCACCAACGTTGGTGGTTTAAACTTGCATTCAAAAAATGGCCCTAAGAACACCAGATGACGTCAATGTTTCAATCGTCAATGTTAAAGAAAAACTCCATAAGGCTACATAGTAAATCCCTCTGAGATTCTGTTTAATTAAGTTTACTCTACTGTAAGGCTGGTTTCTAATAAAAGAAGGGCTCGTAGGAAGTGGCAACAGAGCAGAACATTAAAATGAATGCTCGAAACAGCTTCGAAAACTTTTAGAATCTCGCAGAACATCATCTCTTAAAAAATATTTGGTGGAGTTTGATGCTAAACCAGAGTCTAATTATTCAATGTGGCATAATACCAGGAATCTAAAAAGCACCTGTTATTCTTAAGTCAACTTTACAAAATAAAACTGGAGGTTGGGCGAAAAATGCGACTGAAAAAGGAAACCTTTCCTAAATATTACCCTCAACAGTAGCATCTTGAGAAACTAGGTCGTAATCCTGACTGAAGGGCTGTAATGACCAATTATGTATGTATGTATGTAGTAGTATCTTGGGGTCAGTTCTGTATATAACTTTTATCTCATATATGCCAATAAATCCTAACGTTTACGCTTCTACCTTTGCTGGTGACACTGCTTTCCTTAGCATACATCTTACGAAGCGTCACGGTAGCACAGCATTCGCATATAAAATATTTTGGTATACACCCTGATAGACGTGTAACGTCGGTTCCAAGATTGTGTTGCAATAAATGTACCCTGAGTATGCAGTGACATGTAAAAAAAACCGGTTATTTCTTGACAGTCTGATGCATTATCCATAGTGATTTTAATATCCTTGACATTATATATTCAAATCCAGTTACTGTTAAGACTAGAAATATACCGATGATCTTTTGCTTCTTCATTTTATGCAATAAGTGTACCTTTGGAATCATCAGTACGCGTTCTACAATTTTTAGGTTAAGGAGAATGATGCCTGAATTTATCATTCAGGCATCGAATCATTTTGAATGGACTCTTTTTACGAAAAGGTGAAAGTTGAACGAGGAAAGCATTATTCAACTTCCAAATTTGTAAAAAGAAATTCGATGTACACTGGACTAATAAAAACCATTCAAGTCTGTCACACTCTTGATTGAAACAGAATTACATCTTTTGGTCCTGAATAAACTATTAAATCTAACCGTTTTCGCTATCATTGCCGCTGTGAATTTTCTCGTTACTGGAAGTCGACCGATTCATATTGTAGAAGTGAACCATTATCCAAACTAATTTTTAATAAGAACTTAATTGTTAGATTTTCTGAAAGACCTTAAAAATATCGATCGCTCTAATACGTTGGAGTTCTACGCTCATGTTTCTATTCTAATGAAATTCGGTTTTCAGTCTGTATTATACATCATGATGACTGAATCGTTTTCCGATCTGAGGTCTATTCTATTGGTTTTCAAAAATCGTTCAACAATTAGATTATTAACATTAACTTTGACAGTCGTGCAGTATTCCTAAATGGAATCAGAGGAAATGTAATAAATTTTCAGACTATACATATAGAACCATAGAACATCCTAGTGAACTCAGTTTGTGTTCACTCATGACTTGGAAAACAGACAATTATTGCTCGTTTTAATGTGTCCATATTTGGAAGAATTGGGTTTTACGCTTAAATAAAATTATATTTGGCTACACGCGACTAACAGTCTTAAAATATCGGATATGTTTACAAAATTACACTGGAGATTAGACTACAAATAATGCTAAGAAGCGCAACTTGTTTGTTAGTCACCTAAAACACGTATTTACCACGAATTTGTGCAAAAACAGGACAAGTTTATGCACCTAATGTTTATGCACCTAAGTTTTGATAACTTTTGTTAGAATTCGGATTGAATCTACTTGATGCCGTCATGGATAGAATCAGTAACAAAATGCTAATGAAACTGTCAACAGCCAATATGTTTATGGTATATACATATGTAAGTGTCAAAATTGTTAGAAAAACTTCTGATTTCTAAATTAATACCAACATTAAATGCGAAAAAGTTTTATTCCAGACCACTACTTTGGTTTCGGAAGAAAACACATCACTATTGAACGAATTTATTTTTCGGATATGCCATCGAGCAATCATATTCACATTTCCACCTATGCCGATGACACTGCTTTTATGAGCATACATGAGAACTGGAAAACCGCTGGAAGCATATCGACACTTACAACATTTCCAGCTAGGTAAGGGGTTAAGTACATTGAAAATCAAAGCTAATGGACAAGAATGTGATCTTGGAATATTTACGTTACGATGGGAAAAAAGTCCCCGTTCGAATTAATAGCTAAAAAGCACCTAATACTAGCACATAAAATATTGCGGTATTAACCTTGATAGATGCTTGATTTAGAAGTTCCACATCGAAGCAAAATTAACTCAAATTAAATTGAAACTGATTGAGATACATATGTATGTACAATGTATGTACCCTGTACATTATAACTCTTCAGTCGGGATTACGACCTGGCTTCTCACACCACTTATGTCGTGTGCGTTAATTTTATACATGAGTGGCGGGACCTACAGTTTAAAGTTGACTCCGAACGACAGATTTTTGAGAAACTCTTCATGTCAATCTTATATACTCTCAGAGTTTTTGCCAGAAATCTGCTGAGAGAAAGTCGCCGAAGAAATACTTTTCATATTTTCGTTTTGATGTCTAACCTGGGATTTGAACCGTGGCTTTACGTCTAATAAGCCGACACACTACCTACTAGACTACGCGCGACTTCAAAATTTTGTAATATAAATGAATGCCTAAACCGATATGGTGATAAGAAATACGATTATGAGGAATTGCGTTTGTTTCCGATGTAGAAAAAATTCAAAGACTTCAAAACAAAAACTTATGCGTTATTATAGCTGTACCGTGGATACTTTAAAAACCCGTACATCCATTGTGATCTCAATGTGCCTTCAGTCAAATCAGTAATTGAAAATTATTCAAAGGAATACTGGAAGAAGCTTCTAATCCGCCTTAATCACTTATCTCGATACATCCTGGACTACCGGGGACAAATTCGTCTAAGAAATAGGAACACTGCAACTCTCATCTCCACATACCATATAGAAATAATAGGAAAATTTGAATTTCCAAATGATAACGGGAAGTGAATAATTATTTCATTAAGATTCGAAAAATTACTGTCTGTTCAAAATCTAATTGAAGATCCAATGAAATAATTTTTTCCGAATAGTTTTAATGATTTTAACATAAATTGTTAATTCAATATGAGATTAAGACTTCATTAAAACAATTTATGTTTAAAACAAATTCAGAAAAATTATGCAAAATGAAATGTTAAATACTCTACTTCTTGTATATTCTTAAATGCTATGCATAATGAAAGATTAAATGAAAACTCTCGGTGCACGAGAAAAAGAAATAATGAATTCCGTTTATTCAGTTGATTAAAAAAATTAATCGTACTACGTTGTATATAAACAAAATTTTTGATAGCGAAGAATTCATTCTAAAATCAGTTATTGGAACATCAGTAGCATTATTACTATGCGTGTAATAGTTGCTTTCTGCTTAGTGACTGTGATATGCGGTGACCAGTTGGGATACAATTATCAAACTGTACCTCACAGTTCTAATAATGTTGCAAGTTTTTTTGGTTCGCTAGAAGTATCTGATTATTCGAATGTTTCAAATAGCACCAACAATTCTATTGAAACTGAAGAAGCTAGTAAGTATTGTGCAGTTCCTGATAATGTTGCAAGCAATGTGGATCTCCCAGATGATTTGGGACAACTTGCTGCCTACTCTCCTCAAATTGAATTCGACAAAGAATTTTCTACCTACACGGCTAATGATGATGATTTTTCTGAACCTGCTGCATCAAACCAAGTTGATAATTCCTTTAAACAGAACCTTCGAGTTGTTTTCATTAAGGGTCCTGAAAACGGTGATTTGGCACCTGGTGCCGTTGCATTTGCTAAATACTTGCAATAATCAGAAGAGCGAAATATATGTTCTTAATGAACAAGCTGATGTCAACAACTTGGCCTATAAACTGAATACCATCAGCAGCAATAATAACAGCAAACCGGAAGTACACTTTGACAAATACCGAACTTCTGACGACGCGGCTTATGCTCAAAGTGACATTCAAGAACAATATGAAACATTGGATGGTACTTCTCAATCTCATGATGATAGTGTTGCCCCAGTTATAAATTTTGTTGATTCTGATGGTGTTGTCAACGAGTCTCCAGTGACTGGATTTCCTTTACGGGATTCCATTGCTGGTGCCGAATCTACTCCATTATCTTCAGGTGCTGTTGCCTCAACTTCAGGATCATCTTATCTGCCCGCAATTGCTTCTCGTTTATAGGTTAGAAATTGTTTTTAAATGAATTCTATTTTCACTTAAGCATTGTTTGTTATTGTTATCTAATTATAAGCGAGTGCCTCAAAACACTTACATTACTTAACTGAAATTCGTCTTTACTTTCTTAATCACTTCATACATACATTACCTTGAGTCTGGATTACAGCCTATCTTCTCAAATCACCAATCTTGAGTGTGTGTTAATTTTATCTGTAAGAGGTGGGAACTACGTTTTAACGTCCACTCCGAATGATGGATTTGTTTCTCAAGCGATTTAAATTTCTTTATTTTTCCAAGACATCACATCTAAGATATCCAATTTAACCTTTTGTCTAATAAGCCACAACTCTACAGACTGTATCAGACTATCACGGTAAAAAGAAAAAAATTATTCGGTTAAAAAATTTTAAAAATTAAATTTTTACGAGTTTGTTTTATTCTAAAAATTATATATCAAATGATATAGACACAGCGGTAATATTGAATAACTAAAGACAAATAAATAGATAATACAGTTTGACTATGTTTAGCCAACTACAACAGTAAAAATATAATATGAACTCTCCGAAAGAACACTTCCATATTTAATAAAAGTTTTAAGAAGTCGCCGTAGTCTAGAAGGTAGTGTTTTGGCTTATGACACGTAAGGCCACGATTCAAACCCCAGGTCAGACATTTCTTACAAAATGAAATACCAAAAAATATTTCTTCGACGACTTCCTCTCAGCATATGCCTGGCAAAAACTCTGAGGGCAAAAAAAATTGCCACGAACAGTTTCTCAAGTTTCTCTCTCTGGTAAGTTCTATCAAAGTTAATTGTAATGCAAAACAGCGCTAAACGAAACTATCTTAACATGAAAATAATGATGTTAGGGGAAAATGGATAGAAAATTGGTTAGTTAATAAATTATTATTTCTTCCAAAAAAAAGAGAAAACAAGATGATCGAATATACATACTAATAAAAAAAATTTAATTCTTAGGGCCACTATTACAACTTGCCGTTAAAGTTGGATTTAGTTAAAGGTAACTTTAGCTAAAGTGAACTTTAAAGTCACTTTTAACTTCTTTTCGTTATTACAACCTAATGATAAAATAAAGTTTACTTTTTCAGAAATACTTTTTTTAAACGCAATGGCAACGATGGGATTCTTGTTTTTTTTTTGTTGTATTTGCTCATTTTGTTTATATTTGAAGTTGCCATATTGAAAATAATATAGCAAATGACAAGTTCAAACATAAACTTTATTTTAAAAGTTACCAGTAGGATGATCTTCCCTTTAGCTTAACGCTCACTTCTACCTTATTGTCCAATTATAATAATGAAAAACAAATTATCTACCCGCTAAAATCCACCTTAAGTTAACGGCAAGTTTTAATAATGGCCCTTAGTCAGTCGATAATACACTCTATTCTGTGTTTCTAATTTTCTGCCGTTTTATCAAGAAGGCATCTAGTCTGCGTTTTGCTTTTGCGTTCTGTTAGAAGGTGTTCATAAGTAAATAATTAATCTAAAACACCCCGTCTTGCTTTTAAAATTCTATCAAAATTGGGATAATTTTCAACAAATTGCTCCATAATTGTAGTTATAGTTTTCAAGCTCTTTTTTACAAACGCTATCGAAAGTTCTTTCTGCTCTTCTTTGAAATTACTACACCCAATATTTTTATTTTTTCTTGATCAGTTAATTACACGCGCTCATCATTGGAAAGAACAGCGGGAATGCTCGTGTTGAATGAAAGAGTGCTAAACCGAAACAGCACTAAACGAAACAGTGTTAAGCGGGATCTTACTGCAGAACAGAGATCAGCTATGAATCATTTTTTCGCTACTCATAAGCACTCATGAAGAAACGGGCCTTCTCCGTAAAATTCTAAGTTCCACTCACAAATCCTTTGACTGTATCCGACGACTTGACGGATGTTGGACTACGTCTAGTTTGGAGACGCTTGAGCTTCTCCTTGACACTCATTTTCCAGAAAGTGACACACTTGGTGGCCAGGCCTTTTATCAGGTTAACGAACCACCGTCTGGGAACTATTCCCCACTGACCCTTACCCCTAGTCAAGTGAAGTGGGCTGTTAGGTCTTTCAAACCATTCAAGTCACCAGGACCGGATGGTATTATCCCGGGTGACATTCAACATGGGGAGGAGATAATCCTCCCTTGGTTGCTTGCCATCTATAACGCTAGTCTCAGGCGCTGGAGAATATCTAGGGTGATCTTCCTTCCCAAGGCTGGGAAACTGTCCCACACTAGGGCGAATGATTATAGACCCATAAGTCTGTGTTCCTTTCTTCTGAAGACGCTGGAAAGAGTCCTTAATGTTCATATTAGGGCCTCGATTGATCCAGCGCTTCTATCCGCTTCCCAACATGCGTATACGAGAGGTAAATCAGTGGAGACTGCACTTCACTCTCTTATCTCTCGTGTAGGAAAGTCCGTGCACGTTAAGGAATACACTTTGGCCATTTTTCTGGACATTGAAGGTGCATTCAATAACGTTGACCCGGACGCCATAGTTAGGGCTCTTGGTTATCTGAACCTGGGACAGAATCTGTTCAGGTTCATCGAGCTTCTCCTCAAGTCGAGGATAGTAACCTTCACAGTGGGGGCCACGAATTGTCAGAGAATGGTTCGTAGGGGTACACCGCAAGGCGGTGTTCTATCACCACTTCTCTGGAATCTTGCAGTCAACTCACTCTTGAGGGGGCTGGAACACTCTGGCAATGAGGCCATAGCTTACGCTGACGACATTGCCATTGCTGCGTCGGGAATTTGTCCGCAGACACTGTCGGATAAGTTGAATTTAGCGCTGTCAATCGTGCTGGACTGGTGTAGGGATTTTGGACTGTCTATTAACCCCTCTAAGACCGATACGATTCTTTTTACTAGGAAATATAAAATTCCGACCTTCTCCCTTCCCAGCATATGTGGGACCAGACTCACGTTGAGTCCCGAGGTTAAATATCTGGGCCTGATCCTCGATCCCAAACTCAACTGGAGGGCGAATCTGGCTGCTAGGGCACGCAAGGCGGCATGTGCTGCTTACTGCTGCAGTAGAGCGGTCGGAACCAGATGGGGTCTTCGTCCAAGGATCAGGCGTTGGATATATTCTACGGTCATCGAACCCAACCTCTTATACGGTGTTGCTTTCTGGTGGACTGCTCTGGACAAACAACACAACGTCAGACTTCTTGACAAGGTCAGAAGGTCTGCCGCCATTTATATAACTGGAGCTCTACGCACCACCCCCACGAAAGCCTTGTTCGCAATGCTAAACTGGCTTCCTACTGTGCTTCTCGCTAAGCAGGCAGCCAAGTTTGCTGCGACTAGACTTAATGCTCTCTCTCGTTGGCACATTGTACCTTCTGGTCACTCCACTATTCTGGAGGTTGATCCAGTGGCCCCTGTGAACATGGACTATTTCGCTTCTGAATATTGTCTTAACAGATGTTTCCACTCTCTGATTCCAAGTAGGGATGACTGGAATCCTAATACGGTCGTCCCCCCGGAAGTCCTGGATATATATACCGATGGCTCTAAACTCGATAATGGGGTTGGAAGCGGTGTCTACTCTGGGAAACTGGACCTAATTATTTCTCTCCGTCTGCCGGACTACTGCAGTGTGTTTCAGGCGGAGGTGATGGCAATTTACCGGGCCGCTCAGTGGATCCTCGTCAACGATGCTCCTTTCACTCGCGTCTCGATCTTTGCTGATAGTCAGGCCGCGATAAGATCTCTATCGGGTTTCGTGATTAGCTCGTTAGGGAATGTCGCCGCTGTCTCGACCTTCTCTCGGGGCGCTACAGTGAAATTCCGGGAAACTGTAGGGCCGACGAGCTCGCCAGAGCTGGTGCGCTCCTTCCGGAATCCTCTTCTGTTAAATTGGGTATGCCACTTGCCTCGGTCAAATTGACCACTGCGCGGAGGTTTTTCGGGACGCCAACCTATCAATGAGGAGTCCTGCTCCACCGCTAGACTCACCTGGCCCAAGATGGATAGAAGGCATACCAACCGATTACTTGGTCTTGGTCGTGATGTCAATTCGACTACAGTGGACGTGCTTACAGGTCATTGTGTCATGGGTAGACACGCGGAAAGAATGAGGCTCCCTTTCAACGACTTCTGCCGTGGATGCAGGTCCACTGAGGAAGAGGAGACTGTTGTTCACTTTCTTTGCCAGTGCCCGTCTCTTGCTAGGTGTAGATATAGGTTATTTGGCTCCCCATTCCTTGTTAGCCTAACGGAGCTATCATCTATTGACATCAACGATATAGCTTCGTTCATCAAACTTTCTGGCTGGTTTTCCAGTGCGGGGTAGTCGTGCCTTTGTTGTGCAGTCCTTGCGCTGACCAACTTCTTCCTTTTCCCTGATTTTGGTGGAACTTGGTTAGTACAGGGACTGCGTTCACTCGTGGTATCACAACGGGCCGCTATGCGTGCTCAAGTGAGCTTTGTGATAACAGAGCTACCATTCCGACCTAACCTAACCTAAGCACTCATGAAATTTTGAATATAAGTGACAATATTGTAAATTTAACCACTCTGATTCATTCGTACTCAGTACAACGTTAATTTATAAGTACAGGATGCAATGAGTATGCGTACAACGTTAACATCAAACTCATTCAGATTCATAACTTTAGAAAAATACTTATAATACTTATAAATAATTCGGTTGACTCATTGTTGTTGCACTTACAAAAAAAGAAAAAAAGACAAAGACAGTAAGCAAAGCAAACACACAACCTTCTAGTGAGTATTTTAGTGTTCATATGCGAATCATACTTATTTTGTGATTCTTCTAAATGTTGAGTAAAGGAGAGTCGATATCAACAACATCATACGTATAGTTAAGTAAGAATATGATGAGTACTTCAAACTTTGAATATGAGTAGAGGTTCCATGATATTAAAATAAGTATGAATGCGTATAAGTATCAGAAATTCTGAGTATGATTCGGTTCTACTTATCTGTTTGAATACTCATTACTGATCTCTGCTATAGAACGATTCTGATTTAGCAAATCACAGTTTTTTAAAGCTGGCTTTGTCAAAATTGTTTATATAATTTAATATATTTATTTTAAATGATACACATTTTTAAGTAACGTTAAGGTCTCACCATAATTAGCTTTTACTGAATCGACTGTTAAACCGCACAGGCAATTTATTTTTAATGAATTTATATTGGTCCTGTTGTTTTTTTTTGAGCTTTAATAATCGATTACTAATGTTTGTTCTTTTAGAGAACTATTTAATTTTCATTGTAGATTTCTCAAATGTATCAGTAATTGTGATAAAATATTGAATATTATTTACAAGAAATAAATAATTTTTTTGTAGTAAATTTGTAAGTGTAATCTTACTTTTATTGATGAAGGACGTACAGAGCTTGTACTTTAAATAAAAAAGTTTGTAAAGGAAATTAATGTTGCAGTTTTGCATCTCAATCGTAAGATCATTATGGTACAATTCATTAATTGGTTGTGATTATTCTCTTAAAAATGCCGTACATTTCTGTCCTCTACTTCGAACGTTTGGTATAATAAATCACGATCAATTTCTTTAAAGTAATTATATTAAACGAAACTTGACGAAGAGTTTGTTTAGCACTTTCTGGGTTTACATACTTGCGCAAACATTTGCCATTTTCCGATAAACAATCAGGAATCAAAAATTCTGAAAATTTTTTAACTGAAAGATGGCTATATACTTATATTTATATAGTATATAAGATCCTTTAAATAAAAGGCTCATAGCTCTCCTTTTTTGAAAATAGGTTACAAAATATTTGAGTAGTGAATAATTTGGTGTGAAAAGATTAAGAAGTTTGGGGGGTTCGAGAAATATAGAGAAACTATTTTTAAGTTCTACTCAACAAAATTCACAACCTACCTATGTCATAAGCAGGGTGTATTTTGACAGTCGCAACGTGTTATTTCTTAATTTTTTTTAGCACAATAATAAAAAATATATTGTTTCAGAATTGATTTTTTTTTTTAATTAATAAGAGAAATTTAAAAATTATTTATTTTGGACAAAATGTTTATAAAATGTAGGTTAGGTTATTTTAGGTTAGCGAGTAGCTTGCTGTTCACAAGCAAGTTCACGCGGTGGCCGCTACGGTCCATTGTGTCACACAATGTGTGGTAAGCCCCTTGTCCCTTTGTGGGTTTGAACCATCCCGAGCTCCTGCACTTAGTGACGCGTTCGCCACCATGCCCAGATCATCAAAATTCTGTCACCCAAAAATTTGATATTTACGATTTATAAGATGTATTATTTGCCATTAGTTTGGAAGAAATCATAAAACATTGCTTTATTTAAAAGTGGCATTACATCGGATATATCAAACTACAGAGGTATTGCCAAAAATTAATTCTATTTCTACACTTTTTGAGAAAATACTAACTATACCTCTTCTATCGCCTTACCAACACGGCTTTCGTAAATCTCGATCATCAACAACTAATATCTCAGAACTCACCACGATTGTTAATGAAGGATTTTCAAATAAAATACAGACTGATGTGATATGCACTGATTTTATTAAAGCATTTGATAAAAATAATCATAAACTTTTATTGCACAAATTATAACTTATGGGCTTTAGTGTTTCTGCTGTAGAATGGTTAACTTCGTATCTCTCACAAAGAACTCAACAAGTCAAATTTAGAAATATCACAATTAAAATTTATTAAAGTGCAATCTGGTGTACCTCAGGGCAGTCATTTGGGTAAAATTTTATTCATTGTGTTTATCAATGATCTTCGGCCAGTTGATATGCGTTATCAGGTACTGATGTATGCTGACGACGTTAAAGGATTTAACACTTTTAACGATGTTAATGGATTTGATCTACTTCGTGCTGACTTTTGCAGTTTTTATATATGTGGTGCAAATTCAATTTGTTGGAATTGATTGATACCTTCTATTGCATTGAGAATGCTGTTCTGGATAAAGTTAAAACTATTCTGGACCTTGGTATGCCATTGGATTACAGGTTCAATTTTCAGGATAACATATCCATGATAGTGAATAAAGCTTATGGCATACTCGGATACATTAAACGCTGATGTAAGGAATTTCTTGTTTCTTATTTAACAAAATTGTTACATATGTTTCTTGTCCAACCTATTCTGGAGTATGTTTCTATCATATGGGAACCTTGTAATGCAGTTCATACAAATAACATTGAGTCAGTGCATAAACAATTTTTAATTTTCTGTCTACGTGGTGTTAGTTGGAACTACTATGAGTTACCGTCATATCGGAGTAGATTAGCTTTGATTTGATAACTGCAAACTCTTAAATATCGCTGTTTTATGATGAGTACTATTTACTATGAGATGATGTTGATTCAAAGTTCCTATTCAGTCAATTTAAATTCAATGTTCCTGTGCGACCAACACGTAATTTTCATCTGTTATCACTAAAATACTACAAATCGGCTTATGCTAATAATGACTCGTTTAGACGAGCCTGTAAAACCTTCAATGAATGTTACCAAGTAATTGACTTTTCGGAGAGTAATGACGTATTAAAAAAAAAACTAACTATATTTTTAAACTGTGAAATAACGTTTTGTTTTTGTTGAATTTGTATAAAACTATGATTGTATATATAGTATTTAGTCAGTAAGGATATAATTATCTATTGACATAAACAAATAAATAAATAAAATATACTCAGTATATATTTATTAAACACTAAGTATAAGCTAGGATGGGCAACCAAGTGCATTTAGTATTGAAGTTTAAAAAATACAAATAGCAGCTTGAAAGTATTATGTAATGACAGCTAATCCAGCACTAACTAACTCAGCCTTTTGGCACAAACACGGGTAATTTTTTTTTTAAACGACTTTCCAGAGGGTTGCATGCAAGATATTACCACTTTCTTAGATCCCCAGTCAGTATATTTTATTCTTCTCTTTACTACTATTAAGTATTAATTTTGGAATATTGTATGTACAAATAAACTTCAGCTACAATATTAAAATATCTGAGATATACTTACCATATGGACTCACATTGTGGAATTTGTTTTGTTACTCGCTTATCAGAGACACCAAATGGACTGGATTTTAATTTTGAAAGCAACTAAAATTTTGTATGAATTTTTCTAGATCAGTTGATTAAACTACTTTAAACGATTTTCCTATATTGTCGATTAATATATACATACATATTCATTTATTAGTATGTCTCTAATAATAGAATATATGTATGTAGATTTATAAATGAAAAAAAAACATAAAAATAAATTAAATTAATAAATAAAATGAAAAATTGATATGAAAACATTTGAATTGATAAATATTATGTGCTTGAGGTGATTAGTTAAAATATGTTTAATTTTCGAGTCAGTGTTCGTTAAATATGAAATTTTATATTTTAACATTGTAATTAATCGTTGAATATTTATGCTTCGGTTTAAAACAAAAGAAAAAAAAAATTCATTAAATTAAATTTAAAATACAAATTAAATGTTTTATTTATTACGATATGTAGATCACCGCATATTAGCTGTTGGTGCATTAATGAAAACTTTAGTAATCATGTGATATAAAAGCAAATTTTTATTCACTGTGATATCATTCTAGATTCGAAAATCAAGAAAACATTTACAATTCAGCTTAAAAAATAAAGAAAGATGCGCACATTTGTTGTACTTTGCTTAGTAGCTGTAGCTTGCGCCGAACAATCGGGTTACAATTATCAACCCGTCGGCCATGCCACCGAAAACGTGCCAGTTTATGCTGGATCTCAGGATGTATCTAACTATGCTGCTGACACAAGTGCCGCTCCTGCCTACGCTGCTCCTCAGGGTGACTTAGGTGAAGCCTCTCAACATGCTGCATCCTATGCTCCCCAAGCCGAATTGGATAAGGAATATTACACCTATACGGCTGATGAAAATGATTTTAATGATGCCGCTGGATCCAATCCGTTAGGCCAGTCTATTAGACAGGCTCTACGTGTGGTTTTCATTAAGGGCCCAGAAAATAAGGGTCTTGAAGATGCTGCTCTTGCTTTGGCCCAACAAGCTGCTGAACGTAAGACTGCCATCTATATTCTCAACAAACAAGCCGATTTAGGAAACTTGGCCAACAAATTAAACAACATCAATAACAACAGCAATAGGCCCGAAGTACACTTTGTTAAATACCGCACACCCGAAGATGCTGCAAATGCACAAAGGGCTATTCAAGGTCAATACGATGCTCTAGAAGGTCCTTCTCACTCACATGACGGTGGTGTTGCTCCTGTCTTGAACTTTGCTTCCCAGGCTCCCGCTCATGTTGCCGCTTCTTCACCATCAGCATCGTACATTCCACCCTCATCTGGTGCTCAAGCATCAGCACCAAGTGCTTCTTATCTGCCTGCATCCATTTTCCGTCGTCTACGCGCCTAAATTATGGTCGTTAAGTTCAAAATGTTTTTAAACTGATTGATTTTGTTATTGTTGTTTTAATGTTAAGCGAATAAAAAGAAATTTAAATATTAAATTGTAATTAACAACTGTTGTTTTCATTTAATAGTTATATCGACACGTTTTAGATTTGAGAAACAATTACTATGCACCAGCTACGAGATTAAAGAAAAATATAAAACACTCCGGAATAATAAATCTCCCTTTTTGGCAGTCCTACTCTAAGTTTTAATTTTCCTATGAAAATAACTTTTTTTGACTGAACTTTTTTTGTAAAAACTCTCAGAACTAATTTTTTAAGATCACTTATTACACCATTACGATCCCTGAAAAAAGCTCCATGAATCTAAATAATGAACAATAATTTAGGGAACATTTTTTTTCTATTTTTTTTTAATTGAATACAATACATTATTGTCCAGTACTGAGTGGCTGATCCGCATTACTCACGCATACAATTCAGAAAATATTTGTTTTTGTAAGGAAAAGATATAATTTCGAAATGAAAATTTTCCACTAAATGGATTTATGCTGACAACGAAAGCGGACATAATATCTTTCACATTGAGATGCCAGACGGAACACATCTTGTTGGATATGCCGATGACGGCATATAATTGTGACTCGAAATGTCGAGGAGACTAGCAGCAAGGCCAACCAGGTGATAATAAGAACGAAGTCGTGACTCGAGGACAAAGGGCTCGAACTCGCAACGGAGAAAACTGAGTTGATACTTCTTACGAGGAAGCGTATACCGCTGGAAATTGACATTACGATATGCGACGCCACTTTGATGATGCAGAAAGTAGTGAACTATCTTGGCATTCGACTGGATTCTAAACTGACGTTCAGGGCTCAGATGCAACACGCTGCAACCAAAGCCGCTAAGGTTACCTCCTTACTTAGTAAGCGTATGACCAATATTAACGATCCTGTTCAGAGCTGATGCAGATTGATGATGGCAATTACGGACTCTGTTCTGCTTTAAAGCAGTAAGATCTGGGCAGAAGCATTAAAGGCCGACTGTAGAATGAAAATTTTATCATCGGTACAACGAACCGCTGCACTTAGGGTGGCATCGGTATATATGACTTCGTCTAAGCCAGCAGTACTGGTAAACAGTGTTGTAATACCTATAAGTCTACAGGCAAGCGAGCGGAAGAGGATGTGGGAGACCAAAAACGTACACGGAGAGACAATAAATGACGACGACGTCAGAAAGCGAACCATACAACACTGGCAAGAGAAATGGAACACTGAAACAAGTGGTAGATGAACGGCAAAACTTGTCCCAGATATTACCCGCTGGATTGAGAGGAAATTTGGTGAGGTTAATAACTATTTAACACAGCTGTTATCTGGACACGGTTATTTTTGTAAATATCTGTTTAAAATGAGAAAAATGTCACGATCAAATTGTATTTATGATGATGCGGAACTCACTTTCTTTCATTGTGAGAAATGGAGTTTAGAAAGAACGAATCTTGAGTCCCAGGTCGTCGTCTGAACAGCGAAGAAAATTGGAATAGCATAGCCAGTTACACTAAAGAATTGCTGAAAGCTAAGAAACTTGATTTGTATGATAGAATTAGAATGGATGTTTAAACACCTTTTCATCTTTTATTGCGCAATCTGGACGCGGATATGATAAAGGGCCAAATGGCCAGAGGGACTGCACTTCGAAGTAATGCTACGGTAGCTCCGAATTGAACACAAAGAGTCCAAAAGAGAAGGGAGAGATTTAGTGGGTGAGGGGGATAGTGACGGCTTCCCCTATGGTGCGGTTAGATACATTTACTCCTCCTCAGCAGAATAAAAGGAAAGCGGACAGGACTTTAATGTCAGATCAGATGACCAATGGGGTCTATTTTAAAAAATTTTCTCAAAAAAATGCAGGTAATGTTTTTTTTTTATCAGCAAATAACATCAAGAAAAAGAAAAGAAACGCCAGTACATTTGTCAGCAAATATGTTTGAATAGTAAAAATACTCATCTAGAATCTCATTTCATCATCAGGATTAAATCAGCACTTAAATTTATTTCTTTGTTCATTCGTCTAATTTCTCCTTGCACCCAGACTCCGTCACTGGGTTACTCTGATAGACAACGCAAAATAATTTAATTCATTTTGGCTACGTTGGAAGTTAACCAGGATAAAATATTTGAATACTTGCTGATCGATAATCGAATTTCCACTTTGGAGTGTTGAACATTTTTTGTCCGTAGTCCATATAGAGAAAAGTAGTAAATTTTATAGGTTCATACATAATTTACGACTGTGGTATGATTTTAAAAACCATATAATTCTCGTTTAACCCAGTATTGAAATTTGTTATGACCTTAGTTTTTCTTATTTGATCGCCAGCAGACTGATTAATAATATCCACTTTATCTACTGCTCGTGATAGTTTTGGTCATCTCGACTTTGGCTTCACTAAAGTTGTGTTCTTCTCTGCAAACTTTTTGATGAATTATCAAATGAGATAAGTCTTCAAGTAAGACATGCTAACATCAATTATTTGATATTATTCTACGTACTAGAATTATCAACCATACAATGCTTAACCTACCTGAAACGGTAAAAAAAAAAACTGTGGCACTGTTGGGTTGTCCACTGTGATACCTTGAAATGCAGTCTTTTGTTAGTTCAGTTGTATGTGAAACTTTTGAGAACTAGTCAGTACATTTTCGAATTAGACCCGTTCCTGAATACGACTTGCATTTAAGTTCCTTAAATAGTTTTCCCTTGAGTAGGGCATTCATACAGAAAGTGCTGTAATGTCCTTCTTGTCCTAAAAGCTTACGCAATGAACAGAATGTAGATAAACTTCGCTCTACGCCTAAAATCATGCAGTATATCAAATAATTATTGTCAAATAATTATATTAGTAATTACAGAACGCATGAATATCTACAAATGGTAACATTAGACCACCTGCGTTCCGCTGTGCTCTCTTGGAACCCATAATCGGAAAAATGTCGTACGTAGTTATCGTAGTAGTCAACCGGAACCCTCAATAAAATTTATTAGACAGTCGTGGAATAGATATGCAGTACGCTGCCGTATATTAAGGCGGCGACAACGAAAGTGTTGTACCGATCCTCTTTCTTCATCATTCTGACTATTCCTACACCAGCCAAAATATGGACAATTCATACTTTCGGAAATACTCTCGTATATTCGGCTCCAATAATTAGACGGTGCGATAGTCAAACTACACCCGGCTAATGATATAGTGCAGATAGCGCGTTATGTTGAGCATATCTCCAAAATATTTTTTTTTATATTTCTCGAACCCTCCAAACTTGTTTCATTTGACAAAGACGGTATTTTTGGTCTTTTCAAACAAAATTATTACTATTAATAATAATTAATTAATTAATTATATTATATAATTAATTAATTAATAATATTAATTAATATTAATAGTTTCTAACCAATTTTCAAAATCCAAAGTTTTTTTAACAGGGTGCAGATGAGCCTTTAAAATGGTGTACATAAACATATGATTTAAACTTACATGTTATGAGTTTTGATCAGGTAAACTTGGAAAATAAGATTTTTTTTCTTATTTTTTAAAGTTTAGCTATTCTTAATGGCAAAATTTAATTAAAAAATACCAAATAAGTGATAACATTCTGATTCATTCTTGTGAAGAGATTGACACTTCGTTTGATCAAATTCGACAAAAAGTACCGTAGTTATTTTTTAAATAGTATAACAGTCGTGTTATTTTTTCTTATGTCATCTTATCAAATGAACTTTCAGTTCAAAAATTTTCAGAAGTTTTGATGGATCTTAGTTGGTTATCGCAAAATTTGTCAATTTCACGTTTGCACCACTACCAGAAGTCGGTTAATTTTGGTGTTCTTTGCAAATTATATTATTTCTCTTTGCGTAAACATTGGTCCACGCTTTGTGGTCGATCAAATGTGAAATTGACACATTTTAAGATAAAATCCTAAAAATTTTTGAACTAAAAGTTCATTTCAAAAATATATATATGAAATATATAACTACACTGTTAGACTCTTTAAATAATAACTACAGTAATTTTAGTTTGATTTGATCAAACGAAGTATCAATATCTTCACAAGTGAATGGCACTTTAAGAATTTCCCCACTTATTTTATATTTTTTAATAAAAGTTTGCTACTATGAATGGACAATCTTGAAAAAATATAAACAATTTGAAATGAAAGCAAATTTGTCAAGATTACCTCATCAAACCTCATAGCATATTAAGTCAAATAATGTATATATGTATATCGTTTTAAACGCCTATCCCTCTCCTTTCTAATACGGTTTAAAGTTTTTACATTGGTTCAGAAATGTTTGTGTAATCAATAAATTTGTGCGTAAAGTACAAAAAAAAAACGGTTTTTGTCAAATAAAACAAGTTTGGAGGGTTCAAGAAATATGAAAAAAATATTTTTGAATTCTACTCAACAAAACTCACAACTTGCACTAAGTCATTAGCTGAGTGTATTTAATTTTTTTCTTTTGTCGCATAGTGTAATTATTTGCGCTAGAAGTCTAACTGATTCTCCTCAAAAGAACAAGAGAATATTTGTCCTTTTCGTTTATACCTACGTTCCTCACTCATTATAAACTTGGGTATTCATTGTAACTTATTAAGTAGGTTTAGCAAACTACCGATTAAAATTAGCAATTTACTACGTATCACAATCTAACAAATTGTTGATAAGTCATAACAAATTATGATGATTACAACCAGCGTCAAAGCCTTGTAAGCATAATCTCTATAATTTCTTCCCTCTCCCTTACATCCTTTCTGTATCTTTTAATGAAATAATATTTTTGCAATCACAACTTATGCATCAAAATTGCTGCTGGAGATTATGTCCTTCCCAATGGTACTATTGACGGCATTTTTAAATGATTATAATTCATCTGCCTTTGTGTTGCATAGGATTACAAGGGGCACCATAATGAATAGATTTTCTAGAGCACTCAACTTTTGAATGTTAGTTTCGATAGAAGAGTACCGTTGAAATTACGAATTATAGGGTGTGGGTATCGAAGAGTAAACAACTGGATATCTTTTATATATTAATTGTGTATATATACATATATATGTATGTATGTATAAATAGATGTTAATTAGTGTAGTTAATTATTTTTTGTTTGTTTATTTATACATAATAAAATGTATGTACGTATGCCTTTTTATTTTATCTATATTAATATGCAGTTTTTTTGTATCACAATTAGTATGTTTTAGTTTACAATTCGTATTCAGAATAATTTATTTGCAATGTCTCATTATTAGTTTTCAATTTACAATTGAGTTTATGAATTTAATTAATTTAATTTAAATATTGTTGCAGTGCGCAAACATGCTAATGATTGATTACCAACTGCTGTTGGTAAAAAAAAAATGATCTTTTTATTATGGATGATGGAAATGTTGATGAGTGTTGTGCATATTGATGACGTGTGTTGGTGATTGTTGTTGTCATTTATTCATCTTTCAGATATTCAAATCCATCAAACTATGAAATATTAGTTATAAAAATATTTACATATGTTTATAATACATACATATTTATTACGTCAAGCAACCATGCACTTTTTTGAAAGGTAATATTATTCTGTGAAAATTTGTTAAAATCCAATGCCGTCGTATTTCTTTCAGAAATCGTAATGCAACTAGAAAAACAGCAGCAAATTTCTTGTTTTCGATGTGATAATTTTGATATTAACGGGGATCTTGCTCCGGTTAAACGTTCATTCAAAGTCCACGAAATTATGGAAAAAAATTTCCCTTTATCAAGGGACTAAACGCTCACCAACAGGCAGTTATCAAACGTTTTAAAAAAGCTTGATATGCAAAGAAAATCGATGCCACATGAAATAGGAATGAAAAATATAGTGTCGATGGAAGCGATTTATCACTGCTAAAATGGAAAGAAGCCGAACCAATTCTGAAGCAAATGATTATGATCAATGAAAAGTGAAATCACGATCGGCATTAGAGTGCGTTAAAGATCATTGACAAAGTAATGTGAAACTACTTAGATAGAGAGATAATTCTGTGTGTTTGATGAGTTGGTCATTATGAGCAAGCAATTCAATTAAATCGGTCAGAATTAAACAACAGAAAATGATAACGCCAGATCACATACATACAGCTTTGATGTCCCGGCAGAAACTAACAGAGCTTGACTCGGAAATTTTGTTGCATCTTTCTTTTAGTTTCTCAAATTATAATTTCGATCTTTGCTTAACTTATTAATGGCGTAATTTTAAATTCCGTTCCGGATTGGTTTTTTGGTTAGAAGTCCAGAAGTTCCGATGGAATAATGATGGAAGAAACCGCAGCTGTAATCAAAGGCAAGATAACCCATGCCGTCAGTCACATTCAACTTAATTTATGCGCCACAGTCAAGGAAATTGGACATTTCGTATACACTCAATCTAGAGAAGTCGCACATTGGGGTTTTTGATGCCTAAAATGGGAATTAATTGGAAAATGAAATTCTTGAGTACCAAATATTTTTTTACATGAGCTAAAAAGGCACAAAATTCTGCATCCCTTTCTTAAAAAAATGTGTCTCTAGCAAGTACCCTTACATTATTACGTCTGTTTGAAGTTAGAGTTTTTTGATGTTTTTTAATTTTTCGTGAAAAAACTAAATATTCATTGTTTTCAAAATTAGTTCTCGGCAAGTTTTTAAGTAAAAATATTAAAAGAAATTTGGAGCCTTCAACAACAAACAATTGAGATTATATTTGCTTCGTTGTTTTCTAAGTTTATATAGTTTTGCTATTTTTAACAATTTTTTTGTGAAGGTCTATAAATTTGCAAATTTTGTAGCATATATTGAAATATAGCTGTGAGGTAATCAAAGTAAAGCAAAAAAATTTTTCTTTTCTTAAACCTAAGATACCTTGTGAAATAATAGAAAAAAATTTTTTTGCACTTTCTTGCACCTGATTAAAAAAAGAAGAAGATATATTTTTGCACCAATATAATTTTTATCTATTAATTTTTTTGTATAAAATTATAAGACCATATTTATTCAATCATACGTACAAAAGTGAATACAATTTTTATTTCCCGAAGAGAACTTTATGATATAATTGCAAGTTCTGGATTTGAAACCTTTACTGAAAAAATTGCATTTCTTAAAGAAAAAATGCTTACACCTTTATTGCCAAGCAATAATAATAATAATAATAATAATTTGTATTAACATTTCTATGTTCAATTCTAATTTTATCTGGTTGGTAGATAATCTTTGAGAGTAGGATCGTAAAATTTTGTCAGAACATATATTTTGATGCAGTACATCAGAATCAATCAAAAACTCAATTTTGAATTTTTTGGTTGTTAGGCCCTTATGCATTTCAGGTCACGATTTTTTTATTATTATGGATTTATCTTCTTTAAGCGAAATAAACCAAAAAAAGTTAAAAAAAGCAACCAGGAAAGCTCCCACGAATTAATTCCCATATAGGCACCATTGTGAGTCGTAGCGAACATTTCCACAGATTCCACATTATTTGGAATAAATCTTTCAAATGAATAAAAAAGTCGATAATATCTCACACATATACTTACTATTATTTAAATTTAAAAACAGGAAGCCCTTAAAAGTCACACTCTAGTTATCTTAAGTATAAATTACAAAAATTTAATGTTTATTTTAACGCTAACAAGTTATTTATGAGCTAAGAATATTGTTTGATGTCCTGATCATTTGATTTGGGAATATTACTCGAGGTCGCCGTAGTCTAGTAGGTTGGGTGTTGTTAGACGTGAGGCCATGGTTTATATCCCCAGGTCAGACATCTCGAACAAAACGTAATAAAAAAGTTTTTCTCAGCAGTTTTCTGGCAAGAACTCTGAGAGTAAAATAAAATTGCCATGAAAAGTTAGAAACTAGCCGTTCGGAGTCGATTTTAAAACTATAGATCCCTGCCACTCATGTTTATACGGTAGCACACATAACATAAGTGGTGTGAAAAGGTAGGTCGTAATCCTGATTGAAGAGTTATAATGACCAATTATATATGTATGTATGTATGTTGCTCGGTTTCGTTTAAAGGTTTTACAGTAATCCCCCGATTTACGCCGCAGTTGGTTCCAAAAAAGGCGACGTAAACCGAATAACGACGCAAATTGAAGTTAGAGGGAACATAAAATTTGACGACGTAAACCGAAACAACGTTAATCGTGGCGACGTAAATCGAAGAATTACTGTACAAGTCAAAAAGAAATGCTTTTAGAAAAATCAATCAATTATTTTGATATATGAAAGTGGCCACGATAAAAGGAATGGTTTTGTTTTCAAATGAGTATTGTAATCGTATGAAATAACACCTAATAATAATGAAAAATATTTATTTTCTTTCTGAGTTAAATCTGAATTAAATGAATTCGTGAGTATTTTTGTGTTTAAGAAAATAAAAATTTCGTTTAAAATTTTATTGCGATGATTATGTCTTAATTAATGTGCGGCTTTATAGCAAGCATTTCTGATTGTATAATTATGGTGGAATAATGTAATCTTTATTTATGAACATTTATCTGATTTATTATAAATTTAAATTGAATCGTTGTTAAATCATGGCTTAAAGAATCAACTCGAAAACATTAGCTTAAGGTTAGCCATTAAGTGATCGTAAATTTTTTTTATATCATTATCCGTATAATTTATGATCACAAGAGGTGTTCATTTAGTACGTGGTAGATGTACGTTAAAGCTTTCATGTTTTAATCTCAGCGTATCGAAACACAATAACTGTTATTATCTGAGCAGCAATTCACATATTTGAACAATAAAATTTGCCAAAATTTTAACACATAAATGCCCAACTAAAATAAAAAACATTAAACGTATGATTTAAATAAGGTTGTTTCGATAAAAAAATAATAGAAAGAAAAAAACTAAAAATCTAACTAATTTAAGTAAATAACAAAACTTACTTTTTACTTAAAAAATAAACGAAAAATATATTTATATCATAAATAAAAATCTATAATATTCATAAAATTTGCATAACAAAACATTTAAAAAAAAGACAAAAGAAAAATATTCTGCTACCGACATAAAAGAAACATTTCAGAGCCCCATATTAAATTTTTGCCAATGGTATTTCAGTCTTATACATACCACTACATACATACCCTAAATACACACATATATGCATACGTATAAAATACATATAAATGTATACATCCCCCTAAAATAAAAAAAGTGACTACGGAGTCAAATAAAGACGAAGACGAA
This sequence comes from Sarcophaga variegata, assembly GCA_932273835.1. NCBI lineage: Eukaryota > Metazoa > Arthropoda > Insecta > Diptera > Sarcophagidae > Sarcophaga > Sarcophaga variegata. Next base: position 76,898,398 of record OW026359.1, read on the forward strand.
GAAGTAACAATTCATTTGCATAAAAACATTTTAACGGCTTCACAAGTTCATCGCATACACACATAAGTTGAATTCAATAATTTCATGACTATTTTCGCTCAACAATGATGAGATCGCGTGTCATCTTCTTTCCTCAAACGTTGATCTGAACGTATTACCGTTTTTAATGGATTTTATTTTATGTTTTCCGCATACCCCTACGCAGCAGCACGACCACCAACACCCACACCCAGACAATGTTATAGAGAATGGCTAAAAAGTAAAAATCGCAGCTTCGTCATTCACAAAATAAACAACAACAAGAAAACACGAAAATGAAAGAAGATATCGACGATACACCAAATTATTTGCGAAGGAGAAGAGGAGTGTGAAACTAAAAATCTATTTTTATTTTTCATATATAAGATGGTGCCGAAAGCAACGATTATCATCATTCTTAGTTCAAATCTTCTAGTGATATTAACTAAAAACAAAAATCAAGAGTATTAACGAGATGCGTTCATTTATCGTCTTATGTTTCGTGGCTGTGGCTTGTGCCGACAAATTGGGCTACAACTATCAACCTGTTGGTCACTCTGGCAGTGGTCTATCCTTTGCCCCTGGCTCTGGTTCATTTGGTGGTGTTTCCGGCGGAGTTTCCGGTGGTAGTTTGGGCAGTGGTTTTGGTGTAAGCGGCCTTGGCAGTGGTTTAGGTGGTTTTGGAGGTAGTAGCCTCGGTGGTGTTGGCGGTAGCAGCTTCGGTGGTATTGATGCTGGTAACTACGGTGCTGGTTTAAGCAGCTTGGGTGGCAGCAGTGGTGGTGTTTCTTACGATGCCCCCTCATATACCGCTCCCGCTGAATTGGAAAAGGAATTCTATACCTTCTCTGCCCCTGAAGGTGAGTTCGATGACGGTAATGCTGCACAAAAGATTGCCGGTAGTGTGAAACAAGGTCTCCGTGTCATCTTCATCAAGGGCCCCGAAAACAAAGGACTTGAAAACGCTGCCCTCGCTTTGGCCAAACATGCTTCTGAACAGAAAACTGCCATCTATGTCCTCAACAAACAAGCCGATATTGGAGATTTGGCCCACAAACTCAATGCCGTCAGCAACAACCACAACAACAAACCCGAAGTACACTTTGTCAAATACCGCACCCCTGAAGATGCTGCCAACGCCCAAAACGCTATCCAATCCCAATACGATTCCTTGGGTGGCACTTCTCAATCTCACAATGGTGGCGTTGCTCCCGTTCTTAACTTTGCTTCTCAAGCCCCCGTCCACACTGCTACCGCTCATTCACCCGACAACTCTTACTTGCCTTCATCCATCTTCCGTAACCGTGCTTAAGCATACATTAGGTTCCATAGATTATATTGATTGATTGATGGATTAGTGTTTTAAAAAATGTATTAAATTTAAACACGACTGATTTGTTAAGTTTCTCTTGTTGATTATTAATGATTAAACGATTTCGAATAAAAAAAACATTTATTTAAAGAAAAAAAGTTCTTGAGTTTTTCCATTTAATTTAAAAATTTTTCTTCTTTTCTTTTCTTTTGATATCCTGAGAGAAATATCTGTGATGATACCTTAGCTTGGCACTAAGAGACATCAAAATATTTTATTCGGAGAATGTTTAAATATTAGAAAAAACAGCAATTTAAGCATAAGTACGATTCAACTTTATCTTTAAAAAGTCTGATCATTTCATATAAAATACCTGCTAAATTTCATCCGAATGTGTCTGGTAAAAAGTAGAAAGACAAAATTAAAGGTATTAAGAAAATAATTACATAATAAACTGCCAATGTTCTCAAAATTGCAGGTGTGTTACCTGCAACGTTTGGAACTAAGCAGACTGGGGCTGGAAGACATCTTTGCAACATTACGGAATGAGTGGAAGTCACAAGCTGCGAGCTTAGTTATTAAAATTTAGATTTTTGATGCAATCGATTTTAATATTAAAAGGAAATGGTGTATGGCCCATATATTAAAAAGAGAGGGTGGGCTCAAAGAACCATTCAATCTCAATACAATTCTTTGGGTGGCACTTCTCAGTCTCACAATGGTGGTGTAGCTGTCGTTCTTAACTTTGCTTCTCAAGCCCCAGTCCAAACCAGTCTTACTTGCCATCTTCGATCTTCCGTCGTGTCTAAACTTACATCGGACTATTGTTGTTGTAATTTAAAAATTTCGGACTAATTCGCTCTTACTTTACTTTTTGTTACGTTAAGTCTTTGTTATGTTGAATAATGATTAATTAATACACGATTAAAATATATTTTATTTTTTATAAACGTAAATCAACATTGTTTTTTTTTTGTTTATTGTTTTCATCGTATTTTCAATGTGAATTTATTTAGTCATGTACCGTCTGAACGGCGTGAAGAGGTCAAGATTTCTACAAAATTTTACAATTTCATTTATAAATAATGGTATTACACATAACTACTGCCATATAAATAAAGCTTTAAATTGTCAAATATTGAAAAAAAACCGCCAAAACCGTCGAGGTGGTTCATTGAAATCGTAAAAAAATCGCCAGTAAAATTAAATAAATAAATAAAACGTTTTTCTTTAAAATAATTTTTATTGTAATATAATCTAATTTTAATTGTGCACATTTTAGTTTTAATCATTAGTTAAAAATCAAATATAAAGTCAAGATTAAATTTTACAAGTCCTTTTAACATGTTAAGTATGAAAATAAATTTAAAATATAAGTATTTCTATACAGAATATTTGTATGCTTTAAAAATATAACCGCATAGTTAAAAAATTTATATTTGAATTAACCATTGTAATTAATTCAGGTACAACTTTAAATTCGAATCAGATGTCAGTAATGAGTATTCAAAAAGGTGAATAGAATCAAATCATACTCATAATTTCTGATACTTATACGCATTCATACTTATTTTAATATCAAACTCATACTACTCATATTCAAATTTTGAAGTACTAATCATATTCATACCTAACAACACGAATGATGTTGTTGATTTCGACTCAACATAACTCAACATTTACAACAATCACAAAATAAGTATGATTCGTGTACGAACTAGGACTGTAAATTTTAGTGAATGATACGAGTCATTCGAATCATTCATGAGTATCTTTCTAAAGTTATGAATCTAAATGAGTAGGCTTATAAATAAAACATATTTCGGATGGTATGAGTTTGATGTCAACGTTGTACGCATACTCATTGCAACATAAATCAACGTTGTAGTGAGTACGAATGAATCAGGGTAGTTAAATTTCAATATTTTTGACTCATTTATATTCAAAATTTCATGTGTGCTTAATAGTAGCGAAAAAACGATTCATTGCTGACCTTTGAGTCGAAGTCGTTACAATTACTAAGTCTTTTGTGTACAATATTACTTCTAAAGAAGATTTTTTAAGATATTTGTTTCAAAAAAATTGCAGACAAACCTAAAGAAGCTTCAAGTGATTCAAGATGAAAATTTGAAAACTGTTTTTAAATTGCCTGGAAGATTTTCCACCAATCGCCTACACAATCATTTTACATTCTTTGATGAATTATTACTTGGATTCGAAGATAACAGCAGATCTTAAGATTTAGAAACAATAAGAAATTTGGCAAACTAACTAAATCTTCACGGCTTCTGTAAAGAAGTTACTGTTGAAGTCTGTTAGAATAAAATTTCTTAAAAATTCTAAGATTTTTTTTCTATATTTTTACCTAAATTGTTAAATTAAAAAATATTATTGTTATATATTATGTTTTTAATATCTTATATCCATATCTAATAAGCCAACACACGACCAGCCAATTAGATTACCGCGACTTTATTAGCTGTATAATAATTGTTATCCAGCGATATAATTCTAATTTAATCTCACAGCAATGTTATAGTCTCCTGTGCTGTAGGTAAACAGCTGATATAAGAATAAGAGATTACGGTTAAAATAAACTTATCAAAAGCCAAATTTTATTACAACTATAACCCGTAAAACTCTAACTTAACAACGCCAAATTTTATTTAATGGAAAAGTTGATTTACTGGAGTCTATGAAGATTTCTGAGCTGGTTTTCTTAATTTATAAAGCGTATGTGATTATATTCAACTTGGCTATAAGGGTTTTTCCTAATAAATTTTATATTATTGGCATTATATGAATTTATTTCCCTTCCCCGTAAAGTTCTCTCTTTTTAAGTATAAAAATCTTGGTTTAATCGAAAGTCTCTTTGATAGGATGAAGAGTAATAAAGCGTAGCTGGTGGTAAAAATTAACAAATTCACTGTTTACAGATCGAAATGGAATTAAAAATCGGCCAACAATTCGAATTTTTTATAGGTATGAAACAGAGATCAGCAATGAATCGTTTTTCGCTACTCATAAGTACTCATGAAATTTTGAATATAAGTGAGTCAACAATATTGATTCATTCATACTCTGATTCATTCGCACTCACTATAACGTTGATTTATAAGTACAGTTTGCAAGGGTTATGAGTACATCAAACTCATAACATTCATAATATGTTTGATTCATACGCCTACTCACTCAGATTCATAAAATTAGAAAAATGCTTATAATACTCATAATATTCGAATCATTCATCAAAATTTACAGTCGTAGTTATTGTTGCATTTACAAAAAAATAAGAAAGAAAAAGACAAAGATAGCAAGCTAAGCAAACACACAAGCTTCTAGTGAGTTTTGTAGTGTTCGTACGCGAATCATACTTATTTTGTGATTGTTGTAACTGTTGAGTAAAGGAGAGTCGAAATCAACAACATTATGCGTATTGTTAAGTATGAGTACGATGAGTACTTCAAACTTTGAATATGTGTAGTATGAGTATGATATTAAAATAAGTATGAACGCGTATAAGCATCAGAAAGGCTACCTTCCAAAATGTTAGTTGCTTTGTGTTTGAACAAAGTATCGTGTTTCATAATGCCGCTGTACAAAATATATACAATGTATTTTATTTCAAAACGTCATCAATGTGTATTTTTAACGCAGTCAAAAATAAATCAGTCATCGGATTTATATATTTGGTTACTTTGCATATCTACATAGTTTATATACAGTAGTAAACCTGTATATAAACTTTGTATTGATACATTGTGGAAGGTAGCCAAATTAGGAGTATGATTCGGATCTACTCATGTTTTTCAATACTCATTGCTGATCTCTGGTATGAAGTAATGAAATTTTATTGAATACGTGAATAGGCTCATTCATAAACTGACACAACATGTTATCATTCTGGAATTGTGTGCATGTTTGAATAGGGATGTCAATAGGATAAGTTTCCTTCCTCGGATAACTCTCAAAGGTTTTATATATGGAATCTGAGAGAGAGTCTCTCTCCTCCCTGGTACTTCCGTACACAATTATGAGGGTCTTAACAAAGAAAACATTTCTATAGTGGTGAAACTGTAGACAGCGTGTTGGGAACGAAATTATCAGTATAAAAAAGGAAATCTGAAATAGGAATCATCTGAAACTAAAAAGGCAGCTTACTTGAAAACATCGCACATTGTAAGTGTGAACTTTAATTAAAATCAGAGATGACACACGTGTATACTTTAAATACATACATTTAAATAAAAATAAATTAATTGAATCAATAAATAAAAGTGGAAACAGTTTCATTGGAAAATCTTATTACAAAAAAAAAATAAATAAAATTGAATGAATGCTAAACAAAGCATTCCTCAAATTCCATAAACTCAAATTCATTTATAAAAAAAAAAACAAAAAAATACTGAATAAAAATGTCAAACCAGTTATACGAAACCTTAGATTGTTATCACGTTTTTAGTCGATAAACGAAAATCTGTTTATAGCCGACATAATTAACATATTTCAAGTTAGAGGTTAAAAAAGCAGAAAGCCATAAAAAAATTGGGCCAAGAAGATTTAGAAACGGAACTTTACAGCTGTCACTACTCAATATAAAAGCAATAAAATAAACTCATATATTAACGACAAACGCTAAATGCTTTTTCGTTGTCTGACAACATTTTTTAAGGGCTGTGAATTAAAAGAGTAGAGAATATCGAATTAACCACAAACGTTGGATTGGTATTGTCCAACAAAGTGCGTTACTTGCACTAATCCTTACTTACTGATTTGGTTTTAACAACCCGTTTATCGGATTTCTGCCTGCCTTAACATTTCCATCCAGGCGCCACTGCTTCTTGCCGAGCCAGCTGGCTGTTAATGCGCTACACAACGTCCATGCCATTCATACAGGTCATTGAAGTATCAGAACCGGAAGTCATTAGGTATGACTTTTCTTTCGAATATTCTCAAGGCTGCAGTATCTGTGTATAACAGCGTTCATGCTATTCTGTGCCATTAAGGAGCACGAGGAGGATAAGCGATAAGGATAGGCCTCAGGTTTTCATGAGTCTTCTTTAAGATTTGACGTAATATATATCTGATCAATGATGAACTTATCACGTCTGAAATCGCGCTGATAAAGTAAAATCTTTATTGTGACGAGTGGCAATACACTCGTTAGAAACGTATATGTAATGTCGAGGAGGCTAACTGTCCAATATTCAGAGGTGAAATATGAAGGTCTTTATTTCGATAGTCTGTTAACCTGGAGGACTCATAGACCATCAGAGTAAAACTGGCTGAGAACATCATAATTGGCTTTTGGTAAATATTCCACTTTAACCCCAGGCTACAATTAATTGCTTTACAATTTGAAACAGAAATTGGCAAATCCGTCTACTGATGAGCCTAATTACGAAGGGATGGAGAACGTTCCCTCACGAAATTGTACAATTGTTTGTTCATAATTCAGTAAATAGTGCATTCACAGATTTGGTATTAAATTATTCGAATATCTTTTGATAGACGCAATTTTTGACCTTTCCACTGCGATATGCTTGACCACTGAAATGCATGTTTGTTGAAAACTACATTATCTAGCGATGCTATAAATAAAAAAAAAAGAAAAACTTAATTCCATTAACATATAAAAGTTTAAACTTAAATTAAAATTACAAGAATAAAAATCAAAAGTTGTTGCACCGGTTACAATGACACGCGACTTGAATCTATTTTTAGTTTAGTTTTACATAATATTTAATGCATATGTATGTAAATAATATTATAAATAAATATGTATGTATGTGCATAAAGAGTAATAAAATCGAATTAACATTATAAAAACATTCCTTTTTTTTGAAATGGTTGTGGGAAAGACATTTTTGAATAGATAATCAAGGCAATTACTTGAGTTATATGAACTCTTTTTATAAATTATTCAGTATTTGGCTGCTAGATTTGGGTTATGTTGACTTTATAGATCTCACCTCCACGTGAGATAAAACTAAATGTTTTTGTAGGCCGGACTAGCCAGCCTAAACTTACATCGGTCGAGGTTGAGGTCGAGTAATGGCCTGGCCAACTTCGTTCTCAAGGAAATATGGATCGCTGGCGCTATCAGCTTGCCACCCGCAGGAAACAGTGACTTTTTCGTGAGGCATTGGGAGCTCTTGGATCTCATGTGCATTGGTATTGCTCGACAATTTTGTTTGCTTACGTACTCATTCATTAAGAAACGTGTCTCATCGCTGAATATGATGTTTCGATTAAAATAAAAAATAAATAACACTATGCGACAAAATAAAAAAAATTAAATACACCCAGCTAATGTTGAGTAGAACTCAAAAATATTTTATTTTATATTTTCTTGAATCCTCCAAACTTGTTTTATTTGACAAAAACAAAACAAAAATGGAATTAACGCATGTGTCAACAATATAAACTCTGATTTGCAGAAAATAGATATCTGGGCCAAAAACAATGGACTTTGCATCAATCCCACAAAATCAAAGTGTATTTTAATAGATAGAAGTAATAGAAAGATTGCTGACGATATTCAAATTAATTAAATAGAAATGTAATTGAATTTGTGAGCTGTTCAAAAAACTTACGAGTAATTTTTAATAATAAACTGACCTGGTCCAATCACATTGCTTCTACAGTAGGTAAAATTTATGGTATGTTGAGAATTCTTTGGGCTGTAATATGTTCAACACCTTTTAAGATACGAATGCTGCTTGCTAAAACTTATTTGCTACCAGTCCTTTTATATGGATGCGAAATTTATGCAAATTGCGATGCAAATAATTTACGGAAATTGAAAGTCTCTTATAATAATATTGCAAGATATATCTTCAATCGAGGAATACGTGATTCCGTATCTGTGTTCTCATACCAAATTTGTAATATGAGTTTTGTAAATCTTTTGAAGTTTAAGAGATTTATATTTTTACATAAAATAATTTATACTGCACAACCGATATAATAATATAAAACTGCATTCTCTACGCTTCAGTTCTTTATTTACTGCACTCGACTTTGAAAACAAATACCCAAACAGAATTTAAATAATTAGCAACGCAATCAGTATTGAAGTATTGTATAAAATCAAATTAATTTTATTTGATATAATAATAATTAATAAATTAATTATATTTTTTTAATATTTTTTTCATTTTTTTAATTTAACTTGCATTTATATTTAATTATTACATTATGCTTAAATTTATTGTTTGTATGTAATCATTAGCACTTTAATTTATAAGATTTCTATCTTGTTGTGCTAAATTTGAAAATAAAATAAAAACAAAAATAAAAATAAATAAACTGTTTTTTTTTACTTTACGCACAAATTTATTACATTATTACTTACACAAACATTTTTGAATCGATGTCCAGAATGTAAACCTCATTAGAAAGGAGAGGGATGGGCCTTTAAAACGATATGCACATATATACATATTATTTGACTTAATATGCTATGAGGTTTGATGAGGTAAACTTGACAAATGCGATCTTTTCATATCTTTTCAAGAGTGTCCATTCATAGTAGCAAACTTTAATTAAAAAATATAAAATAAGTGATGACATTATGAAAGTGCATTATAAAATCAAACAAAAATTACCGTATTTATTTTTTTAAAGAGTAGAGCAGACGTGTTATATTTTCCAAATGAACTCTCAGTTCAAAAATGTTCAGCATTTTTGAAGGAACTCGATCGTTTATTGGAAAAAGTGCCAATTTTAGGCTGGGAATAGGCTTAGGTTTAGAATTACTAGAATAATTATTTAGAGGTGATTGGAGCCTCTTAATATTATGAGTACGATCATCATTATTATAAATTGTTTTACCTTCAATGGGTATTCAATACATAAGTAGCGGGACCTGCAGTTTGAAGCCGACTCCGACGACCGCTAAACTTAGAATCATATGACATGAAAACACCTGGAGCAGACAACTACAGAAGTTCTTCCTTCTTCAAACTATGGTAGCATGCTCGGTTGCTTTTTTTAAGAATTAAGTGCCTGTAGAGTACCGGGTGTTATTTATTTATTGATGATATTTTCTACGTAATAGCTAATTTGTGCCTTTATGAGACATTCCTTGAAGCCGCCGTAGTCTAGTAGTGTGTTGGCTTATTAGACGTAAGGCCACGGTTCAAATCCCAGGTCAGATATTAAAACGAAAATACGAAAAAAAAATAAAAATCTTCGGTGATTTCCTCTCAGCAGATTTCTGGCAAAAACTTTGAGAGCAAATAAATTTGAAATGAAAAGTTTCTCAAAAACATCTGTCGTTCCGAATCGACTTTAAACTGTAGGTCTCGCCACTCATGCATAAAACAAACATAACAACAATTTGAATTAATATTCCATTGTTATTACCGAAAATCTTACTTTTTGTATTAAAAAAGAGTCATGAATTCATTATTCTTAATTTCTTAAATAGTTTAAATGAATTAAAAGACAAACCAAGAGATAAATGCGATGTTGTAATAAAACTTAAATTGGTTTAGGTTAGAGGACGTGTACTTGTCAATTAAGACAAGTACAGTACCCGGAGGTCGAATTGACCCATTGTACAACATTTTTTTTTCCAATTGGTTTTATCCTCGTATAATACAGTGTCTATGCTTAAGTAAGCTTCTGCAACAGAGTGTAGCCATCAATATCGAAAAGTAAAAGTTTTAATTTATTTTTATAAAATAAATAAAATGAAGGCTGAATATTCGTTTTCAAAATAACAACAATCTTTAAAAATAGAATTTATTAAAAATAAAAATTTATTAAACAGCATACATCACAACAAATAAAAAAAAAACGATACTATCGTCAATAGAGTATCTAAGGAAGTGATTAAATATACAAACAGAGCCTAATATATTACGTATGTATATGCATACATATATAGCAAGTGGGTTATTCTAAGTAATTACACTAATAAATTTGGAATTAATTTTGCTTAAAACAATAGATGAAATTCATAAAATGTCCATCAGATATTGTCTTTTGATTTTTAATTAGTTGGCGCCTCATTTGACAAGAATCAGTATAAATTGTTGACTTTCATATGAAGTTATCACAATCGATTTGTATCGCTTTCATAGCAGGAAACCACTTGAGAAAAAAATATGCGTGCTTATATTGTAAGAGAGAAACAAAAATTTAAAAACAAAAAAATTGAAAAATAACTTTTAAATATTTGAATTCGTTTTTAGGTTTTATGTTTGGTGGCGGTTGCTTGTGCCGATAATTTGGGTTATAACTACCAACCTGTGGTTTACTCCGGCTCACGTTTATCCTTTGCTCCAGATTCTCGTATCAATTATGCTTCAGCCTCAAATAACGCACCCAGCGTAGCAGATTATTCATCCGCTTCTAATGATGCTCCCGATTTTGTACCTCAAACTGAATTGGAGAAAGAATATTACACTTATACTGCTAACGAAGATGATTTCAGTGAACCGGCTGCCTCCAATAGATTGGGCAATTCCATTAAACAAGCTCTCCGTGTTGTTTTCATTAAGGGTCCCGAAAATACTGGTTTGGAAAATGCTGCTGCTTCCTTGGCCAATCACGCTGTTGAACAGAACACCGCCATTTACGTTCTCAACAAACAAGCTGATCTCGATGATTTAGCCAACAAATTGAACAACATCAACCAGAAGAACAACAACAAGCCCGAAGTTCACTTTGTCAAATACCGTACCCCCGAAGATGCCGTCAATGCCCAGAATACAATTCAAGGTCAATATGATGCTTTGGGCGGCAACGGTCGTTCTTATGATGGTGGTGTGGCTCCAGTCCTAAACTTTGCTTCGAAAACACCCTCAACCTCGTACATTCCACCTGCATCGGGCGCAACACCAAGTGGCACCTACTTGCCTGTCACCACCTTCCGTTTGTAAATATCATACGAATTGAAAGCATATTTTTAAGAATTCAATTAATTTGGAAATGCGACTGATTCAAGTATATTTTAAGTTAAATTTGTTGTTATTATTTTAATATTTGTTGATTAAATACATACATACATACATAGATACATATGTAAATTTTAATTTGTAGAATAATTTTATTCTTCCGTATGGAAAATAATTACCCATACATTGTTGACAACTTAAAAAAGTCATTTAAAATCGAAGCAATTTGTTGGCCTCTATCGTTCGATTGCGTAAACATTTCTTATTAGGAATTTGGGCCTAAGTGCCTTGCCTGCAAGATACAGCTCGTAAAAGAAATTTGCGTAGCATTTTCTTCACAGAAAGTGAGTAATTGAATCCAAAATTTGTGTTTGATGATGAATTGATTTCTGTTTCCATGGCCACATCTACATATAAACAAAATAAAATTGTAGGAAATCATATTGCAGGAGATTCAGTTCTACAACAACTGTATACAATTTTGTGATCAGCAGCCTCCTACTTATTTTCTATTCCAATAAGCAATTAATTATGGTTCTTATTCGAAAAGAAATCGCTTAATCGTGATATACGACTTGAAAGAAGTGTTTTACAAGTTATCCAAACAAATTTTAAACTACAACTTTAATAAGAAGATTTTATAAAAACAGAGCAATAATCAGGTTCACAGAAGTCGCCATAGTCTAGTAGGTACATCAGGTCAGACATCACCAACAAAACGGAATACAAAAAAATATTTCTTTGCCGATTTCCTTTCAGCCGATTTCTGGCAAAAATCTGAAAAAGGTTTCTCAAAAATCTGTCGTTCGCAGTCGATTTTAAACTGTAGGCCCCTCTACTCATGTATAAAATTAATACACATAACACAAGTGGTGAGCAATCAGGTTCATTCCTTATTCATTATTATCGATTTATTTGGCCAACTAGAAACTGCACGATGATGTCGATTTTGCCATTAAAAACTCATCTTTTCAGATGAAGTTCATTTACATCTTGGTGGTTACGTTAATAAGCAAAATTGCCGTGCTTAGGGCTCAGAAAATCTACCCGTCGCACTATGTGGCATTTACCCCGAAAAACTGGCTAAAAAGGCAAAAATGAATTTAAAGAAATTTAAGAAACTGAGTATGCAGTTCGATAGACAACAAAATTCTGCATTATATAGTGGTCTTTCACGACTTTCAGTTCAGATTTGTAGATTTGAGACGATGTATTGACAATGTCAGGAAAGTGAAGAAAATTAAATGCGTTTTTGGTGTTTTTTTTAAATTTTAATAGGTATATATGATATTTTTTTGTGGCTAAACGAATAGAGATTTTATATTGATTTTTTTTATTTGAAAGGTATGAGCAACTGCTACTTTCAGTTTATATATATATATATATCTCATATATTAATGTTAAAATTATTCGTTCAAAATTTAAAAATAATAAAAATTTCACATTTTTTTACCCTTCCTAAAAAAAAGATAAGGATTTTAAAGGTGAAAGTAGTTTTTAGTAGTTTAATGTTATATACCACAAGAAAATATGAACTCTCAACATTCAGGAACAAAAAGAAAAGTTTCCGCAAATTTGCGCAATTATTTTTGGCGATTTTTTGAAAATTTTACTTTTTCTGAAAAATTAAAAAAAGTAGACGTAGTGTAATAAAGCCATAGGCAATAAAGCCATATGGCGTACGAATTATGCGAGGAAATTCAGTAGAAGCGATACCAATCGAGATGTCCTGAATAGGTTACTTTTAAGCAGTGGCCTTTTTATAAGCTGCAGTACACAAAAATTGCGAAGGAATTCAGATATTATTAAATTACTCCTTCCTGACATTGATGATGAAAATGATAAGGATTTTAACGATTGTATTTAGTTTCACTTTTTAAGTATTTTTAAGTTAAGTATTAAATAATGTAAAATAAATAATATAAATAAATATTAATTATCATAGAACTTTAAAAACTTAAATACATATGTATGTATATCGACTATTATAACAATATGAGATGTATGTTTGATTTTCTTAATGGACCGTATGTGGTACCTAGGGGCACTTATGATCCGATCATAATAAAATGTGATCATAAATAATTCACATTCATATTAAACATGTTCATGTCGAATTTCATCGAGGTTATAAAATTTTTAAGCCAATTATAATTGCTAAACATATTTTCTTAAGGGGCCCTATTTTGGACCTAGGGGCAATTATGGACCGACCATAACAAAATTTGGTAATATGATTTAGATTTACAAAATACACGTTCATACCGAATTTCATCACGATATCGATGTTTTTAAACCATTTATAAGCGCAAACGTGAATTTCTAAAGCGGACTTTATATGGGGACTAGGGTCAAATGTGATCCGATTTTCACCAAACATTACACCATGATTTCTTAGTACACAGAACTGATCCATGCTAAGTTTTATGATGATTGTTGCATAATTACTATAATTATGTGTAAATAAGTGCAATTTCGAGGGGAATTTGTATGGGAGCTAGGCGAAATCACGGACCGATTTGAACCAAAATCAGTTGTGTTCATCCTTGGGCCTAATTATCACTAACAATATCAAAAAATTCCAGCCATTAACTCATAAAACACTTCTATTAATTTTGGCCAGGTTTTCAGGTAAAATGCCACATAGTGCGTCGTCTTGCAAAAGCCAATGCACCCATTACGAGTAACTGTTTGGTGCGGCTTGTGTTTTCCATATTTCTTTGTAAATGAGGACGGCGCAACCATTATGGTCAATGGAGACCCCTATCGCACCATCATAAGCGATGTGAACGATGTTTGGTTACAGAATGCTGCAACTTTCCACACATATCATGCCACAATCGATTTATTGCGTCAAACGTTTAATTGTCGTTTAATTAGGCCGCCAAGAAGCTTCGATTTGACACCGTTGGACTGTTTTCTATGAAGCGTCGTTAAAGAAAAGTGATATGCCGACAAACCAGAGACAATTGAACGTTTGAAGGTCAACATTCGCGATGCCATTGCCGTGACACGACCCCATACACGCGATAAAGCGCACGAAAGTTGGTCCGACCGAATGTGGTACTGTGAGGCCAATCGCTGCAGCCATATGAGTGAAATTATATTCCATTTCTAACCGGAACAATTGCACTTCCGAACAAAAAACAATAAATTTCAAACAGTTTTTGTTTTATTGCATTTTTAAATTTAAACTTAGAATTTACGACCCAAATATACGATTGTATGTAAATTAACATTATTGTACTCCTCTAACTCCATGTAATGATACTTCAGTACAATATTTAAAAGACAAAATCACAAAAAGGAATACTGGGGTTATTTTTTTTCTTTTTTTTTATAAAACGAAAATTTTTGTTTTAAAGTTTAGCTTCTGTATGAAATAACGAAAATTCTTAATTAGGGGATTAAAAAAAGGTAAATTTTAATGAGTTTTATAAGTTCAGATACATTCAAAGAAAAGGTCACATGATGGGCATTCTGCCACTCTTTCAACCTACTTTAATTACCTGAATAACAAATTATTGGTAAACAATGAAGAAAATAAGAATGAATAAACAATATAAAGAATGGATGGAATGGACACGTTCTGTTACAAAGAAATATTTTGTAATTATATAATAAATTATAGAATAGTAGGCAGTGTGTTGGTTTATTAGCAGTAGGGCCACAGTTCAAACCCCCAGTCCAAGAAAACGAAAATATGAAAAATATATTTCCAAGGGCCACTTTTTCTCAGCAGATTTCTGGCAAAAACTTGGAGAATAAATAAAATTGCCATGAAAAGTTTTCAAATATCTGCCGCTAGAAGCCGACTTTATACTGTAGATTCCGCCACTCATGTATAAAATTAATGTGTGAAGTTATGTCTTAATCCAGACTTAAAGGTTGTAATGACTAATTAATCAAATGGGTTACAATAGAAATATAATTCAGATTTATCTAAAAACATATTTACTATCACGGATCACTGTATTATCTGCGTATTATCTGCTTTGTTTTATAAATAAAATCACACTGAAGTTGTGAACAGCATCGAATCGTAGTGATATTGTATTAATTGTGGGCAGTAGTGTAAGGCTTCTTTCATTTTAATTGCTTCAAGGCCAATAAATATCGTAACTAGTTATGGAACGGGATATTTTTTGGTTTTTTGTTTTCATTTTAAATCATTCTAATTTACGATATGACCTTATAATTCATTAGTTTGCTAATTAGAGTTTATCTAACATAATTTATTATCTGTACGTATATCAGACAGCCTGCCTCCTCAGTACAATATTATTCAACGTCATGTGTCATCGATTAGGGTGGCAACATTACCGACATTAGCATATGTAAGTCATCACTACTAAATGTTGTTCATGTTGAATGGACCCGAAAATACACACAAATGCATACGTTTTATATCGTATTTAATGAAATCGTGTCTATAATTTAGTATTGAAGAGATTAAAAGCAGTTTTAATCGGATCTTGAGTATTTTAAATAATTTTAAAATTCCAAATGACTGTCAGAAGATGTTTCCATTTACATTGGTATTTACTTTATAAGGAATTGTTGGAATAATACGTCTCTTCGTGATTATAAATGAGTTTGTTTTTTATGCATTTCTGTTAATTAAAGAAACCACAACAATATTAGATACAAAAAAAGGAAAAAAAAACTTAACAAAGACAACAGAGTGTCATGCTGATTTCAAACAGTAAGAAATTTGTTTACCTTTTTTTTGAAAGACCTTAAACTTAATTAAAAACCAAATTAAATAAAACTACTGTGTGATATGACAATGTCTGATACATAAAATTTTTTTGTAAAATCTTTAAAGCATGGTATTCGAAAAAAAAACAATAATTTGTAAACAAATTCTATCAACTTAAGTGAATTTAATACTCGTAATACAATTGCAACAATACTTAATTAAAATGTTTTTAAACTTCATAGTCCGTAACCTTCATAATATTACCATAATACCAGTAACTTACTTCGCCAGACCATATTAAACTGATACCCTTTATTATACAATTAAATAAATTACTTTTCTTATAAAATAATGAGTTTTTATTTTACCGCATTTCTTACGAAGTATTGAAATCTAAACACCCCAAAACATCGGAAATATATCAAGTATTATAAGGTATTATAGGTAAATAATATCGATCTCTACCAACCTTGGATTGTATTCGTCCATATTCTATCAGAGAACAGCTGTAGACACACTTCGCCCCTTGCCAAGGCTTATTTCCTAGATCGTTGACCCCATATGAAGTGCTATCACAGAGTTGAAAGTTATCATAATATACGAGTGTTTATTGATTCTTGGGATATTTTCTTGTGGATATCTGGAAACTGGAAAAATATACGAATTATTGTATTCAAATGATTTTATGATATTGTAAAGGGTGTTTTTTATAGAGGTATAGAACTTTAAGTTGGCATTACTTTTCAAGATGGCGACCGATTTAACAGCTGTCAAGTGATTTATTCTCAGTTTGGTTTGGCAATTCATCATGAATAGACTCACGCCTGAACAACGCTTGCAAATAGTGCAATTTTATTTCGAAAATAATGGTTCTTTGCGGAAAACGTATCGCGCACTACGTCCATTTTATCGTCGACAAAATCATCCATCAGAGCAGTTAATTCGATTAACCATGGAACGTTTTCGCACCACGTTTACTCTTATTGATAACTCGCATCCCCAGAGACGATGTACGGTGCGTACAGGAGAAGCTATTGCTGCTGTAGAGCGTAGCATTGATGAAGACCCGAATGAGTCCATCCGCCATCGAGCACAGGAATTGGATCTGTGTCCATCCACTTTATGGAAGATTTTGCGGAAGGATCTTGGTTTGCGTGCTTACAAAATCCAACTCGTGCGAGATTTGAAGCCAAACGATCATCAAGTAAGGCGTAGATTCGTCGAATGGGCCCGTTGTTCCCGAATTTTGTTTAGCGATGAAGCGCACTTCTGGTTGAATGGCTACGTCAACAAACAAAACTGCCGCATTTGAAGTGAAGGTAATCTTCAAGTGTATGTGGAAACACCGTTACATCCAGAAAAACTGACTGTTTGGTGCGCTTTATGGGCTGGTGGAATCATTGGTCCGTACTTTTTCAAAAACTATGGTGGCCAGAACGTTACAGTCAATGGTGATCGGTATAGAGACATGATTACTAACTTTTTCATTCCTGAATTGAATAACCATGATGTCCAGGAGATGTGGTTTCAACAAGACGGCGCAACATGTCACACAGCTCGTGCCACAATAGATTTATTGAAAGACACGTTTGGTGACCGCCTAATTTCACGTTTTGGACCTGTGAATTGGCCTCCAAGATCTTGTGATTTAACACCGCTAGACTACTTTCTGTGGGGCTATGTAAAGTCATTGGTCTATGCGGTAAAGCCACAAACGCTTGACCATTTGGAAGACAACATTCACCGTATTATTGCCGATATACGGCCACAAATGTTGGAAAAAGTCATCGAAAATTGGACGTCCAGATTGGACTACATCCGCGCTAGCCGTGGCGGTCATATGCCAGAAATCATATTTAAAATGTAATGCCACAGGATTATCTTTCTGATAAATAAAATTCATGTCAATCGAATAATCCATCGTTGTTTTATTGCAACTTAAAATTCTATACCTCTATAAAAAACACCCTTTATATTTTAATTTCTTTTTTTTAATTTTTGATATTTTGCCTAATAACATAATTCGATATACATATGTACATACATACATACATACATACATATGCATTTAAACATAGCTAATGTTGCGAACTAAAATTGAGCAAATTTAAAAATGGCTGTAAAATAAATCCACTGTAGTTAGTTATTGTCAGTTTTAATTTCGTCTGAATTTTTGACAAATAAATTAACCTGCGTTTAAAAAAAATCCCTTTAAATATATTTTTCGCTGATAGAGATGAAACTTTTCACAATTTAAATTTTTTTATTGACAGAAAAAAATTAAAATTTGTTTTACTCATGTTACCATAGCCTGTGTAATACTTTTTAATTTGTGAATGTAAATAAACGGATGTGGGGTTGAAATGTGATAATCGTTGCGGTTATAAATATTGCAAAACGTTTCTTTTTAATGTGGATCCGATGATTGTAATTAAAATTAAAGACAACATTTACTTTTGATCGTTATCTATTAAATGTTTTATTTAAGTAAATCTTTCACTTATTTAAGTTTTCATTTATTTAAGTACCATAATAATGAATGCTTTGATTATCAATCATATAACGATCCTTGGTAACAGGAAATAAACTTTTCGGTGTTGGATACCACCGTGCGCTTTAGTATAAGCTTTTAAATTCAACTCTGGCTTAGTCATCACAGACTGACTGGCAACTTTGTCTATTCCGCTACTTATACTTCTATATTTTATATCTGGCAACTTTGCGATCTTTCTATTAAGTGTTGTTGTTGGATATTTTTTATCTCAACTTTGTCCCCTTCTCGTATACTCCTGCAATTAAGTTTATGCAGTTGATTGTGCAATCCTGTGTACCGTACAATCTAAATGTATTTGTTGTTGTCTGTTTGTATTTTTTGCTTGTTTTCATATAGGTTGCTCTGATCTTCGCAACAGTATAGTAATAGCATACTGCTAATCACCCAGCTAAAGTCATTAAATCTCTTAAAAACTAAGGCTTCCAAAGTGTTGCTCTCTCGGGCTACGCATATTGTCCCCGAGACGTAAATTTTTTAAGCCTTGCAAATGTTTGCGAAATCCTAACCTTGACTATCGAAATAAATCAGAATTGCATTTTATTAAATATCATACTACTGACGAAACTTTTAATCCTCAAGAAGGCATTCAGGAAGAATGTGGTAGTACCACCTCATCATCAATATTTACCAACTAATCCGATACATTTAGTTGACTGTTTGTCTCTGTCATTTCACGCTCCGATATAACGATTATTCATTTAGATTAAACAGCTTACGAGTATGTAGTGATTTAGTCAATATTAATTAATTATTAAAGAAAATTTTACAAGTTCTTTACGCATATAAGACAAACACTTTTTCCATGGATTGAGGTTTTTCTTTTCAATTAATCCAACGAATAGATTGAGTGGACCTCAATCAAGTGTGTTAAACATCCAGTTATTCTAGAAAAAAAAAGGAAATCACAGCAAAGTGAAATTCATTTGGACTTTTTTCCTTCAGATTTCTTTGCTAATTTATGCACTCTACAGCATGTTTAGCTATTTAGTTTATTTGATTGTTTTTATTTCTTTTTATATTTAAATAATGTTCATTAACGCAAGTTCTGGCTTTATTAAGCCATGTTATTATCGTTAATTAATTATTTTTTAATTTAAAAATATTGTCTTAATTGTAAATTATAACATTTTAGGATACTTTATAGTCGGATATGCCTAAGTAAGCTTAAAAAATAGAAAAAAAGAAATGAAATAAAACTAAGAAGTCAATTAACATGGGCACATAACTTGTAACATAATTCGTCTGTGTACATACATACATACATACATACATACAAGCCACATTAACTCATACACATTGATTCTAATAGAAAAAGGATTTAAAAGGAAATGATATGCGCGTGTATGTGTGTATGTACGTAAATGTCTGAATTGTTTCTGGTGCGTCCTTAATTAGCTCAGAAATAAATTAATCCTTCTAAGTGAACATAAATAACAAAATATATTCGAAATGTATAAACAAACAAAACTTTAGCAGTTACAAGGCATGTCATGGAAAATAAAACAACCATTACAGACCTAATTATATGGACATGTATGTATTTGCAAACTCATATACATAGATATGTCTGCTCATATAGTTTTGGCTATAACGATAGCAGTCCTATAATATTGTTACGTTTTTACCTTTTTAAAAACGTTTAAAATATGAGTTCGTTGATTGCAAACAAAATAAAAACAAATCTGTGTTTAGTTTCAATTAAACTCTTTATTGTTCGCACTACTTTTTGTGCCACCGTTTACAACTTGACGAATACAACAATTATTGAAATTATTGAAACCGAGCATCATACTAAAGTTTGTCAGGGCAATAGGCTTGTAGACGACATTGTAGGGATGCAAGATGATAGGATATAAAAGAAAAGTAAAGACGAAGCAAAAAAGTTCTTTTGGTCGCAGTACTAAGTCATATGTGTCTTCGCGACAGTAATAATAATCCATAATAATGAAAATGTAACTGTATACTTGAGGTACTGCTATTTTTGTGTTCACCACTGTATGTCACATGAAATAAATAAAGTTTATAAAAACATATTCTTTTTTACTGCACCATTTTGCAAACGAGAGTTCATAATATTAAAAACACCTAAACAGGAAGAATGTAAAATTGAATATGAGTTTCATTTAAAATCGTGAATATTTTAAAATTTAACTTTTTTGCTTATTAATACCTTTAATTGTTCTTGTAGATTAGAAAGCAACGGCATTTAGGGCTTAATGATCCAAGTCTAAGCCGACTTTCTTAAGTCAAAACACAAAACCCTTAACAAATTGCATTGTAGTGATTTAAATACAAAACTTACTGCTAACAGTTGGTATAACTCATGCAAAACTCAACTTATTCTTTTTAACAAATTATATGAAGTTCTTCTCTACTACTGCACTAGCCACCGAAAAATGTTTAACAAAAATAACGATGAAGTTAATAAGTGGTTTTGTTGGTTGACAGCCGCTTTTAAAGAACTTGTACTTGTAAACATATTCGTAATAGTAAAAATGTTTGTGCATGTTTTGGCAGGAAGGAAAGTGAACGCAATATAAATGATACAATATAATACGGTATACCTTTATTGCGTAAATCACAATAAACGCCATTAATGAACTCAATATTTCATATAAAGTTTCAATTAATTATTGCGCAATAAATATGCAAATTGTTATAATATTGAGTACAACTTAAAATACAACATTGTCATAAGTATGTTTAGTGAGCATATTACATTTAACCGAACACTTTCTGTTGATATTTGACAACTCAAATGTCAACAACGACAAACAAACAAAATAAAACAAAGAAACGACAAAACAAAATAAAAACCATGTTGTTGAAACAACCAGCTGTTTTGTTTAGCAACTTTCAAATTAATATTGAATAAGCAGCTGAACTGCGTATATTATTATGCCTGAACACATAAAATATTGTACTCAATAAACCGAATATTGACTAAATAAAAGTGCATATCTGAACATAGAATAAGGTGTATATGTACAGTGATGTGCAAAATAATAAACACTCTACATCTACGATTTCTCTAATATTAAGTAAAGTACTTGGGTACAATTCCAAGCAAAACAATTCATACCACGAAATTGTCGAAAATAGTTCAACTTGGTTTTTAAATTTTAAAAATTACAAAATAAGTGAGTAAGTAAGTATTATTTGTTTTTCGTTTAGTAACTCTAATGAATTTCTTAAATATAAACATACATATTCAGTATAAAATTGTTTCGAATCATTCATTAACGAAAGAAGTCATTATCGATGAAATTTGATAATGATATGTGCACGTGCACATATAATCAGAAGGTTATTAAAACGAATTTTAAAATTAATCAGAAGATAAATTTGTTTATAAAATATGCGTAATCGATATACATACGTAGGCATGACTCTAATCATTAATCATAGTTGAGTGCAAATACAAGTTTTTACATTCGCCACTTTCACATGGTATCACTAGTCGGTGGCCAGTTTTATGATGAAAACGTCAATAAATTCAACAAAGTGGACAATACAAGTAAGTTTCAAACAAAATCCAATGGATTCAGGTACACTTCAGTATATTTTCTGATTTCACTTTAGCGTTCGAAATGTTTCCAAGTAAAAATATTGCAATTTAAAAAAATTTTTATTTTGTTTTATTTAAGCCCTCGGCATATATGGTAATGAATATTGAAATGAACACAGATGATAGCATTTTGGCCTTCAAAGATGTGAATATAAAAATAACTGGGGTTTATGTTCGGAGAATGAGGTGGGTGACCCATGTTGACAAGTCCAACTATTCTATTTCAAAATGTTTATGAGCACAAATATCACACAATTGTTTACAACTAACAGGTACGCAATCTGGTGGTAATATTTCATTTGAAATTTAACCGTACGCGATAATATTGTTTGTTTTGGTATGTACATATCTAAAAAGATGATTGCATTGCTTTTTCACAACGAACTGTTTTTTTTTGAAGTCTTTGAATGCTGTTACAAATTTCTTATTTTATATAGTTTCAATAGTTGCTCCAATTTAAGTACAGTGAGCGTCAAATGAAAGTGAACACCTCATAATGTAAATTTTAATAATAACAGCAGTAATATATATTTTTTCCGCTGAGGAAGAGTAAAAGTACCTAACCGCACCATAGGGAAAGTCGTCACTATCCCCCGTGTGTGGGACCTTCACCACTACATTGTGTTTTTGAAAGTTTTGACACCTAGACTTTTGCCATATTATACCCACTTATTTAATACAGTGCTGACTAAGTCTACTTTTCTTAATGAATGGAAACTTGCTAAGATCCTTCCCATTCCCAAGTCAAACAATGAGTTTAGGCCAATTGCCATTCTTCCTTTTTTGTCGAAGGTAATGGAAAACATTATAGCCAGACAGATCAATGGTTATCTGGAAGGTCATAATTATTTAACAATCAGTCAGTCAGGCTTCATGAAAGGTAGAAGTTGTACTACCGCTCTATTAAATGTAGTTGAGGATCTCAGGTTGGAGCTGGATGTAAATAATGTAGCGTTTTTAGTTCTTCTCGATCACACAAAGGCTTTCGATACAGTCAATCATAAAATTTTATTGAATAAGCTCCGGAAGCTGTTTAATTTTTCTAATTCTGCCGCTAGTATAATTTTTTCTTATTTGTTAGACAGATGTCAGAGGGTTCACTTAAATGGGAAGATTTCTGATTCGCTTAATATTTGTAGAGGTGTTCCCCAGGGATCAATACTGGGGCCACTGTTGTTCTGTATGTATATTAATGATTTACCGGATGTTTTGGTTGACTGCCGTGTTCATATGTATGCTGATGATGTGCAGATTTATGCCAGTACTCGTAAGGAGAATATTGATTCTTGTTTACATTCTGTTAACCGTGATTTGGATAGGATTGACCGTTGGGCTTCGGCGAATGGACTGTGTATTAATACCTCAAAGTCCAAATGTTTAATGCTTTCGAAGACCAATGTTTCGTTTGCCATACCTGGATTGAGTATCAGGGGAAATAAAATTGACTTTGTCAAGTCTGCTACTAATCTGGGCATTGTATTTAATGACAGATTATCGTGGTCTGGCCATATAAGTGTCGTTGTTGGCAGAATTTACAGCATGCTACGGAATTTATGGGCGGTCATTGATTCAACTCCTTTTGCAATTCGTATGCAACTTGCTAAAACTTATTTGATTCCTGTGCTATTGTATGGGTGCGAAATTTTTGCAAACTGCGATACTAATGACAACCGGAAATTAAACTTGGCATACAACAATATAGCAAGATACGTATTTCTTAAAGGTCGCCGGGATCATATTTCTCATTTAGCGTATCAGATATTTAGTGTGAAATTTGATAATCTTCTGAAAATTAAATGCCTCATTATATTCCATAAAATTATTAATACGGGACAGCCGGAATATTTAGTAGACCGTATTAAGTTTGCTAGGTCATGTCCTTCAACAACGTTACAGGACTCTTCTGTCACAGCGACAGTTCTTTATACACACCACTAGTCTCTGGAATTCCCTACCAAACTACATCCAAAAGTTAGGCAATGCAAACGCGTTCAAAAAGGAGTTATTTAAATTGTTCTCTTAATGAAAAGTTTGTTACGTTCTTAGCATGTTTATTGTATCGGTTGGATATTTATCCTTACTTTTCTATACCAATTTTTGTACATATTTCTTTTTTATATCTTTAGAATTCTTTATCTTTTTTAACTTTTTTATTTTCTTTTTATTTCTGTAGTATTGTTAGTTTTCCTAAAATAATTAAATCAATTAAATTATATTTCTACTCAATTTTAATATTTTAATATTTTAATTAATTTGTTTTTTATATTAATTTGTTAGTCTTACTTAATTTCTTATATTTCATAATTTTTATTATTTTTTTATGTATTATATCTTATTGATCCTAAGCATAGCACTATAACTTATAAGATTAAAATCTTGTTGTGTTATGTTAATTATAATAAATAAATAAATAAATAAATAAACATCTCCCCTCCTCTTTTGGACTCTTTGTGCCTACTCCGGAACTACCGTAAGGGCCATTTGGCCCCTTTATATCCATATCCATGTCTGGATTGCCCAACAAAATCCGAGAAGGTGTTTAAACATCTATTCTAATTCTCTCATACAAGTCAAGTTTCTTAGATTTCAGCAAGGCTTCAGTGTAACTGGCTAACCTATTCCAATTTTCTTCGCTGTTCAGACGCCGACTTGGGACTCAAGATTCCTTCTTTCTAAATTCCATTTCTCAGAATGAAATAGTGTGTTTCGCATCATCAATCGACGCATCATCATAAATGCAATGTGGTCGTGTCATCTTCCCCATTTTAAACAGATATTTACAAAAATAACCGCGTCCGGATAACAGCGGTGTTAAATAGTTATTAACCTCACCAAATTTCCTCTCAATCCAGCGGGAAGTTTTGCCGTCCATCTACCACTTGTTTCAATGTTCCATTTCTCTTGCCAGTATTGTATCGTTTGCTTTGTGGCGTCGTCGACATTTACTGTCTCTTCGTTTACGTTTTAGGTCTCCCACATCCTCTTTCACTCGCTTGCCTGTAGAGTACACAGTGTCTACAGTCTACAGTGTAGACCTATAGGTATTACACCACTGATTACTAGTACTGCTGAACTACACACATTCCTATATGTTGATGCATATATGTTGACCATAAGTGCAGCGGTTCGATGTACCGATAATCAAATTTTCATTTGCCTTTAATGCTTCTGCCCAGATCTCACTGCCGTAAAGCAGAACAGAATGCGTAATTGCCATCATCAATCTGCGTCTGCTCTGTACAGGACCGCCAACATTGGCCATAAGCTTACTAAGTAAGGAGGTAACCTTAGCGTCTTTGGTTGCAGCGTGTTGGATCTGAGCCCAGAACGTCAGTTTAGGGTCCAGTCGAATGTCAAGATAGTTCACTACTTCCTGCATCATCAAAGTGGTGTCGCATATCATAATGTCAATTTCCAGCGGTATACGCTTCCTCGTAAGAAGAATTAACTCAGTTTTTCCCGTTGAGAGTTTGAGTCCTCTGTCCTCGAGCCACGACTTCGTTCTTATTATCACCTGGTTGGCCTTTCTTCTTGCCTCTTCGACATTTCGAGCCACAATTGTAGCCGACAGTAATATATGGTAGCAGTCTAGTAAGTTCAACCCCCCTTTCAGACATCTCCAACAAAAAATTAAAAAAATATTTCTTCAGTCACGTACTCTTAGGAGATATCTGGCAAAAACTCTGAGAGTAAATAAAATAAAATTGCCATGAAAAAGTTTCTCAAAAATCAGTCGTTCGGAGTCGACTTTAGACTGTTGATCCCGCAACTCATGTATAATATTAACACACACAACGTAAATGGAGTGAGAAGATAGGTGGCCATCATGTAATTATGTGCGATATAAAGACAATGTTCTGTAATTAATTGTTACTTGAAGTAGAATTCATTTTAAAACTTTGAAAATAAATCACTTTTTATAGAAATGTCATTAAAATAATTTTTTAAGCTTTAAATGAAAGTAAGCGTAAATATTTAACGTAATGCTTAATTACTATTTAATGTTTTGTTTGCAATCCTTTTGACTTTATTATGGTTTCTAGTCTCCTTGACATTTAGTCCATAAGTTTTAATGTGATTTCTGTGATTATTCAATTTCATTAATCCTACAATACTAAATGAAAGAAAATTCTCCGACTTCTTAACAAAGGTATTCCTTTAGGTGCTTAATTTAGAGCAAATCTCTCAGATGGTTGAGTGTTTTTAGAGGCGCTTTAAAGCAACGATACCATCACAATTTTGGAAATGTGTTGCTGAATCACCCAACAGTGTAACATATCCAATTCCTCCTTTGTAGAACCTAACCTACATTCTGATTGAGAATATCCAGATAGTCTTAATTTTTAATTCTTGATCCAATAAAAACTAGATTTCCAAATCCGCATACTGCAACGCACCCGCGGATCATCCACTATACTTTACTGTTATCATAATACATTTTTCGCCATAGGTTTCGATTTTAATTCGCCATGTCTTTGTAAGTTTTTTTGTACCAAATACTTCGTATTTACTTTCGTCAGTTCATATATTTTTTGCGTAATTTGTGTGCTTATTCCAGTATGTTTTTGATACGTAAGGCTTTTTGCGTGGTACTCGGAATATAATCCGTGTTGGTTTAGGGATCATCCCACGATGATTTTACTGCTCTGGACGATGTATTGGTCTTTACTTTTCCCACAATAATTCTTAATTGATGGTGGTTTCCCATAATGTTACACATACATTACAACCCTTCAGTCAGGATTAAGGCCTAGCTTCTCACACCACTCATGTTGTGTGGGTTAATTTTATATATGAGTGGTGGGACCTACAGTTTAAAGTCGACTCCAAACGACAGATTTTTTAGAAACTTTTCGTGACAATTTTATTTACTCTCCGAGTTTTTGTCAGAAATCTGCTGAGAGGAAGTCGCCGAAGAAATATTTTTTCATATTTCGCTTTGATGTCCGACCTGGGGTTTGAACCGTGGCCTTACGCCTAATAAGCCAACACACTACCTACTAGACTACGGCAATTTCATAATGTTATGAGCAATATCATATTAGATTTTAATGGAATTATACAATAAGAGTTTATAATCCAGTATCAGCCGTGAGTTTCTACCAGTATACGATTATACATATTTCAAGAAACTTCAACTTAATTCAACCAAATTTTGCCTCTACGTGGAATTTCTACATAGACGTTTAGATATAACACAGGTCTCTACTTACTAGCTTAATTATGTGTTTTTTGGTTCGTCATGCCATGACCTGACGAAATAAAAATTAAAAATATTCAGTTTGGATTTTATTGGAATCGTTAGATCTCCTCATCTTTAAGTCTGTGGCCCATGTAATTATCCAATGTATAACTAGAAATTTTAAATATACTACTTGACATCAAATGTGACTAGGATTCATTTAATTTTTCTTCCTTAACCCTTAGTGTGGGAACCGGCAATAAATCGAAGCTCATTTGTTTGTTTATATTCTTGTTTCAATCGTTTTTTTTTCTTTTTTAATAAATAGAATTATAATAAGAAATATGTTAAATTTGAGTTGTTTGATATGTCTCTTAAATATAACAGAAAGAATTACGAAAATCAATCTACATTTGAGGAAAATATTTAGGATACTGTACACTTTATACAAAATATGTGCAAATTAGCTCAGCACTAAAAGGTTTAAACTGTTCGATCTCAGTCATATGGTGGCGGATACCGTTCGAGGTCGCCGTGGTCTGGAGGATTCAAACCTCATGTGTGACGTCGCCAACAAAACAAAATATGAAAAAATATTTCTTTGGCAACCTCTTCTCTGCAGATTTCTGTCAAAAACTCTCAAAGTAAAGGAAAAACTTCTCAGAAATCTGTAATTTGGAGTCGACTTTAAACTGTAGATCCCGCCACTCATGTATAAAATTAACGCACATAACATAAGTGGTGTGAGAAGCTAGGTCGCAATCCTGACCGAAGGGTTTTAATGACCAACTATGATTTTGTATACCGTTTCCGTATGCAGACGCTCATACAATTGATTGGTTGTCACTATTCACTCACCTAACGGCTACCTTGGTGAGAGCGGCTTGTGCGCTGGAATAGTGTTATTCTTCACATGACCAACATAAGTTGCCTGAAGGATAGCTGGCGTTTATGATAGAGAATAACTACCAAGAAGGAATCATTTCTTAAAGCATGATTTACTTAAGTTTATCTACTTAGCAACTTTTGATTTGGGCACTTTGAGAGTCGATGCCCTTTCCGAAAATTTTAGTCTTCGTTCTCTGTTCATCTTCAACTTTACGTTATGCGTATGGAATTAGAATGAAAAAAATTAACTAAATAATGTAAATTGAGTGCCATAACACGCAAAAGTTTCCAAATTTATGTAGCCTTTCTTATAAAACCAAGTTGAAAAAGTGCTTGGAGGAAATTTCTTAAAATTTAAGAAATTTATAAATTCATATTCAAAATTTTTCTTGTTTTCTTACATTAAATAATGACAATCATTTTATAATTAAAATGGAAACAAAATATATTTTGAGTAGTAGGAGGGTACGTAGGAATTACGTTTTATTTCCTTTTATTTTGGAAAATGTAATGTAATGTAACACCACTCGTTACTACCGTATTGTCATAATTTTATGAATTTTCTTTCTCTGTTTTCAGTACAGGATAATTTGCTTGTTAATTTACTTCCTAAACAATGTATTTGTGTAATAATCAGAGATCAGCTATGAGTATTCAAAAAGATGAGTAGAATCGAATCATACTCATAATTTCTGATACTTATACACATTCATACTTATTTCAATATCATGGAACCTCTACTCATATTCAAAGTTTGAAGTACTCATCATATTCATACGTAACAACACGTATGATGTTGTTGATTTCGACTCTCCATGACTCAACATTTACAAGAATCACACAATAAGTATGATTCGCGTACGAACTGTAAAATACTCACTAGAAGGTTGTGTGTTTGCTCTGCTTGCTGCTCTGTCTTTTTTGCTTATGTATCGTTTTTCTTTCTTTGTAAATGCAACAACAACTAAGAATGTAAATTTTGATGAATTATTCGAGTCACTCGAATCATTTATGAGTATTATAAGTATTTTTCTAAAGTTATGAATCTGAATGAATGAGTAGGCTTATGATTCAAACATATTTCGAATGGTATGAGTTTGATGTCAACGTTGTACTCATACTCATTGCACTCATATTTCTAAATCAACGTTGTATTGAGTACGAATGAATCAGAGTACATAGTTAAATTTCAATATCATTGACTTACTTATATTCAAAATTTCATGAGTGCTTATGAATAACGAAAAAACGATTCATTGCTGCTCTCTGATACAAATGGTGTACAGTGTAAAATGGAAAATAATAAATAATATGACGTTAATAAAAGAAAAATACAATAAGGACTCGGCAATATACTGTGCAATTTAAATTGTTCTATTAAGTACGTGTGTGTAAATGATATTTACACATGTGTATAGTTATAGTTTAATAACAACAATATTTGCAACAACAATAACAATTACTGGAATTTTTTAACTGGACTTTTATTTCATGCTTTCCACATATTTAAAGTGTTGACGTTGTCATAGTCTACCTTTTGAAACTCACTGTACTTAATCTTCCACGCTGATATATACTAACACTTGCAATTATTGTACAGAATAAATCCTTATTGGCCTTCATAATAGCCCGTAAAAAGACAATAACACATCGTTTCAACTATAAAGAAAAGTGTATAAAACAAAACCATCTGTATGTGTTGGGTGAATATGTAATAAAAATCGTTAAAGGTAAACTAAACAAACCAAAATAGAACAGAACAGAACAGAAGATAAAAGAAAATAAAAGAATAAAATGGAGAAAAGTCGAATAATAGAAATAAAACAGAAAGAAAGAATAAGATTTTAAGCAATAGTTAACAAATTGTTTCTAAAGCCAGCAGGTGTGTCACCTTAGACACTATTCGTAACTATGCATATACATACATACCTTACATACCATACATACACTCATACAACCTTAGACATGGCTTTGAATTTTGATACTTACAGGACGACTTCATGCATGAAAAGAACGTTAACATGTATGTATGTATGTGTGTAAGTATGTAAGTATGGTAATATTGTATTTGAATACCTGTATGTGTATATGCGTATATTTCAGAACATTTGTTGTTTTAGTTTTTTTTTGTTTTCCTGTATGGTGTGTGTATATGTGTGTGTGTGAGTTTCATACAGAATTTCACTAATATTTTTGCAAGAAAACACTTGCCAAGGTATACAGGTGTATTTGTAGCTTTTAATTTGAAACCCCACCCTTACACACTCTCTCTCTCTCTCTCTCTCTCTCTCTCTTTTGTTCAAAAACAGGGTGATGAACAGTTGCCACAGAATAAATGCCTTCTTCTGCTAAAAGTTTAGGAAGGACAAACTCAGAGCTGAGCTCGATATATTCAACACAGAGACACTGAGCTGTTCTAGAAACAAACACAAAAGTCGAAAAAGACAGTTTTGCTGTCGTTATTATGTATGTATGTATGTATACACAGAACCCATACATATATACATACAAACATGTTTGTAAAACATGCAATAGTTTCCTGTTTCCTGTATGACAGAACAAATCTTACTCATACACCTACAAAAAAAAAACGAAAGAGAAAAACAAAAAAGACTATTTGTTGAATCCTCTGATAGACAAAAACTAAAACAGCATATGGACACAGCATTTTATGCCTCTTGAATGAAAGAAAAATAAAAACTTAAAGGAAAAACATGGTAAAAATTTTAAATCGTACTTTAAGTATGTCACTGTAATACTCTTCACAAAAGCGTGTTTTACCAAAAAATTCTTTTGTTTCAATTTAATTTCGATTTAACCATTTTGCCATGTAACTAAAAGTCGACTCCACATGTGTAATGTAATCGATAAGCATATCGACATTAGTGATATCAACGAATATTTCTAAAAAATTCCGTCCTGTACTTTCATTATAAAGTTTCGTAAAAGAGTGAACATTTTCAATATCAGAACTATGAATATTGAAACGATATCCTGCTTTTATACTGAAGAGTTTCCTTTCAGTGATAGTATCGTAATAGTGGCGACTGTATTGTAACTTAGCAAGGTGACTACCTAAATACTACTATATACTGCCATATGCTTAAATAAACACAGAAACACGTTAGTTTTAATAAAATTCTTTTTTGTTCACACAATTCTGTATGCCACTGTTCACAAATTGATGTAAACAACAACAATTGCTTTGTTTTTTATTCCTTTTTGCATGCTTTTGCATTAACAATAAAAATTATTAGACAATTGTTCGACTGATCTTTGTAACAGAGATCTTCAAACCACGATTACTCTCTTCAGGCACATCGCGTCTTCACACAAGACAGACTGAACTTTTACTAACTCAGTTGCCTGATTTGACTTACCTTTTATATGGCAACGTAAACAGTCTGATGAATGTTCTTGAAGGCGAATGTTCGTGGCTTCGGCTTCTCGAGATCACTATAAGTGTAAACATCGTTATTTCATTGTTGTTTGTATATTTTATTTACATTGTTTGTTGTTACATTTTTTTAATTCAGTCAGTCTTGTGTGAAGACGCGTTGCGTGTGAAGAGAATAATTGTGGTTTGAAGATCTCCGTTATAAAGATCCGCCGAACAATTGTTAGTGTTTATGCAAAAGAGTGTAAATAAGAATAACAAACAAATTATTGTTGTTGTTTACATCAAGTTGTGAACAGCGGCACACAGAATTGTGCGAACAATAAAGCCCTAGTTATGCTACCGTAACGGAATGTAACCGCAACAGTAAGAAACAGCTGATCGTTTTTGTTATGTATAAAACAATACGAATGGTTATAGAAATGTAATGTAACGTAAGAATCTGTAAAAAATAGAATTTTCTTAAATTTTTACGTGACATCTGTTTAGCAGTGTTAACAACATGTCAATATTAAAAACCACCAAAACTGAACTGTGGAATTCTCTTTAAATAAAACTTCACATATTTTAAAAACCCAAATTATTATTTATTTCATTATTAACTTTTATAATTTAAATAAAAATAAACACTCAGGCATGTTCTGAAAATCACTTTTTGTGAAAGCGATTTGAAATCACAAGAAAGGTGTTCTGGACACAAAACTTTTGTAATTTTTGTGATTTTAAACCGGTTAGCTAAGTGGCTGCCGATTTAGAATCACTTGCTTATTTTTTCAACCATTTTATTTTGAACTTCACAATAAATGAATTAAATGACTAACTTATGTTTTTTTTTTATTGATTTTTATAGTAAAATGAACAAGTTTGAACTAAAAATGTATAAAATTATGAAAAAATTAAAGACACTTCAATTTTCAAGAAATTTTTTTATTTGGATTTGTGATTTTGTATTTACTTTTTAGTTGTCTGAACAAAAAATTTGCTGTTTCCTTGTGTTTTCGCAAAGGCAAAATCACACCGAAAAGTTAAAAGTTTTTGTGGTTTTCAGAACACTCTTAAATCACAATTGTGATTTCAAAAGCACAAAAGACGCCATATTGAAAGTGATAAAAGGAGTGAAAACAAAGTTTTTAAAATTTGGAATTAATATTAAATATGTTTAAAAAACAATAATAAATATAATAAAATAAAAACTCAAACCCAAAAACATGTCTTCTGTATCCATATCTGAATTTTTGTCTTTTAGTTTTTGCAATTTTTATTTCTTTATTTGTTTTTGTTTATTTCTTTTATTGTTTTGTTTACCTAAAAACATATGATTACGTTTTTACGTTCTATAATTGCTCTTACATTTTTACGTTCCGTGCACATTACCAGTAGCATAACTAGGGCTTAAAGAATTTATCAAATTTATTTTTTTTTGCAATCTACGAATATTTTAAACGTTTTGAAAAGGGTAAAAACCGTAACAATATATTAAATTGATTATTCTCAACATTTTATTTAAATTTATTAAATATAAAGTATCGAAAAAAAAAGTTCCAAATTAGCAAAACTGCAACAACTTTTATTCATCTGTTATGTGCTATAACTTCTCTTATGTTTATAACAAATTGTCAATATCTCGTATAAGTTGAAAAGGGACATTTGTTTTACCCTCTTCATATCAAAAAAAGTAATGACATTCAAATGATCCAAGTTTTCATACATATATGTATGTATGTATGTATGTATGTATGCATGTATGTCTGTATGTATGTACATATATTAAGGAAATAGTACCGAAAATTCTTATGCATATACATGGAAAAGCAGAAGAGAAAAAAAATTAACAAAGAAAATAAAATTATGCTGGTATATACTCAAGACCAAAAATGAAAAGACAAGTCTTTCAGAACTTTTTAACTAAAATATTCTAAAATAATACGCATATTCTCTCAATCTTTTTTTAACCGCAAAAGTGTAGGTGCACCCAAGAAGAACGCAGAGTAAATGCAAAATTCAAAGGCTCATTATATTAAAAAGTTATCACTTATATTTAAAAGGATATCCCTTAAGGTTACAATTTGGCAGTTGGGTTTCAGGTTTACATAACCGTTCTTCTAAACGATCTCCTAAATACTCTCTTGGAGTCATATACTACTTTGTGAAAGAGTATTAAGCCGGTAGGGACTTTGGTAAGCAAATCAGATCTTCACATTAGCAGCCGTATAAGTAGTCATTGACTTATATGAATTATTTCGATCTTTTGGCGAATTTGTTCTTTACAATGTTTATATACTCTCTCTCTCTCTCTCTCTCTCTCTTCTTCATTATGTCATAGATAAACTGACAGATTTGAATGAGGAAAAGTAAACGTTTTTAGCAAAACCATCCAAATTTAATGAGTAGTAAACGCTAATCCTTAAACAATTCTTAAGAGATATTTAAGAGTAAAATTCTTTTTATAAAATTCGAATACAGCCACCAAGTGCGGGCACGTAAATAAAATTGTTTATTTTCAGTAAAGTTTTTGCTTGATTGATCGAGTTTTGTATTGTTGTTATAGATCCGCAAATTTTGTTCTTAAATGAATATTCATTCTTCTAAGGAAATTGTATCTTTTCTATCTGCTTCTATAAAGCAGATTGATTTCAATATTTCATACAAAACGTCAATTAATTGTTGTTCAATAAATTCATAAATTGTTATAATATTGATTAAAACTTGAAATACAGCACTGTCATAAGTACGTTCAGTGAGCATATTACAATTTTCCAAACACTTTCTATTGATATTTGACAACTCAAATATCAACAACGACAAACAAAAAAAAAGGAAAAACAAAACAAAAAAACAACAAAACAAAATAAAAACAATGTTGTTGAAAAAACCAGCTGTTTTGTTTACCAGCTGTCAAATGAATATTGAATAAGCAGCTGAACTGCGTATATTATTATGCCCGAACACTTAAAATATTGTAATCAATAAACCGAATATTGACTCAATAAAAGTGCATATCTGAACATAGCATTACTATGCTGGAACCGATAGTAGTTAAAAATCTATAAATAATAAAAATATATTTCATAATCTTTGACAGAAACTTCCGAGATCGTGTTTAGCGACACAATTAAGCAGTATGTAATTAAGAAACTTTTATTTTTGACTTTTTTCTACAAATTACAAATAAAATTTGATACAAATAAAATTTGAAATTTGTTATACGAGTTGTGTTTTATTTTTTGTACCCAAATAACAGATATTATTGGACAATTCGTAAATTGTCACTATGTCAGTCACATAAAGGTTAACAGTTGTTGATGCCACAATGGTACTATTTTTGTGCACTGTATTGTTTGCATTAAAAAATTTTCTTCAGAAGAGAATTCTTTGTTGACTAAAACCTTGCAGCGATACTTCATTACATCTTTGCTAATATTCACAGTTTATGGCCAGTCTCTTTCAATCTCTTACTTTTATTGTAAACCTATCTGGCAGTACATGGTATACAGGAAGAGGTGTATGTATGTATGTGTTCGTGTTCAAATATTTTATATTACACATCCATTAATCCATGTAAAAAGAAGAAATAACAAAAATACATACACTTTTCTATATGTATACAAAAAAATAAGGTGAATAAAGAATATCATTACAGGCCTTACTTGTAGTACGTACTTGTGGCCTAGACCATGTTAATGAGAGCAACCTGCTGTGATAATAAATTATTATTGTGTGGCATTTTAGGAGCTTTCATTAATGTGGTGAATTTTAGTACAGCAATCAACACATTGTTGAGAATTGTTAAAATGAATTCATACTTTTTTCTTCATTATTTATTTCTCCAACCAGCCTAAAAATATGCAATCATTTATATCTAATGTATATGTATGTATAAAAATATATAATTGAGTAGGATGAAAAACAATTCTCGTATTTTTATTTTAAGATTTTTTTTATGCTGGTGAGCCTAAGTAAAGGAATTTGGACGGTAATATATAGAGCAGCACATCTGTAGTTCTACATTAATGTTGTAATTAATTTAAATATTATAAGCAATGATACATCGTATTGTACAAGGGAAGGAATTTTATAATTTTTTCATTGATGTTTTACACATTTTCGCACATACTTAAATAATGTTAAATAAAGAAAGAAAACTAAAACAATATCATGCCCACGTATGATATATTTGACATACAATATTTTGAAAACTATCATAGTCAAGATAGTAATTTTTAACGATTATCTTATACAGTATAATCTCGATAATCCGGACAATTAAAAACCATGTGGTGTCCGAAATATCGAAATGTCCGAATTTCCGAAACAAAAGAAAAAATTTAGAAAATACACGCTAACTTATATTTATTTACAAGATATTCACTTTAGATTGAAATGTTTACATTCAAATTAATATACCAGTAGATTAAAATCATTTTTATAAAAAATTTTCATTATTTGCTGCACAAATAGTCAGACATTTTCATCTGACGAATATTTTATACAAATATTAAGGGCAGATATTGCTTGAGAATGCTGTATTTTTGGAACATTATTGCAACATTCTTCATTAAATGATTCAACCTCATCATTTTCATTAGTCTCATCGTCAGTGGTTTCAATTTCATCATTCATCCATTCGGTAACTTCATTAGAATTATAAATACCAGGTGCTAGGTTGACAAGTAAATCAACTAGTTCGGTGGAATCACTGCGCCTCAGCTTTGACAGAGGTATTTCATCATCTGAGTCCTATTCTTCATCATACAAAATTTTATTAAAACATTTTTAAAGATATTTGCATCAATTCTATCCCAAGCATTGGCAATTAAAAAGGCGACGTTTTTCAATGAAAAAGTTTTAAGAGCATCCATTAGATTTTCTGAACTTGATAAAATAGCGACCAAAAAACTTTTACGATAGTTTAGTTTTAAAATTTGAATGGCATTTTGATCCATTGGCTGCATGAGTGCTGTACAGTTAGGTGGAAAAAACATAAGCATATTTCTTTATTTAAATGTACTAATGACTTTGGATGACATGTTGCGTTATCTACTAGTAAAAGCGCTCTATTTGATAAATTATTTTCTTTTAGATATCTTTTTACTTGCTTTTGTTTTTGTGCAAAAGCAATAGGAATAAGTACTGTCCGAATTATTGTGGTAGAAAAAAATTGATGGTGTCCGGATTACAGAGTCTACTTTTGTAATAAAATAAGTGTCCGCATTACCGAGTTGTCCGGATTTGCAGGTGTTCGGATAATGGAATTATACTGTATTATTATTTCTCTTTGCGCAAACATTGTCCAACTTCTGAAACTTCGCTCATACTTGAAATTGACACATTTTCCGATAAACAATCAAGATCCATCAACAATTCTGAAAATTTTTGAACTAAAAGTTAACTTGAAAAATCCGATTTGGTCAAACGAAGTGTCAATATCTTCAAAAGATAATGCACTTTCAGAATGTCATCACTTATTTCATACTTTAGAATTAAAGTTTACTACTATGAACGGAGAAACTTGAAAAATGTGTAAAAATTCGCATTTGTCAAGTTTACCTTATCAAAACTCATACATTATTAAGTCAAATAATATACGTATGTATATCGTTTTAAAGGCCAATCCCTCTCCCTTCTAACAAGGATTAAATTTTGGGCATCGGTTCAGAAATGTTTGTGTAACCAATAAATTTGTGCGTAGAGTCCTAAAAACAGTTTTTGTGAAATAAAACAATGTTTGGAAAATTCAAGAAATATTAAAAAAATATTTTTGAGTTCTACTGAACAAAACTCGCAATTTGCACTTGGTCATTAGCTGGGTGTATTTATTTTTTTATTCATTTTGTCGCATTGTGTTATTGAAGGAATTCCGGAACTAGAAAATGAAGAAGATAATTTTAATTTCTCCCTACATAACACCGTTGGATTAATGGCGTTTTCTTTTTTGGCTTAAATGCCTTTATTCTGTCTTATGGCATTTTTTGAGTTCTTTTCTGAAAAAAAAAAATGTAATTTTATTGGCGTATATGATGGACTTTATATGAAGTTTATAAAGTCTGTCTTATGGCATTTTTTGAGTTCTTTTCTGAAAAAAAAAATGTAATTTTATTGGCGTATATGATGGACTTTATATGAAGTTTATAAAGTCGCCGTAGATTAGTATGTAATGTGCAGAGATAAGCAATGAGTATTCAAAAAGATGAGTACAATCTTATACGCATTCATACTTATTTTAATATTATGGAACCTCTACTCATATTTGAAGTTTGGAGTACTCATCATATTCATACTTAACAAAACGTATGATATTGTTGATTTCGTCTCTCCATAACTCAACATGAAGCCGTAGTCTAGTAGATAGTGTGTTGGCTTATTAGACGTGAGGCCACAGTTCAAACCGCCAACAAAACGAAAATATGAAAAAATTCTTCGGCGATTTCCATTCAGCAGATTTCTGAGAGTAAAATAAAAATTGCCATGAAAAGTTTCTCAAGAATCTGTCGTTCGGAATCGATTTTAAACTCTAGAACCCTCCACTCATATATAAAATTAACACACACAACATAAGTGGTGTGAGAAACTAGGTCATAATCCTGACTGAAGGGTTGTATGTGCTCGTATGTATGTATAACTCAACATTTACAAGAATCACAAAATAAGTATGATTCGCGTACGAACACTAAAATACTAACTTTTTTGCTTATGTGTCTGTTTTCTTTTTTTGTAAATACAACAACAACTAAGACTGTACATTTTGATGAACGATACGAGTCACTCGAATCATTTATAAGTACTTTTCTAAAGTTATGAATCTAAATGAGTAAGCTTATGACTCAAACATATTTGGAATGGTATGAGTTTGATGTCAACGTTGTATGCACATTCATTGCAACCTGTACTTATAAATCAACATTGTAGTAAGTATTGAATGGATCAGAGTACATAAATTTCAATATTGTTGACACACTTAAATTCAAAATTTCATGAATGCTTATGAGTAGCGAAAGAACGATTCATTTCTGATCTCTTATACCGACCACATTTAGTTTGTCTAAACCAGGGTTTAAGTTGAGTGATTTTATTTATTTACAGCCATTGAAAAGTGTTAGTAATATACGCTTTTTTTATTTTAATTTCATCAACATACATGTGTAAAGCTATCTATCTTTAGCTTAATAATTTTAGATAAATAAAAATACAACAAAAAATCCATTTTTTATTAAAAGAACATAAAGCTATCCATCTTTGGCTTAATAATTAGTCCATGTTTTTTAGATAAATAAAAATAAATAGAATAAAAACCCATTTTTTATTAAAAGAAAAAAAGCGAGCATTCCAAAGCATTTCAAAAAACTTATACTATGCGACAGAATAAAAAAAATGAAATACGCCCCGCTAATGACATAGACCATATTTAACATAAAATATTTTTTGAGTGTTGTTTTGAAATAAAATGATAAAGCATCCTCCGCACACGTCTTCTCGTCGCAGGCTGATCGACAACTAAATCAAAGAACACAAGAATGCGTGTGAGTTCTCTCTGCACAATTGTGCTATGAAATGGTAAACCTTGGTCTAAACACAATTAGTACTATCCTACCCTACAACTGCAAACGACTACTTTTGCTGCTGTCACCAATTCAAGTTAATTTTAATATTTTAAGCAACTATTAGTAAATTCATAAACAAAGAAAAAAATGAAAAACATGGAAGTGTTAGCATTAAAATACATACAGTGGTGGACGCGAACATTTGGTGAGTTTATCTATGATAATTTTTACAACCATGCAATATCAATTTAGGCCTTTTCGATTTTTTAGTATACGCTGTAATGTTTAGAAAAATTACCGTTAAATGGTTTTGTTTTTAATTTTGTAAACCGATTGTATCCGTTTATCACAGTGTTATGAAAGTGACTTAAATTGGAAGTATTCGAAAGAAGATCTTTCGATTGGGTATTTTGCATTTGTGAGGAACTAGTTTTTAAAACGATAGTATATAAAATTCGCTAAGTGTTTGGCTTAATAGTAAAGAAATCCGTAAGGTAAAAAAAAAATCATCAAACCAGCATTAAGCCTATCGTGAAAATGAAGGCAATCATGACAACAGTAAGGCAAGAGCGTGAAAGTCTGGAATATATGGTCATGCCATAATCTTGCGTATAACTGAAACACGAAAAAACAGTGTTGATCCATTTGCAATAATGGCTTACACGTCCCAGTGAAAGCCATTAAATTCTATACTGAGAGATTAAATTCACGCAACAAATTCGGAAGTGTAATCTTCAGTTTAATCTAAGATTGTTCCTTAGACTTTGATTACAATAAATGCAATTGATGCAAAGA
This sequence comes from Sarcophaga variegata, assembly GCA_932273835.1. NCBI lineage: Eukaryota > Metazoa > Arthropoda > Insecta > Diptera > Sarcophagidae > Sarcophaga > Sarcophaga variegata. The sequence goes on from OW026359.1 coordinate 76,938,260, forward strand.
CTGCCGCTGTGTTAATCCAGTATCAGAGAATATCGACTAGAGATGTACACATATGTATCTACTGATCTAATATATATCCATAGAAAATGTGTTCAGCCCAAACGAAATTGTGCAAGATTGTGTACCTTGAGAAAACTGCAAGACATTTTACGGTTACCCTCATGTACGTTCCTAGACACGCAGTCATAGACTGTAACAACATTACGAATACACTTGCAGAGCCTTAGGGGAACATTGAGGGATTAGAGCCCCAATCATATGTCAGCATCAGCAAAAGTTCATTAAAGGCATACATCCTCCTGGTATGACTTCAAGCCGGACCTATTGAAGGAGAAGGATACCAAAGAACATCCGTTTAGGTTAAAGAAAGTTTATCGATTCGGATAATCAGCGTCCTTCGCAATCTAAACAAGGGATTACGCATCGAGAAATGGGAGGTGTTTCACAGGGACGAGGGTGCATTGGCCAGAACTCTATGCGCAATATTGTTAGGATGAAGGGTATAGCTTTCTTTGTGTTATGATTGGTCAAACCTGAGACCCGAGTGTTAAAGTTGTCCAAGTCACCGAACAGGAGGTTTCCGCCCAACTCTAGCACAGAAGGAGAAAGTGTCCACCATCATTACAGTAATATATGTACATACATATTTCTTTCATTCAAAATCCCTGAAACAGGGTTGCAAAAATGAATCGTATAAATTACAAGCGCTTTTATGCATATTTTATAAAACAACAAAAATTTTAATTTTTTCACAAACCAAAAGAAAAATAAAGTGATCTAGTGATTCCATATATTTCCACCAGAAAAGTGTGGATTTAAAGGCACAATAATTAAAATATTAGACGCAATATTTAGTAGATTATTCCTTAAGGTCAAGCACTTCATTACACCCATTTGGCATTGAATTTACCAGTTTTGTTTAGCGTTTTCTGTTGATATTTGTTTGAAATTTTGATACAACACAACCGTTATACCGAATGATCCCCTCAATGCTCTCTTGGAGTCATATTGGAACTTTGTGCAAGGAGTATCAAACCTGTAAACGTTTATTGGGAAGTTATCAGATGATGAAAATGAAATTAAACTTAATTCTTTCGACAATCCCTTTGTAATTAATTGTGACGTGTGCGGATACACTAAAATGAATTGCCCATGCATAAAATTAAATCGTATTATAACCTAAAATATTAATTTAGTAAGGTGGCTCACTAATTACAATCATTTTTATTTCTATTTTTTAATTAAATATTTTTTATATACATACCAGAGATCAGCAATTAGTATTAAAAAAGATGAATCGAGTAGAATCGAATCATACTCATAATTTCAGATACTTATACTCATATTTAAAGTTTGAAGTACTCATCATATTCATAGTTAATAAAACGTATGATGTTGTTGATTTTGACTCTCCACGACTCAACAATTACAAGAATCACAAAATAAGTACGAATACTAAAATACTCACTAAAAGGTTGTGTGTTTGCTCTGCTTGTTGCTCTGTCTTTTTTATTTTTTTGTAAATGCAACAATAACTAAGACTTTAAATTTTAATGAATGATATGAGTCACTCGAATCGAGTCACTTGAATCTTTCATAAGTATTATAAGTATTTTTCTAAAGTTATGAATCTGAATGAATGAGTAGGCTTATGAATCAAACATATTTCGAATGGTATGAGTTTGATGTCTACGCTGTACTCATACTCATTGCAATCTGTACTTATAAATCAACGTTGTAGTGAATACGAATGAATCAGAATACATAGTTAAATTTCAATATTGTTGACTTATGAGTGCTTCATGAGTGCTTATGAGTAGCGAGAAAACGATTCATTGCTGATCTCCAATACCAATACATATACATTTCATTTCAAATACTCATTACTCTTAAGTATTGGTTCCTTTAAGTTGCCCTAAATAGATTTCATCGCTACATAAAATGCGATTCATGTGATTATGTAGTCTGTCTTTGTATTCCTCCGCTAGTAACTGCAAAATCTCTGTAATATTTTCGGTCTCAAGATCCCTGTGCAGATGATTGATTCTAATAATAATAAGAAGCATTTACGAATAATTTCGAGGAGTCGCCGTAGTCTGGTAGGTAGTGTCAAATCCCAGGCCAGACATCAAAATGAAAATATGAAAACAAAAATATTTCTTCGGCGACTTCCTCTCAGCAGATTTCTGGCATAAACTCTGAGAGTAAATAAAATTGCCAAGAAAAGTTTCTCAAAAATTTGTCGTTCGGAGTCGACTTTAAACTGTAGGTCACGCGTCTCATGTATAAAATTAACAGACACAACATGAGTGGTGTGAGAAGCTAGGCCGTACTCCTGACTGTATTATGTATGTATGTATGTATGTATATATGTATTTACGATAATTTAAGTATTTTGTAATACACAATTATTATATTTTTATATATAATTAAAATCAATATGGAAGAAGTTTTTTTATACGAAACAAACATTACAACAAATCAATAATACTATAATTGTAAAGGAACAACTTGTCAACGTGAACACTTACATCTCCCCACTTGCCATAATACATATGTATATATCGTATAACAACTCTTGAAAAGCATTTAATTTATTCGTTTCATGGACATACAATAATAATAAGTATTTATTTAACTCCTAAATACTGTAGTCGTTAACGTCTCGAAATAGTCACTTCGGTTAGATAATTTATATAATTTGTTGTGTTCAGAAGAGCTTCGCTCACAATAGAATAGTAATTTAGGTTCAAATGAACATTTCAGTAAATGTAGACATTAATCTCAATTTAAATTGTAATCAAATGCTTATCCGGGATACAAATGTGAGCCAATTTTACGGCTTCTTAGATATTGTCTTTTCAAAATACCCCAACAGCAGCCGAAGTAGAGATAGACAAAAAAGGTCAAAAAATAAAGGAGAATAGAATCCTACAAAAATAATTTATTAAAGGATTCTTCACTGCAAATATAAGGTGATAATCCGTAGCTTGAAACATTTAATTTTTCTTTTATTTCTCAACTCATCTATAATTTTCTGCTTTGTATTGGTAGAATGTCTTGGGTCTGTATACGTACACATAACAATGTCTGACTGAATTTCAAGGATGTGTGTGTGTTGTGTAACAATACTCGCATAATGAAGTTTTAACGTTTTATGTGTCCTTCCTGTGAAAAATATCGTTACTTAAACGCCTATAACATTAATAGAAAATTGAAAAAACATTGCACAAAATTAAGTAAAAGAATTGGAATTACATATTAACTTGGCCACTCTAACAATCTAAAGAATACTCTAGTATTCTTAACTTCAGAAGACTACAGTCGGCAGACAAAACAGACTATTTAATATTTTTTTGATAGAAAAATGACTTTTGATTCAAGATTTACAATAGATGAGTACAACTCTAATTGATGTTACACATGAAGTTTTAAAACAAAAAATTTAATCCGACTCAGAATTGAAAATATTAGAAAAATTTTAAACTTTTTCTCTTTTTAAGCATCAAACCAACCGTGCATATTGAGCTTAATACGATGCCATCTATTTGGCTCCTGAAAAAATCAGTACTTTACATTTTAAATGCGCTTCTCAAACATTAGAGAGAGTTTGGATTTATACATAATTGGCCATTACAACCCTTCAGTCAGAATTACGGCCTAGCTTCTCACACCACTCATGTTGTGTGTGTTAATTTTATACATGAGTGGGAGATTTTTGAGAAACTTTTCATGGCAATTTTAATTACTCAGAGTTTTTGCCAGATATCTGCTGAGAGGAAGTCACCGAAGAAATATTTTTTCATATTTCATATTTTTATGTCTGACCTGAGGTTTGAACCGTGGCCTTACGTCTAATAAGCCAACACACTACATACTAGACAACGGCGACTGCCAAGAGTTTGGATTTATACAAAATATTATTGCGACTAAATTAAAACCGTTTACTATCGGTCGAAAGTTTGCCGAGTGTTCCTAAGTGCTTCCCAACCAATTGCACCTGACGTGCTACAGTATAGTGTTTTGGGTCCAGACTGTCCTTCGCTTCTTTTCACCTTTGTTGATGACACTGCTTTCATGAATATTAGTATTTCGACACCAATAAATTTTCCATCTCGAAAAACTGTTGTATATAAATATACATAGTTATATATATGGTATATACAAATATGTATATGGTATATATATACTACTGTATATACTATATATATATATCCCACAACACATATGTATATATATTGCAGGATTTAACTCTACTACTGGAATTTGGATAAGTAATTAAATCTTACACTTCGGGCCATTATTACAACTTGCCGCTAACTAAAGAAAGGATTTTAACGTGCAGATAAATTGTTTTTCATTATTATATTTGGACAATAAGGTAGAAGTGAGCATTAAGCTAAAGGGAGGATCATCCTATCTGTAACTTTTAAAGTTCACTTTATGTCATATTATATATTATTTTTAATATGGCAACTTCAAATATAAACAAAATGAGCATATACAACAAAAAAAAAGAATACCATCGTTAGCACTGAGTTAAGAAAAAAAAACTTGTTTAATTGAACAGTTTTATCGACATTGTTCCGGCACTGCCATATTTTTGAAAAAGTTAACTTTATTTTATCTGTAGCTTGTAATAGCGAAAATAAGTTAAAGTTGACTTTAAAGTTCAATTTAGCTAAAGTTGCATTTAATTAAACCCAACTTTAACGGCAAGTTTTAATAATGGCCCTTAAGATAGTAATGAAAACATAGGAAATTACCATTGTTCCATCTAATAACACTAATCATAGTGCATTGCATTGTTAATAAGAGGCTCGGTCTTCGAAATCTTTAATAAAGCAATTAAAATATGCAGCAAAGAAATCACAATCATAGAATCACCTCGAGAAAAAAAACGAAAGAAATCCTCTGGAGTTTCTACAATCAACAGACCTTTCGTTGGATTTCGAATGATAAATGCATTCAAGAAATGAAACTGCGGTGCAATAATACCCTTCTTCCAATTTAATATTGATATCAATTTAGATATACAAATTTTTTTCCAATAATTTGGTAATAAACCTATAAAACTGATTTTTATGGTATGTTTTTTGGCAGGCCTAGGTGTCATTTTAACAAATTTAATGCTTCATTCTCCGGGTTATAATCAAGACGTAATATGGTATTTAAAATTAAAATGAAAATGTTAGATCCGACAATAGCAATTCCAGCCTCAGAGGTAATGGAAGAATAAAAAAAATTCGATCTGTGGCGGGACCAAAAATTTAGAATACCTGTAGTATTTAATCCTAATTTATACAACTTCATTGATATTAAAGCGACAGATGATCACTAGAAGGGATTCTTAAATAATCGGACTAGGGTCGTATTACTTAAATCCAAGTAACTTTTTGTGCATTCCCTAATGCAGTTTTTCTGCAAAGCTAATCTGTTTTGCTGCAGTTTTTCGTGCTTTACCTTTTAAGAAACTGTCTGACTGTTTTCTTCTCACTCAACGCGTCTTCAATCAAAACTGACTGAACTCTTACTACTCGTTGCCTGCTTTGTCTTGCCTTTTTGTATGCCCACGTAATCAGTCTGATGAATGTTCTTGAAATCGAATGTTCGTGTGTTTGCCTCCTCGAGAGCTCTATCACGACTTCAGTGTTGTTTGTGTATTTTGTTCACGTTGCTTGTTGTTGCGTTATCGCTTACTTGTCTATCCCCTTTTCTTTCATACTGATGTTGTTGGTTTACTTGTAACAAGCTCGTTGTAAATATTTGTTTCTGTAGCTTTTGCACATTTTAATGTTAAACGATATTACACCGTTTCCATTTTCGTAACAATATTTTCAGCTTAAGAAGGAGCTGTGTTAGTCCTTACTAGACATTATAAGAGGAATGAGTTCACTGGGGGCCTACCATGTGTTTTTCACCGACATTTAGTGCATTATTCGGTTCTTGGATGTTTATTTTTTCTATCAAAATTATCAGCCATCATATAAAATTTGTTTTTGATTCTTCTTTAAATTAAAAACGACTCAAATAGAATTTCTATACAAGGAAACATTATATTTTTATTCGTAAGCCCTGATTTGTGGGAAAAGCTTTAACCTCTCAATATCTTACATTAAAAGCAATACCTCACATAAAAATTTATAATGCCTTTAATCTTTTTCTACTGATAGATGTATGGTATATGGGAGAGAGCTTTTTGTCATTCTCCTGTAGTTTTGCATCTCCAAAACTATAGCAGTGACATAAAACAAATTTTTGTCGAAATAGCGTTAAGAGCTTCACCACCAAGTTCAATAAGTTTTTACAACTAACTTTCTAAGTGAAATTTGTTTTATTTTTTGCTGATAAAGTGCATATCTTTTAGCAGCGTTTAGGTTCGAATGGCTTTAATTTAAAGTTCAAAAATCCACCTTGACAGCAGGTAAGTTTTTCTTTTGGAAAACTCATACTCCAACACAATATGTTGGATTTCCAATTTAAGCAACCGGTTTGATTACCAATATAAATACAATCAAGATGACCATGAACTGTAGAATCTATTTCCCTTTTTATTACGATAAAATTGGAAAAATACAAATACACACCCAAATAAAGTTACATTACAGAGAAATTCAAAGTTCTGCTTAAATTTATAGTAAACAAAAATACAAAACATTGTTTAATGTCATGATGTGTCGTAATGGGTGATATTTGTTGAATATTTTTTGAGTATTTCTCACGACAAACTTTCAGGGGATGAGCCCAGCCCTATTCATGCAGTCCGTCGTATTCCTTTCAGGGAGAAAGCAAATGGGGGTAGTGTGAGATAATTTCAAGTCATCAAGTATTCATTGTTATACATTTTGCATTTTATTTTTTGTTGTTGCTTGGAATTAAAATTGCTTATAGATGACTTTTTTAAAATTCACACCTTCTTTTTTATATTCTAAATTATTTTATAGGGTGGGCCATTTGTCGGTTTAAATTTGAACCATCGGTTATTTCGAATCTAGCAATACTTATGTCATTCTATCACGTCACAAAATTCAGTATATTATCTCCACTGAACGTAATAAATCGATTTACGTTTAGATTTGTTGGAGGTTTATTTCCAAAACAAAGTCATTTGGTCGGAAATTGCACGAAAATGTTGTACAAAATTTAGTCCCAGAGAAGGACAGTGCCCTATATACTCAAATTTATTGCTAAAGTTCTTGAAACTGGTGTCATTGTTGATGCACTAAGACCTGGGCGTTCTCGTACAGTGCGTACACCCGAAAATATCGAATTTGGGAAAATATATCGGTATGACGCCTTGCAAAGTTCAAGAGTTATACTATGTTCAGGTATACACTTTTATTGAGTCAATAATCGTTTTATTGCGTACAATATTTTAAGTGTTCAGGCATAATAACCGGCGTATATCAGCTGCTTATTCATTTGACAGCTGCTAAACAAAACAGCTGGTTGTTTCAACAACATTGTTTTTATTTATTTTTCTGTTTTTTCTTTGTTGTTGGGTTAATTGTAATATGCTCACTAAACACACTTATGACTGTGTTGCTTTCTAAGTTTTACTCAATATAATAACAATTTGCGTATTTATTGCGCTTTATATGAAATATTGAGCTCAATAATGACGTTTATTGCGATTTACGCAATAAAGGTGCATATCTGAACAGCGTATTAAAGCCTCTTGACCATCCGCTTCGTTTTCAATTCGGTAGATGGTCGTAAAAATGAAAATAAATAGATGAGGCTCAATTTCATCTTAGTGGGTACTTTAACCCATTAGAAGTCTCTGTACTCAACTGAGTACAGTTGTATTTTTACGTGTATCCAAGCAAAACTAAAGAAAAAAACAATCTTTGTACCGTTATTTAGTTTCACAACAACCACAATAAGAGCTCCAAAAAAAGAATTTGTATGTAGTTTCTGTTGCTTATGCAGATCTATCAGTCTGTATTGTGACGCGAATATAGTGTGTGGTTTAGTAAACTGTTTTGAAAATATTTGAAACAATACTAAAATTTGTTTAGTAATCTTGCATTATTCTTATAAAAATAATAACAACGAAACATACAGGCTTCAAAAAATACTTAAAAACAAAAAAATAAATAAAATAGAAAGGTATAAAGTTGGCTGTACTCGTTTGAGTACAATGACTGCATCCATTAGTAAGAATGTTTTATTTTTTGTTAGATTTAAAATATGAGTGGTATACGTTTTAAGGGCCAGCAGATTTTCAAGGGCTCCAAGAGGCCGTTGATAGCATTTTAGCTGATAGTGAAGATGAAAAAATTGATATGGCAATCATACCACCTAATCCGAGTGAACTAACTGCCGAAGAGGAAGGTGTTGAGGATGATATGACTTCGTCAGCCCTAACGCAAGATATTCCTGGAACAATTGATGTTTTTGTAAAGCGCAAAAATGTCGCCAACGATGTCAGTGATGATACCGATGATGAACCACTAGAGTCAAAGCGTACTCAGCTAACTTTTGCAACCCAAAGAAAACTATCTGGCACAAATGTCATCCACCGCAAAGGCCAGCAAAACTCTGAAGTTTATGACAGAGCGCAACAAATTCGTGAGGAACTAAAGAATCAAAAAAGGGTGAGAAGACTGACATGGATTTACCCAATTTGTTCCAAAACTACAATAAAAGGGGAGGGGTTGATGATTTCGATCAATCCATCTGTTTATATAGGATTGCTGTTCATGGTAGGAAGTGGTGGTGGGTAGTATTTCCATACATGCTTGATATGACAATTTATAACGTTTGGAGGCTACATGTAATGAGCAGTGAGAATCCCATGGATCAACTTTTGTTTCGCTGAAACCTTGCTCGTTATTATTTACGCCAAGGTAGACAAAACAAATCAGGGTAGTCTATGTCAATAGTTGAAGGTTTACTTCAAGATGGAGTTGGACACTATCTCGCAAAAATAGAAAAACAGTTACGGTGCGTAATTTGACATGTCCGAGTACGTTGGCAGTGCAAGAAATGCTGTAAAACACTTTGTGTCGAAAAAGAATGTTTCGAAAAATTTCATACTTAAAAAGTCGGTGTACTCATTTGAGTACACCCCTAAAGCTCGTTTCCAAAAAAAAAATTTATAATTTTTCTTTCATTTTGTGTTTTTTATGCTTCTTTTTATTAATAAATAAATCTGAAATCAAAATCTTAAAGCCGGTTTTCATATTACCTCCAATGGGTTAATAAGCAAAGTTTCTGTATTTCGGGCTTAGAAAACATAAACGTGGTCTTATAGAAGCCAATGTACCCACAACGTGCGACTGTTTGGTGTGGCTCGTGGAGCGAAGGCATCATTGCTCCATATTTCTTTGAAAATGGGGACGGCGCAACCATTATGGTCAATTGAGAAACAGATTTTTTTGTACGAACGATGTTTGGTTTCAACAGGATGTTACAACTTGCCACACATCTCATGCCACAATCGATTTATTGCGACAAACGTTTGATGGTCGTTTAATTAGCGGGAATGGTGATGTCAATTGGCCGCCGAGAAGCTGCCATGACACCGATGGACTATTATCTGCAGGGCGTTGTTAAAGAAAAGTGTTATGCCGACAAACCAGAGACATTTGAGCATTATATGGTGAAAATCGTAGTGATATTGGTTGCTTAGTGAGCTACCAGCTGAACTATTGGGCCACCTTATTAACAACCATTCTACGATTGAAGCAATGCAGACATTGGAATATTCCCTCTATAGGTTATTGTAGGTCATTTTACAAAGAATTTACCTCTATAACTCAGCTTAACTGTAAACATCTATTTTAAAATATTTGTTGGAAATCAAAGAATTTATCGGTATATACAAGGTAGTATTTATTTTTTTTTATTATATTATCTTACATACATACATTCATTTGTACATGTATGTACATGTATGTATACAGTAACAATACAATATATTTGAGTCGATTGAAAGTGGATAAATAACGTAACGAGTATCTAAAAATCAATTTCAAATACAAATGAAATACACAAAGCCATCCGGTAACAAATAAATGTTGACACACTTATACATATGTACGTGCACATATTCACAGACGTTACAGTTTCTTTATAGTTTGTTGGATAACCTTCTGAATCCGTTTATTAAAATGCTTCCATAATTTATTTTCAAAGGTACTACCACTGTAGGATTGTGTGGAATAATAAAAATACAGGAACAAATAATTGAACAGACAGGCAGAAAAGTAGACAAACAGACGCACAACAGACGCAACCAAGCCGACATACGGCACACAATTCTAGTTGGGTTTTCAAACTGTATTCGAACGATATTAAAGATAAAGTGGCATGCATAACTGATTGACAATGATGAAGGTTTTACATTCTATTCGTTTTAATTTTGTTCGTATATATTTTGGTTTCATACTTTAAGGGATTGTTAAAGTTAAATGTATTGTCGTATGTGTTGCTTTGAATTAATTTTACTAATTCAAAATTTATATTACACACATACCAGTTTACATTTTTTATATAAACATACATACATCTATGTATAGTATATTCGCATTAAATCGATTTGTGCAAATGGATCACAACCGAAACGTTCAAGTTTTTATTTACGCATTACAATACAATGGAAACAATGGAAGAATTATGTTATTGAAATTGATTACATAATTTACTTCACAGACAGCTTTTATGTTTATTTAATGGCATTCAACAGAATGAAATTTTCTTTTGTTTAAAGTTTTTAAAGAAAAAAAAAACAAAAAAAAACAAAAAACAAATAATGATAATAATTCCTTAAAAAATTTATTTTAAAGTAAAATTAATATTAAAAAGAAAACAAAAATAATAATAACAATACGTATGTACATATGTATATGTACATGTAAAATACATATGTATAATATGCTATAAATTATTTTAAATGTAGAAAATCGAAGTTTATAAGATGTAACATTGTCATCTTTAAAACTCGTGCTCTTTTAAATGCGTTTTATTTAATTGTAAATAAATTTAAATCTAAATTAGATTCGATGCTCTTTGGGCTATGTAAACTTTTTAATCAATTTATCGATTGCAAATTTAAAGAATTTTAATTCAAAATAAACTTTGTAGGTTCACCACAATAATAACACTATGCGACAAAATATAAAAAAATTAAGTACACCCGAGTAACTGCCTAGTCTAAGTTATTCAGTTAGTTGAGTAGAACTCAAAAATAGTTTTTTTATATTTCTCGAACCCTCCAAACTTGTTTTATTTGACCTTTTCACACAAAATTATTGATTACCCAAATGTGTTTGAACCAATTTAAAAAATCCAAAGTTTTTTAAAAAAGGGAAAGATCAACCTGTCAAACGGTATACATAAACATTTTGTTTAAATTTATATGTTATGAGTTTTGATGGGGTAAATTTGTCCAATATTAATTTTTTCTTATTTTTCCAAGTTTGGCCATTCCTAATTGCAAAATTATATTAAAAACTATAAAACAAGTGGTCACATTCCTAAAGCGCATTCTCTTATGAAGAGATTGACACTTTGTTTTATAAAATCGGACAAAACTTATAGTTAAAGGGTATAACAGCTGAGTCATATTTTTTATATACATATGTTTGATAAGAGAACTTTGAGTTAAAAATTTTCAAAATTTTTGATGAATCTTAAGTTTTTATCGAAAAATGTGTGCTTTTTCCGTTGGACCAACCACCAGAAGTTGGCTAATGTTTGCGCAAAGCGAAATAATAATATTTGCGAAAAACGGCAATATTAGACTACCTTTGGTAGTCGTTCAAACGTGTAAAGAGCAAATTCTCAGGTAAACGATCAAGATCCATCAAAAATTTTTGAAATGAAAGTTCATTTGATGGGACGGAATATATAAAAAGTATGCTGCTGCTATACTCTTTATATAATAACTACGGTAATTTTTGTCCAATTTTATCAAACGAAGTGTCAAACTCTTGACAAGAGAGTGGACTTTAAGAATGTCTCAACTTATTTCATATTTTTTAATTAAATTTTGCAATAATAAGAAAAAAATAATATTTTTCAAGTTTACCCTATCAAAACTCATAACATATAAGTTTGAACAAAATGTTTATGTGTACCATTTGAAAGGCTAATCTCTCCCCTTTCGAAAAAACTTTGGATTTTTAAAACAGGCTCAAACATATTTGGATAATCAATAATTTTGTGTGAAAGGTCAAAAAAATCGGTTTTTGTCAAATAAAACAAGTTTGAAGTGTTTGAGAAAAATAAACAAAGTATTTTTGAGCTCTCCTCAACCGAGTGAATAACTTAGACTATGTAGCTACTCAGGTGTATTTTCACTGTCGCACCGTGTGATAAATGATTGGTAACAATTCAATAATATCTCATATACTAGAGTATACAGTGTTGAAAAAATAACAGAAATGAGTGCTTTTTCTCAAATTTATTAAGTATGTTAGTGAAAATTAATTTCGTCAAAAAAAAAATTAAATGCAGTTTTGTTTATAAGACATTCTACATAAGAAAAAAACATTATCATTCCTCTTTTCATTTATATTTTAATACATTCTAGGACTAGCAATGTAAAAGTCATTATTTTTGGAGGAAAAAATAATAGAAACGCGTAAAAGTATTCAATTTTTAGCGGCACATCCTTAAATATTTTGTCAAAAATAAAATTTTATTTTAATATTTCGTTGCTCTACCTTTGTTTTTCACATTATCATTGCACTCATACGACTCATGGAATCAACCAATTTATTGCAAACGTCCTTGTCAGAGGATATCCACTCTTCCTGGATTTTTTCCCACAAATCGTCCGTATTTTTCGGACTGAAGTCCTCCCCAAAGGTGTTCTATTCCATAAGAAATATTTGAATAAAAACCATTCGTTTCTATTATTTTTTCCAACATTGTATAAATTCGAAAAATAAGTTTCATAGAAAAATAATTTATGCCACTAGATATGAAATAAATTCGTAATTTTTATCGAAATTTGTAAGAAGACTGAATGATGGGTCTAAAAACATGAAACTGGCATTAGTTCCTTATAGCCAATTTGATACAGCGGGTTACTGAACATTAATAAAAAATATAAAAGCCGTATGCAGACCTTATTAAACTGACTGTAAAACATAAATACAAAATTGGGTAAAAACAAATATTAAATATAGAAACTCAGCATAAATCAGATTTCTTATGCTTGTATGATTCTTACAATCTTTAATAACTAGATTTGTTAATTCATTGTAGTGAATAATTTCAATCCACTTTGAAAGTCTATTTGCTGGGCAATCATTTAAAGATTTCTAGCTACAGGAATTTGTTTTCAAGAAATTGAAAGGGAAATATGTTAATTACATTCAAAAGCTTGTATTGATGAAGAGCTGTAATTCTAAACTTTACACTTTCACGCTAAGATACTGTCAACACCGTCGAATGTAAAAAAAAATTATATTGGAGGCTTAAGTTCTTTCATATAACTCGTAGGCGATGAATGTCTTACTTACTTAATTGGTCATTACAACACTTTAGTCAAGAGTACAACTTAGCTTCTCACACCACCCATGTTGTATGTGTTTATTTTATTCATGAACGTGGGGTCTAGAGTTTAACGTCGACTTCGAACGACAGATTTGAGAAACCTTTCATGGCAATTTTATTTAACCTCAGAGTTTTTTCCAGAGGACTGCCGAGAGGGAGCTGCCGCAAGAAATATTTTTTATATTTCGTTTTGTTCGAGTGGTTGAACTACTGGCTTTCGTCTATTAACCCAATAGACTACATAATAGACTATGGCAATAAAGTGTATGATAATATTCGGCTGTTATAAAAATGATAATAAAACTTTCAAAAGTACAAACAATATTCTTATTCAAACGAAATTTATCGAACCAGTTGGACAGGTTAGGTTCTCTAGGAGGTTTTTTGTTAAAAGAATTAAATTTTACCAAATAAGAAGCATCTAGTAGAGTATATGAAGTCGACGTAGTCTAGTAGGTAGTGTGTTGGCTTATTAAACGTAAAACCAGGGTTCAAACCCCAGGTCAGACATCAAAACAAAATATGAAAAAAAAAATTTCTTCGGCGAATTACTCTCAGCAGATTTCTGGAAAAAACTCTAAAAGTAAATAAAAAATTGCCATGAAAAGTTTCTCAAAAATCTGTCTTTTGTAATGGATTTTAAACTGTAGGTCCCGCCTCTCATGTATAAAATTAATGCACACAACATAAGTGGTGTGAGTAGCTAGGTCGTGATCCTGACTGAAGGATTGTAATGTCACCAATTATGTACATATGTAGTAAAGTATGGGATTAAAACGATAAGTTTGCATAATTTCTAGTTTCAGATAAATTATTCGTCCACTATCAGATGAAATTCTGCATTTATTAGGTTCTTCTTAATCTTCTTAATCGCAAAGTGTAAACTTTTCTTTTAAAACCTACTATTTGCAAAACTTGTAAAATTATAAAATCGATAAAAATTATCACAACAACTATTATGTTTACTTTTTAAGCCTCATCTTAGTAAACATATACCGACTTACGAAGCGTTTTTTTTTCTGTTCAAATTTAGGTTACTGGTGTGGAACACACATACATATTTCTACCGACTTGTTGAAACTTTTGTTATTTTGCGTTTAAATTTTGTGTCACATTTCTATTTTAACTTTTACCCCTGCTGTTGTGGGTATTACAATTTGTCCCATATTTTCTGTGTTTTTTTTTGTTTTTTTTTCCGACATTTTGTCAAGAAATATTTTACCGCTTTACCTTTCGAATCGTCGTTGGTAGTGAAAAGTTTTCGACAACAAAATGACAATATCCGGTTGAGAGAAACACTTATAAATTACGCGTAACAAAGTTTCCTTCGAACAACCTTTCATCTGCATCTACTCGTATACCAGCAAACTGTGCGGCACATAGCCGCACACACCATACTTATAATTGTAAGCTTACAAATTGTAACGTCGCAAATGTCTAAAATTTGTTCAAAAGAATAAAAAATAAAAAAAATAAAAACGTAAGTAAAACTTTTTAAATTAACAATGTTGAATGGAAAGAAGAAGCGAAAAAAAGGTAGGAAATACGTTTATAGCTCATTCGTTCCTAAGATGTACATACATACACAGTTGGTACATACATAGTTAGTTAGTGTTGTAATTGTTGCTAGTAATGTCAGTTAAATACACAAGAAATCTAAAGAGACTCCAATTGCTATCGAAAGTAGACTAAACAGATGAAACTTTATAATGAAATGAATAATATTTTCTAAATAAACTCCTCGTGCCATATGCATTTCTCTATTTTTTCTTTCGTAATTAAAACGTGTCTAACACATCTCAAACATATTCAATATTAAGTTTTTAGCAGACGAATAATATTTTACATAAATAGCAAAAACAAAAGAAAGTATTCTTAGATTTTGCTTTCTACTATAATGTGCGCTCTACTTTAGAGGCAGGTTAAGTAATGATTCAAATTCTCGGAATTATCTAAGTAAACAACTTTTAACTGAGTTTAGATAATAAACCTAAGGAGATATCTTTAGTTACAAACAACAAAATATCCTGTTGCGGTCTGTTACAACTACTCAATAGACTTATTATGTACGTTCTTCTGACCCAAATATCAAAGGTATACACACTGTAGGCAACACTGGTAAACACCTGTTGATACAACTTTCACCATTGAAATCTAACAAAATATTTTTTTGGAATCTATTTGTTACAATATTTGAAACAAAATGTTTAACAAAATATAATAAATAATCATCAGTATATACAGTGGACAGCAAAAGTCTTAGTACGGCAATATATTTTGACAAAAAAAGGCCCCACAGGCTTAATATCTTGCACAAAGTCCCGATATGACTTCTAGAGAGTATTTAGAAGATCATTTGAAAGAACGGGTACGTAATCGCTAATGGTGCCACCAGAAAACACTAAACAAAACATTCAATTCCAAATGGGTTAAATGGAGTGCTTGACCTTAAGGGATATTCTACTAAATACAAGGGATAACATTTAACATTAAAAAATTTTTTGTTTTATAATAAAACAGAAATAAATTAATAAAATAAATATATAAACTATTAAATTTTATACAAAATTTTGGCTAAAATTAATGAAATTGGTAAAATATTGCCGTACTAAGACTTTTGCTGTCCGCTGTATGTATGTCTTTGAGAATAAACAAAGTTGGCTAGGCCTTAACTGGCAACGACGGGCAGCGGGAGCTATTTGTAGGCATATTCATCTCACATGGAGGTGATGTGAACTGTCCACCGGTATTGTACAATTTAACCCCGTTTGATCGCAGTTGTATACGGAGTGCCACATGTCACAGCGTTCCTTATAGCCAGCATATCACTGGTCAAATTCAACCTGATATAAGGGTCCAAGTAATCGAAAATTTAATATTTTGGTCTGCTCCACCCAGAGAATACGTGGCGGACATTTGAACGATGTTATTAACAGTGCAAGTCGACAGCAGGTGTAGATAGATGGAATTTATTGAGGAAACAAGAATAAGACTGTATTTAAATATTCTGAAAAATAACCTTAACTAAAGTGCGGGAGAATTAGGAATTCATAACGACTATTACTTTCAACAAAGCAATGATTCTAATGTAAAGATGAGATTTGCCCGCCATGAGTTCAGGGACCATTAATAATTCTTTTGTTGTTATTACAAAATATAAATAAATTCATTAAATAATATTGTTACGAAAATGGAAACGGTGTACATCGTTTAACATTAAAATGAGCAACATGAACTACACAAACAAATACAACGAACTTGTTACAAGTAAACGAACAACATCGGTATGAAAGAAAAGGGGATAGATAAGTACGCGAGAACACAACAACAAGCAATGTGAACAAAATACACAAACAACAATGAAGTCTCGATAGAATTCTCGCAAAAGCGAAACCACGAACGTTCAACTTCAAGAATCTTCATCAGACAGTTTACGTGAGCATATAAAAAGGCAAGACAAAGCAGGCAACGAGTAGTAAGAATACAGTCAGTCTTGTGTGAAGACGCGTTGCGTGTGAAGAAAACAGTCGTGGTTTGAAGATCGCATTTTTTAGAGATTTACCGACAGTTGTTAGTGCTTACGCGAACAGAAGTGTAAAGAAGAATAGCGAACTAGACAAATTGTTGTTGTGTCATGAGCACATAAAAATAGTGCGAACAATAAAGAATTTATCTAAAATTAAACACAAATTTATTTTTATTTTGTTTGCAATCAACGAACTCATATTTTAAACGTTTTTAAAAAAAGTAAATACGTAACAATATTAAAAACATCAATTATTTTTACGAATTTTAGGTTAACTTAATGTCAACAGCTACATACCCATGTTCTAAATTTAAAAAAACTCTTTATCTCTAAAAGTGGCTTTCATATCTCACAGAATTTTCATGATATCCTCACTAGAAGTGTTGTCTAACTACTACTATTTCAATAATAACTGCGGTAATTTTTGTTCGATTTTATCAAACGAAATGTCAGACTCTTCACAAGAGAATGCACTTTAAGAATGTCACCACTTATTTTATATTTTTTAATTAAAGTTTGCTAATATCAATGCATAAATTTAAATAATTTTAAAGAATTTCACATTTGTCGAATAATATGTATATATGTACACCGTTTTAAAGGGCCATCCTTCCCCTTTCTAAGAGAGTTTAAATTTGTGACCAGAAATTTTGTGATCAGAAATGTTTGTGTATCCAATAAATTTGTGCGTAAAGCCGAAAATAGTTCTAATCAACAAAACTCACAACCTACACTGTCATTAGCTGGGTGTATTTAATTTTTTTATTTTATTTTGTCGCATAGTGTAATTACTTTAACGTTTGTTTATGCCAGTTTTTTTCTTGTCAATAGGAAAGATTGTTTTTATGAAATATACACACTAGAATTTAAGTTTATTTAAACTAATCTTGTATATCTTTCTGCATGTTGTGGTACGTATTCTGGTACAAATTTGTTTCGATGTATTTCATGAAAATATGTAAAATATAAAAAATACTTACTATTCTTCAAGGATTAAATTTTTCATAAAAAATAATAATAACAGATTGCTGTTTATTTTTCATAATTTATAATTTCAAACATTAATTTTGTTGTTGTTGTTGTTGTTTTTTTCTGTGTATTTTCATCTTTTATTCATAAATATTCATTCGTATAATTTAATGTTATAATATTTATTTATTTTGTTTTTTTTTGTTTGTATTATTTAGTCATGAAATGTACATAGATATAGTAGATCATCATTATCATTATTATCCTTATCATCATCATCATCCCTATATTTATAATTAAATTTGTTTTTTGGTTTTTATTTATTTTGTGTTTCATCTTGAAATTTGTAATGTTTTTATACAATATTTTTTTTTTTAATAATTTATCTTGTATTGGTTGTAATGTAGTATGCTGTTCTGCCATCATATTATTTTTAAGATTTTATTATTATTATTTTGTTGTTGTTGTAGTAGTATTTCATTTTTACATACCATATATAGTATGTAAAATATATATATATATTATTAGTAATTAAAATTGATAATTTTGTTTTTATTAATAATTCTTGTTGTTGTTGTTTTGTTGTTTTTCTGTATCATTTATTAGGTATACACTAAATAGTTTATTTATTCTTATTTAATCATAATATTTTATTTATTTATTGTAATTTTGTATGCCTGTATATGTATGTATGTATGTATGTATGTATGTATATAATCTGAAATATCAATTAAAAATTAATTCCACTTAATTATACATTTTCCATATACATAAATACATTGTTGATTTGTTTCTTAATCTTTAATTTTTTCTTTTTAATTTTACGCATTTTTGTTTATTAATTTTGTAGCGAATATTATTTTCCAAATTAATTTCTCTTTTTGAGTTTTTTTTCAATTTCATACTTCATTTCATTTATGTTTTTGTAGTTGTAAAGTGTTTACAATTTGTTTTATAATCATTTAAATTTTTAATTATTCTATTACACAACAATTTAGTTTGAATTCTTAAGATTTGGTACTCGCATGTCTGTAATTGTTTATTAATGAATTAAAATTTAAAAATAAATTAAAATAAAGTTGAATATAAATTATTCTCGTCACTCGTGTTGTTGTACAACTAATGGACACGTATGTAATATTATTTTGTAATTTTTTTATTAAAATTGTCCATAATACTATACAATAGAATATTATTTTTATTCTAATTTTACATTTGTTTCATTTCTCATGACAGTTTTTGTTTTTTTTTTTTGTTCTTTATTACTGTCATCATCATTATATGAATAATTATTTAATTTTAATATTAATAGGTTTTGTTTTTTATTTTATTGTAGTGTCACAATAGTTATTATAAAATTAAATAAACGTATGAAACAAAATAGATTCGAATGAGACATGAATTAAAGCTTTTTTTCTCTTGATTTTAATTGTTAATTACTGTGTACTCGTATTTATTGATTATAATATATGTATAGTATATGGTGTAGATTTATATAAATAATTAATTTAAATGTAATTTGTTTTTAAGAAATTAATAATTTTTTTTAACTTTTAAAGGAGATATTTTTTTACAACTCTTGGTAAGGTGAATTAAAGAATTCGAAACGCATCATTTAATGGAAAACAATTTAAGAAATTTAAAAGAAATTATAAATTTAATTTTTTTAAATTAACAAAAAAAAAATTAATAAATAGAAATTTTACTGTAGACTTTCTGTGTTTGGGTACAACAAATTCAAATTATTACTTAAAAATTAAAAAGAACATTCTCAGGAAAAATAAAATAATTTTGTTTAAGTGCTAAGTATGATGGACGGCTAAATACCAAAAATTTACGTCATATTCCTTGCCGAACTTAACATCATACAAAGTGTTACCTCTCAAGTAAAATGTGCATTTGCAATGCATAGGAGCATTATAATATACCATAGACATGGACACGGTATAAACCTAACAAAAGCCAGCTTAAATTATACAATCCAGCAATTAAGATCATCCGTATTAAACTGCGTGATAATTAATAGCAGACAATAGAATTTTTGTCAATTCTAAAGTAGTGGTATGTTCAACTAACCCTAATCTTATTAACACGAGCCTTGAAGCTTATCTTGATGATCAAATCAATGTAACAAAAGACGTATCTAACATACCGCAATCAAATTTTATGACTTTTAATTTATAGGTGTTTTAGAAAATTAAAAAAAAATTAAGAATTACTAAGTATTTCCATCGGTTAGAGACCGAAGTATAAAATTGTAACGTTAACTACTGAAACGTGCCGCAGTGGCACATATAAAGTAGTTCATAGTTTTTTTAAAAGTTTCTGATTAAATATATCATTTATCATATCTTCATAAGAAAAATTCTATTTATAAAAATATTTATCTTTCATATGCAAAGCAACTTTTCATATTCAAACGCTGATTTCTCTATTTTACTTATCAAGGGTTAAAAATTTTAATTTCACTTCGATTTTCTAAGGAATGGAACTGTTTGTTACATAATTGGTTATTACAACCCTTTAGTCAGGATTACGACCTTGTTCTCACACGACTTATGTTGTGTGTGTTAATTTTATCCCTGAGTGGTGGGACCTACAGTTTAAAGTCGACTCCGAACGACATATTTTTCAGCAACTTTTCATGGCAATTTTATTTACTCACAGAGTTTTTACCAGATATCTGCTGATAGGTAGTCGACGAAGAAATAGTTTTTCATATTTCGTTTAGTTGGAGATGCCTGACCTGGGGTTTGAACTGAGGTCTCACGTCTAAGACCACGGCGACGTAAAACATTTTGCGTAAGAAGAAACACGTATTTTTTATATGTGCCTTAGAGGATCATATTAGTAAGAATTGTTACGTTTTTATGCCAGTAAGAATAGGGTTAAACATGGTATATTTCAAAGAAGATTAAAATTAATTTCAACTTTTTTTCGATTTTTAATCATACTAAAAATCATTAGCTCTTTACAATGTCACCACTCACATTGCCGTCAAACGACAATTGTAAGATTTCTGTTTTTTAAATTTATTTTTAATCTGTTACTATTGTCAAATAAATGAATAATTTTCCGCAAATTCTGTATTCCATCAAATGATACATTTCCAACGGCCCATATTTGTAATTCGAAATAAACACACCTCATTTTGAAATAGTTTATAAAAAACACTCAGCTTTCTTTTAAAGTTCCATTCATACAATTTCATCTTTTATTTAAACATATTCAATCGACACTAATACATACATAGGCCATATTCTTAAGTATTCCTTCTTTGCTGATAAACTTTAAAACTTAAAATACATTTTTCAATTTAAATAATTTATGATGATTTATCTTTTAACAAATTGGGTTTGTTTAATTATAAACATATAGTATATGTATGTATGTATGTATGTATGTAGATGTGTAAATATTTATTCTATAATATAAATATAATAATAATTTGTATATGAATTTACAAATTATATTTTTTGTTTTTTTTTTTTTGTTCAAGTCAATGATATGGTGATGATTTAATTATTTTTTTTACCTTTTTTTGTTGTTGTTTTTATATATCTCAGTTTTCAACGTACAAATAAAATACAAGACACAATACAATATAACATTAAAATAAAATATATTCTTTTTTTTTTTTGGTTGTTTTATTTTATAATATTTTATTCCTTTTTTAGGTTTTTGTGTTTTTTGTGTTTTTTTCTCGAACAGAAAATTTTCATTAAAATAACATTAAACATGTTCGTAAGTGAGTGTTTGAATTTGTGTTACAATTTGATGAATGTGATGTAATGTTATGTGTGTTTCGTGCAAATTCTCTGTTGGTTGGTTGGTTGTTTATTTAAAATGTTAACAAAATATTGTATGTAATCTGCATGTGTTGGTTGTTGTGTGTTTACACTGTGTTTAATTTTACGTTTACGTTTCTTTATATGTATGTATCATGTTAATTATTTTCATATACTCGTATGTATGTTACGTACATACACATTCAGTATACGTATATATTTATGAATGTATGTATACATATTGTGTGTGATTGTATTAATACATCGTATTAGTAATCATCATAATAATAACACAGTAAAATTACAACATTTATGATATGTTTTGCGTATTGCTATGACACTTAATAATTCTTCATTTTTATCATCTTCTTTTTCCATTTTTGTTTCGTTCATGTTATTTTCTTTTGTTTTATTTCATTTGTTTTTGTATTATTTTATTTTTATTTCGCATTATTTGAATATTACTCCCTTGTTTTAATGTGAGTGTTAGGTTTGTTTAGAATGAAAGTGTGTGTTGTAAGATGTTTAAATACCAAACATTTGTTATGAATTTATGGGTCGAATAAGACTTAAGAATTTTAAATTTCAGAAGAGCTTGGTAAAACAATTAATTGCACACATGCAGAAAAAACATTAAGTAAAGAAAAAACCCATCTGCTGTAAGTCTAATATTTGATTTCTTTTAATTTAGTTAAAAAGCTAAAAAAATTTAATTTGCACGGCTATGATTATAGAGATGTTGAATTACATGTGCTTAATTAATTCATGTGTGGCAAAAATAATTTATTAATGCAACAACTAAAATTCTAAAATTTCGAAATAACAAAATACATTTGGCCAATTCACACGACTGTGTATCGTGTATGTTGTATTGAATACACTTTTTGTTTGTGAACGCTCAATGCTATGCTATATTGTGTATTGAAGAAGAAAACCAGTATTTATAATTCTTTAAGCAACAAAATGAAAAATATTACGGAAAAAAGTAAATTAATTAATTATCTCTGCGAACAATTATAATTTTGATATGTTAATTGTTGACTCAAGTTACATAGAAAATATTTTATATTTTTATTTTTCTTCTTGATTACTGGCATTCACATAAGTTGATAGCACGCAACCAATACAACTTCCGAAAACAATTGAAAAAAATATGTATAAGATTTTTATATGAAAATTATCAACAACAAGCATACACTGTTGTATATTCATCCAACAATACAATACATACAACGATACAAGGGCTTGTGTGAATTGCCCAATTGTTATTACTAAAGATGTGGAACATAATAACGAGCCTACCGTTGCAAAATTTGTGTGAAATTTATTATTTTAAAATTTAGAACATTATGTTGTTTTTGTTAAATCTTATTTACGTAGTTGGTCAACTTAAAAAAAATCCCTATTAAAAATCATATTCTTTATTGAAAATGATTGAAAATTTTGAATTCTTATGAAGGTTCTTACAACTGGTGGCCGTATTAAACTTTGCATTTTGTGAATTGGGCCCATAATTGTTTGTTATATTATTACGAAAATATAAGAGAAAGACTGAAATATTAAAAAGAAATTCGGGCCGATAGCCTCGGTTGCTAGTGCCTTTAGCTAGATATTTATAACTAGTATTATAAGGTAAAAATAATAATAAAAAATAATTAGAAATTTGAATATAGTAGAATATAAGATGAGAATAAAATTGTCATTGGGTTCATGAGAAAGTCTTCAGTTTGCATGGTTACAGGATATGGTATATATGCGTGTAAATATTTTTTTAAGGTAAATTATATATGAAAATGAAATGTAAAATGTTCTTGATTTTGTATTTGTTTCATACTCTCTCTAACCTTTTTTTTTTGATACTCTACTTTGTTTTATTCATTTTGTTTGGTTTTGTAAAAAATATTTATAAATTGGATTTTACTTTGTTTTTTTTTTTCTTAAAAATTATCATATATTCATATACATATATGTATATTATTTTATGTTTTTTTATTTTTTTATATTTGTTAATAATTTTTGTTTGTTAAATTTACTGTATAAATATTTATAAATGTAAATTTCTAAATTGTAAATGTATAAATTAGATTTTATTTTTGTTTTTTCTTTTTATATAATTTTTTTTATTTAATTTTTAATATTTAAATATATCTTTTTGTTATTTTTGTTTTTAATATTTTAGTTAATAATAGACAGCGTAGCATAGGAAGACGTCAATACCTGCATAAGACATTTTAGCCATATTTTTTTGTTTAATTTTTTTATTTTGTTTTTATTTTATTTTTATGTGTTAGTATTGTATGTTAATGTGGTTTGTTTTTGTATTCATTTTTGTCTTAAACATTTTTCTTCTAAATATTCTTTTCCTAATTAAGAGATAACCAAAGAAGAGTCATATATTTTAATTTGTTTTTTTCAAAATTAATGTAAATTTGTAAAAAAATGTTTTTTTTTTCAATCAAATACAGTGAAACTAATAAATCGTAATTATTTTATTTGTTTTTGTTTTTTCGTTTTATTATTGAGATTTGTCCGTGTAATCAAAACTATGGCTGTTATTTTGTTATCAACTTTAATACGGTTGTTTTCAAAAATGTAAATTGTTACAACCATACATACTTTTTGGAATTGTAATTACTTGATTTTGTTCATTTTATTTAATTATTTTTGTTTTCTTTTGTTGGTTTTGTTATAAAAAAAAACAGTAAATTGTATTTTGTTTTATAATTAATTTTAGGAAAATAATTTCTTTTATTTTTTTGCGTTTTTCTTGCAGGCTTATTTTTAAAATCTACTTAAAATAAGTTTTTGTTTTAAATATTTTTTATTTAATTTAATTTATTTAGAATTTTATTTTTAGTTTAACATTTAATACTTACTTACATCATTGCAATAAATGTTTTTTCTTATTTATTTATGTTTTTTTTTTATGTTACGTTACTTACATACATCAATATAAATATTGAAGCAGCACATACATACATGAAATTTTTGCTTCGGTTTTTATTTCGTAGATATTTTTTTTTATTTATTTTTGAATTTTTCTTTTTCTTTTTATTACTCTTTAGACTTGAATTATTTCATTTTTAATAGACATATAAAGCATTTTGAAAATATATGTATTATTTCTCAATTATTTCTTAATTTTTTCTTGGTTTTTGTTTTGTTTTTTGTTTGATAGTTTGTAAGTTGAATTAATATTTGTATTTATTCCCTTTGGTTTAATTTTTTTTTTAACTTTTACTGAAATTTTCATAAGTTTGTCTATTTTTGTTATACATTTTTACAAACACATTTCATTCATTCATTGACATTTCCGTTTTATTCATCAGTTGTTGTTATTCTATCTAAACTTAGAATCCTACTTATAGCCTTACCTTTATGTACAACAATTGAACTAATTGAACTTTAAGTAAATAATAAAACATGAAATAAAAATTTAAAAATAAAAATAATAATAATTAACCAATATTTTAGGAATTTTAAAAACATAATCTTATAACAAGGAAGTTGAATATTTGTTGAGTAATAATTCTATACTACGTACTTTTTCTATTTGTATCTGCGAAGGCCATATCGTATTTTTTTATACTTATTATTTTAATAACGAAAATATTTTCAATGAGTGCAAGCTATTGTGATATGAATACAATCCTCATTGTTTGACCGAAATGAGCTCTATTAATGAAAGTTATTCAAGAACATATTTTATATGAACAATTTTTGATGTAAACATTGTCGAAAGATATCATTTGTTTAATAATATTGTATTATTAATAATATTTTAATAAAACGTTTACAATTCTGATTAAAAATTCTTCATGTAAAGTTGTGTTTTTTCACGTTATATTCCAAAACTCATCTAAAATTAAACGTTGGATTCAAAAAAACAGACAATCGGCGATCTAAATAGTACATTCAGTCCCACAACAGACAGAGTTGCTTTTCTGACAGAATTTCCAAAAAGAATATGTATATATTTATCTGATATTTTATTAATTTAGGAAATTCAACCACTTGTATACCGTTTATAAAAAAAAAAATACAATTTTATAGCAAAAGTGCCAATGAAAAGTTATTAGTGCTCGTTTTTAATTTTTAGTTTAGTTCCACTCATAAATCTTATATTTTAAAACTAATCAGTGCATCGGACTGCCACAATAAAGATAATGGAATTTACCTTTTAGAGATTGTATTCAATCAAATTGTTTGAATTCAAATTTGAGGATAATTAATACTCTACAATGTGTAGGTATAAGGTGTGAGCAATTTGAAATTTATAGCGGAATAATGAATTATAGAGAGTATTAAAGTATTCCAAAGAACAAATTCACCAGATTTCTAAATTTTATCCCATACCAATCCTAATATGTATGCCATCTATTATATTCAGGGCTCGTGTTGGCGGTTTGAGCAAAATTTTCTTTTCTGGAAGAGCTCTGTTGGTAAGGCAGAAGTTCTGTTGGTATTTTTATAATAATTGAAGGCTAATCTTTAACTATCAAGATTGGTATACAGTTCATTATCTAACACATTGGTTAAAAAAATTTTGCGCGATAAATATTAGTTTAAATTGTGGTTTAGAGTCTAATATAATCACACTTAAGATTTTCGTAATTTTTTAACATTGAAACTTGCAAACTTTTAAATTTTAAATTATATTGTTCGACATAGAATACCGAGACTTTATAAAGTTGAGATTATCAAAATGTATGTACATACGACCACATACGAATAAATTACAGTTTCCTTCAATTTACTGGTGGACTTACCGGTAAATGAAGGAGAGCCTGAACTAATAGATAAATGACAGAAAGAAGCAATGTTGATGATTTTGATTTTGGCATAGTATATTTTATATTCCACTCATCTGCAACAATGAAATCTTCGGACCTCTACTAATTTTTTTATTTACAAATACCCCATTTATTGGATTTGAATCTACGGTCTAGGTGGTGATAAAAAAAATTTTCCCCAGTCGGGATGAGTGATAATTATTCGTGAAGGTATCGACAATGCAATTATATTGTATTTTAAAATATTTAAATAATAAAATTTGACGAATATTACTTCTACAAACTACATTTGGCCATTGCACCCCACACTACCCCTAAATCAAGCACTTTAACAGCAACGCAGAGTTTTCACTCCGTCACACAATTGCAAAAATGTTAAATCCTATCAAAAAACGATAGCCCTTTTATATTAAGTCTGTTTTAGTATAATTTAATATTAACATACATATGTATATAGACCGCATCGCTTTGGAGTTTAGAAATACTAGAGGTTTTAGAAAAAAATTATTTTTGTTATTATATGTATGTATGTATGTATATCAAGTATAGAAAAGTGGTGGAAAACATGTTGGTTTTTTTTTTTAGTTAAAAATATAATTTTTGAATATTAATCCAGCTGGTAGTAACTTTTTATATCTTCAGTATAAATAACCCATACAATTTAATTTTAATGCAACTCTGTGGGGTTGTTATTATAAACTCAAACTAAAATACTTTATTGAATATATGTATTTATAAAAAAATATAGAAGAATTTTTTAAAGCATTTAAATATGCGCATTGGGCATTGTCATTTAATGCCGAAGTCAGCTGTGTATAAAAAGAATTTTTTCAAAATAAGTGCCTATACAGTCAACGTTGTTCTGGATTCACACACATCACATCAAGTCTGCTTACTCAATTTTGTTCAACTCTCTTTCTATTGAATGTATGAAAAAGAAAGAAAGAAAAGAAAAGGAATAAACTTGACATTACGGACAAGTCTGAAGCATTTTCCATTAAAATTCAAGTCTTGACGGGTCAGGCTTAACGTCTGTGAAAGCCGACTGAAAACAGTTGTTTTCGTTTTTCAATAAAGAAAAATCATTTTAACTTATTAGGGAATTATAAATTAACAAAAGTGAATACATTTTTCATTTATAACTCTTATAATAATTTTAAATTCAAGTTAGATACAAATTTAAATGTTATCTAAAATCTTTTAACTTTGAAGGCCGAACGCTTTAAACGTTACATTCTGAAGTTTTTGCAGAAATTCAGATGCATACCAGGTTTATATTGCATTTATGACGTACAAAATATTAAATTTTCGTATTCAAAACTATAAATAATCTTTTTTTTTTTTGATTTCTTACTTCATTAGTTTCACCACAACACTTTTTTGTTTGTTTTAAATTGTCAAATTTAAATGGAATTATAGGAAAACGAGAAAAATAGTTTCAAAGTTTTTTTTTTATATATTTGGGGAACGCTTACTGTAGAAATGCTTATGAATTTTTTTGTATTGCAATGTACAAAACAGTGTAAAAGCAAATTTTAGCTAAGATTGAAAAGAAGCGTGAATAAAAATGTGGTTTTCCATCGTACAATATGAACATTAAACAAATGCTAATTTGTTGTACAATATTAGAGGTGTTTGAGATAAGGAAATCGTTACAAATATTTGTATTTATGATTAGTTTTTGTATTAAAAAATCTTGTAGACTTACAAAGATGTTCGGTTGAAGGACTGTTACTGACACATAAAGATGAATTTCACATCTATTTAGAATGAAAACTAAATAAGCACGTAGGGTAAGGCATAGAAATATTGTAGAGTTTACATAGTAAGCAGGTAAGTAAAGAATAAAAAAAATTAAAAATAATATTAAATAAAACATTGCATATTATAATGAAAACAAATCTAAAAATAAAATCACTATTCTGCCTGCATTTAAGGGAATACATATATACGTGTATAGTGAAATAACGAAAAACATAATACAATAATAAAATTATTTATTTTGTATACTTAAGTTATTATGCTAAGGAAATAAGAATAATTTTTAAATATTTTTTAAATGAAATTGTTATTGTTTTTATTATTTTAAATTATTTTCTATGCATACGTGTATGTATGTATATATCCTATTTGTTTATACATATGTATGTAATGTATGCAATTTACAAGTACTTAATTTTATTAAAAATTTAGTTCGTATAAAAAATAAATATGAATCAATAGTGTTTTGTTGGATAAATCTAAGAAAATACAATTTTACAAATACAATATATGATATACATATGTATGTGTATATGTGTATGTATATGTTATTCATGTTTCTCATATTCTTCTTTTACACATTTTATATCCGGTCTCATTGTACATTCCCTAGACGATTTCTTTTTTTTTCTTATATTTTAACATTTACATTTAAATTGTTTCTATCATTTGCCTAGAAATATGGTGAATTCTCTATACCTATTGTATGTTGTAAAATTATTGATTTTTATACATATATAAGAAAAATAAAATAAATAAATAAATAAAAAGAAAATTAAATAAAGATTAAGTTTCGAAAATGAAATGCAACAAGTTGCGGGAAATACTTTTTTTTTTGGTTTATTGTTTCGTATAATAATTTCGTATATTTAATTGGTTTTTCAGTTTAGTAACGACTTTAACATTGATTGTTTTTATAAGCTTCTTAGTTTTTAGGAATTATTATTCGTATATTTTTAAATTATTTTATTTTGTTTTTTTTTTTTTCATTTAATTTTACTTTCCGTACAACAATTTTCCCAAAGTTGAATAAATGAGGCCAGATTATAAGAAATGGAATGGAAGTATTTGTTTTTTTTTCTTTTTTCTTTCATTACTATATTTTAATTTCTTCTTCAAACAATAATTTTATGATTTGTTGTTTTTAGAAAACTTTCTATTTTCTAATTTTTTTCTGATTTATTTTGTAAAAAAATCTCAAATTCCCTACATTAAAATTTTTGACTTGTTTTTGTTTTTTGGTTTTGGTTTGTTATTTATTTTTATTATTAAACATTCACCTCTATATGTACAGCCAATTTTTACAAAAAATTTTTTTAGTTTCTTTGTTCACTACATTTTTTTGCTTTGTTCATAATAAAAAAAGAAAATTATTGTTTTATTTCATTGATATTCCGGCAAATTTCAATTGTGGTTTTCACCAGAATTCTTAGTTCAAGGTTTTTGTATTGTATTTGTATTCCAGTATTTCCTCTAGTTTTAGTAACTGTTTGTACAAATTATTGAATTTAATTGTCAAATGCCACCCCACAAAAAAAAAGTGAAACAATCCAATCATTAAGAACTTTATAAGAAAAAGTGTTCCACTTTCAATTGTTATGCATAATTTGTGACAAAAATTTTTTTTGAATTTAATTATCAAATGCCCCCCAAAAAAATCTAAAAATCCAATCACTAAGAACTTTATAAGAGAATGTATTCCTCTTTCAATTGTTATGCATAATTTGCAACAGAAAAATGACATTTAAAGCTACAGTCCACAGAGTATTCTGTACTGCAACATTGTTAGATTCATGGTTCTTATTAGGACAAACTACAACAATAAATATAAAGAAAATAATAATATAAATCGACAAATACATATACTCGTATAGTGAATCATACTCAATGTTATGATTACAGTAACGGTATGATACTTTTTTGGTGTAACTTCGGCTCTCAGTATATTAACGCTAACAGCCTAGTAAGTTTTGTAATTTGCACTTACGAGTATGTGTGTAACATGTAACTCGGAAAACATTTTCATATGTTTGTTTAGAGACAAAAACGAACAGTTGCTGACATAATTTTGTTGAAACGAATTAAAGCATTACTCGATAATTTATGCACCATAAACAAAGGAATCGGCACTAATCTTTAAAAGTCTATTTCTATAAATTGTTTAAAAAAGACATGTTAAGTAATTCATTCGGTACTGTTTAAATAGGAAAATGTTGAGAGGAAAAATTAAAGATTGTATTGTATTATATAGTCTTGCCTTTTGTTAGGTAATAATAAAAAATGGAAGTCAAATACAGCAATCAAACACAGTGCGACAGTCAAAATACACCCAGCTAATGACATAGTGTAGGTTGTGAGTTTTATTGATTAGAACTCAAAAATATTTTTTTTATATTTCTCGAACCCTCGAAACTTGTTTTATTTGACAAAAACGGTATTTTTGATCTTTTCACACAAAATTATTGTTTACCCAAATATTTTTCAAACTATTTTCAAAATCCAAATTTTTTCGAAAAGGCGACAGATGAGCCATTAAAATGGTATACATAGACATATGTTTCAAACTTACATGAAATGAGTTTTAATCGGGTAAACATGGAAAATATTGTTTTCTAATTTTTTCACGTTTAACTATTCTTAATTGCAAAACTTAATTAAAAAATCTAAAATAAGTGATGACATTCTGAAAGTGCATTATCTTGTGAACTGCGTTTGATAAAAGCGGACAAAAATTATCGTAGTTTTTATTGAAATAGTATAACAGTCTTGTTATATTTTTTGTATATGTCACCTTATCAAAAGAACTTTTAGTTCAAAAGTTTTGATGGATCTTGATTGTTTATCGTAAATTGTGTCAATTTCACGTTTGCACGACTACCAATTCTGGTGAAAATTTTTTAAACTAAAAGTTCATTTGAAAAAATATATGTACATACATATATACTTTTGAAAAATATAACTCGACTGTTAGACCCTTTAAATGATAACTACGGTAATTTTTGTCCGGTTTGGTCAAACGAAGTGTCAATCTCTTCACAAGATAATGCATTTTCAGAATGTCATCACTTATTTCATATTTTTTAATTAAAGTTTCCTACAATGAACGGATAAACTTGAAAAAATATGAAAAAATTCGCATTTGTCAAGTTTACCTCATCAAACCTCATAGCATATTAAGCCAAATAATATATACATACATATGTATATGTATATTATATATTGTTTTAAAGGCCCGTTCTTCTCCTTTCTAAGAAAGTTTAAATATGTGACATTGGTTCAGAAATGTTTGTGTAATCAATAAATTTGTGAGTAAAGTACAAAAACAGTTTTTGGCAAATAAAACAAGTTTGGAGGGTTCAAGAAATATAAAAAAAAATATTTTTGAGTTCTACTCAACAAAACTCACAACTTACTTGTCATTATGTCAAATTGGGATTAAATGAAAAGAAATTTATTACAAATAATTCATTTAAGGAAACATATGTATAAGCGATATTAGGCTCCTGAACTTTCGTAATTATAGTAGTATGTTTTACACAAATTTCTCTATCAATTTGGTAAAAAACGGTCTCGAATTACATATTCAGAGCGTTCAACTATGCCTACAACAATTTCAATAAAAAGTGAAAGAATTTAAGTTTTTTCTGTAAAATTTTTAATTATTACATCAGCATTCTTTCAAAAAGAATGAAGTAGTTTGTCGACATCATTTTCTGTGGTAATTTGAAAATAAAAACTTTAAGTCACATGCGCGTATGGTATTGTATTATAAATCTCGTAGTATCCAAAAAATATAGAATAAATCATAAAAATTCATCCGTATGTTTGGTATTCGATTCGACTATTAATTTTCTTTAAACTTCACTCTTAGTTAACATTAAATTTATGAAGCATTGAAGGCATAACAAATACAAACACTTTAGTATTTAAGAAATTTTTATTTCTTTTTTTCATTTTATTTGTATTATAAAGTTCAAAATGCTGTGTGTGTTTCTTTAATTACTCTTTGCTTAAGGACACTCATATATAAACTGAATTTTTAGTTGTTTTCTTATTTATTTCTTGCTTTTTGTTTATAGAATAATTTGCTAAAAGTTGTTAATTTTTCCTTTAACCATTCGGTGGGTTTGTATCTCTTCTTAATTATTTCTACAAAAAGAAAATCCATTGTTTTTAAATGGGGAGTTTTTTAAACCTTTTTTCCTAAACCCACCATCATTTAAATCCTTTTTCTTTTCATTTTGGCTTAATATGTGTTGTGTTGTGCATGTGTATAGTATAATATTAAATAATTTAATTATTCTTTGTATTTATGTATTTGTATATGTATTTATCATATCATCATTCCTAGTCAATGTCTAAGTAGCTTTTTTTTTGCACTTTCTTCTTTTCTTCTATTCTATTTGGTTTTGCACCTTGTTTTTCTTTTTTTTTTGTTTGTTCGTTTCCAATCCTTTAATGCTGATGTTTTAATATTCGCCAGAAAACAAAGATAATCGCAAATATATGCAACCATAAATTATGGGCCTTTGTGATGCGATTGTACGATGCCAATGACGTCGCCGACGATGGTGTTACACCATTGCCAAGAGCTGCCATACCAATGGTTGGTGTTGTTGTAGATATTGTTGTTGTCTCTGTGCGACCCACTTCGACTGAAATAATGTAAAATGAGGAGAGAACAATATTAAAATCAAAAAATACAGAAAAAGTATAAAAACTTGATTAAAAAGCATGTCTTATCGTATAAATATGGCACAGAATAATAAATACTCGCAAAATAGAGTAATGAATTGCTGATAATATAAATACATTATGATATAATAAATACATCTTTCTATGTGAAAAAAAAAAACAATTTAATCTTTCTAAACTGTCTAGATTAAGGGTTTAAATGTGTCTAACAGTAGGCGTTTAGACGTAAACGTTATTCCTTAAATGGGCAGTCACCAACATTCAAACAACAATTTAGTTGACGACGATGAAAGCTTACGTCTATGTACTTATATTAAACTGTTCACCAAACAAACATTTGTTATGACCAGGCAGTCTCAAAGCCTAGCTATCATATCCACCTTAGTAAATATTTACTTGCTTGATATTCCCTGACTAATGAAGTCTCAAATAACATAAAGGGGCGTTTAGTCTTCATATGATTTTTAGATACGCTAACACTAAGATCCGCACATATACATACATATATCTGAGATCCGCACAATGAGAATATAAATGTTTTAGTTCACTGATTTTCAGATATGATACTAAATGTGGCCAATATGAAACAAGCAAAGGTAAATTCTGTCGAATTAAAAAAGTCCACGTTAATAGGAAGTCGCCGTGGTCTAGTAAGAAGTGTGTTGGCTTATTAGACGTGAGGCCTCAGTTTAAACCACAGGTCAGACATCAAAACGAAGTATGTAAAAATATTTCTTCGGCGACTTCCTCTCAGCAGATTTCTGGCAAAAACGCTGAGAGCAAATAAAATTGCCATGAAAAGTTTCTCAAAAATCTGTCGTTCGGAGTCGACTTTAAACTGGAGGTCCGGCCACTCATGTAAAATTGTCGCACACAACAAAAGTGGTGTGAGAAACTAGGCCGTAATCTAGACTGAAGGGTTGTAGAGTTTTTCTCTCGTGGTATTGGTTTTGAAATTTTCCAGTATCACATGGAAACACTACTTACTAGACTACGGCGACTTCAATTAATGCAATTGCCTGACTTAATATTTATGGTGAGCGCTGAAATATATGCGGAGATTAAAATTTGGAAAAAATAATAATGTTCTCCGAAAATAAATCAAGTGATGGGTCAGTATTTAATCAATTTTAACTGGTTACGTTAAATTTGATGACCTTTGAAATTTCCTGACGGTTAGTAAGCCAGTAATTTTGTTATAAACTAGAAACGACTTTGAAACAGTCGACCTTTAGCTGTAATACTTTAAAATTGTCAAAATTAAGTTTCTCGGTATTGTAATGAACGTGATGAAAAATGTCATAAAAACTTTCTCTTTCTCTTCTCCTGTAACTCATATTCCCAGTTAACAAAAAAAAGAAGAAAAGGTTTATTCGAATTTATTATAAATATCGATATTATTTTTCTGTAATCGAAAATTTAGGAGACGACTAGTGATAATATTGCAATATTATTGTGTAAGATCTTATCATCGGTTGCATACTAAATGATAGTAACGTATTGACCTGCTGTAAACCGAGGATCTACTTACATATGTAATCATATAATATAAAGAAAATTTTTAATCTCATTTGATGGTACATCGGTTGCTATTTATTACGACTGCAGCTAGAGAACGATTAAAATTTTAAATGAAGACTTCAGTCGAAAATACCTTTCCCAGCAGTAGTTTGATGTATAGGAATAGTTTTATTATTAATAACATTAGCATAAGCCAACTATTGGGCTATTGACAGTGGGTTCATGTCATATTACGATCCTGTGTTATTCTTTTGTACCATAAGTTTTCGTAATTATACTCTTGGTAGTTAACGTATTGGTCGGACCGCTTAAGTATTAACACCTTATAGGATTATACAATCTACGTATCGATGTAATATATGTACATATCATACATACAGTGAGTGTCAAAAAAAAAACTGTACACTAGCGATAACATTCCAACAATCACCAAACTCATATTTTACCACTTAAGGAGAGTGCCCAATTTTAAAAACTGGCAATGAAACAATTTTAAAATAAAAATAACTGTAATTTATTAGTGTATATTTTTTTAATGTACAATTTCTTTTGACGCTCACTGTACATACATAATTGGTCATTACAACCCTTCATACCGGATTACGACCTAGCTTCTGACACCACTTATGTTGCGTGTGTTAATTTTATACACGAATGGCAAATTTATTTTCTCTCAGAGCTTTTGTCAGAAATCCGCTGGAAGTCGAAATATGGAGAAATATTTTATCACATTTCGTTTTATTGGAGAGGTCTGACCTGGGATTTGAACCGAGACCTCATGTCTAATAAGCCAATACACTACCTACTAGGCTACGACGACTATCACATATCATACATTATATATTTAATTCAAGGTTTTAGTATTTTTTACTTGATATCTGTGGCCCCTTTTTAGTTTATACAAATATGAGCACCTCTAATTAGGGCATGTCGACCCTTAGTTGTTTTAAACTGATAAACTTTCTTTATTTTTCATAGACAATAACGATTGTCCCGTATTGTTTCTTAACATACACTTGAATATTTTCTTCATCAATATTGCCACGTTTTATTGTAATGCCAAATACTTTCTCTGATTGTGTCATCATATTAATATGTTTATTAGTGCATTTGAATTTTTTTCTTAAGACAAGAGGTGATTCGGAAAGTCGAATTTCAATTTTATTCTGACAAGCAGCGTTTTTGCCTTTGAGTACATTAAGAATGGCGGGGCATTAGCGATGACTTTGGGTTTCGTAGCCATTTGAATAAAACTTAGTTTTGGATAGTATTTGTTCGAAATCCTCGTTCAAAATTAATGTCTTCGCACCTAAATTTCAGTAGGATTTAATTACCGGTTTTACGCTTAAATAGCTCCTTTCAGAGCGTTCGAACATTTTTTTATAGCATATCGGCGATTAGTTCCATTTCCTTTCTTGAGTGATTTATTTGATCTCATAAACTAGTAAACGATAGTATACTGGGTTTTTTTCTAAATTATTGTCTTTTATTTTTCTTCTTTTTTTTTTAAATAAATATTCATTCCAATATTCAACCATTCTTCAAGAATCGTAAAGTGAATGAAAAATACTTTTGATACTTGGAATACGTGGAACATTTTCTAAAGAATTGTACTAAAAGCCGTTATTCAGTTTAGTAGTTTTGAAATTTTGTTCAAAAACCAATTAGTTAGTTAAAGAAAAATTGTACTTAAAAAATTTATTGCATCAAATGACGCTTTCATAGCTAACGGCTATTTAGTCGAACCAGAAAAAGGGAAAAGAAATACTCACCTTTAATGGAATATGTCTTATAATCGGCGAACTGTTCGCCAGGTCCTACAGCTGATGGAATTGTGGCCAGACACGTTAGTTCCATGCGACCATTCTGTCCAACATGCTGTTCTGACAGTTCGATATTCAGTTGGCTCACCGAAAACATGCCCTTCTCCTGTTGGGCTTCAGTTACAGCTGCTGCTGCAGCAGCTACACCACTACCACCACCAGGATGCGACAATGGTCTACCGTAACTCGCAGCAAATGTATTCATGGGGCCGGCATTTGGGGGAATACCAAGCTCGTTATTTATATTGGGTGTCTGTGGACCAAAACCTCCACTGTTCAAAGTACTACGTATGATGCCCAAAGCGTTTTCATTGATGTGACGATATTTACGACTCGAAGAATTCCTGCAAATAAACACACAGGAATATAAAAAGAAAAATTGGTTTTAAATACAACAATAAACTTTATTCGTACGTAAAATAAATTTTCTCAAAAGAAAACAAACTGTTGTTTCGCTATAAAAAAGAAAAATGAAATGACAATGGAAGTGGAAATGGAAACAATCGAGCCACTTTAATCCACGGTTTACGTCTCTACGCATTCAAGTCCACAATAAAGAAATATTTTACGATTCTCACACGTGAACGTATTTCCTATCTTCGCAGATTGGGTATGAGGGAGTATGCTCATGTTCAATCGACGTAGCATAACGACACGTACCAATTCCAGCTAAAGTGTTGGTGAACCTTACAAGAGAGCATAAGTGCGCACAAAAAAATTTAAGAGAAGAGACACTTAAATTTGTTTGTTGAATTGTTAATGGCACATAAAAATTGTCATTTAACTGAAATAAAATAAGAATAAAAAAGAGTGTGTGTGTATGGCAATATGTCCATCGACAATTGCAGGACCCCATCCATACTCATTCTCATATTGCCACTGTATTGACAGCAGATGCTCTCACTTGTTGCCGAAGTTGTTAAAAAAAACTGAACAAAAAAGGTGAAAGAAAAAAAACGATGAAAATTAAATTCTGTAAAGATTTTTTAAATATAAAATCATCAATATTTACACTCAATTGTACGATTTATGGACGGGCATAAGACGGAAGGAAATTGTTGCTCCAACACTTACTCATCAAAGCAGAGCCAATTTGCCGAAAACGGCGGATAGTGGCATGTATGAAGCGACGTGGATACTCAAAATTCTGAACATAAAAGTGACAAAAGCAAATTGCCTTGCATCCAAAAGAGGTCACTTAAAACTTTGTATTTGGTGAAGATTGTTTACAGTTTGCATATCCGCCCCATTGCATTCCCGACAGACTTTGTGTCTGTGCTATGGCTTTGCAGATGACGTTGCTATAGTCTCTGTCGCTAAGACGGTAAGGTAATAGAGGAGAAGATTCGAATAGATAGCGATTCGAAAAGTTGGAGCATGGCTTGATGAAGCAGATTTAACACTTGCTGCACATAAAAGGAGGCCGTCTTGATAATTAGTCGGAAGATAGTGAAGAAGATGGAAATGGCCGTCGGAGGCACTAAGATTGAATCGAAGAGGGCAATCAAATACCTGGTTGAACTTCAAGAAGCACGTGAAATACGAAAAGGCGAAAAGGCATCTGTAACTCAGGGAGCACTGACGAGGATGATGCCAAATATTGGAGGACTAAATCCATTTAAGAGGAGAATAATATCGAGGGTTGTAACGTCGATAATGTTATATGTCTGCTCAATATGGTCGGTGGCACTCTTCGTGGGAACGACAAGAAGGCAACTGTCTTCGGTGTATCGTCTAAGCGCGATTAGACAGAAGAAGTGGCTTCAGGACAGTGTCTGATGAAGCGGTACTGGTATTGGCAAAGGCAATACCGATAGCCATATTGGCGGATGAGATGAGGCGGATTTACTTTCTCCGTCTCAAGTATCCAGGACGAACAGCAGATATAAAAGTGGAGAAACGAAGGACGTCCATATACTAATGACGGTGACGATGGGAGAACAGTTTAAAGGGAAGATGGACATTTCACCTTGTCCCGGATATAACCTCTTGGATGGAGAACAAAGATTGCTACGTGACCCAGTTCTTAACAAGTCATGGATGCTTCAGGAAGTACCTGCACAGATTTGGATATGACACTTCTCTTATATGCCCCCAAACTGTGTAGATGAGGAGAAAGATGCGGACCATATTCTAACATGCTTCCCCATGATGATTGATGGCCCGGAGAAACGAGTTTGGAACCAAACCGGCTTACGGGAGAAGTGTTGAATTCTAGGATTCTATAGGGCCAATACAGCCAGAAAATGGCTGAGGTAATGCTGAAACTCCGAAGATTGGAGGAATGACAATTTGAGTTAACGTGATAGAGCTTTAAAGCTAACCAGGCGTCCGCGAAGTAATACCTTACGGCAGTCCCGCGGGGACAGAGTAGTTAAAGTATGTAAGGGGTGGGTTTAGTACGTAGGCACCAGTGATGGTGAAACGTGCACTCTTTTTTTGGAACAAAAGTGTCTTTCGAAGATTCCCACCTCCGGCCCAAAACAAAAAAAAAAGGGAGGACTGCGAGTGTGCGCGTATGTGTGAGATAATATTTATTTGTGTTTTGGTGGAAATGAAAATTTGCTAGAAACGAAGAAATTTCTTTTTTTTTTTTGTGATTTTAAAATAATACTTGTTTGGTTTTGTTTAGATGTGTCCCTCAAGTAGAGACAAATAGTACATGCGGTATTAGACTACGATAGGTGAATAAAGATTCCACGCATTAATACCGTCAACCTGTCTAAGTTCATGGTTTACATTGTAAATATTAAAGATGTTCAGTCAATTTGCTAACCGCAAAGCTTTACATCTACAACCTACAGCGCACGTGAGATTGTTACGAACCATGAATAAATTGATTCAGTTTGGAGATCTCAAAAAAAAGAATGAAAATTAAATCAATTTCTCTTGAAACTAAGTTACGCTTAAAGTGTCAAGTTTATGCTAATGTTCGTTTTTCGAATCCTTAATACATACCACACGATATATGTTCATAAAATCATAGTAAGTAGCCCTTAATGGCTGTCAAATATTTTTACTGAACGTATGTAGTTTCCAATAAAGACACCTGGTACGAAGCATTCTGAAAGTGGAATTGGGAATAGACACCCAGGCGGTGATATTCAAAATGGCTATTGACTTGAATTCGCAAGATTTCAGAAAACGGAGACGGTTTATAGACGGTGATAAGTGATGAAGGCACAGGAATTATTGTGCATACTTATGTATAAATCTTTCGCGAAATGGTTTTTAATTCCATTAAATTCATTTAAACGTTTAGAGAATAGCAATGAAGATGGAGATGGCCATACGCCATAATATGGATTGCAAGACCAGACGACGAACTATAGTATTCTCTCACAGATTCTGAGCGGTCAACTGTTCCCAGGATAGGTTTTACGTACACCTGGCACAATCAAGGGGGAATACAGTGCAATGCAACAAATGAATCTATAACGTCTTTTATTTCCTTTTTTAAATCGTACAAACAACCACCTTTAGGTAGTCCAGCACTATGAATCAGCGTTGCAAAATTTAAATCTTTTTGCATCGAATGGTAGTTTTGTAAATAAAATACATACATACATAATTAGTCATTACAAACCACTCATACCACTTATTTTGAGTGTTAATCTTAGACGTAGTCTAGTGGGTAGCGTGCTAGACTATTAGCGTAAGGGTCGTGGGTTCAATTCCCATATATATATATATAATATATATATATATATAATATATATTCATTTGATGAGGAGTCTGTTCTTGAGTCTTTGTTTGGACTAAAACTTACATACTTGCCGGGCCCTGACGGGGTACCGGCCTGTATTTTAAGAAAGTGCGCTGTTGTCTTGAATGGTCCTTTGACCTTTATATTCAATGGGCTTCTGAGGACTGGTCATTTTCCATTTATTTGGAAGAGTTCGTTTATAATTCCTTTGCATAAGTCGGGTAATAAATCCAATATTTCCAATTACAGGGGTAATGCCAAACTCAGTGCTATTCCCAAGTTGATGGAGAAACTGGTGACGGATTATCTCGAGATCTTTAATATCCCCTTTCCAGCATGGTTTTTTAAAAGGTAGGTCGACTGTCACTAATCTTCTTGAATTTACTACACATGTTTTCAGGGGTTTTCTTGCCAGAGCTCGGACTGATGTAATTTATACTGATTTCAGTAAAGTTTTTGATAGGGTTGATCATAGAATTTTGCTTCTTAAACTTTCATTAATCGGTATTTCTGATATTATTCATCGTTGGCTAGACACCTACCTCTCCCTTAGGACTCAGGCGTAATTTCGGCCCCTTATGTGATTAATTCTTGCCCTTTGGAAACTGTGAGTACATTTTTTGATTTGGGAGTATTATTGGATATGCAATTGTCTTTTATTGATCATATTAGTATAATGATTGGCAAAGCTCGGGCTGTTCTTGGTTTTGTGAAAAGATGGGCTAGGGAATTCATTGATTCATATATAACAAGACTGCTATACATTTCACTTCTTAGTCCTATTTTGGAGTATGCGTCTATTATTTGGAATCCATACTATCGTTGTCATAGTGATTCAATAGAGTCTGTGCAGAAGCAGTTTTTATTATTCTGTTTACGTGGCTTTGGATGGGATTGTGCCAATGGGTTTCCGTCATATGAGGCTAGATAAGGTTTCATAAAACTTCCAACTTTAGAACGTAGACGGGCTGCTTTAGGGGTTTGTTTTGTTTTTAATCTGGTTAAAGGTGATATCGATTCGGAGTTTTTGCTTTGTAACCTGAATTTCAGTATTCCAGCAAGATTTTTACGGCACTATCGTCCTCTTTCTTTTGATTTTTATAGAACGAACTATGGATGTAATTTTCGTTTTCGTAGATTATGTAATGATTTTAACTTATATTATGATTTTATTGATTTTAATTGTAGTGTTTGTAATATAAAACGTAGCTTATATGCTGGCATTAATTTCTAATTTATTATATAAAAATGTATTTTCGTTCTTGTCATAGATAGTTTCTGTTTATTGTAACTTTATTCAGCTTGTGATTAAGTTCTGTAGCTGATTTATGTTCTCGTTGCCATTACTTTTCCCTTACCCGCTACAGTCCGGACTGTAGTGTGTACGTGTCCCTACGTAATGGGGACGGGCCCTCCGCGGTCGGGTGAGGGTGGGTTAGTGTGAAGCCGGGGACGTTCGAATAAATATAATTTGTTATTGTATTGTAATTAATAAATAAATAAATATTTCAAAATGTATGAAAGCTTCCAAAGTACGTGCTATTCGCAAGGTTAGCAATGTTATACGACAGAACATTACATAAAATACTGCACATTTAACACAGTAGTATTAAGAGTCATAGAATGCACAGGATCAGTGTGCTTGATAGCAGCTTCAACGTTGTAGTTCAGTTCAGCCAAAACATTCTTAACAAACCTGGCATCAGAAGTTGAATTGGCCAATAGTTTACCAGGCGACCAGAAGTACTTCCTACCATCGATAAAAAGAACAAAATTCACCCCGCCTAAGTGTGATATTTTTGTTGAAATGAGTTATGAAATTATTTAGTTTCCTTAAATTATATCGAACATTTTGTTCTTCTATCGTATAGTCTTTATTTATAAAAATTTTATGGCCTTTCATTTTATGTCTGACAGCTAAAACATTAACAGTTTGTAGTAGAGTTTCAAGATTGAATACCAATTTATTTTTAGATGGTTAAGCCCGAAATGATACTACGAATGCCATGACAAATTAGTTTCAAGTGATATGAGCGGCACGATTGATTTTGAGAATGACACCGTATTGATGTTTTCTTATCAGCAGCTCGAGAACAAATATAGCACCATGATCACTTGCTGACCCATTTATATGTGGGTGTCACTTTGAAGTCGCCGTAGTCTAGTAGGTAGTGTGTTGGCTTATTAGACGTAAGGCCACGGTTCAAACCCCAGGTCAGACATCAAAGCGAAATATGAAAAAATATTTCTTCAAACCACGATTATTATCTTCACATGCAATGCGTCTTCACACAAGACTGACTAAATTTTTACTGATCATGTTTTCTGATTTGTGTTGCCTTTTATATCGCAGGGTAAACAGTCTGATCAATGCCCTTGAAGGAGATGGATTTGCCTTTGCGACATTTCTATAAATGTAAACATGTTGTTTACGTTATTGTTGTTTGTGTATTTTGTTTACGTTTGTCCTTGCAGTGTTATTGTGGCCTGTTTATTTACTTGTTTATCCCTTTTTTTATACTGATGTTGTTCATTCGTTGATCATGTAAACAAATCCATTGTTTTTTTTTTTGTAGCTTTTGTTTATTATTTTAATGTTAAACGATAACACCATTTCCATTTTCATAACAATATAATGACCATTTTCTGTTCTCGTTAAATTAAAGGGATTTAACAAAGTTTCCAGTTATCGCTTCAGTATTCACTGGATTGATTCATCATATAAACATTATTGACTTTTCTTGCTGAACTCAAAAGCAAATTGATCGAAAATTCACTAAAATATGCTTGATGCGAACCTACAAAAAGTGTTGAGTTTGAGACTTTCATATGATGAGCTTCATTAATTAAAAAAAATTTAAATTTAAATTATTTTCTGAAGTAAAAGTGCAAAAAACGCTGA
Organism: Sarcophaga variegata; assembly: GCA_932273835.1. Taxonomy (NCBI): domain Eukaryota; kingdom Metazoa; phylum Arthropoda; class Insecta; order Diptera; family Sarcophagidae; genus Sarcophaga; species Sarcophaga variegata. The sequence goes on from OW026359.1 coordinate 76,981,256, forward strand.
CGAATTATTCACTAATAAATTGATAAATACTGGTAGTTAATATGGAAAAACAGCAACGTCCTTGGTGTTAGATCTAGATAGACTTAAAAGGCTTGAGCTAGTTAACTTCGAGTATTGGAAATGGGCATAATTGTATTAAATAAATGTATTTTTCTTTTGGATATTTAAGTGGGTCACGACTAACTCTAATTTATTTTTGCATTAAATTAGAAAAATAATGACATTTTAAAATGACTAACCGCATGAATTAGAGCACTCAACCCTATGTTAGTTTCGAGGATAGTTGTTTAGTTTAAAGTAAATCCAGCTATAAAAACATGAAATAAATAACTACAACAACAATAAAAAAAGAAAATGCTTTATATTTAATAACAATTTGATTAATAAATTTACCCCACCACCACAATTCCCAGGGTAGGAAATTGTTTTCTATTCCATTTTATGTTTTTTTTTTATCTTTTTATTGTTTTCATTTATTTCTCTATTTGTCCTTAAGCTAGTATGTAAAACACTTAACATATTTGTTATTGTAAATGTTTCAGCGCTTTTTTGAAGGTTTTATGGCTTTTTTCTCTTCCCAGGGGTTTACTGGTCAAATGCTGAATGAAACAACAATTGCAAAACGTTTCAATTATCGTTTGTTACCTTAATAAGGTAGCGGTGGTGCTGCATGGTACACACAAACGTAAATAAAATGCTAAATAATGAATCACAACTCGCATGAAACGAGTTTTTAATTTAAATTGAAAAATGTCGCCAACTGAACGGTACACTTTTAATTTTTTGACTCACACGCACCGCTTATATGTATGTATGTATGTTATATACAGATGTATGTATATAAAAATAAAAATATATAAATGTACATATACATATACATATGTATAACATATGCATACATTCAGACATACATATGTACATATTTATGTCATTTACATACATGTGGAGAGTTAATGATGTTAAAAGGTGTTGCACAGACCTGTTCATTAAAATTCACACTCAATTATACATACTGTGTGTGGTTTCTGTTGGCCCTGTTGCCATTGTGCTTGAAACATTTTGTACCTCCGGTTAAATTTGTTTTGTAATTTTTGTTGTTGTTTGTCTGTTTCTGCTACTTTTCTGTTATGTGGCAAAGTCATTGTCTTTATGCACGCACTACTTCACTAAGTAGTTGCCACATACACATGATTGTGTGTGTATGTCACCGCATACAAATGACAACCGCCATTAAAAACGGTGCCATTTAAATACTCGTTTTAGAATGTGGCTACATGTGTGAGTTGATAAAAGTGTTTCTACACAAGGACATACATACATTCACATCAATTCGTACGCATCTAACCGTTAGTTTGTCATGTTCTCCATTTATTTCTCTTTCAGCATTTTCTGTTCATATTTTTCTGCTACTTTTCAAGCTGTTTTTCTTACTTTATTGTTTGGGGTTTGTGTTGTTGTCGCAAAAGATTACCCAGATATCCAGTGAAATGTTAAGCAGGTTATTTATTCTACATGGTAATTATGCCGGATGTAAGTTAAACTTTCTTTATAAAGTCATACATGTACAGTTATAATCTAACAAATATGTATGATCATAATCTCAAAGAAAAAAAACTTTAACATTAGATTGACACCACACCAGAAGTTCGAAAAGAGTGTTCGAAAATTTGTTTCTGTTAAAGGTTTGTTATATTATCTTCAGACATTTACCTTTATTACGTAAATCGCATTAAACGTCACTATTGAGTTCAGGTGGAAGATAAATTTATATATGTATGTCAACACTACATCAGCCAGGTTTTTCGAGAGTAGCGTAGTCGTGCTTTTAATGTGCAGCTCTTGCTCTGACAAGCTTCTTCCTTAGTTTGGTGGAATTCGGTCAGACAGGCACTGCGCTAGCTGTGACATTACAATCGGCCGCTATGCGTGCTCAAGTGAGATTTGGTAATCAAAGCTACCATTTCGTCCTAACCTAACAATAAATCTACCGATACATGATGTATTTCTATTTCTACTAAAGCGTTTCCACCAGAGATCAGCAATGAGTATTCAAAAACATGAGTAGAATCGTACTCATAATTTCTGATACTTATACGCATTCATACTTACTTTAATATCACAGAACCTCTACTCATATTTAAAGTTTGAAGTACTCATCATATTCATACTTAACAACACGTACATATGGTGTTATTGATTTCGACTCTCTCGAACATTAAAATACTCACTAAAAGGTTGTATGTTTGCTCTGTTTGCTGCTCTGTTTTTTTGCTTATGTGTCATTTTTCTTTCTTTTTTTTTTTGTAAATGCAACAACAACTAAGACTGTAAATTTTAATGAGTTATACAAGTCACTCGAATCATTTATAAGTATTATAAGTATTTTTCTACTTATGAATCTTAATGAGTAGGCTTATGAATCAAACATATTTCGAATGGTATGAGTTTGATGTCAAAGTTGTACGCATACTCATTCCAATCTGTGCTTATAAATCAACGTTGTAGCGAGTACGAATGAATCAGAGTACATAGTTAAATTTCAATATTGTTGACTCACTTATATTCAAAATTTCATGAGTGCTTATGAGTAGCGAAAAAACGATTCATTGCTGATCTCTGGTTTCTACTAAAGCGTCTTTAAAATGTTACGTGTATTACTATGTCTACAATAGGAAGGAAAAATATATCAACTTGGCATATAGAAAATCATTGAGCGCATTTAATTTTACAGCAGTACAATTTCAATGAGTTCCCAGTTCTCCTGGGCATTTTCTTTCCTGCTCCATTATTCGATCGTCAATAAGCAAAGAAAATGTTCTTTATTTTTCTAACTAACTGCCTTAAAATATTATTAATTGGAGATCGCTGAACCTTGTTAAATTTCTTGTAAAATTGTGCCATCAGCCTCAATTTCAGTATATCCATCTTCATTCAATAGCGGTCTTTTCCTCTTTTCTGCTATTTGTACTTTTAATATATTCTCGCCTTCACTTTCCTTACTTTCCTTACTTTAGTACTTGTATTTGTTCGTAGTGTAATATGAGTCACTATTTTGTTCTATGATATCCACTTCACTTTCAAATAGTTTCTCTTCACTACATTCCAAACAAAAAAAATGACTCAAAAAAACAAAACAAAATAAAACAATGTTGTTGAAACAACCAGCTGTTTTGTTTACCAGCTGTCAAATGAATATTGAATAAGCAGCTGAACTGCGTATATTATTATGTCTGAACACTTGAAATACTGTACTCAATAAACCGAATATTGACTCAATAAAAGTGCATATCTGAACATAGTATAAGATTTTTAGAAAATGTTCCTATAAAGCACGCACTTTCATTTTGTGAAATATATTTTGGAGAATTTTCTTTATGATATTTAAGAAATGATATTAAAAAATATTTAGATATTCAAATTAGTTTCCTTCAAGCCCTATACACTTTTGTCGATTTTCAAAATTGATTTCTTTGTTACATGATTTCATCGTTGTAGTCAAATCTCATTTCATCGAATAATATTTAGGGTTTTGGAATATTGCCATTTCGTTTGTTGCTAAAAGAAATAATCTGCAATGACTTTTTGGAACCAAATATCTTCACTACTTAAATCAACAACAGCTCTTAAGTTTTCTTATCTGTTCACGTCTCTTTAATTTTAATATAAAAAATTTTTCTTATTTTTTTAATAAAAAAATTCCAATATTTATCTTCAACTATTTACTTCCCCCTGACTGTAAGCATTTTCAGCTTCACCTGCAGTTTTCCCTAACTTTTAAACTAAAGAACAAAGTTTCCTGTGCTCTTCTTAAAAACAAAACAAAACAGAAAAAAAAAACTAAACACCAGCACTTCCACTAAATAAAGCGGATATTGTGTTTTAGCAGGTAAATTGGAAGTTCTATAAATAAGAGCAACGTTACACACATACAATTACACAACTACCAGAGTGCAACCGAGTTTTATGAGGTTAAATATATTATTTTTAAATATGTGAGTGTAACGTATGTATGTGTGTATAGAAATAATATTTGCACTTTCAGGAATATTTCATAAATTTTGCTAAGACATCTCGAAATTTTGTTCCCATAATGAGCATATCCGCCAATTCATTTTCAGCGTTTTTTTTTTGTGTTTTCTCATACATTTGGCTCTATGTTAGTGTTATTTATTTAAATTATATGGTGTCAGTAACATAGTGTTATGTTTTTACTTTTTAGAAACGTTTAACATTTGAGCTCGTCGATTGTAAATAAAATAAAAATAAATTTGAGTTTAGTTTCAATTAAAATTCTTTATTATTCGCACAACTTTGAGGGCAACTGTTCACAACTTGATGTAAGCAACAACAATTGCTTCGTTTGTTATTCCTCTGTTTACACATACTTACATACATACATAATTGGTCATTACAACCTTTCAGTCAGGATTATGATCTAGTTTCTCACACCACTTATGTTGTGTGTATTAATTTTTATACATGGGTGGCGGGACCTACAGTTTAAAGTCGCCTCCGAACGATAGGTTTTTGAGAAACTTTTCATGACAATTTTATTTACTCTCAGAGTTTTTGCCAGAAATCTGCTGAGAGGATGTAGTCGAAGAAATATTTTCTTATATTTCGTTCAGTTGGAGATGTCTGACCTGGGGTTTAAACCGAGGTTAAATTCACCGAGGTTAAATTCAAGAAAATCTGATAAAAAGAAAATCTGAAAATAGTTATTTTTCCCATCACGGTAGCTTTAGTGTTTGTTTTAGCTTTTGTCCGCATCAGTTGTAATGTTCTCACTGAACGTACTTACTTATGACAGTGCTGCAGTTTAATTTTTACTCAATATTATAACAATTTGCTTACTTATTGCTCAATTAGTAATTAAAACTTTAAATGTAATATAATTTAATTCAATTATCAACAAATCAATTTGATGAACAGAAGAAAAAAAATACCATAAGTGAACACTGCAAAATATTTCAGAATGACTCTGAGTTCAGTACAGGTTTATGATAGCCTCTAAAACCAATGTAATTGAAGCTACATAAAGTTTCCAAAGAAAAGTTTTAAGCCCCTCTGATATTCACAGACCATACCTCGGCGTAAACGTAGAGCTGAAAACAATTACGTTGAAGCGTAAAAACATACGTAAAAAATAATTCACTATCAAAATGTGAAAATCATAGAGTTAGTAAAACATCTAAACATACCAAACACTTTAGCCAGTGCAAAGTTTCATATGGAGTTGACATCTTCTATATATTGACCGGTCTTATACAAAATTTTTATTCCCACTATAATGTCACACTTACATAAATTTGTATCAACGTTTAAAATCTTTAAACTCCTAGTTTGAATTCACTTTGGAAATCAAAAATGTCGTTCATGTTCAATTGAATTACGGTTGCTAACACGTGAAAACCTAACTTAGCAATACAAACCTATAAAATTAATTAAGTATGGTAAGTAATTGTACAATTGATTAATTTTATTGTGTAGTTATTATTTTTGCAATCGAAAATATTGGAAATTTAATTAATTTTTCAAAATTCCAAACATAAACATGAATGCATAAATATGGTACATATTTGCAATTCTTGATCGATTTTATACTTTTGCAAAATGGTCAGAAGCATTTCAATCACAACCTTCAATCAACCTTCAAAATCTCCAATCCGTCTACTGTTTGTTGGCTTTTACTATATGGCCATACTTTTCTTCTTCGTAACACGCTGTAGTCGGTAGTCAATGCCTTAAATAGAACTCTTCAATGGATAACAAATCCAGTATTCAGTAACCAGGGTTTCTATCGTACACAGCTACTCATGTGGTCCTTCCTGACTGTTCTTGCTTTTCCACATCTACATACGTATGCGTCTACTACCTTATGTGTGTTACTGAATAATAAATATTTGTTTACTGGTATGTATATGTACATATATGTGTGTCGTAATGAAATTCATTTTAATGCCTTTTCACTTTAATAAAATTCAATTGTTGTTGCAACAATTTGAGTATAATGTTGCAAGCAATATACAACAAATGATTTCAGTAAGGGTTGTTGTTGTTGTTGTTGTTTTGTTTTTATTTTTCTTGTAAATTTCATTTACAACAATCACAGTTGACAATAGAACATTAGCAACAACAGCAGCTGCTGTAACTGCAACTGCACTTGTAAATGTATTTCAATAGAGTAAGTAACACATTAAGTTGTCTGTCTAAAGCGAATCAAATGAAACCCTACAGCATTTGTGGTGAAACTCTTTTCATCTTCAATTAAGCACACAGTATGTGACATGTGTGTGCATATGTGGTATGGTATGTTGTGGCAAAAGAAAAAAAAAATAATTAAAGTGTTGAGGAAATAAAACATTGCAAATGCAATATCAATTCAATGGAATTCTCAAAAGTTTGCCAATGTCTATGAATAAATTTACATTGTATATGTAGCATCGTAATCTATTTACGATACATTGCAAGGAGAAAAATGCAATGAAGAGTATCGTTTTGATAATTTTTAAAATTTAAGAAGGCATTTAACCGTAGATCGAGCCTTAAAAACTGCATAATTGTAGCTTATGTATCACCTTGCTTTGTGGCGATTGTCACTCTCATCAGTAACACTCTCAATTGAGGCTGACTGATGGTACAAACCATTGTTTTATTTCGTTAGAAAACTTTGTTGTCAACGTCATGTGAGGTTTTTTATCTCTTGCAATAGAACATCAATTATAGCAATAACAATGCTCTCCCTTTGATTCCTCTGTGGTTTCCCGGATGCAGGTTTTCCCAAATACGGCTATAAGTAGTTGCTACGCACGTAGCATGTACTTGAATCTAAAACTGCCAATTCGACTTCGGGAGACCACGAAATTTATAACGACCATCAAATTCAATTAGTTACTCATCTACAGCGAGAAAATTATTGGAATTATTAAAAGCTGAAAGTGTTTCAGTTCATTTTTCGAAAAAGGCGTAATAAGTGTAAATTTATCATCATTTCCGATTAGTACATTATCAAAGCGAATGATTCTGTTACCTCATGCGTACATAGTTGACCGAAATATTATTCTGCTGTAATATCTATGAAATAAAACATAAGACGAATCACTTTTTAGTAATGTTTGTCTGTCACATAAGATAAATATGAGAAGAACAGTAAGAAAGACTGTACAACATTTCAAGAAACAGCTGTTACCAATCTGCGCGTAAATTGGTAATATTTTCTCTTCCCAAACTACTAAAGGCATACAGTTCTCTGTTCTAAGTAGTACCATTTTTGTCGAAAAACATCTAATTGTCAAGTTTGGTGCTGCCAAATATGTTGCTGCTGTTTTCTTCTTCTTCAGAGCCTTCAGCAGCATGTAGATTACATATATAAATATACAGTGGTGGCCACGAATTTAAGACACGACATTTTACTTATAAATACATTTGTGATAATTTTTACATCTTATCAAAAATATTTTAGGTCCATGATATTTTTCTTAAGATTTTAGTAATATTAGGAAGAAAAACTAATAATATTTTGCTACCTATATTTAGTTAAGAATTTTTATTTACATATTATATAGATCAAGACAAAATGCTAGTCGGTATTTGATATTTTTTTGACACAAGTGGTTTACGTTGTGCAATACACCCACGCAAGTTTTTCTCATTTAGACATCTTCTTATTGCCCTAGACGACATATCGATACCAAAATCCAATACAATTTTATTCTTTATTTTACTTGAGCTCGTGAAAGGATTATTAGCATTATTATGGCACTTTTTCTTAATATTACAGGGTACATAGAATAATAAAGAATATCAAATTTGATATTACAGGATTGTAAATATTATCACAACTAAGTCAGTCATATGTTGTGTCTTAATTTCGTGGCCACCACTGTATATAATCAATCATTACAACCTTTTGTTGTAGATTGAAAATGTCTGACCTGAGGTTTGAACCTTGGTCTGACGTCTAATAAGCTAACACACTACATACTAGACTACGACTATTTCAATCAATATGAACCTATTCACTTTCATCCAACACTTAACTTTCAATTCCTTATCAAATATCATAAATAATGTATTATTCCCGATAAAACTTCTAAAAATCTTTCAAAACTTTACAAAATTACATACACAAGACCAAAGAATCCGTGGGAAAGTCGTATGTATCAAATATGATACATAAGCCAGAATTATGAAGTTTTTGAACATTTTAACCCCTGTTTAAAATTTTCCTTTTTAAGTTGGTTTAAAATAATGGCGATAACAATACTAACGAATTAAAAAATCTCTGGCATCTAACTTTTTCTGAATTAAAGTTACATGAACTGAAAAATTGAAATGTAACATTTTTGATACAAAGCTCGATCTGCGGTTAAATAACACACAAAAAAATGAAATACACGGGTATTAACCTACACATCTCAACACATTTTTCTATAAATATAATTAAAATTATGTGATACGAAATATTGATATTGACAAGTTAATTTTCTTTACAGTTTAAATTTTATTTCTCATTGGATTTCTATTCAGTAGAAAAATTCGCAAATCTTTTGTGATTATATTCACTTAAATGTTCAAGGCTGTTTTTTATAGAAAATTTTCTTTAAGCAAGCCGCTACTTTTGAAGCCACCACAACAGCAATTGCTTACAACACAAAGAAATTGCTCAAATGATTTTCTCTACGCAGAGTTTCCATACAATATGCCTTAAACCGATACCAAGGTTTACCCTAACATTTTGCATTTGATAATGAAAAACTAAAACTTGTTAGGCAAGCTTCCTACAGAATTGGCCATTACAACCCTTTAGTCAGGTTACGACCTAGCTTCTCACATCACTTATGTTGTGTGCGATAATTTTATACATGAGTGGCGGAATCTGCGGTTTAAAGTCGATTCCGAAGGACAGATTTTTTTTTGAGAACCTTTTCAAATTTATTTACTTTCCGAGAGTTTACAACAAATCTGCTGAGGGGAAGTCACCGAAGCTACCTGTGGTTTGAACCGTGGTCTCACGTCTGATAAGCCCTCATACTACCTACTAGACTACGCTTATTCGAGATTGTATGTTTGATTTCACATAAATATTCATCCTTACCGATAAAAATAAAATCAGTCTGAAGATCAAGCGTAGCAAAACTCATTCCAAAAGGTGCTATTATGGACTCAACAACTGAGACCTCTTTCGTACGACGAAGCTTGTGCTCTGTATATAGCTTATCTTCCCCGTGCTCTTTTACGGCGCAGAATCATGTGGTCACTACTTATTAAGCACCAATGCAGAAGCCCTGAGAGTATTCGAGACAAAAGTCCTACGTACGATCTTCGGTCCAGTGGAAGTTGGCGAAGATTTACGCTTTTGAACTAATAGTGAACTGTATGAGCTCCTTAACTACATGGACTTTGTGCAGCGCATTATGCTTGCATATGCTGACGACATTGGCATCATAGGGCGTACAAAGCGATATATTACTGCTGCCATTAGTGCTATTGAACGGGAGTCTACTAAGATGGGTCTGGCAGTAAATGAGGGCAAAACGAAGTATATGTTACGTAGTATATGTTAGAGACGTGCTGCGTATTGGACCTCAGAGTTTCGATATAGGCAAGCAATTCATTTGCCGCCGTTACCACCAAAAGTGATGTCAGTCTGGAGATCAAGCGCAGGATCACTCTTGCCAAGAGGTGCTACTATGGTCTCAATACGCAATGGAGTAACAGAGACCTGTCTCGTACGACAACACTAATACTCTGCAATACTATGGCGCAGAGGCATGGACTCTATTAAGCACTGATGCAGCAGCCTTGAGAGTATTCGAGATAAAAGTCTTACGTACGATTTTCGGTCCAGTGCGAGTTGACGATGATTTCCGCATCCGATCCAACACTGAACTGTATGAGCTTTTCAGCGACATAGGCGTTTTGCAGCGTATTAAAATCCAGCGGCTGCGCTAGCTCGGCCATGTCGCTCGGATGGTATAGGATATTCCGGCGAGACGAGTATTTGATGCGGCGATTATCGGTAATCAGCGAAGAGGACGACCTTGTCTACGTTGGAAGGACCAAATTGTGGTGTACAAACTGGCGAAGGTGCGCAAGAAGCAAATGGCACCTGAAATGACGTTTTAAAGTAGGCCGAAATCCGATAAACGGATTGTTAAAAGCCAGTTAAGTAAATAATTATCGAAGTATCGAAGGATAATTGTAAAACAATTTTCATTTTCCTTGTGATGCACATTCAGGTAGTGGTGAGTAAAACAGCAACAGAACTGATACGAACTACAGTGATTCGAATTAAATTTGTGACGTACTAGTTACGATTGTAAGGTTATTTTTTGAAGAAACATAATGGATTTGTTTCCATTGCATCTAATATTTTTCATTGCTGGATGGAATTTTGTTTCTTTTTTTCTTTTGCGATAATATTTCTAGGAAATTGTTTTTATTGGTATATATTTTGTTTTCCCTTAACTTGAGAACAAGGAAATGATATGTAAATTAGCTTTTAAATGATGAACAATTTATGCATGAATGTATTTGCATTTTTAAGTATTTTCTATACGATGTTTTCTTATAATTTTCAAAATAATACAATAACAATTAATATACATACATACTTATGTATACATACATACTTATGTATATCCTACGTACGCATATAAGTATATTAAAAATATATTTTACTTTCATACACGTACGTACATATATTGTAACGTAAACATGTCTTCTTATAAGCGTACAGTAATTTACACATGAACAGGTGACTCTGGTTATTCAAATCTAAAAAATATAAAAATATTGGTTGGCAAACATGAAAGTTTAAATTTAAAAATGCAATAAAACAAAAACGGTTTCAAATTTAGCCAAATTTATTTCTTTGTTCTGAAGTACAATTGCTCCGGTTAGAAACGGAATATTATTTCATTCATATGGCTGCCGCGGCTGGCCTCACAGTACAGCAGAAAGCCCCTATCATGCGTTTAATGTGAAGTCGCCGTAATAGCCGTAGGTAGTGCGTTGGCTTGTTAGAAGCAAGGCCACGGTTTAAATCCCAGGTCAGACATCAAAACGAAAATATGAAAAAAATATTTCTTCGACGACTTCCTCTCAGCAGATTTCTGGCAAAAACTCTGAGTGTAGATAAAATTGCCATGAACAGTTTCTCAAAAATCTGTCACTCGGAGTCGACTTTTTACTCATGTATAAAATTAACACACACAGCATAAGTGGTGTGAGAAGCTAGGTGGCAATCCTGACTAAAGTGTGGTGATCATAGCTGCCAGATAAATGAGGAACCAAATCGTCAAATATCTGAGAAAAAATCGTCAAAATCGTCAAAGACGTTTATTAAAATCGTCAAAAAATCGTCAGAAAAAGTAAATAAATAAATTAAAAATTTTTAAAAACCAAAATTATTTCTATTGTAGTAAAACATATGAAGTCAATGTATCTACATATCTGAGTTAAAAAATAAAACATTTAACAAAGAATTTATTGGAAAATAAAAGCTAGCGTCCCTCATCTTCATTTAATATTTTTTTTTACAAAAAAATGGAGAAATTGTATATAATTTTCAGGAAAAAATTTTTTTAAGGTTTAAACAATCTATCTCAGCGTTGTTTAATGACACATAAGCGCAGCAATAATATTGCATCATCTATGTCTATGGACGATGTTGGTATTAGGGAGTCAGAAGCCTTTGATGTTCTGAGCATGAAAAATCAGTGTAATGCTGACACATTTTTCAGTTCCTTTTTAAGTTCTTATCATCTGATCTTACTATTAACACCGTTTATAACTGACAGAGAATGGAATACAACTCTCATGTATGGGTTAGTGCCTCAACGTCTATTTTGAGGTTTCTCGACCGTGTACCATGTATCCAACTCCATAGAATCATTGGAGCATCGTTGCATAAGGGAACTTTTTCCCGAAAATCATATATTCCATTGGTCGATTGGCCAGTGGATCGCACACTGCATTACAGTAAAAATATGGTTTTTAGTCGGACTATTCGTATGTGGAACTCAATTCCTGCAGAGGTCTATCTTGTTACTTATAGTATAAAAATATACAAGCCTAATGTCCATAATTTATTATTATTTTATTGGGTTATTTAGGAGTTGTAATTTTTCAGCTTTTAGGGGGTTAAAAAGGAATAAAATACGGAAAAATCATCACAGGTATTTGAAAGTAACTTAAAAATACAATACTTTACCCCTTGTTTTTACTAACTAACATAAATTTCCAATAATAACAATTGCAAAGTAAATACAAAGCTTAAAAGTGACTTTTAATGTACTAAAGTAAAGAATATGATGTAAATTTTTAATTTTTATTTTGGGAGCTATGATTGTGCGGCCAACCGCGGCAGCGATATAAATGAAATAAAAATCCATTTCCAACCGGAGCAGTTGTAGTTCAAAATTTCAAAGTATTTTTGTTTTATGACATTTTTAAATTTAAACTTTTAGATCGCCAACCTATTATTTTTAATCACATTATGCTCATATTAAATATACATGTAAAACTCATAATGCAAAGAACATATGTGGCGTATGAGTTATATTTAATTCCATTAATTTCAAACATTATTCACAACATTATTCAACATTCACAAAATCGAAATTTCTTATTGCATACTTTGCAGGGTAACTATTTCAGTACATGTAATATGACGCGTATGAGTAATATATTTCAAATACAATTAAAAAGAAAGTATACTCCATAAATTTGGAATTAAGCTACATGATTTTTCGATTCTAGGCTATATTCTAGATTCCAGGAATATTACAGGGTGAACAAAGAAGGATTCAAATACCTGCTGAATGTGTTGATGGAAAATTTGATTAGTAACAACTGCAAAGTAAATGTAAATCTTAAAGTGGCTTTTAATGTACTAAAGTAAAGAATATGATATAAAATTTTAATTTTTAAAAATCGTCAAAATAAAGGCATAAATCGTCAAATCGTCAATATGATATTTTTGGGGCTCAAAATCGTCAAATCTGGCAGCTATGGTTGTGATGTCCAATATTTTATTTATTTATTTATTTATTACAATACAATTACAAATTATATTCTAATTATATACGATTTGAGTAACTTTAACCATATGCTCGGTGTAGTGTCACAGACCAGAGTCTCTGATGGGAATCGAACCCACAACCCTCACGCTAATAGTCTAGCACACTATCCACTAGACCACCAGGGCACCCAAATGATGTCCAATAGTGTATGTATGTATGTATGGACTTTCGGCTTACCTCATTTGATAGGAGCAATTTTCGTGCAATTTCAATTGTCTCTGGATTGCCGGCATAACACTTTTCTTTAACGGCGCCCCACAGAAAATAGTCCAATGGTGTCAAATCGCAGCTTCTTGGCGGCCAATTGACTTCAGCATTTCAGATAATTCAACGGCCATCAAACGTTTGACGCAATAAATCGATTGTGGCATGATACCTCATCAATACCATGAAGAGCAAGTACAAAAAAATCGGTTATCATGATACTATAGGTGTTTCCGTTGATCGTAATGGTTACGCCGTCCTCAATATGGGAAACATGGGACAAAGATGCCTCCGTTCCAAAAGCCGCACCAAACAGTCAATCGTAATGGGTGCATTGTCTTCTGTAAGGCCTTAAGATTTTCTTAAAATTTTTCTGAGCCCCAAATATGGCAATTTTGCTTATTAACGTACCCACCGCAATGAAATTGGACTTCATCCGAAAAGATGATTTTTTTTTCTGGCAAAATCGACATCATCGTGCAGTTTCTCGTTGGCCCAATAAATCTCAACGTTGCTCAAGCGTAAACCGGTTCATTACGTTCAGTGGAGATACTGAATTTTGTGACAGATTGGAATGACATAAGTATTGCCCGATTCGAAATAATCGACAGTTCAAATTTAAACCAATAGAAGTCCCACCCGATATATAAAAAAAAAACTATAGAAAGACGAAAATTTTTTTGTCAATTTTTTTGGAATTTTAGATTTCTTAGCACTTCGATTTCTATTTCATAACGATTTCGCACTTTACCGCAGTATCTTTTCGCAGTATCAGGTCGTCATAGGCTGACACCTGGGATTCCTATTTAAGAGTTTACCGTTCTGTTGTTTTGTTAACTTTTCTGTCTTTTTCAAGATACTCGTTCATCAAGTGCAACCTGTGCTTTGATTACCGTTTATAATAAAGTAAAGAAGCAGAGCTACGGTTTTTATAAAATTTTGTTGATGCAAACTAGTGTAACATTCACGTATGTCTGGTACTCGATTTGCCTCATCTCTCTTTTCTATTCTCATGTTGCACCTTTCGTTTGTGTGCAACATGTCTTTTTACTTAGTCCAATACTACTACTACTTGTGTACAATTTAATATTATGCAACAACAACAACAACAATAATAAGAAAAACAAAGACAAGAAGAAAAATAGAAAATAGAAAAAAAAGAAAAAAAGAATTAACAAGGGCATAAGCAGCAGCAACATCCGGTACAACAAAAGAGTAGAAGCAGTAAATCAACAAAAGCAACAGCAAGCATGAATAAAAAAAACTGAAAATAAAAACAACAAAAACAAACAGCAACAATATATTTAAAGGGTTTTATGGAAATTTGTGTTGTTCATAGAAAAACAAAAAAAAAAAAACAAACAAAAGAAAAAAGTAAAGCGAGTGGGGGGAGGGGGTTGAGTAATAAAAACTACACAATAAAGAAAAAGAATTGTTTACATATTTTGTTATGTGCAACAACTGCACAGTATGTAGATATACATACATACAATACTTACATACATATATGCAAGCATATTAGCATACACACTCATACATGCATAAACGAGTGTATGCTCATGTGTATTGATGTGAATAAAACTAAACACTAAGAAAATAACAAAAACAAAAAAAAGTTCACCAACACAAACACATTCACATTCATTTATTTTTAGTTACTTTGTTTTTGTATGTAACTACCGCTACACATACGAAAATATTTTAACATTCTCTCACGGACAAAATACAATATGTGTGTAACACTTATACATACATACAAAAAACATAAAATTCCTTTTTATGTATTAAAATCCTTTAAAATGACTGAAATGCACTGCACCATGGGCCACACACTTGCATGCAATCTAAGGACATAGTCACACAATGCCACACAACTTGAAACTCTCACGTTCACTTCTGTTTGACGATAAAGTCTGCATCCTTCCTCATGAAGTGTGTGTGTGTGTTTTTTTTTGTTGTTTCCTATCCTGTACCATGCAACGCATTTTTGCGTTTTTTTTCATTTTTTCTTATTTCTTGTGTGTTTTTGTTGTTGTTTCTGTTAATTTTTTTCCTCTTATTTCCGAAAGTCTTCATCTGTCTCTTATTTAAAGAAGAAAATGCATTCGCTTTTCCACATTATCATTTCGAGACGTATGCAAATTTTATGTTTTTCAAATAAAGAGGATTTTCTTAATTAAAATTATCAAATTTTTAAGCTATGCAATGCGCTTACTACTCTTTATTATTCTTATGAAATAATTTAAGAAAACATTAAAAAAAAATACGTAAGTATGCACGTACCATATATGCTCCTATAAGTCTATCGATACAAGAAAGAGAAACTTTTTCTTGACAATGTTATTTACTCGCAGAGATTTGCCAGAAGACTGCTGAGAGGAAGTAGCCAAAGAAATAAATTTTCGTATTTCGTTTTGTTCGATAAGTCTGTACTGGAGTTGCGAACCCTTAAACATAACGTTTAATAAGCCAACACACTACCTACTAGACTACGGCGACTAATATCTGACAACTAAGAAAATAACTGCGAGATTTTTACATTTTTTTTAAATTCAAGACCTACTAATGAGTTTGTTGTAATATATAGTGTAGAATAATATATTTATAGGAATTACTGTCTTACTTCTGTTTATCTATAGCAATTTGGTAAAGGATTAATTGTAAATCAACGTTTACAATTTCTGTTGATCATATATTCATAACAGAGATCAGCAATGAGTATTCAAAAAGCTGAGTAGAATCGAATCATACTCATAATTTCTGATACTTATACGGATTCATACTTATTTTAATATCATACTCATACTAATCATATTCAAAGTTTGAAGTACTCATCATATTCATACAACAACATATATGATGTTGTTGATTTCGACTTTCCACAACTCAACATATACAAGAATACGAACATTTCGTACGAACTGTAGCACGACCCTACTGCCGTTTATGCCAACACAATGTTCTGTATAAGCTAATGATCATTAACAGCACAACATGTATAAACAAATGAATATCAAATAACATAAGCGAGTGTGTCATTAACATAATTCTGGGCATAGACTCTCGCTGCTTTTGACGCGCGCTCAAGTCGTCAATACATTATGTGCATGTTGTTGTTGTTGTGTATTCTCCGCTGGCTAGCGTGGGAATTTTGCTTTGTTTGCATTACTGGTGTTGGGCTGAAGGCTTGGATCGTGTTGCATACACACAAACAAAGGTATTATTAATTGATAGAATATAGGTCACTAGAACATTTAAGCAAACATATGTAATAAGTATAGAACTATATAGAATTAAGGGAGTTGATTCGAAATTGTCGGATCAGCTAAAAAACTGTATAAAAGAGGAAATAATTCCCAAATCAAAATCATTCGGATTGAACACAATAAAGAAAATTGAGCTCTACAATTGAGCCCTTTTAAAAACCTAAAACTTTTTAAAATCTTTATCATTCAATCCTACATGGCGATCCTGCCATAATCCTGAAGTGCTCACAATTAAAAGCACACAGGATTCAAGGCAAATTAAAGGAGTGCAACAAATATTGCACCATAAATAAAATCAATTTTGTCCTGGCGGATCAGCCAAAACGATCCGCCAGCTGCGAAGAAAGAGGATACTGTCTGGCCGAGAGACAGTGAAATGGCTGAAGGACCCAAGCCGATTACAATAGAAGAA
This sequence comes from Sarcophaga variegata, assembly GCA_932273835.1. NCBI lineage: Eukaryota > Metazoa > Arthropoda > Insecta > Diptera > Sarcophagidae > Sarcophaga > Sarcophaga variegata. Next base: position 76,998,226 of record OW026359.1, read on the forward strand.
TACAAAAAAAGGACTGGGCAGAACAAAGAAAGACCGGCGTCACCAAAAATTCCAAAAACAAAAAAACCGAAGAGAAGAGGAGGCTACACGACAAACTTAAGAAGACAAAAGGCCATCCTCCTGAGGATAATCAACGGTGAACAACCCCCTCCATGGGACGAGGCCACCAGATTGTGGGCAAAGGTGGACCAGATTGAACAACTGTTGAAACAACGCTATACAAAAAAAGAATGAAGCTGAATAATGAAAAATTTGTTATTATGGTATTGTATTAACTGAAAAAAAAAAGCAAGAAAATTTTTAGTTTAGCTATTTTAAAGTGGAGCGTTCTAGCCGCTCCCATAGGCCAGAAAGCGTTAACCGCTCTTGGCAAAAATTTTTTCTTTTAAATAAAAATATTTTAATCGTACTTAAAAAAAAAAAAGCCTAAAGAATTAATTATGTACGAATTTTTTGAATAAAATAATTGTAATTATCTTATGGTTTTGTTAGAAAACTAAAAGTTTTATTGTTATTGTTAAAAAAAAAGAAGAAGAAAAAACAATTCTGTTTACAGTAAGAAAAATTAAGAATATGAATAGAAGAAAAATAAAATCAAAAAATCCAATTCAGGATACATTGAATGAATTGGAGGACAATAAGAAACACGTTCTACAGTTGACATTTGAACAGCATAGGCAAGCAATAGAGTTAACTTGGAAATTTTTAGGAAAACTAGAACCTCCTACTGACGAAGACGTAGCTTATAGCATTAGAGAGGGACCAGAAAGGGAAACAGTAGCCATGCTTAGAAGACTAGACGAACTTATAAAAAGAAATTAAATTAAAAAAGAAGAGTAAGAAAAGGAACAAAATGTGCAGAACACAAACTAAATTGGACAGGCCAACAGCCAATGTAATAAATGAAGTTGAGATACTTCAAGACAAAATAAATTTAAATAGAATTGAAATCTGCTTAATAATAATAACTGTTTTGATAGGATTAAATTTTCTGCTTCGAATTTATACTTTGCATAATAAAAGATTAAAAAAGAAATACATGAGCAAAGCCAATGACTTAGACAAAATATAGAAATACTGTTTTGATGGACTGGAAAGACATTTTACAAAAATTAAGACTAATAAAAGAAGACTTCGACAGGTCATATAAGTGCTTAAACCTAGAAAGAAGTACAAAAGACGAAACTGTTGCCAAACATATAAAAATTTTGTTGGACAAATTTGAACGCATTAGAATAATATTAAACGTAAATTATAATAGACTCACTACTCCTCAAAAGGCAGCAGCTGAGAGTTTTTTCTTAGACATAAGAGGTAGAATAATAAATGTATTGACTAAAAAGGGTCTGGATATAAAAATACCAAATACAATTCACGAGGAAGTAATATATAAATTAGAAAAAGTAACCCCAGGAACAGGAGAAATCATAATAGAGTTGTTTGATAAAGAAAAGAATTCAGATACACTTGCAAACATGACGCAAACAGTGGTAGAATTTTTAAACACTGCTTCAAAGCTCATTCCAGATTTTGACGGAAAATCTGAAAATTTGCGTTCCTTTCTTGACTCTTTGTTGTTGGTGGACTCAATAAAGGGCGCTCACGAATCCGTCGCGGTATCCCTTATTAAAACCAAATTGAAGGGAAATACCAGAAATTTACTGGCTAATGAGACAACAATTGCTGAAATCATAAATAAACTAAATGCCTCTGTGAAAAGTGAATCCGTTGAGGTATTATCAGCAAAAATAATGAATATAAAACAGGGAGGTAAAACTGCAAATACTTACTGCAGTGAAATTGAGAATTTAACAAAATCCTTAGAAAATGCTTATATATCAGATTGTTTAACATCCGAAATAGCAAGCAAATACTCCCTACAGGTCGCAGTAAAAGCCTTAACCAAGAACTGCTCAATTGATAAAGTAAAACTTATCATGGAAGCAGGGCAATTTAACAGCATGAATGAGGCTGTCAGTAAATTTGTAAACAGTTGCACTGAAGCAACTGGGCAACAAAATGCCATACTGCATTTCAGAAGCAGATATAATCAAAACAACTACCACAGAAGTAAGACAAAGTTTCGTAAAAACTTTAATCAACAAAGACAAAATAATAGTAATAATTTCAACAATAAACCCCAACAAAGACCAAGTAATAGCTTTGGTAATAGAAACCAACGTGGAAATAGAAACTACGTTAGGACGACGGGATATAATGACTCGGAAAACTCCGAAACCCCCCTAAGATAAATTTAATGCAGAACAGAATATACAACTTAAACCTCAACTTGAGCTTTTTCATAAACGTAGGAATTGATAACACTAAAATAACTATGATAACTATTTCGCGGATGCATTATCGCGAATTACAATTGATGACTTTAAAAACATAAATAAAAAGGTATCGTGCGTATTAAGAGTCTCGACAAGATCGATGACTAAACCAAAAACCAGTAGTGAATTAAATAATCAGCATAAAAAAGATAAAATAGAGAAGCCCAAAATTTATATACCAATTAAGAATAGTGACGTCAGAAAGTTTTATAAATTAAAGATTTTTCCTAACAAATGCTACATAAAGAAAGGAAAATCAATATTAGCTAGCATAAAAATAAATGATACGTTTACTTCAGAGAGATTTGACTTAGGCTTGAAAAAGTGGCCAGTAAACTAAATATCAATAAATTACAAGTAGCACCTAGTGAGAAGATTTTCGAATTTATCTCAATAAATGATTTTAATATATATAATAAAATATTGAAGAGTATTGGAATAGCGCTATTGAACAAAGTAACTGTAATTGAAAAGAAGAATGCCAAGGCAATTCTTGATATTATGCTGAAATGTCATGATGATCCCATTGAAGGAGGACATTGCGGGATATACAGAACCGCTGAAAAGATAAAAAGATATTACTACTGGAAAAATATGACAAAAGACATAGCTAAATACGTTAATGCATGTCACAAATGTCAATTAGCAAAAACAAATAAACACATTAAATGTCCAATGATTATCACAGAGACACCCAGTAAACCATTTGATACGGTCTATGTGGACACAATTGGACCATTTCCAAAATCACTTCATGGAAATGAATACGCAGTCACGCTAGTATGTGACCTAACAAAATATTTAGTAACGATACCAATACCAGATAAATCAGCAAAAACTGTCGCAAAAGCGATATTTGAGAACTTTGTACTTACCTATGGTCCAATGAAAACGTTCATTTCGGACATGGGTACAGAATACAAAAATTCTATACTGACTGAACTTTGCAACTTATTCAAGATTGAAAAACTAACGTCAACAGCACATCATCACCAGACTTTAGGTACGATAGAAAGAAGTCATAGAACTTTTAATGAATACGTACGCTCATATATATCAGTAGATAAAGACGACTGGGATGAATGGCTGAAGTATTTTACATATTGTTTTAATACAACACCATCAACTGTGCACAATTACTGTCCTTTTGAGTTGATTTTCAGTAAAATACCAAATAGTTTTAAAGATTTTGGTGAAATAGATAGAGTTGCACCACTATACAATGTGGATAACTATGCCAAAGAGGCAAAATTTAGGTTAGAAATAGCACTTAAGAGAGCAAAACAATTATTAGATGTAAATAAAATTAAGCAGAAAATCAATTACGATAAGGATATATTAGACTACAATTTTAAAATAGGAGACTTAGTTTTACTCAAAAATGACAATGGACACAAACTAGAACAATCTTATAAAGGTCCGTATAAAATTAAGAAATTAGATTTAAAAAATAATGTAACTATAGTAGATAAGATAACTAATAAGGAACAAATTGTACATAAGAATAGACTTAAGCTATATAACAAATAGTTTAAACTATAACACTAAACTGCCCAGAAAAGTGAAATAATAATCTTTAAAATAATTTTTTGTTAGTAGTAACTAAGTAAACTTATCACTAAGCATTTATTAAAAACAAAATAAATATTAAAATTAGTTAAGAAATTAAAAGATAGTACATAATAAATTTACTTTAAGAATTATTGTAAAAGAATGTCCATAGAACTCTCAGTTATATGAACATTCTTCCGAAAAAGGGAGGTGTAGCACGACCCTACTGCCGTTTATGCCAACACAATGTTCTGTATAAGCTAATGATCATTAACAGCACAACATGTATAAACAAATGAATATCAAATAACATAAGCGAGTGTGTCATTAACATAATTCTGGGCATTGACTCTCGCTGCTTTTGACGCGCGCTCAAGTCGTCAATACATTATGTGCATGTTGTTGTTGTTGTGTATTCTCCGCTGGCTAGCGTGGGAATTTTGCTTTGTTTGCATTACTGGTGTTGGGCTGAAGGCTTGGATCGTGTTGCATACACACAAACAAAGGTATTATTAATTGATAGAATATAGGTCACTAGAACATTTAAGCAAACATATGTAATAAGTATAGAACTATATAGAATTAAGGGAGTTGATTCGAAATTGTCGGATCAGCTAAAAAACTGTATAAAAGAGGAAATAATTCCCAAATCAAAATCATTCGGATTGAATACAATAAAGAAAATTGAGCTCTACAATTGAGCCCTTTTAAAAACCTAAAACTTTTTAAAATCTTTATCATTCAATCCTACGGAACATCAAAATACTCACTAAAAGGTTGTATGTTTGCTCTGCTTGCTGCTCTGCCTTTTTTGCTTATGTGTCTTTTCTCTGTTTTTGTAAGTGCAAGAACAACTAAGACTGTAAATTTTGATGAATGATTCGGGTCCCTTGAATCATCTGAATGAGTAGGCTAGGCTTATGAATCAAACATATGGTATAAGTTTGATGTCAACTTTGTACTCATACTCATTACAACCTGTACTTATAAATCAACGTTGTAAGTACGAACGGATCAGAGTAGTTAAATTTCAGTATTGTTGACTCACTTATATTCATATATGAAATTCATGAGTGCTTATGAGTAGCAAAAAAACGTTTCATTGCTGATCTCTGATGATGTCTATAAGACTTGAACTTATGCTTTTACTTTAAAATGAATTATTGTTGTGATCTCATTTATACTTTTCATATGCGTTAAAAAGTGAACATCTTTTTGGAAAACTACTTATAACTGTTCTATGCATTCATTCATAAGAATGAAATGAATAATTCATACCACTCAATATATCATTCCCTGTGTTTGAATTTATATGTTTATACAAGAAAAAAAAAAAGGAAAAAGAAAAAACAGTACAATTCTGATCCGAAATGAGAAATAAATAAAGCGCATAATTACGATTTGAGTTACACTCAGCTGCCAACCGCCGCAATACGCACAGCTTATCTGCGTCTTGTAGTGTAAAAAAAGTAACACCGATATTACCTACTCTGTTATATAATTACAACTTCTGGTTTGCATCCCTCAACCATACCGAATCTTTTACGAAGGTGTGAATTTTTGTCAAAACGCCTTAGGCGAGCCACGTTTTGCACCTAAATTTTAAGTACTTCTTTTCTTCCTAGATTCCCAACGGCCAGACAACGACAGAAACGGTGTTCTGTGGTATTCTCTACTTCCTCGCCGTTGGAGAAGTTATTGTAAGGGCGTGTTCAACCAAATACCAGAGTCTTCGTGGCGTTAAGTCCCAAGTTTCTATGGAAAACAAGATATTATTTGTGCGACAATTTTGAAACCAATCTGAAACTATGAATTAGAAATACACTGGCGAGCAAAAGTGTAAGTCTATTTTCTTTTAAATTTTTGTTTTCTCCACTTTTGGCATAAATGTGCGTCTTCACAATCGTTTGCAGTATACTCCAGTTTAGTCGTCTTTCAAAACTTTCTGAGTGGTATATCCACTCTTATCGAATACTTGTCAAGTTTTTCTTCTGGAAAACTTTTTACTCCTTCACTGTCTGCACCTGTCAATTCTCCTGCAATTATTATGTAACGAAGTTGTGCTCTTCTTTTCAACCGTCTTTTACTGACGTTATAATAAAAATCGGCTAAACATATAGAACGCCGTACATTGAATGACGATGCTAATTGAAGTTAAAAAGAAGAAGAACGAAATTTATGAGGTTGTTTGAAGGATTACTGGATCTGAGCCATGCAATTCAAGGTTTTGTTTGTGGTCATGCCAAAATCTTTGGTATCGACAAACGATACCTGAACCTGCTTTCGATTCTTGCTTTGCGAAGCAGTTACCGTTTCGTTATCGTTTCATGATAATGGTCTACACCTCCCAGGGAACATCATTCAAGATGTGGGATCTTTTCAGAACAACTGAACATTAGATTGTCCCTTATACTACCAGATTATTGTAGTACTTTTCAATCTGAAATAATGGCTATTAAAATTGACATAGTCATAGTTGCCAACAGTAAATCGGTCATTAGATTCCGAGAGAATGTGTAAATTACATTTAAAATTGTTCAAGAGTGCCGGATATCTCTGAAGGAGATAGAGAAAAAAAATTGATGCTTCCCTCATATGATATCGAAGGTAAATACAAGACCGAAGCTTTTGCTAAAGATGGCGCCATGGTAAACTCAATGAATTCCTACATGAGATTGTCGTTCCTATGCCGAGAGGCAAACAAATGCACTCACAAAAACTGCATTCGATGGCGAAGGTAAGATGGTGAAGTGAACAAACCTGTAGAGACACCAGTCAGAATTGGGCAGATATGAATATATGTAGAACAGAATTTGTATCGAACGTATCAAGATTACATCTAAGAAATCTTATAGCAATAATTATGATACAATTTCCTTTGGGTGTTCACGACAGAAGACTGGGAATACATCATAACGATTTATGCAGAACTGCAACGGTGACAAAGAAGATGAGACCATGCTTGGAAAACTGAGACATTTTGGACAATCAGAATTTAGTGATAAAACATATTTCGATTTAGCGGTTTAAGGAACATTCACACCTTCACTAGACTCTCGGGATGGTTTCAAAATTATGTGAAGGAATAGATAATATCGGCATTACAACATGACATTACAGGACGCATAAAGCTGGGTCAATTGAGGCGCCTGGTAGTTTATTTTAAGCAAACCTAACCTAAGCTTTTGTCTAAAACGAATAGTTTAAAGGGTTTCTTATAAGAATAAATGAAATACCATGTAAGGTTTCAGTAAAATATTTACTTCGTTATCACATTTAATAATTTATGAAATAAAAACATAATAAAAAATCGAACATAATACCAAATAAACATTTAAGTATTCTAAATGAGCTTATTTTTTCGTGATCTAGACAATTAGCGTGAGGGCCACCAGAGTCTCTGTTCAGCGGCACTACACAAAGCATTGTGCCAAAGTTACTCAGCTCGTATATAATTGAAAATAATTTGCAATTGGATTGTAATAAATAAATAAATTACATTGAATCAATGGAAAATTTTATTTAATTTTGCAATCCAATTTCAAGATATTCATCGTTTCGTAATGTAATTCAATTAATATTGCGTTAATTTATCCTGAATTATGTATTTATTACAGTAGTAAAAGGCGTAATACGTCCTTTGCAATATGCAATTTGTTGTTAATTGTAGTTTACATTTCTGTATGTATTGTTGAATGAATTCCCGAAATTATGTGTTAATATTACGATTTTTGAATTGTGCCAACAAAATATGTTATTAATAATGCAATTTGAAATGCAATTAAATAAATAAAACTCGGTAGATTTATATTGAATTGTTGTGAATAATATTCATATATTTTATATATATATATGTGCATATGTAAGTATGTGTATTTATTACAACATTTGTCAATCAATCTTACACAGTTATTTGGAATTCAAATTAATCACAACACAAATTATCATATATTTGTCCTAACGATGCCCAATACCGTGTAATTTGTCTGTAGGCAAATTGTTTAGTTAATTTCAATCAAATTACAATTGAATATATCGTATATGTAAGTATGTATGTATATATGTTGTCATGTTACTCAAATATTTATGTAAATGCATAAGAACAGCATATTTAAATGCCATGTTATGGACTTAGTCCTGGCTTAAGGCGCTGAGTAGCCTTCAGTGAATCTCTCTCTCTATATATACATAGACATATATACATACATACATAAAGTGAAAGCTCTCACAAGCGGACACCCACCGTGACAGCAGTTCTGTTCACTCGTGGGATGGTATGTACCAAATTTTAAATTTTATTATTTGAATTCATTTTGATGTGAAATAACAATAATAATTAAAACGAAATAATATTTCATATTGTTACGAAAATAAAAAAATTTAGATACTGACGTGTTGCCTATACATCGTTTAACATTAAAATTATAAACAAAAGCTACAAAAAAAAAACGATGAACTTGTTCACAAATTATCGCACTGCTTAATATAACAACAAACACCAGCATAAAAAAATTGTAAACAAGTAAGCAAAAATATACCAACAAACGCCAGCATAATAAAGATGGTAAACAAGTAAACAAAAATACAAGTAAACAACGATATTTACATTTATAGAGATCGCGTGAAGGCAAAGTCATGAACGTTCGCCTTCAAGAACATTCATCAGACTTTTTACTTTGCCATATAAAAGGCAAGGCAAAGAAGTTCAGTCAGTCTTGCGTGAAGACGCGGTGTGTTTGAAGAGAGTAATCGTGGTTTGAAGATTTCCGTTACAAAGATCAGTCGAACAATTGTCTAATAATTGTTATTGTTTATGCAAATGGTGAAAGCAGAGGAATAACAAACAAAGCGTTCTTGTTGTTTACATAAAGTTGTGAACAGTGGCACACAGAATTATGCAAATAATAAAGAATTTTAATTAAAACTAAACACAGATTTATTTTTATTTCATTTGCAATCTACGAACTCATATTTTAAAAAGGTAAAAACGTAACAAGATTAGAAATTAAAATTATATAAATTTAAAGCTCTGAGATAGTTGCAAAAAATTGGTGAATTGTAGTTGGTGATTTAGCTTCCATTCATTTTCTTCCCACTGCAACGAAATGCCATTCGAAATTGTGCAATTTTTTGTAAGTCAAGAAAAAAAAAAATATTATTAGATTAGAAAATTTTGTAGTCTGAAATAGTTTTGATAACTAGAGCAAGTTGTTTAAATATTATTTCCACTATAACAATTAAATATTGTAATTATAGTGTAATATTACTCATTCAACATTGCTAATTAAGGTTATTCTATTGCAATTGATTGTAATGTAATCTATAACATGTTAAAAAGTAAATAAAAGTAAATAAAATTGAAATTATTGTAGTTTTGTAAGTTAGTTATGAATTTAGGGAATTATCTGTGATCCCCATTTCTGTCAATAAATAACGGTTGATTAAGTAGAAAATGGTGTAAAATACTGCACTTAATCCATTAATCCTGTCAGTGTTTTAGTGCAAGATTATACTCAAGTTTAAGTTAATCTCCAGTTAAATAACGGTCAATAAATAACGGTTGATTAAGTAGAAAATGGTGTAAAATACTGCACTTAATCCATTAATCCTGTCAGTGTTTTAGTGCAAGATTATACTCAAGTTTAAGTTAATCTCCAGTTAAATTAATTAATCTTACGTTAATTTAATTTGCATTTTTTGCGTGGGAGTTTAAACCTTGTAGAGATTCCACACTTATAAGCAAAAATTGCAAAGTGCTTCACAACAATTTACTTTTGTATAAAACAAAATACAGCTGAATACGATTGATCTTTAAGTAAAAATATAATTTTTGTAAAATAATAAATAAATTAAGACTATCTATTGTCAATTTGTGTTTTATATAATTCATAATCGCTTAAATATTTGTCTTATTCGGCTTTCTCTCACTTAAAAGCTTTCTTTTTTAATAAAATTTGTCAACTACTTTTGATATTTAAGATTAAGTAAATTCAAAAACTGAATACAAGGATTAAAGTTAACTTAATCGTTAATCTCGCGCTCAAAAAATGGCCCTAATTGTTAAGGATTGTTCATTAGGTATTGAATAGCTTTCGATTTTGAAATGCAGAAAAAATGAAGAAATCATTTCAACATTATTTATGAATTGATTGTTTGTATTCATCCGCTGAAGGTTTATTAAAAATCTCCAACATTTATAATTGAACAACTACTTCTCAAGTTACGTACATTAATTGATACATTACACTAAGCGAGAGAATAAAAAAAGAAATGCGTCCAGCTAATAGCATAAAGTAGGTTAGAGTTTTGTTGAGTAGAACTTAAAAACGTATTTTTTATGTTTCTCGAACCCTCCAAACTTGTTTTATTTGACAAAAACTGCTTTTTTTGGACACACACATTTCTGCACCGATGTCCAAAATTTCAACTTTCTTAGAAAGGGAAGGTATGGACCTTTAAAATGGTATACAAATATATATGTATATATTATTCGACTTAATATTCTATGAAGTTAGGTTAGTTTATGTTAGAGGACGTGTACTTGTCAATTAAGACAGTAACAGTACCCGGAGGTCGAATTGACCCATTGTACAGCGTCCTAGTTTCTCACACCACTTATGTTGTGTGTGTTAATTTTATACATGAGTGGTGGGGCCTACAGTTTAAAGTCGACTCCGAATTACAGATTTTTGAGAAACTTTTCTTGGCAATTTTATTTACTCTCAGAGTTTTTGCCAGAAATCTGCTGATTTAAATAATTATATAAATAATACACCCAAACCTTTTTTACACGGTAGATACGTTCCAGTGGATACCGTGTAAAAAAATGCGTAGAAAAGACAAATATTATGTATGTATGTAAGTGTATAAACAAACTGAAAATATATACATAGGATTGATGCAGCAGCCTACATATGCCTATAAAATTGAATAACTTTATAAAAACGCACAGATTTAGTTCAATAGTATCTCTCTAGGACGTTCCCCTTTTGCTAGCTTGTCCAGAATTTTTACCTTTTCTTCTAAGGAAATAGCGTTTCGTTTTTGTTTACTCATGGCTAGGTTAATGATTTTAAATTAATAACAGAAAACCTCCATAGATAGTAAAACTATTAACTTACTTTGTTAACATCTAAGATTAACTTTTTTTTACTTTAAATTACCGCTGAATAGCACTGACCTGTCGAATGTCAATAAAAAAACCGTGTTATTTCAAATTCGCGTAAAAAAGACCGTGTAAAAACAGGTTTGGGTATATATATAAATAATAAATACGATAATTTTTGTCCGATTTTATCAAACGAAGTGTCAAACTCTTCCTAAGAGAATGCACTTTAAGAATGTCAGCACTTATTTTATATTTTTTTAATTAAAGTTTGCTACTATTAATAGACAAACTTTAAAAAATGTGAAAAAAAAACTTATTTTCCAAGTTTACCCGATCAAAACTCATAACATGTATGTTTGAACCACATGTTTATGTACGCCATTTTAAAGGCTCATCTGTCCCCTTTTCAGAAGAATTTTGGTAATATTTGGGTAATCTATAATTTTGTGTTAAAAGACCAAAAAAACCGTTTTTGTCAAATAAAACTAGATATAAAAAAAAATATTTCTTAGTTCTACTCAACAAAATTCAAAACCTACACTATGTTATTAGTTTGGGTGTATTCTGACTGTAGCACCGTGTTATTATTTTCATTTTTTTCTCAATTTCAAATTAATTTTTTGGTATCAAAAAATTGAAAATTTTTTTGAATTTGAATTGCTGTTCATAGCCTTGCTTTTCTAAAACAGAAAGAAATGTTGAATTACCACATTTGGCTTTATTACAAGGAATGAAAGTTGTTGTAAAATGTAAAATTATATTCGGTTCAAGTATTTCGTTGGATGCTGCATTTGCGTGTTGCTCAAGTAAAGGTATACCACCATATTGGCTGCTTCTTTTTCTTTTTTTTTTTTGTAAAGTTATCAAATGATTGGGAATATATTATTATATTTTGTTTTATTTCCTCTGTCTCTCTCTCTCTCTCTTTCTCAATCCATATCCAATTTATTGTTATAGTATTTTCCGCTTTCTTTCTGTCATTCGTATGCATGAAATTTGTTTTCCATTTGTTTTGCAGAAGTATTTTTACTGTTTTCTTGTTTTTACTGTTTTCTTGTTTTTACTGTTTTCTTGTTTTTGTTTTGTTTTTTCTGTAAGACAAAACATATAAATTTGTTTGTGGCAGATTTTAATAAGCTCTAAGCAATTGTAATCAGGCCAACTGGAACAAAAAAAAAAAAAAGAAAAAAGGGAACATAAAATAAAACAAAACAAAACAGAATAAAAGAGCCATTAAGTCAATTTATGACAAAAACACTGGCTGGTTTATAATGCCATTTCCGTTTCCACATACATACATACATACATATATAAAAACGAGTTTTCGTTTTTCTCGCTTTCTCCGCAAATGATTGTTCCATAAAAAGCAAAATTTTTCTTGTTTCTTTTTTCGTATTTTTCGGTTTGGTTGCAAAGGTCAGTCATTTATTTTGAAAAAGTAAGGGAAAATGGTTTTATAAGCCCTTGGAGTATACGTATGTATATTAGAAAACAATCATTCTACTGTTTTTGCTTTTACTTGTTGTGGCAAAAAAAAAACAAAAAAAAACATGTCGAAAAATACAAATGAACACATTTACTGAATTTACATACCCAATAAAAAAAATTAAAATAAGGACAAATGATGAGAAAGGCTCGTATTAAGGGTTATAAAATATTCAGTGTCCCTAAAATATTTACACGTCACCTCTAGATGTACTTGAAATTGTTTCTAAATTTTAAATAGACACACACTGTGGTCCTCATATGGCAGGTTTTGTTTGGTTTTAATACTTACGCCTTCACATACAGTTGAGTAATTGCCACTAAAATAATGCAACAGCATATTATTGTACTACATTGGGGAAAAACTATAAACTCAGGCTCTGAATTCCAGATCAAGACACATTTTCATTACACTCAGCCTTACATAGAGTATTAAAAACAAAAACAATAATAAAATAAATTGAAACATTTTACAACCACGTTAACATATTTGTGTAGAGGTCAGAGTAATGTTAAACCATAGAAGTTTTTAGTGGTTTAGACCTGACTATCAGATATTTGAACTCACTACATAGTTTTTGGAATACACTGATAAAATTTTAAAATTTTTTTTCTTTATTTACTATCGTCGAAATAACGCTGACCTTGCCTTTGGGTATAAACAAGGAATTTCTCGATCTTTGCTTCATTTGTAAATAAATATTGAATTTGGCAGGCAGTTAGTCAGAGTCCCTATTACTTTTTGCTTTGATATACAGTATTCCTCGGATATAAACACCCCTGATATAATAATTCCCCGCTTAATAACACTGCAACTTAAGCAATATTGATTTTTGCTTCAAAATGTACATACATACATAATTTGTCATTACAACCCTTCAGTCAGGATTACGACCTAGTTTCTCACACCACTTGTGTTGTGTGTGTTAGTTTTATACATGAGTGGCGGGACGTCCGAACGACAGATTTTTGAGAAACTTTTCATGGCAATTTTTATTTACTCTCAGAGTGTTTGCCAGAAATCTGCTGAGAGGAAGTCGCCGAAGAAATACTTGTATTTTGTTATGATGCCTGGCCTGAGGCTCGAACTCTGGCTTTACGTCTAATAAGCTAACACACTACCTACTAGACTACGGCGACTTCAAAATGTCCTAAAACTATTTCGATGTATGCATCCCGCTTATAAGCATTCTCCATTTATAAACGCGAAAAATTGTACATAATAATTTAAATTTACTTTAAAAAGAATTCTTTTATATACACCCGCTTTGTGGCAACTTTCTTTCATCCTGCTCTCTAGCTAACTCGTTCGTGCGATGTAATTTTTCTGGATTTCTTGAGTCATTGGAAGCCAATATTCACTATTAACGCCATACGGCAGATTTATTGGAAAGAGTAGTAAATTAATCAAACAGCACAATGCAATTCCATAGAATGTTCCTTATGGTCTAATTCTTCTTGAGGAAGAGTCTGCACTCTGTTCCATTTAGAAAACCTAACCAACTCAGGCCGTAAGAAAAGCTTACAATCCACCAATGTTCGACTTTCGTAATTCATAAAGCTCTTTTCCACTAATCTGGTCTACTGCAGTTCTCAGGCGAGGCATGATTAACTACATCTATAAAGTATGACTATGCCTATAAAGCAGTGACGCTCAAAATCTAAATTTCCTATCACATGTGATAGGCAAAGAAAATTCTGCTGACGCTGCGTTGATACACCTACACTATAAGCTTACTTGTGTGGTTTCTTATAATGATCGTGTGTTTGTTGCTTTCCCTGCCGTCAAATGAGTAGCTAACTATAAAAAAAACTAACTTTAAGTTTGCTTGTATCGACTAACTTAAAGCTAACTACTACGCAATGCAAAATTTACATTAACCAAAGTGTATACAAACACTCCAATTCTTAACGCCGTTGGATATAGATAACTAACGTCTTAGACGTTTGATTAATAAACAAAACCGCGTGTCATCTTTTCGCTTTATATTTTTGGTTAAAAATTTATTGTTTGCGTAAAATAATTATAAAAAATACACTAAATTAATAAATAAATTCGAAAGGTTTGAAGTGTTTTTATTTGAAGTGAAGTGAAACAATATTAAAGGGCCGCTTGCCAAAAAAGCTTACGGAAATTATGTCACCAAATTTGTGCATGGACATAAACTCGGATGGTGTTCATGGTAAAAAGCGTTTAAAAGACTATGACGCCTGAACAGGTAAGTGCTAATTTGAAAATATAAGTTTTAACCAAGTCTGAAAACATGTAAAAATTTATATAAATATTTTTTAAACAGATGCCTGTCGATCACTCGGCTCTCAGGATGTAGAAACTGGCGTTACGCATTAAAAATGAAAACACAAATCCAAAAAATTAAAATATTTGCAAATGTTATATTTAGAAACTCTTTTTATCTTTTTTATCAACAAATGTGCAAAATATTTTTGTAAATCGTGAATTTATTAATTTTTTTTCATATGTATAAATTAGTTTAGAAAAAGATCTTTATTTACACAATCAACAAATGTATAAAATATTGCTTGTGATGTATTGAACTGAATTTATTTTATTTAAACTGAACTGATTTTATTTTAATTTAATTTAATTTTTTTATTTATTTATTTTATTTATTTTCTTTTTACATGAATAAACTTTTGTTTTCTATTAAAATATAAATTTTAAAAAAATGTTTCATTTCGACTAATTAATTTGGTAGCTTATTATTGTGAGTTTAAAGCCACTGAAATTTAGCTAACTTATAGTCAGATTAAAAACCTAGCTTAAAGCTAATTAAAAGTAGTAAGTTTATAACTAGCTACAAATAGGTTTACTTTAAGTTAACTGCTAAGTAACTAACTTTTAAGTTAATTAAAAGTAATGCAGAGTCGGACAATTGACTACTTCCTAGGACATCGCAATGTTAAAATAGTCAGTCATTTCCATATAAAAGTAATCCAAGTGTCAACCACCACTGCTTGAGAAATAGTTGGTTTTAAGTTAATTTAAAGTCAACTGAGTGTACGACAGGGTTGTTTGTTGTTTTGTGTTGAACTCGGAGAACAAAATCAATTCAGTTGATGTTTAGCACTTGATGAAGCCGGGCCTCGCTACGCACATTTTTTGAATGATTTTTGGTTTTTGCAAATACACGCAGCAAAATGTTTGATGAAAATTGGGAATATGATTTCTTTTTTATAGAGAATATGGATCGTAATGCACAATCTATTGTGTGTTATCGCACTTTATGTCGTAATTCTTTTTTTTTATAAAAAGACATTACGAGGCTAGCCATGCATACATACATACATACATCAATATATTCATCAATACATACATACATACACACATACATCAATATATTCATCAATGCATACATACATACATCAATATATTCATCAATACATACATGCATACACACATACATCAATATATTCATCAATACATACATAAATACACACACACATCAATATATTCATCAATACATATATTCAACGCTTGGGCGACCGAATGGGGTAGTAGATATACTAACGCCAGGGGTCGCTGCCTCTTGGAAACGTTCGCTTCCCTTCCTGTGGCGCTGATGAATGACGAAGAGAAAGCACATTTAGGAGAGCTGGATCGAGCTCAATAATAGATTTGTCGTTTGTGAGCGATGGCCTTGTTTCGCGGACCGCGTGGAGGCTAACTGAGGACTTCACGAATAGTGACCATCAGGCAATCGTGATGACGGTTACTGGGCGCAACACGAGAGGAAACGGATTGCCGAAGTTTACGGGACCGAAATGGAAGGACTCCCGCTTTGACGAGGAGACGTATAGATTGATGTTGTCGTCTTTTCATACGACTGGCAGCACGGTCGAAGAATTAGTGAGTGGCGTATACCAAATGCTCAACACTGCATGTGATGCTGCTATGCCTAGGAGAACTGTGTGTAGGGGACGTTCCCCCTGCTACTGGTGGAATGACGAAATTCGAAGACTGCGGTCGGCATGCTTTGGGGCGAGAAGACGGGCCCAGCGTACGAGAGGAAGACCGACATGGGAAGCCGAACGGGCTTCCTATGAGGATCTAAGGCATCAACTTAGAAGAGCCATTAAAAGGAGCAAGAAACTATCCTTTCAGCGGATATGCCAGGAAGCTGACATCAATCCTTTTGGGACGGCGTACAGAGTCGTCTGCAAGAGAATCGGTGCTCGAGAACAGCCTAAACTAGGTTGTCCAGTTTTGCTACGGGAGATCATTGGTACATTATTCCCACGGGGCCAGCCCTACACTTTTATAAGTAGGGAGCCGGAGGCCATTCATACCATACCCGAGGTAACAGGAGAGGAGGTACTCGCAGCATGCACTGGAATAGGAGATAGGAAGACACCGGGGCCAGACGGAATCCCAAATAGGGCACTTAAGGTGGCTATCCGGCTCAGACCGGATATGTTCGCCAAGGTGTTCCACAAGTGCTTCGTCGAGGGTGTTTTTCCACGTAGATGGAAGAAGCAGAAATTGGTTCTCATTCCAAAACCTGGCAAACCACCAGGGGAACCATCGTTGTATCGGCCCATCTGTCTACTTGACACGATGGGAAAAATACTGGAGAAGATTATATACAATCGACTACTGACGTGTGCCGAGGCAGGAGGAGCTCTCTCGGACCTGCAATACGGATTTAGGAAAGGACGATCGACTATTGACGCGATAAGAAGAGTGGTCGACATTGCAAGAGATGTAATAGAGGGCGAAAGGTGGAGATTTGGCACCAAGGAATACTGCGCGGTTGTCACACTTGACGTTAGAAACGCGTTCAACTCAGCGAATTGGGGGCGGATTATGAGAGCCCTCTTTAACATGGCTACGCCGCCATACTTAATGGAGATACTGAACAATTACTTTCAGGACAGGAAGGTAATATACCTAACGGATGAAGGAGAGCAGGAATACGTAGTGACGGCGGGTGTCCCGCAGGGCTCTGTACTTGGGCCATAGTAGTGGCCCATTATGTACGATGGAGTACTTCGATTGCGATTGCCGAACGGGACTACAATTGTGGGCTTTGCAGATGACATAGCCATAGTCTCGGTAGCTAAGACGGTAAGGGAAATAGAGGAGAAAAAGAACACAGCGATTCGAAAGGTTGGAGCATGGCTGGATGAAGCAGGTTTGAAACTTGCTGCGCATAAAACAGAGGCCGTCTTGATAAGCGGCCGGAAGATAGTGGAGAAGATGGAAGTGACCGTTGGAGGCACAAGGATCGAATCGAAGAGGGCGATAAAATACCTGGGAGTGATTATCGACGACAGGTTGAACTTTAAGGAGCACGTGAAATACATCGGCGAAAAAGCATCTGTAACACAGGGAGCACTGGCGAAGATGATGCCAAATATTGGAGGACCAGGTCCATTCAAAAGGAGGATAATTTCGGCGGTAATAACGTCGATAATGCTGTATGCTTGCCCAATATGGTCGGAGGCACTCTCCGTGGGGACGACAAGGAGGATACTGTCCTCGGTGTATCGTCTAAGCGCGATTAGACGGATAAGTGGCTTCAGGACAGTGTCTGATGAAGCGGTATTGGTGTTGGCAAAGACAATACCAATAGACATATTGGCGGATGAGATGAGGAGGATATACCTTCGCCGTCTCGAGCACCCGGAACGAATAGCAGCTATAAAAGCGGAGGAACGAAGGACTTCCATGCACAAGTGGCAGTTACGATGGGAAAGCAGTTTAAAGGGAAGATGGACATTTCGCCTTATCCCTGATGTAACCCTTTGGATGAATAACAAACATTGCGAGCTGAACTACTACGTGACTCAGTTCCTAACTGGTCATGGGTGCTTCAGGAAGTACCTGCACAGATTTGGTCATGACACTTCCCCTATATGCCCAAACTGTGTAGATGAGGAGGAAGATGCGGAGCATATTCTAATATGCTGTCCCAGATTTAGATGGCCCGGGGAAACGAGTTTAGGACCAAACCGGCTAATGGAAGAGCTGTTGAATCGTAGGATTCTATGGAGTCAATATAGCCAGAGAATGGCCGAAGTTTTGATAGTACTCCGAAGACTGGAGGAACGGAGGCGAAATTTGAATTAACGTGATAAAGCTTTCAAGCTAACCAGCTCTCCGCGAAGTAATACCTTACGGCAGTCCCGCGGAGGGAGAGTGGTTGAAGTGTGTAGGGGGTGGGTTTAGTACGTAGGCACCAGTGATGGTGAATCGTGCACTCTTTTGTTGGAACAAAAGTGTCTTTCGAAGATTCCCACCTCCAGCTCAAGACAAAAAAAAAAAAATCAATACATATATTCATACATACATAAGTTCATTATGTAACAACATACACGCAATACAATAAACCAATTTTTTTTTCTTTTTTATTTTCCCAGTGTACGATTCTCAAAAATTAAGTTGAATTTTGTTCTCCGCTGCTTTACCAACACAATCAAAACTATGATTGTTTGTGTTTGAGCACCACTGCTATAAAGTATGCAGCGGATCTATCTTCTTCAGCAATATCTTCGCAATGATCCCGAAATGACGTGGGGGCCCAGCAAACCAGCCGCCATACCATCGAATATGAAGCCTTTGCCGTCAATCAAACAAATAGAATTCTCTCCGATTCAATGACACGCAGATATTTGTTATCATGTGCGGGATTTCAATATAAGAACTCCCAGCTTATGAGCACTGTCATGCAAGCATTTTTGAAAGTATTTATATCCGGGAAACACCATCAAAGCACTTAATCGATTTAACGTATTTGGAAGGTGGAAATTTATGTAAGCTATTAGAAGAATACAATTAAAAGAAGTTTTTGATCAAACATCAACAACGTTACGCTCTTGTGTCACAAAAAACTGCACAACCATACTAGAAAAAATTGTATAAGAGTGCTGCCAACGCCCGCGACTAGTGTCTTCATATGCCACTATGTCGCATTCAACGTTAGAAGCATCAAGTCGTTGTGGACCTCTCAGCGAAGGTGTTTAAAGAGAAGAGGCGCAGTAGAGTAGTGATAAAGTTTCTCAAAAAATTTCTTTTAGTGCTTTCATTTCACAGTTATAAAATTAAATAAAAAAATGTGCGTAATGAACCGCCCAAGGCCACCCATTCGTTTAATAAAATATTTTCCCCTTTTTCTACTGTTCTGCAACTCAACTTCATGCTTCTTGTCCGTATATCCACAAATGATTCTGATGGTGTTTACTACAATTCGGTAACGTTTGTCATGCTTCGAAAATGAAATAAAAATTGGAAAAAAAAAACCGAAAATGTTTGCCAAAAATACAAAATTGTGAAACCTTTTAATACACACCGAAAATTATTATGTCTGGGAATTGCAGACATTAGCAATACTACAAGCCAAATACAACAACAACAACAAAAATGTGGAGATAACCATACACGTGTGTGTGTGTTTATGGTTTCATAATTTATAAAATTCTTTACATTTTTCCTTCTTCCCCTAATTGACAAGGGAGTTGTTAGAATCGTGCGTTACTAGATGTTCATACCGAACGCAACCAAAATGTTTGAACTTAATCTGGTACGAAAAGTACGAAAAAGTCAAATTGATACGAAAAAAAAGAGCCAAATGTTACTTCCAATGCCGTGTAGTTGACTGTGAATTTTATTCATTTATGGCCTGTAGTTTTACTCCTTTTTTTTAATTTTAAACTCATCGGTAGCAAAAGCACTTGCATTTCTAATGTTATTTTTCTCTTCTATTCATTTTTCGTGAATAATTCATGAGGCGTGAGTATTTGAGGAGCGGATAACACATGAAATATGCAAAAATATAATTTTTTCTCAAACCAAAAACAAAAAAACGAAACTTCATATTATAATGGAAGTAAAATTTTTATTTTCCAAAGAATCATGAAAGAAAAAAAACAGAAATTATTTTTAAAATATTTTGAGAGAAAAAAATTTTTGAAAAAAAACTTTAACTGTTCGTTTCACATTAGCAGAGAAAGCTGAAATGAGAAACAATAAGAAAAATTAACTTTCAAATCCGACAGGGAATTGAGAAGAGCAGCCTTAACAAAGTGGGCCATAATTAGATAACGATACTTTCAGAGATGTTGGTGCACACATATTTTGTATTATTTTGTAATCAAAAAATGTTCCTTTGTTATGTGTTTCAATTTAATATAAAAAATAAATTAATTAAAATTTAATTCATTAATGCAAGTGGTTAGTGTAAAAAAGCCCGGTGATCTACCGTAAAAGTTACAAAATAAACTGTTTAGAAATAATATTTGCAAAAAACATAAATATTAGCCGACTTCTGGCAGTCGTGCAAACGTGAAATTGACAAATTTTGCAATAAACAATCAAGATCCATGAAAAATTCTGAAAATTTTTGAAAGTTCATTTGATGAGATGACATATAAAAAATATAACACGACTGTTACTATTTAAATAATAACTACGGTAATTTTGGTCCGATTTAATCAATCGAAGTGTCAATCTCTTCACAAGATAATGCACTTTCAGAATGTCATCAATATTTTTATATTTTTTAATTAAATTTTGCAATTAAGAATTGCTCAAGGCAAATTGATTTTTTAATGTTTGAATTGAATTTATATTTATCTATGAATTTGCCTTGGAATTGCTGAACTTTATTATTATATTCATTTATATGCATATATATTTTCCAAGTTTACTCGATCAAAACTCATAACATATAAGTTTGAACCACATGTTTATGTATACCATTATAAAGGCTCATCTGTTCCCTTTTCAAAAAACTTTGGATTTTGAAAATAGGTTTAAAAAATATTTGGGTAATCAATAATTTTGTGTGAAAAGAACAAAAAACAGTTTTTGTCAAATAAAACAAGTTTGGAGGGTTCGAGAAATATAAAAAAATATTTTTGAGTTCTACTCAACATAACTCACAACCTACACTATGCTATTAGCTGGTTGTATTTTAACTGTCGCAACGTGTAATTAATACTTTTGTCAAAAATTGCATGCCACAGCTTTTAAAAATTCCGTGGTGTGATTATTTAAATCTTATCTGATCTCAAGAAGTGATTACGCCGTCATGTAAACACATTGTTAAACATTTTACAAGACATTTAAAAAAAGAAATCACATTTATTACAGCTTTCTTTAAATATTTCTAAAATTCTTTTAATTACAAAATGATCACAATAAGGTTAATAAGATTTAATTTATGTTTAAAAATTTTTAAAAGTCAAGCAAAATTAGACAATTTTAATTACATTTTATTTACAAAGTAATAAGAGTTGATAATAGACTTTGATTGAATGATTTCTGATTGTTCTTCCTAGTTCCTTTGATTTTTTTATAGCACTCAGTGCAAAATCGCTTTACAATTCATGCATTTCCCGGAATTTTTTACTTTACGATGAGGTCTTCTTCTCCATACAGAATTTGTTGGAGATATACAGTCATTATCAGAGCACGTCATTGAATGCATTGATAATTTCATCATGGATAAAATGAGTGAAGACCATTAGTATAAAGTGCAGCGAGGATCACCGGTGACACCCAACACGAAAAATCCAATGATAACTTTATAATTCACTTTATTTGCTAAAAAATAATATTTCAACATAATATTCGCATTGGCGCCTTGGGCAAACCAGGGGACATGTGCATGGCAGTCTACGTGTTAAAAAGAGCGAAGAACGATGTTGCCATGTAGTCGTGAACCGAGAGATGTATTAAAAAGTCTGTGTGAGAACAGTGGAATTGAATACCAAAATATTTAAACTTTGTTAAAAACGATCGTGAATAAAATTGATAGCCCAGTGTTTTCAATTTAAGTGTGTTGTTTTATGTTTAAATAAATAAATAAATTAAAAATTAATTTGAATAAAGAAAGGAATCTTCAAATCCACGGGAAATAATAGTTTTATCGTTAGTTTTACTTATTTTCGAAAAGATAACTTTTAAAATTTAGAGTTGATTAATAACACGGTGCGACAGTCAAAATACACCCAACTAATGACGTAGTGTAGGTTGTGAGTTTTGTTGAGTAGAACTCAAAAATATTTTTTTTATATTTCTCGAACCCTCCAAACTTGTTTTATTTGACAAAAATTGATTAGTTTTTTGAAAAATGGACCGACAGTATACATAACATATGGTTCAAGCTTACATGTTATGAGTTTTGATTGGGTAAACTTCGATAATATGATTTTTTAGTTTAAGTTTGGCTATTCTTAATTGCAAAATTTAATTAAAAAATGTGCATTATCTTGTGAAGAGATTGAAACTTCGTTTGATAAAATCAGACAAATTTTACCGTAGTTATTATTTAAATAGTATAAGACTCGTGTTAAATTTTTTATATACATATGTCACGTTATCAAATGAACTTTCAGTTAAAAAATTTTCAAAAGTTTTGATGGATCTTGATTGTTTATCGCAAAATGTGTCAATTTCACGTTTTTATGATTACCAGAAGTCGGCTAAATTTGTGTTTTTTGCGAATATTATTACATATTTGAAAAATATGAAATTTGTCAAGTTTACCTCAACAAACTTCATATCATATTAAGTCAAATAATATATATATACATATGTGTATCGTTTTAAAGGCCCATCTCTCTCCTTTCTAATAAGGTCTTCTTTTTTGTACATCGGTTCAGAAATGTTTGTGTAATCAATAATTTTGTGCGTAAAGTCCAAAAAAACACTTTTCTCCAAATAAAACAAGTTTGGAGGGTTCAATAATTATAAAAAAAAATTTTTGAGTTCTACTCAACAAAACTCATAACCTACACTATATCGTTAGTTGGGTGTATTTAATTTTTTTTTTTTTTTTTGGTTTTGTCGCATAGTGTAATTGTTAAGTTTTCTATATTTCTTGGTGTTTCTATGTAGTTTTACGATGGTAATTTAATCATTTCTATCCATGTCTAGGTATTAAATTATTGCTTTGATATTAATCGGTTTTCTTGTTCTTTCTTTGCTTTTAAGGTGGCGTAAATCACAGTTTTCTTGAGGGATTAAGTAATTCAAAGAACATCTGAGTAGATTTTGTTTCTGAAACGACTGAACCGCAAGTCTCCATCTCTTCGTTCATGTATATGCTCTGTAAATAGCTTTCCAAAAGTTTTTTTTTTTAAACCATGAAATATTTTCCATAATATGCGTTCATAATTTCATAGAGTCGACACAACAGAAATCTTATTTCGAAATAAAAAACTATACCATCTTAATCTATTTAACTGTTACTTCACTATTGCTGTTAACCAAAAAAAAAAATATTTTTCTTCAATAATATTTTGTGGAATGATTTGATAACTAAATTTACACTCACGTACTTTCCTTTATTTTTATATATATATGTATATTTGTTTATATTTATTTATACATTTGTTTGTGTAACAATCTAATTAAATTATAAAACAATTTTACAAATTAATGTATGGGATGGCTTCAAACATATTTCATTAAATTATGATTGATGATGAGTTTTTTTCGTGATTTGTAAACATATCAGGACACTGCTGACACACATGCATGCTTGTGAATTCATTTCATGTCATACATCCACAAAAATCCATTTGTTGTCACTGTGTTGAGTGTGTTGGTTTGCAAAATATCAAAGCCATCGACAACATATTGCAGTGCGTGTTTTGAATAAACAAATTGTATTGTTGTAAAATAATGGTTTGAAGAAATTTCTAATAATTAAACCGTATTAAATCTCATATACATATGTACATACGTAGATCATCTGATAAGAATATATGATAAGAATATAAACTTCTTTCTTAATCTTAAATGGATATGGCATAACAATATCGTTGGTGTTCATTTTGTATCGATTATTGTTAAGAATATTCGTTTCAATTACGTCATGTTCCTTTTATTGCATCCACTTTTCTATCTTATCGCCTTACTTTTTTGTGCTAATTTTAAGGAATACTTACTACAGCCAGTGAATATAACAAAAAAAAAAAAGGAAAAAAAAAATTAAATCCTAAGGATATTTTACTTCAAATAGCGTATGTATGTATGGTATTTATCGAGAACAATTTAACATTGGCAACATTTAATTAGGCTTGTTTTTCGTCGTTGTTGTTCGATATTCATTTTGTTTTTGTCGATATTCGTTTCATTAATTAACTTAATGGATTTTATTGATTAAACAGTAGCGCGAGAAAGAGTTCCCTTTCAGACTAGCCGTTGAGCCACAACCACCAGCTGTTCGTTCATTCATACACCATTACATCGACATTGTCGTGGTGGACTTTAAAGTAGACACAAAAACCATAAATTAAACAAACAAACAAAAATAAAACAGAAAACAATACAAAACCGAAAAGGATTATGGCAGATAGTGAAGGAGAATGTAATTAATTTTATTGATTTTGTGGCACAATTTTAAAATACAATACCAATTACAATTTAATAGTCTTGAAACTTTGGTGAAAACTTTTACTTAATTTTCCTTAAATATACTTTGAAGAAGAAAGAAACAAAAAAATCAAAATCAATGTAGCGTTTACTTATTTACGATAATTTTCAATTAAATAATTTAAACTCAAAAACTTTCAACTTAAAGGGCATGCGATAGATTTAGCCATCAAGTTGTTGTATTTTTTTATATCTAGTCTGTCTTTTTTTATAATTTTATTACAAATGAAATTCGATAAAATGTATAAGAGATCAGCATTGAATCGTTTTTTCGTTACTCATAAGCACTCATGAAATTTTGAATATATGTAAGTGATTCAACAATATTGAAATTTAACTACTCTGATCCGTTCGTACTCACTACAACGTTGATTTATAAGTACAGGTTGCAATGAGTATGAGTAAAACGTTGACATCAAACTCATACCATTCGAAATATTGTTACGGAAATCGAAACGACCTAGTATCGTTTAACAACAAAAACGATAAACAAAAGCCACACGTTACAAATACACACTAACACTAAGAATACAATGAACGTGTTGATTATCTAAAGCTGCACACACACATATGTACGACGAACCTGGTTGCGCCTGGTACCAACAACATGTATGTGACAAAAAGGGATAGACAACATAAGCAAAGTACACAAACAACAATGTATTAGCAATAGAGCTCTCGAGAAGGTGAGATCACGAACCTTCCACTTCAAGAATGTTCGTTAGACTGGTTGTGTCGGACTATAAAAGGGCTGGACAAAGCAGGCAGCAGTCAGTAAGAATTCAGTCAGCCTTGTGTGAAGTTGCGTGTGATCAAAATATGTCGTGGTTGTAAAGATCCAGTGAATATTTGTGTGAACTAGTAAAGTGAATAAACAGATTATTATTGTTGTATCGTTAAGTTATATACGGTGGCACACAAAAGTAGTGTAAAAAATTAAGAGAGTTTAACTGAAATTAAACACATATTTGTTTTTACTTTGTTTGCAATTAACGAACTCATATTTTAAATATTTTTAGAAAGGTAAAAACGTAAGAGTATTACTGCTTAGAGAATTGTGTTGGTTTTTTTATTTATTTAGTCTGTTTTTTTATAATTTTATTACAAATGAAATTCTATAAAAAGTATAAGTATATAAAAAATCTTATCTCAACAAGTTATAATAAAAGTATGATGATTACAAGCGAAGTAGAGCGGAAGTATCATTGGCCTATATTTCTTTGAAAATGAGGACGGCTTAACCATTACGGTCAATAGAGACACCTACACATTATGATAACCGATTTTTTGTCACCGATTTTCATGGTATTGATGTGAACGATGTTTGGTTTCAACAGGATGGTGCAACTTGCTCACACATCTCATGCCACAATCGATTTATTGCGTCAAACGTTCGATGGCCGTTTAGTTAGCTGAAATGCTGAAGACAATTGGCCACCAAGAAGCTGCGGTTTGACACCGTTGGACTATTTTCTGTCGAACACAGTTAAAAAATTAGCATTTGAAGGCCAACATTCGTGATGCCATCGCCGAGATACGACTCCATACGCTCGCAAAAGAGCACGAAACTTCGTCTAATCCAATACGGCATAATTGTACTTCGCAAGAAAAAAATAAATTTGTCAAAATTTTAAACCGTTTTCTGTTTTATTGCCTGTTTAAACTTCAACTTTTAAATTTCCTACTCAATACAATGTTGTCCGAATGTGTGTCGGTACCAGGTAAGGGCATTTGATATTATTGAGGAAATAATGAATGTATGTATTTAAACATTCAATTCTAACTAAAGTGCGCAAGAATTAGGAACTTGTAATGATCATCACCGCCAGCAAATCAATGATCCTATGCATTGTGCTGCTAATGTTGAGATGTGATTTGTTTACCAAAGTATCCAAAATATTTCTTTTAAAATTTTTCCTTTCGTTAGGTTTTAAGAAATAAAAAATAAAAATTGTTACAGTTAATGTGTCGTCGTAAAGAATCGAACATTATTTAGGCTACAATCGTAAATGTTTCCAAATACAATTTATTAAAAAATAGACAGAAAACATTACTCGATTTAATGTTAAATGTAGGCTGCCTTCCAAAATGTATCAATACAAAGTTTGTATGCAGTTCTACTACTGGATATAAACTATATAGATATGTAAAGTAACGAAACAATGCATAAACTATAAATCCGATGCCTGATTGCTTTTTGACTGCGTTAAAAATACACATTGACGACGTTTTGAAGTAGAATACATTGTATATATTTTGTACAGCGGCATTCTGAAATACGATACTTTGTTCAAACACAAAGCAACTAACATTTTGGAAGGCAGCCATTCAGTATAAAGCGAATTAAATTATAAATTAATTTATATTCGGTTTTAATGCTGGTGTCAGTAATAGGCTTTTAGAGTTGCTGATTCATATGATTTTCAATTAATTATCACTTAAAACAACATTTAAATGCCACAGTTAAAGCGCCTAAACCATGTATGATTTCAAATGTGCTTAAAAAAACTGGATAAAACACACGTTATTACTTTGAGATTTCATTTAAAGAACATATTTTCATATCATAATATAGTGCATATACATTCTGAACAAAAAAACTTATTAAAGCAACACTAAATGCGCACCAGACATGCATTTGAAGTCGCGTTGAACTATAGTAATTTTTTTTATCCAATCTAAGTAGTTTAACTTTTTAACCTGCCTTCACACCAGACATTTATTTTTACATAGGTTTTCTTTTTATACCCGGTTTATTTCAGGCTTTAAATGAAAAGTTTGTGCATCGACTAGCAATGTAGCTCACATGCAAGCACATTCATAGCAATACAAATGAAATTTCTTTTAAAAATTTTTTTTCTGTTCTGTGGAATACGCAACCGTTCAAGAAAAAAAAAAATGGAAAAATCGTAGAAGAAGGCAAGAAAATGCCTTGTACTTTAATTAGATGTTATCCGACATAAAATAGTTTTAACTTCTTTATATCATGCAACAAACAGCCACTACAACGCCAACAACAATAGCAACAAATCAACTCAAAAGAGAGAAAAAAAGAAAACAGAAACCAAAACGTAAAAATATACGATAACAACAACTAAAGGGCGTAAAACGCCCTTTCATGTTAAAATTAACCTTAAAAAAAGAAGAAGAAGAAGAAAATAGACGATATAAAATTAAAATCAAATCAAATAAAAAAGTAGCCCGTTTATAAAAGGTTACAACAAGAAAAAGAAAAGAAAAAAAAGAGTCAATCTAATAAACGAAACTGTTGTTATGCTTTAACCCTTGTCGGGACACTGTTGAAGGCAAACCATTCACACTCATACAAAATGTGCTAATGGGATCAAGAGGTGACATCAACACGCTATTTCGTTTAGTTTATCCTCAAAGAAAACTTTCGAATTGAATAAAAGCAAATGCTTATGAAAGTTTTGTTAAAGTTTACATTGATGTTCGATACAATAGAACCAGTTACCCTAAACCAAATATCTTAAAACATCAGAAACAAAAAAATGTTTTTCTTTTTTACTTAGTTTCAGTACCAAAAAAAGTTTATTATGAGCACTTTAAAGCCGATACAAAACGTGTTGCAGGTCATTGCCTTAACCAGCCTTCGAAGTAATATTTTCTATTCACCTTAACACATGTGATGCACAACTTTAATAAAAATTAATAAGAATAATAATATTAAATAATTAATTACGAAGTCTCCGTAGTTTTTTAGGTAATGTATTGGCTCATTAGACGTGAGGCCACGTTTCAAACCACACGTCAGACATCTCTGATAATACGAAATATGAAAACGATGTCTTCAGCGACTTTCTCTCAGCAGATGTCTCTACTGATTCTGAGAGGAAATAAAAACTGCGTTGAAAAGTTTCTCCAAAATCTGTTGTTCGGACTCGACTTTAAACTATAGAACATGGAGGGTGTGAGAAGCTCGGTCGTAGTCCTTTCTAAAGGGATGTAATGTAGAAGCTAGAGAAATTTAAATACACAACTTAGACTATGCACTTACTCGGGAGTATTTAATTTTCTGTCGCACAGTGTTAATAATAATTAGATGTCGCCGTAGTCTAGTAGGTAGTGAGTTGGCTTATTACACGTAAACCCCGGGTTCGTATCCCAGGTCAAGCATCAAAATGAAAATATGAAAAAATAATTCTTCGGCGACTTCCTCTCAGCAGATTTCTGGCAAAAACTTTGAGAGTAAATCAAATAGCCATGAACAAGTTTCTCAAAAAATCTTTCGTTCGGAGTCGACTTTAATCTGTAGGTCCCGCCACTTATGTATAAAATTAACACACACAACATAAGTGGTGTGAGAAACTAGGTCCTAACCCTGACTGAAGGGTTGTAATGATCAATTATGTATGTATGTAATAAATTTGCACTTAACTTAACGTAAGTTCTAAGTTCTCAAGTGAATCGTATTTTGCAGAAACTCCGGTGTTATCTACAAGTGGTAGACATCCCCTAGGCATACGTTTAACAAGATTTTGATGAACTGAATTCGGTTCACCATACCAGGCAGCCTAAACCAATATCAAAAGCTTATTAAGCTTATTGTGGAACACTTTTCTATGATGCATATGTTGGGGTTATTATCTTAGTGGATCATCGATAGAAGTGGAATATTTTAATTTGACATAATGTAGCATGAAATTTTGAAGAATCTCAACATAATCCGAAACTTAATGCGGCCCCTAAACGTTGCGACTGGCAGTACAACTTTATTATCTTGTACAGACAATTGTTATGTTGAATTGCTTGGTCATCGGTTGAATGAAAATCAAAATTATTTGATATTTAACCGACAGACGACTAATCCGATTTGATTGGAAAATTGAAATACGAGAGGAAGACGAGCAACCGCTGATTGAACATGTTGTACAACTAACCGCAATTAGTTTATAAAACCTCAATGAAATATGTATGCTGAGATAAGTGTAGTTACTTATCATAAATTTTTTCAAGACAAAAACATGGTTTTTGACAGGAAATTATTGTATGAATCTCGTAGGCAGATCATTACAATTAAAGACTGTGAAGATTCTCGTTTAAAAATTTGTTAGCGAAGGTAAAAAGCATGTTTTAATTGGGCTTTATGCACTTTTATTCAGTCAATATTCGGTTAATTGAGTACAATATTTTAAGTGTTCAGACATAAT
Organism: Sarcophaga variegata; assembly: GCA_932273835.1. Lineage (NCBI taxonomy): Eukaryota > Metazoa > Arthropoda > Insecta > Diptera > Sarcophagidae > Sarcophaga > Sarcophaga variegata. The sequence goes on from OW026359.1 coordinate 77,028,280, forward strand.
AATATACGCTGTTCAGCTGCTTATTCAATATTTATTTGACAGCTGGTAAACAAAATAGCTGGTTGTTTCAACAACATTGTTTTTCTTTTGTTTTGTTGTTTTCTTTGTTTTTTTTTTTTTTTTTTGTTAGTCGTTGTTGCGATTTGAGATATCAAATATCAACAGAAAGTGTTCGGTTAAGTGTTCATATGCTCAGTGCGCATATGAACATACATATGTACTTATGACAGTGATGCATTTTAAGTTTTACTCAATATATTAACAATTTGTGTATTTATTGCGCAATAATTAATTGAAATTTTATATGAAAGCTGCATATCTGAACACCGTATTACAGCCTTCAAACTTGAAGAAAATTAAAAATTATGTGGAATTTTTCAGAAAGTGTAGTGAAAAATAAAAATCCATCGAATCTGAATAAATTAAATTGCACTTTGATTCAGATTATTACAATATGGTAATCAATACACTTCATGCCGTACATACTTAAACTAAATGAATGACTATGAAATGAATAATTTGAGAAAAACATTCATATTTTGAACATATAACATTTAAAAATTACATACAAAAATTAAATCAACATCCCAACAAGGGTTTAAAAAATAAAGTCTGAAGAAAATATTCGATTTCTTGTTAACGGCTGACTGCGTTACGAATAACGTGGTAGGTAGGTAACCTTGATTGTATGACTTTTTATTATGGCTCCCCATTTTGATTCTTCTATTGGCTCAATTTTAATGGAAAGCATTCGTGTACTGAAGGTACTAATTTGTTGGGCATTTACATTTTTGGTAGCTGCACAATGGTGTCAATGATCAAAGGGAAATAACAAATGCTTGGAAATGTTTTTCTACCCCTTAAAAAACATAAGGTCTTCCATTAATTGATTGAAGTGATTTGAATATGAAAAGCAGAAAGAGTGGAAGAAAAAACTGAAAATAATAAGAATCGAATTAAAATTCATACACATATTTTGCTTTGCCATGTACATACCTACCTACCATGTACTCGTATTATTCTCATTTGCTTTTCCGCCTGTTGTCACGTCCCAGCTTAGTGTTTTCGAGGTGTTCGGTTAGTAAATTAAGGGATTTCATTGTTATTTAAGTTTTGTGTGCGGTGTGTGTATGTGTGTGTGTTTGTGGTCTGGTGACATTAAAGTCAAACAAAATTTTTTTAACGAATTTTTCTTTTCACCCGACAAGTCATTCACGTTTATGAACTTTTTGAAGTCGATTCTCCATTTCTTTTTTTTTATGGACTGATTGGTAGGTAGCTTTAGTGGTCTTGAAGCAATATTATATTGTAGTTAAAAACCCGTTCTTTATAGTTTTGGGTACATAATGTAAATTGCAAATGTGTCACGTAAAGGTGTGCCTCTTTATAGTCGAAACTAGTTCGGACAGACAATTTATTGATGGATGAACAGCAAAAATTTGTTAAAGTAAACCACAATGTTCATCAGTCTGGTTGATTACTTTTTATGCTACATTTGATGTTTACCGGAAGTAATATTTGTGTCAAGAAGATTGTATTACTCAGATACATATTAGAAATGAATAAATTTTAAACTTAATAACGTATTTATTTGTATTGGAAAATCCTTTTATTTTCTTTATTTTTTTTTTTTTTTGGTAATTAATCTTCCAATATATGCCACAAAATGCGGCAGAATATTTTTTGAATGTACAATACTGGGTTTGTCTTTCAGTGCGTAACATTGTAAATATTTACGTTCACATAAATTGCCTTCGCTATGAAATTCAATACTTCTTGTTATGGTTACTTAGAAAAGTAAATAAATTTGTTAATAAATTAATTGACATAAATGGCACAGTAATCAAGTTTAAATTTTTTTCAATTTTATTTAATCAACTGACCGATTCAGAAACTTATGGTTTAAAGTTACGTTTTACCTGAATCACATTTTAATTGGTAACTTATGTCAGTTCTATGGACTATAAAATGGTCAGTGGTTAAAAATCTTAAAAAGCCAGGCTTCTGTTACTTTGTTGGTGTTGGTGTGAGTATTCAGCATTCATTGTTACTACCCCTTAGCATTTAGCATTCGTAACTAATATTCGTAACTGGATTTTTACAAATGTCTTTAAGTGTATCATGATCACAGGTTCTTGAGTAAAATAAAATCGTGTAATGGATATACAAAAAATTTGAAGCTACCAGAGGCAAATTGATTGTAAATTAGATCTTTTTTTTCAAGCATAAATTTGTGCTACCAAGCAGAGATCAGCAATGAATCGTTTTTTTGCTACTCATTGACACTTCGTTTGATCAAATCCAACAAAAATGACCGCAGTTATTATTTAAATAGTATAACAGCCGTGTTATATTTTTTATATATGTCATCTTATCAAATGAACTTTCAGTTCAAAATTTTCAAAAATTTTGATGGACCTTGATTGCTTATCGCAAAATGTGACAATTACACGTTTGCACGACTACCAGAAGTCGGCTAATATTTGAGTTTTTGGAAAATATTTTTATTCGTCGTGCAAACATTGAAATTGACACATTTTCAGATAAACAATTCTGAAAATTTTTGAACTAAAAGATCATTTGAAAACTATGTGCATTAGAGATGAGCGATATTTTCAAAACTGTGATTTAATCACGGTGATTGATAATTTACTGGTAACTACAGTGATTGAAATTGCCAAATAACAGTTACATACTAATAATGTGAAACTTAATTGTCAAACTTCATATAAAAAAAAAATTACATTAAAAATAATAACATTGATGACACCACTTTGATTTTGTTTAGTAGGCTTTTCGTAGTATGTATCTAGTTGTCTCTTTCTTACGACTTAATAAAATACGTTATTTTCATTATTGTTTTCTTTTGGAATACTGTGATCACAATCACTGTTTTAAGGAACAGTGATTAACAAATCACGTTCACTGAGAACAACGTTCTTCAAAAATCACTGGATCGATAATCTCTAATGTGCATACATAAGTATATAAAAAATATAACACGACTGTTATACTATTTAAATAATAACTATGGTAATTTCTGTTCGATTTTATCAACCAAAGTGTCAATCTCTTCACAGGATAATGCACTTTCAGAATATAAATCACTTATTTTATATTTTTTAATTAAAGTTTGCTACTATGAAGAGACAAACTTGAAAAATATGAAAAAAATTCGCATTTGTCAAGTTTACCTCATCAAACCTCATAGTAGATTAAGTCAAATAATATACAATATATATACTGTTTTTAAGGCCCATCTTTCGCCTTTCAAATAAGGTTTAAATTTTCGACATCGTTTAAGTATTGTTTGTGTAATCAATAAATTTGTACGTAAAGCACAAAAAAAGTTTTTCTCAAATAAAACAAGTTTGGAGGGTTCAAGAAATAAAAAAATATTTTTGTGTTCTGTCGGTGTATTTCAATTTTTTTTATTTTGTCGCATAGTGTTATTAGTCACACTGATTCAAATTATTTATGATTTGTGTTGTTGTTTGATAAACATCTATCCAGAGCTCTTATTTTAATTAATATTAACATGTGTATCAAACGCAAACAGACACTCTGTCAATAAATTATGATGTTCAATGATATTAACTGATTATGATTATGATTACAGTTATGATTTACTGAAGCGATGATAAAATAGAAGAAGAAGAAAATTTCAATTGAATTTGTTTAATTAATTGAATGAATAGTGAATTTAATTTTAATTACTCGCATACAGTATCGTATTACTGCTGCCGTGTTTTAATTTCACGGTTTTGTTTTGCAACTGTTTAAAGCACATGGAAATTTAACAAAAACGAAATTGCATTCTATTTCAAAATGCCGTACAACCTTACCATTGAAGGGAATTTTTGTAACACATTCTTTGGTATTTTTTTCTTGTTTATTTTTTTTTTCTAAAGAAAAATAAATTTTCCATTCAAAAAAAATGTTTCCATTTACAGTAGACTGCAGCAAGCCTTAAGTGCAATTGTTCCATAAAAGAATAGAAAGAATAAACTGACTGACTGCTTGAATGACGGATGGAATGAATGGATGTATGAATGAATGAATGAATGAATGAACAAATCCTTGTGCAGTTACACGTTTATCCAATATAACCAGTCAACAGGGTCGTTTACACGTTGTTGCACAATTTATGTTTATGCAACATGTTAGAAACGTTTAACAGTTTAAAAATATTTCACGAAAACGAAAATAGAAAAAAATTGTTTTTTGTATTTACAGCACAGGTGCCAGACGATAACATAACAAAAGAAATTCCATATGTTCCAGCATTATCTTGAAAAACAAATTCCCAAAACATTTTTTTATTCTCCAAATACAAATACAAATACAAATGAAGATTTCAAGTTATAAAGCTGTGTGTGTGTGGCATTGAAAGCTTTGGGAAAGAATTCTTCTGAAACGTTAAGACATTTTGGAATAACTGTATATGTATATGAGAGCAATACGAATAACACCACTCACTCGACATGATATTTTAACACTAAAAAATAATGGAGAATTTCAAACAATTTAATCTATCCGAGGTAAAGTTAAAAAATAATTCCAATTTTATGGACACTTTTATCTGAAAGGGATTCGCAGTTCCTCAACCAAAATTGATTGAATATCAATGGATTAAAACCACATTAAACTCACTTCAGAAATGAAAATACATGCGTAAGTTGCGTAAAATTCAAAACATCGGTCACATATACAACTACAGGCCGCAAAAAATTGATGGTGTTCTTGATCAAACGCTTAAGGTAAGGCTTCACTGGTTTTTTCTTCGGACCAGTCGCCTGCTATTGTCGATCTTTCAAATCCGTATGGCATTGTATCACTCAGCGAAAATATGACAATGTACACATATTTTAATTGGTATAAATTTTAAAAAATACTTCAACTATCATTGCACAGAAAATTTTTTTTCTGGAAACACCAGAGGATATTGGTCTTCTATCAGATCAAGCAGACTGCTCCGCATGCCACTTTAATCCATCCAAAGGCTAAATTTAACAAAATCTACTCTACAAGAGTGAAAACATTAGTTTCCGAAAAGAGACGAGTTCGAAGGTCGAGGCAGAAGCTCGAATTCCTCAGCATAAAATGAAACTTAAGAAATGCACACAGCCACGATGAACTTTAATATAAATGGGGCATCTTTTACAAGATATTTGCAAGGATTCTACACCAGAGACAAATATATCTATACATACATACATAATTGGCCATTACAACCCTTCAGTCAGGATTACGGCCTAGCTTCTCACACCACTCATGTTGTGTGCGTTAATTTTATACGTGAGTGGCGGGACCTACAGTTTAACGTCGACTCCGAACGACAGAATTTTGAGAAACTTTTTCATGGCAGTTTATTTTACTCTCAGAGTTTTTGCCAGAAATCTGCTGAGAGGAAGTCGCCGAAGAAATATTTTTTCATATTTCGTTTTGATGTCTGATCTGGGGTTTGAACCGTGGCCTTACGTCTAATAAGCCAACACACTACGTACTAGACTACGGCGACTTCAATATCTTCGTGAATATCTTTCATTCAAATCGACAGTAGCCGCAAAAGTCGAAAATGTTACGAGTTAGCAGATGCGAATTTACTACGAGCTTAACACGCCATCGGTGGCTTGCACTAGACTGTCTCTTCGAGCGGCGTGTACCACCGATGGTACGCAATTAATCATTCTATTTGACGATACGTAATACCAATATTTAGATCTTTAACACTTCAACTACCGAAAAAAATATCAATTATAATCAATAACATCTTATACATAAATATAACAGCCGCCAGTAGGTGACAAGCACAAATTAAAGGGCCGGCGTGAAAGTATACTCCTGGATATATTTCAAACCCAGTTTTGACTTTTATCATGTCAACCTCTTTAGTCTCTGATTTATTAACACGGTGCAGTAATCATCCGTAAAATCTTATATTGGCTCCCTGAAAACTGTACAAAATAACACCACATTGGTTTTAGAAGCTAATTATATCGTAAGAATTTAAAGCAGTATCACCTAGATTATTATGTCTAAACACTTAAAATATTATACTCAATTAACCGAATATTGACTCAATAAAAGTGCATATCTGAACATAGTATAAACCCGACATTGAATAACAAATTTTTGAGCAACTCAGAGTTATTGCCGAAAGACTGCTGAAAGGAAGCCGCCAAAGAAATATTTTTTCTTATTTAATTTGGTCGAGATATCGTCATGGGCTTAATAGCTAACAACAGTATTTCGTTTTCTCAAATGTTTCTTCTAATATTTGTACTAATCTTGTGCACGGCAATATTTCAAGTATAAGTAGAAAATTAGAGTTGTCGTTGCACATATGCCGAGAGAATACCGAACGACAGATTAGATTTGCTATCTAGTATAGACATATTTGAAGTCGCCGTGGTGTAGTAGGTAGTGTGTTGGCTTACTATTCGTAAAGTCCGGGTTCGTATCCCAGGTCAGACATCAAAACGAAATATGAAAAAATATTTCTTCAGCGACTTCCTTTCAGCAGATTTCTGGCAAAAACTTTGAGTGTAGATAAAATTGCACATGAAAAAGTTTCTCAAAAATCTTTCGTTCGGAGCCGACTTTAAACTGTAGGTCCCGTCACTCATGTATAAAATTAACACACACAACATGAATGCTGTGAGAAACTAGGTCGTAATCCTGACTGAAGGGTGTAATGGCCAATTATGTATGTATGTATGTACATATATTCACGATTACGAATTTGATTGATTCCAAATAGTTTTTAGTGCACGTAGATTCAATTTGAAATGGAATAGTGAGTTACTAAATGAAATGAGAAAGAAATTTTACACAAAATTTTACTTAATCTTTCACTCCGTGTTCTGGTTTTGAATTTAGAGGAGGTATTTCTACTTCATTTATTTCTGAATCCCTGTTGTACAGCAATTGTAATATTTTGATTTTCACATTTAAAAACTTTTATTGTTTTCAAAAACAACAATTTTTGCGACCTATAAATGGCGATAAGTTCAATAATTAGCAAATCGACTGCTGCTAAACTTTGTTTGAAATATTTTGCTTTCGAGCTCTTAAATTTTAAGCAGAAAGTATGAGAAGTATTCAAAACACTTTTTTACTTTCTATTGAATTATAAATTAACTTTTCGCAATAACATTAAACTTATTGAAAACTTAAAATAATTTATGACTTAATTAAAGCACCCCCAACAATATATGTATATCCTATACATACATACATACATATGTATGTATGTTTGTGTGTATGGTCGTAAACTCAATTACTGGCATACCATACGATATGGCTGGCCAAATAAAATATGCCAGGCAACAATTCAATTTCATTGTTGCTAATAATAAATAATAAAAAAAACATGTAAATAAATTAATAAATATTATAAATAAATTCACATTTAAATTATTCGATTTAATGTTTTTTAAAAGAAAAATTTTATAAATTTATTTCAAGGTTATGTTATGAAAGACCAGTGTCGCAAAACTGAAATTTTGAAATGGTGCTGAACTATAACTGAAAGAGTACTTTTTTGTATCAAATGGTACTTTTGTAAATAAAATACATACATACATAATTGATCATTACAACCCTTCAATCAGGATTATGACCTTACTTCTCACACCACTTATGTTGTGTGTGTTAATTTTATACAAGAGTGGCGCGACCTATTGTTTAAAGTCGACTCCGAACGACAGATTTTTGAGAAACTTTATCATGGCAATTTTATTTACTTTCAGAGTTTTTATCTGAAGGAAGCCGCCGGAGAAATATTTTTTCATATTTCGTTTAGATGGAGATGTCTGACATGGGGTTTGAACCGTGGGCTCATGTCTAGTAAGCCAGCATACTACCTATTAGACTATTTATTTATATTTAATACACATGTTTTCATTGCTTTTCGTATTCTAAAAACGAACGTACGTGCCGTGGACGTTTGGCTAACCGGGGCTAAATCCTTATTCTACCTTTAGCATTACGTTGAAGATGTTGCTAACGCATTAATAGTTGAAAAGCGCAAGACATAAAATATGTAATAATAAAAAAGTACAAAATTACTGAATTTTTCAACACTGTGAAAGACCATCACACATTGACTGATTCGCTGGGTGAATTCCAACACAATTTTGCACAAAATTTTTTTGATATTGCTACCTTCGAGAGAGAAAGAGATAGAGGATGCAAGTTTCGTATTTGAATACACTTCTGCGTGTGTGTGTGTGTGTGTATTACAATATTTATGATATGAAGTTTTCAGTGTAATCCTAATAATGCCAAACGAAAAATTAAAACAATATGACCGATACTCTAAATTCAATGTGTGAGAGATAGAGAGAGAGAGAGAGCGAGAGAGAGAGAAAGCATAAAAAGGAGGAAAAGTAAAATCAAAACTTTGGCTTCGTGTAACACATTGATTTAATATGTTAAGGAAACGGAAATTGCGTGCTGTTTTTATTTTCGCTCAATAGTAAGTTTCGGGCAGGGCCGTAGTTAAAATTGGCTTCAAATGCAAATATTTTCAGACAATAGAATTGAACGTCCTTCATTACAATTAAATGTTAAATACTTCAATACAACATTAACTGAATTGTAGGGTAGTTAAACGCAAACATTTAAATACAAAAAGAACAAAAGAAACTCACAATGACTGTATATGTTTGAAATGAAATTCGTGTAGTAATTACCTTAATTCTTTAGGCATGTTAAACATTATTTGTAGGCATGCAAATGTGACCTTGACTTAAAACTATAATGTTCTAAATTTTTTTTTTTTCATATAATATTTGGTTATAAAATCTCATTGTTTTAAAGAATATTAAACAATTTGTCAGCGTTAAAGGCTCTTTAACATGACATCGGTTTTATTTCTAACTTGCAAAAATTCTCAGCGGAAACTTTGTATATGTCTTGGAATACTATTTAAAAGAAAAGACTTCCGCAACAGTCATCTGACAAAGTAATTTCGAAAATTAAAATCAGAATGTGTTCTGTGTCGCTAAAGGCCATGGTCATGGCAAAAATAAGGTTGATTTACTTGTTGTTTACACATGTCATAACAAGTAAATATGAAAACTTGCTCATAAATGAGAATTTGTATCCTCATATAAAAATTAACTACATGCGTTAAATATTCCTTGTCATCTACAGCGGTCGATCAGCAACTGCTCCTGCCAAATAAAGGTATTTAATGGTGACTGAAAACCACATTGGTTCACTATGCATTGCTGTTACTTCTTGTAAATAAATACAGATTCCAAAGGAAATATTATAGGCTGTCTGTTGCATAGTAAAAGGACAGGTTTGTGCTAAGAAATATCAATTGAATTAATTTCATAACATCCTATGATTATCTATCATTACAACCCTTAAGTCAGGATTACGATCTAGCTTCTCATCTTCCCTTCAACATATATTTTTTTCGTATTTCGAAAACACTACCAACTAGACTACGGTGTCTGTCTACCAACCAATTGGAATTACCAACAAGCCTCGCTGTCATTCAATTTGATTCGTATATCATAATTTTGTTGAATGCCATAATAAATGTTTAACATTTGTGAAAATTTACTGATTTTGTTGTTTTACACACATACAGTAGAGGTCAAAACATTTGCAACTGAAACCAGGGATATGATGTTCATTCAACCAGGATGTGTTTAGAATCACTATCGTGATGGAATGTCCACGAAAGGGACAATTCAGCGTACGGAAGCATAACTGAGTTTAGGAGGTATCTGTAGATTGTGGCTGACATTGTATCAGTAATGCGGTGAATTGGACCTATCCCAAATTCCCAGAACCAACCTTACATCATGATATTTTTCCCTCCATGCTTAACTGTGGCGGTTGTATAACTCGGATTAAATTTTTTACCTTGAGGCCGTCGAATATTTGAACTTCCATCTGATCCTCGGAGATTAAACATGGAATCGTCCACCACAGCACATTTTTCCATTCCTGTGGAGTCCAATTTAAATATGTTCTAGTTTTTTTTTCTGACAAGCAAGGTTTTCTGGGGCATCTATAGCTTCTAAGACCGTAATCTCGGGCTCTCCTTCTTATAGTGGATATACTAACGTCTAGGAGGATTTCTGTTTTTGCTTTTCTGAGAACAGCTATTTAGTAAAAAAATTCATAATTTTTAAATCTTTTCGTGCAGTTGTTGCACGAAGTCTTTCACTATTATATTGTGGTGTTTGTATTTTTCCACTTTTAATTACACAAAAAATTTTATATTTATGAATATCATATTTTATAGAAATTCCTTTTTGATAAAGTTCATTTAAAAGTCTTTCATAACTTTTGATTTTAACTGTAAACAGTATTTGTTTTCAGGCATTTCACTCAAAAATTATTTTGAATTAAAAATTAACAAATCAAAGTTAACCTTCTTAACTCCAAACTTCAACTGCGTAAACAAAATCGTTAACATGAAATTTTAAATAAAATGCAAAAACTTAAACATGAAATTATTACAAAGAATGTGATTACCGTTGTATTTTTTAGGGCCATTATTACAACTTCCCTTCAAAATTGGATTTTGTTAAAGGTAACTTTAGCTAAAGTGAACTTAAAAGTTACCTTTAACTTCTTTTCGTCATTATAACCTACAGATAAAATAAAGTTAACTTTTTCAAAAATATGGCAGCGCCGGAACAATGTCGATAACGTTTGCTAAATTAAATAAGTTTTTTTAAACGTTGTGGCAACGTTGTGACTTCTCTTTTTTGTTGTATTTGCTCATTTTGTTTATATTTGAAGTTGCCATATTGAAAATAATATATAATATGACAAGTTCAAACATAAATGACCTTTAAATGTTAAAGTTAGGATGATCCTCCCTTTAGTTTAAGGCTCACTTCTATCTTATTGTCCAATTATAATAATGAAAAACAATTTATCTGCCCTTTAAAATCCTCTTTTAGTTAACGGCAGTTGTAATAATGGCCGTTAGTTTGTTAATGCTAATAACATAGTCAGGAATAAGAGGAAAGAGAGTTGCAAATGTTTTGAACACTTAAATTTTGACACTCTCTATTAGATTTGACTTTTTATTGTTGTAAAATAGCGGAATCAAATTTAATTTGACGAAATTACGAAATAAACAAAAATATTTGAAAAATAAGTAATTAAAAAAAATTTTAAAACAAGTAAAGCGCACCACATATGTATGTATGTCTTTTGACCACCACTGTATATGGAAAAAGAAAAAAAAATGGATAAATAACCGCAAAGCTATAAAAAGGATATCTTATTATGGTTGCATTAAAATATAATTTAATTAAGATTGAAATTATCTAGCAAACACGAATAATTACGTAAATTATATCGCCAGAATTCTTATTTATTGTAAAGTAATTGGACTTTTCAATTGAATTAAGAAATCCTTATAAATTTGATATGATCTTTGTCTATACGATTACAGATTACGCTACGTTTGGATTATTGAAAAAAATAAAAGGATTTTGTTTAAATAATATGTATTAAAATGAATTATGCTGAAGGCATTTCAAATTTATTGTTAGACCTCTGTTGATGTGGTAACAAATTCAAATAGAGTTCGGGCCATTAAAAAAATAAAAATTAAAAAAGTCCTGAACACAATATTAGTTCCAGTAAATTTAATTAATTTTCAAAACTGCAGGAAATTATGCCCATAAAACAAACAAAAAGAAGTTTGAATACGAAAGTTTAAAATGTGTGCGAACACAAAATTGAGGTCGTAAATTATTACACGCATTTTGCATTTGGTGATTGCAACAATTACGCTGGATTATTGCCATTAGGGTGTACGCTCACATTAAAAGACTGTTAACCTCACATTGTTAATTTAAAACAATTATTCGTATTAATTTGACGTGATAAATAGGACAGAATTTTTTTAATGCATCACTATTGCATTGTATACGAGGATGGTGAAATGCCTCAACTTCACTCATAGAATAAATTTAAAGACGTCAAAATAAGATCTCACGTAAAACAAAAAAATCGATCATATGCAAAGAACTATTTATTTCGGCGTGCCAATAGTAAGGACTAATATTGGAAAATTTCCAAAAATTTACGTGAACAAGTTTGTAGTGCCCCCATATAAAAGATTTAAGATTTAATTTATTCTTGTTATTGATAGGGTCGCCGTAGTCTTGTAGGTAGGGTGTTGGCTTATTAGACGCAACGCCACGGTTCAAACTCCATTTCAGACATCGAAACGAAAACATGAAAAAATATTTCTTCGGCGGCTTCCTCTCAGCAGATTTCTAGCAAAAACTCTGAGAGTAAATAAAATTGTCATGAAAAGTTTCTCAAAAATCTGTCGTTCGGAGTCGACTTTAAACTGTAGGTCCCTCCATTCATGTATAAAATTAACACACACATCCAGAGTGGTGTGAGAAGCTAGGCCGTAATCCTGACTTAAGGGTTGTAATGACCAAGTATGTATGGATGTATGTATGTATTGATAGGGTCACAACAAATTTATCGCCTTAAGTTTTTTAGAATTAAATACTTGTTGTTGTTGAAAATTTAGTATAAAATCAAAGATTCAAAAAATAAAAGAATGCAAAAAAAAGAAAATATTCACTAGATTTTGTACGTCCCTAAGTTTAAAATTACAAGAAAAAAAAATGGCGAGTGTATATTGTAGTTTTAAAATCAATGCATAGCACTTTTAAGTTTAGTGCACTGAAACAAGAGGAACTTTAATGGAGAAAAAACAGAACAACAATTGATATTTCCATTCTTTGTTCCCATATGTGTGTGTCCGAGTGTGGCGTGTGTGTAAGTTTTATAGAGTTCGCCTCTTTCCAAATTATTTCAAATATTTTCAAAGCACTAAACTTTATAAACCGTTATACACGAAAGCGTTAAACAACAATTTTATGTTTTTGAACGGAATCACATAAATTAACGCCGGAAAACAAACACTCGCATTCAAACGACTGCATATAAGAATTCCGTAGCAGAGAAAAGAAAAACGGAACGATTCCGTATGTGGAAAACATTATACATGATGCATGGTTAAAGTCATGGTTAAAAGGTTTTAAATGAAAAATTCCCCTTCGATATTCCTTGCTATAACGACTAATTTTTATAAGCAACCGTTTTATATTTCAAAAATTGAAGAAACCATTGAAAATTTGCAAAAGTGAATGAAATATATACAGTGGACAGCATAAGTCTAGGAATCAATCCTAATTTATGCAATAATTTTATGAATTTTGATTAAAAAAAAAATTGTCTCTTAATGAAAAGAGCGCTGCGTTAACACATGAGGCGAAAGACAGTCTCTTCCCCACAGCTCCTGCAGAAGTCATTAGTTGGAATGCCGGGTTTTTCTGCATGCCTTTAAAAAAGACAATGGTCCTTAAGGATAACTATCGCGCTATGGATGGGCATACGAAGTGAGTCATTCATCTTCCTGCTCATACGTATCCAGCAGAGTCAGAGTCTGCTGCCAACGAGACAGAGCCTCCTCGTGGAACGTGGAAAATTGGTCATTACAACGCGTTAGTCAAGATTACGACCTAGCTTCTCACTCCACTTATGTTGTGTGCGTTAATTTTATACATGAGTGGCTGGACCTACTGTTTAAAGTCGATTTCGAACGATAGATTTTCGCTAATTTTATTTACTCTCAAAATTTTTGTCACAAATATGCTGAGAGGTCGTCGGCGAAGAAATATATTTTCATATTTTCGTTTTGATGTCTGACATATACTTCGAACTGATTAGTGTACCTACTACACTACGGCGACTACGAATAATATGTGAACAGTATCCAAAGTAACCAAAGCAATAAAACTATCTATGTCGCATAACTAGCAATATACCGACCTTGGCCGGCTCATTAGCAATGCAATTTCCAACGATATCTCTGAGTTCCGGAACCCAAACAAGAGTTGCCTTGAATGATGCAAAAGAAACCCTCAGCATTCACGGACAAGGATGGACATTTAAACTACGTTCGTTATGGACTTAATCGAAGCCTGATTTTCCGGGTTAATCTGGAGATATTCAAAATTGCCATATGAACTCTGCTGGGTAATCACTGCAGTGATCGGGCAGCCTAAAAGAAAGTTTAATATTCTTCCATAACTTCTGCAGATATCTCATCAATCGTAGCTGTAGAGCTGACTTCTAGTGCTTAAATTGTTCCTGTAGACTACATACCTTACATGTCTAGGTATTAATAGGTCACCAAATTTGCCACTTACTTTATTGCAACAGTACACCGTTTTACAGCAAACAGTGAATTTAAGAAGAAGAACGAATGCAGTTGAGTTTATTGCATTTGACTTACGCTTTAAATTAACTTGTCCTTTCACCAGTACATGCATTTTGTATTCCATTCACCTGTGACTGCCACAAAGACAGCCCTTATTTAGAAAAAAAATATTTTATTTTCAACGCAATCAATGTAAATAAGAAACAGAGGCAGTAACCGATATTAATTTGTTTATAAAAAATCCATAAATTCTATTAATGTTGCATGATTACAGTCAAACAAAAACGTAGACATACACCATGTTATTCAGTGGATTCACTTACCTGTGCTTTTTCATGCTGTCCATGTGTTTCTTTACGGTATTGTCCATGTGTTGCTTGTTATTGTCGTAGTTGTGCTGAAGTTCATAATCATCGAATTCGATGTCGTGAATGATGGCCAAATGGCCAAAGGGGTTATTATAGGGAAGTGGGGAATGTCGATGGCCATCGCCATGATGGCCATGATGGTTGCCTTTATGTTGCAAGACAGAATAATCCTCTGTAAGAAAAATGGAAAATACAACAGCAGGAAAATAAATAAAAATCGCTTTAAATAAACAGATCGAGAGAGCGAGAAAGAGAGAGAAAGAAATTATTTTAATTAAATTGTACAAAATAAATATTATTTCCTTGCCATGAGGCGCCTTAATCAGGCTTATTACTTGCATGTATTCTTAAAGTCTTAATCAGTCTGGCCATTTCGTATGCCTGCCTGCAACATATTGCAAATGAAGTTAATATGTGGGTCTGCCTTTTTTCTTTTTTTCTTTTTGTAAAATTTAATTCATTTGCCTTTTTTAAGGTTAAATACACTGGTATTATAAAAGGCTTGTTCGCTTTCCTTAATTCTACAGAATTTAATGAAAAAAAAACAAAGACTTTAAACAAAAAATTGAAGAATACTGTGCTCCTTTGACTGACTGTTTTATTATTGGAAATGATTATCCTTATTAGTGAGTATACTCCTCGTTCTATTCGTTTGAATTAGAGGCTTTGTGAGCTGTGGTGCCTGATTATTATTCGATTCGATTGTCCTTGAACTGCGCATGATAGTTTAGTAAGCAGTACAGCAATATGAATAAAAATAACAAATAAAATAAAATAAAATAAAATAAAAAAATTTATTGTACAAGTAGACAAAGTTTTCTTTTGAATTCTATTGTCTTTTACTATTCAGTAGAGTGCCGCATTGCGCTGACAACTTTCAAAGTGCTCTTTGGTGACGTAAAGGATGAGCAGAGAACATAAAGAAATAAACGTTTTAATACAATATTCGTTCAACAATTCCCTTGCATAGCAATTGCATTCAGTTGCATTGAAGACGATACCCCAAGCAAAAAAGTAAAATTAGAGTGACATATTGGGAATACAATGATATTTTGGTGAAGTTGAGTTAAATCAAATTGTTGTGCCTTAAGTGGTAAAAAGTTTTGATTTTTAAATGTTTTCCAAAAAAAGTACACTGAAACCGAAAGTGTTAAACTGTTAGCGTGAGAGTTGCAGATTTGATTCCTACCACAGACTCTGGTCTTTTACACTACATCGAGCATATAGTCAAAGTTATTCAGCTGGTAAATAATGAAATATAATTTTTAATTGTATTGTAATTCACAAAGTAAGATAATGTCCTCATGTGAATTCCCTGAATTTTGTATTTCCCCAACTTTTTACTGTCAAAATATGTCTGATGGCAATATCCAAAGCATGCCATGGTTGCTTACAGTTTGAACCACAGGCAACCTAAATTATATGCCTTGCTATTAGAAAAATATCACAGTGTCTAACAGTTTTAAAACTCTCATAGTAGAATGTATGTAGTCTTTTGTAATAAGTGGTATATATTGCGACTCATCTAGTCTTATGAACGTTCTTTAATTTTAATGAAATCGTAAAATAAAATTTCCAAATCGTAAATTTACTTACACTTAAATATATAAAGGAATTTTTTTATATTTCAAGCTGTATTTAATAAAATTATAGGCGAAGTTCTTATTGAAACAGTCATTTAATGAGAAAAGCTTGCATCAGACAAATTAAGGCTTAATTACGGACTATGGCAAGGTTCCCTTTTATCTCCAACACTATCTTTTGTTTTTCTTAAAGATTTTCTCTCTTTAACTTGTAAACCAATATTGTGTGTCATTTATATTCTTTTCGCACTTAGCCTGTTCGGTGATTGAGGTCAGAGATCAGCAATGAGAATTCAAAAATATGAGTAGATTTGAATTATATTCATAATTTCAGAAACTTATACGCATTCATACATATTTTAATACTTCATACTCATACTACTCATATTCAAAGTTTGAAATACTCATCGTACCCATACCTAACAATACGCATGTTGTTGTTAATTTCGACTCTCCATGACTCAACATTTACAAGAATCACAAAATAAGTATGATTCCCGTACGAACACTACAATACTCACTAGAAGGTTGTGTGTTTGCTCTGATTGCTGCTCTGTCTTTTTTGCTTATGTGCCTTTTTTCTTTTTTTGTAAATGCAACAACAACTAAGATTGTAAATTATGATGAATGATTCGAGTCACTCGAAGCATTTATGAGTATTATAAGTATATTTCTAAATTTATGAATCTGAATGAGTAGTATGAGTATGAATCAAACGTATTTCGAATGGTATGAGTTTGATGTCAATGTTGTACGCATACTCATTGCAACCTGTACTTATAAATCAACGTTGTAGTGAGTACAAATGACTCAGAGTAATTAAATTTAAATATTGTTGACTCACTTATATTCAAAATTACATGAGTACTTATGGGTTGGAAAAAAAAACGATTCATTGCTGATCTCTGATTGAGATATAAAGACTAAATGTGAATTACTCATTCGCATCCGAACTATATTCACTTGTGCGAATAGAGTCGATTTTAATGGACGAAAGACCCAAATCATTATGATTATTGCTTCATAAGCGCAAAATTAATAAAATGTCATCAATAACTACTTATACATGTGGCGTAATGACGCATGGCGACGCATCAAATTTGCATACGGGTTGGTAATATTTGTTTTGCTTAGCACAGCAACACATCAGAATTAAACCTTCAAACTGCATTTCATTGTTGTTGCGAAGAGAAAAAGGACATATGATTTATGCAACGCATGTAGCGAAAATCATAAATATTTTGAAAATTTTCAAATTCTCCTTAGCCTATACGTGTGAGTACAGTTTTACAAACAAATTAACAAAAAAGGCGAGTTTGATCCATTATTTAATGCGTGGCCGGGCAACTTAAGAATGTGTTCCATGGCTAATGTTTCTGTCTGGATTTCTACTTATCAAAACGACACTTTGGGTGGTTTAATCGTAATAATATTATAAGGTTGAGATTTTTGCTTTCAATATCTATTTATAGAATACCATGTGATATTAAAATTTTGGTATACTTCCCTTCAGGAGAACTTTGTAACATGTTGGCTGTTTTATTGTAGGAGACAACATTTACAGAATATTATAATAAAATGAAGTTAAAAAAAGAAAACCTTCTTCTTCTTCTATTTATCAAACAACAATATCTGCAATTTTATTTAGAAAGAAGAAGAAGTAGAAGAAAAATATGAGAAAAGAAAGCTTTTAGGATTAAGGGCTTTTCCTTCGTTTTATGATGCGAGTATACGAGTATCCTTGTAGGACTTCATTTTCTATTTATTTTTCAGTCTTAAATAAATGGGCATACATTTTCTTTCTTTTTCGTTTTCGTTTTCTTTTTCAATGTAACATCTACCAGCCTTTAATAATATTTTAAAAACAGATACAGAGTTAAGGTTTGCAGGATAATCTGTTTAAAACTAATTTCTCAATACGTCTTAGACTCAGGGTTTTCAAAAAGGAGTTTCAATTCCAATTCTAATTTTATTCAATATGATGCAATTTTACTTACCCCATCCTCGGCCCGTACGTAAACTCTTATCCCATCGATCTGGTATCATTGGTATGTGATATTGTGGCTGGTATATACTGTACTGTTGTTGGGTATAAGTGTGCGGTTGCTGTTGGGCTTCATGATACTGTTGATGTGGCTGCTTCTGAAGCTTCTTTTGTTTCGCCTGCAAAATGTACTCTTCTTGTTCGTGCGGTGGTGGCGGTTTACGATGATTTTTGCCACTGATTGAATAAACATGGTGGGTTCGTATATATTTTTCATCAACCTTTAGCGAAAGAAAATAAAAATAAAGAAAAAAACATAAAACTTATTAAATTTTTTGTACTGAAATTGGGCAAAAAGAAGAAGTTTATAAGACATATAAAACAAAAGGGGTAAATATAATCAATGGCGTATAGCAGTGCTCTTATATTTAATACTTTACTCACATATTTTACATATTTTGTTCAAAATCTGTAAATAACTATTAAATACAAGAGCATTTTAAAGGAAAAGAGTTTGTATTTTTATAAAAATACTAGAAAGTATCCGGATATTTTGGTTATTAATAAAATTTCATTGAGAAACCATTATAAGTATAAATTAAACTCAATAATATCCATCGGAATAAAACTGTTCCATTTAGTTCACAAATTTACGTTTGAATTGATCATAAAACCTAAACTAAGCTTACAATTAAGGTGACCCTTCACTTCACGTTTCTTTTCCAAACCTAGTTGTATGTAAAGGTAGAAGTGAGCGTTAAGCTAAAGGAAGGATCATCCTACCTTTAACTTTTAAAGTTAAGTTTATGTCTGTACTTGCCATATTATATATTATTTTCAATATGGCAACTTTGAATATAAACAAAATGAAGAAACACAATAACAAAAAAAAAGGCCCTTCATTGCCACTGCGCTTAAAAAAAACTTGCTTAATTGAGCAGTTTTAATCGACATTGCTCCGACACTGCCATATTTTTAAAAAAAGTTAATTTTATTTTATCTTTAAGTTGTAATAACCTTACCTCTTTAAAAACGTTATGATTTCGTTGATTTCAAACAAAAATAAAAATGTTTAGTTTCAATTAAATTCTTTATTGTTCGCACTACTTTTGTGTGCCACTGTATACAACTTGCCGATGTAACAACAATAATTTGTTTAGCTCGTTATTCTTCTCTGCTCACAACTTTTGCATAAGCAACAACACTTGTTCCTTAGATCTGTATAGAGAATATCTTTAAACCACTACTGTTTCCTTCACACGCAACGCGTCTACACACAAGACTGACTGAATTTTAACTACTCCTCGTTGATGAAGGTTCTTGAAGCAGAACGTTTGGAGTTTCGCCTTCTAGAGAACTCTATAGAGACTTCACTGTTTTTTGCATATTTTGTTCACATTGCTTGTTGTTGCATTCTCGCTAACTTGCCTACACCGATGTTGTTGCTTTACTTGTAACATGTTCGTTGTATTTGTTAGTGTAGCTATTGTTAATCATGTTAATGGTAAGCAATGTTTTCATTTTCGTAACAATAAGTTATAGGTAACTTTACAGTTCACTTTAGTTAAAGGCACCTTTAACTAAACCCAAGTTTAATGGCAAGTTGTAATAATGGCCCTTAGACATATCAATGCCTCCATTCTGTAACGTTCTAAGTACACTTAGAGTGTTCTTGCATTTTTTAATTCTACGTTCTCTAACTTAAATACTGTCAAAATTTGGTTAAGATGCGCCGATCCATTCCGAAGTTATAGGGAAAAATCTACTTAGAATACACATATAGTCGTATATCGCGTGAAAACTTTGAAAGCTCATAACTCAAAACACACTTTTTCGACTTAGAATGTTATAGAACGGAGGCGTCGATATGATTCCAAAGTTTCAAGATGGTATTTTCCAAACTAATGCTCTTTCCACAATATAAAATAAAACTGCAAATATAACGTGTTTTCGATTCGCAAATCATTCTATTGAGAATGCTATAATAACAATTTTATCTGGATTGTAAGAGCGGAATCGAAGTCTTCCCCTCCATGGGATTATCCCTTTATCGAGAGATAAATTCTGTCCTGGTTCGTATACAATTTTAAATTTATTGCTAAAATCATTAACTAACTAAACTTGTTAAGTATCGTAAAAGATGCCACAATAAAGTAATTTGAACTTGAATTTGAGAATGACATTTTTAAGGAATAGTTAAACGATAACTACATAAAGCATCATCCACACCCAAATGAAAATCTTAAATGACGACTTTAGGCGTCATCCGTCGCGAATGTGTTAAATTTATTAAATTTTTTATATAAAAATTTTGAAATAAAGTTTTTATTTTAATTATATTGCTGAAGGCCGCTGTTGAAGATACTATAAATGTTTTTATAAACTATTTTTCTCTCAGATTTATCTATAGACATATTTAGAAAATAGTAAGGATAGGATAATTTAGTTTATTTACTAAAACCTGTCAACATTTAAAACTTGTCATTTTGAATGACGATTTCAAATTTGATTGCATCTTTCGCATACCATAAGATTTCGTATTTTTTATTCTGGACAGTTTTCGTTGTAATACAACTGACAACAAATTATTTAATGTATACCCGTGTGTAATAATTACAATTACATAATAAAAATACTGTTTATTTTGTACATTTAACTAAAAATAAAATATTAAATAAAAGACAATTTTATATTATTAACAAAAAACATACAAAAAAATAATGCAATGAAAAAAAAATATATGTATGTAAAAATATAATATATTCCAATTGAGTCTTCAATACTTTGGCAGTTGATAATGGCATCTTGTTGCAGGTACATCTGTCAAATTGATTGTCACTTATTCGGTATGTCAAATTACCATGATCGGATGCATACATACATAACATTATTGGTCAGTACAACCCTTCAGTCAGGATTACGACCTAGCTTCTCACACCACTTATGTTGTGTGCGTTAATTTTATACTTGAGTAGCAGGACCTACAGTTTAAAGTCAACTCCGAGCGACAGATTTTTTGAAAAACTATACATGGCAATTTTAATTTTTGCCAGAAATCTGTTGAGAGGAAGTCGCCGAAGAAATATTTTTTCATATTTCGTTTTGATATCTGACCTGGGGTTTGAACTATGGCCTTACATCTAATAAGCCAACACACTACCTAGACTACGGCGACTTCGACCATGATCGGATACAGTATTCAAAAATTCATTCAAAGAATAAAATTCCAAAAATAAATTGCTTTTAGCAACTGACCCCACTTTTCATCATTACTTGGATGAATGGGTACACAAACTAACGATATTGTCGAACTTGGGAAGATACCAATCCATATGATATTCAAGACCATTCAAAGCATCTCGAAAGAATTAATATTAGGTGTGGATTTTTTGCTGGCAGCATCATCGCTCTATATTTCTTTGAGCAAGACGTCAATGGCGGGCGTTATATCAACTTTTTTTGGCCTGAGATGAAAGATATGGACACCAAGATATACTGCACGAGCGAATTGAGAGCCTTATTATCTCACATGGAAGGAATATGAAATCAAAACCTAGATTGTGCTATTTGACCACTTTCTACTTTTTCTTGTGACGTTTTCTTAAGCCGCAAGTGCACACGAATAAGTCACAAACCACAAATAAATCTTCAAAGCCAAATGATGCTCTCTGTCTAAAGATGCCAATGCGGAGATTTGAACGATTTTATATTTCACACATAATGGTATCAATAAGCGTTTAAAATGAATAAAAAAAATATCGATGACACCTCCTACACACTTTATTTTATTTACATTTAAAGATGGAAAGCGCTTCATGAAGAACCCAATATAAAGGGACAACAAGTATGTCTAATAATTACTATGTATACATAGTGGACGATTGGTTGATTTACATTAAAGTTTAAATTCTTTTGAGCCTTTGGGAAACATGGACTCCAGAAATTACATCGAAACGGCCACACTTACGTTTAAATGAAAGACCAAAACCACGTTGAAATATATGTACGTCTATGGTTGTACAAATCTGTACATACATACATATATGTATCAAATAAATAATGATTATCGTATGACGGCAAATACATACAATCCTGTACAGAGCAGTTAATAAATAAAATGGCATGAATCTAGCAACCTTCTGGCCAATGCACTCCTACCCAGATCTTAATTTAATCTCTATAGATTCTGCATATTCAGAATAATAATTAAAATGCATTTTAAAAACATAAAAACAAAGTGAAAGGTTATGTCCATCTTCCACAGAAAGTATTTACATTATAAAGTGAGGTAAACGACATCCAATAGCAAGCCAAACGTAAACAAATAAACACACATTGTTCCACTTAACCCCTGCTCCCAGGACAACTGTTTTACATCTCATAAGTTATGTAAGTTTTCTTGTGTATAAAGCTATTGTGCTCATATTCTTGAATGCAATTGTTGGTAATCGGCGCGACTGAATATGTAATACTATGTTCAGATATGCACTTTTATTGATTCAATATTCGGTTAATTGAGTAGAATATTTTAAGTGTTCAGGCGTAATAAACACAGTTCAGCTTATTCAATATTTATTTGACAGCTGGTAAACAAAACAGCTGGTTGTTTCAATAACATTATTTTTATTTTGTTTTGTTTTTGTTTGAGTTGTCAAATATCAACAGAAAGCGTTCGGATAATTGTAATATGCTCACTAAACATACTTATGACAGTGCTGCATTTTAAGTTTTACTCAATATTTTACAATTTGCATATTTATTGCGCAATTATTAATTGAAATTTTATATGAAATATTGGGCTCAATAATGGCGTTTATTGCGATTTACGCAATTGCGGACTGGTTTTAGATTTCTGGATCTTGGTCGATGCATTAGGGATTATGGGGGGTGTTGTGGACAATGTTCTTCACAAATCTGAAGCTGCTGTATTGCTTCAATGATTGAGAAAAAGAGGATTGTCTTGCAGGAATTATTATGACAAATGGTCAAGCAGCACAAAAGCTGCAGTCAAACAACGAGTTAAAAAGAAAAACGGAATGAGAAATAACGACGAAATTAAATGGATGAATACAAAAACTGGGACATAATTATTATTTCTTATTCAGGAATCCATAATATGGAGGAGCAAAAATGTAAATCAAAATAATTGATGTACCTGGCCCCTCTCCAATAGAGAATTATAAAACACGTATGGATGACATAGACTTATGGGATCGTTAAGAGTTTTCTGCATTTCCCTTAACATGGATGTGGTTATTTGTTGGATAATGTACATACGCTTCTGTGTCGAAGAAAACGTTCACCTGGAGGATAAGCCTGGTTTAAGGTAGATTTAGTCTTTACGTTCCATTTCGTTAATACACATGCTTCTCATATACGAAATAAAAACAGTGGACTCGGAACGTAAAGACTAATTCTAGATTTACTTGTATACAGATTGAATTCATGCAAAGCTATGATGAAGTATGACATCACCAAAATTTTTTTCAAATTGGCGCAATAGCATTTCACAGCACTTTTTCTTAACCATTTAACTGTTTAATTCTGTTTCAAAAAACCTTTTCTGCCTGCTTAATTACTTTCCAGCGAATACGAATATACTCGACGCAAACAGTGTAATACTATGTTCAGACATGCACTTTTATTGAGTCAATATTCGGTTTATTGATTACAATATTTTAAGTGTTCAGAAATAACAATATACACAGTTCAGCTGCTCATTCAATATTCATTTGACAGCTGGTTGTTTTTTTTTGTTTATTTTTTTTAATTGTCGTTATTGATATTTGAATTGTCAAATGTGGTAGTTTTTAAAACTAAATAGTTACGGAATCATATGCTATGGCATTTACACTAACATAAATAGTACAGCATACAAGATTTCCATTAATAATTGAACTGTTGTAGTTAAGATAGTAGAAAAAGTAAATTTTAGTAATCTGGCAACAAAAGAGGAAAACTGCAAACTAGGAGTGGCCGACTGAAGACACGATAACAATCTCATACCAACCAAACAGCAACATAGGATAACTTTTAGACAAACGTGATAGGATAGCAGTTAAGTAGTATTCAAATATTTGTAATGATTTTTATTTTAATATAATTTCAGTTATTATTACGTATATCTTTTAGCCATATTCCTTAAGTTCATTTCTGTTTTAGCCATCAAGAAAAATAATACCAGGCTATATATGGATAGCCTGATATAAAAATCCAATTCACTGCAACAACCAACAATACGAGTATAATACATACTGTACGGTTTTGTTGTGGAGAAAACAAAATTTTATTTCATTTGAATTCATACGATTGTAAATGTGTAGAGGGGTATGATAAAAGGGGAACAATTAAAATAATGTGAACAAATATGGTCATAAATACTTCAATTACAATGTATTTCGACACACACACACGTATGTATATTCATGTGTTAGTATATGTACAGTCAATTATACACACATTCAGCAATAGGTAGATTTGAATCGCGTGTTGACCTTAATTAAAAATACATTTCTAAGTAAATATTCACTCTAGTGAAACAAAATGGTCACAGGATAGAACGAGTGAATGCATAATCCAATTGACCACAAATATCCGTATGTATGTATGTAAGCATATAATAGCTGTGAAAATGTACAATGCGTGTGTGTGTGTGTGTAAAAGTGTATCGGTAATAGTTGATCCACAGGATATAAAATATTATTAAACGGATATGCCTTAAGCCGTTGAATTTATTGCATGCGCAGTCAATGTATGTAGATGTTCCACATGCATGCCAAAGAAATAGTACACAACTATCTATACACGTACCCCATACATACTCGTACTTGAATATATGGATTTATTTATTGTAAAAACAACACAGGCTTGTGACCAGGTTTAGAATATTTTAAAACCACTCAGGCGGTCAATACTTAAATTTCAATCTGTCACACCTGGACAGTCTTAAAAATAAAAGAGAATCTTTTGAAATTGAATTTTTATGAATTAAACTTAAACTCACCATGCGTTGTTGTTGCTAACGGCTATAAATTATGGTGGAATATTTCATATTTTCTACATTGAAATTTTAATAATCTTTAATAATAAAACGATGTTCAGGTCGAATTTTGTAGACATTCTGAAGGCATTCAGTATTTGCACAACTTTAGATAAAAATGTTTCATTTATAAAGCCTTCGGCTAGCATTTAAACATTGATAACATTTGATTCGATTTTCAAAGGTATTCTGCTACGTCACAGTATGTTTAATAACATTTATTGGTATAATAAAAGTGAGTTCAACTACGTAATGTTATCTTTAAAGTAATAATAATATGATTACATACATACCTAACATTACATACATACATAATTGGCCATTACAACCCTTCAGCCAGGATTACGGCATAGCTTCTCACACCACTCATGTTGTGTGTTTTAATTCATCAATGAGTGGTGGGACCTACATTTTATCGTCGACTTCGATCGACAGATTTTTGGGAAACTATTCATGGCAATTTTTAATTTTTTCATGGAGTTTTTGCCAGACATCTGCTGAGAGGAAGTCGCCGTTTTTCATATTCGTTTTGATGTCTGACCTGGGGTTTGAACCGCAGCCAACACACTACCTACTAGACTACGACGACTTTATATATATAAGATAAAAATTAAGTCATTTAAAGACTTTAGTCAGGACTACAACTTAACTTTTCACACCACCCCTGTTGTGTTTTAATATTATCAATGTGTGGCAGATTTGATTAACTTTTCATGGCAATTAAATTTATTCTCCGAGTTCATGCCAGCAGATTGCTGGGGAGGTTACCGACGAAAGAAATATTTTTTTTATTTTTCGTTTTGTTCGACATGTCCGTGGTGGACATGAATTGCCCCTATTAGACTAAGGTGATATCAAACTTTTTACAACAGATCGAAGGAGCAGTGGACTATTGGATTTAACGTAAAAGTTAACGAACCACTATCAACCGCAGTCGCAAGATCATAATGTTAATACAGCCTGTATGAGGATTGCATCCATAATAGAATACTAAGAGCCATTACTATAACTTGCCGTTCACTAAAGATAGGATTTTAACGGGCAGATAAATTGCTTTTCATGGTTATAAGAGGACAATAAGGTAGAAGTGAACGTTAAGCTAAAGGGAAGATCGTCTTCTCAGTAAAAGACTTTGTGAAGTTTTATCGTAAATAATACATTATTTACGGTATTTGAGAAGAAAGTAAAAGTTAAGTGTTGGATAAAAGTGTATAAGTTGAATTATCTGTTCTTGATATTAATTGCTGTAGTCGTAGTCTAGTACGTAGCGCGATAGCTAATTAGATGTCAGACCAATGTTCAAACCTCAGGTGAGACATTTCCCGTTTACAACAAAAGGTTCTAATGACCGATTATGTATGTATGTATGTATGTATGTAATGTTCCTGCTGCTGAAGACTCTGAAAAAGAAGAAAACAGAATTGGCAGCAACAAACAAGATGTTTATCGCCAAAGATGGTACGACTTGGAATAGAGAACCGTATACCTTTAGTAGTTTGGGAAGAGAAAATTTTATTAATTTTAAAGCAGATTGGTAGCAGATGCTTCTTGGAATGTTGTAGAATCTTTCTTACTGCTCTTCTCATATTTACCTCACGTGACAGACGGACATTAGAAAAAAGTGTTTCATCCTGTGTTTTATTTTATAAATATTACAGATGATAATATTTCGGTCAACTACGCGCCTTTGAGACAACAGAATAATTCGCTTTAATAATGTGCCACTCGGAAATGATGATAAATTTACACCTATTACGCCTTTTCGAAAAATGAGCTGAAAGTCTTTCAGCTTTTAATAATCCCAATAATTTGTTTGCTGTAGATGAGTAACTAATTAAATTTTATGGTCATTATAAATTTCGTGGTCCACCGAAATCGGATTGGCAGTTTTAAATTCATG
Source organism: Sarcophaga variegata (assembly GCA_932273835.1). Lineage (NCBI taxonomy): Eukaryota > Metazoa > Arthropoda > Insecta > Diptera > Sarcophagidae > Sarcophaga > Sarcophaga variegata. The sequence continues at coordinate 77,055,393 of OW026359.1, forward strand.
CTATGTGTTTAGCAACTACTTACAGCCGTATTTGGGGAAACCTGTATTGGGGAAACCAGGGAGGAATCAAAGAGAGAGCATTGTTATTGACAATCGATGTTTTATTGCAACGATAAACTTTCTTACGTCACATGACGTTGACTACAAATTTTTCTAACAAAATATAACAATGGTTTTTACCATCAGGTTTTATACAGACCTCAATTGAGAACGTTACTGATACGAGTGACAATAAGCTGCCCCATCTAAACAATTGGAAACTTAGAAATCGCTACAAAGCCAGGGTCCTAGATATCAAATTATTACCATTTAGAAAAAATAACACCAAGCTGACATGAAGTGTTTGATTTTTATGTAAGAAACCATGCTGAAATGTACATGTACATGTCAAAAATTTTGGCTTAAATTTCATTAAAATGATAATAAAATGTAATATTATAAAATGGTTTAATTAGAATGAATTTAAATAAATAAAAATAATGAAATTTTTTTAACAAAAAATTCTGTGTACCACAAGTATCTATCAAAAGTGATACATAAGCTAGAATTATGAAGTATTTTAAGGCTCAATCAACCATTAATGCCTGAGCTTCCATCCAAGATACGTATCGGCGATCATACACGCTTATTACCAATATAGGAAACTGATATAAGGGACTAATACTGGTACTAAAATGTAAAAAACAATATGACTGGAGTTACTCAAGCATCAGTGGTTGTTTCACATTTGTTGAATGATATGTGCTATGGAGTAGCAGTAGCAGTAGCAGATGATATTGCATTAGCAGTGGCGTAAACCTGAACAAATTATTTCATCTTAACAACAGCAATTACATCCTGAGAAAGAATGAAAATTATTCAGTAGAAGTTTTTCGCCAATACACCTACATGCCTTCATAAAGGCCGCTCTTTAAGGCGTAATGACAGGTCGCTCTGCTATTATTCTAGGAAATGTAGACCAATCACCTGCATAGCTGGGAGAATTGAAACAAAGCGAAGTAGGAGATGCAATGTTCTGTAAAGGAAAGAAAATGATTTTTTTGTTTGTATGGTTCTATTATTTCATAACTGACCAGTTCTCAGGTTATTAAACATTTTTATAAATTTGAAGTTGACAGATGACTTTTACTTAATAGTATTTGCAAATACTTTTCACAAGTTCTTTTAACATTTCGTCGATATCAAACGTTTATATTTCAATATTGCTGTTCAGATTTTTACAAGGCAATGAAAAGTAAAAGCTTTGTTCCATTCTTACTAAAGAAATAAAATATGAATCAAATGATGCCAATGATGGGATAAGAAAATCATTTTTAAAGAATCAATGAAAGTGTCCTCCAATTCTAAGTACAAACTACAGATGGAAAAGTTTTGTTATAAAATTAGTTTTCATTTTAATAAAAAAAGAACAAAAAGAATGAGAAATATTTATACATCATGAATTATTGCATGATTACCCCCTAAATTCCTACACGTATCGATGTAATCAACTATGAACACGCTTACTCCTACAATTACTGTATTTGTGAGGCATCAATATGAGTAAGTGTGAGTACAAATACTATAAAAATTTATTTGCCACTTCCTAAATGCCAAGTAAAGGTAAGAAAAATTAAAATTTTCATATGAATTGCTCTTTATGCACGTTCTGTTGTGGACTCACTCACCTTTTTGCCATTGATAAGCCAGGTAATGTGTGGTGCTGGACGAGCACGTGTGGTATTACACAATGCCATCAGACGTTCGCCAATCGCCACGGGACTGCGTTTACGAAACCTGATCACCGGTGGGCCCGTTTGAGGTACTGTCAATGGAAAATAAATATTGTTTTTTTTTGTTATGTTGTAAAAATATTTTTGCATGTGCATTTCGTTGTTTTCAATTTAAAAAACTTACAAAAAACATTCATAAATTGTTCCACTGATGCTTTTGTGTAGAGTGGTGAGGTCATCGATACCTCACAGGTGAATTGCCCCGATAATTTGTAATCAACATTGGCCAAAGTCACTTGAGATTCATTTGAATTTTCCCACTGCAAATATGAAATAAATTGTGCCAATTGCACAAACATTACACAAACATGTTATTATAAACGTTTAACACACTTTTATTAGACTCTGGCCAATAAGAGTACATAGTAAATATATTTTATTTCTATGTTCGTTTAAATTTTTCTGAATGATATGGTGCATGTACTTACATCAATAGTTGCTCCTTCCATGGTAAAATTTTTAAACGGTGGTTTTCGTCCTTTAACGTATTCAAAAAATTTCATTTCCTCCCTAAACCATGATACCTGTAATGAAAATACAATAACAACAACAAAGAAAAAAACCATTAAAAAAACATTCGTTTAGGGAAACATGCACTAGTAAAAGAATATTATTTTGTAATACGATATTCCTGCTAAAAATCAATATTACGGCTTAAATTTGAATTGAAAATATTGAATTAAAAATGAATGGAAAAAATAAATATTTTTTAGTACTACTGAGAATTGGATATTGAAGAAAACTGTGTTTTTAACAATTTAAGCGTGTATCATACATATTTATAGATTACTGTTGTATAATTCAGATGGATTGGAGGTTTTTACTAATTCCAGGTGGCGATATGAACTCTCATTTACTACGATAAATCGTGGGGTTTTCAAATTTCTCCTCTTCTATCGCCTTGTCAACACGGCTTTCGTAAATTTCGATCATTAACAACTAATGTCTTAGAAATCAACACAATTGTTAATAAAGAATTATCAAATAAAAGGCAGTATGATATGATAAACACTGATTTTAGTAAAGCATTCGATAAAGTTAATCATAAACTTTTATTGCACAAATTATCACTTATGGGCTTTAGTGTTACGTTAAATTCGTATCTGTTGCAAAGAACTCAACAAGTCAATTTGAGAAATGTCACAACTAAAATTATTAAAGTGCATTCTGGTTTACCTCAGGGCAGTCATTTGGGTCCAATCTTATTCACTTTGTTTATCAATGATCTTCTCTCAGCTGTTGTACTGATGTATGCTGATGACATTGATATATTGTTACGTTTTTTACCTTTTTAAAAACGTTTAAGATATGAGTTCGTTGATTGCAAACAAAATAAAAATAAATTGTTGTTAATTTCACTTAAACTTTTTTATTGTTCGCACTACTTTTGTGTGCCACCGTTTACAATTTGATGAATCCAACAATAATTTGCTTTATTCGTTATTCTTCTTTACACTTCTGTTCGCGTACACACTAACAAATGTTCGGTAGATCTTTACAACGACGATCTTCAAACCACGACTGTTTTCTTCACACGCAACGCGTCTTCATACAAGACTGATTGAATTCTTACCACTCGCTGCCTGCTTTGTTTTGGCTTTTTATATACCCACGTAATCAGTCTGATAAAGGTTCTTGAAGTCGAACGTTCGGGTTTTCGCCTTCTCGAGAACTCTATCGCGACCTCATTGTTGTTTGTGTATTTTGTCCACATTGCTTGTTGTTGCGTTCTCGCTTACTTGTATATCCCCTTTTCTTTCATACTGATGTAGTTGGTTTACTTGTAACAAATTCGTAGTATTTATTGGTGTAGCTTTGCTCATTTTAATGTTAAACGATGTACAACGTTTCCATTTTCTTAACAATATTTAACACTTTTAACGATGTTAATGGATTTGATCTACTTCGTGCTGACTTTTGCAGTTTTTATAAATGTGGTGCAAATTCAATTTGTTGGAATTGATTGATACCTTCTATTGCATTGATAATGCTGTTTTGGTTAAAACTATTTTGGACCTTCGTATGCTATTGGATTACAGGCTCAATTTTCGGGATAACATATCCATGATAGTGAATAAAGCTTATGGCATACTCGGATAAATGAAACGCTGATCTAAGGAATTTCTTATTTAACAAAATTGTTTTTTATATGTCTTGTCCAAGCTATTCTGGAGTATGGTTCTGTCATATGGGACCCTTGTTATGCAGTTCATATAAATAACATTGACTCGATGCAAAAACAATTTTGATTGGAACTCCTATGGATTACCGCCGTATCTAAGTAGACTAGCTTTGATTAAACTGTCAACTCTTGAAAGTCGTCGTGTACTTTTTTTATTCTGGGGTGATATTGATTCAGAGTTCCTACTCAGTCAATTGAAATTCAATGTTCCTGTGCGACCAACATGTAATTTTGAACTGTTATCACTAAAATACTATATACGAGTATATACTATACTATACTATAGATCGGACTATGCTAATCATGATTCCTTTAGACGAGCCTTTGAAACCTTCAGTGAATGTTACCAAGTAATTGACTTCACGGAGAGTAATGATGTATTAAAAAAAAGCCCAAACTATATTTTTAAACCGTGAAATTACGTTTTGTTTTTGTAAAATTTGTATAAAACTGTGATTCTTTATATAGTATTTAGTCAGCAAGAATTTAATTATCTACTGACATAAACAAATAAATAAATAAAATAAAATATACTACAAATCGAAATTCGTATCCAAAACTGTAGGTTTCCCTCTAATCCAAGTAAAGGACAATATCGGTTAAGAAATTGTTCTTACATATCAGAACTCACTCTCGCGTTGTTCTACTTTCGATCAATGTACGCCAGTTACATGTACATATTTCCTTAGTTTTTTTTTTCTTTTACAGAAAACAATCGTCATAACAAAAAAAGGTAAAGTGTGACAATGGGATCCTGCGTAAAATCAAAGTTGTCAGCAGAAGAAAATTGATTGACATTTTCATGTCAAATACTATTTTACCATTTGGAATGCCCTCGTTTAACAATTTCATTTCCATTTTGATTTTTCATTTTTCTTTCCATTTTTTTGTAATGTTTCTTTCCTCATTCGTTTTTGCGACCACAGAAAAATGGAAAAGAAAATGAGAAACATTTTAAGAAATGAGTGGTTCACCATTATTGACAGCAATGACGTTGATATTTATTTAATTGATGTATAAGGAAACATTGAAACACACGAGGAAACAAAAAAAATGGAATGGAAAGGAAAGGAAAGGAAAGGAAAGGAAAGGAAAGGAAAGGAAAGGAAAGGAAAGGAAAGGAAAGGAAAGGAAAGGAAAGAAAACTTGACATGCTTTGTGGAACTACATATATTTTTAAATTTGAACAGACGGAATAGAATGAGGTTGTGGTAGCACTTTCGAAGATTCATTGAATTTTCAAACACCTGGGGCATTCACTTGTTTTTATTTTTCCATTTCTATTCCCTATATTCTATATTTCCTTTTTTTTACGATGGTTTCTAATATTTTTAGGATAAAATAAATAAGGTTACATTACATATATGCATACATATATGCATATACATACATACATGCATGCATATGTCATTGACATCTGAAATGAATTCGTAACTGATTTGGTATACGGGTAAGAAAATATTTTTTTTATTTAAAAACAACAAAAAAAGAAAAAAAGAAGTCCTTGAATCTATAACGAAATGATTAATTTTTAAATTTCATACAACACATGGATTTTTCATGTTTTTTTTTTTGATTTTCTGACCGTAATGGACAGAAACACCAACAACACCAATTACGTAGAATTCAAATATTGAAAGCGATTAAAGCATACAAAATCTGTTGGCAAAAAGCCATTTTTTCTAAATCAGACAGAATTTGAAACGAAACGGTCTCCCAACTCGGTTATCGACATTTTACCTAAGCAAACAACTGGGAAACCCATCCAAAAATATTCAATAATTTATAATAATTGAATTTGTATTTATTTATTATTATTATTTTTTTTTTAATTGCACGTAGTACAGATTGGCATAGTACGGTCGTTCGATCCCGGCTATCTTAATACCATACCAAATATAGACTGTATAGCTTATTTACCAGATCAATGGGGGAAGTATCTCCCATGGAGGCATTATACCTCTCTATACACTACCATTTAAATTTAAATTAATATTAATAAATTTAAATTAAAGCTCCATATTATCATAAAATGTGTTCGCTCGGCTGTGTCTGATGTCATTAGATACTCTTTAAATCATAACTACTGCAATTTTTGTCCAATTTTATCAAAGGAAGTGAGAATTTCTTCACAAGAAAATGCACTTTAGGAATGTCTCCACTTATTTTATAGTTTTTAATTAAACCTTGCAATTAAGAATGGCCAAGCCCCATCAAAATTCATAACTTATAACTTTGAACAAAATGTTTATGTATACCGTTTTAAAGGCTTATCTCTCCCCTCGCTAAAAACCTTTCAATTTTTAAAATAGGTTCAAACATATTTGGATAATCAATAATTGTGTGTGAAAATATAAAAAAAACTGTTTTTATCAAATAAAATAAGTTTGGAGGGTTCGAGAAAAATAAAGAAAGTATTTTTGAGTTCTACTCAACCTAGTAAATAATTTACTCGTATGTATTTGCATTGTCGCACCGTGTAATTAATGGTAATCTTATCGTTACGTTTTTACCTTTTAATGACGTTTAAAATATGAACTCATAGATTGCAAATAAAATAAAAATAAATTTGTGTTTAGTTTCAATTAAAATCAAATTAAATCGCACAATTATGTGTGCAACTGTTCACAACTTGATGTACACGACAACTATTGTTTTTCTTCGTTATCCTTCTGTTTATACCCATTGCATAAACAATAACAATTACTGGACAATTATTCGATTTTTGTAACGGAAATCTTCAAACCATGATTACTCTCTTCAAACGTAACGCATCTTCACACAAGACTGACTGTACTTCACTCACTCAGTCGCCTGCTTTGCTTTGCCTTTTATATGGCAGGGTAAACAGTTTGATGAATATTCATGACTTCGCCGGTTCGAAATCTCTATAAATGTAAACATCATTGTTCACGTTTATTCTTGTGGTGTTGTTGTTGTATTTCTGTTTACTTGTTTACGAAAATCAGAGTGGAGTATACAGCCGCTTAGAGAACGGTGAAAGACACATAACAATGGTAGATGGACATCTGAGTTCAAATGTAGTTCATAAGATCACTCGGTGAACTGTGTTATTAGTTTTTGTTTTTTGATCCTGATCGAATGTTTCATTCGAGTCTGATAGGTCCACCGAAGAATTTGAACTTGCATTTTGCCTACAAAGCAATCATTTGTTAATCATTGTTAATCAGATGAGTTTTCTTTATGAGGGAATACTTCAGCTACTGGAGCTACAACGATACTGAAGACAGAAGAACGTTTCAGGAACGTACAGACACAACTAAACTGTAACGACCATGATATTTGAGCATAGCGCTCTGAACGGCCTCCTAACGTAATACTTAACCGGTGTGTATTGAAAAATTTTATGTTCAGATAAATGGATGATTTTATAGCTCGTAGTCCTATATTGACCAAGGAGTACGTTTGTGATGATTTCTTCCATAAAAAAGATTGGTAAGTAACGTGTTTAAATGCGGTCGTGAGTAAATCTCCATTACATTTTAAAGCATTTTTCCCTTACTTCCTTAACTAAGAAATCGTAATATCCGAACAATGTTACCACACTTATATGAAATTAAATGCGTTTTATAATCAAGTTTTTATCGAAAAATATTTAAAAGTTCAACTTTTGTTGCTTGCTCACAGATATACAAAATGAAACGGCGGTAATTCGAGTTATTCAGTATAATGACGTTTGTTAATGATTGTTTAACATGCCGTGCCAGAAGCAAACATTTCTCATAGGCTACCGATCATCTTCAAATGAACACTTGAATTGAATTACCGTATGTCGCGTGTAAAACTCGCCATAAAATTGAAGGTCAGATTAGTCTTAAGGCGGAAAAATTTTATGTTAAACAGAGAAGCAGAAATTCATAACAATTTCAAAGCTGGTGAGGCTAAAGGTTGTCCACAGAAATCTGTAAATATTAGACTACTGCCAACCATTGAGGAAGTCGAGGGAATCTCGTGCACCCAGTATGGGATTGTTATGAAAATATCCATAGAGACAATTGAGAATAAAGTTAATGTCAATATTGCGCCTAAAATAAATACAAATACGTGAATAAATTAAACAAAGTCAGTGTGAGATATCATAAAAAAATTTTAATCTTAGATTTTTGTGTGGAATATAAACATTGTTCCAATGGTCGCCATGGCTTCTCTGTGTGGAGTGAGTTATTCATTCCGAATTATTCAATTTACCATGACTCTGTTGAATAACTCAGGCTGAATTTAATCTATGGCATGGTTTACGTTGTCTGTGGCTCGTTCAAATACACCTGAGACTTAAGAAAACGACACAAGAAAAATTCTAACGGTGTCAGATCGCAAGAGCCCGATAGACAGTTTACATTATCTTCACAAATGACTATGCCCTCAAGTCGCCCGTGCAGGCTATTTGGCATGAGCGGTGTGGCATGTAGTGGCCTACGTCGTTCTCTATAAAATATGGACCGACGACACTGTCAGCCCAAAATGCCCTTCAAACAGTGATCTTCGGATCTCATGTGAATTGGTATTGCTAAAAAATCAACAATTTTGATTATTCCTCAATTTACCTCACCGCTGATGATGATGGTGGATGCACACCCAAACCACAACGCAAAATTCTGCAAAACTCCAAGATCTTGTAAGAGACGCAAAATTGACTGCCTCCAATTGTACTGTACACTCTTACAGACAGCGGTGAAGATTTCCGTAGATCGTGCATTTCGTCTTATGCGGGTATTGTTCAATCGATTACTGAATTAGTAAGCGCGAATTTATCTACCACATCGCTCATAAAATGGATGAAGCGTATGATACGTTTTCCGAAGAGAACGGTCACTTTTATAAAACAATTCCATCTAACTAAGTCGTTAGATGTTGTTTATACTATGTATACTTTTATTGAGTCAATATTCGGTTTATTGAGTACAATATTTTAAGTGTTCAGACATAATAATATACGCAGTTCAGCTGCTTATTCAATATTCATTTGACAGCTGGTAAACAAAACAGCTGGATGTTTCAGCAACGTTGCTTTTATTTTGTTTTGTTTTTTTTTGTTTGTTTGTTTGTCGTTGTTGACATTTGAGTTGTCAAATATCAACAGAAAGTGTTCGGGTAATTGTAATATGTGCACTGAACATACTTATGACTGTGCTAAATTTTAAGTTTTACTCAATATTATAACAATTTGAGTATTTATTGCACAATAATTAATTGAAACTTTATACGAAATATTGAGCTCAATAATGGCGTTTATTGCGATTTAGGCAATAAAGGTGCATATTTGAACACCGTATTCAAAAAGACAGCCAATATCAACTGTCACAGTACGAATGTGCCTGTTCGAAGACGTGATATGTTGTGATATGCAATTAAGTGTATTAACATTGTCCATAAACACAGCCCACTGAATATAAAATCCAGTAAATTTAAATCTAATCTGAATTAAAATTAAATTATGATAAGACTTTTTAATCTAAAATTAAATTTTATTCTGTATACTGACGCAGGCGTGCTTTTGAGAAAATTAAGAACAACTAAGTTGGTTTTCTACTTTAAATGTCGTTGTGATTCGTATTTGTAAAATAATAAAAGAAAAAACTCAACTTTATGGATTATGATCTCAGACATTTTGTTATTTCTATTACATCCACCATTCTGAGGTTGGTTTGTTTGCCATAATATTCCTGGAAAAGTTAAGGGCAACAGCACAGAAATTGCGTTTTACTTGAAAGTAAATTTATGGTATGTGGACACAACAAGTTTCATCCATTTTCATAATTATACAATATTTCAACAAATATTTACTTTGGTGTGCAGCAACAATTTGTTAACAATGACAGCGCTTGTTTGCACTGTACTTGTGCGAGTACATCTACGCAAACGAAAACTAAATGTTTGGAACATTTTGACAAGGTATGTATACAAAGTCTTTTTCACATTATTATCACACTTTTCTTGCGCTCTTTCACAAAATCAATAATTTTTTTTCTCTGTTACGGTATATAAATAGTGTTTCTAAATGATAAATAATTTTTCTCTTAATGCTAGAGTTGAAATGTAGACATCATTTAGGGACATTATTACAACTTGCCGTTAAAGTTGAGTTTAGTTAAAGGGACCTTTAGCTAAAGAGAACTGTAAAGTTCCCTTTAACTTATTTTCGTTATTACAACTTACAGATAAAATAAAGTAACTTTTCAAAAACATGGCAGTGGAGGAGCAATGTCGATAACACTGCTTAAATTAAACAAGATTTATTTAAACGCAGTGGCAAAGATGAACTCCATTTTGTTTATATTTGAAGTTGCCATATTGAAAATAATATATAATACGGCAAGTTCAAACATAACTTAACTTTAAAAGTTACCAGTAGGCTGATCTTTCCTTTAGCTTAATGCTCACTTCTACCTTATCGTCCACTTATAATAATGAAAAACAATTTATCTGCCCGTTAAAATCCTATCTTTAGTTACCGGCAAATTGTAGTAATGGCCCTTAGTGTCTTATTTTTAACAGGGCTTAAGATTAACAATACATGTCTGTGCAATGTACTTGTAAGTAATAATGCAAACCCAATCTCTACCTTGAGTGTTATTAAAGCTTCGTGAATGGCATAATACAGATCTTAGAATTTCACTGGATCCCACAAATTTGGAATACAAAATCATTTTTCATATAACGTCTGGATACCGCTAATCTAGTTATTCACTTTACTTTTAGTTTTTATCAATCGGACGATATTTCTACCGACAAGCGCAGTCTTTTGATAAAATCTATGAGAGTAATTAATTTCTATGAAAATGCTTCTCAAAAAATAAAAAACTAACTGAAGTCGCCGTAGTCTAGTAGGTAGTGTGTTGAGTTATTAGACGTAAGGCCACGGTTCAAATCGCAGGTCAGACATCAAAACGAAAATATAAAAGAAAATATTTCTTTTTTTTTTTAATTTTGTTTATTTATTTTCAATGTTTATATTTTTTTTTACACACCAATAAACAATAGATCGAGGATATTTACAATTTTTAATTTCCTTCAATGACCTTCATGGGGTAATCTAGCAAGATATATATCTAATGTAATAAATTATTATTAATAAATTAAAATTCCAATCGATTTTTATATAATAATAACTGGCTAATATTCTCCTGTATTGAAAAATTTTTTTAATAAACATTACATTATATATTTATATAATATAAAACTATGTCAGGTACTAAAAATAAAAAAAGGAAGAATAACTACTGTGAATGTATATTTTATTGAAACCATTTTCTGCAGTATATTATTTATCTCTTGGAGGAATTGAGGTATCAAACCTCAAGTTATCAATATCGACTCTATTAAAGCCAATCGATTTGTTTGTTGCCCGTCTGTACAAATGCTAAAAGATTGCAATGAAAAGTTTCTCAAAAATCTGTCGTTCAGAGTTCACTTTAAACTGTAGGTCCCGCCACGCATGTATAAAATTAAAACACAACATGAGTGGTGTGAGAAGCTAGGCCGTAATCCTGACTGAAGGGTTGTAATGGCCAATGATGTATTATGTGCATTTGTATGCTAAATACTGAAACTTCATTGTATTACAGTTAGGATTTCTTTTAGAGTAAGACTGTTAAAAGAAAAAGAGATAGAAATGTCTATAGCGGGTGTTTTTAAATGCATGTGGACTAGAGATGAGCGATATTTTCAAAACTGTGATTTAATCACGGTGATTGATAATTCACTGGTAACTACAGTGATAGAAATTGCCAAATAACAGTTGCTAATATTGGCGTTTTTTCAAAATTGTTACATACTCAAATTTAATTCATTTTATTTTGAGCGAGGCAGAATTACTATTAAATGATGCTGATTATTTACTTTTGTCTTTTATACATGAACTTTCTGTGTAAATTAATTGTCAAACTTCATATAAAAATAAAATTGCATTAAAAATAATAACATTGATGACACCACTTTGATTTTGTTTAGTAGTCTTTTCGTAGTATGTATCTAGTTGTCTCTTTCTTACGACTTAATAAAATACGTTATTGTCATTATTGTTTTCTTTTGGAATACTGTGATCACAATCACTGTTTTAAAGAACAGTGATTAACAAGTCACGTTCACTGAGAACAACGTTCTTCAAAAATCACTGGATCGCTCATCTCTAATGTGTACTATCGATATCATTCACTATGGCTTGTCAGCTGAGAATATCAAACTCTATTGACATTCTGCCCAGTAAGGTTTGGCGAGTCAATCGTTAAACTACATGGTTTAGCTACAAAACAACACTTTCAAACTGCAGCAAATAAATAAGTGAAGTTCACTTCGTTGGTTTTACTGTTGAAATGATCGGTCACAATTGTTTTCGAATTAATTCGACTCTTGTCGATTCAAAACGTACCCATCTCAAAGGTATATAAATATTGCTGCAATAACATGTGTTTAAAAAAAAGTCTGACAAAAAATTTAAAAAAATAAATAAATAACACGTTGCGACAGTGAAAATACATGACTACATAGTCCAAGTTATGTACTAGGTTGAGTAGAACTCAGAAATATTTTTTTTATATTTCTCGAACCCTCAAAACATGTTTAATTGGACAAAAACGGTTTTTTGATCTTTTCACACAAAATTATTGATTATCCAAATATATTTGAACGTATTTTAAAAATACAAAGTTTGTTTAGAAAGGGAAAAGATTAGCCTTTAAAACGGTATATGTACATAAACATATACAAAAAATATGACTAAACTGTTATACTATGTAAATGATAACCACGGTAATTTTTGTCCAATTTTATCAAACGAAGTGTCATCACAATATAATGCACTTTCAGAATGTCGCCACTTTTTTATATTTTTTAATTAAATTTTGCAATTAAGAATGGCTAAACTTGGAAAAATAAGAAAAAAAATCATTTCTTTCAAGTTTACCGCATCAAAAATCATAACATATAAGCTTAAACAAAATGTTTATGTACATACATCGTTTTAAAGGCTAATCTCTCCCCTTTCAAAAAAAAAACTTTGGATTTTTTTAAATTGGTTCAAACATTTTTGTGTGAAAAGATCAAAAAAACCGTTTTTGTTAAATAAAGCCGGTTTAGAGGGTTCGAGACAAATAAAAAAAGAATTTTTGAGTTCTACTCAACTATCTGAAGAACTTAGTTTAGGTAGTTACTCGGGTGTATTTAGTTTTTTTGTATTTTGTCGCATAATGTAATTAAATATAACATTCGATAGAAAAAAAAAACTTTATCAAATATGTTCTAAGCACGGAATTCTGTGAGTATTTATACGCACCACACTGTATGGCACTTTATCGGTTGCGTTTAAATGCCTCAAACCAATATATCAATTTGCGTGTATATTTTGCTTAAATGCTACATAAACACATACAATGTTGAATGTTTACATTGTACGAACAGTTGCATTACAATTGCGATTATATTCCGTTGTTATTACAATAAATGCTTAATTATTGACTTCCATTCGCTACCGGTACGCATCATATTGAATATTATTTAGAAAGCAATATTGGTGGGAATGTATATTTTTAGAAAAATATTTTAAATGGCCAAATATAGATTACCTATTCAAGTTGACATATAATTTTTAGAATTACAATACACTGATTTTATTATATCAAATAGGTACATATTTATATTTATTCATCTGCGAACTATTTGCCGTTTATTAGATGACACTTTGTTATTTATGTAACACATAATCATAGTAATTAAGTAAGGTGAGACACATCCAACAAAATGAAATATGAAAAAATATATCATCGGCTACTTATTCTCAGCAGATTTTTGGCAAAAGCTCTGAGAGTAAATAAAATTGCCATGAAGAGTTTCTCAGGATTCTGTCGTTCGGAGTCAACTTTAAACTGTAGGCCCCTCCATTCATGTATAAAATTAACACCCACAAAATAAATGAGAAGCTAGGTCGTTATCCTGACTGAACGGTTATAATGACCAATTATGTGTGTATGTATCTAGGTAAAGACATTTTTAACCACTGCGTACCAGTGTAAAATACATTATTTCTTATGTAATATATTTGTTACACAATTGTTTTATTATTTTTTGTTCTTACAATTGATTTGATAGTTAATCGTAATATTTTATACACATTAATTTTTAATTTATTTTTCTGGATTTCTATTTTTTAATTTAATTTTTTTTCCTATAATTGTTAGGCAGTAGTTTCGCTTTGCAAGGCATAGTAATGATGCCTTGCAATGCAATGTTAATTTTAAAATTAAACTCACATGTACAGCACATTAAATATGAGTGCGTGGCTGAGTTGACCTTTTGTCTCTTTCTTTGAATAAAATATTTAAATTATCGTGCTGAGTAGTGCTGAAAGGGTTGTCTGCGTTTAATTTTTTCATCCTGAGTTTACTTTTTCAGTAAATTATGTCTATTAGTTGAGGTTTTCGAAATTAGTATTGATGTGACCGCAATTTTAATGCCGCACCCATAATTATTATGCTCTTTGCTCTGTTTGGCAGGCTTATGTGTTTACAATATTGTATGTTTTGACTTGGAAGATGTTTGTTTTTTCTAATTTTCATTTGTAACAATTAACTCAATTAGATCGACCCAATTGGATTAACCACCAAAAATAAGTATATTGAGTTGAATATTGAAAAAAAATTCAAATTCGTTATTTTCTTTAATGAAAAAAATAAAAATCAATAATACAGTTTGAATTTAAATGCTCATACATACATAATTGGTCATTACAATCCTTCAGTCAGAATTACGACCTAGCTTCTCACATCACTCATGTTATGTGCGTTAATTTTTATACATTAGTGGGAGGACCTACAGTTTAAAGTCGACTCGAACGACAGGTTTTGAAGAATCTTTTCATGGCAATTTTATTTGCTGAGAAGAAGTCGCCGAAGAAATATTTTCATATTTTCGTTTTGATGTCTGACCTGGAGTATGAACCGACTTTACTTCATTTAAATGTAAGTACATTCAATTTAAACTATTGTATTGAATATGTATATTAAAATTCTATCCAAATTCCATTCGAGTCCACCGCATAACATATATTACAAGGCTAAAACGGAGATGCTGCCCGTCAAAATAGTTAAACTCGTTTTCTCTATCAAATTAGTCAAATAATCAGCAATTTTTCTAAACGAAAATAATTCAAAATCACCAATTAAAGAATTAAGTTCTTCCATTCGCAAAAGTTCGTTTATAGCTACGGCTATAAATCGCAACGGTAATGGAAATGGTGTTTTGCTTTTACATCGTTTAACATTAAAATTATAAACAAAAGCCACAAAATTAAAAACAATGACATTGTTTACATGATAAACAAGCAAACAAAAAAAATACCAACAAAAACTAGTATAAAAGAAAGGGATAAACAAGTAAACAAAAATGCAACAACAAACACTGCAAAAATAAATGTAAACAAACCTACACAAACAACAATAATGTAACAACGATGTTTAAATTTATAGGGATCTCAAGAAGTCGAACCCCCGAATATTCGACTTCAAGATCATTGATCAGAGTGTTTACGTCGCCATATAAAAGGCAAGGCAAAGTCTTGCGTTTGAAGAGAGTAATCGTGGTTTGATGATCTCCGTTACAAAGGTCTGTCGAATAATTGTCTAGTAACTGTTATTGTTTATACAAAGATTATAAACAGAGGAATAACAAATACAAGCAATTGTTGCTGTGTACATCAAGTTGTGAACAGTGGCACACAGAATTGTGCAAACAATAAAGAATTTACCTAAAACTAAACACATTGTTCAAACGTTTTTAAAAAGGTAAAAACGTAACAATAGTGTCTGAATGAGAAGACAAATCAGCAATGAATTATATTTGTTAGTGATTTCAAAAACAGTAAGACTACACCTTTCACTTGAAAAGAAGTAAACGCATATAATTTAGCTACGTACTTAATAGGTCATTACAACACTTCACTAAGGACTACGACTAGTTTCTAACACCGCTCATGTTAAGTGTATTCATTTTTTACATGACTGGCGGAACCTACAGTTTGAAGTCGAATCCGTACAACGGATTCTTGATAATCTTTTAATGACCATTTTATTTACCCTCAGAGTTTTTGCCAGAAGACTGCTGAAATGAAATATTTTCTTATATTACGTTATGTTCAAGATACGGACTCTCTCTACGGCGACTTTAGTAAAGGCCTAGTCATGATTAAACCTATTAACTTTTGGGCATTAATACGTCAGGGTTTTAAAATAAAAAGATTATTCAATTTTATAACGCCAGTTTCGAGTTAAAGTGGGGTAATTCGCAATCAAAATAATAGCGACTGAATTGCATTCCATATAGAATGTGTGGTACCTATTTATACATTAAGGATTAAGAAAATGTTGTGTTCCTAACCCGTCTGGTCGTTAGAAATTCACAAATTTTCACCTAGTGGAAGCGACTCATATAAGTAATTATTCGAAAGCTAAGAGGATTACTTCTGTGATAAGTCAAATTTGTTCGAATACAACACTAAACATGCTGCTTACTAACTTCCAGATGTTATTGACGTTTGAGTGAACACAAGTATGTTCAAAAACTGTCTATAAGTTGAGGTACCACTGAACCTGTTACAATTTTAAACCCTCATGACATTGCAGCACCCAGCGCATATGTATATAAGAATGGCTCGATATGTAAATTGGTCAAAATTAAAAAAACTATACTTTTGTACAGATACTTTCAGTAAAAAAGCAGGACTAATTAATGCATAAGACTTCTGAGAGAAGTAATTGAATCTCAAAAAACGGCAACGCCTACAAAGTATGTCGAAGATCTTGATGATTCACCAGAGTCAAATTATTCATTGTGGTCTCCGATCAAAAATTTTAAAAGGTTTGTAAACTTTAATGTTTAAGTCAACTTTAGAAAGCTACAACTCCATTTTATGAGCTGAGTTTTACGTCTAAGGATGGAAGCTTTCATCAGATACGATGATACCTAATTCTGCAAAAATAATACTGGAACGGAGTCATTCAGGCCCATAAACATTTTACCAACAAAGTCTATATTTTTAAAAATCTTGATTTCCGGGCCACATATTTGGTTTTAGAAGGTAACACTATTTACTACTGACAAAAAAAAGCGAAGAAGAACAATTGAAAAGAATATAGCTATCAGGCCTAGTATGTACCATGAATTGAAGCTACAATTTTTCCAAATAAATTACCTGATCATTCTATAATTAGACAGGTACACTGCTTTACGTTTAAACCAATGAAAGAAAATTTTTCCTTTTAAATAAATACTTTTACTAGCTACTTTCTAGATCCTGCCTTATACATACTTATGTATGTATGCCTAATAGTTACATTTTTTTTCTTTTGTTTGTTTTATAAAGTTGTTATAATCTTTTTGCATTTCGTGAGACTACATAATATGTAGTTTTGGTGTTGAAAATCGTTAAATACAAATACCGTTGAAATATGGATTCCAATTAATTAAGAAATTGCGTGTCATTGACACATTTTCTGTTGAACGGAAATGAATGAATGTCATCAAGTTCAATGGAAAAGAAAATTAGCATTACAACACGATGCGATTAAAGTACACACTTTTTTAAATACAGTACGTCGCAGCAATGATGAACTTTTAATTATAGTCCAAGAGTTCTTGTTCAGTTACTTTTGAAAGTCATTGTATTCATATGTTTTGAATGGCAAAAGGGTAATTAACAAGTTAGTGATACCAGAACGAAAGTTAGTTTTATTTATTTTCAATGACGCTGACTTTCAAAATGTATCAATACAAAGTTTGTATACATTTCTACTACTATAAATTATGTAGATATGCAAAGTTACAAAACAATGCATCAACTATAAATCCGATGCCCGATTGCTTTTTGACTGCGTTAAAAATACACATTGACGACAATTTGAAATAGATTACATTGTAAACATTTTGTATAGCGGCTTTATGCAACACTATACATTGTTCAAACACAAAGCAACTAACATTTTGGTAGTCAGCCTGACTCTATACAAACCAAATTTTTTGCATTTTTAATCATGTACATGTTATGAGAAATAATCGAAATTTTCTCAATAGTTGTGCGCTCACACTTTAAAATTTGTTCATTTTGATTATTCCCGGTTACTGGTGCAAAATAGAAACTTTATAACCCACATTGGATTTTTTTACTATGAATACATGGACGGCCGTAGTTGCCAGATAAATAAAAAAATATTTGAAAAAAAATCGTCATAGACGTTCATTGAAATCGTAAATAAATCGTCAGCAAAGGTAAATAAATGGAAATATAAAAAAAAATACTTTTATTGTGGTTAAACATATAAAGTTAATTCAATATACATATGTATGTACATATTTTAGTTCAGATATAAAACATTAAAACACTTTTAACATAAAAATTTACGCTTTAATAATAAAAAATAAGCTTAATAAGCGAGTGTTAAATATAATATATGTATTTGTAAAAATTTTTATTAGAATTAAACAATTTAATCAAGTCAGGTACAATATTAAATTCGAAGCGGTTACAATTGCTAAGTTTTAAATAATCTATTTATACAACATTACCTCTCAGGAGTTTAGTTTAAGTTCTAAGGAATTCTGTTTTATGGAACTTAGTTTAATTTGAATTAACTTGGCTTAATACTCTCTCTCTCTCTCTCTACATTAGCTGAAGAATGTGATAATACTAATATTTCTTAATAAATTTAGTCAAGGCTGGAAATTAAAGCTCTTATTTTCATTTGTGATATTTTTTTTTTCTAAAAATCGAGAAGTTTTACATAATTTTCAGGAAGAAATTGTTTAAGGTATAAACAATTTATCCGAGTGTTGTCAGAAACTTTTGACGTTCTGGGCATGAAAATTCTGTGTGATGTTCGTTAGAACCGATAATTTTTTTAGTTTCTTGACTTTTTAAGACGGTGCTAGAAATATCTCACTTTATTTGATCTTCATTCTTTCTTACAACTCTCATGTATGGGCCGGTGCTTCAAAGTCTATTTTGAGATATCTCAATCGCGTATAGAAGAGGGCGAATCATTAATGATGGTAGGGTATCATCACCATTGATATATTAGAGCTTTGTTGCAATGTGGCTTGTGTTTCGCAGTTGTATTGGTTACATAACGGATTTTGCTCAAACGAAATATAGGGACTTGTTCCCGAGAATCATGTAAAACTTGCGTTTCTCGGCGAACACCTCCGTTTGTAGTCGATTGGCCAGTAGATCGCACAATGCATTACAGACGCACAATGCATTACAGGCATTGTTCTTCAGTCGGACTGTTTGTATGTGGGACTCCCTTCCTGCTGAGGTCTTTCCTGTCTCATATGAAATCTAGTCTATTATCCACATAACATATTTTTCTCGTTCCAACACAATGCACTGCATGAGTAGAGGCCATCCCCTTAGTGTTGGTCGTATGAAAAAAAAATGGCACTGGCCTTTGGGCTTCCTAGTGTAATATTAGAAGTTACATTCGAATCTTTAAAAATGGTCTGCAACGGCAAATTGTATTCTTCGTATTGCTATTATTCGCTGGGTAATGTTAGGGTATCAAACTCTTAAATACACAAGCGATTACTTCGAGTTTTCAAATATTCAATTTTTTTGCAGAGCTGTTGTCGAATAAATCAAAAGGAACCAAAAAATTTGAAGTCGCCGTAGTCTAGAAGGTAGTGTGTTAGCTTTTTAGACAATAATTCGTAATTCAACAAACAGCTCAAAAAACTGCCTTTTCAGTTTGGGTCCCGTCATTCATGGACAATTTAATACACATTAAGAGGAATGGCAGCTTGAAGCTTGATTATTTAACCTGAGAATTTGAGCCAACAAAAATTTTGAAATTTTGTAGCTTAAAGTTCATTTGATGAGACAGCATATATAAAAAATATGACTCAGATCTTATCAACCAAAGTGACAATCTCTTCACAAGAGAATACACTTTCAGAATGTCACCACTTCTTTTATTGTTTTTAATTAAATTTTGCAATTAGGAATGCCCAAATTTGAAAAAATTAGAAAAAAATTATATCTTTCATGTTTACCCCATCAAAACTCTTAACATATAAAACTTTAAACAAAATGTTTGTGTATACTGGTGTAAAGGCTAATCTCTACCCTTTCTAAAAAACTTGATATTTTTAAAATAGATTCAAATATATTTGGGTAATCAATCATTTTGTGTGAAAAGATCAATAAAACCGTTTTTGTCAAATAAAACAAATTTCGAGGGTTCGAGAAATATAAAAAAAAGTATTTTTGACTTCTATTCAACCTAGCCTGTGTAGTTACTCGGGTGCATTTTCATTGTTGCACCGTGTAATTTATAAAGAATTTTGTCATAGGTTTTTAATTGAGCCAACAGTGGATTGACAGCAATTTTAGACTGATTATAAACACTCATTTGTTCTCACATAGCAATTGTTCTTCTATTTCGTATAATAATCTCTATACTGCAATGTGAAAAAATCTTCTCATCCATCAAATTAATTACAATCAAAATCATAGTGATGTGTGAGGCATAAACGGTTTTGTGAAACATACACGGAACAAGCGATTTCGTTTGCCCAGTTTTTCCTTTTTTCCAAGTTTTTTGAGATGCGAAAAAGTTTTCAGTAAAGTTGTAAAAAAAGTAGCAAAAAAATATCAATAGAGGGCACTGGTCTCCAGTGTTTCCTTTAAAAATGTTGATAATTTTGTAGAGAACAAGAGTTCTTGTAAAAAAGTTTTCTTTCCCAGAAATAACAGGTTTGTTAAAATAAATTATTGGCAACGCTGCACGGAACTGAAGGGAGTTTAAACATTTGTGCTTGTGAGTATTTCTTTGATGAAGCTTCAAGTCCATACCATCCGTTTCATGCGCCTTGCGTTACATGCGATTCTTGTTTTCTATGCCGTTTTTATTGCAAGTTACACACAATGCGTTTTATGCGACTGGTTTTTTTGTTTTGATCAGCTGTTGTGGTAAACAACAAATAAGCGAACAAGAACATTTTTAAGAAAAATAGAAAATTAAATTGTAATTTTAAAAGAATTTATGGCATTAATTACAAATTTATGAGTTTACATATGTGATATTTTATGCTGTTAAGGCCTACGAAAATCCTCAAAGGAACAAGACGAGTTTTTTCAGTTAATTTATCCTCAATTTTTCTTGTTTACAAATTAATAAATTCAAAATAGATGATACTCAGTACATAAAAACAATCATATATACATACATGTAAACAATCATCATATACATATTTTGTTCATGAAAGAAATGTATTAAAAAAATGTATTTTTATGTACTTTCCTCTTAACCCTTTCATGCCCGAATTTTTTGGGCCAGAGCTAAAAGTTTTTTAAGGACATGTGTTTGTTAGTCATGGCCTAAATATGAAGTGATATTAAATTTAGAGTCCAACGTATTTTGGTTTTACACGTTTTTAAACAAGCTTGTTTGCAAAAAAAATCTTTTAAAAAAATTAAAAATTACGGAATTTATGAACAAAAATGTACAATGTTGTATAGTAAACATCGGGCATGAAAGGGTTAAATTAGTAATAAACTTTATTAAGAAATTTTTTTTATTAATATTTTTGTAATGCAAAATAGAAAAATGCGAAAATATTAATGCACTATTTAAACATATTTATAGAAACCATTCACAATAGTATATAATTTGGCATGCAAAATTTGAAAAATTGCTGAAATTTTTCCAACACTGTATGAGTCGCATAGAAAAGTAGAAAGTAAACCTACTTGAAGCATTCTATGCGTCTATGCATTCTATGAGTTTTCTTCTGTAACTTGTCACAATCAACTACACTGATTCTACTTTTATATATGCATGTAACGCAAGACCGCATGAAACGCATGATGGTATGGACTTTCGGCTTCAGTCATGCTAACCACTGACTATCTTACAGAGTCTTTAATATTAAAGACACATAGAGACTGCTGAGTGATCATCAAACAATTTCTATTAAAATCCCTATGATATTTAGAAGACGAAAATGTTAATCAAATTTATTAAAATAAACGAAGAATATGTTTGTACATATATTATCATATTACGCTATAAGCGCTTGTTGATCTGCAAGTATATTATTTATAACAGCAAAATAAAAGTTTTTACAATGAAATATACTTATTGGTTTAAAATCCAAATTGAAAACATTTAATTTATAAAAGTTTTTAAATTTATTTATAAAAAGCTAATCAATATTGGAATTCATTCAACTATTTGACACGACTAACGAAGGCAATTTGTCGCAATTATTCTTACCTTAAAGAGTACACTGGAGTCAACATCATGTTGACATTCTAATGTCGCACTGGCACCACGTTCCACCCACCTAGGTACCCTTAATTGCACATCGGCATCAGTGTGGGCATCTGCAATGGTACAAAAGAAATAAAGTAAAAATAAATCCGGAGTGTTAAGAGATTCCTTTTTATTACAAATTACAGTTTCAGCTCAACGAATACGAATGGTCGGTAAATAATGAAATGGAATCATCTAATGAAAGAAACCAGCAGCCAAAGCATATACAAAAATGAAAGAAAATGAAATGGAATGTTAAAACTTTCCATTTTAACTAAAGGAATGAAGAAAAAAAAAGTGAAGAAAAATACAATAAAATGTTCTTTTACTCTCTCTCTGGGGCATCATTTTCTAGGTCATAAACGGAGAAAGACAAAAACCTCAGCAAATCAAGTGCAAATATAAACGAAAATGAAAAACTACATGAGGACGATAATGATGCGACACATAAGAAGCGAAGAGAAAAATTATAAACTAAAAATACCGTCGAAATAACCTTGAAAAAAAAAGAGAAAGAAAAAATGCTTTTAAATGACTGAATACTTGGATAGTTTGTACAACTGCTTGGTTAGAACTGAGTTGACTTTCTTTTACCAAGTTTAACTAATCAGGACCACATAACTCCCCAAACACTATCAACACCATGTCTTCTATTGGCCTCTTGAATTTTATGCGCACATGAAGTGTTTAACTGTGAGACAGAACGACTGAATGAATGTGCGAATGTGTGAGTGAGTGAGTGAGTGAGTGAGTGAGTAAGTGAATGGCTGGGTGAGTAAATAAATGAATGGCTGATAAGATTTAAATGCTACAAATGACTTAAGAGCCTTAAAATGAAATACAGCATAAAGAATAATATCAGAGAGAGAGAAACTGGAAAAAGAATTCAAGTGCCTGGAAACCGTACATTTAATTACGATTTAAAAGCTTAAATTGTTTAAAAACTTTATCTTTTCAATTTCCTTGGCACCACTAACAAGTGGCTGGGTTTAGTTGGAAGAATAGATAATATAGAGATGTGTACATGGTGCTTCACTACACACTCTAGGAATTCAGGTTCAAACCATAGACAAGTCGAAAAAAAAATTCATTAAGGAGATAAATAATTCAGAAATTTAACACAGTATTTTAGAATGTATGCATTACAGTGAAGAAATTACAATAGTTTAGTAATACAAATTCAAGAATAACTTTGGAGCTTCATAGACCTCACTAGCTAATGTAATAAGTTAATCCAAGATATAGAAAATATTATTGATATATAGAAGACTATCGATAGTTCTTTGGGGTTATGGAAAGCCTATGTAGCCACACAAAGCAAATGAGTGAATTTGGAGGGAGATCATTTAAGATAACAACCTTGAATTCGTCCGAATTATCTATTGTAGCAGTCTTTACAAGTGCGTCATATATGTTGGATTCGTTAACATTTTTCTGCCCAAGATGCCATTTTAAAGTAAAATCTGAAAGTCTTCCTATCTCCGTAAGAGATACCCGGCAGACTTGAATAATCTTAGATGAGTATACACTACAAAAATATTCACGTTCGAGACCCAGGGGAATTAAAAAATCGTTTATTATGGTTTACGAATTTTAAATTCAGTACCTTCTCCAATACAATCTATCAAACAAACCCCCTAACACCCTGGAAGTAGAAAAGAAATTATATCACAGGATGGTCAGGTTGTGTCGCCATCCAGCAGGGAGAAACTAGGTTTCCACCTCTGCAGCACATACTCGGTGGGCGTTGTTTTAGCAACAATAGATGGCATCACCATTAGCCTAAAACCTGCAACAGCAGACCAATCATCTGCTTAACTGGAACAACAGTAAATTAATGAAAGGTAAAACAAGGCAGAATAACAACCAAACGGAAATTATGATAACCACTGCAGCCAACTGGATAAGATGGAAAAGAGGAGTAATGGAAAAAAGTACATTCTCTAGGGATGTTATGGTCGTTTTCCTATCATGCTCTATCGAGCTTCTACTCGCTATATTCTCATACTGGATTCAGACACCGCACAGTAAATAATACTACAGTAGACTACGATACTATTACAATATTAAAATTTGTTATAACATGCAATAATAGATAATAACATTGTTAAAATTTAATTCCCATAGTATTGTTTACACTTGCATTGGAACAGAAAAAATATGCCAAAAAAGTTGCCACACCAATTAGAACTTTCGGTTACTCTGTCTTATATAATGTTCAGATATGCACTGTTGAGTCAGTATTCGGCTTATTGAGTACAATAATTTAAGTGTTCAGACACAATAATATACGCAGTTGAGCTGCTTATTCAATATTCATTTGACAGCTGGTAAACAAAACAGCTGGTTGTTTCAGCAACGTTGCTTTATTTTGTTTTGTTGTTTTTTTTTGTTTTTTTTTTGTTTGTTTGTCGTTGTCGACATTTGAGTTGTCGAATATCAACAGAAAGTGTTCGGATAATTGTAATATGCGCACTGAACACACTTATGACAATGCTACATTTTACATTGTACTCAATATTATAACAATTTGCGTATTTATTGCGCAATTATTAATTGAAAATTCATATAAAATATTGAGCTCAATAATGGCGTTTATTTCGATTTACGCAATAAAGGTGCATATCTGAGCACCGTATTATACTACTCAGAGGGGTTGCATCGAAATTAAAAATTAAAAAAAAATATAAAAAAAAACTTCACTAAAAATAATTGAAATCTACTGCAAATGAAACTTTGCTTTATTTACTCAGTTGTAGCATTTGCGAGATACATTTATTTGATAGTGATAATAAAGTAAACCACGGAAAGTGGTAGAAACTAATTTGCTTACGCAAAAGTACGAGGATGATTTAATGAAAAAACAAAATGTTATGCTACAAAATATAATGAAATTAATTCAATAATTAGCCGACCCTCGTACATATACATATATTCTATTTCATTTGGAAATGATAGCACTTGATTATTTAATTACTTGAATTGCAACTCGTGTTGGTCTTCTCTATTATGCTGTTGCAGTTCCAAGTAAAACCACAATTAGTCGCGGAGTTTTAACACATCAAGTGCAATTAAAAGTTTCTCCTTAAAGACTCTTATTCTTCATACGCTGACTTGTCTCTTGCGTAGAGCAGTGCATTAAATTAATTCAGATCACATCAATATAACACAAAACGTACATAAATAGTGCGTATAATCAAATAAAATTGTTCGTATAATTATTTAAACTTTTGTTTATGTTTGTTTTTGCATTTGTGCCTGAGTACTTAAGTTTTGTGACCACATGATTTTATTTTATTTATGATTTATTGTCGGAAGGTCGGTTATTTTCTCCGGCTACTACTAAACAAATTTTTTTCTTCTCTGAGAGTAAATAAAAATGCCATGAAAAGTTTCTCAAAAATCTGTCGTTCGGAGTTGACTTAACACTGTAGGTCCCGCCACTCATGTATGAAATTAACACACACAACATAAGTGGTGTGACTGAAGGGTTGTAATGAACAATTATGTATATTATGTATGATGTAAAACGTTTCGGATATTGTATTATTGTTGTAAACGATACCGCACACATCCGCTCGGTGCATTTCATATAACATAGAAAAATCCTTCTATTAGGAGGGTATGCGAACTATTGCTCCACTATATTTTACCACTATATTTTAACGCTTGATCTGAACGTTGGTCACTTAGTTTATTATTTGCTCGACGCTCTATGATAAATCTCGTTATTATAATCCCAATGGCTCTGGTTTTCGTTGTCTGGCCAGGCATTTGAATAATTGGCCGAACTATCCTGATACTCATCGCCTACATTATTTTATTTTGCACAACGAAGATTTGCTTTCTGCATGTCAATATCGCAGCCTTGCTCTGCAAATGCGCCATCCACTTCCTTTACTAGTCACAGATATTTTCCCTCCGGTTTAGGGTCATTATTGCAACTTGACCTTAACTAAAGGTAGGATTTTAATGAGCGGATAATATGTTTTCCATTATTATAATGGAAAGATCATTCTACCTGTAACTTTTAAAGTTCAGTTTACCGTATTATATACTTATTTTAAATATGGAAACTTCAAATATAAACATTAAAATAAAAGAAGCTCGTCGTTGCCACTGCTATCTATAAAAACTTGTGTAATTTTACAAAAGTTATCGATATTGCTCCGACACTGCCATATTTTTCAAAAAGTGAACTTTATCAGTAAGTGGTAATAACGAGTTAAAGGTGGAGCTTTAAAGTTCACTTTACTAAACTCAACTTTAACGGCAGTTGTAATAATAAATCTAATTACTAATTCTCCTAAATATAGTTTTACTCTGGTTTTTACTCTCCCAGTGATATGTACCTCCGTCATACAAGATTGCTTTGAATAAGTTCGCAATGATTTTCATCAAACTTGTCCCTTTCTATTAGAATTATGGCGTTCGCATAGTCTTGGTAGTTGATGTCCGTTTTCAGAGTCAGCATTAATTTGTATTTAACCTCCGATTGTGCCAACCTTTATTATTTACTAGTTACTCTGTCAACCATTCAGTTGACAACGGACGCATCTCTTCTATTCTTAACTCCTAAGAACTCATAAATGCCTTCCACAATGTGTAGAGAGAACACAATGAAATCTTTTGTTTTAGTTCTTTGGATAATTTGTATAACGAAAGCGGAAGTGTGACCACATATTTGAATTGTAAAATAGAATAAATTCACTTCATTTACCTAGCTATGCATCGATATGATTTAACACATAAGCCACTGTTCGAGGTATAAACTAAACCTTAATGTAAACTAAAAGGTAGTTTGTTTGGTTAATACGCGACAGCCCGTTGCCCAGCCCTTGGCTTCACCTCTGGCCCAAAATTAAATATGAAAAAATATTTTTTCGACGACTTGCAACCAACAGTCTCCTTGCAAAAACTCTGAGAGTAAAAGTTTCTCAAAAATTTACCGCTCGGAGTTGACTTTAAGCTGTAGGTCCAGCCGTGGCTGGGTTGGAAGCCTGTCTAAAAGGATATAAAGACCGACTGAGTAAGTAATTGTAGAAAATTTCATTAGAACTGAAGAGCAAATTTGGATTTTTCTATGATTATTATAGAAAATATTTGATACGTGGAAAGTTATACACAAGACGATACACATCCAATACAATATCTATGTATATATATCAGAAAGTTTGAGTTCGAAAGTGTACAGAGGTTTTCTTCGACACGCAGTAAACATAGTATCATTCAGACTGAAAATAATCTGTATTTCACAGTTTATCTTCAAATATTGTAAATGGTAAATTTATTAAATTATTGGCAGACACGCTGGCGCTTAAAAATGCAATTTTTGGTTATTGATGTGCCTTTTAGAAAATTTGTAAATGGTGATTATGTCTTCAAGAGCAAAGATGAACTGTTCCAACTGCTACAGAAGTTACAAAAACTTGTTGTAATGCCCATTACTCCTGTATAACTATTTATCTGTAATTCTTGACAGACATTTCTCAATCATCCTGTGTTATGAAGATGGGGACTTAATCCAATTCAAATCTGCTTGACCAAAAATCAAACGTCCCAGATGAAAGCCAGCGTTCGTTCAAATTATCTATTGTGTTAGTCGTAGTATATGTAGTCAACTTCAATGCCCATGTCCAGGGACATTCATGTTGGCTGGATTACAGAGACAAATATCCAGTATGTATCTAAGTAAAGTCTGTTACTTTCTTGTAACAATTGGGGCAATAATTCAGAATTGGATGCTCAAAAAGGACAGCCAAAAAGTAGGTGGAAGAATAAAATCTCTGAATAATGGGTACCTCGCTAAATGACAATAAAAAACTTAAAACAGAAAGTAAAGGAGTTCAATAAATGAGCAGTTTACAGCTCATTAAAAAGCTGGAATTCTTTATGATGTTTAATTTGATGTGAATGTTAAATTTTCTGTTTTTCTTCAAAAATTCTAAATTAAAAACGAACTTGATTTGTCTGTCGATTTCTTTTTTATGTAGTATATTTGGAAAAATTGATTTTTGTTTTCAATATTAAAATTCATTCCCATTAACCTACATATTGTATTTACATATGAATGTACATGAGTATGTGAGCGCAAATTTGAGTTTGTGTGAATTTTCCGAATTCAAAACACACAAATGAAACAAAAAATAAAAAAAAAATGGAAAAAAAATAACAAAAAATTATTATAAATAAAAGAAAAACTAAAATAACAACAAACAATGAAAATATTTTTGTACTAGTTAAAGGACTTTTTGTTTCCCTTCTTATGCGTAACTAAGGCACACAGTGCAAACAGTTACAGCGTCAATATATACAATACATATGTAAACACAATACAAACATCTCCCATTGAAGGGGGTAGAGTACAACACACAGTCAATTTGGTATTGATTTTTTACTTTTATTTCATGTTCTTAGTATGCGTATATAGTATGAGAAAAAACTCATTTATTGTCGATTTTATACGAGTTCATTGTGTTCTCCCCTCATAAAATATTAAATTAGAATATTTGCTCGCAAAAGCTATGCAATCATAAAAGCTGTCCAAAGGCCAACGGTGTTCTTAGTTACGGTAAATTACATGCATAACTGAATAAAATGTTTCTTATAGGAATTACATTGTAAAAAAAAGTAATTTCGAGCTGAAAACTTAGTTAAACTGAATTGCTATCACAAACAAAACAGTAAGTTAGTCAGTTATTAACTGTTTACTGCAAAACTAGCTTTCATTTCAATGCATTGCAGTGGCTCCGCTGACATATGTTCCAACGTACAGAAGAAGGTTCCATTTAAATCATCATTTATTCCGAACTTCGGTGACCAGATTCTTCTGAAACAATGATACACTGCAGTTCTCATCTCTGCACGAAATATGTATAGAAAAGTTAAATGTATTCTCGATGTTGACTTACCGCGACTAATTTTTATTTTACAGTTAGGATTTGAAAATTGTTATTAGAAACAGGCACTCATCACCCATAATATGTGTTTCAATACCCACTAGGCCTTCACGCCATCGTCAACAATTCAAAACTTTTGGAAATTTTTTTTCTCCTTGTTGGACTTTTCCCACTGCTGTACTCACTAGACTCAGCCAACTACTATTGACTAGTTCATGGCATATTTATAAGAGGTAAGAGCAACTCAACAGCTGACGAGTTTTTGAATGTCAAAAAAAATGTTTGTTTTTTGTGTATTTTGTTTCGATATTCAATTTCGTACTTATATTAGTCATAAACCCTCATATGTACCGCATGTATCCTTAACGATACGCACTCTAGAAATTCTTTAGGATTACTATTTTAAAGCCAATTATATTAAAATTTTTGCAAGATGATTAACAATATTTAAGCCTTTAACACTAAATACATATATCTTTATAACTACAACCTAGATTTACTATATTTATAGATATTTGGATGAAAGTGATGAATTACCAGAAAAAAAGAAAAATTCTCCAACTAGGTGTCTAAACTATGACTGAAATAACTTGTGTGATATTTTTAAAACAAATTCTCTTTCAGAAGATTGGGATATAGGGATTAAAACAGATTGGGCCAATCTTCTGTTGAAAATATGTTTTTATATAATTCAAGAGAAAATGGTTTAAATAAGTTTTCAATTTCAAAATTCAGTCATAAAA
The DNA here is from genome assembly GCA_932273835.1 of Sarcophaga variegata. NCBI lineage: Eukaryota > Metazoa > Arthropoda > Insecta > Diptera > Sarcophagidae > Sarcophaga > Sarcophaga variegata. The sequence goes on from OW026359.1 coordinate 77,085,306, forward strand.
TACATATAAATTAGGTACAAATTTTAATTGGTACAATAATAAATAAGAAATAACGTTTGCAGCTGATATTTTTTTTTTTAATTTACAGGTGCTGCTCTATTGTGTAATTTAGCTTAACATAAAAATCATAAGAATTTTCAATGTATAAAATTTATTTAGTTTTTTTTTAATTGCTTTAACTAATTTGCTATGGAGGTTTGAGAGTTAATTTTTTTGACATACTGAGTGCTCTTTAACAAAAACAAAATGCCTGTTGTTTTTGCATTGTTGTACTTGTTGTAATGTTGCGGCTACCTCTTATGAATATGCCTTGGACTAGTTTATACGGTAAGTGTTTGCATACGACATGAAAAATTTCCGTATGCAAGAGAGCGGATGGTATCGTATAAACTCTATATGTAATGAGAATGTACGACATTGAGAAAATATACGGACGAAAATTTGGCAGTCGTTCGGCTCTCCTCGTTCTTTAAAATTTTTTAAAAAACCATCATTTGCTACAGATCAGGAATGTATTTTTCAATTCGCTTTTGTATTTTAATCATCGCGTAAACGCGAAATAATCCGACGTGTGATTTTGACTCTCATTTTGAAAATACGGATATCAATGTTGCAAAACGGGAATTTTTAAATTATACTGAATCTGAATGAACTGACCTAACTTCTCACACCACTTAAGCTGTGTGTGTGTGTGTTAATTTTATACATGGGTGTCGACTCCGAACGACAGATTTTTGAGAAACGTTATCATGTCAAGTTCATTTACTCTCAGAGTTTTTGCCAGAAGGAAGTCGCCGGAGAAATATTTTTTCATATTTCGTTTTGCTGGGGTCATCTAGTAAATCAGCACACTAATTACTAGACTATTTATTTATTTATATTTAATACACATACGGTACGGAACAGCAAAACTATCGACTTATCCGTGTTCGCCAAATACAAGAAAAAATCTGTTTCGAAACTTAAGAAAACGTAAAAGCCCCGTTTTAAGTACTGAAAAAAGTATAAAAGTACTGAATTTTCCAACACTGACTGATATTTATAATATTTTCTCTCTGATTTTACGTTCGTAGCCTTAAACGGTAGCGTACCAAAAAGTATTGTAGAATACACGAATAACTTTTCAAAGAGAATTTTAAGAAATTTTTAATTTTAAATTCAAGTTTGGTAGCAAATTTATAAATAAAAGCAATTGTATTATAAATTTAATATGCTTTGATACTCTTACTTCCTTTTAATATCTTTGTACTGAGAATATCTCATTTATTCTCCACTCTTGGCTCTTCCAAATGGTTATTCAATTTCATTATATGTATATATGTATGTTCTCTTGACAGTTGGTATAAATAATAGATTTTTAAAAGAACAAAAATTGAATTTTTATTTTTTAAATTCTTTGCTTTTTTATCTTTCCACCGTAGCAGCAACAATTTGTTGTATTCATTCTCGCCCACGCATTCAAACGACACACTTTTCTTCTTAACGCGTTTTTGATTTCTTTATTTCTACAGGGTTTGTGTGGATGGAGACGGGGATGGGGATGCAGATGTGGTAGGCGTGAGTTAATTTAAAACCATATTAAGGAATATGAAAAGTATTCAAATGTTAAAGTTTATTCTGAACTTAAGTCAAGGATACATTATAATATCTTTTCAGATTTTGTGTGTATGTGTGTATGGTATATAAATTACAAATAAATCGGATATAAACATTGTCATTTAATTACAGAAAATTTTTATTCCGAATATAGGTTTTTTAACAGTTATCGCAGAAATCTTAAAGTTCTTAAATAGCAAAACGAACCTTATGAAATAAAAGTCTGGGAAAATAGATCACAATAGATTTCTTTTCTAAATTTACGACAAACGCCCAGGGTATATTCCTTACGCATGCAGTGCATTGTGTTGGAACTAGGTTACGGGAAGTAGAAAAGAGCGAGTAGTGTTTGTGAATATTAGATGTGACTCTATTTATATTGTGACAGGAGACATAACAGATGTGAATTTCGTAAAAATATATGATTTTCGCGAACAAGTCCTTTTATTCCAATTGGGCACATTCGGTTGAAGTAGTGATAAAAGAGGTGTTTTAATGAATTAGTAGACTTATATACCCGTAGTCTAGTAGGTAGTGTGTTGGCTTAATGGACGTAAGGCCACGGTTCAAACCCCAGGTCAGACATCAAAACGAAAATATAAAAAAAAATATTTCTTCGGTGACTTCTTCTCAGCAGATTACTGGCAAAAATTCTTAGAGTAAATAAAATTCCCATGAAAAGTTTCTCAAAAATATGCTCGGAGTCGACTTTAAACTGTAGGTGCCGCCACTCATGTATAAAATTAACACACGCAACATAAGTGGTGTGATAAACTAGGTCCATAAACCTGACTGAAGGGTTGTAATGACCAATTATGCAGGTATGTATGTATGCATGTAAGATACCCTAATAAGCATCTTTCCGCTCTTCTGTATGTATTGTAAATAGTGAGGAGATTAGATGAAGTGATGTATTTCTTGCGTTATCTTAAAAAACCGAGGCACTTGAAATATGGTGGTTCCAGCGAATAACACTTTGAGTTTTCATGCTCAGAACATTAAGTCTAGGCTCTATTCACACGACCCCATTGAGACAGATTGACTGCAGGTAGAATGTGATTGAATTATTCATATTGCGGCTTTTCTCCATCTCCTAAAAGCTCGGTCCACAATCGAATATTCCTTTCATCTGAGTAGAGCAGATAGGATTGTAAGTAAAGGAGGGAAGAGCTTTAAAAAAATAAGAAATAGAATTGGAGACAGAACAACAGAACCTTGAAGTACCGTGAATTAAACCTACATACACCTGATGAAATTCTATTTATAACAACACGTATAGAATGAACATTGAGGAAATGAAAATCAATAGCAGATACAGTAAGTTTCGATATAATCGCACTATGCCATACTCTGGCAAATGCTTGGATATGAAAGAACGTACTGAAAGCATTCGCGTTTGCTCAAAATTCTTACGTTCGTTGTTTTTGTCATGCATTTATTCAACGTCAATTTCTACTGATATTGCTATGTACACATTCGCTGTTTTTCACATGCCATGACATATCAAACAACGAATGATCATCTCACATAGAAAAAGCAATCGTTACATTCATTCGGTGTTTGAAGTATACACACACACAAATACTTCGAAACACAGTTCTGCATTTCATGTCATTTGTTTTGTATTCGAAGTTATTTTTTAAATGGCAGATAAATTTAAGAGAAGATATGCAGTGCATTGCATGGATTTGGTTAGACGCCTTTTGCACTTTCAAAGTACTTTGCAAAATACTTTCCAAAGTACATTGAAAAGTCTTGAGTTGCAAAGTTGCTTTGTTCTTCGTTCGTCGTCTACCGATGGTTGTATACAACAACAAAATATCAAGAGTTGCCAAAATAAACTTCGAACTTGCAAAAAGCGAAACAAAGTTTAAAAGAAAATGTAAAAGAGTTTGTCAAAATTCTTTGGAAAGTACCTTGAACGTGCAAACGGCATCTTACATTCGATTTTCTTCTGTATTGTAATTTTCTTTTTTAATAAAATACTGAAAATGCAGTCAATGCTGTTACAAGCGGTACTTAATAAGCCGTGAATTACCTAAGGCTTTGTTTCTGGAACGCAAACGGTATTCGCCAGCATAAAAATGAAATTGAACACTTCCTTATTAGCAACAAAATTGACATCATGCTTATTTCGGAAACTCATCTGACATCAAGAAGCTTATTTAAAATGAACGGTTATATATTTTACGACACAAAGGATCCCCGTGATAGGTCATGTGGAGGCTCCGCAGTCTTAATAAGGGCTCGAATAAAACATTACCAAATGAGTGATTTTTGTGAAGAATACCTTCAGGCTGCTAGTATTTGTATTGAAGATTTCTAGCAAAACCTTGTTATCACGTCATTATATTGTCCACCTAGATACTCGATCACTGAGAGTCAATATGAACATTTCTTTCGATCACTAGGCCCTCGTTTTATTGCAGCCGGTGATTATAATGCAAAGCACTCCTATTGGGGCTCTCGACTTACTTCTCCAAAAGGCCGAAAACTGTTCGACACAATTTCTAAATTGAAACTGGATGTTATTTCTTCAGGGCAGCCTACCTATTGGCCAACGGATAGACAAAAAATTCCAGATTTAATCGACTTCGCAGTAGTTAAGAACATCTCTAGGGAAGTATATGAGGTAGAAGCCTCACTGGATCTGTCTTCGGATCATACGCCTACAATCATAACACTATGGAATAATCACGTGTCCCCGTCTGGCTACTTAATGGAAAAAGAGACTACAGTGAATTGGCTAAAATATAAGAAATACATAAGCTCTCACTGTTCAGAAAATATTCCTCTAAGGACTATCGACGATTTGAACCAGGCAGTATATGATTTTGAAAAAACCCTTAAGTTAGCCACCCAAAGCGCTGTTAAGGTCCCAAAACGAATTAGGTACAACAGAATTTATTCCGCTGATATCGAAAATCTTGTGCTAGAAAAACGAAGACTCCGTAGAGAGTGGCAACTACAGAGATCACCTCAACTTAAAAGAAAACTAAATGAGTGCACAAAACGACTTCAAAAGGTACTTGAATCACAAAGGCTTCTATCCTTTAAAAATTATTTGGAAAATCTGGGCGCGACTCCACAAACAAATTATTCATTATGGCGTGCAACCAGGAATCTGAAAAGGCCAATTATTAATAAACCACCTTTACGGGACTCAAATGGTAACTGGGCAAGAAGTGATGCAGAAAAAGGTAAGCTATTTGTGAATCACCTGAAAACTGTTTTCACCCCTAACAAGTCTACCGAAATAATTAATTTACCAATTGTTGTTGCGAAGGCTCCCAGACCCATTAGGTTTAAGCTTCATGATATTGTGAATGCCATTAAAAATCTTAACCCGAGGAAAGCCCCAGGGATTGACAAAATAACCAACAAAATGCTATTGAATTTACCTAGCATAGCAGTAAAAGTTATTTTATTCATTATGAATGCTGTTATTCGACTAAGATATTACCCTACACAATGGAAAATTTCACTCATTACCATGATACCGAAGCCAGTTAAGGATCATACCAAGGTTGATGCATATAGACCGATAAGTCTCTTGCCTAACCTATCTAAATTATTTGAGAAGGTACTGATATGTAAGCTAGCACCTTTGTTGAATGAATGCGGTTGTATCCCTCATCACCAATTTGGGTTTAGGAGAAAACATAGTACCATTCAGCAAACCCATAGACTCGTTAATGTAATAAGAAATGCATTCGAGGAAAAAAAGTATTGTTCTGCACTCTTCATTGATGTCTCTCAAGCTTTCGATAAGGTGTGGCATGAAGATCTTGTACTCAAATTGAAGCAAATATTCCCTGAAAATATATATGAAATATTGAAGAGCTATTTAAGTGATAGAAAATTTGTAAATAAACAAGGTAATTTTTTAAGTTCCCCTCAAAAACTTAACTCCGGTGTTCCTCAGGGTAGCATACTAGGTCCTGTTTTATACCTGATATTTACAGCTGACATGCCGATAAGTGAAAACATACATACTTCCACATTTGCTGACGACACTGCATTTTTAAGCGTTCATATGAACCCACAGATTGCATCGCAGTTCTTACAGGAACAAGTATCCCTACTGGAAGAATGGTTGAAGAAATGGAGGATAAAGGTTAACGAACAAAAATGCTCCCACGTAACCTTTACATTGCGAAGAGAGACCTACCCTGCTATATGCATTAATAATCAGACAATACCACAAAGCACTCATGTAAAGTACTTGGGTATGCACCTTGATCGTCGTTTATCGTGGAAATTGCATATTGAGTCAAAACTGGCACAAATAAATATGAAAACTGCTCAAATAAATTGGTTAATTGGTCGAAATTCATCACTTAAATTAGATTGTAAACTCCTTATATACAAATCAATATTAAAACCCATTTGGTGTTATGGAGTACAGCTATGGGGTACTGCCTCAGCTTCAAACGTGGAGAAAATTCAGAGGCGCCAAAATAAAATTTTACGAATGATCATTGCCGCCCCTTGGTATATCAAAAACTCAAATATTCACAAAGATCTGGACGTCCCGCTGGTTAAAATGGAAATTACAAGATGTGCTGAAAAGTATTTAGATAACCTAGATGGCCACATAAACCCGTTAGTCCGTGGTATTTTACGTCACGCTGGCCATATTCGTTTGAAGAGAAAGGATACTCTTGCGCTCGGCCGAAGATGAGGGACATGATACTTTCTTTTTGAATTTTTTATTTATTATTATTATTATTGAATTTTATTTTTGAATATTTTATTTATTATTATTATTATTATTGAATTATTATTTTTGAATACTTTATTTTATTTGGCAATGGCTAAATAAATATATAATTTTTGTTTTGGTTTTAAGATTTTCATTTAGTTTTAAGATTTTCTTTGTAGTTTTAAGATTTGAATAATTATTGTTAGTTCATTATTAATGAAGATTCAATAAAAAAAATAAATGAAAAAAAAAAAAAAAAAATACTGAGAATTCACAACAACGTAAGCAATTTTTGTAAATTTATTTAAAGCATATTCAAACTGTTGTTCTCTGTTGTTTGCATCTAGAATCACATCCTTGCTGTTACCAAATCATCGCATAACGAGTTCAATCTTTAATGGATATACTAAGCATAGTTACTGAAATCGTTTTGAACGTGGCTCTTTGGACTTGGGGTTGTTCTTGTTTTCTTTCATGTGAAACCAATACCTCATAATTTTCTTATTCTTATAATGCTTATCAATATGTACGTTAGTCAATCGCTAAACTCTAGAGATGCGACACATTATTGTTGATACATGCTTGCAGTCTTTCCAGTCTTTCTTCCCAAACTTTGAAGTCTAACAATCACACATTCAAGCGTAAAAGAATTGATAATGTACACTTGAATTTTCAACTTGTCAACGCACATGAATTCACATTGATGTTATCACCAGCGGGACTTTTGTCTCCGTCACTTTACACGCCCGGATAACCAGCCTCAATTCCTTTTATTTTCAGTGCCAATACATTTGCATTTTAAATTATTTAGCAATGGAATCTAAACATTGGAGATAAAGTTATGAAGTTTTGAAGCAAAAGGACATGATAATCAAAGAACAATAAACATTTTTTTTGAAAATATTGTTTCACAATAAATTGGTGAAGAATACGTACTCAGGAGAGCTTTTGATTACAGAGAATTTTTGAACAAAAAAAAAAAAAAAACGATTTGTTTATTGTAGCAATGGTTTGATGGAATACGTAGAACTAGAAAATATTTCCATGGGACTTTATTTAAATAGTCACGATAACAACAAAAAAATGAATATAAAGAAACGACTCACTAACTCACTTCTATGCTAATAAACGCTCTTTGAGGCCTACAGACATGAATTCTTTTTAGAAAAAATTAGAAACTCTTGTAGAAAATTTTAAATTTTTGTTTTGTATGTTTTATTTAGTCTGCAACCATTATGTTGTTGTTATTTACCATTGCTGTTGCTAACAATAAAAATAAAAATCAGAAGAAAAGAACATACGTCTCTGTGTGTATATTTTTAACAGTCAAAAATATATGCAAATGTGCTTATTATTGTAATAATAAAATAAGGAAACCTTGGTTTACAAGGAAATGTTGGCCTATATTCTTACTCAAATTGTATTTTTGTTGAATGTTTTTTTTGTGTTTCTGACAGTGTTGTAAAATTGAAATTGTGAAATGGTACTGAACTATAACTGAAAAAGTACTTTTTTGCATCGAATGGTACTTTTGTAAAAAAAAGTATATGAATACATAATTGGTCATTACAACCCTTCAGTCAGGATTATGACCTAACTTCTCACACCACTTATTTTGTGTGTGTTAATTGTATACATGAGTGGTGGGACCTATAGTTTAAAATCGACTCCGCGCGACAACTTTTTGAAAAACATTTCATGGCAATTTTAATTATTCTCAGAGTTTTTGGCAGAAGGAAGTCTCCAAAGGAATATTTTTTAATTTTTCGTTATGTTGGAGATATCTGACTGGAGTATGAACCGCGGGCTCACATCTAGTTAGCCAGCACACTACCTACTAGACTACTTATTTATTCATTTTTAATACACGTACGGAACGGAACAGAAAAACTAACAACTTATACGTGTTCCTCACTTACATTCATAACATTCATCATACTGATTACGTGCGAATATCAGTTAGGCCAGCAGTTAGTTAGTAAGAATTCAGTCAGCCTTGTGTGAAGTTGCGTGTGATCAAAATAAGTCGTGGTTGTAAAAATCCAGTGAATACTTGTGTGAACTAGTAAAGTGAATAAACAGATTATTATTGTTGTACCGTTAAGTTGTATACGGTGGCACACAAAAGTAGTGTAAAGAATAAAGATAGTTTAAGAGAAAATAAACACATATTAGTTTTTACTTTGTTTGCAATTAACGAACTCATATTTAAACGTTTTTAAAAACGTAAAAACGTAACAATATTATGAATATAAAAAAGACATATCTAATCCATACTTACAATATTCTTTCGCAAAACATTAATTAAATATTTATTTTCTCTTTTCTTTGTTTATAAAACCGGAACGCTGAGAAAAACAATTTTGAAAATATTTATGCAAAGAAACGTCACGAGTATTTCAAAGCCATTTACGTAGTTAATTAGCCATACAAGTTGTCAGAAACAATACAAACTATAAATATTCGACTCATATTTTTTCATTTAGTTTCTCTAATTCCCATTAACACCCCATGGCACAAACAAAACCAACTAAAGAACAAAAAAAATTGTTCTTTTTTTCTTTTTATGTTCCCTTCAGTTAAAAAAATATTCACGTAAATATTTTGCAAAGCGTTAATAAATTAATTTTGCTGAAAACAAAAACAACTCCAACTACAGCAGGAGAATAAAATCAATTAAATACGAATATTCTAGGCTGTACATTATATGGAGATTTTATAAATCCGTCGATTATCCATTAACCAGAAAGCTAAGTTTAAAGGCTTAAACACTTAAAGGATCCCAGCTTTCTCTTTATTTAATAAACAGAATAGCAATGGTTTCTACTTAAATTGGTCTTAATCACTTACAGCTGTCCTGATTTCCGAAATCCGAATATTCTAGGCTCTACATTATGTGGGGATTTTGTAAATCCGTCGATTATCCATGGACCAGAAAGCTATTAGCCTTTAAGTGTTTAAAGACTCCTAGCTTCTGCTTATTTTATGAACAGAATAGGAATGGTTTCTACTTAAATTGGTCTTAATCACTTACAGTTGTTCTGATTCCTAGACTTCAGAACATATTTTGTAACAAAATCACCAGTCAAAGAATTGATAATTTAAGCGTAATAAGGCAATTCAAGCTTACCTACAAAGTTACTAAGAAGTATGAGAGTTTTTTTTTTAACCGAAAATTGATCGGGAAAGATTTTTGATCTGATCTACTTGTATATATTTGATCACAGAACTTACATATGTGAGCAATCGTTAAAGGCATGCCCCATTAGTAACTAATTAACTTAAAACAGCTGTTTTGTAAATTCACAGCTCTATAGTAGGTCTTGCATAATTCCTTTCTAGGAAATTTAAATACTTGTTGTATTTATAAATTGTATACATACCTACATACATATTTATAACATTTTGTTTTGGCTTGTAATAAATGGGAAAAATATCATTTATTCATGTCATTATGCTGTCATCAGTCACGCGAATTATTATTAAATACAATATTTAACACTCACACCCATAGTTATAGCATCAGTCACAGTTATGCGGCGCTGTATTCGCCAGTAAATTAATGTGAAAACAGTGACGAAACCTATTCGAACTTGTGTACATGAATGAGACTCGAAACTTGTATTTGTATTTATCTTCTCCTTGAGACTTCCATGGTATTGTGACTAAAGAAAAACAGAAAACAAAATGTTGCTACAATTCACATTGTAAGGAAAGGAAAAAAAGGAAGAAGAAAATAATAAATCTAAAGTAAATACAACTGAAATGTAAGTTAAATATAAGAAATAAACGAGGCATATTTCCATCGTTTTTTTCTTTCTTTTTTTATTTCTTGGGAATAAGAAAAGACACGGAAAATGACGCTATTAAAACTATTCATTAAGATACGACATGCCAACTTGTTGCAGAACTTGTCTTGTTATACAAAATACATACATATATACAGTGTCGGAAATAATGTATTAGAATAGAATCAAACACGTAACAAATATTCTAAAAATTAAAAACAAAAATTAAATTAAAATTATTTTTAAACAACTATTTCCGGATAAAATATTGTTACGAAAATGGAAATGGTGTAACATCGTCTAACATTAAAATGAGCAAAAGCTACACAAACAAATACAACGAACTTATTACAAGTAAACCAACAACATCAGTATGAAAGAAAAGGGGATAGATAAGCAAGCGAAAACGGAACAACAAGCAATGTGAGCAAAATACACAACCAACAATGAAGTCGCGATAGAGTTCTCGAGAAGGCGAAACCACAAACGTTCGACTTCAATAACCTTCATCGGACTGTTTACATGGGCATATAAAAAGGCAATACAAAGCAGGCAACGAGTAGTAAGAATTCAGTCGGTCTTGTGTGAAGACCCGTTGCGTGTGAAGAGAACAGTCGTGGTTTGAAGATCTCTATTGTAAAGATCTGCGCTGTAAGCAAAGAAGAATAGAGGACAAGCAATTATTGTTGTATTCGTCAAGTTGTAAACGGTAGCACATAAAAGTAGTGCGAACAATAAAGATTTTAATTGAACTTAAACACCAATTTATTTTTATTTTGGTTGCAACCAACGAAACTCACATTTTAAACGTTTTTGAAAACGTAAAAACGTAACAATATTAACGGATTATGGAATGTATGCCACGTTACGCTTTGATGTTTCCCAGATGAGAGGTGTTGAAATGATACCTTATCCTGACTGAGATCATTTGAAAGCTGAGTCAAACAGGTCTATACATGCTAAAACTGTTTAAAAACTTCTGATATTTAAATTACAAACAATATTATATGCGAACAATAGTATTCAATATTAGAAAATTTTCAAACTTAATGGCCTTAATGGTTTTCAAGCGAATACTACGTATTAAATTACAATTTTCGGTAAACAGTCCCTTTATTTCGTTCGGACAGGATTCGTTGTAGTACAGATAGCATATTAAAACACAAGAAACATTGGGACCGTACTCCAATGAAACTATACAGTTGAATAGATATAGACTTAGGGGCACCATTCTCCGTCGAGTGTAAGGGTCATCATATGTATTCGATAGTGTTTGTGAAGTATATGTAATCCGATTAGCCATCCGTTGTCTAATTAATTGAAGTCGCTGTAGTCTTGTAGGTAGTGTTTTGGCTTATTATTCGTAAGGCCACGGTTCAAACCCCAGGGCAGACATCTCCAGCAAAACGAAATATAAAAAAGTATTTCTTCGGCGACTTCCTCTCAGCAGATTTCTGGCCAAAGCTTTGAGAGTAAATAAAAAATTGCCACGAAAAGCATCTTAAAAATTTGTCGTTCAAAGTCGTATTTAAACTGTAGCTCCCGCCACGTATATATAAAATTAACACAATTGGTGTGAGAAGTTAGGTCGAAATCTTGACTGAAGGGTTGTAATGACCAATTATGTATGTAATTGGTTTAATTTTGTACATCATACTGTGGTAACAGGTCTTATTAAATACATACAAGACTGGTAGCAATACAATGAATACTTTGAAGAAAAAATTATTGTCTGAAATGAGCTGTTATGTTCTGAAATGGTTCTTTCTTTTCATTTCATTTCATGTTTTTGGTCCAAATACCTCATTACATATTATATTTGATCGTCTTTGCACTAGCAGCTATACTTTCCTAATGAAGTCAGATAAATCTTTTAAGAATTAATACTCCAGTTGTTAACATTATTTTATAAATTATTCAATGACATCTTCTTCGAAATTTCATTTTTCTGTAAATTATTCTCTTTGCTTATCATCATCATTATCATTTTATCAATTGATTGAATTTGATTTGGATTAATCGGTATTCTATTCTCTTTATACTATGTTCAGATATGCACTTTTATTGAGTCAATATTCGTTCTATTGAGTACAATATTTCAAGTGTTCAGGCATAATAATATACGCAGTTCAGCTGCTTATTCAATATTCATTTGACAGCTGGTAAACAAAACAGCTGGTTGTTTCAACAACATTGTTTTTATTTTGTTTTGTTCTATTTTGTTTGTTTGTCGTTGTTGACATTTGAGTTGTCAAATATCTACAGAAAGTGTTCGGTTAATGGTAATGTGCTCGTTGAACATACTTATGACAGTGCTGCATTTTAAGTTTTACTCAATATTAATTAATTGAAACTGTATATGAAATATTAAGCTCAATAATGGCGTTTATTGTGAATATCTGAACACAGTATTAGATAATGAATATTGCTGTACAATATGTTTTCAATATGTTTTCAATTCTATTGCACCGAAGTATGCAATATATAGTATGAATGTCGTTCTCCATAATTGAAATAATCATCTTGTTCTCTTGTGTTTTAAATTATTTTATATTTCATTAAAAGAATATAAATTTCTAGAATGAATTCTCAAAGTGTCCATAAGAACATAATCTGATAGCAATAACATGAATGAGTACGAATTGTTTCAGTCAATATTAATGAGAATTTTTTCCTTCTTTTTTATTTCTCTTTCGTTTTGTTTATATTGTTATTTGTTCTTAGTTGTTTATCCGTCAATCTTTTTGTTGTTATTATTTGTTGTTTATTATAATGCTCCACAAAGTTGTTGCGATAATTTGAGGCATGTTATAAAATTCCAATCATTTTTAATGTTTTTACACCGCCTTTTTCATGGTCCTGTACTGTCCCATAATACAGATGGAATGAATACAGCTCTCAAACAAACAAAATTCAAAAGTAGTTGAAAAGGATAAAAAATATTTTTGCGACCAACGAGTGCAAAAATTCTACCCGAATTACAAGACAAACATGACGGCAAACAGTGAGAAAGGCAGACGTGCGGTTGGCACAAGGCCAAAAGTTGTCAAAGTTGTCTCATAAAATAACAGCAAACACAAAGTGTTAAAACAAACCGTTGGAAAAACAAAAAAAAAACATCTTTTTTTTCCAGTGTTTCTATTTGTTGGTGATTTTAACAGATGTTTTCACTCTTGTAAAATAGTCTGCATGTACATTGTTGTAGATGTACGGATGTATGTATGTAAGTGTACAAATAAATGTTTTGACGAAACTTGTATTCTGTACTCTCTAATGACCGATTGTGGGACACGAAGCATTGTCTCTTCTATTATTTTAACGTTATCAACTTATTGCCACTGATGACACTACTGCCCCAGGAAGGCCTAACAACCGTTATTCTTGCTGGGGGGAAAAATAACATAACAACAGCTATTATTGTTGTCTAGTGTTCGTTGGCAATTTTAATATGAACATCAGAACTGTTAACCTCTGACATGCAAAACAAAAAGCAAAAAAGAAAAAACAAAAACACGTTGACGAGTAAACAATACCCTCTGAACACGAAAAATTCATTCTGATGAAAAAAGCAAAGCAAAATAAATTATGGACTTGAAACTACTTGGTTATGAGGAGGAAATTGATGATTTTCCATATTGTCGATAATACACACACACACACAAGTACACCCACATACATCGAAAGAAAAATAATAAGAGTATCCATCCCTAAATAGATGGAGCGTTATAAATCAGTATCTCATCTCTCCTTTCGGTAGGTAAAGCAATCAAATTCTGTTGTTGTTTCTCTTGTTGTTACGTTGAGGCACCATATTAACGTAATTCTTTTGATGAATTGAACATCCGTCAATAGAATTGGAATAATTTATAAGAGAAAAACAAATATTTTTCACAGTTTACTAAAAACGTAACGTACAACGTAAGTAATATTAATGGGATACCTGACCTTTTTCTTTTCACAAATTTTCGTTGAGAATTTAGCAGCTGGTGTTTTTAACGCATCAACGCACTATAATAGAAGAAGAGAATAAGAATTTCGATTTTCCTTATAATTAAAAAAGTCAATAACATTAATATGTAAACACGAAAGAATTTGTAGCACTGCCCGATAAGTAAGTGCAAACATTAGAACGTAGATTGGGTTAGTTTAGGTCACACTAAAGTAATATGAAAGTGTTTCACTTGAAAATTATTCAAATTATTTATATTGTTACGTTTTTATCTTTTTAAAAACGTTTAAAATATGAGTTCCTTGAGTGCAAACAAAATAAAAATAAATTTGTGTTCAGTTTCTATTAAATTATTTATTACTCGCACTACTTTTGTGTGCCATCGTTTACAACTTGACGTATACAACAATAATTGCTTGTTCGCTATTCTTCTTTGCTTACAGCGTAGGTCTTTACAACAGAGATCTTCAAATCAAGACTGTTTTCTACACACGCAACGCGTTTTCACACAGGACTGACTGGATTTTTACTACTCGTTGCCTGCTTTGTCTTGACTTTTTATATGCCCACGTAATTAGCCTAATGAAGATTCTTGTAATCGAACGTTCGTATTTTCATGTTCTCTAGAATTCTGTCGCGACTTCATTGTTGTTTGTGTATTTTGTTCACATTGCTTGTTGTTGCGTTCTCGCTTACTTGTCTATCCCCTTTTCATTTATACTGATGTTGTTGGTTTACTTGTAACCAGTTCGTTGTATTTGTGTGTGTGTGGCTTTTGTTAATCATTTTAATGTTAAACGATGTTACACCGTTTCCATTTTCGTAACAATATATTATAATTATTTGTTTTATTTTACAAACTTAAATTCAGAATCCAGATCATCGAGCAATTTGCTCTTTCGAAATGCATACCAAAGTTTCTTTAGCCAAATCGCTTTAAATATATTAGAAACGAAATAACCGCACAAAAGAAAGACAACTTCTACCAAAAGTCTTGGAAATACATACCATGTTATTTTGATAAATATATTGTGTCCACCCTCTCTGCTGTTTCTATAAGTTTCACAAACAATTGTCAATTTTTTCTATTGACGAATACTTAATGCCACTTATTTTTAGTAAAATAAAATATTTACATTGAGGGAACTTCAATTTCATAGGTACACAGAATTTAAAAAATAAAAATAAAACTAGTTAAACCTGGTCAAGACTAGGAATGATTAATTTCATTGCATTTGTAAGTGCAGAAATTAGTCCAAAATGTTATCAGCTGGAAGAATTGGATATACTACGAGCTTGAACGTATATTTGTTTTTAGATATCACTTATGTCTGTTGGTAGGCGGTGCACATCTGTAAATATATATTTTCGCACCTTACATACTTACTTAATTGGCATTTACAATCCGCTTAACAGATTTCGGCCTGGTTTAACACATCCTTCCAGCTAGTTACACCAATCAATGACGGGCTTTCTTTATTTGGTCCTTTCAACATAGTCAAAGTTTTCCCTCTTTTTCAACTTCCCCGCATCGAATACCCATCTTGCCAAAACAGCTTCTTCCAATGGCCGTGCCATTGCAGCCGTTGGATGTTAATGCGCTACACAATGTCCATATCGTTGAGGGGCTCGTACTGCTCATTATTGGACCGGATGCGGAAATCATCGCCAACTCGCACTGGAACGATAATCTTACGTACGGCTTTTCTCTCGAATAATCTCAATGCTGCTGCGCCGTAAAGACGCACGGGAAGGATCAGCGACTTGTAGCGGAAAAGTTTCTTTGTACGAGAGAGGTCTGATGAGAGGGACCGTACGTTTGATCTCCAGAATGATGTCATATCTCTCTCCACTCTCCATAAAGAAGTTGAAAAGGTGGAATGATAAGAGATCGCTTTATCTGAAATCTGGCACGGTATCAAAAAGTTCAGAAAAGTCCATTTTGCTCAATGTAATTCTACATAGTTTTATCAGCTTCGCAGGAATACTGAGCTCAAATATTGGGAAAAAAAACGATTCCAAAAAGATGGTGTATGTGGACTCGTTTTTAATGGATCTTTGCCACGATTTGGCGTAATGTCAAGATCTGGTCGATGGTAGGCCTGCCATGTCTGAAGCGGCTCTGATAAGATTCAATCAGTATTTTGACGAGTGACTACAGTTGTTCATACAATAGGCTCGTAAAACCCTTGTATGTGAGAAGTATTATAGCCTTGTAATTGGCGCATATCTTGCGATTCTAATCGATGGTTATACTTTTCTTTAGCCATATTTTTTAAACAAGCCTAATGCTTGACATTTTGAATTAAATATACGCATATGTATACATACATACATATGTATGTATATAAGAATTGACTAAATTTAGGCTAATCAATCAAATCATTACAAATTCTTACTAATTGATGACGTGTATGTTGTAACATGTATTCCTCAACTAATTCTATTCAGAATGGTGTAACAATCATTTCCAGTTCAAAACTTAAACTTGATAAAAATAACAAAATTATACGCTTTTGAACTAATTTATCATAATAAATACGGAGACATTCAATAATTTCCTTAATAATTAAAAAAAAATTTTAAATCTCCCCAAAATAATTTATGTAGGCGGCACAAATATTTAATCGAATAAATATATGAAATTATATGTATGTATGTACGAGTATGTACGAGTATGTCGTAATTGTTATAATTTTTATGTTAATGTTAAGCTTTTTTAATGCGGCCATTTTTTTTACAAAGTTTTTGTTTTTGTTGTTTTTTTGTAGAATTTTATGTAGAATTTAATATAATTTTAATACACGTGTCTGCATATGATTTCAAACAGGCAGCCAAAGTATGTGTTCAATTATGGCTTGAGTGGTTAGCTCACTGTCCACCGTGGCGTTTGATTGAACTAAAAAACAAATGTTGATCGTTTATTATACGACACGTGTGTTTAATAACACATGACTAATATTAATAGATTTATTATGTATGTACACCTAATTCTGTTTTTACACGGTAGATTGGTTCCAGAAAAAACCGTGTAAAAAAAAAACCGTGTAAAAAAAGACACTAGTCGTATGCAAAAATAGGTGATTGGTTCCTAATCTCTAAAACCTATTAAAATTAGTGAAAAACAAGGATTTTTTAAGAAGTTTTGTATTTGACATTTTCTTTTAGGGATTCATAAAATATTTAACAAAATTAAAAACATAAATAACTTAATAAATATAAAATATTAACACATTTCAATTGCTCTGACCTTTGTGCTTGTATGCACAAAAAGGGAATTCCCCTAAATTCATGCCATTTACATTTGCTTTGACCAGTAAATTTGCTTGTACGCGCAAAAAGGGAATTCCCTTAAATTTGTGATATGAACATACATACTTTGCAAAAATTAAATTTGACAAAAAAAATTAAGCACAAAAAATTTTAAATCGTGCTAAATGGAAAAGAATCGTTTAAAAAAAATTAAAAATATTTTATTTTCAAACCGTGTTACATCAAAACCGTGTAAAAAAAGACCGTGTAAAAACAGAATTGGGTGTATTTCAATTAAATTTTTTTTTTATATTTTTCACTTGGCTATGAAAATTCACTACAGTAATGAAATCAATGCCAACGAATTATCCTTTCATTTGCATCAACAGCCATGAGTTTTAGATAGAAATTATGTTCGTATTGTTACATGAGTTGCATTATCACACTTTTACTTGTAAAATTATTACCATACTTTGTTATTCTGCTATATGGATGCAATACTTTTACTAGTCGTTACTCTGAATTAAGAAAATTTATAATAAAAAATCTGCAAACATGAAACTTATTAGATTCTATCAACGGTCACTAATCCATACATACATATGTACATAATTAGTCATTACAACCCTTCAGTCAGGATTACGACCTAGCTTCTCACACCACTTATGTTGTGTGTGTTAATTTTATACATGAGTGGTAGGACCTACAGTTTAAAGTCGACTCCGACCGACAGATTTATGAGAAGCTTTCATGGCAATTTTATTTACTCTCAGCGGTTTTGACAGAATTCAGCTGAGAGAAGCTCGCCGAAGAAATATTTTCGTTTTAATGTCTGACGTGGGTTTTGAACCGCGGCCTTATGTCTAATAAGCCAACACGCTACGTACTAGACTATGGCGACTTCGGTCACTAATACTAACATAAATGCAGTAGAAACCTAGACAGTAAAGAAGGCGGATGAGAAGTTTTTCAGGAAATTATAAAGGAATACCTTAAATTATATACACAATAGCTATGCTAGTCGCATTTTACATCAAGATGTTGTAACTATCGGATAAGCTATATATCAGTGTAAATTTGAATCGGTTATTTCGAATCTGGCAATATTTATGTCAAATTGAGTATATTATCTACACTGAACGTAATGAATCGATTCAACGTTGGAAAAACGGACGATGAAAAAGTGCAAGAAAATTGGATCGATCGAATGAGGCACTGTGTTGCCAGCCGCGGCAGCAGTATGAATGAAATAATAATAATTTTTGTTTTATTCCATTTTTAAATTTAATATTATGTTCAGATATGCACTTTTATTAAGTCAATATTCGGTTTATTGAGTACAAAAATTGTTGTAAAATATCAACAGAAAGTGTGCGGATAGTTTTAATATGATCACTAAACATACTTATGACAGTGTTGCATTTTAAGTTTTACTCAATATTATAACAATTTGCGTATATTTATTGCGCAATAATTAGTTGAAACTTTATATGAAATATTGAGCTCAATAATGGCGTTTATTGCTTATCTGAACATCGTATAAACTTTAATTGCCCACCCTTTATAATAGTATGGAAATAGCAATATGTCACCTCGATATAATTCTTATAATACCTTTGATAGTTTTTCAAATCCAAACAATTTATTTTATATTCTGTTAGGGACTCAGATTGGTTACAAATGTTTACTAAATAAAAAAAGTCAGTTTTTTTAATACGTGCTTTTTTTTATTAACATCCATTTGATTTGCCACAATTTCGTTTTTCGAGTCCATCAAATTTTAAGAAATTTTGAAGTTTCTGTTCAATTGCTGTGCGAATAACCCATGTGAAGCCAACATGAAATATTTCAGCATTTGTACATGATTTTTATTATTTAGATTTGACATCAAAATTCCATAGAAATGAAAATTAAAGTGCAGTTATTAAATAAAGTTATTCATTAAAGAAGACCCTGACAAAAGAAATGTTTTCTAATAATATGTACTTTAATTTTTTTTATTAAATTTATAAACAATTTCATGCATACAGCATAAAAATTTAAATTAATCTACAGGTTTTTATTTTCATTTTATTTATTTAATTTAGAAATCAAAATTACATCGCAGTATCATAAATTTTAAATAGTTAAACATTTGGCCAATTCACACAACTTTTTATCGTGTATGTTGTATTGAATACACTTTTTGCTTGTGAACGCTCAATATTATGTTGTATTGTGTATTTCGTACGGAAAAATTAAATTAATTAATTTTCTGTGCGAACAATATAATTTTGATATGTTAATTGTTGAATCAAGTTACATTGAAAATGCTTTGTATTTTTAATCTTCTTCTTGATTACTGGCATTTACATAAACTGATAGCATGAAACCCATACAACTTTTAAAAACATATGAAATAAATGTGTATAAGTGTGTTTCGGGGGGAGTTGGGTTAGAAGCTCCAAAATAAAATATTTTAGTTGAGCAAAGAAAAAATACACAACGTATTAATAAATTGTAAAATTATATTTTACAAATAACGTACCATTTGGTTTGGGGGTTGAATGAGGAATAATGAAAATTCTATTTTCTTTTATTAGAAAATATTGACAAGTTTTTCACAGTACAAAAGTATTAGTCGTATTTACACATTTGAAATTAGGGTGACCAGCGTAAACAAAGTGTATCGGATTTTTATATTAAAATTATTAACAACAAGCATACACTGTTGTATATTTGTCCAACAATACAATACAAAAATACAAGGGCTTGTGTGAATTGCCCAATTATTTTCTGAATAACGACTAACGATCTTCTAAGAAAAGTGTAACTGATGTGTAACCACTTTAACCGATTGTTGCTTAAATGGCATTCGCAATGCATTAGGCTGGCTGCAAAGTTTTTGTCGCAATTGGTTCCAAAAAATTGCAACGTATATCAAGGGGTTACGGTATTGGATAATAATAAATTCGAAAATGTGTAGAATTGTAACGCATTACATAGTCGCGCTGAACCCAGTATAAGTTTTTTAATTTTTTTTTTTTTTTGCTACTATGGTAAACAATTTAATTGTTTTATGTTTAATATTATTTATTTTAGTTGATTCTGTTTAATTTTATTTTATTAATTCATATCGACAGCACTTTGGTGACATAAGTTTTTAGAATTTTTTTAATACTTAAACACATGGATATGCTCGTAAATGTTGCATGTAATTGGTTTTGGTCATAATTAAATAATTAGTAGAACGCAACAAAAAAATAAAAAATAAAATAAATAAAACAGATACACCGGAAAACAATTCCAATGAGAAAATTAATCAATTTAATAAATAATATTGTTGGTTGGCACTTCAGGTCACAGAGCAACATTAAATTATAGCAACTCGAAAAAAAATATGAGGCAATTAAAAACGCCCTTCTTGGGTAAGTATTTATTGATTAATTGCCGCTTAAAATTAAGTATTTTTAATATTTAATTTCATATTTAATCATATACCTACAGTGTCATGTGGGTTTGGTTTCCACCAGCATATAAATATAATTGTATTGTATTGTATAAATATTTAATTTAGACACAAAATAAATGAAATTAAATCAGAGAAATTAACTGTAAATGTAAATAACATTTCAAAACGAACTTTCGATCAAAAAATATTATCAACAATTTAGAAGTATCACGATGAGTTTTTGGAATATGATAATGAGGTGTGCAGGAGTTTTAACACAGCACCACAAACCCTTGTAATCATGGCATAAAAGACTACCTTTTGAAATCGATGTACAAATCTTAAACATAACCTTTAGATATTTTGAAAAAAATTGGTGGTAGTTTTAAAGAAACGTTGTTCCAACAATTTCGACCCTAGTTAGGTTCATTTGCATTTATTTTCTCAAGTAAATTGTGTTCTTACAAAAGAAGTCTCTTTCTTATCAATTTAGTGCATGTAGAGATCAGCAATGAGTAGATTCGAATCATATTCATAAATTCTGATTCTTATACGCATTCATACTTATTTTAATATCATACTCATACTACTCATATTCAAAGTTTGAAGTACTCATCCTACTCATACTTAACAATACGTATGATGTTGCTGATTTCGACTCTCCTCTACTCAACATTTACAAGACTCACAAAATAAATATGATTCGCGTACGAACACTACAATACTCACTAGAAGGTTGTGTGTCTCTGTCTTTTTTTATCTTCTAAATTGCCATATTATGCTTCTGTAATGCCTGTAGGGCGCTGAGGCTCAAAATCAATAGTTTTAAATTTATAATGAATTAAGAAATAAATAAAAAAAAACTTCCGTAAATTTTGATGAATGATTCGAATCACTCGAATCATTTATGAGTATTGTAAGTATTTTTCTAAAGTTATGAATCTGAATGAGTAGGCTTATGAATCAAACATATTTCGAATGTTATGAGTTTGATGTCAACGTTGTACTCATACTTATTGCAACCTTTACTTATAAATCAATGTTGTAGTGAGTGCGAGTGAATCGGAATAGTTAAATTGCAATACTGTTGACTCACTCATACTCAAAATTTCATGAGTACTTATGAGTAGTGAAAAAACGATTCATCTCTGGTCATTACAACTCTTCAGTCAGGATTACGATACAGCTTCTCACATCACTCATGTTAGGTGTGTTAAATTTATCCACAAGTGACAGAGAGAAACTAGGTCGTAATTCTAACTAGAGGGTTGTAATGACCAGACCTACGGTTCGAAGTAGGCTCTGAACTACAGATTTTTGAGAAACTTATCATGGCAATATTATTTACTCTCTGGGCTTTTGTCAGAAATCAGCTGAAAGAAAACATATTCAATTTTTTATGGTCTTAAATAATACGTTTTTTCCCTTTTCAAAAACGAGTATTTCTTATGGACCTGGCGAATTTATTTTAATTTTATGTCTTTATTTAAATATTTTTTTTCTTCATTCAAATTTTAAAACACATTTCATTTGGTATATCGTAACACATATAAAACTTAATAATATATCATTCGAAAGTCAGAAGTCATTTAGTTTATAAATCCTGAAATATCGAGAGACGTTTTGATTTGCTTTTACTGTAAACTGATGTGGAGTGCTCATGTGGTCTCACCAAATGTAGCATTTGTGCCCATATGGAGTTGAATAAGATATGGAGGCTGGCTGTCATTGACTAGAGATTTTGCTGAATATTAGCCCGTAAAGTATTTAAGATCAGAGCCATGGAGTCCAGCACGTGGTTTATCAGACAGCATCTCGAATTAACTGTCCCTGTACAAAACCAACAAGCTCTGCAGTTTTACGAAATGATTTGCAAATTAATAAAAGTGCAGGAAGTAATTTGGATGCTATTCTTATATGACAGGAACCATCCTATGTTATAAGAATAAGTCAAAGGTAGTGTATCGGGATTAGAAATTAGTGTGAATATACGTATGTGGAACTCATAAGGAACCTGCCAGCCACCCAGTTCTATCGAAAAAAAATTAGAATATGCTTTTACAGAAAACTATCTGCTGTTAGGTCAACGCCAGATGCCAGCATTAGATGAATTAGCAAATAGTATCGGTTCCAGGTCATGTATGTCAGTCATATATGGTTGTCAAGAAGTTAACTTCCTAATCGCTGATACACACAGTTACTAAATTATACATACGGTTAAAAAATTTCAGAAATTTTATAACTAATCCGTTTTCGTTGAAAATCTTTATAGTTTCCTCGATTTTAAGTTGGTCCTTTGCATTGGTTCAAAAATTGAAATTGAACTGAATTGTGGCCCTGCACAGGCCCACAAAGGTATGCATCCGATTTACAAATTTCACAAGTTTCTAAACCAATGCAAAAGACCGCCTTAAAATCGAAGAAAGATGTCAGACAATTATAAATATTTTCAACGAAAACGGATTGGTTAAAAAATTTCTGAAATTTGTTAACCGTATGTATATTTTTGTGGCTGAGTGTATGTACGTGAATCTAATACCTTATTAATATATCATTCGAAAGTCTGAAGTCGTTTAGTTAATAAATGCTGAAATATCGAGAGACGTTTTGATTTGCTTTTACTCTACACTGATGTGAATGGCTCATATGGCCTCAACAAATGTGGCATTTGGGCACATTGTCTGGGAAGGCAAGACTATTTTGAAAAGAACTCATGTGGAGTTGAATATGATATGGAGGCTGGCTTTCATTGACTAGAATTTTTTATGAATATTAACCCATAAGATCAGAGCCATGGTTTGGATGATACTATATATTCTTTTATGAATATGGTATAATAAATATAAATATGGTATAATAATAAGTCAAAGGTAGTGGACCAGGTGCAGAAGGATTCAGAATCAGTGTGATATATGTATGTTGAACTCATTAGCAAACCCGTCAGCCACACCGCTCCTTAAAAAAAATTAGGCTATGCTTTTACAGAAAACTATCTGCTGTTAGGTTAATACCAGATGCCAGAATTAGATGAATTAGGAAATAGCACCGGTTCCAGGTCATGTAGAAATTCAAATAATGTGTGCAGTCATATGTGGTTGTCAAAAAGTTAACTTCCTAAACGCTGTTGATTCTAGAGCACTTGGGTAAAATTGGAAGAGGAGCTTGAAAAGGTTAGTGTGTGAAGGGGAAGCTGAAGCTCGTATGTATTTGATGTAAAATTCTGAAATTAATAGTTAAACTTGTTTTATTTAATTAACTCGTTAAAAAATTAATGTCGTGGTTTTTTTTATCTCATTCCTTTAATATCATTTTGGTTAATTGCTCATTATTGTAATTATTTTCGATTTTAAATTAATTTTAAACCATTACCTTAATTACACACATAATTACGCGTTTGTGTTTGTGTTTGTATTTCTTTTGCTTTAATTTGTACGCTTTGTTTTAATTTCAAAAGAATTCATAGAATTTGTGAATAATTTCGAAATTTATTTAGATTGTATGAATAGGTGACATAATGACATGACTTAATTAAATATCAATGCAAATAAAAAAAACAGGACTTAAGTATATATTAAGCTTTCTGGTAAATAGTAAATCGATTGTTGTAAAGAAAAATGCAATTATTGGGCTACTAATTAATTAATATTTTGTTACTCATTTACTAATTAATTACGAATCACGTATAATTAATATAATTTCATTACTAAACAAGCACTTTTTGCATTTCATTAAATAAATCTTAAATTGTTTTAATTATTTTTATTAAAAATTATTGCGACTAAACAGACGCCACCAACATTGAAGTGTGAAGTATTTGTACCGACACGACTGTACTATAAAAAGTTTACTTTCCTGTTACATTCTGTATACAATGAACCAATTTATTACGACAACATTCAAGTGCTGGACAAATATTAAATTGTGATGGGATAAAGAAAAGAAATATTTTACGTTAAATATGTTCATACAAATGAAAATCATAAGTATCATCATAAATATCATATAAATATCATATAATCATAACAGTTTACGGCGATTTTTTGTTCAGATTAAAAGTTCAATTGAGTTTTTGAATGTAGAGAACCGTATATGCACGGGACTATTATCTGTTTAGAAAAATCGAAAAGTAACCGTTTGAAAATTTTTTATTTAAATTATACGATAATGAAATAATGTTTATTGCAACAGAAATTTGCATAAATAACTTGATTTCTGATACTAGTTTACGATGATAATTTACTTAAAATATATTGAAATTCATATTAATGGGCCAATAGCGTAATATCTCTACTAACATTAATAGTATCTGGCAATACTTAAGCATGTCTAATATGTGTCGTTTAAAAATGAGTGAAAATTCAAAACAATTTCCTGTTACTTGTTTTGAATTTGTGCGTTGCACTCTGCTGAAAACATTTATTAAGTTTTCGAAACGTAGATATATTATACGGTATTCAGATATGAACCTTTATTGCGTAAATTGCAATAAAAGCCATTATTGAGCTCAATATTTCATATAAAGTTTCAATTAATAATTGCGCAATAAATACGCAAATTGTTATAATATTGAGTAAAACTTAAAATGCAGCACTGTCATACAATTTCTGTTGATATTTGACCACTCAAATGTCAACAACGACAAAAAAATAAAAACAAAGTTGTTGAAACAACCCAGCTGTCAAATGAATATATTTCTATGCCTGAAAGTATTGTACTCAATAAACCGAATATTTGTTGGTCCTACTATCAACACGGATAATAGACACTAAATTTAAATTTACTGAATTCAAATTCTTAATTCGAATATGTATCTGCAATGACAAAAGAGTAGCCTATAATTGACTTGGTGATCACCAACACACTCATTGTATTCCTTCAGAGATGTATCACTTTGAAGTCACCAAAGATGACGTGTAAATTTATAATAAATCTTCGACTGACTTAACTTTTGTAAAAGTATTATTTGGGTCTTGAAATTTATGAGGTTTTCAATGATTATTTTTCGGTATAATATTTAATCCACAATATAGGGAATTATTCAAGTTTAAATTAATCAAAGTGTGTGTAAGATAGTATAGATATATTTGAAAGACCTACTAATGTCATTATACATAGAATACAACATCGTTTATATATCCCTCACGATTACACTGAGTGGAGTGCATTTATGACTCTGATGCATAAATCTGGATAAATTGGGGTGATGCTTGACTGACGTTGACTTTAAGGACCGCTGGTTTGCGGGTTATCCGCATACACATGAAAAACCCACAAGAAAATGTCTAACGGGGTCAAATATCAGAATATTGGAAGCCAGTTCACATTACCCTGGCCAGCGTCGTTCTCAAAGGAATATAGACCGATAACACTGCAAGCCCGAAATTCACACTAAACAGTGACTTTTTCTGCAGGCATTGCAGTTCGAAAGAAGTGATCTAGTAGGTAGTGCGTTGGTAAGGCCGGGGTTCAAACCCCAGGTCATACATCAAAACGAAAATATAAAAAAAATATTTCTTCGGCGACTTCCTCTCAGCAGATTTCTGGCACAAACTCAGAGAGTAAATAAAATTGCCATGAAAAATTTCTCAAAAAATCTGTCGTTCGGAGTCGACTTTAAACTGTAGCTCCCGCAACTCACGTATACAAATTAACGCACAGAACATAAGTGGAGTGAGAAACTATGTAATCCTGAGTAAAGGATTGTAATGAATCGTATGTATTGCAGTTCGATAACTTTCTTTGTGACGTAGCTGAAAATGATTTTTTGACGAAAATTGGGGTCAGATACACACTGTTTCAGAACCCAATCAGCGAACTCACGTCATTGACTATGATTGTCTATGGCGATTGGCAAAACAGACTGATTAAATGACAACTAATTTGATGGAAGTATCTTAAACAAAATTCCCGTTATCAACTGTCAAAGTTCGGAAGTCAATGTTGGCAGACCTGGTATACATATAGTATGTGTAGTCAGGCAGAGGTGTTAAGCATAATAAAAAACAATTCAAAGACTATAAAATACAGTCTTAAGTACTTAAATACAGTCTTATTACAGCAACATTGTTGAACATAAAAAATCTCGATTATGTACTAATATTATAAGAAGATGGACAATGGAGATCTTATCTTAACTTGCAAAATTTTGAATTTATTTATTTTCTTTAAAGACAGAACATTTGACATCACTTATCAAGTTATTAAATATTTAATTTTTTTTTTTTGCAATTTAAATTTGAAATTTCTTTACAGCCTACGCGTGTTGAATTTAACACAACTAGTATATGAGTTTCAAATTATATGTGTCGACTAAAAGAATGTTGAAAAGGAAAAAATAAATAAACTTACGGGTGATAAGTGTAAGAGGCACTTCAGAATCACAATAATATTGTTACAATACGTAATAAATATTGTATTGAATTGTTTAGACAACGTTGCTGTTGTTGTTGTTGTTATTGTTGTTATTGCAGAAACAAAAATAAACAAACAATAAAAAACTTGTATCATTATGGCAAACATTCAGTCAAATTATAGTCAAATATAGTCAAGAATAAAGTGATAATAAGAAAGTAAAATAAATAAAAATAAAATGAAAACGAAATAAATTGTAATACAATAACAACATAAACAACTTCACAATATATTGTTCATGTTCTGTAAAAGAGAAGAAGAAAAAAAAACAAAAACAATAACAAAATACAATGACAATGACAATGACAATAAATAGTCGTAATGATGTTATTTTCGAAGGAAATATTCTGTTGGAAAATTAATGGGTGCAAGAAATAGACTTTCTAAGCCGTCAGGGAAATCAAACACAACACAACGTAAACATGTACCATGTATATGCATACAGTGTTAGAAAAAAGTGAAAGTGAAAGTGAAATTTTACCACCATCGTTGGATGAATGATTCAAATAACGCCTAATCATAGATTTAATTGCTTTAAGGTGAAATGACATGGAAATAAACTCCAAATATTCATAGAATCATTATTCGTTAGTTATTAAACACGATCATTATCACTATACTCTACAACATGTGTATTTAAGTTATGTAAAGGTAGTAAGTGTTCGTTCTTTACTAATTAGAATAGCGGCTACTCTAAAGTGTCAATAACAAAAAAAAGCAAAAACATCGGCTTTGGGAAAATTAAAATGTCAAACTGTTATACATATTGTTGTGAAGCGAGTTCTATAACTGATTGAGAACACGTGCGTCATTAAAATAAAATTTTAACGAAGGCAGATTAACGATGGAAATGATTTAATTTTCATTACACGTTGCGACAGTCAAAATACACCCAGCTAGAACTCAAAAACTTATTTTATTTGACAAAAACGGTATTTTTGATCTTTCCACACAAAATTATTGATTACCCAAATATTTTTCAACCCACTTTCAAAATCCAAAGTTTTTTTTGAAAAGGGGACAGAGGAGCCTTTAAAATGGTATACATAAACATATTGTTCAAACCTACATGTTATGGGGTTTGATCGGGTAAATTTTGAAAATATAATTTTTTTTTTTTAAATTTTTTTCATTATTTTTTTTAATTGCTAAATTTAATTAAAAAATATAAAATAAATGATGACATTCTGAGAGTGCCTTATCTCGTGAAGAGATTGCCACTTCGTCTGATCAAATCACACAAATTGTACCGTAGTTATTATTTAAATAGTATAACAGCCGTGTTATATTTTTTATATATGTATGTCATCTTATCAAATGAACTTTCAGTTCAAAAATTATTAGAATTTTTGATGGATCTTGATTGATTATCGCAAAATGTGTCAATTAACCGTTTGCACGACTATCAGAAGTCGGCTAACCTTTGTGTTTTTTGCAAATTTTATTATTTATCCCAACTTCTCAAACAAATAATCGAGATCCATCAGAAATTCTGACAATTTTTGAGCTAAAACTTCTTATGAAAAATATATATATGAATCATATAACTCGACAGTTAGAGTCTTTAAATAATAACTACGGTAATTTTAATCCGATTTGATCAAACGAAGTGTCAATCTCTTCACAAGATAATGCACTTTTGGAATCACTAATTTCATATTTTCTGATTAAAGTTTGGTACTATGAATGGACAAACTTGAAAACAATGAGGAAAAATTTGGATTTGTCAAGTTTACCTCATCAAACCTCATAGCATATTAAGTCAAATAATACATATACTTATATCGTTTTAAATACCCATCCCTCTCCTTTCTAATAAAGTTTAAAGTTTGGATATAGGTTCAGAAATGTTTGTGTAATGAATAAATTTGTGCGCATAGTCCAAAAAAACAGTTTTTGTCAAATAAAACAAGGGTTCAAGAAATATCAAAAAAATATTTTTGAGTTCTACTCAACACTTACACAATGTGATTAGCTGGATATATTTCATTTTTTTTATTTTGTCGCATAGTGTTATTATATTAAACATTTCTCTTTTCATTCAAATTATATTTTGTATTAAAAACAACAACAATAAAAAACTAATTATTTATTATATTATATATAGTCGCCGTAGTCTAGTGGGTAGTGTGTTGGTTTATTAGACGTAAGGCCACGATTCAAACTAAAGGTCAGCCATCTCCAACTAAACGAAATATGAGAAAATATTTCTTCGGCGACTTCCTCTCAACAGATTTCTAGCAAACACTCTGAGAGTAAATAAAATTGCTATGAAAAGTTTCTCAAAAATCTGTCATTCGGAGTCGACTGTAAACTGTAGGTCCAACCACTAATTTATAACATTAACACACACAACATAAGTGGTGTAAGAAGCTAGGTCGTAATAATGATTGAAGGGTTGTAATAATGTATGTATGTATGCAATTCTTTATTATTCTATTTTGAATAGAATATTTTTTAGTTTCATTTGATTTTACAAAATTAAATTTGTTTTTGCTTTAAAAGCATTTTTAATTTGTACACAAAAATCTATAATTTCTCTCAAAAAAAAATGTATACTGAAGTGTGCAATTGAGACCAGAAATGAATAAAACACGCAATTATCCATGAATATATCACGATATAAGTATGTATGTATGGTAAATATAATTCCACATACCATACATACATCCATACATTTGAACATATTCTAGTACATTAAAAATACTCTCCCATAGCCATCCCTATGGCCGAATTCTAATTAGAAATAACGGGTTGGGAATTTTGTTTTGATGATTAACATTTTGTAAATTATTGTAATATGTTATGTACGAGTATTGTGTTTCTTTATTTCGAATATTTATGGAATATTGTTTTGGTTTTTGTTTTTTGGTTTTTTTCATTTATCCTGTTTTGTGAAATCGAATAATTGCATCTGAATTGCGGTTTAGTTTTCTTTTTCATAAAATTGTTGTTCATATAATTGGATGTCAATTAAATGTTATTATTTTGGGTAAAACTATGGTAATATCATCGAGAAATATAGAAATTCAAGATTAAAGTTTAAGAGTTTTTGCTACAAATTATAGAAACCACTTAAATTCTTTAAATTCAATTTGTATTCAAATTACATTTTTTGCAGCAGGCATTTGAAAAGATTTGTCATGTGTCCCTTGCTTTTATTGCACACTGGTGGACTCAAAAAAATATAGAGAGATGCCTACTACAGGGAAGCAAGTAAATCGGAATATCCATTACGATATAAGCTTGCAGAACTTGACTCTAAATTACAAAGTAAAGCAATAACATTGGCATTAAATTTAAAGTATAGGAAGAAAGGCATTACTCTCATGGATAGGACAGAAATCAAGCTCTCTTTGTATAGTAAATTACTAATTTGCAACCAAACGCTAAAAATTAAAATAACATACAGAGTGCAACTTTGCGTTGTGCTAGCCAAATGATTTTTGATTTTTGAGAAATTTTTCATGGAAATTTTATTTACTCTCAGAGTTTTTGCCAGAAAGCTGCTGAGAGGAAGTAGCCGAAGAAATATATTTTTATACTTCGTTTTGATGTCTGACGTAGGGTTTGAAATGTGGCCTTACGTCTAATAAGCCAACACACTACCCATTAGACCACGGCGACTAAAATGATAAAAATAATTATAATTTTTTAATAATAATTCCATTATAACCGCAAACTTATGATAAATTAAACCAATTACTTCAATGTGTATACTTTGGTGTTGTTCATAGGAAAGTCAGGCTTGACTAACTGTACCTTACACGCTTGTTTCAATTTAAATTGTCAAAAAAAAATTTGAATGATTTCCAACGAAATAGGAAACGTTGCTATGACACCTTTTATGGTAATTGTCAATATTACGGGAAATCCTAATTGTCAATTGAATGGTAAACATACATACATACATATTTCCTCATTTCTATTACAATGAGATTCAACAGCAAATATGCTACGCCAGTTTTCGTTAGAAGTCAAGACCATTAGATATTGTCTACCTTTGTTGTTTGTTTGCCAAATAGAAATCTTCATGTAAGAGTCATGTAATTCCCAAATTATTTTATGCAATTTCATCGTTAACGCCTAAGACATCAATATATGAACGGAACGAACAAATGAACAGATGAATAAATGATTTGAGAATTGTGTACTTAGAACAGTTGATGTACGAAATGAAAGTTGCCACATGGTGTGGGTGTTGGAATGTTATTAAATTTCAAACCCCTAAACAGCCAGCCTTCATACCATATTACTGGGTCGTGTCCAATCATTTAGCCGTTGAAAATTTGTTTTTCTCTTTCAATATGGTATTGTTACGAGTACATTAACGTTATTGTTCTTTTGTATTTAGTGTAGCCAAAATAGCTGTGAATAAATTTTTGACCATCGTTATCGTGTTATTTTGTAATTGCGGAGCTTCGTCATCATCATCATCAGCTATTCTGCCGCCATTATCATTATGTTAAGCATCATTGGCATTACCAGCAAAATCTCGATCACAATTATTTTTGTGTTATTCCAACAATTGACCTGATACACTTTATCCAAATGGCATACCATTAGCGAAGGGGTGGGCACACTTTTCTTACTTTAGACACTCTTCTTAACGCCTTTTATACGATTTCTCCTTCTTTTTTGAATACCACAGACGAGAGATGTGTCTGTGGCTGTGTCTGTGTCTGTATCTGCAAATAAACGAAATTAACTTTTTTGCTTATTCTTGGAGATGGCAAAACAATTGAATTTTTTTTTGTTTTTTTTCTTAGGTTTTCTCGGCCATTGATTACGTAATTATTTTTCTTTTTATTTCGTTTTGCTGTTACTTCATTCATTGGAGCGTCTGAACTGAAAGTGCTGTGTTAGTCATTTCATCCAATTCGTCTATAATTAAGGCCAGACGATCGATGAACTCAAAATAATTCATTTATTTATTTACAATTTTACAAGCTTGAACATTTATTCTGGTATTTTATTATTCAATATTTCTAATTGACTTGATTTCATCTCGTAGTTGAGTTTAGTTTAGTTTAGAGGGCAATGTGTTTACTTTCATACCATGCGTAGTACACGGTACTGCTATGAAATGTGAAATTATTGTTGAAATGCTAATAACGGTCTCTAATGAAGCGTATAATATGTTTCATGAGGCGGATTCATTGAAAAGTTTCCCTTCACGATAGCAGCAGCATTGTGGAATTAATTAATTTAAAGAAACTGGTACAGATGCCTTAAGCAAATTAAATAAATCAGTTAAACAGAAATTAAGAATTTGAAACGGTATTGCCACAGCAATTGGTCTCTACAAGAGCATAAGAAAACAAAAGAAGTTCTGTTTACAAAATTAAATTATTAAGCAATGGTAACCAGTATGATTTTATTTTAGTTTTTTAATTTTTTAGTCTCTAATTATATCCAATAGTTAACAATATTGTTTATTATTTTATATATTTATTACATTGCAATTATAAATTACAGTATTCCCAGAACATAAGCACCCCAGACATAATAATTTCCCGCTTAGTAGCACTGACACTTAAGTATTCTCTATTTTTGCTTGAAAATGTCCTAAAACTGTTTCGATGTATGCAAACCACTTTTCCCACATTCTCCGCTTATGAACGTAAACAATTGTATTTCATATTTTAAATTTACTCCAAAAAAAAAAAAGAATTCGTTTATATGCCTCCGCTTTGTAACTACTTGCTTCCCAAAATTGATTCTGTTCTATAGCTACCTCGTTCGAGCAATTAAACGTTTTTGCATTTCTTGAGCCATTGGAAGTCAATATTCACCATTAACGCCATACGGCAGATTTATTGGAAAGAGTAGTAATAAATTGAACATCGCAATACAATTCCATAGTCGCTGTAGTCTAGTAGGTAGTTTGTCAGCTTATTAGACGTGAGGCCTCGGTTCAAACCCCAGGTCAGGCATCTTCAACGGAACAAAATATGAAAAAATATTTCTTCGGCGACTTCCTCTCAGCAGACTTCTGGCAAAAACCCTGAGAGTAAATAAAACTGCAATGAAAAATTTCTCAAAAAATCTTTCGTTCAGAATCGACTTTAGACTGTAGGTCCCGCCGCTCATGTATAAAATTAACACACACAACATAAGTGATGTTAGAAGCTAGGTCGTAATCCTGACTGAAGAGTTGTAATGAATAATTATGTATGTATGTATGTAATACAATTCCATAGAATGTTTCTTATGGTTTTATTCTTTACGAGACAGAGGCTACACTCTAACCCATTTAGAAAACGTAACTAACTGAGGCAACGCCATCGCATCCGTGCTAGAAATCCTACCAATGTTCACCTTTCGTAATTTGTGAAGCTTTTCTTCTACTAAACTGGCCTGGTTCAGGTCTCGGTGAAATCAATAACCCTACTCTCTGCGTAGTTACAGCTACCATACAACCCTTGATCTTGAAAAAACAAGGGGATCAAGAGAATTGCAACTTAATTTACCGCACCGAGTTGTAGAATATTATCCAAGTCCTCTCCGGCCAGTCGGCAATTCAACGAATGCGAAGACAGTGTGGTCAATGAGAAAAATAGAATTCTATCAGCTTGAATGTCACGCGGCTATTTTCAGGATTTCTATATAAGAAGACCTGCTAGTATTTTTGAAAGTGCTTATATCCGGGCAGTACTGTATATTCTAATGACATATTACGGTTCGAGTTATTAAGATCACTCGGTGAGTGTAACAAACCGTTGGCATCTCATGGGGATCGAATCTACGATCTTCTACTAATAGCCTAGCACAGAACCCACTAGGCTATCAGGGCACTTTTAACTGTTGCCCCTTTCATTTATATTGTATATCAGGCAAATCGGTTAATCTTATTATTGTAATCTTAGATTAATCGAATGCGAGTATTTTGATTTGATCAATATTCCGTATAGAACGGCTGTTCTGGAACCCTCTTCAACATGGCAAGTCATCGCTGTACTATCGTTGTCAGTCGACGGAAAAGTACAGACTTATTAATGAGAGTTACATACATACATAATTGGCCCTTCCGTGAGGATTACGGCCTAGCTTCTTATACCACCCATGTTGTGTGTGTTAATTTTATAGATGAGTGGCTGGACCTACAGTTTAAACTCGATTCCAAACGACAGATTGTTTGTGAAACTTTTCATGGCAATTTTATTTACCCTCAGAGGTTTTGCCAGAAATCCGCTGAGAAGAAGTCGCCGAAGAAATATTATTTTCATATTTTCGTTTTGATATCTGACCTGGGGTTTGAACTCGGGCCTTACGTCTAATAAGCCAACACACTACCTACTAGACTACGACGACTTTAATGAGTGTTTGTTTCTCTTCTTTAAATAATTGATTTATATTCGGTATTTATTGGGATACGTTCTCACTAGTTTGGCTATTTATTACCGCTTAAGGATTAAAATTAAATTAAAATTTTTAATTAATTACTTAATTGTAGTTTTTTTTTTTTAAATTGCTGGCTGGTAAGAAAATAATGTTTCTACAACAAAATGAAAGTAAAGTTGATTACTGTATTTTATTGTTCCTTTTAATGTGGAAAAATTAATTTTAATTTTTGTTTATAATAATCTACGATTAATCGAATTTATATTTGGCGGATTGATATATTGTTAGTAACTCTTGTACATTAGATTTGAAACAAAATGGTAGCAAACTCAACTGTAAACTGTGCTGTCAACTTTAATACACTTTCGTTTTTGGAATACCCATGTCTCTTTCAGGAGATTAACGAAAATTATTGTATACACCCGTCTTCTGAAAATACAATAAATTTTACTGTGAATACAAATTAAATCATGCTTTTCAATTAATACCATTAACCCACTTGATTAAGACGACACACCATCATTTTGGCTATCAAGTGTCTAAATCATAGAGTTGATAACAAGTGGAGTTAAGAGCTGTCTGTAATCCATGGGGACATTTCGAAATGTCGACCAAAATAAAAAATAAAATGAAATGAAAGAATCATGCTTAAGGATAATTTAAAATACGACCAACATAAATTGGCATTAAAACTGTCATTTGAGTGGACACAATTTGTTCGCATAAAAAGACGAAAAAAAAAAAAGAAAATTATCTTCTCCTAAAAGTATTATAGGACACGCTACTCGTATGCACGTACATACATATGTAATCCATAAAGTGAAATTAAATTTTTCATCAAAAAACTAAACCAAATTCTACTTATCAGATGCACACACAGCAATAGATTCCGTTGGTTCTAAAGATATGAAAACAATTTAAAAAAATTTAAGCATTCGAAGCACTGTTAGGAAGTATTTGAACGAATTAATTCTGAAATGAGTTCATTATACATTCACTCAATAAATTCTGATTTATATTCTCAGTTTTTGTTGGTTTTAAGCATTTGCCGATTTATAATCTGGTAAGCTGGTTGGAGTTGTGAATTTAATTTGTTACGGGTTAAATTGTAAAGTAATTGACAGGAACAGACACAAACACAGTAATCAGTAGGCAAGGTAATAAATACGAATTCTAATCAAGGCTTCTGCAGCAGATAGAATATGTAGATTTTATTCGACTATTTTCTTCAAAATCTACGCAAATTTTTCAAATACGTTTTAAATGAATGAATTCTTTTAAGATATCAAATAATTTCTTTATATGGGTTTAGTTCCCTAGAAAACACAGAACAATTAACAAAGTACACGTACACAAAAATACATTTAAAGTTAGTATCATATCCGAATGAATTTATTATGAATGAAATTAAAAAATTAACATATAGGAAGAAGATAAGTCTTGTATACGAAACTACAAAACTTCAGTACTCAGAGGACAGAGTTCATTTCAATATCACA
The DNA here is from genome assembly GCA_932273835.1 of Sarcophaga variegata. NCBI lineage: Eukaryota > Metazoa > Arthropoda > Insecta > Diptera > Sarcophagidae > Sarcophaga > Sarcophaga variegata. The sequence continues at coordinate 77,121,280 of OW026359.1, forward strand.
CTGGAAATTACTAAGAAAACAAAGTTTAGTAAACCCTTGCCCGTATTATTCGATTATAATATTCGATTTGCCCAGGTCAGATATTAAAACGAAAATAAAAAAAATATTTCTTCGGCGACTTCCTCTCAACAGATTTCGGCCAAAAACTCTGAGAGTAAAAAAAAATTGCCATGAAAAGTTTCTCAAACATCTGTCTTTCGACTTTAAACTGTAGGTCGCACTACTCATGTATAAAATTAACACACACAACATAAGTGGCGTGAGAAACTAGTTCGTAATCCAGACTGAAAAGTTGTAATGGCCAATTATGATGTATGATTAGAATGAAGGTATATACGACGAAGAAGTCGTCGTAATCTAGTAGGTAATGTGTTGGCTTATTAGACGTGAGCCCACGTTTAAATCCTAGGTCAGATATCGCCAACAAAATATTTTTTCGGCGACTTCCTCTCAGCAGATTTCTGACAAAAAATCTGTGAGTTAAATAAAATTACCACGAAAAAGTTTCTCCAAAATTTATCATTGGGAATCAGCTTCAAACTGTATGTACCGCCTCGCGTGGATGGGATTGACACACACAACATGTGTAGAGTGAGAAGTTAGTTGGAATGTCCAATTTTGTTTATGTATGTACGACGTAATAACACAATTGCTGAACAAGCTGTTGAGAGAAATAAATGCTGTCCTATTGATGTAAAGACATAGAGATTTGTTGGTAAAAAAAGGTATGTAAAATAATGTATATTTCTTAACTAACCATAATTGAAGATCTTGGGTTTTAAGCCAATAAACAGCAGCTTATTAAAGACGACTTCGCAGAATGAAACCCGTAGATTTAATTGCAATTGAATTATTTTAATCATTAAAACGAATATTATTTTGAATTATGTTCAAATTAAAAATACTAAATGAATAATACTAATTAGCTTTTGCTAGATGTATAAGAATTACTTTTAAATAAAGGATGACAGTGAAAGAAGATAATACCTCTTTTTAAAAATTAAAAAAATTAAAAGTAAGTGCCTTAATGCGCTATATGTTCACATTGTTGCAATCAGGATATAACATTTCCAAGAACACCATTAATGGTGAACAAGAGACGACTATACATCGCCTTATCTTGTGGGACGTTAGTGAACGTAGACAAATTACTTGTGCTCTTCGATGGCCTCAAGTTATTTCTTAACTTCACGCATTTCAACCATAGACCAGGTCTACTTCTACGCCTTAGGCTAGGTTAGGTTTAAGAATGTTTACTTGTAATTGGGACCAGTACAATATCCAGAGGCCATTAATGACTCATTGTATATACATACGTCCTAGAGCAGAGAGAGGATAATGAAGGAGATAGAAAAATTGGAAAAGGAGAAAAGTTAGGTCTACGCCTTATCTACGTCTAATTTTAATACAAAGATTAAATACACATACTTGCTCTCATTTACACATAATCAAAGATTTGAAAATTGATACTCCGTACATGCTGAAGATTGGAGTAGTTTTCCAAAAAAAAAAACAGGATAATTGTGGGCTGTTAATTTTGAACAAATTTCTACGAATACAAAGACGTATTGTTGGCTGAAGATTTAATAACAATAATTCCATAGAATGTATATGCTATACTATTGCAATAACCAAATTTGGTTTATTTTACTCTAATTTTCTACTGAAACTAATAATTGCATCTATTTTTCATACATACATACATAATTGGTTATTACAACCCTTTAGTCAGGATTACGACCTAGTTTCTCACACCACTCATGTTGTGTGAGTTAATTTTTACACATGAGTTGCGGGACCTACAATTTAAAGTCGACTCCGAACGACAGATTTTTGAGTATCTTTTCATGGCAATTTTATTTACTCTCAGAGTTTTTGCCAGAAATCTGCTGAGAGGAAGTCGCCGAAGAAATATTTTTTCATATTTCGTTCAGTTGGAGATGCCTGACCTGGGCTTTGAACCGATACCTCACGTCTAATAAGCCAGCACACTACCTACTAGACCACGGCGACTTCTATTTTCCATACTCGGAAAAATAGTTTATTTTTCTTAACGTTATTCTTTAAATGTCAAATTGATCGTTGTAGAATTCCGATAAATGTCGATCAACTAGAAAAACAACAAAAGCATACGTACATATGTAGATAAAACAAATTACATGTACATAGATACTAAATCTGATTCATCACTTTTTAAAACATTGTGTTTCCTGTAATTAAAAACTGTAATTCATACCACAACAACAACAATTAATTCTTTAAAATTACTGATTACGTGTTATAAACGTAAATTCTTAAGAGTGGAGTATGTATTCGTATTCGTACTCGTTACGTTCTTTCTCTATCGGTTTTTCTGTCTTCCTAATGGTTTTTATTTTATATTTCTTTGTTCCTTTCGTATAATGAGAGTAAAACAAGAATTAAAGAGTCTTTTTCAAAAGGCGAAAACAAAAACAAAAACAAAAACAAAACAAAATAGACAACGAAACGCAATCACCAGGCTATATTTGTACGCAGTTTAGCTAAAAGAATAAAACAATTGCTTTACAAAGAACAACACAAACGAAAAAAAAAAACAAAAAATAATACAAGGACACTCTAACATTTACAGCTAATCCTAAAGGAATTACCCACAACAACATCATTATTAACACATACACACATATACACATATATACACTCTTAACAAACAACAACAAAAACAATAACAACAAAGTCATAAGCTAAAATGAAAACGAAAATGAGAATGAAAATGAAAATATTGTACAATATAAAGTCAACGAGGCCTAAATTGCGATGCTTAATAAAAATAGGATTTACTTAAAATGCTCTTCGTTAAAACCTAAGTACAAATGTGTGTGTGTGTGTGTGTGTTCACAAGAGATTTGGAGAGGGAGTCAGCCGAAAATGTGTGTAAGTGTGCGAATGGTTGTTTGATGTTTTTTTTTTGTTTTTTTATTTAAATGTTTATAAGTATGTGCTTCAACTAAGCTCATACACACTTATGTGCTATTAAATATATACACACACATCTATACGGATGTAAAAGAGCGCGTATATGAAATTACATGAAAATTAAAATACTTAAACAAACATTTTGTTTTTGTTGGTGTTGTTGTTTTTCCATTTTGCGTCTTGTTTATTAAAACTGGAAATACTAAGGAAATACAACACGAGCATTTTTATTTTAATTTGACTTTTTGTTGTTAGTGCTGTTGCTGTGGTGTTAATTTTTCATTTCAGATTTAATTGCTGTAAGTTTACCAGCCAAATCGTAGAATATAGTGTGGTGTTATGTTTTAAAAGTGAATTTATTACAGCTTAATTAAGAGTTCAGTTCCTATTTACATATACTGAAACGAATGCAAAAAAATCTTTTCCTACGAACCTACATATATTATGCGTTAAAAAATATTGACAATCAGTTAACGTTTAAAATAAACATTTTTATATTACAACTCCTTATCCTTACAATTAAATATTATTTTTGAAGGGCAATTCAACAAATTTCAATCGTTATGTGTGAAATTTTTGTATTATCGTACCTTGGAAACAAATTCATATTTCTCACTTGTATTTCTGTTTTAATTCCATTCTATTTAATTCGAGTAATTTTAAGTTTACTTTTTAAATATTGAAATAACAAGTGATTAATTTTTAAATCTAAGTAAACCTGATCAACACTTGATCAACAATACAAATAAATACGGTTGTCGTCGTTACTTATATTTAGAAATCTAATATAGCTTGTGCGGAGCTGAGTATGCTCACGGTAGTCTAATATTCTATGAAGTAGAAGTTTGCTTTTTCTTTAAAAGTTTTTTTATATGTGAAGTAAAAACATTTCTCCATAACTAAGTAGCATAACATCATATTGATCTCAGTAGTGAATTATACAATAAAAGAATACAATTCAATCTCGTTATTGTGGAACTGTTTTTGGTAGGGAATTCCAAAGACTTGTGGTGTGTATAAAAAACTGTCGCTGTGACAGAAGACTCCTGTACCGCTGTTGAATAACCTTCATGCCCCGGAATGATCTAGCAAACTTAATTCGGCTTAATAAATATTTCGGCTGTTTCGTGTTAATAATTTATGGAATAGAATGAGTCATTTAATTTTCAAAAGATTATCAAATTTCACTCTAAATATCTGGTACGCTAAATGAGAAATATGATCCCGGCAACCATTAAGAAAGACGTATCTCGCTATATTGTTGTATGCCAAGTTGAGTTTCCGGTTGTCAGTACTATCGCAGGTTGTGAAGATTTCAAAACCATACAAAAGCACAGGAATTAAATACGTTTTAGCAAGTTGCATACGAATGGCAAAAGGAGTTGAAACTATGACAGCCCATAAATTTCAAAGCATGCTATTAATTCTGCCAACAACGACACTTATATGGCTATACCACGATAATTTGTTATTAAAGACAATACCCAGATGATTGCAGACTTGACAGAGTCATTTATTTATGTGCAATTCAGATATGACAAATGATCTATTGGTTCTCCAAAGTATAATAGATTTATACTTAGAAGGATTGATGCATAGTCCATTAGCTGAGATCTAATCACTAAATGTGTAATGTAATCTAAACAAGAATTAATATTCTACTTAGGAGTACTAGTATAAAGCTGCAAATCATCAGCATACATATGAACATTACAGACAACTAAAACATCTGGTATATCATTTATATACATACTAGTATTGATCCGTGAGAAACACCTCTACTAATATTAATCGGATCTGAAATCTAAATAAACTTATTGACATCTGGTCGACAGATAGAAAAATTAAACAGTTTCCGGAGCTTATTCAATAAAACTTTGTGATCGACTGTATCGAAAGCCTTGTTGTGATAAAGAAAAACTAAAAACGCTACACTATTTTCATCTAGCTTCAACCTAAGATCCTAAACTATATTTAATAGAGCGTCAGTACAACTCATGCTTTTCATGAAACCCGACTGACTAACAGTTAAGCAATTGTGACTTTCTAGATAATTATTGATTTGTCGCTATATTCTAGTAGTTAGTGTGTTGGCTTATTAGACGTAAGGCCACGGTTCGAACTCCAAGTCAGACATCAAAACGATATATGGAAAAAATATTTCTTCGTCGACTTCCTCTCAGCAGATTTCTGGCAAAAACTCTGACAGTAAATAAAATTGCCTTGAAAAGTTTCTCAAAAATCTGTCGTTCGGAGTCGACTTGAAACTGTAAGTCCCGCCACTCATGTATAAAATTAACACACACACAACATAAGTGGTGTGAGAGGCTTGGTCGTAATCCTGTCTGAAGGGTTGTAATGACCAATTATGTATGTATGTATTGATTTGTCTAGCTATAATTGTAGAGAAACCAAAATATTGTAAAAAAAATAACACCATGTAATTGAAACACCATGTACTTTTAAAGCTCTAATTTCTCATATACTCTTTGTGAGTATTTTCGTTAATATTACGATCATTATTCTTGTGTAATATTTTATTAAAAATAACTGATTCAACCAGTCAATAAACAACCAAGAAGCTTGAATGATCTCTTTTAATTTTAAAACACATAAGTAAATATACATTACAATAATAAAATTACTTTTGACAAAAAAGGAAGAATAGCAATTGGCCTTAACTCATTGTTCGTTTTAGGAATGGGAAGATTTTAGCTAGTTCCCATTCATCAGGAAAAGTAGATTTAGTCAGCACTGTATTGCATAAGTGAGTATAATATGGCAGAAGTCTAGGAGTCAAAACTTTTAAAAACAAAGGATATAAATCATCAGAACCAATTACCGCTGAAATTCATTCCAAAACTTCGAACTGATCTACGCAAGGAAAACTAAAGGAGTATTGTGGAGGGACACAACAAAGGTCATCATACAAATTACAGATAGACGTTGGAAACTTAAAATGTACAAACTGGTCACTAAGTTTATTCACGTCTACATCAAAATCGGTTTTAGGACATTTTCTACCAATTCCTTTCTCACGAATCGCATTCCATTTAGATTTGTTTGGCTTAGTAACCTCCGTCCGTGCGGATTTATGAAGAGCTTTCAAGTTATCTTTTTCCTAATGGTTTATGAGAAAATTTATGTTCACTTTTATTACATACATACATACAGTACATGTGAATATTTGTTTTTCTCTCGTTTGTTTAAATTTTGCGTCAATTAAGTAACAGAAAAAAATTTTGTTTTTTTAATTGAATTTGGTACTTACTAATATACAATATATGTACATACGCATGACTCTGGTTTTATGCAATTTTCTTTCCATTCAAATAAATAAGTTTTTATTACTCAAGCCATTATTCATTTAAAAATAGTTTTTTTTTTGTTTCCTTATCTATTGTTAGAGCACAATATTTTTATTTTTTATCGGTATGTTGGTATTCGTTCATTCTTATATTTGTTGTTATTTTCATATAAAATAGTTGTTGCCATTATTGTGTAACCTAAAATATGTGATTCATTAAGTCCGAATTCACCATAAAAACTAAAAGATGAAAAGAGATTGAAAAAAGTAGGAACGAAATTCTGTGCCAGGACATCTAGCTTAAAAGAGATTCTTTTACATTCCAATTAAATCGAGTTGCAGTCGATGCAAGAGATTATGGTCTTTCTGTGAAATTGGATTATTAATATGTTAGCAGTGCTAATAAGATATTAATAAATGTATCGATATCGAGATGAATATTTAAAACTAAACTTTATATTGTTACGAAAATGGAAACGGTGTAACATCGTTTAACATTTTAATGAGCAAAAGCTACAAAAACAAATACAACGAACTTGTTACAAGTAAACCAACAACATTGCGCAATAACAAGCAATGTGAGAAAATACACAAACAACAATAAAGTCGCGATAGAGTTCTCGAGAAAGCAAAACCATAAACGTTCGACTTCAACAACCTTCATCAGACTGTTTACGTAGGATATAAAAAGGCAAGGCAAAGCAGGCAACGAGTAGTCAGAATTCAGTCCGTCTTGTGTAGAGACGCGTTGCGTGTGAAGAAAAAAAGGTCTACAGTTGTTGGTGCTTACGCGAACAGCATTGTAAATAAGAATAACGAACTAAGCAAATTATTGTTGGATTCATCAAGTTGTGAACAGTGGCACATAAAATAGTGCGAACAATAAAGAATTTAATTGAAACTAAACACAAATTTATTTTTATTTGGTTTGGAATCAACGAACTCGTATTCTAAACGTAAAATGGTAAAAACGTAACAATATTGTTTGTTTTTAGCCTAGTCTGAGTCTTTCTAGTTTAAAAATACAAAGTCAAGTTTCAATTTTAAAAAATATGCTGAGAAGTATCTGACAAAATGTATATTCCACCCAAACTACTTGACTTGCGACCTTCTGGACTACCTTCGTACCTCTCTTCGCCTCCAAAAGAGGAATGCAACAGATTTGATCTCAAAATAATGAATAAATAAATGCGGAACCTGAACTTAATTCTGGTTATAAGAAATACAGTGGTCGACATTATTTTAGCACATTGACTATATACACTCTTCTTAACTTAAGATATGCTTGTATAGTTATTGCTCTAATAATTCCTATGGCCTTATATGTACCATTCTGTCTAAGAATCACGTTGCATTATTTTGCATAAGAGTTTTATTCCTTGCAACGACTTTGTTTTTTTTTCTATGTTACAAAACCCAAACTATAACTGGACAGTAATTTAACACAAATTAAAAAAAATTTATTTCCGCCAAGAAACAAAGAAAAAAAGGAATATTCATACAACACAAACTTAGTATTTAGTAGGATAACCCTTATTTTTAATAACAGCTGAACATCTCATAGACATACTATTCACCAGGGCCATACATCGCTACTGAGGTATTACATACCATGCCTTTTGGATTTCCGTCCACAAATCTCCCAAGTTTTTAGGTTTAACAGCTGAAATGTTTCCATAATTTCTCTATAGGATTGAGTTCCGATGATTAAGCTGGCCATTTTAATTTAATAAATTAAATTAATTTCGATCTTTTAATTTATTTCTCTACATTATTCTGGCTCAATTTCATTGATGAAAGTTTTTTTCATCTTTCATTACATATATACATAACATAATTGGTCATTACAACCCTCCAGTCAGGATTACGACCTAGCTAATTGTATACATGAGTGGCGGGATCTACAGTTTAAAGTGGCCTCCGAACTACAGATTTTTGAAAAGCTTTTCAATGCAATTTTATTTGCTGTCAGAGTTCTTGCCAGAAATCTGCTGAGAGGAAGTCGCCGAAGAAATATTTTCATATTTTCCTTTTAATGTCTGACCTGGGGTTTGAACACTGACCTCACATTTAAGAAGCCAACACACTACCTACTAGACTACGGCGACTTCAACTTGGTTTTATTAAATTTGAATTTATTTATTACTTACGTGAAATTAATTTATTTTAACAAATCGGTACATCGAATATGTTGATTTGTTCTTTAACCTTGTGTAGTAGTTCTTTATGGCATCCTTTGTTCAAAGTTTAGCCATATTTTATTTTATGATACAACTATTCTTCTTATTTCGTTCGTACATGTGAAGTATTAGAACTCAATAGATCAGGATTGCCTTTGTTATACCAAATGTTTGATTGTGTGTGTTTGAAATTTCATGGTCCAAATTGTTATTTCTGACGTTTATATTTAAAATCTCTTCTCTATTTTCGGCAAACGATCGCATAAGATTTATAGTTTACTTTCGTTTTACTGGTCAGATCGTTTTCTTTGCTTATACTTTGTTCAGATATGCACTTTTATTGAGTCAATATTCGGTTAATTGAGTACAATATTTTAAGTGTTCAGGCATAATAATATACGCAGTTCAGCTGCTAATTCAATATTCATTTGACACCTGTAAACAAAACAGCTGGTTTTCTCAACAACATTGTTTTTATTTTATTTTTTTGTTTTGTTGTTTTTTTTTTGTTTGTTGCTGCATTTTAAGTTTTACTCAATATTATAGCAATTAGCGTTTTTAATGCGCAATTATTAATTGAAACTTTGTATGAGATATTGAGTTCAATATTTGATTTACACAATTAAGATGCATATCTGAACACCGTATTATTCACTCCTTTGCCATTAGCCAACAACGCACAATTAGGAAATTAACTCGAAGAAATGTATGAGCGCATGTTATTGTTAGCATTCATACGTAACTCTTGCTAGTTTTATTCAAATCATAACAATGGTAATAGCAACAACAACAATAGAAAACAAAATATGTAATATACATACATATGTACATATTTCATTTACATACAGATAGATAGATAACCTCACTCATACATACATACTCGTATATTTGTGTGGTATACTCAACACAACAGTAAAACAGTTTATTCTCTCTTTTGAATTTATATATCAAATGCATGAATAACAATTTTTTTCTTCTTCTGCTTCTACTTCTTCTTCTTTTTGTTTTTCGTATAAAATTATTATTACAACCACACGCAATATTATTCAACACGAATCCATTTACATATGCTTATGTGAATACATATGTATGTATGTATATATGCATGGTGTGTACGTATGTATGTATGTCTATAATAAATCCTACATTCATTTAACAAGTACAACAAACTTGTAAATATTGTTTATACATGCCAGGAAAGAACTACGCACAATCTCACTTCCTCCTCTTGGTGTTGATAATCAGTGCTGCCCATGTGCTACAGTAGGAGGAATAATTTTGTAACAGTTTCAAACGAAAGTCTGTTTTATATGCAAAAAGTACGTTAAGTACGTCTGAAACCATTCCTCTGAGTAGATTCGAATCATACTCATAATTTCTGATACTTATACGCATTCATACTTACTTTAATATCATACTCATATTCAAAGTTTGAAGTACTCATCGTACTCATACTTAACAATACGCATGATGTTGTTGATTTCGACTCTCCTGTACTCAACATTTACAAGAATCACAAAATAAGTATGATTTGCGTACGAAGTATTTTTCTAAAGTTATGAATCTGAATGAGTAGGCATATGAATCAAACAGGGTATGTGTTTGATGTCAACGTTGTTCTCATCCTGTACTTATAAATCAATGTTGTGGTGAGTACGAATGAATCAGAGTAGTTAAATTTCAAGATTGTTGACTCACTTATATTCAAAATTTCATGAGTACTAATGAGTAGCGAAAACACGATTCAATGCTGATTTCTGTTTTCTCTTCTATAAAATATTTCAATTTCCGGCATTTTCAATGCTTTTAAAAATGTTATTGAGTTACAAATCCTAATTTGAATTAAAACTTCCTCGTTAGGGCTGTTAACTGTAAAAACCTGTAAACATTTTCAATGAAAGTTTCATTCCTTTAATGCAATTTACTATTTCAAGAATTTTTAGCAAAGGTATGACATTTTATAAAAGAAGCCAAATATTTAAAATAGTACGTATGACAAACGTGTACAAAATATTTTGGGGTTAAAATTGAGAATAAATTGCAACATCGACATGTTATTTCTTCCCGTTAAGAACATTTTTTACAACATATGCTGTAAACAGTAATTTTCAGTTGAATTAGGTACGAGTATAAAAGCTTTTTGAATTTATTTTAAGGTTAACCATTTCCCGTTTTTTTTTTCTTCTACCATTGCCCCCATCTGAAACTTTTCAACGGTAACCCTGACCATGTGTGTGTGTACATACATAGAAACATAGTGAAACATACGTTTTACATTGTTGTTGACATGCTTCTTTTTGTTTTTACAAATAACAGTGCGAATGGCTGATACATTTGTTGTTTTTGTTTCTGTTTGTAATCGTCATTGTTGTTTATGTTATTATTATTGTTGTTATGATTACCAATGTTGTTGCTTCAGTTATTTTTGCAGTCATATTCGTCTTGCTTTGTTTGGTTTCAGTATCATTGTGAGTAAACAAGTGTTTATTGTGTAGTCGTGCGTATTTTTTCGCACACCTACATACTTATACGTTTGCCTGTGAGTGACTCGCATTGTTTTCGCTACATAACCCAGTTTTTTTTTTTATCATTTCATAGTTCTCCCATTCCGTGAATTTTACTTCGTCTGAGACAATGTAATTGGCACAAGAAAAGTTGTCGAAACAGATTTTCATTTGACAAGCAAATGTCCAAGCACAAGTAGGTACTGTAAATTTGATAATTTAGGTTCCTCATCAAATACAACAACATAACACAATATTTTCGCAATTGACGAAGAATAGAAGTTTTACGTAGATGAAAATTTATCAAATATAATGAATTTCCTTCGACTCATTTTGGACATGATGATAATTGAAAACATAAGTAAAAACACTTAACGTATTGAACTCGCCGATTCAATCATTCCACGGTGCAATAAATATGTCGAGATTTGTTAGCTTGTTTTTTGTTCGCTATAATATCGTTTGATCTTTCCGATAGGTTCCGTATCATTTTGTGTTGATGTAAGGAAATCATAATCCAAACGGACCATTTCATGCCATTATCTATGTACATATAATTGAGTTAACAAATAAGCATTATCAATGGCAAACAATTTATAGGACGATGCGTAACATTTGATATAGGAAGTCTGTCATCGTTTCCTCTACACATACACTTGGAGCCATTATTACAACTTTCCGTTAAAGTTGGGTTTAGTTAAAGGTAACTTTACCTAAAGTGAACTTTAAAGTTACCTTTAACTTCTTTTCGTTATTGCAACCTACAGATAAAATTAAGTTAACTTTTTGAAAAATATGGCAGTGCCGGAGCAATGTCGATAGCGCTGTCAATTAAAAAAGTGCTTTAAAAACGCAGTGGCAAAGACGTGCCTTTTCATTTGTTTTAAAATTTGCGTGTTGAGGTTTTAGGTTTTTTATTTTTGTGTTTTTTTGTTTTAAAATAAATATAATGAATACGCCAATATCCATTTTGATTTGAGAAACTATTAATATATTAACGTTTTTTTTCATGTTTATATTTAAAGTTGCCATATTGAAAATAATATTAATAATAAGTTCACAGATAAAGTGAGCTCTAAAAGTTAAAGGTAGGATGATCTTCACTTCAACCTAACGCTCACTTTTATCTTATTTTGTACTCATAATAATGAAAATCAAGTTATCTGTCCTTTAAAATCGTGCCTTTAGTTAACGGCAAGTTGTAATAATGGCCCTTAATCCAGCAACAACAGTATTATTATTATTGATAAGAACATTGGCCTTGGCCAACGTCAAGATCCTAAAGGTGTTACACGTTTAATGTTCTCTACACATAGCGTCCTAATTGCTGTACATTATCTAATAGTTTGGTTAGTCTGATGTAAGATCTAGAATCACAAAACCACAAATACCTAGTTCTGGGCGTAGTTTATCATATATATATATATACCGCAAAAACTAGAAATAGACCGTATGTTGTTTTGCACCACGTTTGCCATTGTAAGAACTTATTCAATGCTTCAGTATTTAGCAGGACAATATTTTAATCATTTGTCAAACTGCAAAAAAAAAATTTTATTTATCTAAATGATTTACGTTTAGAGTTTGACAATTATGATGAGAACGAAATATGTAGTACATGTTGCTCAATTGACTGTATCTTATTCGTTTTGCAACTTTTTGAAGTCATTTTATTAAGAGGTTATTAAAACTATAAATTACAAATTCAATCAATATATCCCGTCAATAGATTCCATATCTACCTTCAGTTTTTCGAACAATTTTTGTGCAGATGCCTTTTTCCGATTTAAGACTACAGTGACACCATACAATACACAATTTTATATCGAAATCGAAAAGTTTACAAGCATTTACTACCTCTAGGTAGAACTAAAATTTTTTAACATTTGCATGCGCTGTCTTGTTTCGTTTGTTTTTACAAAAGTACATTTTTTTTAAAGAAAATTATCATCACTGAGAATCATCATCTATTGTTTGTTTATTAATTTAATTGAAAAAAAAAAACTTGACGGTATATAGAATTAATTAAAATGACAAAGTTAAAAATTAAATAATAACAAAAAGTACAAATACAAACACAATTTAATATTTTTGTTTTTTGAAAACAATAACAAGAACAGCTGTTAACACCAAGACCTCATGTCTAATAAGCTAACACACTATCAGAGATCAGAAATGAATCGTTTTTTCGCTACTCATAAGCACTCATGAAATTATGAATATACATAAGTGCGTCAACAATATTGAAATTTAGCTACTCTGATTCATTCATACATACTCACTACAACGTTGATTTATAAGCGCAGGTTGCAATGAGTATGCGTACAACGTTGACATTGAACTCATACCATTCCAAATATGTTTGAGTCATAAGCCTACTCATTTAGATTCATAACTTTAGAAAAGTACTTATAAATGATTCGAGTGACTCGTATCATTCACCAAAATTTACAGTCTTAGTTATTGTTGAATTTACAAAAAAAGAAAACAGACACATAAGCAAAAAAGACAAAGATAGCAAGCAGAGCAAACACACGAACTTCTAGTGAGTATTTTAGTGTTCGTACGCGAATCATACTTATTTTGTGATTCTTGTAAATGTTGAGTTATACATACATACGAGCACATACATAATTGGTCATTACAACCCTTCAGTCAGGATTACGTCCTAGTTTCTCACACCACTTATGTTGTGTGTGTTAATTTTATACATGAGTGAAGGGTTCTAGAGTTTAAAATCGATTCCGAACGACAGATTCTTGAGAAACTTTTTCATGGCAATTTTTATTTTACTCTCAGAGTTTTTGCTAGAAATCTGCTGAAAGGAAGTCGCCGAAGAATTTTTTCATATTTTCGTTTTGTTGGAGATATCTGACCTGCGGTTTGAAATGTGGCCTCACGTCTAATAAGCCAACACACTATCTACTAGACTACGGCTTCATGTTGAATTATGGAGAGTCGAAATTAACAATATCATACGTTTTGTTAAGTATGAATATGATGAGTACTCCAAACTTTAAATATGAGTAGAGGTAACATGATATTAAAATAAGTATGAATGCGTATAAGTATTAGAAATTATGAGTATGATTCGATTGTACTCATCTTTTTGAATACTCATTGCTTATCTCTGCACATTACATACTAGTCTACGGTGACTTTATAAACTTCATATAAAGTCCATCATATACGCCATTTTACATTTTTTTTTTCAGAAAAGAACGCGAAAAATGCCATAAGACAGAATAAAGGCATTTAAGCCAAAAAAGAAAACGCCATTAATCCAACGGTGTTATGTAGGGAGAAATTAAAATTATCTTCTTCATTTTCTAGTTCCGAAATTCCTTTAATAACACAATGCGACAAAATAAAAAAATAAATACACCCAGCTAATGACCAAGTGCAAATTGCGAGTTTTGTTGAGTAGAACTCAAAAATAGTTTTTTTTATTATTCTTGAACTTTCCAAACATTGTTTTATTTCACAAAAACTTTTTTTTAACACAAACTTTTCTGAACCGATGCCCAAAATTTAATCATTGTTAGAAGGGAGAGGGATTGGCCTTTAAAACGATATACATACGTATATTATTTGACTTAATATGCTATGAGGTTTGATAAGGTAAACTTGACAAATGCGAATTTTTTCACATTTTTCAAGTTTCTCCGTTCATAGTAGTAAACTATAATTCTAAAGTATGAAATAAGTGATGACATTCTGAAAGTGCATTATCTTGTGAAGATATTGACACTTCGTTTGACCAAATCGGATTTTTCAAGTGAACTTTTAGTTCAAAAATTTTCAGAATTGTTGATGGATCTTGATTGTTTATCGGAAAATGTGTCAATTTCAAGTATGAGCGAAGTTTCAGAAGTTGGGAATGTTTGCGCTCTGTAATCCGGACACCATCAATTTTTTTCTACCTCAATAATTCGGACAGTACTTATTCCTATTGCTTTTGCACAAAAACAAAAGCAAGTAATAAGATATCTCAAAGAAAATAATTTATCAAATAGAGCGCTTTTACTAGTAGATAACGCAACATGTCATCCAAAGTCATTAGTAGATTTAAATAACGAAATATGCTTATGTTTTTTCCACCTAACTGTACAGAACTCATGCAGTCAATTTTAAAACTAAACTATCGTAAAAGTTTTTTGGTCGTTATTTTATCATGGATAGAATTGATGCAAATATCCTTAAAAAATGTTTTAATAAAATTTTGTATGATGAAGAGTGGAACTCAGATAATGAAATACCTCTGCCAAGGCTAAGACGCAGCGATTCCACCGAACTATTTGATTTACTTATCAACTTAGCACCTGATATTTACAATTCTAGTAAGGTTATCGAATGGTTGAATGATGAAATTGAAACCACTGACGATGAGGCTAATGAAAATGATGAGGTTGAATCATTTAATGGAGAATGTTGCAATAATGTTCCAAAAATACAGCATTCTCACGCCATATCTGCCCTTAATATTTGTATAAAATATTGCGAAGAACAGGAACTTCCTGCTGGGAATATTTTAAAACTTTTAAGCCTCAGAGATATTGCGTACAAAAAGCAAAATTAAACTAAACTTCGTTAGATGAAAATGTCTAACTATTTTTGCAGCAAATAATGAAAATATTTTATATAAATGATTTTAATCTACTGGTATATTAATTTGAATGTAAACATTTCATTTTAAAGTGAATTTCTTGTAAATAAATATAATTTAGCATGTATTTTCTAAATTTTGTCTTTTATTTCGGAAATTCGGACTTTACGATATTTCGGACACCACATGGTTTTTAATTGTCCGGATTATCGAGATTACAATGTATTTGCAAAAAACACAAATATTAGCCCACTTCTGCTAGTCGTGCAAACGTAAAATTGACACATTTTGCGATAAACAATAAAGATCCATCAAAACTTCTTAAAGTTTTTGAACTGAAAGTTCATTTAATAATATATAAAAAAATATGACACACTATTTAAATAATAACTACGATAATTTTTGTCGGATGTGATCAAGCTAAGTGTCAATCTCTTCACAAGGTAATGCACTTTCAGAATGTCATCACTTATTTTATATTTTTAATTAAATTTTGCAATTAAGGATAGCTAAACTTGAGAAAATGAGAAAAAAAAATCCCGAACAAAACTCATAACATGTATCTATCCCCTTTTCAAAAAAAACTTTGGATTTTGAAAATAGGTTAAAAAATATTGGGGTTATCGATAATTTTGTGTGAAAAGATCAAAAATACCGTTTTTGTCAAATAAAACAAGTTTGGAGGGTTCGAGAAATATAAAAAAGAATATTTTTGAGTTCTACTCAACAAACTACACTGTGTCATTAGATGGGTGTATTCTGATTGCCGCACCTTGTATTAGATAATAAATAACAAAAGTGAAAAATATCAGCAAGAATAATTCCGCAGTCGTCTATTACGTAAATTTCTTACATTGGCAAATTATCTAATTACTTGCAAATATTGTGTACTGACTGAATAATAAATAAAAAAAAAAATAAAGTAGCACTTCAGTGTTATCTCAGTATAAAAAATAAAACTAGAACAATTGACAATTAAAAATATTAGCTTTATAAGCAAACGACTCATATATAGAATACAAGGATGATGTGTGTTAAATACATAAATATGGTCCACAAGGATCATATTACTATCACCGCTTGATAAAACAGCCTGTGAACGTAATGTACTATAATTTGTAGTTCAATCCAAAATTTTCTCACTCCAAGTCTATTAAAAAAAAGCCATGTTTAGGTTGAATAATTCGGTTAAAGTAACTGAAATATATTTAACTGTAATAAATATATATATGCGCTCCTGAGGCAATGACTGATGACTGTTTAATGAATGTAAACTGACAATAAATGTTGAAATAAATCACGTCATATAAAAAATATCATATTCTCTGCATAAGATTGTTGCTGTTATTTGTTATCTCTATCATGATTTAAAATATAAAAAGGACTAAAAAACAACTCTTTCTCCAGACACCTCCCCCCCCATTTCTGTCCTTCTTTTTAACCGTAATCTTTACATACATATTTTTTAACACTGTTTTACCACTTATTTGTTGCATGTTATATGAGAAGTTTTTGTTTTTACACTCTATAAAATATTATTCACATGCATGTGGATGAGTATTGCTGTAAACACAATTGTTGCGTCACACGTCTAATTTACAATTCCGTCTTAAATTACTAAGTAGTAAGCAGCCCAGTTCCAAAATAAACAGTTGATCTGTAATTTTGGCATTCGCATTTGCATTGTTTCTCAATTGCATTTTCGTCTATTGGCCTGATCGCATTAATTTTTATTTTTCCTAAGATGTTATTAAAGAACAATTAAATAAATAAATATCGGAAATAGCAATAAACTACGTGTTATATTGTAATATTGTTACATTTTTACCTTTTTAAAAACGTTTAAAATATGAGTTCGTTGATTGCAAACAAAACAAGAACAAATATGTGTTTAGTTTCAATTAAATTCTTTATTGTTCGCACTATTTCTGTGCCACTGTTTACAACTTGATTAATCCAACAATAATTTGCTTATTCGTTATTCTTCTTTAAACTTTTGTTCGCGTAAGCACCAACAACTTTTCGGCATGTCTATACTACGACGATCTTCAAACCTCGACTGTTTTCTTCACACGCAACGCGTCTTCACACAAGACTGACTGAATTCTTACTACTCCTTGCCTGCTTTGTCTTTCCTTTTTATATGCCCACGTAATCAGTTTGATGAAGATTCTTGAATTCGAACGTTCGTAGTTTCGCGTTCTCTAGAATTCTGTCGCGACTTCATTGTTGTTTGTGTATTTTCTTCACATTGCTTGTTGTTGCATTCTCGCTTACTTGTATATCCCATTTTCTTTTATACTGATGTTGTTGGTTTATTTGTAACAAGTACGTTGTATTTGTTTGTGTAGCTTTTGCTCATTTTAATGTTAAACGATGTACACCATTTCCATTTTCGTAACAATATAAACAAAACTTGTTAAACTCATCACTTTTATATAATTGGTGTCATTATTGACACCATTGCCTTCTCTGGTAGTTAAAAGTTCTATTTCATACATCTCATTGCGTTGATAGCACTAATTCGCTGATAGGCGCGTGGAAAAATAGAAATTACTGAATTGGCACTTTTTGGTGCGTTGGCAGACATGTATTCTTTTTTTAACAGGCTGTCGCATGTCGCTTCGAATGTGGTCCTACCATAATCTCTCGTCACCGAATTGAAATCTTTGTTGTTGTAGTCGTTGTATTATGAACATTTTGTCAGAAAGGGTCCACTGCGAGTAAACATTTTCATAAATGTTAAATAAACTATTGTTATGTTTATACAACTGTGCTTTTGTTTCACTCTCTCTCTCTCTCTCTCCCTCTCTGTCTCACTCACTCGTTGTACTAAATAAACAGAGAGGAAGGGAATTTGATTATGGTCGTAAAATGATTTAATAATGCCAAAAATTCTTGTTATTTCGTTAGCCTGCCCCAAACTATTTGTTACAACCACAACAACTATTTCCTTCAACCTTGTTGTGTTTTATTTTTCTCATATATTTTCAAAACAAGTAAAAATATCTCATTTTATTTTGTGTAAAATGATGATGTCTAGTTTTTCTTAAACTCTCTTTATTATTCACACTACGTTTGTGTCACTGTAAACAACTTAACGATACAACAACAATTTGCTTGTACACTATTCTATTTCACACTTCTGTCCGCGTTAACACTAACGACTGTTCTTCTCTGCTTACAACCTTTTTGCAAGCAATACCACTTGTACGTTCAAACCGCAACGCGTCTTCACACAAGGCTGACTGAATTATAACTGACTGCTGCCTGCTTTGTCCAGCCCTTTTATAGTCCGACACAACCAGCCTAACGAACATTCTTGAAGTGGAAGGTTCGTGATCTCGCCTTATCGAGAGCTCTATTGCTAATACATTGTTGTTTGTGTACTTTAATTATGTTGTCTATCCCTTTTTATCACATACATGTTGCTGTTGGTACCAGGCGCAACCAGGTTCGTCGTACATATGTGTGTGTGCAGCTTTAGATTATTTCATTTCATTGTATTCTTAGTGTTAGTGTGTATTTGTATCGTGTGGCTTTTGTTTATAGTTTTGTTGTTAAACGATATTAGGTCGTTTCGATTTGTGTAACAATATTATAATAAGTATGAATGAGTATAAGTATCAGAAATGATCTTTTTGAATACTCATTGCTGATCTCTGGTCTGAACCGAGACCTCACGTCTAATAAACCAACACACTACTTACTAGACTACGGAGACTTCTTCGATTCGAAAGTATTTGCATTAAATCATCCAGCAACATATGCACTTTGAGATCAGCCTGCGAAGTAAGGCTTCTTAGATTATCCGAATACCTCAAATGGTATTTTTTATTTCATGGTTGTAACCGTAGTTGTAATTAAGAAATTTCCTTTTTAGGCATAAATGCTAATGGTCAGATGGCGGTTTAGGACCTACAGTGAAACAGGTTGTTGTATATATATTATATATTTGTATGCGTTTTTTTATGTCAAAGATTCAGATGTTTTTCTTTGTGTCTGTCAAAATTAGTTAATTTACACGAGGTTTATAATTTTTACTTACAAACGTATATGTTCAACTAGATATGTCAAAAACACCAACGGCTTTTATTAGCAAAATGGCTTAAAGATGCCACTGATTTGATTACGTCTTTAAAGTACTGGCGAGATAATACTTTTTAAAGTTCTTTCTTTTCTAAATTACAAGTTAAGTTTAAAATTATTTACTTTATTAAAAAACATAAAATTTAATATATTTCTCGTCTTTTGCTATTATAAATACAAAACTAAATATAAAAAATACATTTTTTACATCCATAACATATTTATTTCAACCGGCTGGTGATAGCACATGTAATTCATTTGATAACGTACATACATATACTATGTATACATACGTTATGCATGAGAAATGAGAGCACACTCTAATTGAGATTTTGTCAAAAGAATTTTCCTGCGTTTTAAAGGCCACACACGTCATGTTTACTTGGGTAAAAGTTGACATTTTCAGTGTAAAAACATGTCGTGTAAGGATATGCACTTTTATTTAGTTAATATTCGGTTAATTGAGTACAATATTTTAAGTGTTCAGGCATAATAATATACGCTGTTTATTCAATATTCATTTAACATTTATTTCAACAACATTGTTCTCATTTTTTTTTTTTTTTTTGGTTTTGTTTTTATTTTTCGTTTGTCGTTGTTGACATTTGAGTTGTCAAGTGTCAGTGTTCGGTTAATATGCGCACTGAACATACTTATGACAGTTTTGCACTTTAAGTCTTACTCAATATAATAATATGCGTATTTATTGCGCAATAATTAATTGAAACGTTATATGAAATATTGAGCTCAATAATGGTGTTTATTGCGATTTACACAATAAAGGTGCATATCTGAGCGCCGTATTAAGCGGCTGTGTATTCTCTGTGGTGTACACAATTTGAAATAATTTTTAATACATTCAAGTTACTGAAACAATTTAAAAATCTCTGATTTTACAATCTGATTTTACATTTTAAATTTTAAATCTTTTATTTTCACATTAAACGAAAGAGTTGGAAGAAAAAGAAGCCACGCAATACTTTTGTTAATAACTTGGATACGCATTACGCATATAAAATTCACATTAAATTGTAAAATACTGTCTGTTTGCCTGTCTGTCTGTCTGTCTTTCATCATTATCCAATTTAATATTCAGTACAACATGTGTTACTCAGTGAAATTTGATTTTCTTTAATAAAACACAAACAACAAGGGATTCCGTTTCTTTTTATTATGGATTTTCTTGCAAAAGTGAAAAACGAAAAATCACAAGCATTAGTTGTAATAAATCCTGTATAAAAAATAGCATATTTTGTTAACAAAATCCAATAGAATACCGACTACAAACAATACAAGTCATTCTTTCATTCATTCATTTGGACGATCTCTTAGAATCTCTCGTCATGCAGCCAATGAAACAGACAGCAATGGAAACAAGAAGAAAAAAATACATGTACCAGTACATATATACCAGATACCCTACATAAATACATTTTTTTTTTTAAAATAATTTCTTAAAATGTTTCTTTTCTTTAATATTGGCTGAAAGCTTAACTGACTGGCTGCCTGACTGGCTGGCTGATGCTGTATGGCTGGTGGCAAATGTTTGTTTGAATGGGAAATAACCGAAAAGATAAAAAATATGTTGTACATGAAAGTAAGGGAAACAAAAATGAAAAGTGAAATTGTTGCAGAAGAATAATAATAACTATGTATACAAAATGAAGCGCTCATCTACACAAATACAAGCTAACACAGGAAACGGAAACGTAAAAAAAAAACAACAACGTGAAATTTCTTGTTTTAAAGATGAGTTTGTAAGTGATTGCATAAAATACGCCCTGAATACCTTTCACTAACACCACCAACGCCAGAGAAAACCCCCATAATGCGGCTAAACAGATAAACATTTTGATGCGTGCAAACCAACAAACGCTTACAAAATAGACGTAGTATTCACACCTACACTTGAACAAAATTTAATACAAACACTTGGAAAAACTCGACAAGCATCCAGCTGTAGTATGGTTTGTAGAGATGATTTGCACTTAGAAGAGCGGATGTTGAACATTAAAGAATAAAGATAAACACGATGTGCAGAAACCAAGTAGAGCGACGAAAATAAAAATGATTCTCTTGAAATATTCAGCTCCTTCAAATATAAATAATTTTGTTCAGCAATAGCAACAACAACATTTAACATTAAAAAAAGAAAAATAAAAAAAATAATCAAATATTTAATTGCTTTAATCAAAAAGAAATTACGGCATCCTAGTAGAAGTTTTTTTTTGCTTTCTGTATACCAAACTATACCACTAAAGACTTCGACGAATATTAAGAAGAAAAAATGAGAAGAAACACACTCTGGTACTTTAATTAGTGCTGAAGTTAAATATGATTTAAGTACATTCATTCTGTATTTTCAAATCGGTTCTTTGTTATATCGAAGACGATATTGGCAATACAATAGGAATTTCAAACGAACTAATCTACAGTGGTTTGTGTTATCCAGAACAATCGCAAATAGTTCAGCATTTTTCATGATACGCTTCTAAGAATTTAAAGGTGTTGCACATCAACCATTTTCAATTCTCTTTCGTCCTACTCTTGAATCATATTCGATATTTCAATTAATTGAGTATAATTGCCACTTTATACCAAAGTATTATTCAGAAACATCGACATTGCTATACGTCTATCTACATTGTTTGAATCTTGATTATGAAGACTGACTAGGCTAGTTGATTCCAGTTCCAGAGCACAAAGTCATTCCCGAATATATGCGAGAGCCTTTAGATGATCGCCATATGATTCGAATCACTCGAATCATTTATAAGTATTATAAGCATTTTTCCAAATTTATGAATCTGAGTGAGTAGGCTTATGAATCAAACATATTTCGAATGGTATGAGTTTGATGTCAACGTTGTATGCGTACTCATTGTACTCATACTTATAAACCAACGTTGTACTGAGTACGAATGAATCAGAGAAGTTAAATTTCAATAATGTTGACGTACTTACATATATTCAAAATTTCATTAGTGCTTATGAGTATTGAAAAAACGATTCATTGCTGATCTCTGATAAATACATACATAATTGGTCATTATGACCCTTCAGTCAGGCTGACCTAGCTTCCCACACAACTTATATTGAGTGTGTTAATGTTATCAATGGAGGGGAAGTAGCCGAAGAAAAATTTTTGTTATTTCGCTTTGTTGGAGATATCTAGATCTGGAGTTCGAAGCGTGGCTTCACGTCTAATAAGTGAACACTCTATTCACTACCTACTAGTGACTACAACAACTTTAATACTTACACAATATTGAACCAAAAACATCTTATCTACATGCGAGGTTTTCAATCTATAAATCCTAAGAACAATGCTGAGAAACGGCCAAAAAGTTTTAGTTTGCTGATCGTAAGTAATACGTGGGCAGCATCCAAGAAGATGCATAATAATATATGGAAATATGTGGTGTTTTCAGTTGTTGTTGTGTAAATCACTGATAATAGACCTACTTGTTAAGCAGATGAATTTTCTACTACTCCTCCTACACGAAAAGTAATCAAAAATAGGTTTGTTCACCAGAAAAACCAACAAATCGCTCGTTCCATGCCTTCGGTATATAGCCTAAGTTCTATTACTCTGATGAAGCGTTACTGATATTTGCAATGACAATGCCGACAATGGACCTATTGACAAATGAAATGCAGCTGTTATACTTGTGAAGTCTTTAGGAATCCAGACAAGCTGACAATGTAAAAACGGAGGGATTTCCATATGTCACGATAGTAGTCCCCGTAGTTTTGTAGGCAGTGTGTTAGCTTATTAGACCGCAAGGCTACGGTTCAAATCCCAGATCAGACATCTCTAACAAAAAGAAGTATAAAAAAATATTTCTTCGGTTACTTAATCTCAGCAGATTTCTGCCAAAAACTCTGAGAGTAAATAAAAATTTGCCACGAAAACCTTCTCAAATATCTATTGTTCAAAGTCGTATTTAAACTGTAAGTCCCGCCACTTATGGTTATCTCACTTTATCCCTAATATTAGCCATTGATTGTGATTAAGATGATTGGAAATGAATTAGAGGCCGAACCTGCTTGTAAGTGAGTCGTTGAATTCTGAAATTCTAAGGAACTGAACGTATGACTGAGTTATACTCCGAATGTTAAAGATGCAGAGGCAGAACTTAAGTTGAGAAAGCATTAAAGCTAAACAGCTCACCGCGAAACAAAGCCTAGCAGCAGATCTGCAGAGGAAGAGTAGATGATGAATATATAGCCTACTACGTAGGCTAATTGTACAGGCGAATAAGTCTCGTTCCAAGATTCCTACCTCCAGTTCAGAAAAAAAAATTAACTGTCGAAAAAGAAATAAGAAAAACCAGATCGAGCTGAATTGGACACACACTGAGATAAGCACCGACAAAAATTACCTGTGCAATATTGAAATTACTACAAAGAGAGAATTGTGTAGAACATTGAAATTAAACGTGATATAAATACGTACAAGAAAAAAATAGACTTACTAGGCGAAGGTGCCGCCCTTAGTTGATTCATCAAATGATTGATTGGTTTAAAGAATTCGGTCGGCATAATACAATAACTTATGTCGCATATTCTCCCACCATATACGGTAAAATTAAAATTTTTTAAAATTTTTCGTAGGAATCAGTAGAAGATTGAAAAAATCTTTAAAAACGCTAACCCTGACTATAAAAAAACTGGAACTGTAACTGGAACTGCTGTCATGAGATTCGTTTAAAAACCATTGCTTGATTTCCCTAGGCAGAGTAATCATAAAACAAGAGACCAAATGATTTCGGTTGCCATTAGCATTTTACAAGCCAAAAAATTTGATCAAATGCTGGAAAAAAATTTTAAAATTCTTTATTCATATAATTTGTTTAATTACAAACATTCTAACCAGCCTTGGTATTTTTACATAATGACTGCAATTAACCCATTAAACACCACAGCAGAAAAAAAATATTAATTTCCTATTGTTAGAAACGAAAACATTTGTTGGAAGAAAAAAAAGAACAAAAATATTGTTTCTAAAGCGCCTAAGGTTGTTGACGTTGCTGCTGCTGCCACTGTTGCTGATTTTAATTTTTACTCTTCCCAGAGTCAGAGTAAACAAAACACAACGTAATGCCAAATGTCACAAGCGACCAAAAGGAAGAAGAAATTTTTAAATACAATATAAATATAAATATGGTATACATACATACATACATACATACATACATATGTATGTATCTACAAATATTTTCAAATTTTATGCTATAATTTATGCCTGCACAGTTAGGAAACATATAATTTGCAGATCAACCCTTCGTAGAGCTCTCTGATTTTCTTTCTTACAACCTACAATCATCTACAATCACAAACCACATACAATTCAAACTGTGTTGAAAAAAATGCTGTTGCCTTCTAGGCATCCGGCGGATCTTTGCGGTTTGTTTTGCGTCCTTCCATTGGTCTGTTGCTTGTATCTTGAAATTTCAGTCTACTTGGCATGCTTTTAACAGGAGAATGTTTTTTTCCTTCTTCTATGCCGGGTAAAATGTCTTTGCTCTACACTTGAATACCTCTCAGCTTTGTACAGTCATTATGACTGTTTGTAATTTCGTTGACACTTTAGAACACCTGCTACCTTTAATAGAAATCTCTCTTTTTTACCTTTTCACCACCCACACTCACTCTCTGTATTGATGGCTGTGACAACAACAATAACACTAAACCAACAATATTTATGGCTACAATTGTTGATATTTCTACGAATTTTTTGACAATAATGTCGACTACAACAAAAAACATTAAAACCTACACCTGGAAAGAGTCAGTAAGATTCGAAGGCATCTGTCAAATTCTCTGCCAACAAAATACTGATTTTTTTTTTATGAAACCATGTCCTGTGATGTGATTGTTATTCCTTTTAGAGTGGATTTGGGTAAAAATTGCTGCCATGGTTGACCTTCTCTACATGCGTTATTGCCATAAACTTCAGTAGGTACAGTTTCGTATGCAAGCTACAGTTCTTATTTAAAATTGGTACACTAGCATGGTGCGAGTCACAATGAAATTTAGAAAGGAATTGTGTTAAATTTTAATTGACATTTCAGTGAATTGGATTTATCCCAACTTAAACGGTGTTCAGATGTGCACCTTTATTGCGTTAAACACCATTATTGAGCTCAATATTTCAATTAATTATTGCAATTAATTATTGCGCAATAAATAGTAAAGTATGTTCAGTGCGCATATTACAATTAACCGAACACTTTCTGTTGATATTTGACAACTCAAATGTCAACAACGACAAACAGAAAAAAGCCAAATAAAAACAATGTTGTTGAAACAACCGGCTGTTTGTTTACCAGCTGTCAAATGAATATAGAATAAGCAGCTGAACTGCGGATATTATTATGTCTGAACACTTAAAATATTGTACTCAATAAACCAAATATTGACTCAATAAAAGTGCATATCTGAACATAGTATTATTTGGGATTTCGTTACAAATAAATACAAGTAATTTTAAGATCCAAACGGTATTAAGACAAAGAATATTCGTACATTAAGGGCATTATGTAGATACTGTGATGAGCCTCTAGCACTTATATTTAGCTCCTGAGTGGCGTTTACATGGATAAGTTGTACTTACTGACTCCGGACAGCCCTGAGGTCCTTTAAAGCTATAGACAGAGAACAGTACAATAGATCGTTTGGCCGGGGTACTTAGTATGAGAGCATGATGATAATTATAACAAATTATTCTTTAACTAGACGATTTACTTCAGAAGATGGTGTTTACTAGTGCATTAGTGGAGATACGGTGTAATATTTCCGAAATAATCTTTAACAATTTCTAGATTTCCTCTACACTAAGTTTCTCTAACATCTGAATCCATTTTATTTACTTTTATGCACCCCCATCTTGAAACAAAAACTATTTTAATATTGAAGTTGAAATGTTGACATATATAATTTTTTTTTTCAGTGCCAAACGGAAATTACTGTTTACCCCAACTAGTAATCATAATAATATCCTCAGAAAAAAAAGAAAAAAAATTGTGTATAAAAATAATGAAAATAAAAATGAAATGAAGTATAAATAATAAAAAGCAACCATTTTTTTGACCATCCAGTGGCCATCATTAAGGATAAAATTGGTCGCATATATTTTAACATTTTTCATATTTTTAATTTGGCACAGAAATATTTGTTATTTATTTTTGTTTGTTTTTTTTTTGTTTATTTTAATAAAAACTGAAATAAATTTTTGTTATTAGTCCACTTTATATAGCTGACATATGCACGTTTTGAAATTTCGCATAATTTCAGTGGCATTAGGATAACCACCCGGGAAGTTTCCTGCTGGAAATTTTATTTATTTGTTACGATTGAATAATTGGAACAAAAATTTAACGTAATTAAGTTATTGTGAATTCGATTTCTAATAGAGGCACAGGTAGGTTAAACAAAACATTTTAAACAATATATTATTTAAATTATTTTATTAATCGTACTAATTTCTAATTTAAAATAATACCTTAACAGTTAAGAGAGATTGCAAAAAAATTTATCGACATTATTTAACTACCAAAAGACACTTTTGTTAGGATGTAAATTTTCGTGGATGTAAATTTACGTTGAAGATATGCATAATCTGTAATTCGAGTTGTATTTGCAAAACATATGTATGTATACCTTATCTTATTTTGATTATTTTACAGTTTATTCGATTTCAGGGATAATCCATTAGCTTCCAGTTATGCATGGTAAATGAATTTAAATCCATACATACCAGCGATTTTCTTCAATCAATTCAAGATTTATTACCATCACACTTTCACACCACAACGTAAAGACTACATTAAAATAATTTCTTAAATAGAAAAACAATCAGATCTGAATAAGAGCTAATAAAGTGGTTTATGGATGTTCGACCTACATACATACATATGTACATACATAATTGGTCATTACAACACTTCAGTCCGGATTACGACCTAGCTTCTCACACCACTTATGTTGTGTTCGTTAATTTTGTACATGAGTGGCGGGACCTACAGTTTAAAGTCGACTCCGAACAACTGATTTTTGAGAAACTCTTCATGGTAATTTTATTTGCTCTCAGAGTTTTTGAAAGAAATCTGGTGAAAAGAATTCGTCGAAGAAATACTTTTTTGTATTTCGTTTTGATGTCTGACCCGGGGTTTGAACCCTGGCTTTACGTCTAATAAGCCAACACACTACGTACTAGACTACGCCACCTGTAATGGATTAGTTTTAATCAAAAACGGAATATTTTATTAATTTTATAAGTTTTTTTCAGCATATTGCTATTTGCAATAGCGTGTGAGAGCTGTCCAAGGCCGTGAGAACACCTCTTTGGTTTCTCGGATATAAGTTTTACGAAACATGGTTTTATTTTTCGCATGAAGTGTACTTGAATCCACTACGGTCAAAATTTTAGATCGTATTTCTCTAGTCTCAATGGACGACGACATTTCTAAAGACCGTAAAACCGAACTGGTTTCTCATCTTCAGTTACAATTATAGAAAGCTGAAAAACTTTCAGACCATTGAGTCAACAATATTGAAATTTAACTATGTACTCTGATTCATTCGTACTTCGTACAATGTTGATTTATTGAAATTTAACTATGTACTCTGATTCATTCGTACTTCGTACAATGTTGATTTATAAGTACAGATTGCAATGAGTATGCGTACAACGTTGACATCAAACTCATACCATTCGAAATATGTTTGGTTCATACGCCTACTCATCCAGATTCATAACTTTAGAAAAATAATACGAGTGACTCGAATCATTCATCAAAATTTTAAGTCTTAGTTGTTGTTGCATTTACAAAAAAAGAATAAAGACACATAACCAAAAAAAGACAAAACACAACCTTCTAGTGAGTGTTTTAGTATTCGTATGCGAATCATACTTATTTTGTGATTTTTGTAAATGTTGAGTTATGGAGAGTGGAAATCAACACCATCATACATGTGGTTAAGTATGAGTATGATGAGTACTTCAAACTTTGAATATGAGTAGAGGTTCCATGATATTAAAATAAGTATGTATGCGTATAAGTATCAGAAATTATTAGTATGTTTCGATTCTACTCATCTTTTTGAATACTCATTGCTGATCACTGACGCAGTCTCATTTTCTTAATTTTGAAAGCAAAAAATATTAATTTTTTTGTAACGTGATATAAGTGTGAGAAGAGCAGTAAAAATGACGTTTGAGTATTATTTACGCAACTGGATGAAACGTTTGGGATGCGTGAAAGATAATTTTCTCAATTGTACAGCAGTTTAAAAGAAATTACTACTAAGCTGTGTAAACTACCAAAAACATGACCGAAATAGTGATTTTTGGCGATATACAACGTTTTGTTTGTGCCAATACTTTCACTAGGTCAGAAGATGAGCTTTTATTTCCGTCTTTAGAGTCTTCAGCTGCAGTAATTCAAAAATAAGTAACTTCAGCATCTTCACTTCCAACCAATACTTCATTTATATGTTTTTAAGCATCGTAGATAATGTATAACTTTGCGATAAAAAATACAAAAAATTAATCTTTTGTTGCGTAATAACCAAACTCTTCGAAATCTATCGAAAGCACCAACAAAATAAGAACAAAATAATTTGTATGGATTACAATTAATATTTACCGCGAAGTCTATTAATTTTCTTATTCACATGTTATATCATGCACAACCGCCCTTTATAAAATTAAAGTTAATGGTTTTGAATAAAACTGTCTCAAATTGCCATCAATAATAAATGATTGTTTACCCGGATTTATCGTCCATCACACCATCACACCAGTTGAATAATACAATAAATAGGCGTATTAAAATACAGCGATCCTTACAATGTAACGGCATTAATGTAATACGAGTCATTTATTTTATTTTTCTTAAATTATTTTAAAATTTTAATTGAATTTTTAAACACTGGTTAATTTGTATGGCTTTTGTCAATGAAACAACATTAACAAGCATAAAAGGAATGGTATTAAAAACAAAAACAAAAAAAACAAAAAAAAAACATGTTTAACTTTTTAAAAGCTTTTTATAAATTATAAATACTTAATTTAACACTTAAACGATCTTTGTGCATGAAATATTTGAACCATAAAAATACAGCCAAACAGATTCATACAATACATATGTATGTACATATACATACATACATACGAACACATGTCGTATACACGCGAATTTACATTCATTAAGCACACATAATAAATAAAATGTGAATACACATCCATACATACAATATTTGTATACCTGTGCCAGTGGTGTGAATATGAGTATGGCATCGGTGTGTGTGTGTATATAATTGTGAGTGTATGAAAGTATATTTTATAATTCATTACAATTCACGAGTAAAAAAAAGGATTTAAATAAAATAAATTTCATCAAGCAGATCATTATGACTCCATGATGTTTCAAGTCCGCTCCAAACCAAAACCCTACATCCTCCACAACGCTTACACAGATGTCGTCGACATGAGATCCTTTGATACGTGTAAGTACATACATACATACGTACATACAATTCGTTTATACTGCGCTGTGTTATTGTATGAGCGTGCTTATGTGGCTGCACATGTAAATTACTATCAAGCATCACACGAGTGCTACGGAATCTTTGTAAATGAAAGGTTTCAACTGCTGTGTTCAGCCAGCACCAGCATTTCTGAATTAATTCGTATGCGAGCGAATACACAATAAAACAAACAAGTGACAGACTAAGCGTAACTGAACCGAAATGCCGAAAAATTAACAACGGCTATAAAGCAAAAACAAAAGCACTTTTTTTGCTTTTCATTACATTAACTGACGCGCATATAAAACTCAACTCACTTGCAGTGTGTAGTCAAAAATTACAAAAATAGGTAGGCATTGTACAACTAGAAGCAATTGTCTAGCACAGCTACTACTTGCAAGTGATGGTTGCGTGATATAAACACAAAATGTTGAAATAAAAAGTTCATTTTCATTTAGAATATGAAAATTATTGATATTTCGCTCACTGACAGTTCAATGAGATGAATACCCTAAGTGAGAGTACATATTTCGAAATAGGACGGCTCTGATAATAACAGTTATAGTTATTTGAACTCAGAAAACATAGTTCAATCATTTACTATATTTTCCTCAAGTCAGAATATAAATTTTTCCTTTCTTTTTGTATATTCAAGTAAATGGAATAAGTATTAACGTATAGTATGCATAAGAATTTTTCGTAAAGTTGTAAATGTTTCGTAAAGCAATTAATGATCCAATGGATTATTCCAATGACATATTGCTCTCTCCTATCTTTTTATATAAAATTTTTATTTAAATTTTCTTTTGTTTTTAAGGAACGGCTGCAGCCCTCTATAGAATTTCCCATATTTGTCAAATGACTTCAAAAATATATCCTTTACTGTATCGATGTTGACAATAGTAAAATATTAATATCCATCTTTAACATGATAGAGTTAACATTCTATGCAGTTATATAAAAAAAAAACGAAGTAATTGTAATAAAATTCTAAAAAATCTTACCTTAAAGGGGACTTAGTTTGGAAAAGAGGTGCATAATGAGTCCTCATTATGTCATTTGATATTATTCCTTTGAATTCGTACTCAACTTATATCCTGATGCTATGTCTTAACCAAAGTATTTGTTTCCTTTCGCAATTACAATTGCAAAGAGGTCCTTTGCAATATTTTGTATTTTAAGGTTTCTTACCAAAATTTATAATTATTTGTTTATATTTAATGTCGTAACTGAATAACTAAAGTGTAATAACGAGTTCAGTATAAGCAGAGAACACAAAACCTTTAGAAGGTCATTTTATTATAATAAAATTAATTAAGTTTTCATTAACAAAGTATTTGATAAAAGATAAGCCGTTTGAAGAAGTCATGTTTTTTTTTTTCTTCATAAAAGCCTCTCTAAACATACCTGTTATTTAATTATCGGCCTTTAAAACGAACATTATAGTGGCACGTGAAAATATTTGGTTCTAAACGTCCATAACCGTTCACGTGCTCTGCACAACTCATTGTAAGAAACGTTTGGGAAAATATAGAGGCAACAACACAAGTCATTAAAGTAACTAAAGCAGCAACAACAATAAAATATGTTGGCATTCAGAGAAAATAAAACAATTCTACTCTTGCTATTAAGACAGCGTAAAATAAACAGCCACCAGCAGTATCATCACTAACAATAGAAAAACAACAAAAACAACAACACCAACACCAACTAACAATTTAACACACTTTGTCAAATTAATTAAATGACTCAGACACTCGAATGCCTTTTACTTGCTTGTTTCATCATTTCTTCCCACACCCATTTTTCTTTTTTTTGTGTTCCTAATCCTTACCATACTCATGGCTTAATAGTGAAAACAAATGGAAGATGTTTATAACTGTATTTTCTGTGTACATATATGTTCATATACATATGCATGTGAGAGCGTCTAGTAGGTAACATTGTAATTAATTTAAGAAATTACACTTTCGTTCAAACACATACATATGTACTTTAAAATCACGCATTTTATTCACTAAAAATTACTCACACACCTACATTTGCGCATGTAAGGTTTATTAAGTTTTAAAACCATATTTTTGTGGTTCCACAGCCTAAGTCGGCTTAGATCAATTTGAGTTATGCATGCTATCATACATATCGGCTAACCTAACTTTGTATTTACGTGAGATCCCATTTCCCTTACAATGTTTTTTAGAAAGATTTCAATAAAATACGTGTTGACCTAACTCATAATGAAGTCCAACTACATGTATAATAAGTATGAAAAATGAGATTTTCATTACATTTTTTGATATTGGGCTTGTCTGTATGAATATCTTTTCTCGAATGCTCTTTTTCAAATTTTTCGGTATATAAAAAGTGATTTTTCGTGAAAGTATAATTTTCAACTTAGGCTGTTATTGCTTGGGAGCACAGGTTTTAAATTCAAAATTTATCATATAAAAACAACACCAGCAAAACAAATATATATGTACGACAAAAAATACAAAAACAAAACTAATGCACGTAATACCACGTTCATATATGCACTTTTATTGAGTCAATATTCGGTTTACTGAGTACAATATATTAAGTGTCGTTGTCGCTGTTGACATTTGAGTTGTCAAATATCAACAAAAAGTTAACGATTAATTTTAATGTGCTCACTAAACACACTTATGGCAGCGCTGCATTTTAAGTCTTACTCAATATTATAACAATTTGCATATTTATTGCGCAATTATTAATTGAAACTTTATATGAAATATTGAGCTCAATAATGGCGTTTATTGCGACTTACTCAATAAAGGTGCATATCTGAACACCATATAACCTTGAATAATTGCAGTGTTAGTTAATTGTCAGAAATTGTCAACAATAACTATTGTTATTCTAATATTTTAAGATCAATTAAGAAGAAAATAAACGGCTTATTAAGCAGTTTTTATAGCCAGCTGTTTATAAATTTTAAAGAAAATATAACACATGTTCAGCGGAGCTAAAAGAAAGAATACCTACATTCATACATACAACCATACCTACAATCATTACAACCCTTCAGTCATGATTACGTCCCAGCTTTTCACACCAATTATGTTGTGTTTGTTAATTGTATCCACAAAACAGAGATCAGCCATGAGTATTCAAAAAGATGATCAATATTATATATTCAAAGTTTGAAGTACTCATCATAATCATACTTAAAAACATGTATGATGTTCTTGATTTTGACTCAACATATACAAGAATCACAAAATAAGTATGATTCGCGTACGAATACTAAAATACTCACTATAAGGTTGTGTGTTTGCTCTGCTAACTGCTCTGGTTTTTTTAATGTAACAATAACTAGGACTGTAAATTTTAATGAATGATTCGAGTCACTCGAATCATTTATAAGTATTTTTCTAAAGTTATGAATCTTAATGAGTAGGCTTATGAATCAAACATATTTCGTATGGTATGAGTTTGATGTCAACGTTGTACGCATACTCATTGCAACCTGTACTTATAAATCAACGTTGTAGTGAGTACGAATGAATCAGAAGAGTTAAATTTCAATATTCAAAATATCAAGAGTGCTTATGAGTAGTGAAAAAACGATTAATTGCTAATCTCTGGCACAAGTGGCGGGACCTACAGTTTTAAGTCGACTCCGAACCATATTATAATTTCCCTTATCTTAAAATTTGATGGCGCTACTATACTGTAGACGACCACATAATACAAGCAAAAACGAAGACCAAGCTGTATATCATTCCATGAAAAAGGACACCTTTGTATCCACATGGTTTATAGCTTCTTAACTGCTTTTAAATGTTATGAACAGATGCATTCACAGATGAGAAGGTGGCTCAGATTTGCACAACCTATTTCAATTTCAAAGATTTTCAGCGACTGCGCTTATTTTTCTCTCAGCTGCCGGATTAGACGTCAGAGCAGACGGAGATAGTTCAAAATATGAAAAATGAAAGAATTTGATTTGGTTGACTTGTGGTTTAAACAACTGCGTTCCAGGGCACTCAATAGCACGAATGAGTTTAGTGTGAAATCAATATCATGTCTCTAAGTCATGAACATTATCAGATTTGGCCCAACTGGACTATTGTTTGTATATCATGCAGTTTCTCATGTACAACTTTACAATTGTCAATGGTGGGGACCTGCAGATGTGCTGGAAAAATATTGCCAAAATTGAAACAAAAAAAATGCCACTGTTCACAACTTGATATAAACAACAACAATTGCTTTGTTTGTTATTCTTCTTTACACTCTTTTGCGTAAACAATAACAATTGTTCGACAGATCTTTGTAACGGAGATCTTCAAACTACGATTATTCTCTTCTAACACCGCGCACCTTCATACAAGGCTGATTGAATTTTACTGACTCCGTTGCCTGCTTAGTCTTGCGTTTTATAGGACAACGTAAACAGTCTGCTGAAAGATCTTGAAATCGAATGTTCGTGCCTTCGCCTTTTCGAGATCTCTATAAATGTAAACATCGTTTTCTCATTATTGTCGTTTGTGTATTTTTGTTAACATTTATTCTTGCTGTGTTTGTTGTTGCATTTTTGTTTATTTGTTTATCAATTTTGTTTAAACTGGTGTTTTGTTGGTATATTTTTGTTTACTTAACGAGTTCATTGTTTTTGTTTTTGTAGCTTTTGTTTACAATTTAAACGATATGAAGTTAAAACATCATTTCCATTTTCGTAACAATATTTTTACAAATAAATATTTGTATACGGAGTATATATACTTCTATACAGATTATAAATCTTTTGCATTTAACTTCTTTTATTGTTTCATTTCATTTTTATTTTTAACCTTCAAGATGTTCTATAAAATCACAGTATCAACTACAAAAATATCCACCACTTTACAAATACAACATATAAAAATAGATTTATTTTAAAAACTTTTACCTCACGTAAGGTTAGTTCGTGCTCAACAAGATAAATTTTTAAAATCCCAAATTCCATGGAAATTACGGCGTCTTTATTAATTGACAATTAAAAGTTTGAGAAAAAGCGTTTATTACGATAAGCTACTGTAGACTATCGTAAGTCTATGAACACTTTTTTGCCAAACTAAGTTTTGTTTGGAATTAATTTTCATATTAAAATATTTTTAAGTTTTTTTGTACAATATTTATCACTTGGTATGATTAATTCAATATTAATTTGAAATTGTGGTAGGAAATGGCTAACAAAATGGCTGAAAAACATTTAATTTTATTCTTTTGAGATTAATTACATTCATTTTATAATTTTTTTTTTTTTTAGTTTTTAATACCTTTTATTAATTTAAATGAGTTTAGGCTAACGGCCAACAAAATTTAAAATACAATATTTGAGGTATTAGGGCTCCATTGGATATATATACACTGTTTACAACGATTGTTATAATATTTTAAGGACTACTATTTACTAAATTTGAATGAAATAAAATAATTTTGATAGCTTAATTCGTGTTCGTTATAACCAGATGCACAAAATTTATTTAAAAAAATTTATTTTATTTTTTATATAAAAAAATTAAAAATAATTTAAAACGCTAACCTAAAAAATTATCCGTACGGCAATAGATATTTAAATTTATTTATTCGTAATATATTTTTAATAACGGGTTTCATATCCTTGGGCAGTAAAAACTTCTTCTAAACGATTTTTCATAGAAAAGGCTGGATAATGTCTGATTATTATTATTATTTTTTTTTTTGTATTTTAGCTATTCAAGATAAAGGCTGAGAATCTTCCAAAGACTTTGGTGCCCAATGTGTACGCTTCGCTACAACACTTACTCTCAGCTTGGGTGGAGTAATCTCGAAGAACTCTTGAAAGAATTCTGGAAAGAATTGTCTTGAGGTGAATCATTTGCAATTTCGGTACTGGATGGAATATGTAGTTTGTTTTGTTTCATTTTCCTTGCTATTAGGTTCCAACTTGAAGGCTTTGTTTTGGAATCGTTGTATAGTTCCCATTATTGTGGTCCAATGGTTATCTTTGCAATGCAGGGAAGTCCTCTCATTATGAAACAAGTCCTTGTGTTAAGAGCCAGAACGAGAGCTAAACAAAATTGCCAGGTTTTAATGGAACGGTGATAAATGACGTATTAACCTGTAGGCCGTCAGAAGATTTCACTACAACTCATATATTAGTAATCTTATTGGAGTCAATTCTAACGCCTATATGCTTCTATCTTTCACATCTTTTAAGATACGCACTTTGGTCCGTAAATCCCAAGGTGTTACCCAGACACCACGATGCTTTGAGCGGCATTGTTTAGCTTTAGAACATTGGTTTACGGCATATTATTCATCCGCACTCTCAACCTCTGCCATCCTATTTAGGCGCATCTTACGAGAAAAAGATACCTCGCGGAATTCCCCAACTATTGTATCTGTTAAATATGTTTT
Source organism: Sarcophaga variegata (assembly GCA_932273835.1). Classification (NCBI taxonomy): domain Eukaryota; kingdom Metazoa; phylum Arthropoda; class Insecta; order Diptera; family Sarcophagidae; genus Sarcophaga; species Sarcophaga variegata. The sequence goes on from OW026359.1 coordinate 77,157,862, forward strand.
GTTTCCTAAAATACGCCATAAATGCTTTATTGCGTTTAAATCTTTAGTCTGGGTATTGTATTGTTAAATTTAAGATTTCAATGACCATTGAACTTCACATCTTCAGTAAACCACCTCTATATTGTACGGTTGCTTTTAAATCCTTAAACTGCAACGCAGTGTTTTTGCTCTGCCATACAAATCCCCTACCACCTGATCTAAAAATGTTAAAGTTATTCTTGTCTCTTAATAAAACAATGTTAGTCTCTAGACTTATTAATATATTTTTGTGGTATAATATAAATGTAGTTTTATTTCATTGTCTGATATAAAAAGATTACATTCGCTTACAAACGGAATGAAATCTAAAAATTCGAATAGTTTTACCGTCTAGCATAACATTGGTTTTTTAATCCAGGTCGCAAGGATTTTCATTTTTTCTAGACCTCATTTTGGGAAAATTAAACAAGCGGATATATATTGTTACGAAAATGGAAACGGTGTAATATCGTTTAACATTAAAATGAGCAAAAGCTACACAAACAAATACAACGAACTTGTTACAAGTAAACCAACAACATCGGTATGAAAGTAAATGGGATATCAAAGTAACCGAAAACGCAACAACAAACAATGTGAACAAAATATAAAAACAACAATGAAGTCGCGATAGAGTTCTCGAGAAAGCGAAAACCCGAACGTTCGACTTCAAGAACATTCATCAGACTGATTACGTGGGCATATAAAAATGCAAGCAGGCAACGAACGAATGCAAAGCAGTCAACGAATAGTAAGAATTCAGTCAGTCTTGTGTGAAGACGCGTTGCATGTGAAGAAAACAGTCGTAGTTTGAAGATCTGCGTTGTAAGCAAAGAATAATAGCGAACAAGCAATTATTGCTGTATTCGTCAAGTTGTAAATATTGCCGCACAAAAGTAGTGAAAACAATAAAGAATTTAATTGAAACTAAACACCAATTTATTTTTATTTTGTTTGCAATCAACGAACTCATATTTTAAACGTTTTTAAAAAGGTAAAAACGTAAAAATATTCAACTGATGTATTTTTGTCTAAAATTTTCTGCCATTTTTTTTATTTGCAACCACTTTGATGTTAATTTTTATGTTCCATCAAACATTAAACTCTCAGATATTGCACAAACAATACAAATGAAAATAAACGTTACAGCTTCATCAGAGCTGTACGAACAATTCTTAGAGCTTATTAATTGAGATTTATGGTTTGATTTGGTTTAATTTTCTTTTATTTCGTTTTTGTTTTTAGTTGATATAAACCGAGCTTGTATATCTGAAATACAATATAATTGCTTGAGTCAGTGTATGTGTACATACGTATGTATGTACACATATGTACATACTCGTAAGTGTACAAAAAATAAAAATGTTTCTTTTCCGTTAAACCGTTCGTTCACTTACAATAATTTTATCAGATTGTGTCGATAATCTAAAAATATACCCTCGTTATTGGCCTTAAAAGTCTTTTTTTATAAATGAAGTATTTTTATGAAGGATGGTTAACTTTAATTTAATTTCTTTAATTTTATTTAATTTATTTGTATATTTATTATTATTACCAGCTGTATTTAATAATTTATTTCCTTTTTTATATTGAACAGAATTATTAGGTACAAAATATACGAAATTCTAACGACCGTAATATTTGAAAATTATTCTTTATTAATGGGTTTTTTTTTGGTTTTTTTCGCTTATATTGTATATGTTTATATACTATAAATGGCTAATAAGTTGCCTTTCGCCACTTTTGGTAGGGCTTTTTTCAAACATATTTATTATCCGCCATAATCATAAATAACTTTCAGGATTAATATTTAACACCCAGTCAAGAATATTTTAAAAAAAAAAAATATAAAAGAAATTATTTTTCTATCACTTTTCTAGCCGAATAGAATAGAGGCGAATAGAAATCTAAAAGAAAATGATAAAAAAAAACTTAAAACTCACAGAGAAAATTCTTTTTTAGAAAAACTTTTAATGGTATGCGAAAAACCAATAAAATTCACACACACACACATCTATACCACACAGTAGTCAGGGTGAAAGAACTGAGTCAGTGCCGTAGAGGAATCTACTTCGTTTCTGTTGCTTCTAAACTGCTTGAAAGGTAGAGTAAACAATAACAAAAAACAACAACAAAATATAGAATATTCCCATCATCCTATCAACCGTAAAAAAATAAAAAAGAGTCATAAAGTTTTAATCTAAAAAGGGATTGTCGCCAAGTAGCAAACAGTAAAATTTATACACAACAAAAATTTAATTTTCTTTTTCAAAGGGGCCTTCACAAAAACCAAAAGAAAACATAAAAAAGAAAGAGTATAGCTTTATACATGCACAAGCTAGCTTAGAAAAGAAACTGGCGACTTATTTAGAAAAAGTCGAAAAAGTTTACAATTTTTACAATTAAATACAATTCCGACACAGAAAAGGATTCGTGACATGTGGCAATGACAAAAATAATAGGTAATCAGTTTGGCAAGCAAACAATTTTGTAAAGCATTGAATTTCTTTTATTTAAATGCCTTCTAGACCATAAAAGAACTATCAGGATAGTCTAGTGGTTAGTGTGCTAGACTATTAGGGTGAGAGTTGCAGGTTCGATTCTTACTAGATACTCTGATCTGCTACACCGAGCATAGGCTCGAAGTTACTCAGTTCGTAAATAATTATATATAATTTGTAATTGTATTGTAATAAATAAATAAACAACCGATATGAGAAATGTATTTCTCTTGAAACCTACATTATGCAACGAAGCTCATTTTTAAACCAAAGACGAGAATTATCTTATTTGCGGTAAAGACAGTCGAAGTTGTTTATGGCATCATTGGGTTGTACTTTTTCAAGAACAATGAAAACCACAACATTACATTCACTGGAATAAGGTACCCTGAGATGATAAATAAATACGTGATACCGTGAACATGTTGCGATGCGAGTTTGTCTATTAGTTGCCAATATCAAGCTACCATTTTTTGAAAGTCTCGATCGCAGGTTACGAGAGTACAGCTGCCATTGTTGAGATACCGGCCGAAAGTATGCCATAATTGAAACTTACTTTAAACTTTACAAATTAAATAGCTGGTCGTTAGTGGAATAGCTGGTTGGAAAATAAACTGTCCAACTGTCTTTCTCCATTTTTTTATTCCTCCCTAGGTTAGGGCACAGAGTAAAGGAAGATAATTCTACGATTATAACTCTACCAACACAAATTATTAACTTAAAAGGACGTCAATACCAATTTAACACCTCAGACCATGTCACTCCTAGAAAGCAATCGCATAATGAATGGTATATTGGTTAATAAAAATATAAAATAACGGTTTGTGATCCATTAAAGTTGAATCAAGAAAACTTACGAAAATATTTTACAATATCGAGTGTTTTTTTTTTTTTGGACTGCATGAGAATATCAAACTATGTCGACTTTTCTGTTCAGTATATATACACAATTCATAATTACAACTCTTCAGTCATCATTGCTACCTTGCTTCTCACACAACTTATGTCGTGTGTGTTAATCTTATATATGAGCGGCGAGACCTACAGTTTAAAGTCGACTCAGAACGACAGATTTTTGAAAAACCTTTTTTACTCGCTGAAACCTCGAGGATGAAATATTTATTCATCTTTCGCTTTGTTGGAGATGTCTGACCTGGGGTTTGAATTGTGGCCTCATTAGACTACTGCGACTATGGTTTGTCAACTTATTTTTAATCGTTTAACGCCCGAACAACGCTCCTGAATTTTTAAAATTTACTGTGCAGCATATAATATGTTCTAAGAACATTTCGTCCGTTGTACGGTTAACATAATTGGCCGAGAGAGCAAGCAATTAATGCAGCATATTGCTGCTGTAGTGCGAAACCATAAAGAAAATGCCAGTAAATTATGAAATTACAGTGAATGGTAATCACTATCGGGCTATGCTGATTTATTTTTTGAAACACATATCAACGATGTTTGAATCCAACAAGATGCCGCAAGCTGGCATACATCGAACTTAAAAATCTATTTTTTGCAAAATCAATTTGAAGAAGAATATTATTTTTCCAGAACTTTTATTTATTGGTTTTATTGGTCTCTTCGCTTGTGGATTTAAATTCCTCTGGATTACTCCTTATGTCAAGTCATGGTTTATGTCAACAAAGCAACAATTCTAAAAGCATTAGAAACTAATATACAAGTCACTACTGACGCCGTAGGGCCAAAGTTTATTGGAAAGTGTAGTAAAAAATTGAATTGATCAAATGGACTATGTAACGTGTAGCCACGGCGGACGTATACCAGCAATTATGTTTAAAAATAGATTCATTAAAATTCTAACAATATTTCTATCTTTCAATATCTTTGTGGCTTATTAGAGTGTGGTAGAGTGTTGGCTTATTAGACGTGAGACAATAGTTCAAATCACAGTTCGGACATCTCCAACTACACGAAATATGAAAAATATTTCCTCGGCGACTTCCTCTTAACACATTTCTGACATAAACTCTGAGAGTAAATAAAATTATCATGAAAAAGTTTCTCAAAAATCTATCGTTCGGAGTCGTCTTAAAACTGTAAGTCCCGCCACTTCTGCATAAAATTAACACTCACAACGTAAGTGGTGTTAGAAACTAGCCAATTATGTATGTATTATCTTTAAAAAAACTCTATTCTCCATATGGAAGTGCCATAAGTATTACAGCAATTGGTTACAAACTAAAGTATTATTCAAACGCAATAAAATTGAATACATTAATTAAAGAATCTAATACGGTGTTCAGATTTGCACCTTTATTGCGTAAATCGCAATAATTGCCATTATTGATCTCAATATTTCATATAAAGTTTCAATTAAAATTTACGCAATACATACGCAAATTGTTATAATATTGAGTAAAACTTAAAATGCAGCACTGTCATAAATACATATGTTCAGTGCGCATATTACAATTATCCGAACACTTTCTGTTGATATTTGACAACTCAAATGTCAACAACGACAAAAAAACAACAAAAGAAAATAAAAACAATGTTGTTGAAACAACCAGCTGTTTTGGTTACTAGCTATCAAGTGAATATTGAATAAGCAGCTGATCTGCGTATATTAATATGCCTGAACACTTAAAATATTGTACTCAATAAACCGAATATTGACTCAATAAAAGTGCATATCTGAACATAGTATAAGTATAACACCCTTAAAGCATTATACTTACAGCACTTGTCCTACATTAACTAAATCATCATGGAGTAATATTGAACAAGTAAATTTTATAAATAACATTGAAAATTATTCTTCTTTTCCATTTAAAATTTTTAAGTCTGTTTTTAGAGTAGAGCTTGGTAATTTCCACTCGCTGTAGCAAGATATATACATATAATAGAGATGTGTATCTTTAAACTTACTGTGGTGATGGATGAAATAAAAATATTGCATTCAGAACAATTATGGGTAAAAAGAGAAATGATTTTATTATTATCATTATAAACGTAACAATATATAATACAATACAACACAGTATTATGTGAATAGAATATTATGTGTAGTAGAAATAAAAAGGCCTCTTAAAGTCAATGAACACGCCTAAGCTTTAGTGTTCCTCTTGTTTTAAAACTCATTTCAACATTTAGCTGTGACAGTGTACAGGCTTGTCATCCTATAGTATCGCATAAAAGAAGAAGAAAGTAAAACAAATTATAACGAAGGAAAAGTAACAAAATCGATTTGCAATTTTTATAAAATTTATGATAATATTATGGTCTCTGCCATATCTATTTTGTGTAATATCTTCTCATATATTTTGTTTCATTGTAATTTTTTTATGATTCCATTTCAAATCTACAATATCCATGGGGCGTATTAAAACAACACGATTTACTCTCTCCAACAACTCTGAAGCAACACTGTATACTGTTGTTTCAGAGATGATGGTAAGAAAACAAAAAAAAAAAAAAAACACTGTGTGATATAGAATTATGTACGAAAAGACAAAAAATGAAGAAGACAAGGACAAATGACCTGGAGGTAGAGTATGAAAACGTATCAGAAGTATTTTAAAGTAAAAATATTGTGAAATTTATATACACACACACACACACACGGAATGACAAGGTTATGGAGAACAGTAATAATAAAGACTTGATATACACAGAAGCAAATAATTTCAATTTCAATATCCGAAACTATGGTAACAGCATTAATCATTCAATTAGAACTGTTTCAAATCGTTTAGAAGTTTATTTTCGTCAAAATTGCAAAATAGTTTGTTACCTCTACTATGTGCTAGGGACACAGCATGAATAAGAGAAATGAATTATAAATCTTTAAACTTTTTATTGTAACTGTTGTAGGCACCAAGATGTGGCCAACATGGAGGCATTTTAGCCATTTGAATTTCTTATGAAAAACATCAATAAATCTTGTCATTCTATTTAAGACTTTACCTACCACTCCACATCTCCATGTGTACGAAGAATGTCCTTCAAAAGAGACTGAACCAAAATTGGAAAATATTTCAATCGTTTTACACATCAATTCAAAGTGCCATAAATTGCTAGCATACCAGCAAAAAAACGAGAAAATATTGTTTTACTCCTACGCTCAACAAAGTAAAAAAATTAAATCGACTGCTTCTTGTGGTTTGGGTAATAAAAACTTTTATGGCTTAAAATGGGAGGATTACAGTAAATTTACAATTTCCGATTTAAAAATGAATGTCGTAAAGAATGCAAAGCCTTGTTTTACACACCACAATGCGTTGGAGGTTGGTATATTGGTTTATAGGAAGGAAATAATTTAGCTGCTCAAAATTGATGTGACGGCATTAACATCATGTAATTTAGTACTGATTTTAGCGACACATTTTTTTCTCATTTTAGAAATTCTAGTGTCGAAACGATTATTTTACTAATTTATTTACATTACCTATCAATTTATTTATTAATGAATTTTTATATTTTTTTTATTTTTTATTATTATTTTTGCTTATTAATCAAGCGATTAAATTTCTGAAAAACTAAAAATAAAATTTTTTTAAATTTTATTACAAGAAAGTCAAGACTCAAAGCACTATGAGAGCGGGATAACATTTTAATCGAAAGAACTCTAAACTCACATGTACATAAATATGTATGTACATGCACAATTAGTCATTATAACCCTTTAGTCAGATTAAGACCGAGCTTCTCACACCACATAGGTTGTGTGTGTGTTAATTTTATACATGAGTGGAGGGACCTACTGTTTAAAATCGACTCCGTGCGGCACATTTCTTGAGAATCTTTTTCATGGTACTTTTATTTACTCTTAGAGTTTTTCCCAGAAATCTGCTGAGAGAAGTCACCGAAGAAATATTTTTTTCATATTTTATTTTGTTGGTGATGTCTGTCCTAGGGTTTGAACCATGACCTTACGTTTAATAAGCTAACACGCTACCTACTAGACTACGGCATCTTACTCACAAGTAATATTCATTAAAAAGTAAATTTTTTGTCGCCCAAATAATAATTCATTCGCTTGAGAATTACTGCATATTTTTTTCTTTAAATATGGCATCACCATAATTGCTTTCTAAATTTTCTTTCAGTAAAATTCCAAAATACAATATACTGGCCATGATGACCACACAACTAAGGAAGCTGTATTTACACATGAATTGCATTTGAAGTTTAAATTGTTTTTAAAGAATTTCATAAAAACGTATGTACGTGATGCTGTAAGAGTTGAAATTTGAATAGTTGTGGCCCAAAATAAATAAAAACAACAAAAATATATTTTCTTTTTATACTGACTAATTTGTTATCCTATTTTCTCCACACCGAAAGGAGTAGTCTCGTTAGTGTTTCATTAAAGAGATCAACTTTTAACAAATCAGTGCACACAAATAGGATTTTAAAATTAAAAATATAAAAAAACAAGGGGCAACAAATACGAGTATAATAAAAGTCACATTAAACAACAGAAGATTCAAAAAAACAAAAATGTTAACAAAATATCCCTACCAACACTACTACTATGTGAGTATAAGAGTTTGTATGTATAAAAGTATTCATGCAACGTGTATGTATGTATGTTTCTATTGGGACAAAAATTATTTGAAATTAAAAAACAAGGAAATAAACAACTCGAATGAACTGGCTAATGTTCAACCAACCGGAATTATTTTATTTAATTCCCCAGGATTTACCAAAATGTGGTTAAAGGAGATTTTTTCATTAAGGCTCAGAGAAAATAAACGCTTATCACAGTAAACTATTGAATTATAAAATAAAAAAAACGGATATCAAAAAACGGGAAAAAAAAAACTAAACAAATGGCTTATAAAAGTTTTGTACTTCACTTTTTTTTTAAAAAAACAATACAATGGAGTACAGTCAACCCTCATATAACGTGGTACTCTCAGAACGCGGTTTCCATATAACGCGGAGCTGAAATTGCTACAGCCCTCCTATAACGCGGTACTTTTACAGCGCGGTTTCCGTTGAACGACATCCCATAAGTGTGACTGTAGTAACTAGATATTGTAAGAGGGTTTAATATAAGTTTTATTTTCGACAGATTAGAAAATAGAACTCTTGCCCAAGTGTTCGTATAGAATTTTCAATTCTAGATTGTATTAAAACCGTGTCATCAGCTTGCGCGGAAATTATACCATCAACGCTTAAAGCGTGTTGGAAATCTATTTTACCTCAAATGGTTCAAGCAATACAATATGTTTCTACAATTTCAATCCCAGTTACAGAATTAGTAAACATTACTCCTCGTTTAAGCGATGAAGACCATCAGGACTTAAGAAAACTAGTACTCAAGGAAGCAACTTTAGATGAGCAAGAACTGATGGGATCAATTGATGCACTCACCTCAAATGCATTGGTAAACGAAAATAAGGAACGGTGTGTAGCGCAAAGTTTAAAAGAAAGTTAAGAAACTGCCTAGCTCCCTATAGGTTTTAGTGGAGTTGGAAAAACAGCAACAATCGAAAATCATTGTGAAGATGAACCAGGTGAGGAAGACATTTTGCCCATTAAAAGAAGACGAGTTAGGCCACTCATATCTGACAGTGAAGATGAATGTTGAAAAATTACAGAATTTTACAAAAGTCTTTCTTATTTTTGTTGGAAAACAGTCTTTTAGTATAGCTTTTGTTTCATTTTCTTATCAATCCTTATATGAACTCTTTAATTCAATAAAAATAATTTATAATTTATCTTGTCTTGGTCTCCATATAACGCTGTACGAATGATGTGATTTGTACTAATTCCGAGTTTCTTATAGCGCGGTTTCCATACAATGCGGTAGGCGGTTTCCATAGAACACGCTACGAATTACCCTGGTTTGTACGGTTAAATCCGAGTTTCTTATAGCGCGGTTTCCATACAACGCGGTACGCACTCACCGCGCTATAGGAGAGTTGACTGTACATATCTATGTGCGTATTATCTGTGTTTATTCTAGGATATTTCGAAAATGATATACAATTAAACTAGAATAAATCTACATATATATGTACATATGTACTATATATGAGTTGTCCTATATGCTAAGATGGTCGAACATAAATATTAAGCACTTGTCGTTTGCTTCAATTAATTTATTCAACTGATTTTTAAAAAAGAAATTCAAATTGGCCAACTCAGGAATAAATGATGCCTGATCAATAAAATACAATACACTTTAAGAAATAATTATATGTACATACATATATAACATGATATAAATTTATCATTTTAAAACTCGAACATGCGTTTAAAATCTACTTTCTTTTTCTAAAAATGTCCACATTTAACAATTATACGTAAGAGTTTGTGATGGTCTCCTTTCCACATAAAATGTCTGAATTTATTTTCGTTTTAAGTTAAATGCTTTACTATGCTCTCAGTAGCATATAATTCCTTCGGGTTTATTTGCTGTTATTAATTATTTAAACTGGGAGCATTCATTATTCATTGATTTACATTTGATTCATGAATGAATTGTTGGTTTGATAAGATGACATATATAAAAAATATAACACGACTGTTAGAATCTTTAAATAATAACTACGGTAATTTTTGTCCGATTTGATCAAACGAAGTGTCAATCTCTTCACAAGATAATGCACTTTCAGACTGTCATCACTTATTTTATATTTTTTTATTAAAGTTTGCTACTATGAACGGACAAACTTGGAAAAATTTGAAAAAAATTCACATTTTTCAAATTTACCTCATCAAACCCTATAGCATATTAAGTCAAATAATATACATACATATGTATATCGTTTTAAGGTCCCATCCCTGTCCGTTCTAATAAGGTTTAAGTTTTGGACATGGATTCAGAAATGTTTGTGATATCAATAAATTGTGCGTACAGTCCAAAAAACAGTTTTTGTTTAATAAAACGAGTTTGGATTGTTGAACCTACACTTGTCATTAGCTGGATGTATTTAATTTTTATTATTTTGTCCTGTAGTTTTTATTTTTTTATTATAAAATAGAATTAAATTAATAAAACAAAAGACCTTAATTTTAATACAGAAAATTGTGATTAAAATTCAAGCAAGAGATCCGCCGTGAACAAAAATTACGTGTTTTTAACTTTTGACGGCTTCCTCTCGGGAGTCTTCTGGCATAAACTCAGGGAGTAAAATAAAATTGTAATTGAATGCTTCGTAAATCTGGCGTTCGGAGTCAACGTCAGGCTGTAGGTCCCACAATCATAAATAAAATTAACACACACAACTCGGTCACAAATACGGAGTAAAACATACATACGTTTACTATAGATGTACATGAAATAACATTTTTGCATATTATGGCTAAAAGGAGTTTTTGATATCAGTTTTTTCCTTCATTTCGATACGCAGTCTTTTTGAAGTAATATAGAAAGACGCACAAATATTACATTACGAAGAACTACAAACGATGTTTTGGCCAAAATTTTTCATAATTTAAATAGGAGTGTTACCAATGTGTTTGTTTAAGACTATAAATACTGTTATGAAATTGGAAACAGTGTAGTATCCTTTAACATTAAAATGATAAACAAAAGCTACACAAACAAATACAACGAACCTGTTAGAAGTCAACCAAAAACGTCAGTATGAAAGAAAAGAGGACAGACAAGTAAGCGAGAACGCAACAACAAGCAATGTGGACAAAATACTCAAACAACAATGAAGTCGCGATAGAGTTCTCGCGAAAGCGAAAGCCCTAACGTTCGACTTCAAGAACCTTCATCCGACTGATTACGTGGACATATAAAGGGCAAGACAAAGCAGACAATGAGTAGTAAGAATTCAGTCAGTCTTGTGTGAAGACGTGTTGCGTGTGAAGAGAACAGTCGTGGATTGAAGACCGCCGTTGAAAAGATCTGCGTTGTAAGCAAAGAATAAAAGCGAACATGCAATTATTATTGTATTCGTCAAGTTGTAAATAGTGGCGCATAAAAGTGGTGAGAAAAATAAAGAATTTAATTGAAACTAAACACCAATTTATTTTTATTTTGTTTGCAAACAACGAACTTCAATTTTAAACGTTTTTAAAAAGGTAAAAACGTTACAATACACACAGATCGAATTGACTGCCGTGAATTACAAAAAATGAGTATGATTGCGCAGTACGTTTGTCGTTGTGTTGGAGGCGCTAGAAAGATTTTCTACTAAGAAACGACAATGACTGAAAGTGTGAATGAAGTATAGAAAATTGATTATTCCATATAAAATATTTTATTTGACAATATTTACAATAATATGGAGAATATTTTTAAAGAGCAGGTTACAAACACGTGTTAAATTTTTAGGGTTCAGTAGAAATGGGTGAGTCAATAGAAATGGTGGCGATGGATAGATTGATGCATGTTTTTGGTAAAATTCTAATTCAGCCAATTCCATTTTTATATTGGAAATTTTATTTCAACAAACAGAATTCTGTCTGTCTGGAACAAATCGCATGGATAAATACCGCAATTTAACAGTCAAAGGACAGCTCCAAATAAGTGTATCATAAACTGTTTTCGGTTCAGTTCAAATTTTAAATACTTGAACGGCTAAAAACTCATGGGGCATAAATATTGTTGATAACATACTGTTACATAAATCAAAACGACCTAATATCGTTTAACAATAAAAACGATAAACAAAAGCTACCAGCTACACCAACACAATACACACGACACAAATACACACTAACACTAACAGTACAATGAACGTGTTGATTATCTAAAGCTGTACACACACATATGTACGACGAACCTGGTTGCGCCTAGTACGAACGGCAACATAAGCAAGGTACACAAACAACAATGTTTTAGCAATAGATCTCTAGAAGGCGATATCACGAACCTTCCACTTCAAGAATGTTAGTTATACTAGTTGTGCCGGACTATAAAAGGGCTGGACAAAGCAGGCAGCAGTTAGTTAGTGTGAAGACGCGTTGCGGTTTGAACATACAAGTGGTATTGCTTGCAAAAAGGTTGTAAGCAGAGGAGATCTAACGAACAGTTGTTAGTGTTAACGCGGACAGAAGTGTGAAATAGAATAGTGTACAAGGAAATTGTTGTTGTATCGTTAAGTTGTATACGGCGGCACAAACGTAGTGTGGAGAATAAAGAGAGTTTAAGAGAAAATAACCACATATTTGTTTTTACTTTGTTTGCAATTAACGAACTCATATTTAAACGTTTTTAAAAAGGTAAAAACGTAACAATACTTTCTAATATGCAAATTTAGTTACATACTTATGTATGTGTGTGGGTATATGTATGTGTTTCAAATTAGTTTTTCTCTTAATTTGTATGAAATTTGCGTTAAAATTTGTTTATTCTCTTAATTTGTTTTGTAATTGTGTGCCATCTACATGACTCTTATTATTTAATTAAACAATTAATTGAAAATGCGAAATGAAAACTCATAAATGCCTTTCAATAATTGACATTTTAATTTATTCAATCATGTGTCAATATCTTTTGCATTAAACCAAGAGCGAAAGTAGTGTCGATGGTAGAAAAAAAAACATTTTTGTTTTTTTTTTTGTACTTTATATACATAGTACTTGTGAAAAATATTGTTTTTTTTTTATAAAAATAAAAAAGTTTCTTTTTTAAATTAATTGCTTCGTTTATTTGATTTTAATCAAGTTTCAGTAACACACATTTGCGGAACCATTTTCAAATGAACACACATCCATTGATATCGTTCCAGATACAAATATACATATGTATGTACTATGTATATATGTATGTATATGGTATATAATTTATACGCAATGCATTCAAAATATAAAAAAAATATGCTGCATGCGAGTACCGTATATGCGACAAATAAACACATGCATATGTATGTATGTACAGAATATCATTATTTTTTTTGCACAATTAAAATGTGCAAATATTTGTTTGAAATTTCTTTAATTTTGTTCTTTTCGTTGGTGGATTGTAATTAAACAGAGTTGCTTATGTCGTACTCTGATGGTGGATAAAACATTTTAAATGATTGAAGCATCACGTTCGATCATTTGTGCATCCATCTTAATTTGGAGCAACAGCTTCTTGCAGAGGTCTTTCCTGTCACTTATAACAAAAAAAATTAAAAATTAATGTCCACAGGCACTACTTCTATTTTTAATACACTGCATGAATAAGGACATCGCTTGAGTGTTGGTTGTAAATTAGAAAAAAAATCTTAACGGCCGAGCTACTTATGTTGTGTGTGTTAACATTTTCCATGAGCTTCGGGATCTACAATTTAAGACTATTTTAAGAATTTTTTCATACTCGCTCCAGTAGACAGTTTTTTATTTTTAGAAAAGAGCTGAAATTTGAACTATGTACTCTCGTCTAGTAAGTCAATTTCGTAAGGAATTCTTATAACACTGTGTCACCCAGCCCAAACATTGAGATAATTAAACCTAATAATTGGTTACTATGTAAAACACTTCAACAATTATTTCGAAAAAAACGCGAAAAACATCACCAGAGGATATTGATTTTTATCAATTCAACTTCAATAAAGATGTCAAGTAGGCTGCTCGACAGACCGCTTTAATCCATTCGCTGAAGTGATTAGTATCAAAAAAAGTTATAATTAAGCCATCTTTACGAAATTTTATTGGTAGTTGAGCGAGTAATGACACTGATAATTGAAACTTATATGTCGATCGCCAGAGAAACGACTATAAACCAATTTGCAGCCTCATGCGAAGAAAGCCTCTAGTACAGTAGTGAGATGACGAGTATTATCGTCGTGAACAAAAAGTTGGATGAATTAAAATGGTTTTGTAGCCCCACATAAAAGCGGTAACATACAGAACCATAAGATTATTATTAACAATGTTAAAAACTGCTAGTTTCTTAACTAACATACATACATACATGCATAATTGTTCATTACAACCCTTCAGTGAGGTTTACGACCTAGTTTCTCACACCACTTATGTTGTGTGCGTTAATTTTATACATGAGTGACGGGGACCTACACTTTTTTGAGAAACTTTTCATGCCAATTTTATTAACTCTCAGAGTTTTTGCCGGAAATCTGCTGAGAGTAATCTGCCGGAGAAATATTTTTCCATACTTTGTTTTGTTGGCGATGTCTGACCTAGGGTTTGAACCGTGGCCTCACGCCTAATAAGCTCAGCACACTACATACTAGATTACGGTGACTACAACTTTACTTTAATTATTAAAGTCAAACAATGTTATTTTGAAATACTTTTTTTTATTTTGCTTTTCAATCATCGAATCCACAATAAATTATTATTTTTAAAAAAGTAAACACGTACCAATGATTAAATTTATGAGGTCAAAACTATCATAAAAAGTTGTATACATAAATTGCACTGTTGCGTTTGACTCAGAGATAAATAAAATGATAATTGAATTTTAAAAACATTTATAAATTTAGTTGCCAAATATCCTACAACTCATTAAACTCTTTACAGTTCTAATACCTTTCGTCATACTTCAATTCTATTCACAGCCCCATGTAAAATTAAGTCATAAGTATTTCAAATGTTAGCGTTTTATTAAAGATATTAATTTAATGAATTTCGCCAACATCAATCAACGTTGAGAATGCAAATTTTACTTTTGAAAAGTCGTTACATTCAATGCTCAACATGTCTTCACACATAATGTTGGATGGAATGATAAAGACAACAATGATTATAAAAAATGACATTCATCTGTCAAAAGGAGACATTTAAAATATTTTAAAAGTATTTGAGATTTTATTCTCCACGACTTTTGAGTGACACAAGGTTTAGGCTTAGAGGAGGTGTACTTGCCAATTGAGACAAGTACAGTAACCGGGGGTCCTAAAGGAGAGAGGATAATAGGGAAAAAGGAGAGGAAGTAGGAAAGGAAGAATAAGGAAGCGGAGGAATTACATAGACTAACAAAAACACATTGAAGTCGCCGTACCCCAGGTCTGACATCAAAACGTAAATATGAAAAAATATTTCTTCGGCGACTTCCTTTCAGCAGATTTCTGGCAAGAACTCTGAGAGCAAATAAAATTGCCATGAAAATTTTTTTGAAAATTTGTCGTTTGACTTCGAAAATGTAGGTCGCGCCACTCATGCATAAAATGAACACAAACAACATAAGTAGTGCGAGAAGCTAGGTCGTAATCCTGACTGAAGGGTTGTAATGACCGATTATGTACAAATACACAAGAGAGCGCGACTACACTATGGAAGCCCTAGCACTTCTCAACCAGCACAAACTCAATGAATCTATGGAGAGCTCTCGATACAGAATTCAAAGCCTCAAAGAATCCCCTGCCAAGGGTCTTCAACCTCAACCTGCTAAGGGCTGGACAGTTACAGAGGAGGTGTTCGATAGTCTCCAATTCCTCCTTATCGCAACATACCCTGCAGTAGTCCGGCTGAAATCTGTTCCAGATCCTTGTCAGCGATCTAATCTCTCAGTGCCCCTTAATCAACATAATAACTAACCTTAAATGGGCCTTATCCAAGGCCAGCAGCCAACCTGTTCTAACACTGTCTAAAGCAGGCCATAGACACATAACAACCCGGTTCATTCCCCCAACGCCTGTGGGGATCATTACCAGCTATCAAATCGCCCTCAGAAAGTGAACCTAATCAAGCGTTGCGTGTCACACCAGCTGAGTGCATGAGAATTATAAAAAATGTATTCTGAGGTCTCAGTGTCACTTTCGCAATATTAAGAGATTTTGCTCTGATAACAACCAATTTTGTTCGAATGGCTGATCTTCTTGGTGAAAGCATATTCGAGATTTCCTCGTGTGGGTTTAGGAACAATGTGGTCTATTGCTGGTTACAAGTTACAATTCCGCCAACACAACGAATTTACTTTTCGTCACCTTATTGCTACTACGTTAACGTGAGCAGAAGTCCTCAAAATATCTCCAGACATATATGCTTGTCGTTTCGTTAAAACTCTCACGACGAGGAACCCAGCCTAATTGGTTGAGGTTAAAGTTTTTATTGTTGAGGTGAAGTGTATAAAGTCGGAGATACCAGTAAAGTTGATCTAAAGTGTGGGAATTCAACGAAAGGAGTACCTAGAAGTCGGTATGTGGTTTTTAAAGTTTATCAAATACAGAGATAAAGTGTATGTCTCCTAATAATGAGATACGTTTATACACCCTTGTAATCATCATAACATAGATCCTGGATCATAGATCAGACCATTCGTCGTCTAGAAATACTACAAATTTCGACATCCTTTCTAAAATATTGTATTGCAAAATTTTACCTGAAATGAAAAAAAATACGAATGAATTGATGAAATACGAATAAAAAAAATTCTTTTCTATCTTTTAAAAGAATCAAACCTTTTTAATGCAGTAAATAGAATTGAAGTATGACGAAAGGTAATAGAATTGTAAGCAGTTTAATGAGTTGTAGGATATTTGGCAACTAAATTTATAAAAGTTTTTAAAATTCAATTATCATTTTATTTATCTCTGAGTCAAACGCAACATTGTAATTTATGTATACAACTTTTTTATGATAGTTTTAGACCTCATAAATTTAATCATTTTTGTTTACTTTTTTAAAAATAATAATTTATTGTGGATTCGATGATTGAAATTCAAAATAAAAAAAAATTATTTCAAAAGAATTTTATTTGATTTTAATAATTAAAGTAGAGTTGTAGTCGCCGTAATCTAGTATGTAGTGTGTTGAGCTTATTTGGCGTGAAGCCACGGTTCAAACCCTAGGTCAGACATCGCCAACAATCCGAAATACGAAAAAATATTTCTTCGGTAGATTTCTGGTAAAAACTCTAAGAGCAAATAAAATTGCCATGAAAAGTTTCTGTCCTTAAGAGTCGACTGTTGGTCCCATAAGTGGTGTGACAAACTAGGTCGTAATCCTGATTGAATGATCAACTGTGTATAGCAACAACTCACGTTAATCCTGCATTTTTTTTGTTGCTTTTTTAATTACATTTGTATCGAAGGTTTATATTGTAATATTTTGTTTGTTTTTCTATTTAATTTTTGTAGAATTAACACCACACAGTGTGTGTTCAGTGCAAAATAAACTCAGTAATATTATTTCTATTTTCGTAAAGTGTCGTAATCAGTGGTGTTGTGCTAATTTTTTTTTACCGAAACGCGTTCCGGACTCCGATTCACGGTTCGGAAAAACAAGCCGATTCGTTCCGGTTTTTGTTCCGGTTCGGGTTCGGTTCAAACCCTTGTTTATTAAAATACATATAAAAATTCGTAAAAAATTAGAAGAAAAAAAGTCAGCAATCCTTTTTAATTTTTTTTTCAAAACGCCAGCCAATTCTCGTTATCAGAAATCATCTTTAGTTCCGGAACGCGTTCCTGTCCAAAAATTAAGTACCGGAACGACTTTCCGGAGCGTTCCGGCTCGACAACACCACTGGTCGTAATGAAGATCGTTATAGAAATTAAATAATTTTAGAAAATAATTTTTTTCACGCATTTATTACAACTAAATTATTAATAATAGGCTAATGACTACAAACCAAACAATTAAGTCAATATGTTTGATGTAATATAACAGGTCAGAATCTATAGCAGCAATTGAATTTACGGCAGTTACTCTAGTAGACTAGCTTATTATCCTAATGGAGCCCCCATCATGTGTACAAATTGGAGACAACAGTTAATAAATAACAATAAAACAATTTTTTTTTTGTCTATCTTAATCGTCGCACAATTTTTCCACTTGAATATTGGTACTGAGCATTCTAGTGGAAAAAAGAGAATAGAATTTCATCAAAATTGGCCACAATTTTATATAGTACATATAAATTTTATTTTGTTTTATTATGTTTATTTTATTGCAAAGAAATTTTTTATTTGCCTTTTAAAAGAATCAAACTTTTTTCAATAGTTGTTGAGCAAAATAAATATTGAAGAAAAATTTAATTTTTTTTATTAATTTATATTTGAAATTATTTGCAGATATTCAAAAAAATTAAAATTTAATTTTAAATTATTTAAAAATATTTCTACTTAAAATTTCGGAAGAATTATGTAATAACAACCGCAACGTATAAGACACCTTTAAAAGGCACTAAAGGCGTTATTCATACTTGACAATATTCAAATAAAATACGATATTTGAGTGGCTTCAATAGAATTTATAATTTTATGAAATTTAAATTTTATTCTCAGAATACCTATTAAAAACAGATTTAAAACAATTTGTTTACAATTTTATAGCCAACGACAAAAAAACAAGCAGATTGTTAGACAATGTCTTTCCAGGTCATAAATTATGGAATTTGCGTGTATTACTTGAGGATACTGAAATAAATACTGAAATGTTGTGAAAGATAAAAATAATAAAAAAAATAAATAAAATTCAACAGACATTAAATATTATTATAGGCAGAGAGAGCATTTACTTGAACAATGAATTCAAACAGTTTAATGCAAATTGTAATGGAGTGAATAAATGTAAAATAAAAGTAAAATAATTAAAAGTAATAACACAATACATACATACATACATAGGTATTGCCCACAAAGTACATTCATTCAATTCAACTAATAAAGGCCGGTAAAAAATTCAAATTAGAAAAATCAAATCAACTTTCTGTCAGTAAGACACAGAATAAAATTCAAACCATTCCGTACCATTTCCATTGAGTGGTATTTCATTACAAAAACAATATCAAATAAAACTCGATATAAAGGGTAAATTATTTGAATTGAATTTATTAATGTTAATAGAAATTGATAGAAAACAAAAGGTAAGAGGTAGGACTCACCAACAATTGCAAATAAAGAAACTGCAATTAATTTGTATTCAATGAAATTCACGTTAAAAGTTTCCATTGGCACGATTCGATTCGTTTCGATTCGATTTGAATGAGCATAACGTACTTTGATGCACAATTGCATTCATTCACGTTCATTTATTTTTCAATAGAAAATGAAATTGAAAACGTTCATTTATTTTCACTTTGCTTTGCTACTCATTTTACTTTTCCTCAATAATCACTATTATTGGCAATGCAAACATTCCGATACCATTGTTTTATGTTTGTTTTTTCCCCCTCTTTTTGACTTTACAAACATCATTACGTAACTATTTAAATTAAATTGAATTTAATTTTTATTTTTTATGTTTTTGTTTTTGCATTCATTTATTGAAATTTATTACTTTTTAATTTTTGAACGTTTCTACAGAAAAAAAAACTTATAAATTGAAATGAATACTGAAATTAGCTTTTAATTATTAATCCTATTGTACATGAATTGAATTTCAAATCAAACGTGTATTCTGTGGTTACAGGAAACAATTTTTTTTAGTTACGATCATATTTTCCACATAATAAGTTTAAAAACGGAATTGCATACGTTTTAAAGAAAAATAAAATATTTTCAACAACACTTTGTCTTGAGATTTTCTTGTACCTGCATATGACTAAAAATCCAGTCATGTACACACCATAGATCAGCAATGAGTATACAAAAAGATGAGTAGAACCGAATCTTACTCATAATTTCTGATACTTATACGCATTCATACTTATTTTAATATCATACTCATACTACTCATATTCAAAGTTTGAAGTACTCATAGTACTCATACTTAACAATACGTATGATGTTGATTTCGATTCTTTGTAACTCAACATATACAAGAATCACAAAATAAGTATGATTCGAGTACGAACACTAAAAGGTTGTGCGTTTGCTTTGCTTGCTGTCTTTGTATCTTTCTTTTTTTGTAAATGCAACAACACTAAGACAGTAAATTTTGATGAATGATTCGAATCACTCGAATCATTTATGAGTATTATGCGCATTTTTCTAAATTTATGAATCTGAATGAGTAGGCGTATGAATCAAACATATTTCGAATGGTATGCATACTTATTGCAACCTGTACTTGTAAATCACAACGTTGCTGAGTACGAATGTATGAATTTCAATACTGTTGACTAACTCATATTCAAAATTTCATGAGTACTTATGAGTAGCGATAACGCGATTCTTTGCTGATCTCTGGTATACACTCAAGCCGAACACTTTTTATTTGCTAAAATAATGGACAGATTTACAATGAAATCTTTCGACACTATTCTTCATTTCACTATAATTCGAATGTCTTATTGGCATTATTCTTCCCAAAACAGAAAAAGAGAAGTGATTTAGAAATAAATTCAATTTAAAAATTCAAAGAGAGATAAAGAGACATTTATCATCGGCGTTGCCGTGTTGGTTATTTAACGGGTGATTTTTTAGGTATTATCTTTTTGGCAACACTGGTTTAAACAGCTCACGCACGTTTCGTGTTTTGTTTCACTGTCAAACGTCTTCAGTTTGGTCTATAATTTAACCATGAATCGTCTTACAAACGAACAGCGCTTGCAAATCATTGAATTTTATTATCAAAATACGTGCTCCGTTAAGAACGTTCATCGCGCTCTTCTTCCATTTTATGGTCAGTTTAATCGACCCACTGAAGCGGCTATTCGGGGTATTGTGACTAAATTTCGCACCAAATTTACATTGTTGGACATTAAACCACCAACACGCTAACATAGAGTGTGAACTGAAGAAAATATCGCAGCTGTATCGGCCAGTGTTAATGATGACCATCAATTATCGATTCGTCGCCGTTCGCAGCAATTGGGCCTGTGTTACTCAACAACGTGGAAAATTTTGCGGAAGGATTTAGGTGTGAAGCCTTTCAAAATACAGCTGGTGCAAGAATTGAAGCCGAACGACCTACCGCAACGCAGAATTTTTGGTGAATGGGCACTTGGAAAGTTGGCCGAAGATCCACTTCTTTATCGAAAAATTGTGTTCAGCGGCGAAGCTCATTTTTGGCTCAATGGATACGTAAATAAGCAGAATTGTCGATTTTGGAGTGAAGATCAGCCAGAAGCATTGCAAAAGCTTTATGGTTTATGGGCTGGTGGCATCATTGGACCGTACTTCTTCAAAGATGCAGCGAATCGTAACGTAACTGTGAATGGTTAGCGCTACCGTGAGATGATATTCAACTTTTTTTGGCCCAAAATGCAAGAGCTTGACTTGCATGACATGTGGTTTCAACAAGACGGTGCCACATGCCACACAGCACGCGTAACAATGGACTTATTGAGAGACGAGTTCGGTTAACATTTTATTTCACGTTCGGGACCGGTCAATTAGCCGCCTAAATCGTGCGACTTAATGCCTTTAGACTATTTTTTGTGGGGCTATGTTAAAGCTCATGTCTATACAGATAATCCCGCGTCAATTGACGCATTGGAAGACAACATTGAAGCAATTATTCGTGAGATACCGGCCGAAATGTTGGAAAGAGTATGCCAAAATTGGACAAAGCGGATGGACCATTTCAGGCGCAGTCGCGGTCAACATTTGCATGAAATAATCTTCAAACATTAAATTATATGGATCGTACTATCGATTCAAATAAAGATTTCATGCATTTTTCTGAATTTTATGTGTTTTTTTGAAAAAATTTCCTATAGCTCTTAAAAAATCACCCATTATAACCAAATTTGATAAATTTTTTCCATAATGTGTAGATGTATACACTTTTAAGTTTTGCTTGTTTTTTTTGACAATCCAACACACATTTTTTTTTTTTATAAATTTATATGATGGGATTCGAAATTGTATGCATTTGTATACTATTTTTCATAGTATGGCCATATTTATGGCGCTTTTTAAATTTTTTGAATGTTACGTTAATCGCTTAGATTCCTCTTCAAGAGTTATTTTTGTATATTTACAGTTATAAGGTGAATTTATTTATTTTTGTTTTATTTTTATTTTAGAACACATGTTATTTACTTTGTTCAACTTTGAATTTGAAATAAAACACAATCTAATTGAATCCAATTTCCGCTGTCCTAAAGAAGTAGAAAAGTTGCTGAAAAAGAAACACTAAGGAAACGAAAAGGAAAAGATATGTCAATGAAGAAGACATAAAATAGGGGCCACTCGCCAAAAACCCAAAAGATAGCGGATCAGCTATGCAAAGATGAATGAGTCGCTGAGCCGGTCAATCTCATTATAAACATTGGGCCAAATGTCATCTTCCGGCTCACATTATTATCTGATCAGTTCTCCCTGAGCTTCTGCATCTTATAAACAATAAGTCGCACTCAGAATGTGAATACAATTTAGTGAGAGAATTCGTCATCTCGTTCCCGGGTATACCATATGTCCCCTATGTCATTTTTATGACCCTATGGAATTGATTTGTCATCACTTATTTCATATTTTTAATAAAATTTTGCAATTAAGAATGGCTAAACTTGAAGAAATAAGAAAAAAATAATATTTTCCAAGTTTACCCCATCAAAACTCATAACTTATAAGTTTGAACAAAATGTTTATGTATACCGTTTTAAAGGTTAATCTCTCCCCTTTCTAAAAAAAACTTTTTATTTTAAAATAGTTTCAAACATATTTGGGTAATCAATAATTTTGTGTGAAAAGGAAAAAAAAACAGGTTTGCAGAGTTCGAGAAAAATAAAAAAAGTATTTTTGAGTTTTACTCAACGAACTGAACAACTTAGGCTAGATAGTTACTCGGGTGTATATATTTTTTTTTGTATTTTGTCGCATAATAATTATTATGAGTAAACTGAACCATTCAGTTTTTCGTTTTTGTTTTATTACAATTGATTTTCAAAGATACTCTAAACTAATTGCAATATATTTTATGTTTTAAATGTATTTGATAAACATTTTTTCTTTCACATTTCTTCAAAAATGCAATCAAAAATTTTCATTATTTGATAAGTTAGAAAATTGAAACCCTAATAACAGATTTAATCTAAGCTTATATCAGCACATTTTATTTATATTTCCATTCATACGAGTAGTAACAGAGAATATAAAAATTTTTTATTTTTTTTTTATTTCTCCAAAATCGATAACAGGAGATACAGTACATCAGCATTTATTTGATAGTCAACAAGAAAATCGGGGGAATTCTTGTAAATTTATTGGTTCTTAAAGTTAAATGTTGCGTATGCGTACCATATTAAATGAATGGCTTCGTACTTCAAATTCTTGGCAAATATTAAAGAGTATAAGAGTAGCTTAAACCTCTTAAGAAATTTACTTGTAAATTTGCTGAATGTGGGAAAAAAAAGAAGATGATGAAGGGAAAAAAGGCAGGAAAATATGAAAGCAAATTATGGACAGTACGCGTATGAATTTTCGATATGACACGAAACGTGTTAAGTTCCTCCACCCAAGTAAATACAAGTACATGTTGTTTCTTACTTCACTATACCAGTAGTGTCATCTACGAGTATATATGGTACTTTTTTTATTCGATACAGTTTTTTGTTCACTAAAAATATGACAGAGAATAAATTGAGAAAAAATTCAAAAGTATTAGAAGCAAAGGCGAAGCACAAAAACAAATGAAAAAAACCAAAGTTTACCAGCGAAAATCTATGAAACTTTTAAGACTTTAGGCTTGCTTTTTAGAAGCGCAATACAGCCAGCACATGAGAATTTCTTCCCGCTTTCGAGTATTTTCTTAACGACTATGAACACGTGTACTTTTCTACATAAAAAAAGGAAAAGAGAAAATTTTTTGTAAACAGGGCTAAAATACGCACACAAATACACAACCTCATCAACTTTTTCTATAAAATGTTATATTTTTGTATGGCTGGAGGGACATAATAGGGGTTGAAGGACGCAGAGAAGGTTTCATAATTTTTCGCTTTAACTGAAGATGTTCTTTGTGAATATCATATTCGAGTAATTTTTTTTTTTTTTTTTTTTTTTTTGATACAAAGAGGAGCAAACTTTATTTTTATTTCCGCTGCAAATAGCATTTTGTATTTAATTAGTTTTAAAAGTATTTTTTATTCGTATATTTTCTTTTCTTTTTTAATATGAAGAGAGCATTTTATATGCGTATTTAAGTCCTTTGAAGTATTATTAAGGAACATTTTAGTACTTTTTTTTTTATTCAAAAATTATCAGAGTTTATATTCATGGAAATAAAGAAAAATTACACATTATTACATTTAAATTATAGGTACTCATTGTAAAGATAATAATGAAGAAGCTGCTGAATTAAATGAAAAATTAAAATTTCTAATAAGAATTTTCACCTGCACCTAAAATAAAATGTTACCTGCACCTGTCAAAAACTTACTTAATAATGGTCCATTTCTCTGGTGTAATATTTTTATATGAATTCTCATTTGATTTTAGACGTAAGCATACAACGTTTAGATGAAAATTTTTTCAGCGGCTTAAAGATAACATTCGAGATCCTACGGTGAATTACGAGCACCGTACACTTGTGTGGAATTGTAATTACAAAATGTTCGTGTGATCATTACACTTAAAAGAGTTTTTCTAGTTAAAATGGTGAACTTTTTTATTTTTGTTCTCCAATAAAATATACATTTGAATATATTATTCTGTTTTCAGAAGTCACTTGAGTTCAGAAGGTGCCTCGTAATACAGATTCTGTCTTGCATAAAACAATCTACAGTAAAGAACGCCCCATATTCATCACATCCAAATACATATGATTGCGTTGAGGCATATAAAGGGAGAGCCATTTAAAAATTTAAATTTACAAAAGCAGTAAACCAAAAACGGTTTGAAATTTTGCCAAATTTATTGTGAAATACAATTGCTTCAGTTAGAAATTGAATATTATTTCACTCATATAGCTGCCGCGGTTGGCCTCATAGTACTTCATACGATCGGACCAATTTTCGTGTACTTTTTCGAGTCGTATCTCGGCAAAGGCATCACGAATGTTGACCTTCAAATGCTCAATTGTCTTTGGTTTGTCGACAAAACACTTTTCTTTAACGGCGCTCCACAGAAAATAGTCCAACGGTCTCAATTGACATCATCATTTCGGCTAATTGAACTGCCATCAAACGTTTGACACAATAAATCGCTTGTGGCATACTTTTGAAACCATAAGGTATAAACACATAGACGACAGACAACAGTTCAGCAGTTCGACAGAAAATTCTGCCAACTGTTTTTCCTGTCGTATGCCGACTGCTAAATTTTTTTAAAACAGAGCAGAAAAAACGACTGACACAAATTAAAACAATTGAATTCAAAAATATTTTTCAGTGTTGTCACTATCAGGTTTTTTGTACGCAAAAATAAACTCACTTGTGAAAAACCGCACACACGAAACATCCGTCCTAATTTTCAAGGAAATACGGGCCTCTCCACTACCGCACCACACAGTCGCTCGCATGTGGGTGCATTGACTTCTGTAAGATCACGTGTGGGTTTTCTGAGTCCCAAATACTACCATTTTGCGACATCAGCGTGTAGTTTCTCGTTGCTCAAGCGTTGCTAAATGGATTCATTACGTTCAATGAAGATAATGTACTCAATATTGCGGCAGAATAGAATGACATAAGTATTGCCAGATTCGAAACTAGAGTTAAAACGTTGTTAAAGCTCAAAGTGTATAATAAATATTTATTTATAACGCAATGGCTTCATAATTGGACATTACAACCTTTCAGTCAGGCTTACGACCTAGTTTCTCACACCACTCATGTTGTGTGTGTTAATTTTATACATGAGTGGCGGGACCTACAGTTTAAAGTCGACTCCGAACTACAGATTTTTTGAGAAACTTTTCATGGCAATTTTATTTACTCTCAGAGTTTTTGTCAGAAATCTGCTGAGAGGAAGTCGTCGAAGAAATACTTTTTATATTTTTTATGTCTGGCCTGGGGCTTGAACCCTGGCTTTAAGTCTACTAAGCCAATACACTACCCACTAGACTACGGCGACTTTATTAATTAATTAATTACAATATAATTACAAATTATATACAATTATTACGAACTAAGTTTCTTGGACTTTATGCTTGGTGTAGTGTAACAGACAAAAGCCTCTGGTGGTAATCGAACTGACGACCCTCACGTTAATAGTCTACCCACTACCGACTCGACTACCCAATATTGGTAATATTGTTTTAAATTCAACTTTGAATAAAAACAGTTACAGCATTGCAGTCTTAAATTACAATGTTATTTATCGATAACAGTAAATAATAGGTAAGTAGGTTTTTTTTTTGGTTTTTTGTGGAACAAACAAATATTCTCCTGCATATGACAGTCTCAATATAAATTACAAATGCTAGGAATCCATATTTATTTTATAAACGTAGGTATATCTACTTCTATATCTACATATGTAAGAGTATGTTAAATATTCATAGAAAATATGTGTTTCAATGACCTACACACGATGACTGTATCGTAGAAGGTTGTTTTCAAAAAAGCATACAAAAAAAGGGGGAAAAAAAACTTTAAAAATAAAAACTTTGAATTGCTTTTGGTTTCTGATGCTGTTCTGATGTGATGTCTATGGCAGAATTTCATTTTTTATTCTTCTCTGCCATACGGATGTATTTAAATTTCTTTATACATATGTATGTATACTGCATACATATTTAAGTACGTGCATATGTACATACATACATGCATATGTCTTACGTAAATATTTGTAAATATTTCTTGTTTGTTTTGTATTGTATGTATTACGGAAACGCTTAAGTTTTCTAAAGCAAAGTCTGTTCTCCTCTGTACAGTCTAATGGACTATACTGACTGATTATCAGGCAGACATTCAGTCGCTTGAATAGCATTTTAGGCTGAGTTCTGGCATCAATGAACTCTTCAAGATTTTTAAAATGTAATCTGTGTTACGAGAGCGTTTACACAAACTAAACTAAGGTACTAAGAAACGGTTAATAAATGTTGACATCTCACAACTTTCAATTGGTTGTCACCCCTTGTTGTTTGTTGTTGAATTATGATATGGCAAGACTGTTGAATTCGTTGAGCAGGAAATATTGCATTTTTTCATTTCTTTTTCTTCTTCTTTTTTCTCAGTAAAACAAAAACCATTTCTAGTTTTTTATTTTCTTTATTTGGCTTTGTGCCGAATGTTGACATGTGAATGCAAATGGTACAATATCTTGGAATAGAATTACATTACAATCTGCTGTAATTTTTATTAAAAATGTTTTTCTCTTGAAAATGGTATTTTTTAACCGAAGATAGTGGGTAGCTTTGAAAGATGATTTAAACAATAGAGGATCTTAGTTTCATTTTCTACTACATCCTCTTACAATAGCGTTTTGATAGCAGAAAGTTTGACGTGTAAGAAATTTAAATCGAAAGCTAACAAGTACGAGAGATGATGCTATGTCCACATAGGGAGGGAATTTTGGTCTGAGAAATTGGAGGTCCCCAATGGGATTCTTGAAGTTTACAATTATGTCTCATAGATGTGTGACAGGCGGTCCTAATATTAAACTTTCTTATAGGCTGCCTGATCACTGCAGTGCTTTACTTTTTCAAATAGCGCAATGCTTATTGAGAAGCGGGATTTTCCCTGAAAGGTAATTTAAACGTCCATCCTTATCCATGAATGCCGAGAATTTCTAGAGGAAATTTCTGATCACTTAAAGGTAGCTCCTATATGGGTTCCGGAACACAGGTATATCGTTGGAAATTGCATTGCTTACGAACTGACCAGGGCCAGTACGAAGCTAACAATCTCCGACATGTTATATGGCACAGTTGTTCTTCGGATACTTTGGATATTATCCACTCGTTTTATAGGGAGTCTCAATCTCGTTGGCAGTAGGAAGGTATGAGCTATATTGCCAGACACTGCTGGGCACGTATGGACAAGAAGAAAACTGACTCACTTCTGTCTTTGAACAGTATAGCCATTCATCGCACAATAGCGATCCCTACGAGACATTGTGCTTTTGATAGGAATGCCGAAAGACTCGGCATTTTAATTAATGAATTCTGCAGGAGCTGAAGGTCTGAGGTTGTGAAAAAGACCGTGTCTCAATTTATGTGTCAGTGCCCTGCTTTTGTCATGAAGATGCAGAAGTATCTGACTTTCATTTTTTGGTATCGTTGGTCAAGCTCTCTAATAAAAAAAGTTCCTGCAATAGCAAGATTTATTTTGGACTCGGGACGGTTTTCTCTCGGTTTTTCTCTCCTACCTTCGAAGGGGTTCGCCACCTAACCTAACCTACTCTGTTGCACTTATCGTAAGAAATATTGAAATTATCGGAGAACTTTGACGAATTGTCAGGAAAATATATACATAATATACGTAGTTCAGCTGCTTCTTCAATATTCATTTGACAGCTGGTAAACAAAACTGCTGATTGTTTCAACAACATTGTTTTTATTATGTTTTTTTTTTTTTTGTTTTGTTATTGCTTGTCGTTGTTGACATTTGAGTTGTCAAACATCGACAGAAAGTGTTCGGATAATTTCAATATGCGTACTGGACATACATATGACAGTGCTGCATTTTAAGTTTTACTCAATATTATAACAATTATCGTATTTATTGCGCAATAATTAATTGAAACTTTATATGAATAATGGCGGTTATTGCGATCTACTCAATAAAGGTACATATCTGAACACCGTATTACTTACCAATATAGTTTTTTACTTACGTACGATTCCAATTTAATACCTGCTTGGGATAACACTAAATCACTTTTGTTGTATACAATCCTTCTACGAAATCAAGGTCTCAATAAAAAGAATCGTCACAGAATTTTTAGGCTGTATTTATAAAAATATAGATAATTTACAACGTCATCTACACGCTATCTAAATATTTAAGCACATTAAGCCCACATCCTACGTTGAGCCCAGAATCCTTTCTTCAAAGCCATATGAATTGGTCACCATTAATATTGCCAAGATTTTGAAATACTTTTTTAACCAATTTTTTATGAAAATACAAAACAAAAATTACCAAAAACTGACTAAGATTTAAAAATTAATAAACACTTGAATAAATCTGATTTCATTTTTGTCTCTTTATCTCCTTTAATTGCTAATATTATATAAATATACTTACATATGTATAAATCTATTATGCAACGATCTATGATTTTTCTGTATATCATTTTAAAATAAATTTCAAAAATTATTTTTTCCTCACCAATACCTACTTTGTTCACCTTATAATAATCTCTCTGATTTAATAATATGAGTCAATAATATTCTAAACCCTGAAGCGCTATAGATCAGTGCTTTTTAATGTAGCGTAAATTGTTTAAGATGTATGGTCTCCTCAATATTCAGGAAATTTTACTGCTTGAAAGGTAGAATCAGAAATCTAATTAAAATTAATTTTTCTGGTTACGTTGTTAGCAAAGAAATAATTTGTAAGAATCTTAGGATATTCAAAATATTATTTCACTTTCAGAGCACATCTCTAATGTCTCTAATACGGCTGTTGAAAAGTTTGGATTGTTACGCTTCACTTATTGTAGCTATTGATGATCTCATAGAAATCATATTTAATAGCTATTGTTTTACTTTTGCTTACTTTCCTAGCTCATGCTATTTTATTTTCGTTGTAAAATATTTCGTACATCAAAGCAAACAATTCAAAGATCATATTTAAAAGTTAAGTAAGAAAAGATTCTGTATAAATCTGAATTTCTGAATTGAATTTACTGTCATCGCTTATGAACTTATCAAATCACCCACTTAATAATGCAGATGTTGGCTGAATTGCGCTAGAATGGTCTACCACCACTAGTATCTATTTCAGATATTTTTTTATTATTTATTGTTTTGTTTTTATTTTTATTTTGTTGAATTGTATTTAGTTTTCATTAGAAATAAAATCCAATGCATTTGTAACATTTTTCTACCACCCATGACTTTGTTCTCAATGCCGCTTCAACTTGGTTCTGCCAAAGCCGTACAACAGCAGTGACATTTAAAAGAAAATGTCATATGAATCATAGGTTTTGAAATGAATATAAAATCAGAACATGTCGACTGGTGACAACATGCAGTTTATATTGATGCTATACTACGATGACAATAAAATGTGAGTGAATATGAGCGCTTTGAATCGGATCTAAATCTAGGTCCATGTCATTGCCATTTGAATGGAAATTCATGAGTAAGCCCACATGTATAGTTTCATATTTACATTATATATAGTACATATGTATGTATATATGTACATATGGTATATAAGTGCACTCAATATACGCATCGTTTACATTTAAATATAAAATATTCAAGGATAAAATATATTGATTTTTATTTTTTTATTTTTTTTTGTATTTCTCTATTTATTCACGAGTATATAAATTTAATGTTAACATATGAGCAGTGATTTAATGTTCTTGAATTTACTTATTTAGAATTTAGTGAACCCAATCAACTTAGTAATAAATGATTGCACAAGGATCATCTAATCAATATACATACATACGTATATAATGTGATGTGAAAGTAATATTGAACACGCCAATTAACCGTAATGAACTTAATTCGAATTTAAACTCTTCAAGTTAAGAATGTTGTCTTTTTCAAAATTCCAAAGTTCTTTCATGTGAGCATTGCAGCATTATACTATGTTCAGATATGCACTTTTATTGAGTAAATATTCGGTTTATTGGGTACAATATTTTAAGTGTTTAGACATAATAATATACGCAGTTCAGCTGCTTATTCAATATTCATTTGACAGCTGGTAAACAAAACAGCTGGTTGTTTCAACATTGTTTTTATTTTGATTTTTTTTTTGTTTTGTTTGTCGTTGTTAACATTGGAGTTGTCAAATATCAACAGAAAGTGTTCGGATAATTGTAATATGCTCACTAAACACACTTATGACAGTGTTACTTTTTAAGTTTTACTGAATATTATAACAATTGACGTATTTATTGCGCAATAATTAATTGAAACGTTATATGAAATATTGAGCTCATAATGGCGTTTATTGCGATTTACGCACTAAAGGTGCATATCTGAACACCGTATTAGACATGTTATACTATATCATTAGCTTAGAAATTATTGAACTAAAATATGGACTTTTCAGAATTAATGTCAGTTTGTTTAACTTTGCAAAAGCAACATCACAAAAAAATGTTTCGTAAACGTATTCATGTTTTTTCCTAAAAAGAAATATCCTGACAACACTTTTTAATTTTGTACTCTTCAGGGAGCCTTTTGGAATGAAAATCAGCCAGCGCTATAACTTTTTTGTTCGCATTTAAACGGAGTTCATTTTAAATAAAATTGTACTTTTACAAATAAAATCTCTTTCATTTAAGCGGTTTTGCAGTTAATAGAATATCCTCTTAAACGAATAGAATATCCTTCCTATAAATTAATCAAAATTAATAGAAAATAACATTGACTTGCAGATATGAGATTTTTGCAATAAAACGGCGTGCTTTCATCCGAATTCCACTGTAAATATATGTACAACACAAATTGCTCTCTAAGCTCCTGTCATGTTTATAGACTTTGAACCGATGTGCCAATGCGCTACAGTCATTGGTTTCATTCAATTAAATTTTAAAATTTCGATTTTTTTTTGTTAATTTTAAAATGATACCAAGAACTTATAACCATTATATATACAACGGGTGATTTGCTAAATATTGGAATTTTAAAAATGAAAACTCCTTAGGAAATTGAATGAAAAAAATTAATGATGAAAAATGTAGCCCGCAGCTTCATACGTCGCAGATCGTCCATCTATAAACTCTAGAATTGGCATAGTTTTTTTAGACTTTACGCCGGTATCTCACTAACGGCAGCTATAATGTTATCATCCAGGCTTGGATTTCTGACCGGCTTGCCTCAACACACGAAAGACTGCACAAAAAATTGCATGATCTTAGCGGACAATACACATACATACATAATTGGTCATTACAACCCTTTAGTCAGGATTACGACTTTGCTTCTCAAACCACTGATGTTGTGTGTGTTAATTTTATATGTGAATGGCGGGACCTACAGTTTAAAGTCGATTCCGAACGATGGATTTTTTGGAGAAACTTTTCATGGCAATTATATTTACTCTCAGCGTTTTTGTCAGAAATCTGCTGAGAGAAAGTCGCCGAAGAAATGCTTTTTCGTTTTGATGTCCGACCTGGGGTTTGAACCGACACTCACGTCTAATACGCCAACACACTACCTACTAGACTACGGCGACTTCCTTTTCCTTTGACTTTACGTTTTCAGTTGTTCTTGAAAAAGTTCAGTGCAATGATCCGGGCGATTTCAAACCCGTAAGGTATTTGAGAGGATTGGCTCAGCCTCTGGCTACAAATTCAGCAATTCGGTATGCTTTGAAACAAAAATTTTATAAATAACTTAAATGACTATACTTATTAGTCTATTCGTGCTGAAATGGCATTCTCACATGCAGCGTTGCCATTTGTCAAGCTTAGCCTTTTTTCCAAGTTTTTTCTTTTTTCCAATTTTTTTCTCACAAAAAAAGTTTTCTCAATAAATTTTAATTTTAAATTTTTTCAATAAATTCTATAATAATGGCAGGAACTATTTCCTCCCGTAGAAGTTAGCAAAGAAACTCCAACAGGGGAAGTAACAAGGGCACTGGACTCCGGTATTTTCTTTAAAATTCTTGTACTTTCATGGAAAACATGTTTTTTTTTTAACTAGTATTTTTTTCCAGAAATAGAGGTTTAAAAAATAACTGGCAACGATGAATTTGTTTTGGTATTGAAAAAACTTACACTGAAACTGCAAGAAAATTATGTTTATAGTTAGCTGTTTCCTACATCCGTGCCTCCATTGCCTCTATGAAGACGAAACGCCAAACCAAACCAAAAATAGTTTTGGTACTCACATGCTCGGAATTTAGTTTAAAAACTCAAAACTTATCAACAAAAACATGGCTTTATTCAGTTCTTTCAAAATAAAATGATTCGCAGCAGCTTAAAAATTGTGTGGTATATTAAGAATGCAGAATTGGAACGTGCTCAAGGCATAAATAATGCAATGCATCAAATCGGTAACATTGACACCACTTAGTATGACCGACTGAGTGCCCGTATAAATCCCGAAGCATATTCTCTTGCTCATTCAACAGGTATAAAGCATCTACTGAGGAGAAGGAAGCCCTCTGACCTTGTTTGGCATAATTCTGACTTTGTTACATAAGTTAAATGTATTCTATTGTAAATGTATTCTAAAATTAAAGTTTTTTTTGTTAGTTGAAGTAAATAAATATATAAAAAAATAAAAAAAAAATTAGTAAGTGAACAACTTGTTTGGTTGTATTTTAACACATCCCCAATGAAGTTATCGATTATAAAGTGAAGTTTTAATGCAAATTTTCATGTAATCATCCAGAATACCAATTTTCTAGTCTTTATCGGTGCATGAAACTATAAAAAAACAATGCAAAACAATCAAATGAAATGTAATAACGTATGATTAATATATGTATATACACATTCTAGTGAATTTCAAATAAATCAAATCAAATAAATTCCACCTATAACCCGGATTTTTCTGCAAAGGCAGGCAAGTTAATGCTCATAGCACCAACTGTCTGTCAGCTATCCCATCTCCCTTAGCCGACTTACAATTTCATAACATCACGGATCCATTGCCAAGTTTAAAGATGATATGACAGATTTTGCTTGCAAAATTTTTCTTGGATATCGGCAACACAATTGTTTTCGATTTCACCAGTTGACTGACGTACAAAAAGCTTATTATTGATCAAATTCCAAACAGAAGTATGTCGTGTCGACTTCAAACTATGTCCGTTATGGTATGGTGTGCATGTTGGCTAAGATAATTGACAAACGATGGCTTCTCAATCCTATTTAACTTTTCGAACACTAACTTACTTGCCATTGCCGAAACTTCCGAATTACAGGCGGCGAATACCATTGTCGAACATGTTATTCACTCTAAGCGTAACGATAAACTTACAAACCAAATTGCTTTATGACAGCCGCTAGAAAGGTATTGATCAGCGGCGCTAGTCAGCAGATCTTAACATCATCAGACTCCTCTAGAATGTTATTAAAAGAGGTATTATCTCTACTCCTGGAAATTTGGAAATATTTTTAAGTCTTGTGTGAGCAACCAAAAACTGTAAAAATTGAGTGGGCAGTATGTACATTATATACGTACATAGTATACATATACATACATATGTATATAAATACCTATTTTAAAGAGATTCACATTAATTATTGAAATCTCGCAGAACTACAATTTATTTCAAAATACGACCTTGTTCCACAAAATATATTCATTTTCTATTTGGGTTTTTAATACAGATTTTCAATGCTACAAATAGAAATGGATTTCTGCAAACGATTTGTGGCTGTTACTTAAAAAAGAAAAATAAGGGAAAATAACAAAAAGTACCAAAGATTTTAGATTTTAGTTACAATCTAAATCAAGGCTATTTAATAGTATGGTCCGTATTATATTTGCAATTACAGCCGTTTATTTTACTGTACTATATAATACTCGTATAACAACAGAGGCAACAACATATCACACAAAATTTAATGAAACCAAAATGAAAAGTGTTATGCAGGATTTTCTTTTCCTTTAAATTGAACGCTCGTAAGATATGATATAAATTTAAGCCAATAAAATTGGTTTGGAATACATGTTTTATTCTCAATTGATTTGATAGAAATTTTAATATTTTTTCCTCAATTTTATTTTACGAATTTAACATCATAATATTTGTAAATATTTTTTCGAAAGAATGGAAAAAATCGAATGAATAATAAAGAAAAAAAAAATACAATAAAATTAAATTATGGAAGGGGGAATAAAATAAACTGTTAGCAGTTTGGGCAACTCAATTTTCCGCCAATATTCTTTATATTGCTGTTGTTGCTTCATCAAACAACTGATGCTACTGATTTTTGTTATTCTAATGCTTTTTCTGCCTCTATCCCTTCTACTGTATTGATTTTTTTCTTTCTATATTCACATTTCGTTTAATGACTTCAAATTGATTTCGTAAATGTCGTTAATACTCATACTTCATGGCATGATAATAATGCCATGACGATGATGTAGTATACGAAGAAAGTTTGAAATGTAGACAGTTGTAGAGAGAATGTTAAAGAGTGCAAGACATGTACAATTCAACAGCCTGCTATAATAGCTTGCAAAGAAATAAATACAACACACATCCTAACACGACTTGGAACATTTGCTGTTAGGACTGTAACAGAAGGTGGTAGGCAGTCTATCAGCTATCCAGTCAGCCTTTGCAATCGAAACGAAACGAAAATTGCTTGAACGTGCTTATTTTCAAACATTATCCGTTTATGCTTTCATATGATTTTGCTTTTTGCAGTAAAAGCATGATTAAATGTGTTTACATATATTTTTATTTTTTTATATATTTCCGTTCGTGCTTATAAAATTAGGTACAGTGTGTTGAAATTAAATTTTTCAATGACAGGAATTGTTCATACATTACAGATCAGTAACGAAAAAGTACTCATTCATTATGATGACCGGATTATAAAGAGACTTACAGATTACCGCTTTTTAAATTTTATGGAAATATTCTTCGCAGTAATATGGAATCCCTGTAACTTGATCACTTATTGCTTAATAGCTCCATGTTTGTAATGCGCAGTTTAATCCTCTTACGACCATTATTACAACTTGCCGTTAACTAAAGGGATGATTTTAAATTGATAAATTGTTTGCCATTATTATGAGTACCCAATAAGATAGAAGTGATCATTAAGCTAAAGCGAAGATCATCCTACTGGTAACTTTTAAAGTCAAGTTTATGTTTGAACTTGACATGCTATATATTATTTTCAATATGGCAACTTCAAATATAAAGAAAGTGAGCAAATACAGTAGGACCTTGATTATCCGTGATGGTCGGGACCGGAAGCATTCCGGATAATCGATTTTCCCGGTTAATTGAGTACCAATTTTGGCTAGTTTTTTCATAGATATTGTTATTAGTTAATAAATGAATATGTACATGTTTATATATGTATTAAATAATTCAACGATTTTATATACATACATGTTACAAAAATATAAAAAAACCGAACTTCTCAAATGTCTAAATTAAACTAAACAGGTTTACATGTATGCTTCTGACTCATCGTATACTAAAGAGGGAATTCCCCTTTTTCTCTTGTTTGTCCAAAATAATAGAAACAAATTTTGGCTTATAATCACGGATAATAGAGGTAATCACGGTTAAACGATGCAGAAAAATTTAATTCTATCCAAAATAAAATTAAGTCGATGCAAAAAATTTTCTTTTTCCATCCCGGATAATTGATGTTGCCGGATAATCGAATCACGGGTAATCAAGGTCCTACTGTACAACAAAAAAAGAAGTCCGTCGTTGCCACTGCGTTTAAATAAAATTTGTTTAATTTAGCAAATGTTATCGACATTGCTCCGGTGCTGCCATACTTTTGAAAAAGTTAACTTTATTTTATCTGTAGGTTGTAATAACGAAAATATGTTAAAGGTAACTTTACAGTTCCATTTAGCTAAAGGTACCTTTAAGTAAACCCAAGTTTAACGGCAAGTTGTAATAATGGCCCTTAGTATAATGACTAAAAAAAATTAAATTAAAATTCAACCAAATTGTGCCCAGAATATGGTAAATAAAATTTTCAGTGGACTCTATTTGCATTCGAATGGTCACTCAATTTTGGATCCTATATTATGGCCTGTTGTAACTGAAGTCTTCGTAGTCTATTGGCCACATCAGGTGATACATCTCCAACAAAACGAAATAAGAATAAATATTTCTTTGGTGATTTCCTGTCACCTGATTTCTGACATAAACTCTGAGAACAAATAAAATTGCCTTGAAAAGCTACTCACAAATCTGTCGTTCGGAATAGACTTTAAACTGTAGGTCCCGCCACTCATGTATAAAATTAACACACACAACATACGTGGTGTGAGCAGCTA
This sequence comes from Sarcophaga variegata, assembly GCA_932273835.1. Classification (NCBI taxonomy): domain Eukaryota; kingdom Metazoa; phylum Arthropoda; class Insecta; order Diptera; family Sarcophagidae; genus Sarcophaga; species Sarcophaga variegata. The sequence goes on from OW026359.1 coordinate 77,195,100, forward strand.
GGTCGTAATCCTGCTAGGTTGCACTGACCAATTATGTATGTATGTATGTTATAACTTTAATTCGTAAATTTTAATCACACTGTGCCACAATTCTTAAGTAAATTTTGTAAAATTAAATATTCATTATTATGATTTGTAATTTAATTCCCATTTCTTTAAAAGCCTGCTGCCCACCATTGAGTACAAAAAATCTTCAATTTTCACAATTCTCTTTAGGTTGGTTCAAACACATACCATATTGTACATACATACATACATACATATGCATATATTTACATTAATCTCTACTCATGTAATCACACCTCTACATTACAACTGTTTATCGAAATATCGAAATGAGCATAAATCTTAATAAGGTAAACACGACAAAGTGTAAGAGATGGGAGATGGGAGATGCGAATCAATCAATTATGGTTGTTATGAATATTGCATGTAATTTAAAACGCGTCTCCACTAACTCTTAATGAAATCTTAAATAAAATTTTTAGGTATCCATGGTTTAAGATTTTTTATTATTTTTTGTGAAATAATTAGATGCGTAATTAAATTGATTTGATTATAACAAATGACGGTCTAACAGTCAGACGGTGGATCTATCGTTTGCTTCGAACCCAAACTACTGTAGCTAAGAAAAATAGTCTTGAATACAGGGTCCTTGCAATTTATTCTCCTCCTTCTTTTATAATTTATTTCAACTTCTATTATATTAAGGTTTATCACGTAAACTTTCTTTATTTTTGTTATAATTTTTTGTTGACTCAAGTCGTTGTTTTATTGCCTGTGTGTTAAAACCGTTGCCTGATATTAAAAGCTTTACAGGGAAATTATAGTGTTTATTCAACAAATTTTTTAAATACTTTTTATTTCGCAATTTCGTTCATTTTATTATTGTTTTTCTTTTCTTCTTCTTTTTCTTCTTCTTCTTTCTCTATTTAAGTAAACTATTATATTCAGATTATATGATGCGAATTTTATTCTGTACTCTAAAGAATATTTTTAATTTAATCGGCTTCCCCTTGTGAAGAAAATATTTCATCGTTCGTTTTAAGTAATTCATTATGCGTTATGTTGTGGATAAATTTCACTGGAAAGTAATATTTTTTTTTCGCTCTTCTATGCAGATGTAAGTGTACTTTCGTTAGCACGGTTAAGCCTTACAGTCAAACTATATTTAGAGATATAAAGTCTGCTCAATCAACTATCTATGTACGTACATACATATGCATATGCTGTATAATGTATTCAATTAAATAATTATATTTATTTTAGTGAAATGGACATATCGATTGATAAATTAGTAACATTACAAAAAAAAACGTTGTTATTTTTTATTTTATCTCCCAAAGAGTAAGAGTGTAAAAGGCATAATTTCAATTTTTATTACTATTGATTATTATTAATTAAGAATAGAAATGTAAGAATACTTCATTAAAAGCCAAACGAATAAATCATTCTTAGGGTCATTATTACAACTTGCCGTTAAACTTGGGTTTAGTTAAAGGTAGCTTTAGCTAAAAGGAACTGGAAAGTTACCTTTAACTTATTTTCGTTATTACAACTTACAGATAAAATAAATTTAACTTTTTCAAAAATATGGCAGTGCCTGAGCAATGTCGATAAAACTGCTTAATTAAACAAGTTTTTTTTTTAAAACGCCGTGGCAACGAAGGGCCTCTTTTCTGTTGTTGTATTTGCTCACTTTGTTAATATTTGAAGTTGAAATTGAAAATAATATATAATATGAACTGAACTTTAAAAGTTAAAGGTGGGATGATCTTAACGCTCACTTCTAACTTTTTTATCTGTCAGTTGAAATCCACTCTTTAGTCAACGGCAAGTTGTAATAATGGCCCTTAAACTACTAATGCCTTGCTTTTAAAAATTTAAAAACTATTTTAATCATATACATACGTACATAATTGGTCACTACAACCGTTCAGTCAGGGTTAATTTTGATTTTATTTGCTCTTAGAGTTTTTGACAGAAATCTGCTGATCGTTTTGTGTACTCACGTCTAATAAGCCAACGCATTACATAATATACTATGGCGATTACACTTTTCAATCATATAGCCTGACAAAAATCGATGACATTATGATAGAAACTGAGTCGAAAGAAACATTAAAGTTTGTATTTAAAATTGAATTTTTGGCAGTTCGGTTGGAACTATGTATGTCGTCGCTGCATGAAAATTGAAAATCTAACTTTTTTTATACACCACTTAATATCATAAAAGCTGTAAATTAATATAAAATTTAACCCCAATGATGTGGCTTACAGGATAAAGTTCAACAAAAACGAGTAATCCTGACGCAAATCCAGAAAATACAAAAAAATGTGTATCATGGAAGCCTCTAACCACTGAGTGCCCCGAGGAACAGTTGACCTTAACCAATCACTAAACATGAACACCGAAAAGATAAAAATGTCATGCACAGATAGCGAGATAGAGTATGATAGTAACAATAATAGTGACAGTGATAGTGACAGACAATGACAGTAATAGAATTACAGAGATTATACTTTTAACACCGGCGACGGGACTAGTCATGATCTGTTAGAAAATGTGTTAAGTAGATTCCAAAAATTGTTGAGAGGTGAAGATAACATCAAAAAACAAATTCTTTACAAGGCTCGGAAGCAGAAGCTCTCTCTCTTTCTCACAATCATCAAAAAGGTTCTCACCACTATGAGACAACATTATTATCCTAGTATTGCTACAATATAGCAATAAGGCCGGTGAATTTTCATAAATTAATTGTTGAAATTGAAACAGAACTGAAATGATAGAAAGAAAAAGGAGTGGTGCCACCATTCGTTTCTTAAATTATAACTCTATGCGACAAAATACTAAAAATTAAATACACCCTATTAATTACCTAGTCTAAGTTGTTCAGTTGGTTGAGTAGGATTCAAAATTATTTTTTTTTTATATTTCTCGAACCCTCCAAACTTGTTTTATTTGACAAAAATGGTTTTTTGAACTTTTCATACAAAATTATTGATTACCCAAACGTGCTTAAACCTATTTTAAAAATCCAAGGTTTTTTAGAAAGGGGAGAGATTAGCCTTTAAAATGGTATACATAAACATTTTGTTCAAAGTTATGTGTTATGAGTTTTGATGGGGTAAACTTGGAAAATGTTTTTGTTTTTCTTATTTTTCCAAGTTTGGCCATTCTTAATTGCAAAGTTTAATTAAAAACTATAAAACAGTAGTAATATTCTTAAAGTTCATTCTCTTGTGAAGAGATTGACACTTCGTTTAATAAAATCGGACAAAAATTACAGAGTATAATAATAATAATAAATAACAGAGTCATATTTTTAAAATATGCTGTCTTATCAAAATTAAAAAATGTTTTGAATTTTTCTCAATATTTCGCCGGACTAGCATAAAACATGGGTTTTGTGGAATAGTTTTTAAAAGCGCCTTTAATCAGAGTTGTTCAGGTCTAGATCAGAGATCAGCACTGATTCGTTTTTTCGCTACTCATAAGTACTCATGAAATTTTGAATATAAGTGAGACAACAATATTTAAAGTTAACTACTCTGATTCATTCGTACTCAGTACATTGTTGATTTATAAGTAAAGGTTGCAAAGTTGACCATCAAACTCATAACATTCGAAATATGTTTGATTCAAAAGCCTACTTATTCAGATTCATAATTTTAGAAAAATACTTATAATACTCATAAATGATTCGAATGATTCTATTCGTTCATCAATATTTACAGTCTTAGTTGTTGTTGCATTTACAAAAAAGAAAAAAGACATAGACAGCAAGCAAAGCAAACATACAACCTTCTAGTGAGTATTGTAGTGTTCGTACGTGAATCAAGCCTGTTGAGTCAACAACATCATACGTATTGTTAAGTATGAGTACAATGAGTACTTCAAACTTTGAATATGAGTAGAGGTTCCATGATATTAAATAAGTATGAATGCGTATAAGTATCAGAAATTATGAGTATGATTCGATTCTACTCATCATTTTGAATACTCATTGCTGATCTCTGCTCTAGATATAATACGTTCATCTAATAGGGAAATAGAAAAAATTTTTTCCGAACATAATTAAATACAATAACCAACATTAAATATATTTTTACTGCCGTTATTTTATTTTAAAAAGAGCCGTAATCAAATTCACAATTTTGTATAAATTAAGTAGCATTCTTAAGCATTTTCCGTGCACTGTATTTTATAAATTAACGAGATGAAAATGATAATCTGCCCGTTTCTTCTTGTTTAAGGACAAAATAAAATATCACGAATATACATTTTTATATACGATGTTATGAAGTAGTTTCTTGGACAATAGGAGCCAAATGTTTTGTGTGTGTTTAATATTTTAAGAAAATATTTCCGTAAATTTACGCAATTAATTTTAAAAATTTATCACCGCTTTCTTTCGTCGCTTAACCTAGTTGAGCGCTGTTATCCTTTTTCTCTTACACCCTTACAAAGAGACCAGCAGTTAGTCCAGCAGAAGATAAATTGTTTTCTGGAGAATATGAAATTCATTTGGGATGTCAACACAGCTTGTAAAATAAAGATACAAAAAAAGGAGAAATAATTTTTGTTAAAGGAATATATTGTAAATAAAATGTAAAAAAAAAGTAAAATACAATACAGAAACCAAGTGTTAACAAAACAATTTGTTTTGCTTAAAGTCCTTAAGTATACAATGACACTTTGCGTTGCACAAGATGAACGAAGACGAATGGTTGGACTTTTAAGTTAAACAAATTGTTAACAATACAAAACAATTATTAAATATTTGCACAAATATTCCACACAAAGAGAAATATAAACTAAATTCTAGCTAAAAAGAACAAAACGAAAGCAAAAAGAAAAAGAAAATTAAATAAATAATAAATATTTTACAAGAAGTCTTCATCTGGTATATTCCCTCCTCTTGCTTTTTTGGGGTTTTCTATTGCAACACATCTGAATGCACAATGATGTGCAAGACAAGACTGAAAAGGGAAAAGTATTTTGAAAATACTTGTAATAATTTGTAAAATGAAAACAATCATTTCATTAAATAACAAAGATGATTAAGAGCTTTTATCCATGATACTGTATTCTACCATACATATGTATTCGTCTGAATCTTTGCAAAATTCTTTGCCATCTTTTTGGCAAGCAGTGCAGTTTTCGGAAAACTTTTTTCTTTTTCATTAAATTTCAATTGAGAAGATACAAGAGAAACGATAAACCAGCAACTGCTCTTACTTACAACACTACATAGTTGTCTTATTTTAGTTTCGAATGAGTATCTTTAGAATATTTAAAGAGTTTTACGTTTAGTATTGCTCTACAATGCGCAACAATATTTTAGTAGAGTATACTTATAAGATGTTGAATGCCCATTTAAAATATCGAAAATAAAAATATTACAAGACAAAATGTAATAAGAAAAGATAGTAAATTTTGTCTTGTGATGCAATATTTGCTGTAAGCATTCCGAATTTGATTTTTGTTCATATGTCCTTATACCAGACATACACAGTTTATATTATATTACGGTGACGTACAAAAAAGTAGCAACAAACCTTATACGGTGTTGAGATATGCACCTTTATTGCGTAAATCGCAATAAACGCCATTATTGAGCTCAATATTTCATATAAAGTTTCAATTAATTATTGCGCAATAAATATGCAAATTGTTATAATATAGAGTAAAACTTAAAATGCAGCACTGCCATAAGTGTGTTTAGTGAGCATATTACAATTAACCGAACACTTTCTGTCTGTGAGCATATTCAAACAAAAAAAAAACAAATCAAAAAAAAACAAATAAAAACAATGTTGTTGAAATAACCAGCTGTTTTGTTTACCAGCTGTCAAATGAATATTGAATAAGCAGCTGAACTGCGTATATTATTGTGTCTGAACATTTAAAATATTGTACTCAATAAACCGAATATTGACTTAATAAAAGTGCATATCTGAACATAGTATTATATAAATTTATAATTTCATTTTGTTTGAGAAAGACTTTATAAAGAGAGAAAAAAGTTTTTCGGTATTTTGTTTACATTTGTATACACACAGTTTAACATAAAAAAGTAGGGACTACTTTATGTAAATTATTTGTTCAAATTCAACAAAAACAAACGAGGTTTTTGAATAAAGCAACAAATTAATATTTCGTGTGTTCAATTAGTTTATGAATTACGCTGTCGCCGTGATCTAGTAGGTAGTGCTTTGGCTTATTAGAAGTGAGGCCATGATTCAAACGCCAGGTCGGCTATATCCAGCAAAAACTCTGAGGGTACATAAAATTACCATGAAAATTTTCTTGGAAATCTGTCGTTAACACGCATAACATAAGTGGCGTAAGAAACTAAGTAGTAATTGTAACTAAAGGGTTGTAATGATCGGTTAATTTATTAATTATATACTCCGAATGCTTTTTCACTTAATACTCCAAGATGTTTACAATCTAGCCAGATGATTGTGTCGTCCAATTAAAGACGTGAATTACATTCTCTTTTTTAAACTCTTTGACCAGCCTTCATGTATTTTTCGGTCTATTATCGTATAAAATACCCATCGAAGTGTCACACTCCACTCGGCCTATGAAATAATTTTTGTTTCCGAAATGTTGTTGTATATTAATCGATTCATTATATCATGAATTTTGTTGTAGCGTTTTATTACATTCGCTGGAAACCATGCTGCCATGACATTAATTCTTTTATAATTGTAGAGATAAAGTGCCTTACCAGGCGTACGTTTCTCTGAACACTGAACAAAACTGCTTTCCATTTTTACATATTTTCTATTATTATACGCTGAAGTTCTTCTCGGAAGTTTCCCTTGATACACTTGATACGGACACTTCTTTTTAGGAATTGTACTTTTTAGTAGCATGTTTCTTTCCCTCCTTAAGATCATCAATTATTTCAGTTTTTAAGTTCCACAAATAGATCGACTCGTGTTCTGAGATGAAGAGGTAACAAAGAATAACTCAAAAATAAATTTAAAAACTTACTTAAGGAATTCTAAACTCCAAATATAAGAGTTAAGTTTTGGAAGTTATTTTTTTTTGTATGATGACGACGCTTAAAGGTTTTAAAGCACTGCCGTTTTCTTAGCGGGTTAGTTTTCTAATTATTAAAATAAATATTTATTAAAATAAGAATTTTAACATGCAATTTTAATACACATAAAAGTATTGTATTGCCTTTCTTTTGTACGATACTGTATATGAGTTCTAGGACGATTTCATTTCATACGTTAAAGAGTGCATTTCGCTTGCATTTCGTTATAACAACATACTACGAAAGCTTGCAAACAATGTACAAGAGAATTAAGCAAGCATAAGCAAGTTTTTCAAATAAATTAAAGAGAATTTAAATGAAATAATAATAAGAAATTATTCCGTCTGAATAATAATTGTATTTACGACCCGTCTGAAAACCCGGAGTTATCTGGAAAGGTGGCATTCTATGAACATTAAGAATCGTCGTCACATTTTAACATTTTAACAGCCGTTCTTGAAAGCAGTGGTTTCGAGAATGTGTTATTCATTCACGGTACAGGTAGGTAAAAAAATTTTTGCAGGACTAATTACACAATTCGACAAAATAAAAAAAATTTTATACACCCTAATGACATAATGCAGGTTTTTAGATTTGTTGAGTAGAACTCAAAAATATTTTTTTATATTTCTTGAACCCTTCAAACTTCTTTTATTTGACAAAAACTGTTTTTTTTTTGGACTTTACGCACAAATTTATTGATTACACAAACATTTCTGAACCAAAATTTTAAAGAAATTTATTAGAAAGGAGAGGGATGGGCCTTTAAAACGATATAAATATATGTATTATTTGTCATAATATGCTATGGGTTTTGATGAGGTAAACTTGACAAATGCGAAAAATTTTTTCATATTTTTTAATTAAAAAATATGAAATAAGTGATGAAAGTGCATTATATTGTGAAGAGATTGACACTTCGTTTGATCAACTCGGACAAAAATTATTGAACATATTTATTATGTAAATGTTTAAATTTACGTTTTAAACAAATCTGTTTACAAATTATCGTACTGCTTAATATAACAACAAACACCAGCATAAAAGAAAATGGTAAACAAGTAAACAAAAATACACAAATCACACTACAAGAATAAATGTTAACAACGATGTTTAGAGATTGCGAGAAGGCGAAGTAATGAACATTCGCCTTCAAGAACATTCATCAGACTATTTACTCTGCCATATAAAAGTCAAATCAAAGCAGGCGACTTAGTTGGTGAAGTTCAGCCTGTGTTGTGTGAAGAGGCGGCGTGTTTGAATAGAGTAATCATGGTTTGGAGATCTCCGTTACAAAGATCTGTCGAACAATTGTCTAGTAATTGCTATTGTTTATGCAATGAATATAAATAGATGAATAACAAAAAAAAGGCAATTGTTATTGTGCATATAAAGTTGTGAACAGTAGCACACAGAATTATGCGAATAATAAAGAATTTTAATTAAAACTAAACACGAACTTATTTCTATTTTATTTGCAATGTACGAGCTCATATTTTAAACGTTTTTAAAATGATAGAAACGTAACAATATCAATGTATGTAATTCGATTACAATGAAGCATTAGAGCATTAGAAATCGAGATAATCCATTACAAGCATTAATTATAAATTTAATTTTCATACGAATAAAGTAAACTTAATGGCAACATAAAGTATGGTAATGTATACCAATCCAATCACATGTGAAATACATACAAATTTTTATTTTTCTTAGCCATGACATTTGCTTACGGCCAATTATTCTTTTCCTTTTCAAGCCTTACTTAAAGTCGCCGTATTCTAGTAGGTAGTGTGTTGGCTTATTAGACGTAAGGCCCGAGTTCAAACCCCAAGTCAAACATCAATCCGGATTATGAAAAAATATTTCTTCGGTGACTTCCTCTCATCAGATTTCTGGAAAAAACTCTGAGAGTAAAAAAGAAGAGTATTCTACGACTGACGTTTTTGAAGGGGGTCTCCAAAATCGATGTTCAAATACAGCAGCTCAATTCAAAGTTTTGAATTCTTTATTTTTATGTTAATATTTGCATTTAAATTTCAGTTTTTTGATGTAAATAAAGCCTGTTTGGGAGAAAATTGTTGTTGATTTTAATCAATTTATCGTCCAAAGGCTTATGATCTGAGACACTGTTTACCAGAAGAGTTGTGTACCGTATGTTACTCAGATATGTATGTATGTAAGCATATTTATAGTTAATGTTTGTTTTAAAATCCTAGTTTACATTCTATCTGGATTAAACCGAAATTGTTGATCAAAAAAAAAAACAAACAAAGAAATATTAATTTCGCTTTAACATTTGTTAAATTCTTTAAACAATTCTTTTAAATATTAGGAAACTTTAGATCTCCTCTTTACAAATTAAAATGACTGATCAAGTTTACGTATGCGTTGCTAATACATCAAACTTAATTCTTTAATTGTTATGAAGAAGAAGAAAACATATAAAATCTACGGCACAAGTAGAGAAAATTAAAAACATGTTGATATTCTTCAAACTCACTTCATGTTATACTTGTGAGTATTTTCTATCACCAGAAAGAGAAAAATGTAAATTTGATACTTTAATTTTATGTTTTGCCATAAAGCTTTAAAAATGTTTGAAGTTAGTACGAATGCATACTCTAATGATATGAATATTTTAAGGTAGGTATTCTGATTACAAATGATTGAAATAAACAATTAAATATTTATGCTTTTGTCTTAATAAGACCCATAGTGCTGTAAAATCTAACGGAGAATGAATCAAAAGTCATGGTAGGAATTTGTAATGAATACAACGTGATGTGTAACATGTGGCAAGTACATAGCTGTGTTCATTTTATTCAACTCAAATGCTCTTACCATTCGACTACTTCTATTCAATTGAAGTTCTTTTTTTCTAAAATTTTTCTCATACATTTTCGGATACTTTTTTTTGTTTGAAATTCTCTTCGTAAAACGTTAAGTTTCGTAGAGATTTTACTTGATTTCGGAATTTATTTTTATTTCAAATATTCTACATACAATTGCTGGTGCATAAAAAATACAATTTAAAGTTCTATAAAATTGCATACGTTTCATTCTTTTTGGGGTGGTTATAAAATGATTTCAACGTACATAGTAGTGTATGAAAAAATTCAACAAATTATATGACTATTATACATATATACGTCGTCATTGTAGTTATTATGCGAATATGGCTGTATGTAAACTGTGGCATATGGTATGTTGCACTCAATTACAACAAGTATATGTTGAATTATGAAAGTTAAGTACTTCTTTAATACTGTATTTACAATTATGCCACGCAAAAGTGAAGAACGACTTTTTCCTTTAAGTTTCAATTACCATAATTATCAAACTCATCATAAACATTATGGCAGAGTGTTTAATGATTAGCAAGCGATAGCATGTGTCGTATAAGAGTTTCTGCATAATAAACTTTAAACACTCATTTGCACTAAAGAATCCGAAAGAGCTTTTAAAATGTAATGAGGATTTAAACTAAAAGTTAAATTAGAACGCACTATTCCGTAAAAAAAAATTAAAATTTGTTCTGGGAAGTGATTGGTGAAATTAATCGGAATAATGAAGTCGCCGCAGTCTAGTAGGTAGTGTGTTGGCTTATTAGACGTAAAGCCACGGTTCAAACCCCAGGCCAGACATCAAAACGAAATATGAAAAAATATTTGTTCGACGACTTCCTCTCAGCAGACTTCTGGCAAAAACACTGAGAGTAAATAAAATGGCAATGAAAAGTTTCTCAAAAATCCGTCGTTCGGAGTCGACTTTAAAATCTAGGTCCCGCCACTCATGCATAAAATTAACACACACAACATGAATGGTGTGAGAAGCTAGGTCGTAATCCTGACTGAAGGGTTGTAATGGCCAATTATGTATGTATGTATGTATGTAATGAAAATTAAAGTATTATTTACAACAAATTATTTTAATTTAATTAAATTGTTTTTTATTTTATTTTTTTCTAATCTAATTCGATAGCCTTAATGAACTTAAATGATTCCTGATACATTTACACCTTGAATGTTGAGAAGGAAAATCGATAATCAATATGCCGGACATAAAAGGACAGAGCGCTACTAGAGTGATGGATAGCCGCATGCATGTTGTCGGTAGGTGCGGTTTACCTATAAGAAACTTGTCAAGGCAGCAATACTGTGGTTATTTGCTGTGGATGTTGGTTGTGCTATTCTTAAAAGAGAACGATGATGTTTGAATGCATACACAACTGTTTACATTTGTTTATTTATTTGCATTTTGTATGTATACACCTCTATACATACATATCTTTGCGGTCACTTTAGCTAATTCATTTGTATGTATGTACATATGTACGTGTAGGTGTAAATTTTACTCTCTTATATTATTTATTAAAATTATAACGTTTTCGATACATACATATACACTCACACAGTGTTCAAAGTTTTATTTACTCTATTTTTGTAAGTATAAAGAATACCAGGAAGTAAAAATCATACCCACATAGGGTTTCACAAACGCACACAACAATATTATATTGAGAGAATACCCGTATATGGTAGTGGTAGTGTTAAATTCATATGGTATTCTTGTCATTAAATATCAACCGTAACGATAGCAAGAAAGAAAAAAAATATAATGGAAATAACGAATACTTCATACCATTATATAGAATATATGCTACAGACACACATACATATATACATACATATCTTGATTAGAAGATATACAGTCATATCCGATAGATTAGTAATAAAATAAATGTAACTTTGTGAATAACTATAAAAACTAATCCGCATGAGATTTTATTAAGAAAAAATTGATCGAAAAGAAATATTGAATAGACATTATCGATTAGTATTACAATTCTGGTCGATATTGACGTATTGATAAATCGATATTTATCGTCATACAGCAATCGGCTTGTCGTCCACATATTTTCAAATTTTTATCCGATTAAGCGCCATTATTACAAATTGCCGTTAACTAAAGGGAGGATTTTAACGGGCAGATAAATTGTTTTTCATTATTATAAGTGAACGATAAGATAGAAGTGACCGTTAAGCTAAAGGAATGATCATCTTACCAGTAACTTTTAAAGTTAAGTTTATGTTAGAACCATATTACATATTATATTTAATATGGCAACTTCAAATATGTATTAACAAAGTGAGCAACAACAACAAAAAACGAAGCCCGTCGTTGCCACTGCGTTTAATCAAAACAGTTTAATTTGAGCAGTGTTATCGACATTGCTCCGCCACTGCCATATTTTTGAAAAAGCTAAGTTTATTTTATCTGTAAGTTGTAATAACGAAAATAAGTTAAAAGTAACTTTACAGTTCCCTTTAGCGAAATGTACCTTTAACTAAACCGGAATTTTTTAAGACGTGCTAACAAGTAACCCAGTTTTGTACTCATTTTTTTTATTTGAAAGATTTTACTGTTTTATAAAAGCTAAGTCGCAAAGTATGTTACATTTTACTGGACATACTGGAAATAAGAGCTCTAGCAAGCTTAAATGTCGTACTTTTACACAAGACTTTTGGAGTCTTACGTACTTATTTGGTCATTACGACTCTGCAGTCAGGATTACGACCTAGCTTCTTACACCGCTTATGTGTGCACACGACAGATAAGTACTTTTCTTAGTAATTTTAATTATTCTCAGTTTTTTTTTGCCAGAAATCTACTGAGAAGAAGACTCCAAACAAATATTTTTTTAATTCGTTTTGTTTGAGATGTGAGGCCGTGGTCTCACGTCTAAGAAGTCAACACCTACCTTCTAGACTACGGTGCCTTTGAACCTACCGATTGCAAATATCTGAAAATCCTAGTCTCGTTTTCTCTTTCCTTAAGCTCTTTGTTAATTGAGACATTTTAAATTTTACCATTTCTACCTACATAAAATGTTTTTAAATTATATAAAATTTTTGTGGCACGGCTCTTTTCTTTAAAAGTAATAAAAATGCATAAAAAATAATGTACATACATAAGAAAAAAATTACAAATTTTGTTGCAAAAATTTCTTGTAAATCTTTTACCACAAAGTCTATGATTTCATATAAAAGACACGTTTTGAAACTAAAACTTAATTTCTAATTCACAAACATCAACTGTTTAGTTTCCGATACAGATGTTAGGGCTCAAGATGATGTCATGAATGGACAATTTCTACTGTTAGGTATTACATACAATCATATGCATTTCAATTGTAAATGGCTTAGTAGGTATGAGTACATCTCTTAATCAAAAAGAAAAAATTTGAAATCGTAATACATTGGTGTGCTCGATCTATGGTGTCTATTGGTATGATGGAACCGGTCTACTATTGTACAAGTTTTATATCAATTTAATACACAGCATTTTATAACTACAATTCAACTAAAATAGACAAAGTTTTCATTTGCTCCATGAATAATTCATACAATTCATTTCGATTATTTGCTTGATAAGTAAAACTAAAAAAAAGTAAAACGCAACAAAAGGAATGACAGAAAACTGGTCTTTCTCTGTCCCCTCTGTCTACTCGTGTTAACGAAATTTATAAATTTTTTTTGCGTATTTCATTCTCGGTGTATTTAAAGTTTCGTTTTTATTTACATTTTTTATTATTTCGTATTTATTTAACGCAAATGAAAGGAATTGTAACAAGAGAAAGAAGCAGAAGAATATGAAACTTTATTACCGCAAAATAAATTTCTGATGTTGTAAAACGTTTTCGTTCCTACACCACTTTATAGAACTTTAATAGAGATTCTCAATATAATGCTTCGGCACTGAAAAAAAAAAATAAAAATAAAAAAAATTTCCACAAAACGAAAAACTATTAAAGAAAAATAAGTTGTTAAATTCATTTGTAAAGCAAATTGAATTGTAATACGAATGGAAACCATAGCGTAAGTAGAAGTAAATTCGAATGGAATGGATTCGTTCATTAAATAAATGACGACATTATTTCAGTTTTTCAAATCCGAAAATTCTTTTGGAATTCAATCTTGGATTTTTGCTTTTAAATTTAGTTTTCGATGTGAAATGAAAAGAAAAGCTTTATTGTCGCCAGGAATTTTGAGATGTTCAGATATGCACTTTTATTGCGTAAATCGCAATAAACACCATTATTGTGCTTAATATTTCAATTAATAATGGCGTAATAAATACGCTAATTGTTATAATATTGAGTAAAACTTAAAATGCAGCACTATCATAAGAACGTTCTGTGAGTATATTACAATTATCCGAACACTTTCTGTTGATATTTGACAACTCAAATAAAAAAAAAAAAAAACAACAAAACAAAAAACCAAAATAAAAACAATGTTATTGAAACAACCAGCTGTTTTCTTTACCAGGTGTCAAATTAATATTGAATAAGTAGTTAAACTGCGTATGTATGAATACTTATAATATTGTACTCAATAAACCGAATTTTTATTCAATAAAATCGCCTATCTGAACATAGTAATATAATCAAAATAATTATGACTTAAATATAGCCCACACACGAATAAACCCCCAAAAAAATATCGGTTACATGTAGGCTTGTCAGATTTGAAATCGTCATACTTTGATATAAGTACATACATATATACATTATTAATTTTTTAAAATTATTAACTTTGAAATTTACTGATACCTTTAAAATAAATTATAAATATTTATCACTCTTTTGTGGTTGATTTACAATTTAATTTTTACCTTTTTCGGTTTTTAAAAAATTGAAAAAACTCAGTACAACAGTATTCAAAGTTTGTTTTCATTATTAACTCGCTTTCCAAATTTTCTATTAAAAGTTTATCTCGTTCCTTCCTCCAAAAATTAAACATTAAACTAAAAATTCGTTCACTGGCTGCATTAGAAAGAGGAATTGAAAAGACGAAGCAACAAATCTTTTCAAAATTAGGAAATGATCCACTATTTAAGAATTCTTTCCATTTTTCTTCTGCAGATTTTTCTTTTTCAATGTTTTCAGAAATGTTTTTAATGATATATATACGTCAAAAAGTTGATCTAAATCAATATTTTTGATTGAAAATAATGTAATTATTTCCACAAATTCCTAAAACGAAATATTTGAATTAAGATGGAAAATTTAAAGTTTTTCAAATTTATTATTTTCTAATTTGAAACGACCTTTTATATAAGTACTTATATTCGATAAAAACTCTGCTGCGCGTTTTTTAAACTAAGACTAATCCCTTGCTGATTATTGCAACTGCTACATATATGTTCGGCTAAAAACCCATAGAATTTTTTATCCTGCTGTTGTTCAAATTTGTCGTTTAACTGTTTTATTATTTGAAACATATCAATTATTACAAGGCTATTATTTTCTTCTAACTCTTTAATAGCAGATAAATTTATATTTCCTATTTTATGGACAAAACTGAGGTATGCTTCAGAAATTTCATTTTCGAATAATTGGCGTAAAACAGGGAAACAATCACCTTGCGACAAAAAATAAGCCTTAATTTATGTTGTTTTTTTGTATGGACATGTTTACCTCTATAAAACTATGGTGAAAGTACAAAAAAGATAGAAAAAAAAGTACAAAAGGAAGTACAGATACTAAAAAGAAGTACATTTGCGTGCTTCTTTAGGGGTTATGCAGTTAAAAGTACAAAAACTAAAAAAAGTACGCGTACTGCTGAAAACAGTACGTCTGGCAAGCCTAGTTACATGATACAATATTGTTTTGTTTGGTATCAAAATTCATAAATTTTTTATTATTTATTTACTTCCATTTAATTTTTTGAAATGATTTCTATATACAGTAAACCCCCATGAAAATCCAGAAACGCGAACACTCCAGATATACATATGAACACTTTTTCGTTTCTTTGAGTATTCTAAAACGTGAATAAAAGTTGAAGGCTCTAAAACGTGAATTAAAATTTTCAAGGCATTAAACATAACTCGTGGTTAAATTCCAAAAAACACGACGCAAAACTACTTTTTAAAAAGGAAATTGTACAATGTAAACATTTAAAAAACAAAAATAATATAAAATTTTATTGCATATAAACAAAAAGAAAATTGAATTAAAATAAAATAAATTAAAAAAGTCGCCGTAGTCTAGTAGGTAGTGTGTCGGTTTATTGGACGTAAGGTTCAATCCCAGGTCAGACATCAAAACGGAAAAAATATTTCTTCGATGACTTCGTCTCAACAGATTTCTGGCAAAAATTCTGAGAGTAAATAAAATTGCCATAAAAGTTCCTCAAAAATCTGTCGTTTGGAGTCGGATTTACCTGCAGGTCCCGCCACTCATGTATAAAATTAACACACACAACATAAGTGGTGAGAGAAGCTAGGCCGTAATCCTGACTGAAGGGTTGTAATGACCAATTATTTGTGTTATATATGTAAAATAAAAAATTCACTTAATTTATAACACACTAGTTGAAACTGAAATTTAAAATTAGAAAAACAAGGTGAAAATAAAACTGTATTATTTTCTGTTAGAAAAAAAGGGAAATTTCAAAAAATTTAAAAAAAATTAAAATTCGAACCCAAAATAACATAACTTCGAAAATCTAACGACGCACAGTGAAAATTAGTACTAATTCAACAGCGACTCAACTTCGAAAAACGCAAAACGCAACGACGCAAAGCAATCTATTTAAATTTAATTTATAAATTTTCTCTTCTACTTTTCTTCTTTTCTTCTTTTCTTTTCTCTCTTATTTCTTTTCTCATATATTATTTTCAGATATTCACTTTTACTGAGTCAATATGTGATTAATTGAGTACAATATTTTAAGTGTTCAGGCATAATAATATACGCAGTTCAGCTGCTTATTCAATATTCATTTGACAGCAGGTAAACAAAACAGCTGTTTGTTTTAATAACATTATTTTTATTTTGTTTTGTTTTTGTTTGAGTTGTCAAATATCAACAAAAAGTGGTCGGATAATTGTAATATGGGAACTGAACACACTTAGGACAGTGCTGCATTTGAAGTTTTACTCAACATTATAACAATTTTCCTATATATTGCGGAATAATTAATTGAAAGTTTATATGAAATATTGAGCTCAATAATGGCGTTTATTGCGCTTCACTCAATAAAGGTGCATATCTGAACACCGTATTATAGTGCGTTTCCATTATGAGCATAACAACTTATTTTGAGCAAAACTTGTTTATGTGTTTTTATTATTATTTAAAAGATTTTGTTTTCAAACTTACGAAATTAGTTTGACACTTGTGTTGTAAACAAACAAATATAAGCAAAAGATAAATTGTGTTGAAACAAAAAAAATTTATTGTGACAAATATTTGTAAAATGGAAAATGCAATTGAATTTCTTTCAAATTATATTAAATATAACAATAATATGACAATAAAAGTACGAAATAATATTTCAAAAATAACAGTTTTATGCCAATATCAAATATGTCAGTTATTCGAATTACTCACACCCTAGTATTGGATTCACTAGATACACATTAATACACATAATTGCACAGACAGTTTGCGATATATTTTGAAGTAAAACTAGCTGTTCCTAAACATTTTTCGAACACTAATAATGTATGGGGAAATCAGTAGCAACATCACTTTGTTTTGTGGCCAAAATAATGTACAATGTATATGCATTGAAACTATTAGTTTACCAAAAATCAATCGAAAACGTTAACACCCTTTGCAAAAATTTATCCACTTTTCTAAGAGTCCACAACATTTACTGTTGAAAGTAATTTAGCCAGATAAATGAAGTTTATGACAATCCTGGTGTTCTCACTGTCTTCGAAGCTTCCTCTTACTTTGTCCTTTCTAATATGTTATTCATTTTCCATTGCAGATAATCATTCACTTCACAAAAGTTTAGCGGTGAATCACAAATGCCAAATCAGTTCACAAAATTGTTCCTTGTTAACTCATTAACATCTAACTATGGTGCTTGTTTGGGTATCTTTCTTCCCTAATACGGTTGATATGGGTTTGATGTAGAATGCCTACTACCGTTCCACCACGATTGATACATCATTCCAATAACTGCAGAATGTGCCATGTTCTTACCCTTCCTATATTAAAAAACCAAAAATACGAAAAAAAAACCATAAATTTTCATAAATTTTATTAATTTTCAAAAAATAATTTTTTTTCAGCTTAGCAAACCTTTAAAGAAAAACAAGCAGACGAATTCATTTTAATCGAAACTTATTACGATTAACTGATGGGCCTTAGAGCCTTTGCTTAAAAAGAGTCTTTAAATACTTAACAAGAAAAATCCAGTGTTAATCAAAAATAAATTTAAAAATTTTAATTTTAATAAATAGTAGAATGTTATATTCAAAACTAAACTTGGCAGCGAAAAGTTTTTATATCCCCAATACAGTCAAACCTAGTGCAGTCGTGGTCACAAGTAAAGGGCTTTAAACAACAAAAGATTTTTTGGTATTTAATTTTTCTCAGAACAAACAAAAAATTTGTGAATTGTGGCAGTGCCAAATATACGTGGTAAATAAAAGTAAAATTAATAAAATAAAAATAATATTAAAAATACAATGGAAACTCATTGCATTTTGCTATTAAAAATCGCACTTTTGGCTTAAGTAGTATATAAACAAAAAGAATTGCTGAATTTAGTGTCAACAGCAATAAGAGGAAGCTCAAGAGTTGCCAATTAACCAATTAACAATGAATGATACTCTGTTTTTTGAAGATCCGTCATTCGGCCGCATCATTCGATGCCATGTGATGAATACAAACTTCCTTTTGCCCGAAATGGAATTACTGCACTTGATTAAAATGTAGTTTCATTAAGATGTTGCCACATGCCAGACTACTCCCGATTACATTAATCCATTTGGAGTAAATTAATTTCACTTTTAGAAGTATGTAGTTCATTGCCCGCAATTTTATGAAATTATACATTTTTTAGTGAAGTCTTTAACTGTGGTTACACAATGGACCCAATGCGGCCTAAATGTGTCCATCCAATTTTCTTGGATGAGCAGCCACCTAGACTTATCTATCTACCTATCTTTTGTATACAGGGACAAACTGCCCACAATGCCAAAACTGAAAGGCAATATTGGTAAGATAAGTAAGACATTGACACATTGGCAAGATATCGGTTGAAATGCTGGTAAAACAATCATCTACGCCATAGTCGAAAGCAATATTAAAATTATCTTTAGAAATCTAAAAGCATGCATTCATTAAACGTCTCAAATAAATATTTCTTTCAATTAATTCAATAAATTTTTTTATTTTTAAAACCCAAAAGGTTCCACACACATACATTCATAATTGGTCATTACAACCTTTCAGTCAGGATTACGACCTAGCTTCTCACATCGCTTATGTCTGCGAACGATAGATTCATACTTTTCTACTGAGAGAAAGACTCCAAAAAATATATTTTTTAATCCGTTTCGTTTGCGATGTGAGGCCATGGCCTTACGTCTAAGAAGCCAACACCTACCTACAAGACTACAGTGGCTTTGGAACCTACCGATTGCAGATATCTGAAAATTCTAGTTTCGCTTTCTCTTTCTCCAAGCTCTTTGTTAATTGAAACATTATAAATTTTACCTTCGCCCATAAAATGTTTTAAAATTTTTCACAGTTTTGTGATAGGCCTCTATTCTTTAAAAGTAATGAAAGGGCATAAAAAACAATATGATAATAAAAAAATTTTGCAAAAATTTTGCAAACGCTTTTTAATGGCAATTTCATTTACTCTCAGAGTTTTAATCAGAAATCTGCTGACAGGCAGTTGCCGAAGAAATCTTTTTTCATATTTCGTTTAGTTGGAGATGTCTGACCTGGGGTTTGATGCGAGGCCTCATGTCTATATACGTCAAATAATATATAAGTCAAAACACTACCTACTGCTAGACTTTAGATAAAATTAATTGATTATCTGTAGTTTATTCTAGAGTTTTCAATTTTTTTTAATATTATACTGAACTAAATACAGGTTGACTTAATTAAAAAAAAACCTCAACGATAAATACTGTAGAACAACTCACGAACAAAGTATGTATTTCGTGAAAGAGTTCCAAGTCAAACCAATCATAAATAAAAATGTATTTTGAAATGTAATAACTTTGTGCATTATGAATTCACTTGTATTTGTTAAGAATTAAAAACTTTTGTACACATTAAGCAAATCAAATTAAGTTTACAGTAAATAATATGGAAAATCTAATATTATTTTTATTTATTATTTCTTTATTTATTTAAAGTTATTTCTTACTATCGGTTATTATTTCAAAGTATAGTAAGTGTCCTTCAACATGAATACATTGTGTGGGAATAGAATCATTAAATGTAATTTCATTCATTGTTTTCGCTTTTTTTGTAATGTTTAAACGAAAGTAATTTTCATTTAGAAACATTGTAGCGTTAATGGGTTTTCGATACGATACAAATAAAGTTTGTTTTCATAATTACAATTCTGGAGTTTAATTTTGTTTGTTTTTTTCTTTTATTCATTTTTATTGTATTCATTCAATGAAGTTTTAATATAAAATTAAATGTCAGAAATTCATTGTTTTATGCAAAGCGAATTCATATATAAGGTGGCCTTAAGTTAAAAGCTGTTGAGTATCGTCGATGTAAAAAAAAAAATTTGTTTTTGAGTATTTTGTTTCGATAATCCATTTCGTATTTATGTTAGTCATATGCCCTCATATCGTTAGTATAATTCGCAAAGACGCTAAGTCCACTTTTTTCCAAAATTGAGATTGTAATGCAAAACGATAACACTATACCAAATACATATATTACGACAAAAAAAATTTCAGTATGTAGTTTAAAGTTGTTGTAATTTTGTGGTTTGCAAAAACGCTAAGTCCACAAAACTACGAAAAATATTAACAGCACGTGCTAACTCCACGAATATTAATTATTAATTATTCTTTATTTTTGATCTAGGTCATTTAAAGAGTGCTATTTTGTAAAACTAATTGCGTTTAAAAAGTTTAAAAATTTTAAAAACTGAAGAAGCCAAAATGTTTTTTGTGCCTCCTGTAAAATTTGAAAACAGGGACTTAACACTCGATACGCACTCTAGAAATTCTTCAGGATTACTATTTTAAGGCCAATTATATTAAAATTTTTGCAAGATGATTAACAATATTTAAGCCTTTAACACTAAATACATATATCTTTTTGAACTACAACCTAGATTTACTATATTTATAGTTATTTACATGAAAGTGATGAATTACCAAAAAAAAAAAAAATTCGGTCAACTAGGTCAACTAGGTGCCTAAACTATAACAAATAAGAAATAACGTTTGAAGCTGCCATTTTTCTCGATGGCCCTATAAAAACCTGTTCTTTACGTAAAGTGGAAATGTTATTGTATATTGCTTGAAATAATTTTTTTTTTAATTTATAGGTCCTGCACTATTGTGTAATTTAGCATGACATAAAAATGATAAGAATTTTCAATATATAAAATTTATGTCGTATTTTTTTTTATTAATTTCCTATGGAGGTTTGAGGGTTAATTTTTTTTTTTGACAGGATGATTACTCTTTAACAAAAACAAAATGCCTGTTGTTTTTCCATTGTTGTATTTATTGTAGAGTTACGGTCACCTGATAGAATAAATTCGCCTTGTAACAAACGTTTAAAAATTTTGTAAATCAATTTGTTTTAATTTAATTTTATTTGTATTAAATTTCTCTTCCTTTATCTATTTCACGCCGTTTCAATGCGAATGATTTATGTCTATTCTTAAGAAATTAAAATTTATTACTCATACGCCACCGGAAACATAGCTTATATAGCCTATGTATGTATGTATGTATGCTTAAATGTTGTAAAAATTGTTTGTCAATAAAATATTAATTTTCATATACAATTTGTTATATTGATATGTGTGTGAGTCCTAGTAAAAGCTAACAAAACAATTCCCTAAGAGTTTCACTCTTCATCTATTATAGACGAGTATTACATTCTTTGGTAATAAAATTTTTATGATGTCACATGACTTTTATAATGAAATTCAAATTATAATTTATTACTCTTTGACTTACGCATTAGCATACATACGTATATACATACATACATATGTATGTATGTCTGTAGAATGCAATATTTGACTATGTATGTAAGCAAACAAGTAGAGTATATTGTGTAGCATATCATCTGTAATTTAAATTAAAGCATAAATACATTTGTACATACATATAATGAATAATGAAAAAATCTTTTCGTATCCCAAAAATTGCATAAAAATAATGCACAATTTATTATTTAATCTCCTTAAAATTAGTATGTATGTACGTGCTCATGTATGTCTTGTAATATTTAAAATTCACTTGCCTATGGAATTTATGTATATGCTTTGCTTTACTTTTCAAAGTTTCAACATATCAAGCGATTAATTGTATGGTATTTAAATTAAATACCATTTATAAGATAATCCATCATCTATAAATAGATGAAGAGAGATTCTATTATTTATTATATCATATGTAAGGAGGAAAAAGACCACAAGAAAACCAAAGAAAACTGGTTATTGTGGATTTTGGGGCTGGTTCTGAGAACAACATTGTCCACACCTTCACTGTCAACGACGAGCACTATTGATCGATGATTATCAACTTTTTAGGTCTGCATTGGATGATCTGGACACTAACGACATTTAGTTTTAATAGACCGTGCTATATTATTATTATTATATATATTACTCACAAGCGATTTGAATGCTCGATCATTTCAAATCGAGGTGATGTGAACTGGCCGTCGAGATGGTGCAATTTGAATTTTAATTTTGAGGCTTACGCCCAAGTCATAGGTTTATGCGCGTAAACCATAAACTATAACGGTACTTAAAATTCATTTCAATTTATGCTACAGGGCATAATGATAACATATATAAAAAATTTCTACTCTTTAAATAATAACTACGGTAATTTTTGTCCAATTTTATCAAACGAAGTGTCAATCTCTTCAAAATATAATGCACTTTCAGAATGTCGCCACTTATTTCATATTTTTTAATTAAATTTTGCAATTAAGAATGGCCAAACTTGAAAAAATAAGAAAAATATAATATTTTCCAAGTTTACCCCATCAAAACTCATAACATGTAAGCTTGAACCATATATTTATGTATAAGAGTTTAAAGGCTCATCTGCCCGCTTTTCAAAAGAAAAAACTTTTGATTTCGAAATAAGTTAAAAAATATTCGGGCAATCAATAATATTGTGTGGAAGGATCAAAAATACCGTTTAGCTGGGTGTATTTTGACTGTCGCACCGTGTTATTAATTATTTTAATAAAGGAGTCAAGAAATGATGTCTATCACAGGCGCGCAAAAAGTCACTTTTAAATTATTGCAACCAAGAGCAGAGTTCCTTAATTTCTACAAAAACTATTTAGGTATATCTTTAAGGGGTGGACAAATTTAATTTTGTTTGTTTGTATTTAGATAAAAAAAAATCGAAAGTGTTTCATTTCAATACAACTTTCATCTTTCAGGATACTAATAAAGTGTTAAAGCTTCGATGCATAGACATTTGCAGAAAAATTATTTGAAAATTATATTGAAACCTAAAATATATGCAGATGTACGTCTTTTATTTACTGACTACTTTTTTTCTTCTTCTAATTCTAATTTCCAACAATTACTTTAAAAGCGAGACTCACTCCCGACGCTTTAGAAAAAAAATACTATGTACGTCAGAGGCGAATCTAAGTATCCGGCAAGCTTTATGGTAATAACTGCAATTAATTTTATTGCTCCGGCGTAGGGATGTTTCGAGGTTGTACCAGTAAAATTCTTGATGTGAGGAGTTGGCCTACAACGGCAGCTATTGAATTCGATTCTGATTCTGAATAAACATCAACAGATTGTAATTTCATGCACTGGATGTACTCGAAGTAGTCCAAAAAGTTCTTTGAAAATTGATTATAAAATATATTTACATAATAAATTAATTGGTCATTACACGCCTTCAGTCAGGATTACAACCTAACTTCTCACACCACTTATGTTGTGTGTGTTAATTTTATAAGTGAGTGGCGGGACCTACAGTTTAAAGTCAATTCCGAACGGCAAAGCTTTTGCCAGAAATCTGCTGAGAATAACGAATAAAGTAAATTATTGTTGGATTCATCAAGTTGTAAGCGGTGGCACACAAAATTAGTGCGAACAATAAAGAATTTAATTGAAACTAAACACATATTTGTTCTTATTTTGTTTGCAATCAACGAACTCATATATTAAACGTTTTTAAAAAGGTAAAAACGTAACAATATTATAAAGCATACATATATTGTTAAAAAAATTTTCAAATATTTTTTGTTAAACTCTACAATTAATTGTTACACATCCATGGTAAGTAGATTATGCAACATTTTCTGATGTAATTATTGAAAAACTTTAGGTTTGCGTTGTTGTGAAATAAACTGCAATTTAATGAAAGGTGGAACCCATTAAATTAAATCAATTGGCATAATGGTACGCGAATTGTGTACATAATCTTTTTTAAATTTAAACTTCAAACATAAAGAACTATCTTCCACGACTAAACTGAAATTTAGAATTGCAAGGTACAGTGTCAAACAAAACATTACGGAAGTTTGCTTTTTAAAATTTAAAAAAAGTAAAAGCGGTACTTTCAATACACTTATTGATAACCCCTTTAGTTAATATTTTAAAATCTTTAGTATTTGTTAAGTTTAAGGTTTACTAATATAATTTTTAATTTTGTGAATCTTTTGTTTATTGTTCGTAGCAAATAGAACGGTTTTCACAATTTACAAATACGGCACAGATTGAAAATGAAGAATTATTGCCAAACACCATACTATCATTCTCGCAATCCTGAATTTAATTAATTATTTAAATTTCTTCTATTTTTATATACCATAAGCGGTGGCAAACGTGACGAACTTACCTATTGGTTTCAAAGCAAATAATCCAAACCAAAAAATGATTATCCAGAATTGAGGCATTTTTGTATTTCAGTTGTTTTTTCGTTTTTCTTTTGTTTGTTTGTTTTTGTATTATTATTGATCAAAAATTTCACAAGTTTTAATAACTTTCTTTTTTATTGTAATTTTGTTTTGTTTTTGATTTTATGCGTTAAAGCAACTCAAATACAATTTCAACACAATTGCACAAATTTTTATCAGAAAATATTGTAAATGCTCACTTTCAATATTTTTTAACTTTACTTTCACTTTTTTTAAATAAAAAAATTTATTTTCTTTTAAACTTTAATAGAAAGACTATTTTTTTTAGATTTAAATTTTCACATATTCATAGACTTTTCAATATTTTGCTTGAAATTTTTTTTCGTGGTGTTCAATTTTGCATGTCAGAAAATCGGTGGTTGCATATGAAACATTCTTTTTAGGGATTATTTTTTTATTCCTTTTTTCTGTCGTAGGAGAAACTATATTACTTTTTGGTTGAATATTATTATAAATAGAAAAATTATTAATAATTTGTTTTTTTTTTGGTTTTAATTGGAGGGGTTTGTAGGGAATATGAAAAGAGAATTGATTGTTGCAATTTAAGTTACATTTTATTTTTTCTTTTTTTATTATTTGTTATTATTTTGGCACATTTTCTGTTGTTGTTTGAATTTTTTTAATTTATCTTTTAAAAAATGCTGCCAATATATGAATAAATTATTTATTTATTAATATGTTTTCTTTTAATCTCATTCACTTTAAAATATTTTTCTTAATTTTTTTTAATTTGAGTTTTTTAAACACAAACACACACACACTTTATTTATTTGTGAATTAAATTACCAATCACCGCTTATATTTTAACACCAAATAAACTTTTTCAATTGTTTCCTTTTCGTTTTTTTCACATTTCCGTTTAGTACCGTCAATTATTCGATTCACCGTATTTTAAACACTAGCACCTGGCTTATTTGAATTTATTTAATTCCTTCTCTTTCACATAAAATAGCTATTACATGAACTTTTTTCCGCACTTAAATTATGCCATCAGACAATACATTTCTTTTATTTTTTTTTTAAATTTAAATTTAGTGTGACAAACCGTTTTTCTTTAGTAATAACGTATAAAAAAGACAAAATTCTTAACCGCCTATAAGCATGTAAACGATCCGATATATTTTGCTTACAACTGCGCTGTCATTGATTTTTAAATCAAATTTTCTTCTTTATTTTCTTTTATTTTTTTTTTTTTTAACTGAACTCCGACTCTCAAATCAATGTGTCAACTGGTGAATCAATGTGAGTGAAAGTGTGCGACTTTGTTATGTTATGGGTTATAGTAAGTATGTGGACCGCGTTAGTAGAGTGTTTTGGTTTTTTAGTTAAGATTTCTGTTTTTTTTGGTTTTTCTTTTTTGTGTGAATCCAGTTTTTTGTTTTTTTTAATTCTGTTGTTCTCTTTTCGTTTTCCTTTGTATATATTTACACGCGTGCACTTGTTGTGCCGTCTTAAGCGTTTATCCTAGACTGACGAGCATAAAACCTGTTTTTGGAAAGCTGACACAGGCTAAATACTCACTCACAGGCGTATAAGAGCTTAACCAGCATACGAAGGAGCAAACGACTGAATTTGTACGGTGTGTGAGTGTATGCGTGTGGCATTTTAATGTTAAAAGGAATATTATTTTAACAATACCCCACACGCGAATACACACACACACACATACACAGTTAGTAACAACACCCACTTGTGCTTTATGGCGCAGATATGTAGATGTGTGAGTGTTAAAATCAGTTACAGAACAGATGTTATTCGTATGATACCATAACATTCTCCTTCCTATTGTACACATTACCCAGCCATTTATATTCTCTGTCCTGAGAGACTCACATAGGACTTCCAATTTGGGACACGGTTTTCCAATGAATACCCCTTCAAGCGGAGTAAAGCTTTTCTGCTCTCAAAAGCTTAAAGAAAAAAAAATAAAAAAAAAAATAAAAAATTCCATTTGTTGCTTCAATTTGTTTTTGTTGAATTTCAATGCCACTTTTTTCCGTATTCCTTTTGCTCGCATTTTCTATTTCTCTTACATGTACACTTACATAAACATCAGGCTTTGTAACTGTTGCCTTATAAATGACACAATTTGAGTTGTTTTGTTGCTTTTTTTCGTGTTTCGTTTAAAGCAACAATTTTTTGAGGGCTTTTACAAGGATTCGTTCTCTTCGAATACAATTGTCTGTGATGTTCTCACTGGAATTTTTTTTCGTACATTTTTCTTATTGCTTTTATGTTTATGCCTGTATGTACGATATGTACGTCTATCGTATCTACATATGTATGAGAAGTGTGTAAGTGTTATTTTGTTTTCTGATTGTATTTGCTTCACTATTGTCATGCGTGTTGACCTTGTTTTTATATGAAGCAACAGGCTGTTGATTTCCAGCTGCTGTTCATTATTATAATTCTTGTCTAATATTTGACTTGAGAACAGTCTGCGTGTGTGTTACGTGTATGTTCATTTTATTTATTTTCCTTTTTTTCTTGCTCTCGGCTTGGTCAAGCTTTAATTTTTTGCTCCTTTTTTATTTTTTCTTTTTCTACAAGTTGTTTTTGTATTATTAAATGGCCTGAGGTCGTGTCATTAAACGAAAAATGGTCATAAGAATTTAGTGAATACTGTTGATTTAAGTCGAATCCATATTTTTGTTCACAATCACTGAAAAGTATACTTTAGAGTGTTAAGCAATCAAACAAAATTTATTTTGATTTTTTTTTGATTTAAAAAATCATTTTCATGTAACGAAATGTATTTTCGTTGGTTGACATTCTGTTGGCATTGTATTAAATTCTAGAGACCATTAACCATTACCAAGAAATTTAAATATTTAAACCCATAATTTAATTCATTTCTTAATTTACCTCCTCTATTCATAGATATTTGAACTGTCCGTTTAGCTAATTGAGGGGTATACATACATTACCTTGAACTGTGCTTCACGCGTTAATGTTCATTCAAATACTGACTGTAATCATTTCTATGAAAAAAATTTTTTTAATTCAATTTCTATAAATGACTACATTTCAATTATAATTTACAGAGATTGATTGAGGGCTACTTATAATCTAGCTATTTACCTTTAACACGTGCCCGTAATATCGATTAGCATGAATATTGAAATCGTAGTTTGTATGTTTAAAAACATGTCCGTTATAATTTCACAAAAAAAAATTAAAATTCCAATATCAATAGAATATCGCATATTTGTACGTAGTTTTTTATTTCGAAAATTTTGCAAATTTATTGTAAATTTAATTATAAAACAGACAACAAAAAACATAAATTCGCCAGAAATGAAAAAATGCATCATTATTTATCAATCGATTACTTCGACCAAATTTAACACAATGATGCATAAAGTTTAATACCAATATTGTTCTAAATTTCCGAATAATTGCATCAAATGCTAATTGAATTGTCATTAAAAAGTTTTTCAGAAAATCTATCGTTCGCAGTCGACTTTAAACTGTAGTTCACGCAAAACAATTTGGATAAAATTAACACACACAACATGGGTGGTGTGAGCAGCTAGGTTGTAATCCTTATTGAAGGGTTGTAATGTCCAATTATGTATGTATGCATGTATTTTGTTATTTTTGTAATAAAAGAAATTATAGTGGATCACGTCATAAAAGAATTTTGAAATTTTCAAGTTCGATTTTTTTAAAACATCGAATGGATTTTTAAATTTTTAAAATGAAAATAATGTGAGACTTAAGCTTCGCCTGAAAAAATTGCTTCCGGGCAATAATTCAAATAAGTTTTCGCCAAAGATTAACAAAATCATTGAAGAAAACTTGTCTTATCTTTCTTGAAGATAGGCAGAATCACTGTAAACGCCTGCAAATCTCAAATTTCTTTAATAATTTCCTTGCATCAGCCTTATCGAATGTGTTGTGGTGATTTTATATTGTTACGAAAATGGAAACGGTGTAATATCGTTTAACATTAAAGTGAGCAAAAAAACAAATACAACGAACTTGTAATAAGTAAACCAACAACATCAGTTTGAAAGAAAAGGGGATAGACAAGTAAGAAAGAAAGCAACAACAAGCTATGTGAACAAAATACACAAACAGCAATGAAGTTGCGATGGAGATCTCTAGAAGGCGAACACACGAACATTCGACTTCAAGAACCTTCATCAGAATGTTTGCGTGATCATATAAAAAGGCACGACAAAACAGGCGAGGAGTTGTAAGAATTCAGTCAGTCTTGTGTGAAGACGCGTTGCATGTGAAGAAAACAGTCGGGGTTTGAAGATCGCCGCTGTAAAGACCTGCCGAACAATTGTTGGTGCTTACACGAACAGAAGTGTAAAGAAGAATAACAAACTAATCAAACTATGGTTGGATTCATCAAGATGTAACCAGTGGCACACAAAAGTAGTACGAACAATAAAGAATTTAATTGAAACTAAACACAAATTTATTTTTTATTTTATTTGCAATCGACGAACTCATATTTTAAACGTTTTTAAAAAGTTAAATACGTAACAATATCTTGTACCGAATCAATCGAGTTTAATTTTTCGATTAACTTTTTTATTTCAGTTTCATTTTGATACTTTGTTGTGATCAAAAACAACGAGACTTAATTCAAAGACTACCAAATTCAAATTGTACCAATCCTCAAAGAAAATTTAATTCGTTTCAAAAAATTTTACACTTTCCAACTGATTTCTCTAGAAAATTGAAAAAAATTATTCACTGTATTGAGATTTAGGGAATTACACATGAAACGTTTTCATAAAACAAGCTTTTTAAGTATAAAGGACTCTCTCTCAACTTTGATCAAATAATATGTACTCATCTGTTTGGAAGTGATGTCTGCTCTTTGTGCGATTGTACATTATTAACGCTGTTACATTTCGTTTGGAATTAAAACAAAATTTATAATTACTTTTCTGTGAGGGATATTTAGATAAGTAAACCTAACCTATATCAAATTTGATAAAGGACGAAATATCAAAGAATAATTTTACATACGAACTTAAAACAAATACCGTGTAACTTTAATTTATGACTGAACTTTATGCCGTAGTACTAACAATATTGTTGCTGAAATCCTTTAACAAAATCATTGTATTTGTATGCGAATTGAAAGGCAGGACAGTATAGGCTTCCTCATTCACATTTCTACAGAACAAAACGATTATTTTTTTTAATATTTATCGCATGAGACATTTGATTTTCTACATACGTACACATGTACGTACTACGTATGCGTTGTATGTAGTTTACCTTTCCAAAATCTTTATTACAGTGTTTAACAAGGAAATTTATTTCAATTTACAATTTCACTTAAAGTTTTGTAATTTTTTCCCCATAAACAAGAGAGAACATTTAAAGATAATTTGTTCATTACAATTGCAAAATCGTTTTAAACTTGTTAAGTTGCTTTTGCTCTTACTCCGACTTTATTTAAGACTACGGCCATTAAATATACAATCGAATGACTTGTATAAATGCTAAGAATATCATTTTAAAGTTACTGTAAACTTTAAAAAGTTTTCGCTGAAGTCGACAATGGATTGGCCTACACGACATGCTTTTAATTTTCAAAACAATTTTCCGAATAACCTCTACATTAACATCCAAACAATGGGACTCAGACGATTCGTTTACTTCTTGATACAAATGAAATCATTTTTAAGTGGTTAAATCCATATATATGCATTGTATGTACCTTTGGTAGTGTATCGCATACAAATAAAAATACAAAAAGGATAAAAGTTGAGCACGAGTAAATCGTAAAAAGGAAGGAGACATAAAAGCAAAATATGACAAATCAAATTTTCACAATAAAAATGATTCGTACATCTTTCAAAGATATGTACGTGTGCTTATTCTTCTTCCTCGTCTTCCCATACGTAAATGCATACATATGAGAGTAAGGATAACAGTAAATTTGAAGAGTAATTCATACGTACATATGTATTTTGTATATGCATGTGTATTTATACATGAGAAAATATTGTTTGATATCGTTTTATAAAATGCGTATTTGCATAACATATGTACATATATACATACATATATAAACACAAACACAACGCCATGAAAATTTAAATATAAAAATGGAACAGTAAATATTTACAGTAAACATTCAAAGAAATGATATTCGTTTTATCTACATCAGCTATTTAATAGAGTCTCAACGAAATTGGTTAATTCTTACGGTGTTTCTTCCCCCCGTTAATTTCCAAGTACGATTGCTTTTGAACAGCTTTGGACAATTCATTAAAACACATAGTCTTTGTTGGCTGCTTCTCTCTTGGTATGAAAACAAAGCAAGTTATTTTAAGTTTAACAAAACGTGTTTATTTTTATTCAAAAAGTTAAGCAAGTATTTTGAAAAAAATTTTAAGAAAAACTCAAGTGACTTCTTTTATGTGAAAATTATTTTTACGGCTGTACCAAAAGAAGCTTATACGGTGTTCAGATATGCACCTTAATTGCGTAAATCGCAATAAACTCCTTTATTAAGCTCAATATTTCATATTTCATTTTCAGTTTCAATTAATTATTGCGCAA
This sequence comes from Sarcophaga variegata, assembly GCA_932273835.1. Classification (NCBI taxonomy): domain Eukaryota; kingdom Metazoa; phylum Arthropoda; class Insecta; order Diptera; family Sarcophagidae; genus Sarcophaga; species Sarcophaga variegata. The sequence continues at coordinate 77,226,636 of OW026359.1, forward strand.
TAAATACGCAAATTGTTATAGTATTGAGTAAAACTTCAAATGCAGCACTGTCATAAGTATGTTCAGTGAGCATATTACAATTATCCGAACACTCTCTGTTGATATTTGACAACTCAAATGTCAACAACAAAAAAAAAACAAAATAAAAACAATGTTGTTAAAACAAACAGCTGTTTTGTTTCCCAGCTGTCAAATGAATATTGAATAAGCAGCTGAACTGCGTATATTATTATGTCTGAACACACAAAATATTGTACTCAATAAACAGAAGATTGACTCAATAAAAGTGCATATGTGAACATAGTATTAAGGTTAATGCCAAAAAAATTATCAATTTTCTATTTACATACACATATTAAGGGCACCACAAACACAAAATTCCGCATGTAAATTTGCCAATAAAAAGACACGCAGCATATTGAATAAATTTGTTTGACACTTAGGTTTAAGTTTAAATTAATTTCCAGTTAAATTTAATCCTACGTTAATTGAATTTTTATTTTTTGAGTGGAGATTTAAACCTTGTAGAGCTGCCACACTTATAAGCAAAAATTGCAACATGTTTCACAACAATTTGCTTTTGTATTGAACACAAACAGCTGAATACTATTGATCTTTAAGTAAAACAATAATTTTTGAAAAGTAATAAATATATTAAGACGGTCTATTGTCAATTTGTGTTTTATATAATTTATAATCACTTAAATATTTGTCTTATTCGGCTTTCTCTCACTTAAAAGCTTTTTTTAAATAAAATTTGTCTACTTTTCATAGTTCATCTTAAGGTTAAACTACCAACGTTGGTGGTTTGAACTTAAGATTAAACGTAAGATTAAGTAAGCTGAAAAACTGAATACGAAAATTAAAGTTAACTTAATCCTTAATCTCGCACTCAAAAAATGGCTTTAGTATGTGATGTTTACAATACGTAGACATTTTTTAGAACCAATTAACCAATTAACAGTGGCGATTACACGTAAAATGAAATATATTCCATACTTAGTCGAATAGTTCACAAATTTAAAAAATTAATTATTTGGATACTTAAAAATCTTACTAAAAACCTTAAAAACCTATCGTCTTACTGTAAATGGAATCGTAAATATTTTCCTTAAAATAAATTCGAACATACTAAATGTAAAATGTTTCCTGAAATGATAAGGAGAATATGTTTGATAATTTAACCACGTTTGCAATTCATGTATTTCAGAATACTTTTGCAAATAAAATTTAAAGAAAGGAATTTCATCGTTTTTTATTTTAAGAATTATGGAAAATACAACCAGTACGCACATAAATTATAAATAATAATGCAACGTATTGTATACGAAAAAGAGACATTAAGAAATATCTTCCTACGCTTTATTTTTTTTTTTTCTTTTTGATGCCAGTCGAAAATGAAACTTTCTTAAAAATTTTCATAGCAAACCTGTAAAGCGAATACACACCAACATATCCACGCGCAAGGGAATTTAAAAACACGAATTTTACATTTAACGCAAGAAAACATGAGAAAAGAAGAAAAATATGAATACATTAACACCCACAATAACATTGTAATCGTATACAATAGATATTGTAACATCCAGGATTTTGTTTAAGGATATTTACGAGCTTATGAACGCCAACACACTCACACACGCATACGTATGCATAAATCACCACACGCGTATTTGTTTTCGCTACAATATATTTCATAATGCGAATATACCAGGTATAAAATACAAGTGAAAATTATATCATTGTTTAGCATTTATTGCGAAAATAAACTCCTCTAGATCAGGCCAATAAATAGAATAATTGTAACATGATATTCAATGAACGAACGCTTTAAATACTAAAGATTTAAAGAAAGTATTTGCAAATTGATTCGCTAATGCTTTAAATGACATTAAGAATTTGGTACAAGGAATAACAAAAATAAAAGGTAATTGTTGTTGTTTACATCAAGTTGTGAACAATGGCACACAGAATTGTGCGAATAATAAAGAATTTTAATTAAAACTAAACACAATTTTTTTTTAATTTATTTGCAAACTACGAGCTTATATTTTAAACGTTTTTAAAAGATAAAATGGTAACAGTATGTACATTTAGTGGAACATATCAAAAATTACGCTTATTCGTTTCTATGTTTTCTATGCCTAACTTTTGCTCTATTTTATTGTCAATGATTACTGGCAGTTAAACTTCAATAGAAAATAAAGAGCATACGAATTGAAATCTTCGTCAACGATTTGAGCTTATTATCGACTTTCTTTACAATGCAATTGTAATCTTTACAGCTAATGAGGCGTGTTTTTAATATGTTTATCCGAGTTTTATAATAACATTTTTGGATTCTGTTAGCTAGTTATGGTGGTGTTAACTACAAACACGTGATGTCGAAGTAGACGAATTTTAAAAATTAAGGCGCCTAATCCCCTTTCATATCGAGGACAATCGATTTGAAAAATTACAACAACTGTAAACTGGTTTTTTTTTGAAAGAATTGAAAGTAAAATAAGGAATAATCTTTAGCATACTCTATTTATATTGTCTCTTATTATATTATCCAAATACACTATGTACTGCAATGTAATACCATACCATACAGAACACTCTTAGTTCATTGTTGAAGAAGGATCGTCTCTATTACCATGACTGTTAAATAACGTGAAAGAAGAGTAATTACTTATATGGGATATCAGACGCCACTTTGAGGATTTAAGAAATTAAAATAAATTAAATTAAATAAATTTATTTATAATATAATAATATAATATATAATATATTTATAATATAATATAAATATATTTATAATATAATATAAATTAAATTAAATAAATAGTATAAATGTCGCTAAATATCATATTATTACACAGTTGGGCAATTCACACGACTTTGTATCGTGCATGTTGTATTGAATACATTTGTTATTTTGTGGACGCTTAATGCTATGCTGTATTGTGTATCTCGTAACATTCAAACAATTTGATAGCCCGGAACCAACACAACTTTTTAAAAACATATACACATTTTTTTTATTCACACATTTTGATAGCACGAAACCAATACAACTTCCAAAAACATATAAAAAAATGTGTATAAGTGTATCGGATTTTTATATGAAAAATATCAACAACAATCATACACTGTTGTATGTTCTTCCAACAATACAATGAATACAACGGCTTGTGTGAATTGACCAACTGTGTAAGACTGTGTATACATGCAGAGAACGTAGATATTATTTGCTTAATCTTGGCCAGAGTCTTGATTCTAATGATATCATGTCTACATTTTAATTAAAAGCTGATTGGAAAGCAATTATTTACTATTTCAGAAATAATCTTTTGCTACCTCTTTTCGAAAATAGAGTTGAAGAGGTAACAATGAAAATACTAGCGATGTTCTTGGTTTACTGTCAGTAAAAGAAGATGAAGGTACTGCTCGTAAATGAATTATAATAATTTGATGTATAAGTTGCTAACTCCAACACTGCTTCAAAAGAAATTTTAAATTCAATTCTTAGTACATTTATGAAGTAATTTTCTTCGCATCAATACCCCCAACGTCTATTACTCAAATGCCGAAAAATAATTTTCACGTTTCTGCCGATTCCTACGGCGAAATTAAACCTTCCTTCAAACCACATTTTTTTTTTTTTTTTTTTTTTTTTGTTTAGTTGTTAAGGTTTACATTTGAAATGTAAAACTAAAATACGATAAATCCGTTCATCGCATTGTTTTTAATAACAATTATGAATAAATTAATAACAATCAGAAAACTATTAAAAATTTCAATTATGTTCAATGGATTATTTTGATTCTTCACTCGAACCAAATAAAAAAACAAGAAAAGAAATTTTATGTTTTATACTCGTATTGCTGATAAGCAACAAGTTGACTGTCAAAAGCAAAATGATAAATTACCGCATTACATAATGCTTAAGTACTTATTTGCTCACATAAACATGTCAAGAGATCTACATTGTTGATGGCATAAATACAAAGGCATACGCACGCATATAAACATTCATATATATGTACATACATATGTGGTAATCACTTACACAATGAACATGAAGGTGGCAAAAATAAAAAAGAACGATAAAAAAGTGAGCAATAGTGAAAGTGCCCGACATGCAGACGGAGTGACAGACAAACAAAATTTGATAAATTCAATTTTGAAATAAAAACCGCAAAATCTACAAAAAAAAATTTTTTTTTAAATGTTTAAGAATTTTTTGAAGTCTTCCTCTTTACTCCTGCATATCTACATATCGATTTAAAAATGACTCTGACAGCCAAGCAATTGTACGAGTATTTGTTTTACAGAGAATCCTTTTGCTGCTCAACATAAATTCTTTGAATGGAATTTTCCTCAGATAGTTTGCTAATCGATAAATCAAAAACCGCATTTGAAAATTAACCGGATTGACGATTTTGAAGACTATCATAGAAAACGAAAACTTAACCTTATTTTGTGGCTTATACTGCATGAGACACTGATGGTTTCAAAAACACAAGCACAATCATACTCACACCCACACACACACACACACACATAATTTACTATTTTATAACACTCCCATCGAAAATGGAAAATGATCCATTGGCTGAGCTAATGATAATCCCGTCTAAGTTATTTAATGTTGAACAGTGGAATTGATGCGACAAAAAGAGAAGTCTTTCGGTACACGTCAGTTCATGTTTTACAAACTGAACTACGGTAATTTTTGTTTGATTTGATCAAACGAAGTGTCAATCTCTTTACAAGATAATATACGTTATCACTTATTTTATATTTTTTAATTAAAGTTTGCTACTATAAACGGAGAAACATGAAAAAATATAAAAAAAATTCGCATTTGTCAAGTTTACTTCATCAAACCTCATAGCATATTAAGTCAAATAATATATATATATATATATATATATATACGTATGTATATCGTTTTAAAGGCCCATCCCTCTCCTTTCTAATAAGGTATACATTTTTTACATCGGTTCAGAAATGTTTGTGTAATCAATAAATTTGTGCGTAAAGTCAAAAAAACAATTTTTGTCAAAGTCTGGAGGGTTCAAGAAATACAAAAAAAATATTTTTTTGTTCTACTTAACAAAACTCAAATTTTTTTTATTTTGTCGCATAGTGTAATTTTTCACATCAGTCTATTGTTGTATTATTTTCACTGACAAAGACAAGTTGGGTATAATTTACCCAACTTACTTATTTTTTATAGTCCAATGCCATATTTTCCTTGTTTGGTAGGTATATGCAGTTTGAATGATATGACAGTCTCCACGATAAGTTGTTCTTTCATTATATCATATTCACCAGGATTAAACATTGTTTGCAGCAAGAAATTTATTGCAGGCACAAGATGTGTCATTTCTATCAGATATCTTATCAAATCGCATTACTCACGATATGTTCGTAATTTCACTTTTGAATTGAATAACGGCCATCCTTTACTATCACCGCTTAAAGACTATATTGCAGCACCATGACAACGGTACAAAGGAGGCCCAAGATATGCATCTAAATTTAACTAAACTTTATTTTATTGGTCGTTTTAATCCGCGAGTACTAGTGGCGTAATTTTTTTCACATAGATAGACATTGTGAAAAGAGCTAAGAGAGTTACATTTTATATTTATGTACGCTTCACTTCATTGTCTGGTTGTAAAGAAGACAACCAAATTAAAATGTTACGGCAATTGCTTTCAACCAGAAATCGATAGAATTGATAGAAGTGTTGTGTTGTATTGTATTGTATGTATTGTACACAGTAAGCCGCCGTAGTCTAGTAGGTAGTGTGTTGGCTTGTTAGACGTAAATCCAGGGTTCAGACCTCAGGCCAGATATCAAAACAAAATACAAAAAGTATTTATTCGGCGACTTCCTCTCAGCAGATTTCTGGCAAAAACTCTGAGAGCAAATAAAATTGTCATGAAAGATTTCTCAAAATCTTTCGTTCGGAGTCGACTTTAAACGCTAGGTTCTCCGTAACTCAAATATAAAAATTAACGCACACAAGATGAGAAACTATGTCGTAATCCTGACTAAAGGGTTGTAATGACAACTTATGTTATGTATGTACGCAGTAAATGTTTGCAATAGAAATTCTTCTTTAGAATCCCACTGTACTGTTCATTACTCATAGTGTTGTGGGTTGCTAATGACATCGCCCCATCGTTATAATGAATGAAAGCAAAGAACAAAAAATAAAATCATGCCTATAAACAGTGTATTTAACTTCCACGTTAACCAGTAGGGCAAGCCTCCACTACATTGGAGCACTTTAAAGAGGATAAACAAGACTTCATATAGCATTCTTAATGATTTTAGCAAATTAATAAATGAACTCTTATTGGAATGATTGAATGTAGAACTAACCATTGATGATGTGGAAGAAGAGAAAAAAAGTATTGCGTTTTAACACTTCAATCATTCTACACCATTGCTGAGCATTCGTGATATTAAGAATTCCTTTCTTAGGGTTGGAGTAGTAATTTGTGTTGAACTCTTGGTTTATTTACAGTTGCTTAACACCTTGAAACGTAAGTGAGTTCATCATCAATTCAAAACAAATAAATATCCATCTGCGGCTAATGGTTTTAAAATTTCATTAACAAAATACTACATGATGACAGACGGCATTAACATCTACACAAACTACTCTGCAGGATATGAATGTTTGAGTTTAAGCTCCATCGCATGATTGTATGGGTGTGAGTGGAGTTGACTCGTTCCATTCCTTCTGTAGTATAATCCATTGCACACAACTGTTGTTGTATAGCCAATGCAAACATTGGTGTGGACACCGAAAAGGCTTAACAAGCATTTGTCACATTGAGACAATTAGTCATTTTGTCAGTCAGGTCTTACGAATTATTAAGAGGATTAAAAGCCAAATACGGTCAAACGCATTTATAAGAAGGCGAAGAAATTAACGTTTTGCTGGAATAAGTATCTTTTATTTGACATTTTAACGTTGCCGGAAAGCAAAAATGCTAAATAGTTTTTAAAACTAAGCTAAACTAAACTAAACCTCTAATAGAACAATTAAATTATTTCTTAACCGGTTAGTAATTACCATTTAAATGCATATTTAAAGAGTGGTTGGTTTGGTTTTATCATTAAACGTAGATCAAGCTTTGTATCAAATATTATACATTTCAATTTTTGAGACACTATAACTTTAATTCAGAAACATTTAAATGCCTGATAATTTTTTTAATTCGTTAGTATTGTTATTGCCTTTAATTTAAACCAAATAAAAAGAAAATTTCATACAGGGCTTAAAGGATTCAAAATTCTGGCTTATGTATCATTCTTGATAAATACGACTTTCCTAGGGATTCTTTGGTGTTCTGTATGTAATTTTTTAAGCTTTCAAAGATTTTGTGAAGTTTTATCGTAAATAATAATTTTTTTATGATATTTGAGAAGGAATTGAAAGTTAAGTGGTGGATAAAAGTGAAGAGGTTGAATTATCTGTTGTTGATATTGACTGAAGTAGTCGTAGTCTGGTATGTAGCGTGTTAGCTTATTAGACGTCAGACCAAGGTTAATATCTCAGGTCAGACATTTCCGAATTACAACGAAAGGTTATAATGCTGCTGAAGACTCTGAAGAAGAAGAAAACAGAAGCTCGTCTAATGAACTTACGAAAGTATTGGCAGCAGCAAACATGACAACAGGATGTTTATCGCCAAAGATGGTACCACTTGGAACAGAGAACCGTATACCTTTAGTAGTTTGGGAAGAGAAAATATTATTAATTTACGAGCAGATTGCTAGCAGTTGTTTACATAAATGTTGTAGTCTTTCTTACTGCTCTTCCCATATTTAGCTCACGTCACAGACGAACATTAGAAAAAACTGTTTCATCCTATGTTTTATTTCATAGATATTACAAATACTACAAATACAACTACGTACATATGAGATGACAGAATCATTCGCTTTGATAATGTGATACTCGGAAATGATGATAAATTTACATTTATTAGGCCTTTTCGAAAAATGAGCTGAAAGTCTTTCAGCTTTTAATCCTAATATATATTATAAATCTTTCTGTAAGTCTGTTTTTTTGTTTGTTTGTTAACCAATCACGCCTGAACGCCTGGACCGATTTTCTTGAAATTTGGAATATAGATCGAGCTTTTGTCGGTGCAGGTTATAGGCAATAAATCTTTTCAAAATTTTGAACAAAAGGGGAAAAATGGGACAAAGGAAGAAAAAATTGGCAAAAATTAGTACTTTATGCATAAATGCTGTATTTTATCTGTTTTAAAGGTATTTTTTTACGATTTAGCTTGGTTAAGTTTTTGGAGGTATTCCGTTTATAAAGTTGGACCAAAAGGGGTCCAAAAAGGGGTAAAGGGGCGAAAAACGGGCAAATTGAGTGCATTTATATTTAGGACTTAGAGTATTCACAAAACTGGGTTGTTTGTTAAACCGGTTTCCGAATAATTTGAAAAATTTGAAAAATTGCATTTTTTTAAGAAACCGGTTTCGAAACCGATAAACCGGTTTTTTATTTATTGTTATTTTTAATGCAAAAATGACCCAATAATAATTTTTGTTTAAATTTAAAGAAACATTTATACGATAGGGTGTCCCATGGCCAATGTACAATGAATGTACATAACCCGCGCAACGCCGGGTACAATCTGCTGGTAATTCCAATAATTTTTCACTGTAGATGAGTAACTAATTTTATGTTCGTTATAAATTTCGTTGTCCACCGAAATCGATTTGGCAGTTGTAGATTCAAGTACGTGCTACGTGCGTAGCAACCACTTATGGCCGTATTTGGAGAAAGCCGTATCCGGGAAACTAGAGAGGAATCAAAGAGAGGGCTTTGTTATTGCTATAATCGATGTTCTATTGCATCTCACATGACGTTGACAACAAATTTTTCTAAAGATATACAACAATGGTCAGGTTTCAGACAGCCCTCAATTGAGAGCGTTATTGACGTGAGTGACCATAAAGTGACCCATCTAAGCAATTGGAAACTTATAAATCGCAACAAAGCAAGAGTGCTAGATGTCAAATTATTACCAGTTAGAAAAAAAAAACCAAGCCGACATCAACTGTTTGATTTTTAAAAATTTTGGCGTAAATTTCATAAAAATAAAAAATGTTAGAATATAAAATAATTTTATTAAAATGATTTAAATAAATAAAAACATTTACATTTTTCAACATAATCTATCAACAATCGTGACAATTTTATATACTACAAAATATTCTATGTATCAAAAGTGACACATAAGCTACAATTATGAAGATTTTTTAAGACTCGATCCATGGTTAAATAACTCTCTGTATGACTATTAAAGAGCACAAAAAAATAAAATAAAAAACTTAATACAGGAGATGTATTGTGTAGTGAAGGAGGCTCAATAATTTAATCGAAAATATTTGACTGTGAAACCAAATATTAATTCAAGTGCCATTGCGACAAACCAAATACAAATGTCCTACTATGAGTAGAAAAAAAATCAGAAGAACTCAACTTTTCGCAGTCATCAGTATCTTATATGTTGCTTTTATGACAACAAATACAGCATGTGTAATAACCTTTTATGAACTAAACATGAAGCCATTGTTTGTGCATAGTTTTCATTTAATGAAGTTAAATATCATGTGTGGGTGGCCTAGTAGTATAACGAGAAGTGTGCTAGCCTATTGGCGTGGGTTCGATTTCTACCAGAGACACTGGTCTGTTACACTACACCGAGCATATGGTCTAAAATAGTTTGAAAAACTCCTACATATAAAAGATTAGATTAATATTACCCACAAAAATCACCATTAAAGAATACCACTAAAACATATAGTAACCTTGAAGAGGTTAGCGTTGCCTGCGTTTATCTCCACGGAACCAATAAACGGAACAATTTCAAAACTGAAACAACAACTCCGAATAAATTTAGTAACCGTAGTAGCTCTGTAACAACAGTAGCTTATACAGGGTACCAAGTATTATATCTTCATTTATTAAACAAACTTTGTTGTCGCAAGTGAGCAGTAGAGGTCTTAGTGGTACTAGATTATGTATTCAAGTTCCAGTTTAGTTTGCTGTCCAATAGCATTCCAAGATATTTGGTGCTTTTGAATAGAGGGATACTGACTCCGTTGATACTGGAGGTAGGAAATTAGGGGACTTTGTATTTTCTTGTGAACATTACTAACACTGTTTTGGTTGGGTTTGCTCTCAGTCCACACTATTTCGATAGTAATATAAGTGCAGTTTCCATAATATAAAATTTTTCTAGAATGTCTTTATCTTTGCTTTACAGCTACTTTTACCACATCATCAGTGTAGGCAGTATTCGTGGTGAATGTTCAGCAGAATGTCAAGGCTGTGGTTAAAGATTACGGGCGAGAGTAGAACTCTTTGTGATGTCCTTCCAACCGCCACTGTGGAACATTTAAGGCGTCCAAAGGATACTCAATACGCTTGTATATTGGTATTATTTCTACAAATTATCCAGTTGTTCTTTGGCGATAATAACAGACTTCGGTTTAACGTTATTGAAAGCATACTCTATAATGAGGAAAGCACCCAAACTACAATATTCCTTGTTGTATAGGGATTTCTCTATGGCCAACTAATAAGTGTGGAGCGCAGCTTCGGTAAATTTACGCCTCGTATAGGTGTGTTTTGCTCCACACAACACAACACAACACAATACAACACAACAAAGAGCACTCGGACCGTGGGATGTTCTAATATAGATGATTCTCTCAAGAATCGTTGCATAAGTAGAAATGAGGATAACCTAATAGGCCTAAAACCATTGGCTTTAATATGAGATGATTCATATTCCTTGGGAATAAAAACAATTTTGTAAAATGCTCAGCTTAACGCAACGTTAGATAAACGTAAACATAGCCTGAAGATTATGAAAAGCCTTAGCATGAGGACATCAATGTTCATCTTCAAATCTGCGGGAACCATACCAATAGTAAGGTAGTCCAAAACCCATAAGATTTCGAATATAAGGAACCGAAACTAACCTATCTATGTAGAACATTCTACGTTGCTGCAGATTAAACTTTTGAAGCCATTATTGTATACCGATTTATATATGGCCCATTATCCATTTCTTTTGACCTCATTGAACAGTTATCTGCAAATCTTTCGTTATTTCAAAATTTCAGCATTGCACCAGCTGAGCTTATCCTAACTTTTCCTAATGGCATCTGCTCGTAGGGTATGAAGGATCATCCCGTTGGACCGTGGCCTTTTCCACATCTTTGTACAATTTTGTTTCTGGATAAATTGACATATATTTGGAAAGTTTTGTTCCAGTAAGGATATCCTCTTCTATTGTTTAGTGGAAACGAGGGCGGCCGTTTAGGCTGACCATTTACTACTAAACAGATTTACAATTTTGAAGACGAAACGCCTGGCAATCAAATCCCTTTTAGAGGATTTTTTGTGCCGTGGTGGAATAAGATCGTTCAGGACGAGGATGATGATTCCGAGATTATAGAATCATTCTTCGACTGTTCACCCTGTATACGAGAAACCTCAGGAGGCACTTGGGAAACCATGGATTTCGATGGGATTGGATGTCATTTGGGCCTAATTATCCTTTGAAGTGCCTGATTTAGAAGAATCAGGTACTAGGCTGAGTTTACGGTCGCTTACCCGCCTAACGGCTTTTTTTTTTGGCGCACTATTAGTATGCCGATTAGAGGGGCCTGTCGCCACCACTTTACTAGCCGGTGTTTTAATCATTTTCAACTGATAATAGTCTGACACCTATACTGTAGTAATAGATCCTCCATTTACCGGATACTCAGGACGTGATTTTTAATTGTCCTTAATGATGAAGATGTCCATAGTGCAAGTTGAAAAATCAAGTATTTTTACCAAATATACCCTCCATAAATTGGGCATAAAATCGATCAAATTTAAAAATGTGCGGTTTTCTGGACTAATGGGCTGGATAGCAAGTGGATCAAGGATTCCAAAACAGTTTTCGTTATGGTCTGGTCAGATTTGGGATCGGAGATGTAGTCGACTTAGCTATACTTTTTATATGAGCAAACAAAATGCTTTATAAAAGTCGTGAAAAATTCGATAAAATTTTAAAAGGTAAGAAAACCGCACCTCAGAAACACTAGCTAAATTGTAGATCGCAAAATTAAATGCCGTAATTACACACGAGAGGTGCAAATGTAGTTTTAAGTGAATGGCAAAAAGTACTAAAGGAAACAATTGACAAATTAATTGTGTCAATGCATAGTCGCTATGATGCAGTTATCAAAAATAAAGGATACACCAACAAAATAAAAAAAAGATTTTCATTGAAGAAAAATTTAAGTTTCCATTATTTTGTTAAGACCTCAAAGTTGACTACTTTTACTTTTTTTTATAATTTTAGAACAACATTACATACATACATAATTGATCATTACAACCCTTCAGACGGGATTACGACCTAGCTTCTCACACCACTTATGTTGTGTAGGTTAACTTTATACATCAGTGGCGGGATCTACGGTTTAAAGTCGACAGATTTTTGAGACTTTTTTTTAATTTTTATTTATTATTCGGTTACAAAGCAATTCATTATATCATCCTAAAGGTACCTCTGCGCCTTATAGGCATTGTAGAGGTGAGATAGCAATAACATCCTTTTCATGGCAATTTTATTTTCTCTCAGAGTTTGTGCCAGATACCGCTGAGAGGAAGCCGCGAAAGTAATATTTTGTCATATTTTCGTTTTGATGTCTAACCTGGGGCCTTACGTCTAATAAGCCAACACACTACCTACCAGACTACGGCGACTTCAAACAATTTTAGATTTTATGCACTTTTCTTTTGTTCGTTAATACATCAAACAGAATTTATAAAGTAAAATTCCATAAACAATTTTTAAGTTTCTTCAGAAATTGTTTTTGGTTTTCGACTTCTAACAATGAAAATGTAAATTTTAAGAAAAGTTTCCATTGAATTGTCCAGCTCTGTATATACGTATGTATGTACACATATAAAAAAATTATTAATAGCAAGTGATGCGAATATATATTCTTAGTTTCATATGGACATAAAGATTTCTTTATGAATGAAATTTTTTTAAAACATTTCGTGATAGAGTGATTAAATTTTAAAGTATTTTTGCATCCAATCTAAATTGAAAATTAAAAAAAACTTAAATAAACAATAAAAATCTACTACGTACAGTGATAAGTAGGGATTCCCAAAATGCAAACGGTTTTTGTCCTATAATTTACTAAAAATATAAAAATAACGTTTCACATAAATCGTGATCAGAGTAAATGAAGGGAAAATTGTTGAGTTGCTTAAAGGAAATGCAATCCATTATGGTTTTTTTTTATTCTTCGTTTTATTTTTCTCCGTTCTTCACTCACAAACTCTAAACTTTATTAACAATAAACCAAATTATATGGCGGTAACATTACAAAACATACAGCTGAACACTCAATTCAAGTATATATTACCACCGCCCCCCGTCAGCAGCCATACAGCATAATGAGACATTTCAAGAATTACTTCAATTCTAGCAAACACCTAAACATGCACACGCTCACAAATTTCAGAATAAAAATTCGTTTGTTAAACCATTCCATACAGATGAACCTGTATGTATGTATGTACATACATATGTACGTATGTGAAAGTGAGTCTGTGTGAGTACTTTAAATAAATAAGTACCAAGAAATATAAGGACTGCTAAAAAATTAATTTCGAAACATTAGAAAAATCCTTCAGACTATAATTTTTGTGAAAATGTATGTATGAATATAAGTATGTGTGTTTGCGTGAGTTTGTGTGAGTGTGAGTGAGTGTGTCTGTATGCGTGAAAAAAAGGCATATGACATTTTGACACGTACGTTTCTCCGTAACGTTGTTACATACTATTTTGTTCATTTTATTTCCGTTTTTTGTTTTTTTTTTTGTTTTTGTTCTTTTTGTCCAAAATATTTCGTTTATTTTGTTCCACTTTAACACCTCCGACCTGTCACTTACAACTGTATTTCCATCGAAGCACTTGTTGTAGTTCATTCTGTTCGAGCACTTACGGATGATATTAAAATTCACCTCGAAAGATTTTACAGCGTACAGAGGATTGCGATAGGATCATAAAATGGCTTATGACTGTTACTACATCTACTTAAAGGCACTTTTTTGTATGACTTTGTGCGCCTAAAACTACTCACAACGTTTTTACTGCCAACAAACATCCTGAAATATGAAGCATTTCTCTCAGTTTTACTGTGTTATGTTGTAATACCAACAAATAATAGCACACAGGCATATGTGTAGAAGTTTCCAAATTAAAGGATACACTGAAAACAATTTCATTTAAAGAGAATTTAAATACCCACATCGCTTTCAAAATAATAGATAAGTACACATTGAATGCATTTATAAAATGAAAAATAATACTAATAAGCGCACTCCAGTATTCAATATATGTAGGTCTGCTCTTTACTCTTATGGAAATCGTGGTGGGTATAATGAATATTGAAGACCATATTATTTCTCCAAGTGTTCATCGTAATAATTTCGAAGGTTTACTAACCATTCCAATGTGTGTGCGTATGTGTAATCCAATAAAAATACATTCAAACGTTTTCAATAAAATGTTAAAATGAAATCTAGTTTCCTTTACTGCTAAACTTACAAACGTATGAGTGTTGGTGGGGACTTAGTTTGGTTGTTAAAGCAAATTCAATTCAACTCATCTTATCTCAAATTGAAGCTTGAAAGCTAATGTTGTCATTCGCATTGTAAGAAACAAATTCACATGTAATTGACAGGCATCATCCACTCGCACCCGCTTATGGTCTCTTCTACATCATCATCATCATCATCACCGCCATTAAACAGACAGTGAGCGACAGAGAGGGAGTGAGCGAGACTGATAGAAAGAGAGATGAACCAAACGGAAGAAAAACAAAAACAGACCTACACGCAAATAATGCCTCAAATAAGATAACTTTAAAGGCCTTTGGTATGAGATTGGGTATGCATCTCAAAGAGAAAATGATTTTTGCACTTTCTTGTGCACATTTTTCATTAACAGACTGAATCTAAAATGTACTTGCTTGTATTCATTATTGCTTACGTATCTTTAAGGTATTGAATTATCATTAATGCACTATGGGCTGAAACCATATTTCCGAATGCTAAATGAGAGAATAAAGGAAAAGCGTTCCATGAAGATATACATTTAATACGTATTGTATTAAAATGAATGTGCTGATAAGAAAAAGAATTCTTAATCGCATAAATTCCACAATTAACCAAAAAAAGAACTGAACTATCCCTGGTAAACTTCATCGTGTGTGTAATGTACAGAGATTAGCAATGAATCGTATTTCGCTACTCATAAGCACTCATGAAATTTTGAATATAAGTGAGTCAACAATATTGAAATTTAACTACTCAGATTCATTCGTACTCACTACAACATTGATTTATAAGTACAGGTTGCAATGAGTATGCGTACAACGTTGACATCAAACTGAAACCATTCGAAATATGTTTGATTCATACGCCTACTCGTTCAGATTAATAAATTTAGAAAAATACTTATAATACTCATAAATGATTCGAGTGACTCGAGTCATGGAGAGTCGAAATCAACAACATCGTACGTATTGTTAAGTATGAGTGCGAAGAGTTCTTCAAACCTTGAATATGAGTAGAGGTTCCATGATATTAAAATAAGTATGAATGCGTATAAGTATCAGAAATTATGAGTATGAGTCGATTCTACTCATCTTTTTGAATACTCATTGCTGATCTCTGGTAATGTAGGGAAGTTAATTTGCGCTGAATTCAAGTTTCAAGTAACAACTGATGGCAACGCAATTTAATGTGATACTTTTGTTGAAAATTTAAATTTGAACTGATAAGAATCAAAATGATATTCTAGTTTTAAAAATGTTTACATAATAAAGGGCGAGAGAGCAAGAGAGAAAGAGAGAGAGAGAGAGAGAGAGTAATTGAACTAACTGATATAAAGTTGGCCATTAAAATTTCCTATGAATTATTTTGCTTTACAGATCAGATCAATGTAAACATGCTTTCATTTCACTTTAATTAATAAAAGTATACTTTTCCAATCAACGTGTGGTTGATTCATTAGATAAATGAATCATTTCAAGTATTTAGTATGAAAGAATGTGGAAATATTATTACAAGACCGTTAAAAAATTCAACCGACTGCCGTTTTTCAAAATATGTTTCAATAAATATAAAATCAAAATTTATTCTCCATTCGATGAATTGGAATAATGGTACGAAGACTTCTGACCATTTGCTATGTCAATCAATTCTTCATAGTGAGTTCACTTTTTTTTTGAGGCCATCGCTCATGCTATGACTATTCATAATGTACATTGTGTTGGACGACAGGAAAGAGTGTAATAAAAGAAAGAAAATAGGGGTAGAGACTACCATCTAATGTGTATACCTTCGTCACTTTTTTTCTCCAGAATAACTTTATAATAATTCCCATTTTCTTTTTACTATTGTAGTTAATCAGATATAAAGACATACAAACAATCAGGCAATCACAAAGACCCAAAGTATCAGGTGGGAATCGAATCCACAGCCTCTGCAATTGAAGTTCAGCTTATTACCAACTAGACCATCGGGTCACAGTGTGTCATTCAAATAAATTAGGAAAGGCTGCCATAATATGACGAAAACTGCGAGATATCTGTACAATTAATTTGGAAAGTATAACAAAGAATGGGAACATTTAACAATTAAAATAAAGAAGGTTAAATACCGTCAATATTTTTTATTGTTACAAAATTTAAGTCGTGAGAAATGCCATTAATATACATAGAAATTTAGAAATGGTTTGAAGCGAGGAATTTACTGTCCGTCCAAAAATTACTATAACGCCTAAATGAACTACAATCAAGATTATGTTAAGAAGGAAAATAAGCTGAACGAAGAAATCGAGGAAAACCATACAGGATTGGCCAACAAAAAAAGTAATTTTAATTCGATATATTCTGTTACAAGGTTTGAAGAGTACACGTGACGGTACAGTGTCGGTCAAGCAAATAGCTGCTATTAATGACATGGTGAAGTGCTTTATGGTACTTCAATAGCGACACCTAACATAATGACGTAGGTAATAATGGCTAATATGTGTTCAATTGAAATTGAACCCTTGATCCAATTTATTTTTTCATTTATTTCCCCAATTTATTGCCGTAAAATTGTTACATTCGAAAAATTTTTCGGCTTTTGTTTTGTATTAAAGCTAATGAAAGAAGAAAAGAAAATAATGGAATAAATTATGCCATACAACACTCGTACATAAACATTCCTTAAGCTCATATTCGGATGATAACAATTATTTGATACAAGGTTAGGTTAGGTAACGTGCAGGAACCCCCTTAAGTCAGAAAACCAACCCGAATCTAAAACAAATCATCCTGAGGACATGAATGTGATTGTTTCGAAGTCCAGAATCCTTACCAGTGTTTTGAGGCCGAATGAGGTTAGACTAATAGGTCTGAGATCATGCGTAGTGGTTATCGATGGTTTCTCAGATGAAAACGGCCTGATGCTTCCTATAGGTCTGTAGGTACAATGCCGTCAGAATCCGGCGATTAATGACACACCGAAGTCTATACTCAAATTAATGGTAACTTGCTGAGCAGATATCTTTAAAGAGTTTCGGCTTATTAGACATAAGGCTACGGTTCAAACCACAGACATAAAAACGAAAATATGAAAAATATTTCTTCAGCGACTTCCTCTCGGCAGATTTCTGGCAAAAACTATGAGAGCAAATAATATTGCTGTAGTGTCGTAATATAAAAATGAAACAAACACGAGCAGCTGCAAATGCCTACTGAGTAAACTTTATTTGTAAATTTCAAAAGTATAATTATTCAAGTTAAAGAATTAACGAATCAATGTAGCATTGATTTCTTATATGAAGTTATTCTTCATATTCGTAGTATTAGGGTGGCGTATAAATATCAATACTCTATATGCTCCTCCTAAAGCTGTTGCTACAATATAAAATACATTATTTAATTACAATATTTTAGTTTAAAAATAGGTTTAAGTTACAAAAGAAATTGATTAATTTATAAATGTGATAACTTCAAATTTTAGTTTGATTTTTTACTACTCTTCCTCCTTCTCGTGGCCTAAGTTCTCTTCTAGTGCGTGAAACATCTGCCTGAGGCTGCTTGTCTTGCTCTAATGTTAAGGTGGTGTTGCTCTTTTGTAACGTTTGTAAATCTGCTTCAACAGGTTGTTGTGAAGTCGTTGGATTCCTGATCTGATCAAGATGACGTTTGATAACGTAATTATTATGTGATAAGATACAGGAATACGACTGAGGTCCAAGTTTTTCTTTAACAATTGCATGAGTCCAAGCAGGCTTGTTTGGATTACGATAGTCACGAACCATAACGTTTTGATCTTGCTTGAAAGTTTCATTCCGATATCCTTTGTGGTTAATAACGTTGTTGTATTGAGAACGAACAATTCTCTCTTGTGTTGTTGGTGGTTTGAGATTACTGAAACGAGTTTTAAGTTGTCTTCCAAAGAATGTTTTTGCTGGAGATTCGCCTGTACTACAGTGGGTCATATTGCGATAATCCATCAAAAATCTGCATAAAATTTGATCTAAACTGGCATCATTGTTTTGATCTAAGTTTGCTAAGATAGACTTCTTGAAAGTCTTTACAAAATTTTCTGCTTGACCGTTGGTAGAAGGATGGCCAGGCGCTGTTAAAATGTGGTTGATTCCATTCATGGATAAAAAATTTTGGAATTCACTTGAAGTGAATTGACGACCATTGTCGCTCACCAATGTATCTACTAATCCATAACGCGAAAACATTTCTCTTAATTTGCCAATTACAAAGGCTGTTGTCATCTCTTTAGTTTTGAAAGCTTCAACGAACTTTGAAAATGAATCGATGACAATTAAGAAATAAAAGTTATTGATTGGACCAGCAAAATCGATATGAATGCTGCTCCAAACTGATCCACTTGGTGTCCATGGTATTAAACTGCTTCTTTCAGGGCTAGACTGTAATTTTTGACATGACATACAGTTTTTGACTAAATTTTCAATGTCTTTATCAAGTCCATGCCACCATATATACGATCTGGCAAGTGCTTTAGTTTTTACTATGCCTAAATGTGAAGAATGCAATTCTTTCAATATTTTTGTTTTGAATTTTTCAGGTATAACTGTTCTAAAACCCCATAATATGCAACCATATTCAACAGTGAGTTGGGTATACTTTTCTCTATATGGTGCAAAACGTTCATCTTTTAAATTGTATAAAGTTCCGTTTAAAATACATTCTGCAACTTTAGATAAAATTGGATCTCGTCTAGTTTCACATGCGATATCCCTAAAATTTAAATTGAATTGATTTTCATTTTCAATAAAATTTATGTATGAATTTTCTCTAATCTCATTAGTAAATTTACGTTGAGGCATTCTAGAAATGCTATCAGCTTCATTTAGGCTTCCCTTTATAAATTCAATGGAATATTCAAATCCGGATAATATGACTGCCCAACGCTGCATACGAGCTGAAGCCATGCTTGGCAAGCCTTTGTTGCTACCGAATATAGTGAGCAACGGGCGATGATCAGTTTTCAAAATAAAAGTGTTTCCAAGTAAATATTGTTTAAGTTTGGTAACGCAAAACACAATCGCTAATGCTTCTTTTTCAAGTGTACTGTAGTTCTTCTCGGATGTTGATAACGCCCTAGACACAAATGCTATTGGCCTTTCGCAATCAGAAAATTTATGTGATAAAATTCCTCCAACGGCGTTGTTAGAAGCATCAGTAGTTAACACCAATGGTAATTTAGGATTGAAGTGAACCAAAACTTGGTCAGATGTCACTGCTTTTTTTATAGTATCGTAGGATTCTTGGCAAGATTTTGACCAAATAAAAGCTACATTTTTGCCCAATAAACGGTAAAGTGGGGACATGATATTTGAAAAGTTGTTTATAAATTTTGAGTAATAATTTGCCATACCAACAAAAGCTCTTAATTCCGATATATCTTTTGGAATTGGTGCAGAAATTATAGAAGAAATTCTTTCGTTATTTTTGCTTAATCCATTTTTGTCGACGTCAAAACCAAGATACGAAACTTTCGGTTGAAAGAAAACCGATTTCTTTATGTTTAATTTAAATCCGGAGGATTGCAACTTATTGAGCACGAGTCTTAATGTTTCAATATGTTCCACCATGTTTTTACCTGTGACAGTGATGTCATCCTGATATACGACCACATTCGGAATTCCCCTTAAGACAGTTTCCATGGTTTTCTGAAATATAGAAGCAGCTGTTTTGACCCCAAACGGTAAGCGTTTTACTTTTAATATTCCAATGTGGGTACTTAAGGCACAAAGAAGTTGCGATTCTTCATCAAGGACAAGTTGATTGTATGCATTGGATAAGTCTAGTTTGGTAAAAAGTTCTCCTCCTCCCAATGACGCAAATATCTCGTCAATTCTTGGTAAAGGGTATTTAAAATCTATCAAAAATTTATTTATAGTGACCTTAAAATCGCCACAAATTCGTATGTCACCATTTTGCTTTAAAACTGGCACTAGTGGAGTACCCCAATCTGAATTATCAACAGGTTCCAACACACCTTTTTCTATTAAATCGCGTAATTGTTTTTCGATTTTGTCCTTCCATGCAAATGGTAGGGGCCTTGGTTTGCAAAATATGGGTGTAACGCCTTCACTGACTTTCAAAGAAACTTTACTAATTTTAAACTCACCCAACTTATCCTCAAAAACTTCGCTAAATTCGGTTTTTAATTGATTTACAATCGCAGCATACGAATTGATTTGATTTATATTGTTTACTTGCAAAAGCTCAAAATTAAATGAACGTAAAAACGATCGACCAAATAAAGGTGGATTTGTAGTGTCAGCAACAACAACAACGACAGATTTTGTACTACCTTCAAAAGTTACAGCAGCATCATATTCACCAACCAGCTTCAATTTATCACCATTGTAATCAACATATGGAGTAGTACAAGATCGAAGTTTCTTCTTAATGTTATTTTCTTCATAAAACGAAATTGGGAACAACGTACATGGAGCACCTGTATCACAAACAGCATTAAGTTTAATTCCATCAATGATGACTGGCAGAGAATACACGTCACTAGAATTTCCCTCAGACACACTGAAAACAGAATAATTAAATAAATTTTTATTATGTTCATTATCATGAACATCATTAGGTACATAATTATCGTTAGATATATAATTTACGCTTTTCTTATCACGACACACCAGGCCAGATGACCAATTCTACCACACGAATGGCACTTGCTGTTCTTGTATTTACAAGATTGAGAGTTATGATTTCTCCAACCACAATGAGAGCATGAATAACCTTTTTCACCACTGTTTGTACCCCTGTCAAATCTTCCGTTACTTCTGCTGCCACTGCCCCAACTGCCTCTGCTACCACCTCTGTCAACGTTATCACCATTACTTTTTTTTGATTCTTTGTTTTTTTGAAATTTTTTTTGCTTTTTGACAAAATTAACTGTCGTTTCCTCCTTCACCTCTTTGGACATACTCTTCGTCACCATAATCATTGCCTTTTTCAATGCACTTTGAAGTGTGAGTTTTTCATCTTCTTCACAAATTCTTTCAAAAATGAAATTTGGCAAGCCCATCACAAACTGATTTAAAACAAATGCTTCCAAGCTGATTCCAAATTTACAATTCAGTGCTAGTGTCTTAACTCTGGCATACCATTCTGCAACAGATTCACTTCTTGTTTTGTTGAATGATGAAATTTCTTCCGTTCACTGAACACAATAGTTGGTGGAGTAAAGTGGGAGTCTAGAATTTCGCACAATTCTTCAAATGACTTTGACACAGGAGAAGATGGACTGCACAAACTATGTAGAACCTTGTAGGGAACAGCTCCAATTGATTTCAACAAAATGGATTTTTTTACTTTTTCATCGGTGCAGTTGATCTCACAAAAATGAATGTCCAATCTTTCTTTCCATACATTCCACGAATCCACATTAGAATTAAATTCTTGTATGTTAGAAGTTTGAAGCACGGCCATTGGAGCAACATTTTGTTCTGTCTCTATTTTTGGAGGCATTATTTTTTATTTGTATATACAAAATTTTTTGAAATAGATGTTTTTATTAAGAAATTTTTTTTTATTTTTTTGTTCCTCGTCGCCAATATGTAGTGTCGTAATATAAAAATGAAACAAACACGAGCAGCTGCAAATGCCTACTGAGTAAACTTTACTTGTAAATTTCAAAAGTATAATTATTCAAGTTAAAGAATTAACGAATCAGTGTAGCATTGATTTCTTATATGAAGTTATTCTTCATATTCGTAGTATTAGGGTGGCGTATAAATATCAATACTCTATAATTGCCATGAAAAGTTTCTCAAAAAATCTGTCGTTCGCAGTCGACTTTAAACTGTAGGTCCCTGTACGAGTGTACATAAAATTAACATACACAGATTGAGTGGTGTGAGAATCAAGACCGTAATCCTCACTGAAGGCTTGTAATGGCCAATTATGTATGTATGTATGTAGTAGTACTCTAAAAGCTTCCTCATTAGATATAGAATAGGTTTCACTACCCCATTGTATGTGAACTAGGGATGCCATTCGGGAAATCCCGAATCACAAAATCCCTGGATTTTCGGGATTGTAAATTCATACATATAAACTTTAAAAAGTAAGAAAAAAATTTAGTCTACGGCATTGTTTTTTTATTTAATATTACATTAAATAACACTCATGTAGTTTTTCAAGTGTATCATGCAACAATTCAGTGAATATTCTATATCACTCGACAGCGAACTGTCTCGAAGTCCAATAAAATCTGTTAATACTGCTGATAGCTTAGACAATCAAATTTCTAAAGAAATAGATTTGATTGAATCACGAGGTGTTTGAGGTGAATAGTTATATTCTGCATATAGCTATCTTGAAACCATTTTGCCTACAAGTGTAGATTGCCAAAAATGTTTTTCAGCGAAATATATTTTTGTTTGCATCAAAATTAAGGCAAGAAATATTAGAGTCTTTGATCTTTTTAAAAATTACTTAAAACAATTAATATATTTAATATATATTGTGGACACTGAATAGTGTTCTTAAAAGGGTAGGTATTTGTTTCTTCACCAATGTGTTTATACATATGTTTATGTATGTATGGAGACATAGATGAATTATTTTTATTTTTGTTACTTTTTATTCTGTTTTTTTATTTTATAACATGTGTATTGTGATAAAGATTAAAAATTAATATAAAAAAAAAATTAATAATACAATTGTTTTTAGCTCTTTTTATTAAGAGAAAATCCCGAAATCCCGGTATATTTCGGGATTTATCGAACCCGATTTGTCTCGGAAATTCCCGGGATTTCGGGATCGGGATTTCGAAATCCAGAATCCAGGGATTTTTAAAAATCCCGTTTGCCATCCCTAATGTGAACAGTTAATCTTTATCTAACAGCTTCATTTAACTTTTATATTTACTCACATCGCCTTTCGTGTAGCGTTTTTAAATTCGTGTAATTTGTTTTTGCAGTCAGTTTATTTGTTTGTCGACTTGACCGCAATGAACATCCTCCTACATTTGCCTCGTAATGTTGCAATTTAAGGGTTTCACTACTGGAAATCTTCCTTACTCCTTGGAATCCCTTATATAGGCATATACTGCATAACAGAAATGTTTTCTAAACTAACGAAAAACACTGATCTTAATATGTCGCCTATTGCTAAAGGTCGCATTGTTTTCTTCGGCCCCTTTTAAAACCATATGTACATTATGTATGCGTGATCCGAAAGATAGCATTCGTTGGAAACCCTCCTGTTCGTAAACTGTTATCCATGAGAGTCACTTACTAGTACAATGTCAATGACCTTACTACATACCGAATTAAAGAACATGGGTTCGTCCCTTATGTTCAAGATCGACAATTTAAAAACTAACTCTCCTCTTTCATTTTTATCCGATACATTGGATTAGTACGAGTACTTTTCTTTAGTGCAGCTCAGACAGCTGAGTCATCGTACGGTATGTAGCCGGATTTCTTTATTTTATTGAAATAGGTTCCATAAATTAAATAGAAATGGATCTGTTATGCTAGATCGTAAGTACAGTCCATAGATGATATTACATTGTATTAAAAACTGTTTTTAATGACTGATTAATGAAAAGATTTTACCCATGTAGTAAACACAATCTTTTGCTTGAAATAAATTCAATGATGACAGCGGGACTCATATGATGACACTTGGAGATCTCTTACCACTACTGAGAAATATTGTTTCCGCCAATTTTGGGGTCTAATGCTAACAAACCTAATCTAAACTAAACATTATGGCCTATTTTTCAATTAAAATAAATAAATTTCAACCCATAACACACAGTGACCCAATGTGCAGTAAACATTTTGGAACGACGGTCTTAAATATGAAAAGAAACAATACAAGTGTGATATTAAGTAAAGACATCACGATATTTTAATACAAACACGACTTTATAAGAACAAAAACAAAACAAAACAAAGCAAAAAATAAAACAAAATCGTGTTCCATAATAAAAACTACGTGCCAAAATAATTTAGTCTTACTTTACGTTGTTGTTTCACAAATGTTCGGATGTCACCATATGCTATACCCACAATTGCAGGAGTATATGGTGGTATGTGTTATGGATACAACGCGTGTACGTACACCTGTACATATTTGACACTTTTCATTTCATTTTGTTTCATTTCAACTCACTTTTGTTCGTTATATTTCCTTTTCTATTTTCTATATCCATATGTACTCTCTTAAAATCAATGTCTCTTCAAAATATCACAATGACTTTGGCATTTCAAATATCGATACAAAAAAAAAAAGAAGAAGAAAATAAACAATTTCCATTTGAGGTTTCTTTCAATTTTCTCGTATTATCGTACAACGTAATCTGCTCGTTTTCCAAATCAATTTACAGATTTTAATTTAATCGAAAGAATTTTCATTGGATTTCATTTTGTACAGTAGGATGTATGTACGCAATTACAATTGAATCGAAATTTTCTATGTGTTTCCCTTAATAATAATTAATTGTAATCGATTTTGTGGCGTGTTGCGGTAGAGATGTATTTGATTTTAATGGCATCGTAAAGTATTTTACTAGAAAATCTGGCACTTTTCAAAAGAATCAAAGTGAAGTACAAATACTACAAGAAATACAATCAAAAAAAAAATCACTTTAGAAAATTATTGTTTAATTTTAATTTTATTAAAAACAAACATTATTTAAAACATACATACATATATGTATACATGCAGTTGAAGTATTTTATTGGTATGTCAATTATTGCATTCTCCAATTCAAATAATAGCTCGGAGGAATTTTTTAAAACCACATATTTAATATAATTTTTGTCAACATCTGTAAAATTTGTTTGTTACTAATGACAGACACTAACAAATCATTTGCATTTGAAAATGAATGGATAAGATTCCTTAGGTTATAAATAACACTATGCAACAAAATTAAAAAAATGAAATACAACGAGCTAACATAGTGACAGAGCGTAGTAGGTTGTGAGTTTTGTTGAGTTGAACGCAAAACAATTTTTTTATATTTCTCGAACCCTCCAAACTAGTTTTATTTGATGAAAATTGTTTTTTGGACTTTACGCATAAATTTATTGATTACACAAGCATTTCTGAAGCGATGTGTAAAATTTAAACTTTATTAGAAAGGGCCTTTAAAACGATATACATACACATGTATATTAATTGACTTAATATTCTACGAGGATTGATAATACTATGTTCAAATATGCACTTTTATTGAGTCAAAATTTAATATTGACATAATATTTGACAGCTGGTAAACAAACAGCTGGTTGTTTCAACAGCATTGTTTTTATTTAGTTTTTTTTTTTTTTTTTTGTTTGTCGTTGATGATATTTGAGTTGTCAAATATCAGCAAAAAGTGTTCGGATAATTGTAATATTCGCACTGAACATACTTATGACAGTGTTGAATTTTAATTTTTACTCAATATTATAACAATTTGCGTATTTATTGCGCAATAAAATTGAAACTTTATATGAAACACTGACCTCAATAATGGCGTTTATTGCGATTTACGCAATAAAGGTGCATATCTGAACACCGTATAAGGCAAAATACAATTTTTTTTCATATTTTTTCAAGTTTGTCCACGACTGTTATACTATTCAAATAATAACTACGGTAATTTTTAACCGATCTTATCAAAAGTAGTAGCAATCTCTTCACAAGATAATGCATTTTCAGGATGTCATCATTTATTTCATATAATTTAATTAAATTTTGCAATTAAGAATGGCTAAACTTGAAAAATTATACAAAAAATCACGTTTTGCAAGTTTGCCCGATCAAAACTCATAACATGTACGTTTGAACCTTATGTCTATGTACACCGTTTTAAAGGCTCATCTTTTCCTTTTTCAAAAAACTTACGAATTTGAATATAGTTTAACAAATACTTTTGTAATCAATAATTTTGTGTGAAAAGATCAAAAATACCGTTTTTGTCAAAAAAAAAAAACAAGTTTTGAGAGTTCAAGAAATATAAAAGAAAAATTTTTGAAGTTCTACTTAAAAAAACTCGCAGCCTCCACTATGTTATTAGTTGGGTGTATTTTAACTGTCGCACCGTGTATTTTTTGTTTAAATGTATTCGTATTAACTTAAATAAAAATCCTGTTGTAAATAAAAATCACTTTTTTTCTTTTCAGTATCATTCGTTGCAAAATGCTTTGCTAAATAATAATTCTTATGTGATATTTTTAAATATTTTATGATTCTTTTCCGTTTAAGATATAAAAACAAGCGTTTTGTGTTTAAATTTTATAACATTTTTATCTTTAATGCAAATAAGTTTAATTAGAAAAAATGTTTTCAGATGAATTTTCTGCACCACCAATTTAACCGCAAAAGTACCATCACATTTGTTACTTTTTTTCGTTTTTATTATACTTGAAGTGAAAACTACAGAGAAGTGCAATTATTTAGCGGTTTTTATGCAGCTGGTTAAGCAACTCAAAACATGGCATTTTACTTGAATGTTCATTTAATGAAATAATGTTGTTTCACCATTTCATGTGTCCTTTTCGATTTGATAATAAGATTTCAATAAAAACAAAATTAATAAAAATTTACTTTTATAAATTATATATTTAAAAAAAAGAAAGCAGAGAATAGAATTCAATGAGATATGAGACAACCTAATTGAGACTCCCTGGGTTCATATTTAAAATTTTTTTAAATTTTTTTTTTATTATAAATGTGGTACTTCGTGAGCATTACACATTAAACAGGTCGCCTCATACAGTATCAATGTTGTCCGGAACCTTGGAAAGGTCACTAAGCCTTTTTTGTCTGTAATGTAGTGACTTAATAAATGAAGAAAAATGTAAAATAAAGAAAGAAATCTTTACAAAACACAATTGATTGATCGATACTTCCATTCTATATACAGGTTGCTTACTGCCTGAAATATCTAACTAACTCAAATCTAACACCGTATCATGGTCAAATGTCAAATCGCATATAGTATATCACCAAATGGCATCTAAAGGATCACTTTGATGAATTTTAAACACAATTTGTCACAAATTGTCATATATGTATTCCTCTAGTCTGGAAGACGCCGATGTTAATGCTAATAAACTTTCCGAAATTACGAATTTTGCTGAAAGCGTCATACATACCACCCAATTTTCATTTTAAAAATATAACTGTAGAGTCCTGGAAAAGACCCACAAAAAACAAGTTGACACACACCATCTTTTTGTCGACTATAAGGCAGCCTTCGATAGCCCCATAAGGGATCGTATTTTTGCCGCAATGTCTGAGCTCGGTATACCTGCGAAGCTGAACAGAAGGCTATGCAGAATGACGTTGAGCAATTACTGCAGCTCCGTCAAGGTATGAATGGACCTCTGCGAACCTTTTGATACTGTGCGAGGTTTCAGAAAAGGCGGAAGACAGGAGTGCATCGTACTATTTTTCAAAAAAGTGTTCAGTTGCTCCCGTACGCTGACGACGTTGACCAAGCGAGATGTTTCTGCTGCCTTTACTGCTATTGAACCGGAGTCTACTAAGATGGGTCTGGCAGTAAATGAGGCCAAAAAGAACTATATTTTATCGACAAGTAGAAACGTGCGTCGTATTGGATCTCAGATAACGGCCGATAACTATACCATCGATGTAGTCAAGAAATTTATTTATCTTGGCTCTGCCGTTACTCCAAAAATGATGTCAGGAGATATAGGCTCAGGATCACTCTTGCCAGCAGGTGCTAATATGGTCTCAATAGGCAATTGAGTAGCAGAGACCTCCCTCTTATGATAAGACTAACAAAAAGTTCATCCTATTAAGCACTGATGTAGCAGCCTTGAGAGTATTCGAGAGAAAAGCCCTACGTAAGATCTTCGGTCCAGTGCAAGTTGGCAATGATTTCCGCATCCATTGCAACAGTGAGCTGTATAAGCTCCTCAACAACATAGACGTTTTGCAGCTTATTAACAACTAGCAGCTGCGCTGGCTCGGCCATGTTGTTTGAATGGTGGAGGATGCTTTGGCGAGACGGGTATTTGATACGAGGATCTGCGGTAGTCGGCGAAGAGGACGACTTTGTTTACTTTGGAAGGACCAAATCGAGGAAGCCCTGTCATTAATTGGTGTGACCAACTGGCGTAGGCAGCAGCATCATCATTTTTAGCATCAACAACCTGGAAACCAGAGATATTTTGATAACTATATTTTAATATTTTGCTATACGATATGTACATGAACAAAATACAAAAACTTGTAATCAATTTTTGTGTCATTAGTCTCGTAGCCTGTTTTTATTGCGATTTTTCAATCCAAAAGCTAGACTAACAAAATTTGAATAAAATTTTATATTTCAGTTCGGATATTTTAGAGCTTAAATCTGCAAAAACAAATTTTTTTTAATTTATAAAATTTAATTCTCGCTTTCCCTTTCCGAGCAGTTTAGCTGAGCAACAAATAATTATGTTGTCAACAACAATAATTATATTAAAATATTTATTTGGTATTCATTACTATTCCTACAATATAATTAGGCTTCCTAGTACCATGGTGGTAGCCTCAATACGTTCGTAATAATTACAACACAATTTGTAAACGTATTGTTGTAGATAAATACAGTGGACAGCAAAAGTCGTATTCTTAGTCCAATATATTTTGACCAAAAACATCCCCACAGGCTTAATAGTCTTGCACAAAGTCCATATATGACTTCCAGAGAGTATTTAGATGACCATTTGAAAGAACGGTTACGTAATTGCTAAACCTCAAACAAAAGTCAACCGAAAAACTTGCTCATGGTGCCACCAGAAAACACTAAACAAAACTTCTACATTCAATTCCAAATGGGTTAAATGGAGTGCTTGACCTTAAGGGATATTCTACTAAATACAGGGTACAACATTTTCATATATTAAGCCTTTGAATTTTAAATTTACTCAGGTTTCTCCTTCGGGGTACCTATGGAGTCATCTAAAACTTTTCCTTATTTTTCTCTTGTTTTATGAAAAACATTAAATAATTGTTTGTTTTATAATAAAACAGAAAAAATTAATGAAGTACTATTAATTTTTATACGAACTGTTGGTTAAAATTCATGAAATTGCTAAAATATATTGCCGTACTAAGACATTTGCTGTTCACTGTATATATATATATAATTAATTATAATATTGTAAACAATTAAAACCACAAAAAGCAAGATAGATTTTAATATTTTTTATTTCTTTTCTGAATTTTATATAATGTTGTCGCCTTGACTTTTTTTTTTACAAACTGACAGCTTTCTCTACAATCTGACAACTTTTCTATCTTATTCCTATACCGGCAGTTTTCCTATACTTGTTTCTTTGTTCTTTATACATACATACATACATTTCACACATTTTCTGTATACATTTTTTAACAGTGTTGCTACAATATCGATCTTCTAATTTTAAAGTGAACTATAATTTTGTCCTCAATTGTATATTCATAACCCCTAAAACGAAAGGAAGAACTAAGCCAATGGAAACACACACACACATATTTAATTATGTATACATGCACTAATTTTTTTCTTTTTCTTTTTGTTGTAATGTATAAAACAACAACAAAAACTAAATTTTTAAAGTTCTAGTCGAAATAACTGTCTTTTTGATATCGGCAACACAGCAACAAACCCGCGCAAATGTAATTAAACAGATACACATACACACACATCACATCACATCGCAACAAGGCGAAACATCATTAGAGGGCCAACTTAGAGGTTTTTAGTATACAATTAAAAATCCAACAAAAACAACAATAAACACAATGAAAAAAAGGTGGTTGGTTGTCATCATTATTTTTATATATTTTTTATTATTTTTTCTTATTAATTCCTCCAGTTGTAAATCCCCCTCACCCCCCAAATAAAACAAAAAAGAGGGCATACCACCCGACATAACTTAATGAAAGCGAGGGAGTGAGAGAGAGAGAGAGAGATCTCTTGCAATTTTTCCATTTAAATTTTTATTAGATTTGCTTCTTCTTCCTTTTTTTGTTGTTATTGTCTTTTTTTTCGCTTGTATTTTTTTTTTGTTTGCAATTACATCCAATTAAATTTGTTCTCATGTCTATCCCTCTAACGTAGAGTCAGGGCATCAAAAACTGACTGTAGATTTAAGGGTGACGTTAAAATCATTTTATCCGTGTAGTTAAGTGCAGAAAGTCACTGAACGACAAACGGGCAAAGTTAACAAATAACTGTTGGTGTTGTTGCTGGAGCTGCTGGTGGTGGTGGCGCCGATAAATAACTTTAGTTTTATTACTGTAAATGAAAATGAAAATGAAAAAAAAAATTTTTTAATATTCTGTAACAGCGAGAGTTTAGTTTGACTGTTACATGTCATAACCAAAAATAAAGTTGAAAGTAAAAAGTATACTGAGTTAAATTGTCAGCTAAATTTACATCCCGAACCATATTCATGCATTTAAAGTATCAATGTCAGTAGAAAAATTGTGTATGATTATGTGCCTAACCTAACCTAACATTGTAAGGCTATTTTCATTGCATCACATTGCCTTCCATCACATCATTTCTGTCAGCATCATCTTCAGCGTTTATATATTGAATTCAACTATAGACTTGGCTCTTAATGCTAAATTATTGTTACGTTTTTACCTTTTTAAAAACGTTTAAAATATGAGTTCGTTGATTGCAAACAAAATAAGAACAAATATGTGTTTAGTTTCAATTAAACTCTTTATTGTTCGCACTACTTTTGTGTGCCACCCTTTACAACTTGATGTATCCAACAATAATTTGCTTTATTCGTTATCCTTCTTTACATTTCTGTTCCTGTACACACTAATAAATGTTCGGCAGATCTTTGCAACAACGATCTTCAAACCACGACTGTTTTCTTCACGCGCAACACGTCTTCACAGAAGACTGTCTGAATTCTTACTACTCGTTGCCTGCTTTGTCTTATCTTTTTTTTTGTCCACTCAGTCGGTCTGAAGAATGTTCTTGAAATCGAATGTTTGTGTCTTCGCCTTCTCGAAAATTCTATCGCGACTTCATTGCTGTGTTTGTGTATTTTGTTCACATTGATTGTTGTTGCTTTCTTGCTTACTTGCCTTTCTTTCATACTGATGTTGTTGGTTTACTT
This sequence comes from Sarcophaga variegata, assembly GCA_932273835.1. Taxonomy (NCBI): domain Eukaryota; kingdom Metazoa; phylum Arthropoda; class Insecta; order Diptera; family Sarcophagidae; genus Sarcophaga; species Sarcophaga variegata. The sequence goes on from OW026359.1 coordinate 77,258,405, forward strand.
GTAACAAGTTCGTTGTATTTGTTTGTGTAGCTTTTGCTCCTTTTAATGTTAAACGATGTACACCGTTTCCATTTTCGTAACAATGTCTTTTGTTTCACACACACTTTTTAAACTGCAATTACTACGTATATGCCCACATCAATTCAAAAATTTATTGTTGACTTAGTTGTAAGAAAATTGGCAATATTTGACTTTCGAGTTTAAGAAAAATGGATTGTTATAAGCTTCTGAGGTCTAAGGTTAGGTTAGCGGATAGCTTATCGTTCACTGGCAAGTTCATATGGTGGCCATATGACCCATTATGTTGCCTAGTAGGAGGTAAGCCCCTTTGTCATGATCCATTAGTGGTGGTTTTAGCCACCCCCAGTTTCGGATAAAACCGAACATTTCCCTTAGTGTCACGTTCGCCACCATGTCCAGATCTTCGAACATTCTGTCACCCATAAATCGATGACATGTGTTCTGAAGTGCAGGGCATTTGCATAAAAGGTGTTGCACCGACTCCGTTTCCTCTACATCATGGCAACCTCTGCAGTAACCCTGCTAGAGCAGACCGTGTACGTCAGCGAAATTGTCAATAGACTAGAACTCCTGTTAGAGTGCGAACCGTTATAGTGTCGAGCTTAAGTAGTTCTCTGATCTTCCTGCTGTCCACTGCCGTACACATACATACATACATAATTGGTCATTACAACCCTTTAGTCAGGATTACGACCTAGTTTCTCACACCACTTATGTTGTGTGCATTAATTTTTATACATGAGTGGCGGACCTACAGTTTAAAGTCGACTCCGAACGACTGATTTTTTAAAAACTTTTCATGGCAATTTTATTTTTGCCAGAAATCTGTTGAGAGGAAGTCGCCGAAGAAATATTTTTCTATATTTCGTTCAGTTGGAGATGCCTGACCTGGACTTTGCACCGTCACGTCTAATAAGCCAACACACTACCTACTAGACCACGGGAACTTCACCACTGCTAAAACAGCTGTTTTGAAATTCGGCAGCAACGAGGGGTCTTAATTTATTAAAATTGAAATCTTAATTAATTTCTTAAATTAATTTGAAAGTTTTTTAGTAGGTAGGCTGGAGCAGTGCATAGAGGACATTTCATGTGATTTCATGTGATAGTTTGAATTATTCCAATTCGCCTTGGCTTTTGGCCTTTGTAGGGATAGTGCGCAACGTATGCCATAATCTGTATCAAAATTTTTATTTATTTTTTGTTACTCCCATAATATTGTACGTTTTTACCTTTTTAAAAACGTTTAAATATGAGTTCGTTAATTGCAAACAAAGTAAAAACAAATATGTGTTTAATATCAGTTAAACTCTCTTTATTCTTTACACTACTTTTGTATGCCACCGTATACAACTTAACGATACAACAATAATAATCTGTTGTGCCACTTTACCAGTTCACACAATTATTCGCTTTACAACCACGACTTGTTTTGTTCGCACGCAACTTCACAGAAAGCTGACTGAATTCTTACTGACTACTGCCTGCTTTGTCCAGCCCTTTTATAGCCCGACACAACCAGTCTAACGAACATTCTTGAAGTGGAAGGTTCGTGTTCTCGTCTTCTCGAGAGTTCTATTGCTAGTACATTATTGTTTGTGTACCTTGCTTACGTTATCCATCCCTTTTTGTCACATACATGTTGTTGTTGGTACCAGGCGCTACCAGGTTCGTTGTACATGTGTGTGTGTGCAGCTGTAGATAACCAACACGTTCATTGTATTCTTAGTGTTATTGTGTATTTGTATCGTGTGGCTTTTGTTTATCGTTTTTTGTTGTTAAACGATATAAGGTCGTTTCGATTTGCGTAACACTGCCGCCCACTTAAGCCTGTTCCTCCCGAATAGGCTCATTATCACTTTTCCCATATTTTGCCCGTCGCTCTATGTGTACGAACTTCATTTTTGTTCGGGAGCTGTTAGCTTTCTGTATCCTGTACACGACATCGTTTAACCGTTTAATTATTTTATACGGTCCATCCCAGCTGGTTTGTAGCTTGGGAGATAATCCCTTCTTCCGCTTTGAGTTGTATAGTAGAACAATTTGTCCCTCATGAAAGCCCTCCGTGTTTGCTGCTCTATCCTACCTGGCTTTCATTCTATCACTGACTATTTTTATACGGGTGCGCACAAACTCATGAAGTTCATTCAGGCTTTCTTCTTTTCCAGTGTATGTTTCGTCCCTCTCTGTTTCGGGCTTAACACCAAACTCTAATTCACCGGGCAGTTTTATTTCAGTCCCAAAGATAACCTTGGCGGGTGATCTAGATGTTGAATCATGGACTGCAGATCGGTACGCCAGTAGAAACCTCGGAATGTGTTCGTCCCAGTCCTTCTGTTGCTCGCTCACTACTTTCCGCAAGTATTCCTCCAGGGTTCGGTTAAATCGCTCTACCATTCCGTCTGACTGTAGGTGAAGCGGCGTCGTTCGAGTCTTCTTAATACCGTATACATCATACATTTTCTGGAATACAGCCGACTCGAAATTTCTGCCTTGATCGGAATGTAGTTCTATTGGAACCCCGCAGCGGCAGTTGTTCACGAAAACGTTTACTATTGTGATTGGGTATGGCATATACTTCCGGCCATTTGCCGAAGTAGTCCATCACGACGAGAACATATCGGTTTCCGGCATTGCTGACTGGAAAAGGGCCTGCTACGTCCATCGCTATCCGCTCGAAAGGTACGCCTGAGTTATATTGTTGCATCTGACCTCCACTTCTTCTTACTGGACCCTTAGCTGCAATACACTGGGTGCAGTTTGCTATCCAATCCATCAATGCTTGTTGACATCCAACCCAATAAAAACGTTGTTTTAGCCTTTCTAGTGTCTTTGTCACTCCAAGATGCCCTCCGCTAGCTCCATTATGGAATTCCTTTAACACTTCTTTCATTTTGGAGGAAGGCACTACTAAAAGGTTAGATGCGGTTTTGCCATCAGCGCTTTCCCAATGTATATATAAGCACCCGTTCATCAACCTTAAACTGTCCCATAGTGCCAAATATGCTTTTGTAAGAGGACCTTCTGCGGATATCTCATTTCTGGTGGGTCATTTGTCCTCTTTCTTAGCTACTATTATTTTCGCCAATATTGGGTCACTTTTTTGCGCTTCGGACCAGTCTTCGTTGGCTTCGATCCGCATTAGCCGGATATCAACGATGGATTCTTTCTGTTCAGATTTCACGCAATGTTTACACTCCAAATTACAAGGTCGCCGAGAGAGAACATCAGCATTCCCATGTTTTATGCCTCTTCGGTGTTCAATGCTGAAGTCGTAAGTCTGGAGGCGATCAATCCAACGTGCTAGCTGTCCTGCATGGTTTTTGAATTGTAGCAGCCATCTCAGTGCGGAATGATCAGTCCTTAGCAGAAAATGTTGGCCATATAGGTACTTATGGTAATGTTTTATGCACTCCAGCTCTGCAAGTAGCTCTCGTCGGGTCACACAGTAGTTCCGTTCAGGCTTTGACAATGTGCGACTATAGTAGCCTACGACTTTCTCTGTTCCATTAACCACTTGGGAAAGTACGCCGCCAATACCATATCCGCTAGCATCACTGTCTAAGATGAATTTTTCTCCTGGGACCGGATACGCCAAAGCTGGTGCAGCGCACAATAGCTCTTTTAGTGTCTGGAACGCCTTTTCTTGTGACTCACTCCATTGATACGCCTTTGATTTCTTTATGAGTTCATGCAAGCTTGCAGCCACGCTGGCAAAGTTAGGCACAAAGCGTCTGTAGTATGCGCATAGTCCCAAAAAGCTGCGTAGTTCATGAAGATTCTGGGGACGAGTCCAGTCCTTTACTGCTCGTATTTTATCTTCATCGGTAGATATGCCATCTGCTGTGACAAGATGCCCCAAATATTTCACCTGCTTTTGGAAAAATGCACATTTCTTCACGCTTAATTTTAGTTCTCCCAAGGTCTTGAGGTGTTCGTCGAATGTTCTGCCCATCACTATTATGTCATCGAGGTACACCAGGCAAGTCTTCCAATGCAGCCCTTTGAGTACACGTTCCATAAGCCGCTCGAATGTGGCCGGAGCATTACAGAGTCTAAATGGCATAACTTTAAACTGCCATAAGCCACCGTTCGCGCTGAATGCAGTTTTCTGTTTGTCTTTGTCTGCAATCTCCTCCTGCCAATACCCGCTTTGTAAATCCAATGTGGAGAACCACTTCGTTCCGGCTAGCGTCGTCAATTCCTGGTAGCGGGTAACTATCCTTTTTGGTGACATCATTCAGCTTCCTGTAGTCTACGCAGAATCTTGTACTGCCATCTTTCTTTTTGACTAAAACTACAGGTGAGCTCCACGGACCCGATGATGGTTCGATTACACCGCTTCTCCTCATTTCGTCGACTAACTCCTTAACCTCATTATGCTTCGCCAGTGGTATGCTTCTGGGCGCCTGTTTTATCGGTCTTGCTTCGCCCGTATCAATTTCATGCTTGACCATAGCTGTTCTTCCTTGTCTTCTATTGTTCGTGGCGAAAGCGAAAGCATACCTCTTTAGCAGCTTTTTGGCTATGTTTTTCTCTGCAGCTGCTAAACCTGTATCCCTTTCTCCACATTTTCACCAAATTCCTTTCGATACTTGGCTGACATTTCGGCAGGTTGCGGCGTTTGTTCGCTGTTTATTACCGTCTCTACTGGAACACATTGGCCCACCTCTGAGTTTTTACAGATGACTCTTTCATGGCCTGATAGATTTAGCACTCTCACCGGGACTATTCTCTGTTCTGTGGATTTGACGAGGGCCTTTGCTGATATTAAATCCGTCTGTATTTCTGCTGGTTCCACAACCCACAAGCGCTTTTTCTCACAGTATCCCTCTATACGCGCCCATATCAATGATTCACTCTGAGGAGATAACTTTGGTTGCACGACAACAACTATCCTCCTGGCGTGCACTTGATGTTTGTATCCGACGTCAAGAGGTATCTCCACGTTTCGCCAACTCATTATCTGTTGCCCCATATTCAAATTGATACCGTGAGCTATCATAAAGTCGGCACCAATGATAACGTCGTCCACAATATCGGCAACAATAAAAACGTGACTTACACTAATGTTGGCTATCATCACCTACGCCTCTGTTTTTCCGTGGACGGTGGCAGATTCTCCAGAGGCTGTCCGAAGCCTTACATTGCACACACACTTTCCCTTCAGTACATCTGGTCTGATGATAGATTGCGTCGCACCGGTGTCTATAGTGAAGATGTGTTGCCTGCCATTTATGTACGCGCACGCCGTAAGGTTGTTGTTGTTTTGTTGCATCACTGATATTGAGACTGTGGGGCCCTCGCTTGTGGGAGCCAGTACTTGCCCCTCAGTGCTAGCTCGTTTTAGTTAAACGGGGACTTGCGTGGCGCTTTGCAGTTTCTTTGGAAATGACCGCTCTTTCCACAATTGAAACATTTAAGTTTAGCCTTTTATCCGTTTTCTTCCAAAGCTTGCTTCACCATCTCCTTAACTTTAGTTAAAAGGCAATCATCTTCCTCCACTATTTCCATGTTTGGCACTTTGTTAACTGGTGGTCTTGAAATTGTGCGAGCGGTCTCTTGAGCTAGTGCGAAGGCCACGGTCTCTGCAAAGGTTGTCTTCTGTGTAGAACATACAGCTAGTTTAATGTCAGGGTCACGTATACCATTGACAAACGCCTCGGTCTTAATGTTGTCTATCAACGGGTGGTTTTCTCCTGGATATGTAAGCTGCACCAACCTCTAACCCTCCATTGCAAAGGCTTGTAATGACTCGTTAGTCTTTTGCGCTCGGCATCTCAACTCCATGCGATACAGCTCTCGTTTGTGCTCATCACCGAATTTCCGCTGTAATGCCACCATTAATTCATTGTAGTTGTTTCGGCAGCTGACTGGCAGGGTTTCTAGAATTTCAGCTGCGACACCTTTTAGCGCCAAAATTAGTTCTAGAGCCTTCTCCCCATCGTCCCATCCGTTTCTGCTGACGACTGTCTCAAATTGTAATTTGAATACGGATAGCGGTGAGGTACCATCAAAGCAAGGTGGTTTTATCCTGCCGGTACCTTCTGAGACTACTCGCACTGGTTCCGGTCGCTGGCTTTGGAGGTTGTTGATCTTCTCCTCCATTATGTTTAGTTTTCCGTCAACGGACTTTTCCAAGTCTGACACCTTCTCTTCGACGCTGCATTCTTTCCATTCTTTATTCACTATCTTGTTGCGACTCAGCCAGAAGTTTCTGATTTTCGATTCTAGAAGCTTCTTGCACTTCAGCCAGAAGATTTTGATTTTCGGTTCTAGAAGCTTCTTGCACTTCAGATAGAAGTTTTTGATTTTCGATTCTAGAAGCTTCTCGTACATCAGCAAATAGCTTTTGATTCTCAGCTCTAGAAGCTTCTTGTGCATCCGTTAATACTTGCATCTTTTCCATCATAGCGGCTAGCAACGAATTTATGTCGATACCGCTAGGGATTACAGGGACTTTACCTCTCGTTCCTCTTCATCCTCGAACTCGTGAGAATCGATGTCAATGCCCTGAAGTTGCAGTTGTTCCCTTAATCGCCTTTGCATCTCATTCTTCGTGCCCGTTGTTGGCAGCTCTAGTTTACACAACTCTCGTTTCAGTCGTTCCACTCTTAGTTCGGTGAGCTTCATTTTAATTATTTTGTTTTCTTATTTATTTATTTATTTTTACTTTTGGATTTTCACAATCCCACTTCTGACACTAATTGTTACGTTTTTACCATTTTAAAAACGTTTAAATATGAGTTCGTTAATTGCAAACAAAGTAAAAACAAGAATGTGTTTAATATTAGTTAAACTCTCTTTATTCTTTACACTACTTTTGTGTGGCACCGTTTACAACTTAACGATACAACAATAATAATCTGTTAATTCACTTTACTAGTTCACACAATTATTCGCTTTACAGCCACGAATTGTTTTGTTCACACGCAACTTCACACAAAGCTGACTGAATTCTTACTGACTGCTGCCTGCCAGCCCTTTTATAGTCCGACACAACCAGTCTAGCGAACATTCTTGAAGTGGAAGGTTCGTGTTCTCGCCTTCTCGAGAGTTCTATTGCTAGTACAATATTGTTTGTGTACCTTGCTTACGTTGTCCATCCCTTTTTGTCACATACATGTTGTTGTTGGTACCAGGTGCAACCAGGTTCGTTGTACATATGTGTGTGTGCAGCTTTAGATAACCAACACGTTCATTGTATTCTTAGTGTTAGTGTGTATTTGTATCGTGTGGCTTTTGTTTATCTTTTTTGTTGTTAAACGATATTAGGTCGTTTCGATTTGCGTAACAATATCTTTGTTGTTTTGTTATTGTAATTATTTTTTGTAGTAACTATTTTGTTTTTGTTTGTTTTTTATTTAATTATTTTTTTTTTTGTTCTAAAATATATCCGTAATGTTTTGTACTACTAATATGTCTAATAAAACATAGTTTCCGATTATGGTTCCACATGTATTCTATTTAATTTCAATGATGACATAAAACACAAAATATTTATTAATCGAAACTATTTTCGTGAAATTGTCATCTGATAGATGTCAATTACTTACTTGAACAATAATGTTTGTTTTTCGAATGCTCATGACATCCGTATGAAGTACAATATACTTATGTACTCGTATGTATGTACATACCATACGTATCGAACATTTTACTTTGATGTGAAAAAGAAACCTGCATTATACACGTACGAGTATGTATGTATGTATTTTCTTTCAAATACAAAAATTTTACAGGATTTTACTTTGGAAAATAAAATTTCTCTCTCTATCTGTGCTGTCTTGGAAAATATCAATAATATTGAATGACAAAATGTGGTTAAATAAATGTCAAAAAGTTTTCAATGGACCGGGAAATATAAAAGAGGCAACATATCATCAGAAATAATAGACATTATACACATACATACGAGTACAAATGATTTAAAAATGTCTTTTTTTTATTACTTTCTCTCTGTGACAATATAAATGACATGGCATGGCAATAAAGACCACTAGACCATGGTTATATGGGTATTTATGCATGTATATCATACATACAATACATAGGCTATCCATGTGTGAGTGTATGGTGTGCTATTGGCCTGTATATGTGTTTGTGATAAATTTGATGGTCTCATACATGAATGCGGACGGTTAAAACAACAGAAAGAGTGCATTAAACCGAACTGAAACACACCCACCCACCCATTACATATCAACCAACCTATGGGAAAAACTATAGAAAACCACCAACATGCATACAAACATACAAGCAGATGAATGTACATATATGTACACTTATACAAATCACACATGTATCCTGATATGAGTAGGCACATTTACAAACACAAACACACACATTTAAGAATATATTGCATAAGTTTTGTACATCATATATGAGAGTTGTGCGATAATTATCGTCTTTATTTGGAATCATTTTTCAAATGAAAACAAAACAAATAAAGAGTTTTTGAATAACACAACACAACAGTCTTTTTATTTCTTTAAAAATTATTTAAAAATTAAAAGGGAATGCAAAGCTTCATAAAAGCAAGTTTTGACTTTAGTACCGGTCTGATTACTACGTAAATATGGAAAATGTTGTAACGATAAGATATAATTTCAAATATCTATACACTGGTGTTAATCGAAATGTTTTATTATTATTATTATTATTATTATTATTATTATTATTATTATTATTATTATTATTATTATTATATGTTCCTCTTACTCATCTAGGGAGCATAGGGCCGCAAAGTTTTACTCTTTCGGAAAAATTATTTCTTTTAAAAATTTTGAATTTAAATTCGATTACATTTGCTATTAAAATTTCATTAATTTGAGGTTTTTAGGACACACTAAAGTGTCATTAGTTAGAATATTCTGCAGCTCTCCGTATCGCACAAACGGAAAACTCTTCGCGTATTTTTTATATAGGTTGGGTGATTTAAAAGTTTAAATTTAAAAATTCAATAAAACAAAAATTCTGAAAAAGTCTGATATTTTACAAATTTTTTTTATTTGTTGAGTGGTACAATTGTTGGTTAGAAATCGAATGTTATTTCATTTATAAGGCTGCCGCCGCAGTATATGGGATCGTAGCCCTAGGATCGTAGCCCTAGGATCGTAGCCCTGCAACAATATCAGGACTATTGACATTCAAATGCTCAAATCGGCATAACACTTTTCTTTAACGACGTCCCACAGAAAATAGTTCAACGGTGTCAAATCGCAGGTTCTTAACGGCTAATTGACATCAGCATTTCAGTTAATTAAACGGCCATCAAACGTTTGACGCAATAAATCGATTCTGGCATGAGATCCTGTTGCAACCAAACATTGTTCAAATCAATATCATGAAAAGCGGGTACAAAAAATCGGTTATCATGGAGCGATAGGTGTCTCCATGCTCTTTTTCAAAGAAATATGAGCCAATTATGCCTCCGCTCTACAATGGCCAACACGTGCTTCTATATGGCGCAGAGGCATGGACACTATTAAGCACTGATTCAGCAGCCTTGAGAGTATTCGAGAGAAAAGTCCTACGTAAGATCTTCGGTTCAGTGATAGTAGCCGATGTTTTGCGCATCCGATCCAACGGTGAGCTGTATGAGCTCACTCGTAGTGGATGCGTTAGCTTCTGTAAGATCACGTTTTCTGAGCCCCAAATAGGGGTATTTGGCTTATTAACGCACCCGCCAAAATGAAAATGAGCTCCACCCTAAAAGATAATTTTTTTTCAGCAAAATCGACATCATCGTGCAGTTTCTCGTTGGCCCTAGCAAAGTTAAAACGAAGCGGATGGTCATGCGGCTTCAACTCTTGAACCAATTGAACTTTGTAAGGCGTCATACCGAGATCCTTTCGCAAAATGTTCAATTCGGGTATACGCACTGTACGACCACGCTCACGTCTCTGCGCATCAACACGAACTTTAGCAATAACTGGCATATTGCTTCTCTGCGACCAAATTTTGTACGACATATTCGTGCAATTTCCGTCCAATTGTCTTTGTTTTGGAAATAAATTTCCAATAAATCCCAACGTTGCCCAAGCGTAAATCGATTCATTACATTCAATGGAGAATTTGGTGGTAGAATAAAATGACATAGGTGTAGCCAGATTCAAAATGACCGACGCACAGAGGGGCATTTTGCCTGAAAACCTGGCCAAAATTAATAGAAGTGTCTTATGAGTTAATGGCTGGAATTTTTTCATAGTGTTAGTGATAATTAGGCCCAAGGATGAACCCAACTGAATCGGTCCGTGATTTCGTCTAGCCCCCATACAAATTCCCCTCGAAATTGCACTTATTTACACATAATTATGGTAATTATGCAACAATCATGATAAAATTTAGCAAGGATCAGTTCTGTGTACTAAGAAATCATGGCGTAAAGTTTAGTGAAAATCGGATCACATTTGACCCTAGTCCCCATATAAAGTCCCCTTTAGAAATTCACGTTTGCACCTATGAACGGCTTAAAAACATCGGTATCGTGATGAAATTCGTTATGAACGTGTATTTTGTAAATCTAAATTATATTACCAAATTTTGTTATGGTCGGTCCATAATTGCCCCTTGGTCCAAAATAGGGCACCTTAAGCGATTATAAATTGGCTTAAAAATTTTATTACCCCGATGAAATTCGACACGAACATGTTTAATATGAATGTGAATCATTTATGATCACATTTGTTGCCCCTAGGTACAACATACGGTCCATTAAGAAAATCTAGCATATGTACATCTGATATGGTTATAACAGTCGATATACATATGTAGTTAAGTTTTTAAAGTTCTATAATAATTAATATTTATTTATAATATTTATTTTACATTATTATAACAGTGAAACCAACTACAATCGTTAAAATCGTTATCATTTTCATCATCAATGTCATGAAGGAGTAATTTAATAGTATCTGATGAAAATGCTTTTCTATTCCTTCGCGATTTTTGTGTACTGCAGCCTATGAAAGGGTCACTGCTTAAAAGTAACCTATTCAGGACATCTCGATATTTATAATTAATTAACATAATTCGTACGCCATATGGCTTTATTGCCTATGGCTTTTTTACACTGCGCCTAATTTTTTTTAATTTTTCAAAAAAAAGTAAAATTTTCAAAAAATCGCCAAAAATAATTGCGCAAATTTGCGCAAACCTTTTTTTTTTTTTTTTTTTCCTGAATGTAGAGTGTTCGTATTTTCTTGTGGTATATAACAATAAACTACTAAAAACTACTTTCACCTTTAAAATCCTTATAATTTTTTAGGAGGGTAAAAAAGGTGAAATTTTTATTATTTTTAAATTTTTAACGAATAATTTTAACATTAATATATGAGATATATATATATATATACAAAAAAAAAACTGAAAGTAGCAGTTGCTCATACCTTTCAAATAAAGAAAAAATCAATATAAAACCTCTATTCGTTTAGCCACAAAAAAATATCTTATAAACCTATTAAAATTTCAAAAAAAAAACACCAAAAACGCATTTAATTTTCTTCACTTTCCTGGCTTTGACATCGTCTCAAAGCTACAAATCTGAACTTAAAGTCATGAAACTTCACTATATAATGCAGAATTTTGTTGTCTATCGAACTGCATACTCAGTTTCTTAAATTTCTTTAAATTCATTTTTGCCATTTTGGCCAGCTTTTCAGGGTAAATGCCACATAGTGCGACGGGTTAAATTTAAAACGATAGATGGCCCACCTAATATTTCGATGAAGTTGCTTTTAGTCCTTACAACCCAGTGAACTAGAATCGTTTTACTGTAGAATTTTCCATGTGAGCACAATTTAGTATGATTTGTATTGATTGTTAATTGTAAGATTTATTTTAGTTTGTTAAACGTTATACTGACTAATACTGGTAATACTGACATTCATAACATTAAGAATAAAGCATAACAGTTTGATAATAATTATGGTAGTCGATTCTACCTAAAATATGGTTCTGCTACAGATTTAGGTAGAATCGCGATTATTTGTCATAGATTAGTAATCTCAATGAATGTTGGCTTACTAGACGGGAGTTCGTAAGTTTAAACTTTAGCTCTAACATCTCAATAAAAAGAAAAAAATATTACTTTCTGCGGTCTCGTCTCAACAACCTTTTGGTCTGTAAGTCTCACCCATACCTGTTAAGTAATGATTAGTAATTTGATTACTTTTTTTGAATGGTGAAATACTGATTACAATTACGATTATTTTTGGTTAAAATAGTTAATAATTGATTACGATTACAAAATAATCAAAAAATAATCAGGATTACTGGCGATTAGTTTAATAATCAAAAGGAATCAATATAAAACCAAAAGTAATCAATTTGTTTTCAATAATTACTTTGAATTCTTTTTGAATATTTGAAAATAATGAAAAAGAAATATTTAAAAAAATTTGATTACTTTTGGATTACTTTTGTATATTTGAAAATAATCAAAAAGAATTATTTAAAACAATTTGATTCTTTTTCAAAATTCTTTTGATTCTTTTTGATTATTAGACTAATCGTCAGTAATCTCGATTATTTTTTGATTCTTTGGTAATCGTAATCAATTAGTAATTGGAAAAAATTGTTCATAGAATTATATAATCATTACGATTCTTTTTAAAAAGTAATGTAATTGATTACTAATCGTAATCGAAATTTAACAGGTATGGTCTCACCACACTAATTAAGTAATCAGAGTATTACTCTTTAAATGAGACAGTTCTGGTTCTACGCAATCCTTGCTGACATCTACTGAAGATACCTTGGAATATGCATCGATATTTCGCTGATAAACCAAGTGGCAAAATTTTTTTTATCACACCTACATAATTACAATTGGAGATGTAAAGAAAGAAAAATATTTTTTAAAGAATTGATTTGCATAAGAATTAGGCTCCTAAATATATTTTCGGCATAAATTACTTATAAGACAGCTCTCGCATGTGTACAGAGAAAAAAACCCATAGTTGGTTGGACGTTTACTAGTATTTATCAATACGTATTCATTTAGCCAAGTTTGCCAATTTAATCAATGTAATTGCATGTAACCAATGAAGGTGTATTTGTTTTTGTTTTTGTTTTTATTTTTTTTAGATCCCGTTGGCAATGGCGTTTTAGTAGTGATACATAAATATTGCATACACCACTACCACCACTCCACTGTTGCAATGCATGTGATGGGGAAAGTCATTCAATCATCGTGCCACATAAGAACCAGTAAACGTTTCGTAAATAAACAGCAGGATGCCAGGACAGCAGCAGAACCAGTACATAAAACCAAACTTGTTATAGAAAAGAATCTCATTTTTCATGGTAGACGTGACTTGAAATTATTGCTTGAAATAGCCACTTGACTTGACTGCATTTCAATTTGCCAAACAGTTGTCCCGTTCCCCAAATGAACGTTTGACTAGATGGCTAAATAAGGCCAATGAATGAGCGAAAGTCAAAACTGAAAGCATATTCGTATTGTTTTAGTTTCATGTGAGTTTTGTTTTCTTTTTTTCTGCCAAGAAATAGAAGACTTTTCCATGCTCGTCTTGAAGCTCTAAATTTATAGAGAGGATACTGTTGACCAACACATTCCGTGTAATACAATCCCAAACGGCGAACTAATATGGACACATGCAATATGGCAGTGATTAACAACAAACACTTGCAGAAGGAGTATTAGAGACGGGCATTCCTCCTCCACATGTCTTGTTGGATGCTTTCTTTCGTGTGTTTGTTAGTGAAATTCAAGCTCTGTCCTATACAAGCATGCTAGTGACTTTTGATCCAAATGCAACTGGTTGTTGGAGATTTAAAACAAAAATATTGCATATGACTTTAAAAGTTTTCCGCAACAACTTGGACTTAACAATGGTACTCGAAAGACAATTATCGTATCTTGCATATGATGCTATCATAGACGCATTCCATTCAATATGTTTAGCAACTCGTTTTATCAACTTACTACAGGAGAGGAAATGAAAATAGAAACATTGTACAACATATTTCGTAAGAGCTACGAAAATAATCTTATTTTTAAATGTGAAATGTATGCGCGTATTCAACTAGCGAGCAGCATTAATTTCTAAATGAAAGACAAATAAATTATATTCAGAGATATATTATAAACACAATAAACGCAACGCAGCAATCTCTCAAAAGTAGAATACTCGGGTGTATATGGCAGTGATTATTTTAAAGGTAGCTCGACAACAAGCAAAAATTCTGTTGCTTTGCTTTTTGGCTAATTTCTATTTTTATTCCCAGCAGTGACAGAATTGGAGCTCACAATGAGAGGATTTGCGCTGGCGATGCGATTATTAATGCTGTCAATACAATAACATACAAAAAATAGAGATTTTAAAATTGCGATGTATGAAATATAATGCCAAGCTTCGTTTAAGTGGAACTATTATGCTTATGCTTTGCTGCCGCTGTATTTATTATAATTAATACGCATGCAGCTTACCTTAGGTTGCAACTGTAAAATTGTTACGCATGCTGCGTTGCGTTTATTGCGTCTATAGCAATACATACACGACAAGTTTAAATGTGCTCCATAACGTTATTAGCTTTAGTCAGTGGTGTTGTCGCTCCGGAACGCTCCCGAACGTCGTTCCGGTACTTCCTTTTTGGACAGGAACGCGTTCCGGAACTAAAGATGATTTCTGATAACCAGAATTGGCTGACGTTTTGAAAAAAAAAATTAAAAAGAATTGCGTGATTTTTTTTCTAATTATTGACGAATTTTTATATGTATTTTTATAAACAAGGTTTTGAACCGAACCCGAACCGGAACAAAAACCGGAACGAACCGGCTTGTTTTTCCGAACCGTGGACCGGAGTCAGGAACGCGTTCCGGTAAAAAAAAAATTAGCACAACGCCACTGGCTTTAGTACTTATGCGTATGAAATTTGTCCTTGAAATCTGCTTGATTTGATCTGATGACACAATGTGTCATAAACATTTTCAAAAGTTTAATTATTCAAAGTACTAATAATTTTCAAAGTACCCTATAATTTCGATTGTAATCTCCTTTTATACGATAGATACGTGTCAAAAAAGCTTAAGACTTTGTCGGTAAGAATTGCCCCACAACTTTAAAGTGTAAGTTTAAAATTTGCAAATGTATTTTGCAGAAAAATATTTAAATTTTGGTGGGGAAATTGTCTAAACGTCACTCAATCTTTCTATTTAATTTAGAAAGAGCTTAAGTTGCAATGAACTAAATAAAATCCTCTCTGCCAATATTTGTATAACGTGCATACAAAGCTGTTCGATAAAATAGAGCCACTACATCGAATGTTTTAAAACCAGAAATAGTTTCCAAAAATAAGTAAAGATTTTTATCTTTTCGGACAATTGCAATACCAAAAAATACTATTTTGTGACAGGAAACTGGTAATAAAATAAAAAGGAAAAAGCAAAAATAATATTCGACTGAATGCTAAGGTAGGTAGAGGTGGTTGCCTATCCATGGAAGTTGGATGGACCGCATGGGATCCATTGTTCTCCGTTATTTGTTAGTCCCCGAACTACACGAAACTTCTAATGAATCTTTTCAGACTGCCATTGTCAATGTTTGACACTTCCCTCAGATCACCTTTGAAGTTTAAGCAGACTAGTGAGTGTAACCAATAAAATAATTTCATTCAAATTAAAAAAAAAAAAAGTTGAATTTAGTACACAGAATTCATACGGTTACCATTGAATCATAGCCACCACCTAAAGCTGTTTTATTGGTAACACAAATTGTCATTTCTATTTTACGTTTGCAACATTTACCCCAGAATGGAAATGCGAGGAAATTATTATAATTTTTAACCCAACAAAACCAATAACATTTCCAACATCGTACACATACCGATAATTCTATTTATCATTGGTTAAATAGTGCGTTTCCATTATAAACAAAACAACCAGTTTTGCGCAAAACAATTTTATGATTTGCCATTATGTTTCATTTAATTTCGAATTTTCGAAATTAGTTTCACATTCAGTATGTTGTAACAAAGAATATGGATATAAAGAATACGCATCATGCAGAAGTAAAATTTCTTATGGCGGGTCGTAACATTACGACCCGATCTCACCAAAATATTTTTAAAAATCATTTCTGGGTGAGGGGTGAGGAAGACAGAAGGAAAATGAACACAAACAAAGGGCGTAACAATGTGTTGCTCTCATCGTACGTATGGACATATGTGTGTATCTTGTGTTTTTTGATTTAGTTGTCGATCAGACTGCGACAAGAACACATGTTTAGTGGATGCTTTATCATTTTATTTCAGAATAACACTCGAAGAATATTTTGTGTTAAAAATGTCATTAGCTCGGCGTATTTCATTCTTTTATTTTGTCTCATAGTATATTTTTTTTAAATGCTTTGGAATGCTCGTTTTTTTCTTTTAGTAACAAATGGTTTTTTATTCTTTTTATTTTTCTAAAAAACGGTGGGCAAAAGAATTTAACGATCCTTATGTTACTAAATCGCTCTACACATCTCTTGTAAGGCCTATACTCGAGTATGGTTCCATAATATGGGATCCTCTATATAAAAAATATTCCGACGTCATCGAATCTGTACAAAAGCAATTTCTGATTTGTCTCCGAGGACTGAATTTTAATCCTACAAGTTTACCTTCTTATTCTGCCAGACTAGCTTTAATTAAACTTCCGACACTTAAAAGCCGCAGAACTATGTTAAATATCTCATTCATATTCAATGTAATTACTGGTGATATATGCTCCAGTTTTTTAATCCATAATATCACGTTTAATGTTCCTCAACGTCCGTCACGTCATTTTTCCCCATTATCAATACAATTTTTTAGATCCAACTACGCTGGTGCTGATCCAATAAGGAGAATGTGTAAAGAATTTAATAAATTGTATATGCTAATAGATTTTTCGTCATCAAATAATGTTATAAAAAATAATGTAATTATATATTTAAATTCATAGTTTTTAAAATTGATATAAATTTAAATTTAAAATTGTAGCTTTACTAAATTGCCTGTAAGGAATATTTCCATAGGCAAATAAAATAAATAAAATAAAAAAAAATAAAATAAAAAACATGGCCAAACTTTTAAGCCAAAGCTTTTAAGCTTTATGTTCTATTAATAATAAAATGGATTTTTTATTTTATCTTTATTTATCTAAAATTATTAAGCCAAAGATAGACAGATTTACATATGTATGTTGATGAAATGAAAATAAAAATAGAGTATATTACTAACACTTTTATATGGCTGTAAATAAATAAATCCTCTCAACTTATTTTCTCTCTCTTACTCACAAATCCATAACCAAAGACATGTGTTTACCTAGAGGAAAATTGTTAGTAATAATTTCAAGTCTACTTATAAACCCAATGATATGTATATGTGATCAGAAAATATAGAAAAATTGTACTGCATTAAATCCCTAAAGACACCGTATTTAACTTGGCAAGTATTCTTCCAAAAATCGAAATCATTTCTCATTGATATTAGTGAATACTACTGTGATATTTCTTTGGGCGTATAATTGAAGCCTGAAAAAAGCGACATGAACCTTCTTCTTTAAAAGCTGACAAGACTTTTACGCTCTTTTTAACGTACATTCTTGATGTTCGTGTCCTATGTGTGTAAAAAGCCGAAGATGTTTTTACCCTGAGGGACATTGGTGCCGACGTCTGTTTTTAACACCAGAAAAATAAATAAAAAAGTGGTCAAACAACAAAAACGCACGATGAGAACAACGCATGATGAGAACAACGCATTGTTACGCTCTTGGTTTCTGCAACCTTCCCTTCTATCTTTCCCCCCGCGAGAAATTTGAAATTTTTGAAAAATATTCCAAAATATGTTAAAATGCACATTCTTTATACTTTATTTTCTTTGGTTGTAAACAAACAAATAAAAAAAATTCAGTAAAATATTCAGTAAATATATTGTTACGAAAATGATGCTTTTACGTCGTTTAGCATTATAATTATGAACAAAAGCTACAAAAAAAACAATGAACTTGTTAACGTGATAAAGGAGTAAACAAAACACCAGCATAAAAATGATAATAAGTAAACAAAAATACAACAACATACACTACAAGAATAAACGTAAACAAAATGTACAAACGGAATTTTGAAGTTTACCAGCGAATTATGAAAGTGACAGCAAATATTACCAAAAAGTATTTCTGTCCCTCTCTGATTGTAACTCTGTTTTGTTTATTTATGTTTTTTAGTTTTTGGGGTGTGTTTTTTATATTGACGAGAGTTAATAAAAAATATAATTTTTGTGTGAAACTATTAATAAATAATAAAAACTAATTTTAACTTTTTCTTTCAAGAAATTAAAAAATATTGGCAATATAATATTTAGCTTCTTAATTATCTCTTGTACAAGAAACTATATTCATTGTGACCGACAATCACACACATTTCGATTAATATTTAAATATTTAAGAATCTTTAAACTTTTCATTGAAGAAATTAAAAAATATTCCAAATTTTCCCTTTTTTAACACAAAATAAATGTTATTTACATTTAATTTTTCTGCTTTATCCGACAGTTTTCACTCTGTATATCTGTTGCTTCTAACACATTTGATTGGCAAAACAATATAACATTTTTTTCTCCCTCTCAATTGGACAGTAATGTTGTGTCAAACGTCAAAGGTTTCTATACTGCTTATACGGTGAATGAAATAACGATCTCAAGAAAGCGAATGCACGAACATTCGACTTCAAGCACATTCATCAGACTGTTTACGTTGCCATATAAATGACAAGGCAAAGCAGGCAACGAGTGAGTTAGTGAAAGTTCAGTCAGTCTTGTGTGAAGACGCGGTGTGTTTGAAGAGAATAATCGTGGTTTGAAGATCTCCATTACAAAGATTTTATTTTTTTTTTTTAATTTTATTTTACATACATATATTTCATAATATCAAAAACATACCTACTGTGACGTTTTTGAATTTTGTAAAACATTGATTTATCGTGAAATAGAAGAATACCTTATCAATTTAAATAAAAACAAACTTAATATTTAATACAAATCTCGATTACTCCACAATATTTCCATTCATTGTTTTTGTTGGATATTTAATCTTGGTTTTGTTTCCGTCTCGTAAATTCCAAAGTTTGTTTGATTAATTCCTGTTTACGGTGTGGCATGTAAATTTTGTTGTGGCCACATTTTATTATTTACTTTTATTTTGTGTTTTGTTCTGGCGACGCTATTATATATACCGATGTATTATACACCTTGGCATTAAGTCCATGCCACAAGATTCGACCGGAATAGCTTGTTTTTATTTCTTAAGAAATTTTATTTAGTTTATCGGTACCATAATTGTCGAATCAAAGTTTTGTAGGATTCGGGATCATTGCATGATCGAAGTGTGATCGACCACAGAAGTATGATCGATCGATCACAAATAAAAATCCCGTTCATGTATGCTAAAAACAGTAGCATATCAAGGTAATGGTATATTGGGAAAAGATTTCAGTACTAGGACATCTTCGTAAGAAAATGATTATTTTGGTCAAGTTACACTATTCAACTAAACTGGTTGGCCTTATTTTTATAAATTTCTTTTCCCCAGCTGCCACATGAAAGTTGATTAATTGCAATAATTCAAAAAGTATTCGGACTGCATAAACACTTTTATTCTATTTCCAAAAGTTGTAGTTTCAAAACATTTTTTGAATTTAAAAACATAAACGTTTGTAATTTCAAGATTAGTTGTTATATTCTGTTGCGTAATACGTTATATTTTATTTTAATTTATGGAAATTATTTTTCTTCAGCGTAGAAGACGAAATAAATAATATTTTTGACAATGATCGCTTTTTACCATAAAAATGCAAAGAAAGAGAAAAAATAACTAAAACTGTCTGCGCCCCAAAATTAAAAGAAAGGAAAAATAAAAAAGAAAGAATGAACCGACCTGAGCCTAAAGAAAATTAACACAGCAACCACCAAGCGAAAAGCGAAACAACCTACCCACTCAACCATTAAACCAGCCACTTACTAACACGTCAGTTGCAAAAGTATAATGCGTCCCATTTTAAATTTTTACAACCATCGCTACACATATAATAAAGGCATACTGTGTCTGTGTTGATGTTTGAAATATTTTAAAGAAAAAATTATAAATTACTTTGAATTATAATACTAATCAATGATTAGTAATCATAGATTATTACCACTAAACTGAAATAAAATTTAATCCACAAAAGTTTCGTTTGAAGCAACAAAATGTTTCATTTCTAAAATAAGGCACCATTTTTTCATGTAGAGGCCACACATGATTCTGTTTGTTGCACAGTATTTGGTATACACAGAATGTTTGAGGGGTATAATAATGTCGGTGTTCATCGGCTGTAACCTTCTTGAAATATTTTCTCTTTTTCTTTGCTGTTGCCACTGCCGTATTGTGGATATTTTTTGGAGCATATTCTTAATAGCCAGACAGACACCTGTTCATTTAACAACATTTCATAGGTAAAGGCAAAGCAACTTCACCAATACTCGTACAAGTGTTTTTGTTTAAATGGTGCACTGTCGCTTACACATACACACATAGATTAGGTTTTGGTACATTTACTTGTGCTCTCTCTGTGTCTCTCTCTTCTGTTTGAAGGGTCAGATTCATTTTAAAACTTATTTGCATTTAAATGGTTTTTAGTGGGTCTATTTCCCGTCTAAATAGGTACACTTGGGTGTAAATGTGCATTTGCGTGTCTACATATGGTAGATGCTCACACCATAGTACAATATTTAAACCTGACTGCCTACGTAAACTTTTTAACCTGCGTGTGAACATTTTTAATAAAATCAATCCAATGGAATGTTGTGTACATAATGGGAGCACCATACACATTATATTCTTTATTATTTTTATTTTATCTGTCGTTTCCATTTATTCCTTGTATACATTGTATTAATATGTGTTATTGGACTAATTTTACGACTTTGAAAATTGAATTATTTCTAAGGATTGATTGAAACTTAACCTCAGTCCAAAGGCTCGATTTTGGTGCTCATATTTATATTTACATACAAATAATTGAATTTATTTAAATATTAGGCAAAAAAATATGTAAATTTGGTTTAAAGTGATTTTCAACCGTTACTAAATCTATACGTTCTGTGTAACTTTATACATTTCAGTTACGTGCCAAATTATATTTTACAAAATAATGCCAATTTTCGCTTCATACAGTTGTTGCGAGTTAAACGATATATAATGGATCGATAAAGGGTTAGCCATTTAAAAGTTGAAATTTAAAAATTCAATAAAACAATAACGTTTTAAAATTTACCCAAATCTATTTTTTTTTTTGTTATGAAGTACAATTGTTCCGATTAGAAATGGAATTGGATTTTAAGGAATTTAATTCCTATGGCTGGCCCAACGTTGCTCAAGCGTAAATCGAATCATTACGTTCAGGGGAAATAATACACCCATACATTACTGTGCGTCGTGGGTACGTTTCAAAAACACACGACGTAAATTGAAAAGACGCAAAGTGAATTTTGATTTTCTATAGCAAACCATGTAAATATAGAAGATAGGTTTCAGTGTTGCGAAAATACTATTTTTTAAAAAGAAAATTGAACAGATTAAACATTTAAAAAACCAAAATAATATAATATTTTACTAAAACATACAAAAAGCAAAAACAAACAAAAATCAATTAAAATAACGTAAAATAAAATAAAAATTTCATTAATTTATAACACATTAATTGAAACTGAAATCTCAAATTAGAAAAACAATGTGAAAATAAAACTGTACTATTTTCAGTTAGAAAGGGAATCCCTTAGCATAGCGCAATTAGAAACAAAAGTCGTGTCATCTTTTAGAAAAATAAAAGAAATTTCAGAAAATTAAAAAAAAACTCGAACCAAAACACGCAACTGCGAAAATCTAACGACGTACAGTGAAAATTATTACTAATTCAGCAGCGACACAACTTCGAAAAAACGCAAAATGAATAATAATTGTATTGTTATTGAACTTAATTGTAAAAAATGTTAAAGTCTACCCATAATTAGAAAATTTGTACAATTTAAGTTCATATTGTTACGTTTTTTACATTTAGTAAAACGTTTACTTATTGCGGATTTCGAAGATTAAAATTAAAAAAAAAATACTTATTTCTGAATGTCATTCGTTTCTTTAACAATACACTTTAATTGATAACACTAAGCTATCAATTTTATTCATGATCTGTTTTAACACAGAAGGAACTTTTCAATGTTCAATATCACCATCCTTAACACGCACTTTTTAGTACAACTCTTGGTTACAGACTCATTGTCCGTTTGTCTTGTATTGTTTTTTTTTGTCTTGTTATTTGTTTCAGTGTGATTTCATCATCAGCGTAACAAATTCAGAAATATACTTAAATACTACAGGAGCAAAAGTTTAACAGAATTAATACTTTCGTTTAATGATTTGAAGAAGTTATGAGAATGTATTGTGAATTGTATGCAGTGTTGCCAGAAAATATTGTTACGTTATTACCTTTTTCAAAACGTTTAAAATATGAGTTCGTTGACTGCAAACAAAATAAAAATAAATTGGTGTTTAGTTTCAATTAAATTCTTTATTCTTCGCAGTACTTTTGTGTGCCACATCATAACTTGACGTATACAACAATAATTGCTTGTTCGGTATACTTCTTTGCTTACAACGCAGATCTTTTCAACGGAGATTTTCAAACCCCGACTGTTCTCTTCACACTCAACGCGTCTTCACACAAGACTGACTGAATTCATTCTACGTGTTGCCTGCTTTGTCTTGCCCAAGGCAAATTCATAGACTGAAATAACTTGTGTGTTATTTTTAAAAGAAATTCTCTTTCAGAAGATTGGGATATAGGGATTAAAACAAATTGGGCCAATCCTCTGTTGAAAATATGTTATTATAATTCACAATATAATTCAAGAGATAATAGTTTAAATAAGTATTCAATTTCAAAATTCAGTCATAAAATAAATACAATAATAAATAAGAAATAACGTTTGCAGCTGATATTTTTTTTTTTAATTTGCAGGAAAATCATAAGAATTTTCAATATATAAAATTTATTTAGTTTTTTTTTAATTGCTTTAACTAATTTCCTATGGAGGTTTGAGGGTTAATTTTTTTGACAAGCTGAATACTCTTTAACAAAAATAAAATGCCTGTTGTTTTTGCATTGTACTTGTTGTAGAGTTACGGCTACCTCCTATAAATATGCCTTGGTCTTGCCTTTTTATATGCCCACGTAAACAGTTTTATGAAGGTGTTGTTGTTTGTGTATTTTGTTCACATTGCTTGTTGTTGCGTTCTCGCTTTCTTGTCTATCCCCTTTTCTTTCATACAGATGCTGTTGGTTTACTTGTAACAAGTTCGTTGTATTCGTTTGTGTAGCTTTTGCTCATTTTAATGTTAAACGATGTTACACCGTTTCCATTTTCGTAAAAATATTTTGAAAAATTATAATTTTAATTAAGTTCACTTAAAGCAGTGTGACATTTAAGAATTATTAATTATTAAACTAAGATGAAATATAATGACTTCTGTTTAAATCAGGCATGGAGGCAACAAGTTCTATAGTTTTTATTTTTTTAACTAAAGATTGTTAAATATCTATTGCTTCATTCGAAATTAACACAGTTTTTTCCACTGTTTTGCAGAAATGACATTAAAATACAAATTGCAAATTAACTAAAAGTTAACTTCGTTTTTTGGTGCGAATGTCTGAAATTAAAACATTGAAAATATGCATCAACAGAGGTAAAATGAACAAAATCCAATAAATTTGGAAATAGACAGTATTTTATTTTTTATTTTCATCCGCGTTTAAAAACACTTTTATTTCACTAGCAGATATTCGCAATTATTGTTTTTTCTGTATTTCTTTCATAAATAATGAACATTGGAAAAAATCTCTACATATTGGCAAATAAAAAATCTGTCCTATTTCCTCCAGCATTGAAAATATCAATGTGTAGGGATTTTTCCTACTTCTGGCAACACTGGTTGTATGTTAAATTAAAGAAGAAGTTGTAATATTTTTCAGTCAGCAGAAAAAATTATATTTCCTTTGTATTTCTTATATTTTCCAAACTCATGGAACAATATGGTCGTACTTAAAATTTAACGAGGTCCTGATGTATATTTACTTACTTAATTGGCCATTAACAACCCGATTAGCGGATTTCGGCCTGCCGCAACACATCTCCTCAGGCGCCTCTGCTTCTTGCGCGCATTGGATTGGTCACACCAATTAATGACAGGGCTTCTCCGATTTGGTCCTTCCAACGCATACAAGGTCGTCCTCTTCGCCGACTTCCGCAGATCCCCGCATCAAATACCCGTCTCGCCGGAGCATCGATCTCCATTCGAACGACATGGCCGAGCAAGCACAGCCGCTAGATATTAATACGCTGCACTACGTCTATGTCGTTGAGGACCTCATACAGCTCACTGTTGGATCGGATGAGGAAATCATCGCCGACTCTCACTGGATAGTTGTATTGTTGTATTAAACAAGAAGAGAACATATGATTTATGCAACGAAGTTAGTGAAAGTCAAAAGTATT
Organism: Sarcophaga variegata; assembly: GCA_932273835.1. Lineage (NCBI taxonomy): Eukaryota > Metazoa > Arthropoda > Insecta > Diptera > Sarcophagidae > Sarcophaga > Sarcophaga variegata. The sequence goes on from OW026359.1 coordinate 77,283,002, forward strand.
TTGATATTCTTCAAGCTTAGCTCGGCCTATATGCCTGAGTATTTTTTACCAACACAATGACAAAAAGGTAAGTTTGATGTGTGGCCGGACAACTTTATGTAAAAACTGAAGTATTACTGAAATGGGGCTTTGTGATTAAGGTTTCTTTCAAATCCTTTCACAAAGATCTTCCTAAGTTTGAGATAAACTTTTGTACCAGCCAATTCAGTTCAATGATAAATTGAATTTAATTAAATTAATTTTGAATTGAATTAATTTTACCGATCGTTTCATTAAAACATTATCGAACTCCCTCAATAACACGTAATAACCGGTATGCAGAAACAAATAACCTACATCGCATCATATCCGATAGAGGCAAACAATTCGAGCAAACGATTGGAGCCACTCATTTACGAACAACGTCTTACCACCCACAAGCGAATGACCTAATAGAAAGGTGCCATCTAATGCCACGATTCATCAATGTGAGTTTATCACCTTTCAATGATTCTACTTGGCCTTCTCGTAGTATTTAAGCCGGACATAAATGCATCTCCTGCAGAGCTTGTACATGGTACCACCTTAAGCATCGCAGGATAATTTTTCTTCAAAAACAACTTTACATCAACTTCTAGCGACTTTGTAGCAGAATTTCGTAACTTGATGAAAAATCTTCAACCAACACAAACTTCGCATCACTCTACGAAGGCAACATTCATCTCTAAAGACCTCCAGTCATCAACGCACGTTTTTGTTTGAAACGACTTTTCCTAAGTTTTTCACATTAATTTTGCGGGATCGAAAAACAAATATTAATATCGACCGCTTAAAACCTTGTTTTCGTCCAGCTTCAGAGTCATTAAGCCCAGCTGAACGGACAGACATTTTTCCTTCATCAAATGTTCTAGTGCCTAGCACACCACACATTCCCGAAGAAGCTTCCAGTCGTAATTCAAATTCAGCACCGAGCACCTGAACCTGTTTCCAAAACTACAAGTGGAAGACGCATAAAGCTCCCGGTTAGATTCAAATAGCCTTTTTCCAGCGATGGGAGTAATGTGGCACCCTGTGTAATGTGGCACCCTGTAACTATTAAATGCCAAGTGCCGAGTACCCGTAATAACCGGTATACAGAAACAAATATACCACATGCACTTGCATAACAAAATATAGAATTTTCTCGAACTCTTTATAGTTTTCTTTCGTTTTTATAGTTTTAATCTAATGAAATAAAATAATTTAAACAATAAAATTTTTAACCCAGTTCTTTTTAATTCTTATAATTGGGTAACAATAAAAATACTCAAATATACTAACAGTAAGTGCATATTTTTCACATTTGATGCTAAAATTATTGCTGCATACCAAATGTAACCTCATACCTGGTAATGGTAAAAAATTCTAATTTTTAATGTTTCTGTTTGGATTTTTCCTTCTTATTATTTTTTGTTTTCTGTATTTTCTATTACCACAAATATATTCTGGTTTATTATACTTGTATTCGTATGCGTTCATTTATTATGTGGAAATGTTAATAAAAGAAAATCATCAACAACCGCAAATAATAGCATCAACAGAAAATATTCAAAAACTTTTTAAAATTCCTGAAGCTAAACATTAAACCAAGCTGAGCACATTGAATTTTTATTCGCAAAACAAAAAGAATTATTTTCCAAAAATATGGTACATGAGTACATATATTAACAAACGCATAAATAAATGACGATGTAAACAATTCAGTTGCAAATCTGTAAATTGTGCATAATTGAGTTTCAGAAAATATGGCAAAGAAACAGAATAGAACAGAATAGAATCGCATTTGAATGAAACTTCAAACTGGGTTAATATATATGTACATACATATGTATGTATGTGTATGCTAGAATTACAAGCGTAAGTTTTTTTTTTTCTTTTGTTCGATTAGATTGTATATCCCCTGTTTTAATGCAAATTTTTGCAACTGAAAAACAAAATTCAAATTTCACATGAAATTTTGAAACCAGATTTACATTTGAGTTGATTTACAAATGAGTTGTAAATTTGATAAACTTGAAAAATATCTACGTATGGATATGCTCTCACATGGAATAAGTGTTTTGTTTTAGTATCAATTGTACTTCAGATTAAAATTTTAATAATCGGAACAAACAATAAGTGTGTGATAAAAAAATATTTTAAATATTGTTACGTTTTTATCTTTTTAAAAACGTTTAAAATATGAGTTCGTAGATTGCAAGCAAAATAAAAATAAATTGGTGTTTAGTTTCAATTAAACACTTTATTATTCGCACTACTTTTACAACCTGACGTATATAACAACAATTTGTTTAGTTCGATATTCTCCTTTACACTTCTGTTCGCGTAATCACTAACAACTGCTCATTAGGCCTTTACAAGGACGATCTTCAAACCACGACTGTTTTCTTCACACAAGACTGACTGAATTCTTATTACTCGTTGTCTGCTTTGTGTTGCCTTTTTATACAGCCAAGTAATCAGTCTGATGAAGATTCTTGAAGTCGAACGTTCGGGGTTTTGCCTTCTTCAGAATTCTATCGCGACTTCATTGTTGTTTGTGTATTTTGTTCACATTGCTTGTTGTTGCGTTCTCGCTTTCTTGTCTATCCCCTTTTCTTTTATACTGATGTTGGTTGTTTACTTGTAACAAGTTCGTTGTATTTGTTTGTGTAGCTTTTGTTCATTTTAATGTTAAACGATATTACATCGTTTCCATTTTCGTAATAATATCATTCTGAATGAACGAATACCGAAAAAGAGGAACAGAAATAAAAAATAAGAGAAGGAAAATAAGTTAAAATGAAAATATTAAGGTTTGATAAAATTGTTTTTAAGACACATGCAAGCAGACAAGCAAGTGAAATAGACTGTCTTACAAAAACATCACATAAATCATATACACTATAGACAGATTTGAATATTTATACCTTGATTTTGACGACTTTTAGAAATTAAAAATTTACGTCATATTCTTTACTTTAGTACATTAAAAGCCACTTTAAGCTTTGTACTTGTTTTGAACTTGTTACTTTTGCAAATTTAGTTTAATAATAACAGGGAGTAAAGTATTATATTTTTAAATTATTTACGAACACCTGTGATGATACAACATTAAATGCTAAAAATAGCCTAAATAAAGGCGGCAATTAATAAAGAAATTTAAAAATAAAATGATCAAATATTTAAAGAAAAAATGGTAAGATCTGCAAATATCTGCAAATACCCTAACATTACCCGGCAAATAATAGCAATACGAAGAATTTTGAAAAAAGATTGACACTTGTAATTGAGCATAATTTACCATTTACCGTTACAGACCATTTTTAAAGATTCGAATGTAGCTTCTAACATTACCATAGGAAGCCCAAAGCAAGTGCCATTTTTTTTGTATGACCAACGCTCAGGAGTTGACCCCTACTCATGCAGTGCATTGTGTTGGAACTAGAAAAATATGTTATGGAAAGGCGGAAAGGAGAAGTAGTATTGTGGACACTAAACTTGAAACTTTTTTACCATAAGCGACAGAAAAGATCTCTGCAGGAAAGGAGTTCCACATACAAATAGTCCGACTAAAGAACAAATTTTGTCTGTAATGTGCTCGCCGAGAAACGCGAGTGTTACATGACTCTCGGGAACTAATCCCTTTATCTCGTTCGAGCAAAATCCTTTGTATTAACAATAGAGCAGTGAAACGCAATTCAAATTACAACGACGCTCTAATGAATCAATGAACTTTGATACCCTACCGTCATTAACGATTCGCCCTTTCCTGTACGCGATCGAAATGTCTCAAAATAGACGTTGAGTAACCGGCCCATACATGTCCTATTCTCGGTCGGATATAAGTTGTGTGAATAGGAAGAAGATCAGATGAAGTGAAATATTTCTTACACCGTCTTAAGAAGCCAAGGCACTAAAAAATGCGTCAGTTCTAGCTGACATCACACTGAATTTTCTTCCCAGAACGTCAAGAGCTTCTGAAAACACTGGAATAGATTGCTTAAACCTTAAAAAAAATTTTCCTGAAAATGATATAAAACTTCTCGATTTTTTAAAAAAAAAATATCAGAAATGAAAAGAAGGGATGGTAGCTTTTAATTTGCAGCCTTGACTAAATGTATTAAGAAATATCAGTATTATCACATTCTTCAGCTAACGTAGAGAGAGTATTAAGCCAAGTTAATATAAATTAAACTAAATTCTTTAAACAGAATTCCATAAAACTTAAGCGAAATTCCTTACATTAAATTGTTGTATAAAAATATTATTTAAAACTTAGGAATTGCAACCGCTTCGAATTGTTAAATTTTTATGTTAAAGGTGTTTTAATGTTTTATTTTTAAACTAAAATATGTATATTGAATTAAATGTTTTACTATAATAAAAATAATTTTTTTTAACAAAATCTTTCAATTTATTTAATATATTTTTTCTGGCGATTTTTTACGATTTCAGTGAACGTTTTTGACAATTTTAACGATTTTTTTTTCTTTTATTTGACGATTTGATGCTTTATTTATCTGGCACCTACGACTATAGAATGTTTAAAGAAATATTTTATTTGGTTTAAATAAAAAGAAGATATTTTGACACCATCAATGTCATCTGAGATCCTAATTGGTAATGCATTTGATGAGTCTTTGTAAATAATTGTTGGTTATTTTTTAATAACGTTTTTAACAAATGTTACCCCATTAAGTCCTTATGTTAATTTCTATTAACAACATAAAATACTGCTGTCGCTATTGAATTCAGGACCTTTGATGTCCCTGCACAATTTCAATATTAGAACAAAATAAATATTTTCTTAATATTGTCACAAACTATTTTGTATTATTTTATTTATTAATTACAATACAATTACAATTAATTATTTACGAGCTGAGTAACTTTGTCCTTATGTTCGGTGTAATGTAAGAGACCAGTCTCTGTTGGATATCGTGCCCACAATCCTCATGCTAATAGTCTAGTACACTACCCACTAGATTACCAGGTCACCCAGTCTTACAAACTAATACTTTCCATGAAAATTTGGGCCTTAGCTCCACGAAGCCAATACATTCATTAAAATGTCAAAACGTTTTGTCTTAGTATTTATGGGTGCTTTTTATGTCCATATCAGCCTTCTGTCTATATAAAGTCTCAAATACTTTACAGCTTTGTCGCTAAGGATTGGAATACCTTTGTTGGACAATCGTATCTTCTTGCTATAAAAGTCATGTGGCTTGATTATCGCGTATTGACTTTAATATTCCACTTTACGTTGCCATCTACATGATTTGGTCCGCAAAACAAGTTTTGCTAACCTTGTTTTTCATACATTTTTAGTGTTCGGCAAGTGTGTAAGAAAAACTAGTTTTGCTCCAAAAAATGTCGAAAACTGTCTGTGGAACACAATAGAAAAATAAAAAATTAATAGAAACTAAATAAATAACATAAAAAAACGTATGCTATCTCAATCAACCTTCTGCAAATAGTTGACGTTGGCACAAAATTGTCTTATTTAAAATATTATTTAATTTTAAGTTTAAAACATGAGCTCGTACATTGCAAATAAATATAAATTTGTGTTTAGTTTTAATTAAAATTCTTTATTGTTCGCACAATTCTGTGTGCCACTGTTCACAACTTAATGTAAACAACAACAACTGCTTCGTTTGTTATTCCTCTTTGCACTCTTTTGCATAAACAATATATATATTGCTCGCCAGATCTTTGTGATGGAGATCTTCAAACCACGATTATTCTCTTCAAACGCACCGTCTTCAAACAAGACTGACTGAACTTTTACTGATTCACTCGTTGCCTGCTTTGCCTTGCCTTTTATGTATATGACAACTTAAACAGTCTGATGAATGTTCTTGTCGTCGAATGTTCGTGGCTTCGCCTTATCGAGATTGTTATTTCATTATTGTTGTTTGTGTCTTTTGTTTACGTTTATTCTTGTAGTGTTTGTTGTTGTATTTTTGTTTACTTATAATTTTTAATGGTGTTTTGGTTCGTATATTTTTGTTTACTTGTTTATCGTGTTTTTAATTGTTTATCATGTGTTTTTGTAGTTTTTGTTTATAGTTTTAATGTATAAGAACACCATTTCCATTTTTGTAACAATATATTTTAAAAGAAATTAAATTGAATTTTCCATTTTAAAAATACTTTTCAGAATTTTTTATTCCAACACAACTTTTTTTTGCCAATTTGCTTGTTTACAACATATTGAATGTGAAACTAATTTCGAAAATTCGAAATCAAATGAAGCATAATGGCAACACATAAACATGTTTTGTCAAAACTGGTTGTTTTGTTTATAATGGAAACGCACTATTTAACCAATGATTAATAGAATTATCGATATGTGTACGATATTGGAAATGTTTTTGGTTTTGTTGGGTTGATAATTATAATAATTTCCTCGCATTTCCATTCTGGGGTAAATGTTGCAAACGTAAAATGGAAATGACAATTTGTGTTAACAATAAAACAGCTTTAGGTGGTGGCTATGATTCAATTGTAAACGTATCAATTCTGACGTACCCCGAACAATGAGAGTTCAAAGTTAAAATTTTTTATTTCTATTTAATTTTACGTAAGGTTTGCTAAGGGTTAAGTATGTTTCAATTGTGATATTCTCATTTTCGTAGTGTTCATAATAACTAGAGAATACTGGAAGAGACTTTTAAGTTCTCATTCCACTATAGTCCATCACGCTTAGAAATGCACATCATTTAATCGCCATATAAGCGCTGTACCGAGGAGTTTAATAATAAGGATACAAAAAATTAGGTTGATGTATGGGTTCACCTGTGAGTTGGTTCGCATAAAACACTAATTTTTGTGTCAGACATACACTCAGCGCCAAAAGTGAGAAATCAACACTGAAATAATTCATTTTCTTAGGATAGCGAGAAAAGTAAATGAGAATAGTCGAATAAATCTCCAAAAATAAAAACGTTTATTTATTATTTATAAAATGTTAAAACAGAAACAATAATTCATGATAAAGAAACTTCTCTATACTTAAGAACAAAACTGTTTTATACTTAAGAACAAAAGTGTTGACTCACTTATGGCGCTCACTGTATGTTAACTCTGAGAAAAATTGTTAGTTATATTTTCGAGTCTACTTATTAACCCAATAATATGTATATGTGAGCTGAAAATATAGAAAAATTGCACTGCGCTAAATCCCTAAAGACACCATATTTTAACTTGGCAAGTATTCCTCCTAAAATCGAAATCATATCTCATTGATTTTAGTGCGTCGTACTGTAATATTTCTTTGGGTGTATAATTGAAGTAAATAAAAAATTATTACAGTTCGGGCCTAGATCGCATTTCCAGTTGCGTTCTGATAAATTGTGTAGACGTACATATTAGCTGATCTAATATCTCACCTTTATAACTTTTTCTTTAAAATTTTGAATATTTCCGAATTGCTGGAAAAACTCAGAAAACCACAGTGATGTAACAAACTACAGGGCAATAGCGAAAATTGGGAACCTGAATACTACTTATATATAAGAAAATTTAAATCAGTTCAAAAACAGTTTCTACTAATCTTGGATGGAATCCTCATATAAGCCCTCCACCCTGAAAGCAGGAGGGTAGTTACCATTTTGGCTTTCTTTATAAACCTTATGAATGGTGGCATAGATTCAGATATTTATATGCATTTGGAACGCTATTTTGTTGCTATAAGCCGCTTTAACTTAAAACTTACAGCTCAGCTTTGATCACTTGCGAAGTATTTGTTTGGAAACAAAATATTTTTCCACATGATTGATTTGATAATGCATTTTTAGAATGTCGTCACTTATTTCATATTTTTATTAAAGTTTGCCACTATTAACGGACAAACTTGAAAAAATATGCAAAAAAAAATTCGCGTTTGTCAAGTGTACCTCATCAAACTTCATAGAATATTAAGTCAAATTATATATATATGTTTATCGTTTTAAAAACCCATCCCTCTCCTTTCTAATAAGGTTTAAACATCGGTTAGGAAATTTTTGTGTAATCAATAAATCTGTGCGTAAAGTCTAAAAAACTCTTTTTGTTTGTCAAATAAAACGAGTTTCAAGAAATATAAAAAAATATTTTTGTGTTCTACTCAATAAAACTCACAAATTACACTACGTCATTAGCCGGGTGTATTTCATTTTATTCGCAAAAATTTGTTTCAGCTTTGAATGGAACAAACTAATGAACTTTTGGACTTATACGGTCAAACGAAATGATCTTTTTTTTTATATTTTCGATTGTATGATGGTTTCGCTTAGGCACCAAATACCGTTTTTCTATGCTTTAAATGTTTCTTGTTCATTCAAATAAACTATATCGTTAAGATGCCTCCAATGTCTTTAATATCCATTTTTTGAACAATTGGCCAGAAAATGTTGCCAACATTGCACGATATGTTAACCAGTTGACGGGATTCTATCTTACATTTCCATAACTTTAAGAAATGAGATGTTAAGGGATTCATTAGATTAGTAGTAGATTTTAATGATCCTAATACATACATGCGAGTATCTCCAGTGAAAATAACGTATTTTTTGTGAGCAGTAACATACAACCTGACACCTGTCAAAAAACGAACAAATATTTTTCGAAAGAAACAAAAGCTACTGGCAGAGATACTCGAATCCTTAAAACATTGCATTTAATGCCTAACATACATGCAGTTTTTTTGTGTCTGATGGAAATGTGAAAAGCAAAAAATTTTTTGTAATAGAATTGCGAATTGAGCAAAAAGAGAAAAGAGACGATACTTACGTATTCAACATGTCGTATCATCACATCCGGTATAATGACAGAAGATATGTGAGTTGAATTTGAACGCATGGAACTTAAAAATACGAACGACAAGCAGCAACACTAGAATAATGTAGTGCATGTACGTACATATGTACGTATTTACGTACATTCATAAAGAATTTAAAAAATCATTTAAAGAACTTAAAACTGTTTTAGTCACGAGATTCATTTCCTTAAACGACTAACCAATGAACTGATGTCTTCGACAAACTATTTTCTTACTCTTACTGTTTTTCTTTTTTTTTTTTGGTCTGAAATTTTCTTTAAAACTCATTCTGTCCCTCATATATATTTGTAAAAAAAAATGCATTGATTTTCCAGTAAATCGATTGTAAAAGGATGTCTAAGATTTTGTGCTAAAAATTTGTTTTTTGACAGTTTAGTGAGATTGAAGGGATCGTCGGTAATGGTATCAGTAAAGAGAAAAGTTTCCATATTTAAGAAATATCCTATCATACACAACCTTTTTTTGACAAGACGCACCAAACTCTATGAAGACAATCGTCGAAATGTTGACAAAAAAGAGTCAATCAGGAACTGTTTTTAAAGCCAACGAGGTGAAACCACCATTAATACATACTGACATAAGAATTCTTATCGAGTTAACATAAAGAGCATAACGAACTAAATAACTACCACTTCTTATAGCGGATGCTCACTGATGATCGAAGGTAACAGAAATTTTGACAGTTTTTGTATTTTCTATCGTTGTATGAAAAGGTCATTATTGATGCTCATTCAGTGGAGTTTTCTATATATTTTTTTCCAGACCCGCTTCACTTGACAAATTGTTGCTTGATATCGTATTGCTTACATATCACGCTTCTCGAACGTTAGTAGGTGTTCAGCCTTTGAGGGCTATTTGGGCGCTCAAAACGCCGAACACAATGTGTTATGCTGTGGTGTAAACGTTCCTACTCCAAACCAAGACAAAAAAATGTAAGACATGCAAAACAGTGGTGATTATTTATGATTTCAGTACTGAAATTTTTGATGTCGCCATATAGAATATATTTAAAGAAAGAAGGCCGGAAGAATAGATTAATTATGAAATTAAATGAAAATTACTTAAAAAAAATTTTAACCAAAAAAAGTTTTTACCGTTTCAAATATTGAACCTGAACCTGAATTTTTAATGTTAACTGGACTTCAGTATCTGCTCCCAACACAGAGCCAATATACATACATGCGCTTAGGTCTTGCAGTTGCTGAGACAATGCGATAAAAAACTTGATATGTCTCCGCGTGAAAGACATTCCCTCCCCATTTAAATTGCTTCGGAACTTGTCTCCGCTCTTAGGTTTGACATGATATTTTCTAGTTTAATTTTTCCCTGTACAAATGAAAGAATATTTTCCAGCATTTAAAAATCAGTATTTAAGTATCATTTAAAATCAAATTTAAAAATTTTTTCAACATTTTAACGGTAGTGTTAGCCAAAATTACGCGGAACACCTTTAAACTTTTTAATGATCGATAAAATGTTAAACAACTTCATAAAGTGTTGTTTTAACGACTTCTTTTTTTCACAAATATTTCTTTGACTTTTTTTCGCCTTACTGCATGTAGTCTGTACTTTTACTGGGCAATACGTGCATGATTTCAAAAAGAAATTTTATGGTGATTTTTAAGTAACTTTTTAAACTTATTACCATCGTCATACACAACTGTTGAAAGTTTTTCAAAATATATTGAATTTTAATATAAATTTATCGTATATCGTATGTATTTACAGAACTAAAGTGATTCACAAACTTTGAATTTTATTAATACGAGTACAATACTTTATACTCTATCAACTCAGAGAATAAAATCAGTTTTCGGAATTGTTTATATCTGAAAATATTTATTTATGCTCATATATCTTAAGTTGAGTAGAGTTTAGATGATACAGTCCAAGGTGTTACGAGTCAGGGCAGTTTGGTGAAAAAGGAACCTAACTCATGTATTTTGCATAATATTATACGATATCTGTTGTGACCAAATAACTTTTAGGAGTTAATTGTGCAATAGAAGTTTACTATCCTATTTTGGTCAAAATCAATATCAATACTTTTAATATTGTGTGTTGTGGCACTACTTGATTGTTTCCAGATTCAACTACTTCTCTAACTGCAAAATGTATTTCTGTATGTTAGGTTAGGTTAGAGTGGTAGCTTTGATACCAAAAGCTCACTTGAGCACGCATAACGGCCCGTTGTGACGCCAACGGTGAACGCAGTCCCTGTACTGACCAAGTTCCTCCAAACCAGGGAGGAAAAAGTTAGTCAGCGCAAGGGCTGCACATTTAGAGCACATTTTAGAGCTGGAAAACCAGCTCGAAAGCTTGATAAACGAGCCTATAAAATAACCTATATATAACCAAATAACCTATATCTGCACCTCGCAAGAGACGGGCATTGAGAAAGAAAGTGGATAAAAGTCTCATCTTCCTCAGCGGATCTGCACCCACGGCAGAAGTCTTTAAATGGAAGCTGCATTCGTTCCGTGTGTCTTCCCATAACACAATGACTTGAAAGCATGGCCACTGTGATCGAAATGATGTTACGACCAAATCCAAGTAACTGGTTGGTGCGTCTTCTATACATTGAGGGCCAACTGAGCCTAGCGGTGGAGCAGGACTCCTCATTGACCCAGGATGGGTTGGCGTCTCGAAAGAATTTCTGCGCGAGGTAAGTGGCATTCCTAATTCGATTGAAGAGGATTCCGGAAGTAGTGCGCCAGCTCTGGCGACGATTAGACGGTTTACACCCAAAGTCAGACATTTCGAACAAAACGAAATTTGAAAAAATATTTCTTAGGCGACTTCCTCTCAGAAGATTTCCCGCAAGAACTTTGAGAGTAAATAAAATTGCCATGAAAGGTTCCCCTAACATCGTTCTTTCGTAGTCAACTTTAAACTTTAGGTCTCTCCACTTGTGGATAAAATTAACACACACAACATAAGTAGTGTGAAAAGCTGACTGAAGGGCACCAAACCAACGAAGACATTTAATCGGTCTCTAGACTTGTAAAAATGCCAACGATACTGTCGTCAGCAAAAATCAATTGCATCGAACGGTAAATAATCTTCATTACTCTCAAAGGCTGCAGCATCCAAATGTCATCAGGATCGGATGTGCATTTGTGTGTAGGGTGTCCTGACTAAACAAGAATGGATATCGTATTCTGTGCACAGCCGAACTAGGCAACACCAGGTTTTGTATCTTAGTGAAATGAACTGTTTAAGCCTTTATCTCAACGAATTTTTTACTATACTGTAAAGTCGGATAGGTCGAAAACTGCCAAATCTAAATGCCACTAGTGAAACATGTTGTATGATAACTACTTTTGCAGATGACGTGATAATAGCTACTATAGGTGGAGATTCAACTTTACTTTTGTAAATATTTTGGAATCTGCGCTGACATTACTAATGAAATTGTTCAACAAAGGCGAAATGAAAAGTAACACAGCCAACACAGCGTTTGTACAAAAGAATTCAGGATCCTTATATCATCTATGCCCAGTACAAAAAGGATAACTCTCACTCTATCCATCCATTAAATATCATGGAGTCGTATTGAATAACAAAATAAACTGGAATCTGATCAACATAATCGAAATCACTACCACTAAAATTGCACAAGAAAAACGAAAATCTCTGAAGGAAATAGCGAAACATTCAAAAGGCTACCCCTGTTAGAGTTAATGAATTTAAAGAAGTTAATACAACAAAAAAGTCTAACAAATTTATATTTGAAAAAAACATTTCAATGCAGATAACAAACATGTTAAGAAGATAACAAGAGACAGTGAACATAATTGCATACAGTCCCCAAAAATCTCATCCGCTATGATTATATGCAGAACAAGATTTGCTGAAAACTAACTAGAGTCCATCTTAGGGACCTTACAGAATTATTACATCAAAGTGCAACTATATTTGAATCTGAAGCCATAGTTGTAATAGACACCTTACAGCTGAACAAAATTTTACATGGAAAATAGGTAATGAGCACAGGTAGTCGTTCACTAATGTGATGCTGTTTTAAACGTAAATAATAAAATTTAATTAATTATTTCTATACAACAACAAATCAAAAAAATTAAAATCAAACTTCTATGGATCTCAAGCCACTGCAAAGTCATTATACAACTCAAATATTTATTTCCAAATCCAAATAATTTTTAATCAGATGTTCTATAACGAGACTTAATCATAACATACGAACGTAAATGGAACGTAACAACCTTCGTTCCAAATTCTCCGATTCTGTTAGCAGTCAGAACGTGGCAGTGCACACACACACGAAAGGTGCGAATACCTCACAATTAATTCCTCTGAAACTGTAATGATGAGACAAATTCTATATTTCGACAATTGGTAGCCTGATAGAAAGAACTCTTAGTTACACAGAATTTATTGACATACAATATCTAGTCCAAGATAATACCATGGGAGATGGTAGAACACCATCTGCTACTATTACTAATCAGATAGTAAATTGAATTAAGTTTAATGCATTATACAGTACCGATTAAGAATCTCTTTTCGAACTGTGATACTATAATTTAACTGCACACAGGTAGTCGTCGTTTGCATGTTCAAGCACTTAAAAATAAATGCGATGTAGTCAATGGAAATAGAAGATGAAATAGCGGACACAAAACCAATCTGAATATTGAATTTGAAAAGTATCATGTATGAATACACCTGCAGGTTAAAGTTAAATACAATAACGCATACACACACACTCACACACCACGCCACTACTGTAAAAACATACTCGTCTTTATTCACTTACCCGAAAGCAAGCTCATCTTCTTAATGCTCGACAAACTTTACAGATGCATTAAGTGACAGTGCCGAGTAAAAATAATGTCTCGTATAGTCATCAAGTTTATCCTCTTAGATAAACCCGAAAATCATGCGGCTATCCTTTTAATATGTAATTCGAATATTTTACTTTCACCGCCCACTATACCAGACAAATGTTAACTTAATATTTGCAAATCACAAACACATTTGCGAATTCATTTCGATTCATCCTCAAGTGTTTTACAAACATACATAGATTTTGGCTTTTTGCCTGCTGTTTTTCAAAACTATTTGGTTTCATTTGCATGTGATGGACACGTACAAATTTAAATGTCATTGGCTGGCTGGTTGGTTGTTCCATCAATTTTGAGGTCTTGTGGTTCGTACAACTGCTACTGCCTTTAGAACGTTTTGTAATTCTGTAGATAGATTGCCCCCGTACGATTGAATCCATACGTATGTATGTATGTATACGTTTTCTTCTTGAATTAAATAAATTCTTCATAATCCAATTTCAATTTTCTTTAGTTTTTTTTCGATTAGATTAGTATTTTAGTGGAATGTTTTTTTTTTGTTTTTTTCATTTCTTCGATTTAAATATTTTGAAAACAAGTTGAATGACATGGAACAATCTGGTAGATATGTAGACATGTGCATGAACAAATTATACATATGTCCTTTAAAACACCACGAGGGTTTAGTAAGTCGCCGGAGTCTAGTAGGTAGTGTGTTGGCTTATTAGACGTAAGGCCACGGTTCAAACCCCAGGTCAGACATCAAAACGAAAAACATGAAAAAAAAATATTTCTTCGGTGACTTCCTCTCAACAGATTTCTGACAAAAACTCTGAGTGTAAATAAAATTGCCATGAAAAGTTTCTCAAAAAATCTATCGTTCGAATTCGATTTTAAATTGAAGGTCCCGCCACTAATATATAAAAATGAACACACACAACATAAGTGAGAAACTAGGTCCATAATCCTGACCGAAGGCTTGTACTGACCAATTATGTAAAAGAATTTAAATGCTTTAAAAATCTTTATAGATTCGGATGTGGCTTATCAAACACTTATTTTGCTCTTTCACTCAGAATTAATTTTTGATTCGAAAGAATTTTAAAGTTTCCATATACTGTGTATCTCAAAAGCAAGAATATAATTTTACAAAGAGTTTCTCTTGTTTATAATAGGCTTTGAACCAAGCTTGCATAATGTTTCTCCAATGACAAACCTAAGGTCTGCTGTAGGCATGTTGTATGTTGTTCTAACTCTTCAAAATAGTAGTAAGTATTTTACCATGATAGGATCCAGTAAGTTATAAAACATCCGAACTTATCTTATGTATCTTCCCATAATGCTCTGTATCAGATCTTCGCCTCCTATATATCCATTATACTCGCCAATAATATATGGGCACTCAAAAATTTTTATTTGCCTTCTTCTTCCTATCTTCTAACGTTGGTTTTGGCTTTGTTATCTTTCCTTAAGACATTGGCAATATCAGTACCATTACAGTCAGCAACATATTTATATTTTTTCTAGGGAACATAAATATTTATTTTATGTTACAGCTAGGCAATTCATACAAGCCCTTGTATCGTTGTATGGCGTGTATTGTTGGACGAAATTACAACAGTGTATGCTTGTTGTTGATAATTTTAATATAAAAATCCGATACACTTATACACATTTTTTTCATAAGTTTTTAAAAGTTATATTGGTTTCGTGCTGTCAGTTTATGTAAATGCCAGTAATCAAGAAGAAGAATAAAAAGACAAAATATTTTCTGTGTAACTTGAGTCAATAATTAACATTTCAAAATTATATTATTCGCACAGATAATCAATTAATTTACTTTCGTTCGTAATATTTTTTATTTTTTGCTTGAAAATCAAATTATGTATACTGATCTTCTTCTTATCGTTGTTTGACGTTTGGAATATGAATAACACAATACAGTATAACTCCGGGTGTTTATAAACAAAAAGTGTATTCAATACAACATACACGATACAAAGTCGTGTGAATTGGCCAAGTAATTTACAACAAATAAAGGAATACCGAAAATTACCCATTTACCAATAGGGTTTTTTTTTAGAAAAACAGGAGATCATGTTCAATTTTTTAAAATATTTTATAGTTTTGAATTCGAAAAACGGAGACTTTTTATTTCTATGTTTGATAAACTTCAATTCCATGTAATTCAATAATACCGTCTTCGAAAGAGCCTATTGTACACGAAGTTTATAAAAAGTGTGTTCCGATAATGTTATGAACATTTAAATCACAAAAGCATCGTTTTTTTACAACTTTGGGCGATTTTTTTTTTCTTTGCTATAGATATGTATGTTACACGGGGTTATATAAGGTTAGAGCACTAGCAACAATGGCTGTCGTCTTCGTATTTCTTACATGAGTGTATATGTACATATCTTTATTTATGCTAGACTTTGTTAATACTACTATTAGTTGCAGTGAAGTGAAGAAGTAGCCGTGGTCTAGTAGGTAGTGTGTTGGCTTATTAGACGAAAAGCCAGGGTTCGAGCCCCTGGCCAGACATCAAAATAAAATACAAAAAGTATTTCTTCGGCGACTTCCTCTCAGCAGATTTCTGGCAAAAACTCTGAGAGTAAATAAAAATTGCCATGAAAAGTTTCTCAAAAATCTGTCGTTCGGAGTCGACTTTAAACTGTAGGTCACGCCACTCATTTATAAAATTAACGCACACAACATAAGTGATGTGAGAAACTAGGTCGTAATCCTGACTGAAGGGTTGTAATGACCAATTAAGTAAGTAAGTAAGTACCATTAGTCGCAGTTTTCAAAAGATCAACAAATCGATGTACGTAAGTTGAAAAACATCGAATAGTGTGATACTAATATGTGTGATGTTATCAACAAAATAGACGAACCATTTTCAGCACAGCAATCTCTTAAAAATAGAATACATGAGTGTATATCGAAATTGTTAATTTAAAGGGCACGCGACAACAAGCAACAACGCATTTAGGTTATTATTAGTCGTTACAAAGAGAGTATTCCTCAAATACAATAGCATGAATGAAATAGAGGTTCTAAAGACGCTATACGTACAGTATAACTATTAAGAACTCGCAAATACATTTTAGTGGCACCATTGATAAAGAATAAATGAACTCTTTATTTTATTTTTTTTTTTTTTTGTTTTACTTATACTTTGCCCCTGCACCCTTTATTATAATTATTGCTCATGCAGCTTGCTTGAGACGGCAATTGTAATATTGCTGTGACTCAAATGTTGCGTCCATTGTGTTTATAGCATGAGACGTGTATGTGTTAAACATGGCCTTGTGAAACATTTGTTTTCTAGACAGCTTATTAAAGTTGGCAGGACTAAGGGTTATTTTGTTGGATTGAAGAATTTGGAAAGTAGATTGTATACGTTCCATTTACGTTCTAATGCCATTATTAAGTTTCGTTATAGGACATCTCATTAAGAATTATTTGGATTTAGAAATAAATATGTGAGTTGTGTAATGACTTTGCAGTTTGATCAGCTGCCTCGAAACTTGTGATGCCAAAGTGGCTTGAGATCCATAGAAGTTTGATTTTAATTGTTTTTGATTTATTGTTGCAAAGAAATAATCAATAACATTTTATTATTTAGGTTTAAAGCAGCATCACATTAGTGAACGACGGCCTGTGGTCATTACATATTTGGCATGCGAAATTTCGTTCAGCTGTAAGGCGTCTATTACAACTACGGCTTCAGATTCAAATATAGTTGCACTTTGATGTAATAAGGATTTGAAGACAATAAGCTCTCGAAGCTTTGTTAAATCTTAGGAAGTTTTTATAAAAATCTTTGAGTATGCAATGCCACCGTGTTCAACGTCGCAGTTCTTATTGCAATACTCTGACTGCTGTTCTACTATTATTCTTTGACATTATGTATCGAAATAATTCTATTCAAACACTAATTTGGATTTATTAGAACATATTAAATAAGGTTTCCTTATGAATACAGAACAATAACCCTTCGAAATCCGTGTTCAAATTAAAATATTCAAAAGCGGCAAAAGAAAAAACAATTGAAAAAATAAAATCAAATGCTCGAGGTCAGCAAAATTTATAACTTTTGAAAAAGTCAAAGGACACATTAGTAACCAATAATAGATAAAAGACATTGTAATTTATTACAATTATTTTATCGTTATACATATGTAGGTTTGTTCAATTCTTCATGAAAATATTTGGTTATTGCGTGCAGCATTGAAATGATATTAAAATAACCACCAAAACAAATCAGATAATTTACACTTGTACACTAAAATTATAAAAAAAAATAATTAAAATAGAAAAAAGAAAATAATTACAAAAGTCATATAATTAACCGGGTCTACATACATATTTATTAAACAAACATATACTTTTTCATATTTAAATATTTTAAGTGTTTTCAAATAACTACTAATAACACTATGCGACAAAATAAAAAAAAAATTAAATACACCCAGCTAATGAAAATAAATAAAATATTTTTTTTTATATTTCTTGAACCCTCCAAACTTGTTTTATTTGACAAAAACTGTTTTTTTAGACTTTACTCACAAATTTATTGATTACTCAAACATTTCAGAACCGATGTCCAAAATTTGTCCTTATTAGGACAAAGGGAGAGGGAACCCCATCCCTTTAAACGATATACATATATATATATATTATTTGACTTAATATGCTATGAGGTTTGATGAGGTAAACTTGACAAATGCGAATTCTTTTCATATTTTTTCAAGTTTGTCCGTTCATAGTAGCAAACTTTAATTAAAAAATATGAAATAAGTGACGACACTCTGAAGTGCATTATCTTGTGAAGAGATTGACACTTTGTTTGATCAAATCGGACAAAAGTTACCGTAGCTATTATTTAAATAGTCTAACAGTCGAGTTATATTTTTCATATTTCATATACATACATATAAAATGTGAAAATTTCACGTTTGAGTGACCACCAGAAGTTGGTCAATGTTTGCGCAAAGAGTCAATGTTTGCAAAAAAACACAAATATTAGCCGACATCTGGTAGTCGTGCAAACGTGAAATTAACAGATTTTGCGATAAACAATCAAGATCCATCAGAAGTTTTGAAAATTTTTGAACTGGAAGTTCATTTGATAAGATGACGTATATAAAAAATATAACGTGACTCTTATACTATTTAGATAATAACTACGGTAATTGTTGTCCGATTTGAGCAAAAGAAGTGTCAATCTCTTCACAAGATAATGCACTTTCATAATGTCATCACTTATTTTATATTTTTTAATTAAATTTTGCAATTAAGAATAGCTAAACTTGAAAAAAATCTTATTTTCTTCTTGAAAAAAATCTTATTTTCCAAGTTTATCCGATCAAAACTCATAACATGTAAGTTTATACCGCTTTAAAGGCTCATCTGATCGCTTTTCAAAAACTTTGGAAATTGAAAATAAGTTAAAAAATATTTAGGAAATCAATAATCTTGTGTGAAAAGATCAAAAATACCGTTATTGTCAAATAAAACAAGTTTGGAGAGTTCGAGAAATATTAAAAAAAATATTTTTTAGTTCTACTCAATAAAACTCACAACCTACACTATGTCATTAGCTGGATGTATTTTGTCTGTCGCACCGTGTAATTTTCGTTTTAATTTTACAACATTTACTCGTTGAGGAACATTTTCCTGACAAGCAATTGCTGTGAAAGGCACAATGGCGCTGTTAATAACAGCATTTGGCTGCAATCTTATGGTCTCACTATTTTTGTTTTTTTTTTTTATTTATTTCAGATATCCCTTTCAAAACCAATATTATATACAAAAAATTTAGGTTAAAAGCACAAGAATTATGAGAGGGACTGTAATACATTTACGTAAAATTTGTCGTCCCTTTTACATGGAATTGTTTACGTCATACTGCATGACGTCTCTGTTAACTTGGAGGTTAATGTTTTGTACTAAAGCTGAAGTGGTTAGCAGGTTAATCCTTAACTGTTACATGAACTTTATTTTTGTACGCAATTTTAATAATTACGTATTGTTTCAATCAAATAAATAAAAGGTCAATTGTAATTACTCCAAATTTTAATATAAATTACAATGTAGCAATGACCTAAAACGTTATACTTTATAAATATAAAGTTGTAAACGAAATATATTTACTAGCATCTCATTATTATTAACAAAAAAAGGTACCTACGATTCAAAAAAAATTATAATCGAAATATTACCAAACTCTTCTAGCTGGCATGGCACTCAGAAAATGTTTCCGATGGTGGATATTCAATACTCAGTATCAATGCTAAAATGAAATGACCTGTCCTTTTTTGCTATTAAACCAGTGCATTTGTGACTCTGTATCGTTACAAATGAATGCCTGATATCTGATTTATGTACTACATACGTAAGTATCTTAATATAATACAGAAATAAAATGTAAATATCGATTTGATTAACAATACATTACGAAAAAATATTTCTTAACAATTGTTTTTAACTAGAGTAACTCTTGTGCAATTTCCACATTGTGTATTAATTACTACTGCACTGACATACATAACATACATACATAAGTGACCATTACAACACTTCAGTCAGGATTACGACCTAACTTCTCACATCACTTATGTTGTGTGCGTTAATTTTATACATGAGTGGCGGGACCTATAGTTTAAAATTGATTCCGAGCGACAGATTTTTGAGAAACCTTTCATGGCAATTTTATTTACTCACAGAGTTTTTGCCAGAAATCTACTGAGAGGAAGCCGCCGAAGAAATATTTTCATATTTTCGTTTTGATGTCTGACCTGGGGTTTGAACCGTGGACTTACGTCTAATAAGCCAACATACTACCTACTAGACTACGGCGACTTGCACTAACACTTCTAACTAGTTAGGTGCATAGACCGAGAGCGCTGCAGGAAAATGTAGCAATTTAATCAAGAGATATTTTTTGAGCACAAACTTTGCACAGTATATTGTATTGTTTAGTACTATGCTTAACTCTATGAGCATATTGTTCTCCGCACTGTGCGTGCCAAATATTTTCTGAAATTTTCTTTTCTAATTATTAGATTATAATTTGCAATGTGTATTTTCCCTTCAATATTCAAAATAAATGAACCTTAAATTAATATGTCAATTATTTTATCAATGCCATTTAGTATGCCTTCATTTAGTTTGACGAAGTGACTAAGTCCTCTATTTTTTAATTCAACATTTTTCTCTTTCAAAATTATTTTCTTTAAAACATAATTGAAATTTATTGACAATACCATAGTAATAAAAAAATAACATTATCGAATATATGTATATTAGCCTTAAATAAAGTTAACACTACAGTACACATTTTCTTTGTTACTCTTGATATGTAGATGAGTAGATTCAAATCATACTCATAATTTCTGATACTTATACGCATTCATACTTATTTTACTGTCATACTCGTACTACTCAAAGTTTGAAATACTCATGGTACTCGTACTTAACAATACGCATGATGTTATTGATTTCGACTCTCCACGACTCATCGTATACATGAATCACAAAGTAAGTATGATACGCGTACGAACACTACAATACTCACTAGAAGGTTATGTGTTTGCTTTGCTTGCTGTCTTTGGTTTTTTTTTATTTCTCCTTTTTTATGTAAATGTAACAACAACTAAGACTGCAAATTTTGATGAATGATTCGAATATTTTTCTAAATTTATGAATCTGAATGAGTAGGCATATATATATATGTTCCTCTTACTCCCCTAGGGAGCATAGGGCCGCATGAGTAGGCATATGAATCAAACATATTACGAATGTTATGAGTTTGATGTCAACGCTGTACGCATACTCATTGCAACCTGTTCTTAAAAATCAATGTTGTAGTGAGTACGAATGAATCAGAGTAATTGAATTTCAATACTGTTGACTCACTCAAACTCAAAATTTCAATAGTACTTATAAGTAGCTAAAAAACGATTCATTGCTGATCTCTGTTTCGTAGTACGGAAATAATAACACAGAGCGAATGCAATTAAAATTTTACATCACACTTTCTGTAAAATGCAAAAAAGAGCAAAAAGTGCAGGCCTGCACTGTGTTTTTACTTCCGCCGTTTTAAAAATTCGGCCTTTTAAACTTATTTTGACATTTAAGTAAATAAAATTAGGTAACTATTATTAACCCTGGACGGTTACTCTTCATTTTTATACATTAAGAGTTAAAAGAGTTATATGATAAAGAGTAAATGAGCTTCATCGATTCGACGAACAGTAACCGTCCAGGGTTAAGATGTCAAAAACACACAGTCATGTGAAAATTAATTAGGACAACAATATGATAGTAAGTAAATAAAGTTAGAAAATTGCAGCACTTATTCTCATATTACATATAATACATAAGTACAAATTTCATTGCGTTTGTTTTTATTTTAAAATTTTTGTCGAATTAAAATTGAAATTCACCCTGTGAGAAAAGAATCCCTATTTTCCTTTCAAAATATTAAAAATAATAATAACAATAATATAACACATTTGCACTAATTTAAGTTCTAATATTCTTCCAGTGTGGTTAATATTTTTCTGACTCCGCACATCACTTTGCCATACCGAAATCAATATATCATAGCCCGCAGTCTGAATTTATTCCCAAATCATTCACAATTTATTGGACACTTTCCTTCAATTTCTGTTTTTGCTATCTAACACAAGTTCTCGATCAGATTTGCGTCTGAAGTCAGTTTACCTTGATATTTTTATCCTCAAACTATTTCTTAACGTACTGTGCTATGTGGTTATTGGCAAAAATTAATTTATTTAATTCAAATCGAGGTCTTCCTACTGTAAAGAGACCAAAACTCTGAGAGTAAATGAAATTGCCATGAAAATTTTCTCAGAAATTTGTCGTTCGGAGTCGACTTTAAACTGTGGGTCACACACAACCTAAGTGGCGGGAGAATTGTAATACCAATCATGTATGTAAAAACAAAAACAAAATTCCAGGACTGGATTGTCATGAACATGTTTTTACGATAACGTTTGACAGTCCGAAAACTGTTAAAATGATTTGATTTTCTGTGACGAAACTAAACTGACGATCCTCACAAAGTATGGATAAAATCCTTAAAAGAATTGAAAAGTCACAACATAATACCCGGCAAAAAAGAAATGAGTTGAAGAAATTTGTTTTACTGGAAAAGGATGTAAGTGGAGGAGAACTCGAATATACTAAAATGGCATTTGGTCTGCAGAGTGAATAAGTTTGGTTTTAAGATTCTACCAGGATAAAGACTCTATACTGAAACACGTATGCTAAAAACGTGTTCTTTTCCAATTGTGGTAAATTAAATTAAATTTATGCAGATTGAATTCATATGCACTTTGAATTTTTCTTATATTTTTCCACATTTCGTTTTAATACAAATGAAATTAAACCGATGGAAAGGAATTGCTTTACAAAAACAAGTTAAAACGATGAACTAAAAATAGTAACGAATATTATGATTTTAAAACATTTCCTTTGCGCTTTTCTGCTACTAATGAAGTCACCGTAGTCTAGTAGGTAGTGTGTTGGCTTATTAGACGTAAGGCCACGGTTCAAACTCCAGGTCAGACATCAAAAATAAATATGGAAAAAAAAATATTTCTTCGGTGACTTCCTCTCAGCAGATTTCTGGCTAAAACTCTGAGAGTAAATAAAATTGCCATGAAAAATTTTTCAAAAATATGTCGTTCGGAATCGACTTTAAACTGTAGGTCCCGCCACTCATTAACGCACACAACATAAGTGGTGTAAGAAGCTAGGCTGTAATCCTGACTGAAGGGTTGTAGTGGCCAATTATGTATGCATGTATGAATTTCATTCACTGTTTATCTATCAACTTCTAGAATTTTTGTATTGATTTCTTATGGTTATTCTGTTGTTTTGCACTTTTTGTGATTTTTTTAAACTTATATTCATAATACTGCCAGAGGAAAGTATATCTAGTTGCTTGCGTACTCTGACGACATTGACATCATAGGGCGTACCAAGCGAGATGTTTCTGCTGCCTTTAGTGCTATTGAACGGGAGTCTACTAAGATGGGTCTGGCAGTAAATGAGGGCAAAACGAAGTATATTTTATTGACAAGTAGAGACGTGCGGCGTATTGAATCTCGGATTACTGCCGATAACAATACTTTTGATATCGTCAAGGAATTTGTTTATCTTGGCTCCGCCATTACCACCAAAAACGATGTCAGATCAAGCGCAGTATTTTTCTCGCCAACATGTGCTACTGTGGTCTCAATGGGCAATTGAACTAATACTCTACAAGACGCTCATCCTCCTCGTGCTTCTTTATGGCGCTGAGGCATGGACCCTATTAAGCACTGACGCAGCTGCCTTGAGAGTTTTCGAAAGAAAATTCCTACGAAAGATCTTCAGACCAGTGTTTGTAATAATTTCCTCATCCGATCCAACCGTGAGCTGTATGAGCTCCTCAACGACATAGACATTAACATCCATCGGCTGCGCTGGCTCGGCCATGTCGTTCTAGTGGAGAAGGATGCTCCGGGTATTTGATGCGGAGATCTGCGGAAGTCGACGAAGAGGACGAGCTTGTTTGCGTTGGAAGGACCAAATCGAGGAAGCCCTGTCATCGATTGGTGCGACCAATTGGCGTAGGCACCCAAGAAGCAGAGGCGCCTGTGTTACGGTAGGCCGAAATGCGTTAATCGGGTTTTTAATGGCCAATTAAGTAAGTAAGTAATAATGCATTTTATCATACCTTTATGTAATTACTTTGTTGTTGTGTTACTATTTGATTATCTTAATTTTTTTTTTTATAGAATTAAAAGAAATGTTAATTTTGTTTTTTTATTCAACAAATGTGAACATTTTCAAATTTCGTATAGTAAATGTCATTCCCATTGTTAGGATGCTTTTAGATATTAAAATTGCAAAATGAAAAACAAGAATTTACTTATTTATTCTGGTACAACAAAGAATAATTAGAAATCGACCTTAACCCTTGTGGGCGCATCTTGGTCCCCGCATAAATTTGGCGGTTTCAATCAACAAATTTCTTATGAAATCGATAAACTGAACATATCTGAAACTTTTTGAGAAGTAAAAATATTTTTTTTTAAATATTTACTATTTTTGCAGACAATAGACCAATTTACTCTTAAAAAGTACCGACAATCGGAAGATTTCTGTTTGGTACTAAATTTCAAAAATATAATACAAAACGCTAATGCAACTCTTTCAATGGAATTAAAAAGTGATGTCTGATTTAAATTTGTTGTAATGTCTAATAACTGTAGATTGTGTAAACGTTTTCGATCCTTAATTAGAATGGACATGAATCATTGACAGCTACTGGCTTTTTAATATAAATCTTCCTTTTCGCTAAAGTTATCAGTGTGTGACGTACAGTGGACAGCAAAAGTCAGTATATTTTAGCAATTACATAAATTTTAGCCAAAAGTTTGTATAAAAATTTATAGTTTATATATTTATTTTATTAATTTATTTCTGTTTTATTATAAAGCAAACAACTTTTTAATCTCTATATATATAAAAATGAAGTGTATCTTCGTGATCGCTAAACTCAAAAACTACTGGACCGATTTTGACCAAACTTAATATACATGTTCTATGGGGCGTGAGGAGTTTTTCTGTGTAGTTTGAAGTTCGTCCAACTGATGGCGCAATATTTAGTTTTTTTTGTGTTTTTGCACCGTAACTCAAGGACTACTGTACTATGCTGTGTTTCGTTGAAGGCGTTGGGTCGTTAATCAGCGTGCAGTGGCGTTAATTTGCCCGATACTGACTGAAACCTAGCATCTTTTTGTGAAAAAAATATATTAAAAAAAAAGTAAATAAACATCTATCACTCTTTTTTAAACTCTATTTGCGCAATAAGCCTATTTTATGTGTGGCAGCGTGTAGCGGCGTTAAGTATCCCGACACCGACTCATACATAACCTCTTTTCGTGAAAAGTTCGTGGGTGTCAAACGAAAAAAATTGAAGATTAATTTATTTAAATTAAATATTACATACATTTTAATAAATTAACCCAAGGTCAATTAATTGTATTATTGAAAGCTATTGAAGAAAGTAAATAAGCAACAGGTAAGACAATAAAGGGCAGCCTCCCTACCCCAAAAATTACAAAAAAATATCATAAAAAACGTATATTGCCGTACAAAATGCCACGCCCACGTACGGATCGGGCCCAGCTATCAAAAATATATAATTCCATATGAACAATAATTGCTATGTCGATTTAGTGCACCTTTCATTCTTCTTCTAAATATCAATGAGCCATGACTTTGCATGGAAACCAGACACAGTGAAAATAAAATTCGAAGGCAAAACAACGTTTGCCCGGGTCTGCTAGTGTTTTTCATAAAACAAGAGAAAAATAAAAAAAAGTTTCAGATGACACCATAGGTACCCCCAATGAGAACCCTGAGTAAATTTAAAATTCAAAGGCCTAATATATGAAAATGTTATCATATCGGGACTTTGTGCAAGCGTATTAAGCCTGTGGGGACTTTTTTGTCAAAATATATTGGAGTACTAAGACTTTTGCTGTCCACTGTATATCTCAAATCTTATATCAAAAATTTTTAATTAGATGAAGTTATCTTGGAAGACTGTTTAATTTTTTATTTTTTGCTTATTAGTGTCAGATTCGGAGAGCCTCAGATATTTTGAACTTAAAACCGTTACCAGTTCCAAAAATGTCTGTAACATCGATTCTTCTTGAATTTTTAAAGATAAAAAATGTTTCTTCACTTCTTCAATAGTATTTCACTTTGTTCATAGAAAGGAAACTTATAAATTTGGAAATAATTTCAACTAAAATATCTTCCATGAGGATACCTATGCACCTTATCGCATATTAAGCGTTTTTTTTTTTTTGGTACGTGTGGTAAATTTAATAAAAATTTACAAAAAAAAAAATATGTTAAACAAATATTTTAAAATTTCGTTACCACTGCATGTATGCGATTTGGTTTTAAATTTCCAAAGTTTTGAGAAACATAAGGTGGTATTGGGCATCATTTTTATTTTTACGTTTGTTTGAGCAGTATTCAATTTTCTCGGGTACACACTTCCGCTTCCCACAATTGCCCTGGTACGTTCAAGTCAGGCTACTGACGAGGCGTCAATAAGAATTTAAGATGGTTGTATATCAGCGGTCGGCACCAATAGCCCCCGGAGGCCGAACATCTTCAGTTTTTTACACACATAGAACACGAGCATCACAACTAAGTTCGTAAAAAAGAGAGTAAAAATGCATTCAGTTGCTTGTCAGCTTCTAACGAAGAGGGTTCATATCGCTTTTTTTAGCTTTCAATTATACACCCAAAGAAATATTACGATAAGATTCATTAATATTCAATGATATTCACTAATAACAATGAGAAGTGATTTCCATTTTTGGAAGAATATTTATTGAGTAAAATACGCAGTCTTTAGAGATTTGACGCTGTACATTTTTTATATATTTTCCACTACATATACATATTATTGGGTTACACTTGAAAAGATTATTAACAATTTTCTTCTGAGTTACACACATGCCTCTCATAAGTACAGTCACATTATAATCATATTCTCTTTGTGCCGACCTCTGATGTTCAAAAAGTTCGTAGCTTTTGAAGTAATTTTATAGTCAATATCTTAATAGATACATTCCACATAATTGGTCATTACAATCCTTTAGTCAGGATTATTACCTAGTTTCTCACACCACTTATGTTGTGTGCGTTAATTTTTATACATGAGTGGTGAGACGTACAGTTTAAATTCGACTCCGAAACACAGATTTTTGAGAACCTTTTCATGGCAATTTTATTTCGTGTCAGAGTTTTTGCCAGAAATCTACTGAGAGGAAGTCGACGAAGAAATATTTGTTCATAGTTCGTTTAGTTGAAGATGCCTGATCTGGGATTTTAACCGAGGCCTCACGTCTAATAAGCCAACACACTACCTACTAGACCACGGCGGATTCAATATCTTAATAGAATGCAAAATTATCTTTAATGCCAAATTTTTCTACTTCGTGCATTTCATCCTCGATAAAATGCAGATTGCTTATGGCAGTACTGGACATACAGTCGCAAACCATTCGGAATCATCTTCCGTGTTTGCACGAGTTTTTTAATTTTTTTTTTTAAACTCCGTATTTGGGTGACTCTCACTAAAATTCATTAGATTTTAATAAGTATTCTTATTCCAAAGTTAATCATATTTTTTTTTTGTTTTAGTTTAAGGAAAAGTTTTCTCTCGCCATTTTACCATGAAAATCGTTGCTATGCAATGTGTATGTAATGGTGGTGGTGGCGCTCACAGATTTGCCTGTTTTATTGAGCAATAAAACTTGCGTCTCTTTTGCTGTTTTGAAACGATAGATTTTTATTCCCCACAATATATTACTCTCTTCCCTTTCATCTAAAATCGTATCCTTTTCTTTTCTACTCTTATGCGGCTTTCATTTCACAGTTTTTTATGTACATTCATATACACATACACTTACATACGAATATATTCTAAAAACATCAAAAAAGAGAAACAAAAGAAAAAAATTTTATTTTTTTATAATTACATACGAACTAAGTAACTTAGACCATGGTGGGAATCAAACCCATGACCCTCACGCTAATATTCTAGCACACTATCCTCTAAACGACCAGGGCATCCACACACTATTAATTATACTAAATGTGGAAAATAACTTAGTATTGCTTGTCATACGATTAAAGCCTCTTCTAATTTTATTACTAAACTAAGATTGAATTGATAACTAATTAAAGTTCAAACTTGTGGTACAAAATTATTAAAAAAAAGGAAAATCATAGAAAAATACAAAAGTAAACTATAATTTACGGCATAACAATAACTGTGAATGTGATGGTTTTCTTATATACATTCTCTCTCACCTTTTTTATTTTCATCCGCCAACTCTCATTAAATCCTCTCTGTACTCCTGTATAACGTTTTGTTGGTGTATTCGTATACATTTAATGAAGCAGAAATTCCAATGAATTTTGCAGTTGTTGTTGTCCAACTTTTGTTGAAACCTTCACTAGCCATCTTGTACAATATGTTTCAGTGTCTGTCTATTCACAGACCCAATGACCACAGGCAGAATGGTAGAATGGCAGGATGAGTATTCTCATATGGAGTGCAAACGTCTATGATTTCGTTGCTGATGCCAAAATCATTATTAAGTTGTAATTCTTTTTTTCTTTCTCTCAAGTTTCATCATTACTCTTATGTTGCGTTTTATTACTTTTCCCTAATTCAAGGGCTAAAATTGATTTCGAAAATAATTCTCATTTAAAGGTTGGAAAGATTTTATAACCAAGTCTTACACAAACAAACGCGATATGTTGTGTTCGTGTTGTTGCTTGTAACAGACAGAGCGTATATAATATTGTTACATTTTTACCTTTTAAAATATAAGTTTGTAGATTGCAAATAAAATAAAAATAAAGTTGTGTTTAGTTTTAATTAAATTCTTTATTGATTGCATAATTCTATGTACCACTATTCACAACTTGATGTAAACATCATCAATTGCTTTGTTTGTTATTCTTCTTTACACTCTTTTGCGTAAACCACGATTATTCTCTTCACACGCAACGCGTCTGCACACAAGACTGACTGAATTTTTACTGAATTCGTTGCCTACTTTGTCTTGCCTTTTATGTGCCAACGTATGGAGTTGAATGTTCATGGCTTCGCCTTCTTGAGATCTCCATAAATGTAAACATCCTTGTTTCATTGTTGTTTGTGTATTTTGTTTACATTGTTTGTTGTTACATTTTTGTTTACTTCTTTATCCCCTTTTTTATACTGATGTTGTTGGCATATTTTTGTTTACTTATTTATCATGTAAACAAGTTCATTGTTTTTGCTTTTGTAGGTTTTTTTTTATCATTTTAATGTTCATAACAATGTTAATAAGCGATGTAACACAATTTCGTAACAAAATACTACAGGAATACTGTGCATTTGAGAGAATGCGAGGTCTGACAACGGGTAGCGTAGATATTGGACTTTCAGTCTATTATTTAATACTGTGCAATTTTTAGTACAAGTTATCATCAAAAAGAATTCAAAGCTTCGGGCAATATACTATGTCTTTTTTATTTAATTGTGATCGATTCGCAAGCTACTTGATATTAAATACTGTAATTTAAATCGTTTTTAAATTTATTTTTCTTTCCTGGTAGTATGTAGCTCTTTCACTCATACAATTCGTCAATATAATGAATATTTAAAGATCTCTGTGGCATTGTAATGAAACTGTCAATATCGATTACGATCTTATCATCACCAATTAAAAGCATTTGTCTTGATAATGTTTAACTTACTAGTTTTTAGAAAATGCTGAAATTTTTTTAAAATATTTTTAAGTACTGAATTACATAAAAAGCGATCCATAATTAACCACATGCCATAAGAAAACAGCAAATGTTTCCATATAATTAAATTGAAATTATCATTCAGATAAATATAAAATACCGGCCGACTTATAACGGATTTCAAATCATTAGCCAACGCTAGGTATTATAGAATAAAGAAAACATTCCAAAGAATTCCTTTCTAGTACGGCATCATACAGCGTATCATAATTTTTTTTTCCTGTATTTTGTTGTTCATTTCTTATTTATTCTTGTCGAATGTTTCTTATTGATATTGAAGCAGTCGTACCTGCTATCTGTGAGCTTGTTTTCTTAACATAAATACATATTACAAATGTGTGTTATGTTTAGTACTGCATTATTGGATTGTTTTTCTACCTTATGACTCGTTATTATTTCATGTACGTCGTCCATCTCTTGAGTACAAATTACGATTTTCTCCGTATCGTGTTATTTACATCCTACTCCATTACAAGATATTATGTAAGTAGTAAAAATTACAGAACAAAACTTTCTAAATTAAATTCTATTTTCATAAAAGATTTTACTGAACATGCTTTAACGTTACCATCAATTTCCTTTCACCTCTTCAATTCATTTTTTTGGATTTTTGTGATTTTCATACTCCATCAATTCTTTAACAGAAGCAAACAGTTTGTTTCTTGTACAATTATTTCTTTTATTTTTTTTTGTTTTGGTTTCATTTCAAATTCTTAACAATTCTTTGTGCATTTTTAATTTTTTAGTCATTGATTTTCTGAGTTCATTCACCCCCATACGGTTAAGTGTTCTTTCATCCCATAGTATATCTTAGTTTATTTATTAATAGAATGAGCCATTGCGTAAAAAATTAAATTCCATTTTATTTATAATTTTTTTTATAAAAAAAAAGCGTGACATTTTCAAATATTATTATTTTAAACATTTAATCGAAGCATTTAATCCGTATAAATTATTAATTAGGTCGACAACGTTTCAATCAACTGAATTGTTTCATTTTATAAACATTTGGACAATTCACAAAAGCCTTTGTATCATTGTTTCGTGTGTATTGTTGGACGATAATACAATAGTGTATGCAGTTCCAAAATTATATTGGTTGCACAAATAATTAAAAAATTTGCATTTTTCCACAGTATTTTTCATTTTATTGCTTGAAAGCCAGCTTATGAATACTGAGATTCTTCTTCTTATTGCTGTTTGACGTTTGGAATATGAATAACGCAATACAGTATAACTCCGGGTGTTCACAAACAAAAATTGTATTCAATACAATATATACAATACAAAGTCGTGCGAATTGGCCAATTATTCATATTATTGAACACTATATTAATGCATATGACATACATGTGTCATCGAATTATTAAAAAAGTGTTTACTTTTGAGTGATCTTGAAGTCGTCGTAGTCTAGTACGTAGTGTGTTGGCTTATTAGACGTAAGGCAACGGTTCAAACTCCATGTCAGACATTAAAACGAAAATATGAAAAAATATTTCTTCGGCGACTTCCTCTCAGCAAATTTCTGGCAAAAACTGTGAGAGCAAATAAAATTGCTATGTAAAGTTTCTCAAAAAATTTGTCGTTCGGAGTCGACTTTAAACTGTATGTCCCGCCACTAATGTATAAAATTAATATTCCAATAAAAAATATTCCATTTCAATGTTAAAAATGGCTCAGCACTATGAACTGATATGATTCGATCAGAAATTATCAAAACTCTTTCAGCTCTGACTAACTACATCCGACTCTACATCAGGGATGAATTGAATACGTCATAATCACTTTATCCAATAAAAAATGGCTATCATATTAAATGGTTAGATTGGGGGAGGAGCAAATCTGTAAAACTATACCATGTTTAATTTATTATGTTGAATTGCATATCTCCAACCATTAGGACCAAGATTCTACGAATAATTTTAGAGAAATCGGCGTAATTTTTCTCATTACTTTTCATAATTATCGTTGACTACGGGAGGGCTTTTGATGTCATAAACATATGTAAATCCATAAGGCTCAGTGCTACTGAATGACAGTATACCAGACCATATTGCTGAACTAGCCAGAAAACCTTTGTAAAGCGCATTTTAACCCTTTCAATCTCGATATAAGTCACAGTATTTGTGTAAAGAAGTAAATACTTCGATTATGTATTTTTATTTATAGTGCCAAAGGCTCTATAACTGGTGTAACAGACGGAAAAGTTTTCACTTTCGCTCTTAAATGAGGTCTTCATCTGATTGCAAGAAATTTCACTCAATTCCTTTGCAAATTAATTCAAATGACACTTTTAAAGTGTTGATTGTAAAAACATTTGTTAGTTAATTTCGACCGCATTGAATGCTTCAATTAAAGAGACATTTTCAAAACATTACTTGGAGATTAACCTGTTACATTTGCAATCTGCACATTCATTAGATTTTAAGAATAAATGTTGAATGAACATTAAACTTAAAATAGAGTTGTTCGAAGAAGAATAAGAGTATTTTACGTTAACCACATAATGTCTGCATTAAGTTCTATATAAACACACACACACACACATATTCGAACTAACATTGACATTTTACTTGTACGCAGGTACTAAACACAGACACAAATATTCGTTTACATGTAATTATCTCATCCTTGGTTTGGTTTTGTCTTAACCAACGTTCATGTTTAATTTCTATTTTATATCGTGTTGATAAACTCTGGTTCGAACAGTTCCATATGTGTTGCTGCGGTGGTTTTCCCATCGACGTTTAATACGTTTAACCAAAAATGTCAATTAATTAGAGATTTACGTCAGTTGCTTTTTCTTAACGATTAAACAGTGACAATTTAATATCAGTTCGTACAAGATTGAACATTTAAATCCACAAAATATTGTAATTCATTTAAGAATTTATGGCATCACATAGTTAACATACTCCACACACATACATACATACCTTCACAGTAATATTGAAAATATTTCATTTTTTCGTTTTTTTTTACTTCTACAACCTCAAAGGGTTGGTATTTAAAGGAAAAAAAGAAATAAATTTTTTTTCATTTTGAGGAATAGACACAATGTGAATTAAAAGAAATTTTAATGTAATTTTAACAGAACATGTTCGAGTGTTAACGGTTTATTTATTTGTTAATTTAAATACAATTACAAATTATATTTAATTATTACGAGATGAGTAACATGGGGCATATTCTCGATGTAGTGTAACAGACCAGTATCTCTGGTGGGAATCGAACCCCAAACTCTTATGCTAATATTCGAGACCACTACCCACTAGGTTACCATGGCCCCACTAACGGTTTAATTAGGTCAGATTGATGTTAAACAGTACTCTATAATAATAGTTCCTCTTTTTTTCGTAATTTATGAGCTCATCATCAACGAGAGGAAATGTTTTTTTTTATTTGCTAAAATACGCTCACATGACAATTTTTGGTATTTTTGGTAAATAATTGTTTGAGATTGAGAAGGGTAATGGAGCTAAAACCTAAACCTTTAAAAACACCTCCAAATATTTTTATACAATACGACAGTACACCCATACATCACTTAGCGTCGTGGTTATGTTCCAAAAAAACACGACTCAAATTGAAACGACGCAAAGTGAATTATGAATTTCTATAGCAAACCATGTTAAGATCGAAGATAGGTTCCAGGCTTATGAAAATACTATTTTTTAAAAAGAAACATTTAAACATTTATGTAAACATTTAAAAAACAAAAATAATATAAAATTTTATTGCTTACATACAAAAAACAAATTCAATTAAAATAAAATAAAAAAATCACTTAATTTATAACACTTTAATTGAAACTGACTCTTAAAATTAGAAAAAACAAGATGAAAATAAAACTGTATTATTTTCAGTTAGAAAGGGAATCCCCAAGAGTTGATAGCATAGCGCGATTAGAAACAAAAGTCGTTCCATCTTTTAGAAAGAAAAAAGAAATTTCAAAAAAAAAAATTTTAATTCGAGCCCAAAACAACACAACTTCGAAATTCTAACGACGCACAGTGAAAATTGGTACTAGTACAGCAGCGACGCAACATCGAAAAAAAGCAAACCGAAACGACGCAAAGCGAGGTATCGGTGTATGTATATTAGTGACTGAACAAAGCTTTCCGCTCAAATGAGGGTTTAAAAATCATCTAAGATTGTTGAGATTTGAGGGAACACTTTGTGACTCTTTGTAAAATGCCTTAAATTTATGGTACATGTCAGTGAACCTGAGTACCATTTACAACAAACAAAAAACTTCCTAAATGGAAGAATACTCAACTCTTGGGTAAGATAACATCACAGAAAATGAAAGTAAAATATTTGGAAACTTAATAACTTGACATAGAAGCCTCATATAGATAGCCCTTCTGAAAAGAGCAGATCTGCTATAATGATACGCAAAAGATTTTCAGGAAAATACTAGGGATATATCCCCAAGAATGAATTGACTGTATACCAAGGTGATCAGACATAGCGACCTACAGGGCTATTGTCTAGGCAGACAGAACAAATCTGAAGGCAGCTCAAATAGAGTTGGACAATATACAGGGACAAGAGATTAGTTAGTATAACATGGAAAATGAAAATCTCTCCTACAGTAGAGCTGGATACTCGGTTTGGATTTAAGACCGCTACACACTATAGTAAAGTCCAAAGCTTTGGAGGCTATGGTTAGGAAAAATAGCAGAAAAGTATAGAATAAAATTCATTATTTCGTGACTTAATGAATCGAGTGGCTGACATCCCGCTTCTTCAGAACCAGTAGGCTCTATAATTTTGGAAAATACTTCTCAACGGGTCATAGTAATAAAATTGAGTGGAGCAATAAAGAAGCAGAAAGGAGGGACGATTTTGTGGTATACAGAAGGGGCAAAAGCTGGAAATTTTGATCCAAAAGGCAAATATTCTGAACCCATGGAGAAACTCGCTGGTATTTCCCAAGCGGAATTCTTGAATACATTAAAAGTGTATTCAATTCAATTTGTATAGAAGATACAGAGAACAGGACACAGTCAGGACGCCATTTGAGCACTAGACTCTTACAAAACCGCATCAGCTAGGTATAAAAAGCACGATTACTCTCTACCGGATAGCAATGCATGTGGGAATTCGCGGCAATGAGCAGGCATATGAGCTTGAGAGGAGAGAAGTTACCATGCCAGTGCTGGCATTTTCAACAGAATATCATACAAAACATTGCATGGATACTCCTTGTAAATTAAGTTAACAGCTTAACTTAAAAATTAATTACGTTTAACCCGTTCGACCAGAAATTTCGAGTATAATTGAGTTACAGATAAATTTGAAGTCAACTTTCATCCACGACGTTTTACATACTTATTCCAGTTTTATTTTTTATGTTGGCTCCATATTTTTATTATCTTAGTCATCTTTTCCGTCCTAGCGGATACAAGTCTAAAACGATTCTAGCGATATTATTGTGTACTTGGGGTAAAATATGCTCAAACCAGCAAGCTTTTCTTCTACCTATCTCAACATATGAAGTCGCCGTAGTCTAGTAGGTAGTGTGTTGGCTTATTAGACGTAAAGTCAGGATTCGATACAAAAAGTATTTCTTCGGCGACTTCCTCTCAGCAGATTTCTGGCAAAAAACTCTGAGAGTAAATAAAATTGACAAGAAAAGTTTTTCAAACATCGTTTGGAGTCGACTTTAAATTGTAGGTCAAAACTATTTCATAACATCGAGAGTCACAATTAAAAAACTTTACACAAGCTTAGAGTTATTTTAGACGACAAAGGAAGCTTATGGTAGACTCTACCTACTCTACTCTACTCTACGCTACTGGTAGCGCCGCATGTCAACATTATTTAGTATGGGGTTGCTTCTTATATCGTACATGTGGCATGTATTAAATTTATTCATGACAAATGGAACCTACAATTTAAAGTAGCCTCTCAGCGAGAAATTTGATTAATTTTTTAATGTACAGTGAAAACTCGACTATCGCAACTTCCGATTATTGCAAATGAAACTCTTATTTTAAAAACGAATCCCAATATATGCTGCAACATTATTTTTGTTCTTCATTTACATGGCTTTTTTCTTTAGTATTTGTTTGTTCAGTCGCGTAGCATTGACAAAGTGATCTTATTTAGACTAAAATTACCATTTGGAAAAAAATTTACACCTCAATGATGTCTCAAAGACTTTTTACTGCTTCTTTATACATATGTTTTCTCTCTTACAGTCCACGTGTGTTTCTTACACCGAAGCAAAGGTTGAAGTAACAAGAAATTTTTTATTTTTTAAGAAATTTACGTACTACGTCGATGTTGACAATTGAACGTCATTTTTTAAGGTTCGATTTTTGTTTTGTTGTTTTGAAAGTCGATTATTGTAAGTTTTCGATAATTGCAACGGGTTAGATTTCTTTCTAGTAGCGAAAATCGAGCTCGCACTGTAATCAGTTGGACAGAAGGCTTCTCTCGTAAGAAATAAATATTTTTTGGTTGCCAGAGCAGATGTTCCAACTCGTCACTGATTCTAGGCTCCTTCAAAATAGCACCCACTTTTAAAGAATGTAAAATTTTTTGTTAGTTCTTTAATTTTTAAGCAATTTAGCTACATATAGTCGCATAGTTTGAAGGTTTTTAGAGAGAAATTTAAGTTTTGATATGCAGTTAAAATTTCCTTCTTTGGTGTACTGCTGATTAGCATAAAAATAATAATTGCAAAGATAGCAATCTGAACGAAATTATCCGATAAAAAAAATTCCGTTTGCAATATTGTAACTTTTGTGTATTTGCAACAACAATAATAATCACGTACAATTGCAATTGAATTCACGTCCAGTTTTATGTATTGTTTCCTCTTGTATGGCCGAAAAAATCCAATAGAATAATAAAATTGAGAGATGAAAACGAATTTTTATCAGCCCTACCAGAGTATTGTACATAAATTTGTAATTTGTATCGCTTTCGTTAAATGTGGTTTAAATGGCATATGTTGGGCAAGCCTTTTATAAACCAATAACTTCTTACCTGAATACACTTTTTTTTGCTCTCATTATTATTGCACACAATACACACACACACACCATTCAAATGGTAGAAAAGACATTCATTACATAGACAGAAATAAGTGTTGAAAGAGATCACAATAAAATTTAAGATCTCCCACATCTATCGTTGTCATAAAATTCTATGGTCATGAAATGAAAAGACCATAAGACGAACAGAACAGAATACAAAAAAAAAAAAACAAACAAAAAAGAAATCAAAACGATAAAATGAATTGCGAAGCATACTGAATGCAAAAAAAAACAGAAACACTCATTAAATGGCAACTATTATTACCCAACAATTACTTTTAATTTCCCTTATTTCATCACTTCCACACAATTGCAGACATACAGCCATACACACACACATAGACAGATATGCAGACGGTCAGGGATATCATTGGCTGTTATATGCTGACAGATGACTTTTGACTGTGGGTGGTAAAACTCATATTTAATAATGGCTGAATGGATAAACGCATGGATGAATATTTTTTTGTTTTTTTTTTGTTTTTGGAAAATTGTGAATATTTGTGAATGTTATGCAGCCGTCTGTCTGCCTATTTGTCTAGAAGCCAGATAGAGAGACACAATAATGAGTTTTTCAATATAAATAACGATGAGAGATATTAAATTTCATCTTCATCATCATCGTCATCATTATCGTCATCTCTATTATAATCAACAACAATATTATCATCAAATTAATTTAATTCAATAAATGGTGCTTAAATCTGTTGTACAAAAAGAGCAACTGAAAAGAAAAAAAGTATCCCATTGGCAAAGTAATAAAATTTATTGCAAATATAATCATTTGTTTATTCCAATTAAATGTACTCGTATTCAATTAGTGATTTAAAAACCAATTAACAAATTAAATTTTATTACTCCATACTTAAACAATTTATTGGTACTCATGGAACCATAAGTTTTAGAGTTTTTGTCTCGCTACGCAAAAATAATAATTAAAACGAATGCTCTCAGCTAACGAGTGCGCATAAGAGTAACTTAATAAATTTGAAAACAAAGACTTTAATTTTGATTATGATACTCTTCTGACTACAAAGAGAGTAATTGAAAGGAGAATGGAAGAATGAAAACTAGCGGAAGTAACAATATCAGGACAATCAATAATTTTAAAATAAATCAATTTACAGAATCCAATCAATTATTCTGAATTCCATAGAATTGTGAATCTTGAATCTAGAAAGTGTTGAAAAATTCAGTACTTTTGTACTTTTTTCAGTACTTTTTCATTTCAAAAATACTGCAGTACCCCCGCTACGCTTTTAGTACTTATTTATTACTACATATGTCTTCAATGCATTAGCAGCAACACGTTCAACGCAATGCTAAAATAGAAAATAAGCTTTAGCCCCCCTTAGCCAAATGTCCACGGAACGTACGTTCGTTTTTAGAATACAAAAAGCCAATGAGAACGCTTGCCTAACCGTAATGTAATTTCGGTAAGCATTTTCATTGCTCTTCAAACGTTCAAACGTACATTACGTTCCATCGACGTGACTAAACGGGACTTTTACGTTTTTTTACGTTCCGAATCAACTGTTTTCGTTCTGTAGGTGTATTAAATATAAATAACTAGACTAATAGGTACGTGCTGACTTACTAGACGTAAGCCCACGATTCAAACCCAATGGCAGACATATCCATCAAAACGAAATATGAAAAAATATTTCTTCGGCGACTTCCTTCCTCTCAGAAGATTTCTGGCTAAAACTCTGAGAGTAAAAATA
The DNA here is from genome assembly GCA_932273835.1 of Sarcophaga variegata. Lineage (NCBI taxonomy): Eukaryota > Metazoa > Arthropoda > Insecta > Diptera > Sarcophagidae > Sarcophaga > Sarcophaga variegata. The sequence continues at coordinate 77,321,829 of OW026359.1, forward strand.
AAATTGCCATGAAAAGTTTCTTAAAAATCTGTCGTTCGGAGTCGACTTTACACTGTAGGTCTCGCCACTTATAAATAATGTAATACCGACTGAAGAGTTGTAATAACCAATTATTTATGTAAACAAATTTTGAGAAAATATTTATCGTACGTACTTATATTATACCTATCAGTGGGCATTTGTAGAAATCACAATGCAGACTGTGAAATGAAACATCACGTATTTTAAAGTTTCTTGAGTTTCAGTTAAACTCGCCAGAAACTAAAAATAATTCTTCTAATAATTCTTATTTAGTTGATGTAGCTTTCAGACTTATTTCATAATAAACCCCTTGACATCTTAACAGGCTACTGCTTCACAAACAACTGGCCAACTGTAGTGTCTTCATTATTGACAAATAATGTGATTTCCATAAAGTTAATGCTCAAACTAATAAAAATTATTATTTTAATCATTTTATAAACGCTACAGGCAATTCTACGCCTTTGATCATAATGTCGATTTATTAAAACACTTGTAAATGGACACATAAATGGGAAAACCTATGTATAGTGCGACAGACGCAAGGGCGTGTAAAAATTATTTCAAACTTAACAATACCAACACCAATACGAACGTGTAACAATTCACAGTAAATCATCGGGCAAAACAAGAAAACACACAATACGATCTCGTTTGTCACAATAAATAAAAAACAAAAAACTATTCTTATGTAAATTATTTTGATTAAATATATGCAAATTAATTTTGATCAAATACAACAAAAAGTAAAAAAAAAATCGAAAACAAAAGCAACATGACTGACTTTTTAACACTGGCTATTATGCGAAACAAATAAACCAAAAAAAAAACTGACTAAGAGATCACAGAAAAAATGGATGAATGACCGAACGACCGAATGACTTGTCTTAAGGCGGCAGATAAAAGAGAAAAAGTACAAAAAAAAAAAATTTTGAATATTTGTAACATAAAACACGAACGATTGGCCTAACCGAATTTATATATATCCTACGACAGGTCAAAAAAAGCAGTTAACTTAAACTGCCAGAAGGTCTTTGCATTGCCCGATGATGTCTATACCGTGCATGATTTGATGAACAGTCAAATTTTGAAATGAAAAATATATTCAATATAAATAAATACAATGTATATTTGTAAATCAGTTTGTAATTAAGATTGCCTATTAAACCAACATGCGAGTCTTTAGTTAAATAAGTTATAATATCAGTTTCCATTTTTGATTTACATTTTATTTGAAGCCTTGCACCGAATTTGTATTCTGATTTATCTTAGTTTACAAATATTGGAAAGCAACAAAGCCTATAATTATGATGGCATTTTGTAGTACAATAGGTATCCCTAGCCCTGTCGTCGTAGTCTAGTAGGTAGTGTGTTTACTTATTAGACGAGAGTCCTCCGTTCAAACCTTAGATCAGACATATGCAACTAAACGAAATATTTCTTCGGCAAAAACTCTGAGAGGAAGTCACCGTAGTCTAGTAGGTAGTGTGTTGGCTTATTAGACGTAAGGCCACGGTTCAAACCCCAGGTCAGACATCAAAACGAAATACAAAAAGTATTTCTCCGGCGACTGCCTCTCAGCAGATTTCTGGCAAAAACTCTGAGGGTAAATAAAGAATTGTCATGAAAAGTTTCTCTAAAATCTGTCGTTCGGAGACGACTTTAAACTGTAGGTCCCGCCACTCATGTATAAAATTAATGGACACAACATAACTTGGTCGTAATCCTGACTGAAGGATTCAAATGACCAATTATGTATGTGTCATCAATTTTATATTTTCCTATCCTATATACAGTGAACGAGTATATCTATATTTTCTACAATGTATTTCAACTTAAATTTTTTCTTATTTAAGTATTTATCATAAGTGTCCACTGGAAATGTTTTGGCGGTTAATTTTCGAAAGCATTGAAATCGGTTTCGCTGTCTGTTTTACGTACACTTTTACACCCTTTGCACTTTTACACCGACTGCATTCTCTGCCGTCTTTCTTGGTTCAACTCATGAGGTTGTTTTTATCTACTCTCGCCTGTCTTTTAATAGTCGGCTTGAGGCATCATTGATGTAATTTAACAGAATTTTTCGAATAATTCATAGTTGTCTTCTAACATGGGTCATGTATCGAATGGCATGCTTCTTTACAGTGGTGAGAATTTTTGTACAGAATACAGGGAATCTTAAGTTCATTACATTTTTAATAAAAGTTTTTACGTATAGCTGCCACACACTCCAATTTTTGGCTTAGACATTTAATTGACCTTACTAATCGGTCTTATCCTTTTGAAAAGATTTATTCTGTGAGTTTGCAATGGCCTTGTTTGCTGTCATTTCTGTCAATCAAAATTGTAAATTCGATGCATACAATTTACTTGAACCTTTTGCAAATTTCATTCAATTCTTCTACAGCACTTGACTTTACTTTAACGTGTCTAATTCATCATTTACAAGTAAAAAAGGTCGAATGGATGCACAGTTCACCATATAGAATTAAAATTAAGTTACGCTTCACATATAAATTTTAAACTTCTGAACTGATAATTTCTACCAGTTGGTTTAAGCGGGTGCCACTTCAAGCTCCAAAAAATATTATTGTTGTTCGATGTATCCACCTTTCTCCTGAATAAAAGTAACAGTCTTTTGATCTAGACGAATTCACAGTGCGACTTACAATCCCTTCTCAGATAATAATAAAACTTAAATAGTCTTCCCTTTACTAATCAAATAGTTCAATTTTTTTTTTACTATGTTCAGAAATGCACTTTTATTGAGTCAATATTCGGTTAATTGAGTACAATATTTTAAGTGTTCAGGCATAATAATATACGCAGTACAACTGCTTATTCAATATTTATTTGACAGCTGGTAAACAAAACAGTTGGTTGTTTCAACAACATTGTTTCTATTTTGATTTTTGTTTTGTTGTTGTTTTTTTGTTTGTCGTTGTTGACATTTGAGTTGTCAAATATCAACAAAAAGTATTCGGATAATTGTAATATGGTCACTAAACCCTCTTATGACAGTGCGGCATTTTAAGTTTTACTCAATATTATAACAATTTGCGTATTTATTGCGCAATTATTAATTGAAACTTTATATGAAATACTGAGCTCAATAATGGAGTTTATTGCGATTTACGCAATAAAGGTGCATATCTGAACAGCGTATAAGATAAAAAAGTATTGTTTGAAACCTTTTTGCGCAAATCATATGTGTTGGCACTAATCAAATATATTTCGAAGGGCTGTAAGGGCTGAACATATGGAGAGTTTACGGTATTTCGTTCGAATAAATACTTATAGTTTTAATAAAAATTATCCGTTTATTTATTCCGTGTATTGTATTAGGAAAAATAATTGGTCAATTCACACAAGCCGTTGTATCGTTGTATTCATTGTATTGTTGGAAGAACATACAACAGTGTATGATTGATATTTTTCATATAAAAGTCCGATACACTTATACACATTTTTTCCATATGTTTTTAAAAGTTGTATTGGTTTCGTGCTATCAAATTGTGTGAATGAAAAAAATGTGTATATGTTTTCATATGTTTTTAAAAAGTTGTGTTGGTTTCGGGCTATCAAATTGTTTGAATGCCACGAGATACACAATACAGCATAGCATTGAGCGTTCACAAACAAACAAATGTATTCAATACAACATACACGATACAAAGTCGTGTGAATTGCCCAAATAATTTCGTAAAATTTAATTTAATTGAATCAAATTTAAATCAATTGTCCTTAGATTTCTTCTTTTTCTTTTAAGTTATAGTATATATGTAGCATTATACTATAGGGTTTAATATAGCCATGTACGCTCGATCATAAAAATTTGATTTGTTTGAAGATAAACTGATTAATATGCCGCGTTAAGAGATGTCATATTCGTAATTTTGCAATATTTTGATTAAAATTTTTCCTTGACTCGTTGTTATTATCGATTGTGTTGCTGTGAAATTGTAATAAAATTAATGATGTTGATTTCTTTGATAGGGTTTGCTTTATTTCTTTGAATAATTGCATCAATTTTGTATATAAAATCAAATGCATGTTTAAAAATCGGTTTAAACCTTAGTTAAACGTCTTTTAAATATCTTTGTTCGTTAGTTTGTTTTACGTTTTATTACGAGAATATCTTTCAATAAGAAATGCGTGGATTTATCGTAAGTGGTTAAAGAAAACTATTTTAAATGAAAATTACAAAGTGTATCAAGAACACATAAATATTTAAATGTTTTTGAAATAAAAACAACAACAAATGGTCTTCAAATAAAATACAAACATTAATAAAAAGTGAAAAATCTGAAACGTAAAATGAAAAAAAAAATATTCCAATATTTGTACTGTCTTTTGAAAAAAACAATCTTTACATACATTTTTAACTTGACTGTTTAATTACAGATCTTTTTCTGTTTCGCGTTTTCACAAGCTGAGAAACTTGGTTATAATTACGGATCATCTGGATCGCATAATGCATTTGAAAGTCGCTTCAGAAACCGGGGAAACTCAATCTCTGTTACTACATCTTCCTCAAGAACATCCGCCACCGAAGCTAGCAGAATTAATGGAATTAGGTCTGGCGCTGACAATAGATTTCATGGATTCTCTACAGGTACATTACAATCAGGAATTGTAGAGTCTCCCGTTGAGCCAAACTACAATAAGGAATTCTTTTCATACTCTGCTCCTGAAGAAGACTTTAATGATGTTGAAGCTGTTGAGCGTTTAGCTGCAGAAATGCGTAAAAATCTTCGTGTAATTTTCATTAAGGCACCTGAAAATACCGCCCTCACAAATGCTGCTCTTCAGTTGGCTAAACAAACTGCTGAATCGAAAACAGCCATTTACGTACTGACAAAACAAACAGATGTCGGTGACTTGTCTAATCAATTGCAGAATATTCAACAGACAATTCAGTCAAAACCAGAAGTACATTTTGTTAAATATCGCACTCCGGAGGATGCCATTCATGCTCAACAACTTATCCAACGTGAATACGACACTTTGGGTGGAACATCTCGCGTGTCCAACGACGTTGTCTCTCCCGTTTTAGATTTCTCATCTAAGAGAGACGATGCGATATTAAGTGGCAATGCTAGTAATAATGTTGCCTCTATTGACGATGTGGCCAGGGCAATAAATGCTTATCTTCCAGCAAAAACTAGAAATTAGAAATTTAAGTTAATTCATCAAGTAAATATTGTTAATTTAATATTAGTTCTTAGCTATCAAACAATCTAAGTTTCAAAAAAAAAACTCAGACATTATATTTAATAATAAATCGTTCTATTTATCATAAACCATTAAATTTTTAGCAAACATTTTATGCAACTCCTCATGAATTGATTATTCGTACAATGTTCCAAACAGACTCTTTTTATTAAGTCTCCAATTATGATTTCCATATAAACGGTTGTCTAAAAAACGGAGTGAAGTAAATACGAGTTGTAACAACTAAATGACAGTCACTCTATGCGAAACTTAGTGCCATTATTACAACTTGCCGTTAAACTTGAGTTTAGTTAAAGGTACCTTTAGCTAAAGGGAACTGTAAAGTTACCTTTAACTTATTTTCGTTATTACAACTTACAGATAAAATAAAGTTAACTTTTTCAAAAATATGGCAGTGCCGGAGCATTGTCGATAAAAGTGCCCAATTAAACAAATTTTTTTTTAACGCAGTGGCTTGTTTTTTTGTTGTATATGCTCATTTTGTTTAAATTTGAAGTTGCCAATAATATATAATATAGCAAATTCTAACATAAAATTAACTTTAAAAGTTATCTGCCCGTTAAAATCGTCCCTTTAGTTAACGGCAAGTTGTAATAATGGCCCCTAGACTTATACGATCACTATTAAATCATTCTCAAAGAAGTATTTTCGAACTTTCGCAATAAGATGAAAACCGACTATCTTCTACAGCAATATCCATTTATAACAAATGTTGATGATTTTGATAGTGTTAAAATGATGACTTAAGAGCCTACAAGTAGGGGTATTTCTTCAGTACGAGTGTCCCAAAAGTACATCAAACGTAAATCTTTTATACTACTAGTCGAAATGTGAATTTCATACGTTTTTATTATTTTTTCTGTTTCAATTTTATAAAGTTAAAAAAAATTTTTAAATCTTCAAGATAAAGAAACGAACTCGATCCATTTAAGCTGTTCATTTGCCTAGATCTGTGCCTTGTTCCATAGTCTAATACGGGATCAGCATTCATTATTCACGATGCCAGTCTATCCATTACATGTCGGGAGATATGATTTTACATTAATCCCTTCATGATTTGAAAGCCTTGAAGTTTTTAAAATAATAAATCTGTAAAAATAGAAAAATTCGCTCAAAGATTAATAAAGGATTATACAGTTTGGCGTATGGTGTTTATTGATACAAAAATATCAGAATAGTGGTCCGGATATAAACAAAACATTTTCGAAAAATGATGTGAAATAAGAACAAGAGCACCTTTCAACTTCAATGCACTGGAAAATCTATACAGGCAGAACTGATGGCTCGGGGAGTAGTAACAGTGAGGGATCACACTGTCCACCTGGTAAGAATAATATTAAACGGTCGGCGTAAAGTAATTAGTCCTACATTCATCAATAACGGATTTGGCATATTATACTATTTGGTATTTGACTATGTATAGTCTCTACAATTTTTAGTGTAGTTTTAGACGATACCGAACTTTTAGAAACCGTAGTCACCTTCACACCATATATTGGCTAAGTGTAATGGTATAAAATTGGTTGAAACTGAACTTCTCAAGAAATTCCAAATTTCCTATTCTTTACATATTTAAATAGATAAAATTGTAATTGTAATTGGACTCAAAATTGCATAGCTCAGAATGTGGGCTCTCATCCAAAGATGTATATGTCTAATAACATAGATTCGATCATTATTTTATATTTGACGTCTGTGTTGTGACTACTTCTTAAAGAGGTTAAAAGTTACATGTTCTTGACGTAAATTCTAAAATCGTCTGCCTTGTTACTTAATGCGATCACACGATATCGAATTATTTTACGATACACGATACGGCTGACAACGTAAATTAAACATATTCTTTCTAATTTTCAAATGGCTGTTAAATAGTGATGTCATTGGAATAAAAATAAGTTTTTTACAGAACATTCTCTGTGAAGTAATAGAAGTGTTTATAAAAACCTCTTGAAAATTTAAAAAATAAAATTATAATTGGGTATAAAAAATAGATGGGACTATTTAAAAATCATAAAAAAATAAAAAACAATTCGTAGAAATTGAATTGTATTAAAAATAATTTGAAATTTAAAATAAAATCTAATTTTATTAAAAATTAAAAAACAAAAAATAAACAAATAAACAAAAATGGCTGACTGCAGTAAATGCAGAACAGCAATAAGAGGAGAAAGTGGAGTGTGTGAGAATTTGTATCACCTGCCAAAGGAATGCGCAGGAATAGACCAATATTCGGCTAAAATAATGGATGAGAATAATTTTATTTGATTCATGTTACACGACTGCTTGATGTACAGTGCGCGCTCGCTAAGGTGAACTAATTAAAACTGGCGTTGTTCACTTTTGCGAATTGTTCACATTTCCGAATACCGAAAATTTTAAAACAGAATTATACCATCTTTTAAACAAAAATCATTATTTATGAATTTTTTTACTTTTTTTAGAATTTTTTTAGAACACATTTTATAATTTAATCTTTACAAACTTTCTTCACAGTATTTAAATAGCAAATGAAGAATAAATATGCAAGCAGATGTACTAACGCATACATATACAGTCACACAGATAATTATACGTACCCCATAAAAATCATTTTTTTAAAAAGTAATGAACTTCTAATCTAAAATTTCTTTACATTAGCGTCTGTAACGACACATTTACTTACATAAAAAAAAGATTCCCAAAATCTTTGAATTTGTGACTGCAGTTTGATTAAAACCAATATGGCACCACAAAAAATTATACGTACGACGTATATTTCGCATAAAATTTATCCAAGGGCAGCCCGGTATATAAAAGGTATTGTGGATAAAAATCCTAGGACTGCAGCCGTAGAAATAAATACCTCGGAAAGTGATCACAATGTTATTGTGCATTCCGAAACAGTTCGAAGTGTTTTGAGAAAAAACTGTTTTCGCAGCCGAGTGCCGAGAAAAAAGTCACGAATGAAATTTGCCCAATAATATATGGACAAGTCAACTGATTTTTGGACAAATGTAATATTTAGCGATGAGAACAAATATAGAAATAGAAATAGAAGTATAATTAATGACAATGGCCTTAGACAATTAATTAATGAATACACTCGTGTGACGAAAAATTCAAGCACTATAATAGATTACGTGATAACTAATAATTATGAGATAACATCAGAAAACTGTAATTCGAACAAAATTTCTGACCATGAGGTTATTAACATATCTTTAGCAAAATGAACAACGAGGCCAAAACCATAAATGTATTGAGATACGATAAGTATACGTTCATTGCAATGCTGAAGGACACCATGAAATATGACGATTGTAAGGATTTGAATCAAAATGTTAATTTATTTGATAGCGGCCTGAAAAGTGCAATACATAGATTAACAATTAGAAAACGGACACATTTAAATAATAAAGTTAATAAATGGTACAACACAGAATTGCAAGCAATGATGAGAGAAAAAATAATAAAATATTTCAAAGCTAAAATTGAGAATTCTAGTCAAGCTTGGGCTGAATATAGAAGAATTAGGAATCGATACAAGGTGCAGATTGAAAATAGTAAAAACATTTACATAAATACAAAAATTCACAATGTGTGTACACAGAGGCAAATGTGGAAACAGATTAAAACCCTGGTACTTAATAGGAAAGAAAATTTAACTAAGTCTGTGATATTTAACCAGGTAGAATATAGTGATAACTGTGATATAGAAAAAAGTTTAACACATTTTTTATTGATAGTATAATTACCATAAGACAGTCAATCGATGAAGTTCAATATGTTAGTCAGGTAACGTGTGAACCGAACAATTTATTTAAATTTCGTAGGATAAGCATTGCAGAACTTGAGAACATTGTGAAGTAGATGAAGGATAAGCCTGACCATGAATGTGTCTCAAATAAAATTATAATTGATAATTGGAATATAATAGGAAATGTTTTGCTAAGAATAATTAATACATCATTGGAGACTGGTATATTTCCGGAAAATTGGAAAAGATCAATGATAACACCGATTAAAAAGTGCCCAAGACAAGAAAATGTGAGGAATTTCGACCTATAAATACACTTAAGGTATGCTAAAAAATATAGGAAAAAGTAGAAAAGATACAAATTGATCAGTTTATTGAAAATCATGGTATATTATCTGTACAACAATCAGGTTTCCGAAAATCAATGAGGTTTGCGAAACTACAGTGAATTATGTTATAAGCGAATGGAAGACCGTAGAAAAGAAAAATAGAATGATGGCAATATTTCTTGATTTTAAAAGAGCGTTCGAGACTATTAACAGAGATATCATGCTAAAGAAACTTTGTATGTATGGAATAAGAGAAATTGAATTAGAATGGTTCAAGTCATACCTTGAAAACCGAACGCAAACAACAAAATTGAATAATACTGTGTCTGAGGAAGCGATTAATAATTTCGGAGTACCACAAGGTTCAATATTAGGTGCTTTATTGTTTATATTAATAAATGATATGCCAAAAGTATTGGAAAGATGCAAAGTTGTATTGTACGCTGTTGACACTATTATATATACGGTGGCAAATAGCGATAGGGAATGCCAAGATAACATGAAATACGATGTTCAGAAAATAAATGAATGGCTTAAAATGAATAAATTGAAATTAAATGAGAACAAAACAAAAATAATAGAAATAAACATGAATTCTGACGAAGTATTTAAAATATATGATTCTGTAATAGAAAAGGTTGAGCATATAAAATACCTAGGTTTTATAATTGACAAAAAACTAAACTTAAACGAACACATCGATTATGCATATAAGAAAATTGGCTTCCTGAAGAGAATTAGAAAGATAATATCAAAATCTACAGCAGTAACTATTTATAACACCATAATTAAATCGCACTTTGCATACGATTCCACTATATTCTATACATGCAGTACCGCAATTCAACTTACAAGAATGCAGAAACTTCAAAATAGCGCAATGAGGGTAATATTAAAATGCGATCGGTATACGCATATAAATACAATGCTCCACGATCTGAAATGGATGAATATAAAACACAGATTACAGTTTAACACCTTAATGTTTGTTAAGAAAATGAAGAATGGTGACGCGCCTAAATACCTAATGATAACTTTAATATCAGTTGTGAAAGCGGCTAGACGCAGTAGCGTGTGAAATTTTAGAAAACGTTTATATCAAAAGGAACCTCTGATTTAGTTCCACTTAAATATGTATGTGAAGTCGCCGTAGACTAATAGGTAGTGTGTTAGCTTATTAGACGTAAAGCCTGTGTTCGTATTCAAGGTCAGGCATCAAAACGAAATATGAAAAAAAATATTTCTTCGGCGACTTCCTCTCAGCAGATTTCTGGCAAAAACTCTGAGAGTAAATAAAATTGCCATGAAAAGTTTCTAAAAAATCTGTCGTTCTGAATCGACGTTAAACTGTGGGTCCCGCCACTCATGTATAAAATTAACACACACAACATGAGTGGTGTAAAAAGGTAGGCTATGTATGTGTGTGCGTGTGAAATAACATAATTTTTATCACAGAAATTAATTGCAGATTTTACTCAAATTAAAGAGTGATTAGAATGAATTTATTAGATAATGATCAATTGAAGTCGACGTGGTCTAGTAGGTAGTGTGTTGGCTTATTAGACGCAAAAGCCTGGGTTCAAAATCTACAGCCAGGCATCAAAGACAAAATACAAAAAGTATTTTTTCGGAGACTTCCTCTCAGTAGATTTCTGGCAAAAACTCTGAGAGTAAATAAAAATTGCCATGAAAAGTTTCTCAATAAATAAAAATCTGTCGTTCGGAGTCGACTTTAAACTGTAGGTCCCACCACTCATGTATAAAATTAACACACACAACATAAGTGGTGTGAGAAACTAGGACGTTGTACAATGGGTCAATTCGACCTCCGGGTACTGTACTTGTCTTAATTGACAAGTACACGTCCTCTAACCTAACCTAACCTAACCTAATGATCAATTCAAATATCTTATGATACTGTATTGCTACTATAAATGCTATATACTTCTTAATAATTGTGAAGAAGATATTATTTATTTAAAACAGTACAATAAATAATCATATCGTATAGATGTATAAAATGTGTAAATATTAAATTCGAGTGTGCCTGGCACATACGCCAACAACTCCCATGAAGATACATTGAAGAATTAGTTTCCTTTTTTTGTACGATTAATGTGAACAAAAGCACGCACTTTCTGTTTCAGATTCGTATAATTAAAGCGTTTTAGATTCGAGCATTTATCTTTTTAAGCGTCTAATTTTCATATACTTTTAACAATAGATTTCATCTTAAATGAATAAAATTGTTGATTTTAAATATCAATAATATTGGCATATCTTAATATGTAGTATAATAGCCTCTTATTATAATTGTTATGATTTAAAATTGTAAATTAAATTTTTACAATTTTATTCCTCTACATCTGAATAGTATTTTAACCTTGATTTAAATGAAAAAAAAAAATTTTAATAAATTTTATTAACACACGCACAAATTGAGTTTGATCCCCCTGTTAAATTGCTTACAAAAAACTTAAAATATTTAGAGGCACACACACTAGATTTTAATACTTTAATACGACTATCAAATTAACACCAGCCCTACCTAGGCTTATCCATAACAATATGAGAAGTTTTTTTTTCCCTCCAATTTCAAGTCATTAATATTAATGAAAACAAAATATTTAAATGAGCAAATCAGTCGATTTGATCTCAAAGATTTTAATTACAATAAAATAAGAAGAAGCATTGCATCTACTAACAGCATACACGGGAAATAAAAATTAAAAGAATTTTGATGTGGGAACCAAGAAATTGAAAAAAAACACAAACAGGTTTAAATAACTCATTTGCATATATGGTATGCGATATCAATCAGAATACAAGATACAATGCAAAGAGATCGTGTGCGTTTTAATTTTGTAAAAAAAAATAGAAACTCAAATGGTTATAAAGAACACAATAATTTTGCTCTGGACAAAACCATTAATTTATTTATGATTTGAAATACATTTTTGAAACTGTTCCAGAACAAAAAATATTCTAATATGTATGTCGATATGTGATAACAAATGGCTCCAACACATCATATCAAAATTAAAACGATTATCATTTGAATACACTGCACGTGATGAACCGTCTCCTAAGCATAAAAAGACGCATCAGTCGGCTGGTAAGATTATGGCTTCAGTATGTTGATATGCGAATGGTATATGTATTGTTACGTTTTTACCTTTTTAAAAATGTTCAAAATATGTGTTCGTTGATTGCAAACAAAATAAAAATAAATTGCTATTTAGTTTCAATTAAACTCTTTATTGTTCGCACAACTTTTGTGTGCCACTGATTAAAACTTAATGTATCCAACAATAATTTGCTTTATTCGTTATTCCTCTTTGAAGAGATCTTCTCTTCACCCACAACGCGTCTTCACACAAGACTGACTGAGTTCTTACTACTCGTTGCCTGCTTTGTCTTGCCTTTTTATATGCTCACGTAAACAGTCTGATGAAGGTTCTTGAAGTCGAATGATCGTGTGTTCGCCTTCTCGAGATCTCTTTCGCGACTTCATCCTTGTTTGTGTATTTTGTTCACATTGTTTGTTGTTGCTTTCTTGCTTACTTGTCTATCCCCTTTTCTTTCATACTGATGTTATTGGTTTACTTGTAACAACTTCATTGTATTTGTTTGTGTAGCTTTTGCTCATTTTAATGTTAAACGATATTACACCGTTTCCATTTTCGTAACAATATTTATGGGCTACCTTGAAAACACAAAAACCATCAACAACGAGCGTTTTTTTCTACGTTAGCTTATAAGCTTTTCAGTTCAACTCTTATAAGGAAATTTATGTTACAAACTATACGATGATGTTAACGCACTCCCCAGGAAAATTACATAGTTAATAACATAATTAACAACAGACAGCTGAGATGTAATTCAGACAATTAGAAAATTAAAATATAGAGGTAGAGACTTATGTTTGTAACACGGAAATGATTAAATACACGATTTCCGGTTCAACTCTTATAAGGAACATAATGCTGTGAAGAGATTATGTTAAAAATGTACAGTTGCGATGTAATTCAGACAATTTGGCAATTTGGCAATAGGAAGATAGGGACTTATTTTTGTAACAGGGAGATGCTTAAGTGCCTTTCTACCCTACCAAAGTCCAGGAAGGCATGATAACTTTACCTATTCTACTGCAAAGGAGCATAGAGGAACTATGTGTAGAACAATACTTAACGCATCCAAATTCTTATAAAGCAATTGACATCGTTGACCTTGAAGATACTTGAGAAAGCGGTGGCTAACTATTATAGATTGTAGTATTATGGCGGATGCCACTGCATTATAAGGATACCGAAGCTTAAATATACAGCAACAGCTCTATTGTATACAATGGCAGCCACTAAGTCCTTATACAGCAAGGAGCTGACCATTTATGTTTTTCTAGATACAGTACAGACGAGGTCATAAGGATACAGATCCTATGTCATCAGCATTCGAACGAAAAGTTATAAAAAACGCATATGACCAAGTAAAAGGCATCAAAACAACCATAGAGTGCTCCCTCAAAGACTGTTTCTTACCATTAATATGGAATCTACTCACAGACAAACTCTTGAATGGCAATTTCCATGGCAGACCAAAACTAGGTAAGTTGACAAGTTTTAATCTTCTTTTTTAGTGTATTGATTTAAAGCTGGTGTAATTAGCACCGAATAGTTAGTTGGAGCCGTACTTAATACCCGTTTACACAATCGCTAATACCCGTTTACAAATGCTTCTTTCTACTATAAGGTTATACGGGTTGTTTCACTCAAATTTTAACAAGTTCACACTAAAGTCTTAGCCTAGTACTCACTAGTAGTTTCTTAGTATGTTGTGGTGAATGCGGGCTCCACAGTTTAATGTCAACCCTGAGCAGTCGTTCATTTGAAAAACCCTTTCATGTCATTCATTCACTTTATCTCATAGTTTTTGTTGGAAGGCCACTATGGTGTGGTGAGCATGACTTTTTTAAGATGTCAGAGCTTAAATTTCAACTCTCATGCATCTATTTAGTGAGTCAATATGTACGCACCAAAAAAATATTTACGACATCTATTATATTATTACTTGTCTATCTAATATCTGTAATTGTGATCCATCAAAGTAAAATAAAAACAAAAATTTGTATTCTATAATTTAGAATAATAACACGGTGTGACAGTCAAAATACACCCAGCTATTGACATAGTGTAGATTATGAGTTTTGTTGACTAGAACACAAAAATATTTTTTTTATATTTCTCGAACCCTCCAAACTTCTTTTATTTGACAAAAACTGTTTTTCCAATCTTTTCACACCAAATTATTAATTACCCAAATATTTTGTAACCAATCAAAGTCCACAGTTTTTTGAAAAAGGGAACAGATGAGCCATTAAAATGATATACATAAACATATGGCTCAAACTTACATGTTATGAGTTTTGTTCGGCAAAACTTGGAAAATATGATTTTTTTCATTTTTTCAAGTTTAGCTATTCATAATTGCAAAATTTAATTAAAAAATATGAAATAAGTGGTGAAAGTGCATTATATTGTGAAGAGATTGACACTTTATTTGATGAAATCGAACAAAAATTACCGTAGTTATTATTTAAAGAGTATAACAGTCGTGTCATATTTTTTATATAAAGGGTGTTTTTTATAGAGGTATAGAACTTTAAGTTGGCATTACTTTTCAAGATGGCGACCGATTTAACAGCTGTCAAGTGATTTATCCTGAACAACGCTTGCAAATAGTGCAATTTTATTTCGAAAATAATGGTTCTGTGCAGAAAACGTATCGCGCACTACGTCCATTTTATCGTCGACCAAATCGTCCATCAGAGCAGTTAATTCGATTAACCATGGAACGTTTTCGCACCACGTTTACTCTTATTGATAACTCGCATCCCCAGAGACGCTGTACGGTGCGTACAGAAGAAGCTATTGCTGCTGTAGAGCGTAGCATTGAGGAAGACCCGAATGAGTCCATCCGCCATCGAGCACAGGAATTGGATCTGTGTCCATCCACTTTATGGAAGATTTTGCGGAAGGATCTTGGTTTGCGTGCTTACAAAATCCAACTCGTGCAAGAATTGAAGCCAAACGATCATCAAGTAAGGCGTAGATTCGTCGAAGGGGCCCAAAACGAGATTACCGTTATTCCCGATTTTCATAAGCGAATTTTGTTTAGCGATGAAGCGCACTTCTGTTTGAATGGCTACGTCAACAAACAAAACTGCGGCATTTGAAGTGAAGGTAATCTTCAAGTGTATGTGGAAACACCGTTACATCCAGAAAAACTGACTGTTTGGTGCGCTTTATGGGCTGGTGGAATCATTGGTCCGTACTTTTTCAAAAACTATGGTGGCCAGAACGTTACAGTCAATGGTGATCGGTATAGAGCCATGATTACTAACTTTTTCATTCCTGAAATTAATAACCATGATGTCCAGGAGATGTAGTTTCAACAAGACGGCGCAACATGTCACACAGCTCGTGCCACAATAGATTTATTGAAAGACACGTTTGGTGACCGCCTAATTTCACGTTTTGGACATGTGAATTGGCCACCAAGATTTGGTGATTTAACACCGCTAGACTACTTTCTGTGGGGCTATGTAAAGTCATTGGTCTATGCGGTAAAGCCACAAACGCTTGACCATTTGGAAGACAACATTCGCCGTATTATTGCCGATATACGACCACAAATGTTGGAAAGTCATCGAAAATTGGACGTCCAGATTGGACTAGATCTGCGCCAGCCGTGGCGGTCATATGCCAGAAATCATATTTAAAATGTAATGCCACAAGATTATCTTTCGGATAAATAAAATTCATGTCAATCGAATAATCCATCGTTGTTTTATTGCAACTTAAAGTTCTACACCTCTATAAAAAACACCCTTTACATATGTCATCTTATCAAATGAACTTTCAGTTCAAAATTTTCAAAACTTTTGATGGATCTTGATTGTTTACCTGAGAATTTGCTCTTTGCGCGTTTGCACGGTTACCAATAGTAGTCCAAAATTTCCGTTTTTCGCAAATATTATTATTTCGCTTTGACAAACATTACCTGTGGTTAGTTCAACAGAAAAATAAATAAACACTTAAGATCCATTAAAAATTTTGAATTTTTTTAACTTAAAGTTCATTTGATCAGACAGCATATATAAAAAATATGACTAAGCTTTTATACTCTACTACGGTAATTTTTGTCCAATTTTATCAAACGAAATGTCAATCTCTTCACAAGATAATGCGCTTTCGGAATATCATCACTATTTTATTATTATTTTATATTTTTTAATTAAATTTTGCAATTAAGATTGGCCAAACTTAAAAAATAAGAAAAAAATATTTCCCATGTTTACCCCATCAAAACTCATAACATATAAGTTTGAACAAAATGTTTAAGTATACCGATTTAAAGGCTAATATTTCCCCTTGCTAAAAAAAAACTTTGGATTTTTAAAATAAAAAAATAAGAAAAACCGTTTTTGCCAAATAAAGCAAGTTTGGAGGGTTCGAAATAAATAAAAAAAAGTGTTTTTGAGTTCTACTCAACTAACTGAACAACTTAGACTATGTAGTTACTCGGGTGTATTTTCACTGTCGCACTGTGTAATCGGTAGGGATATAACGGCTAATTATATCGTATTCACGCTCATTTGTTTTATTCTAATTTTTTTGGTTTTTTTTGGACTTTACGCACAACTGAAAAATTTTCAGAATTATAGAGCGCCCACCAGAAGTCCGATTTGATCAAATGAAGTGTCAATCTCTTCACAAGATAATGTATTTTCAGAATGTCATCACTAATTTTATATTTTTTATTAAATTTTGCAATTAAGAATAGCTAAACTTTAAAAAATTAGAAAAAATTATATTTTCCAAATTTTGTTTTTTTCCATATTTTGTTACTTCACCCTCCAAATATATGTTCATGTTCTAGTAAATACTGCAATTCCACACTCTTTCAAAAGTAGTAACTCATGCTTATGTTGTGCGGTTTTTCGTATGAAAAGATAAATAAACACAACGAAATTTTAAATGCAAATGCCTAAAGCACTTTTCCTCGATGCACATATTTCGATATTAAAAAATCAAAAGAGTATAAATAAATTGGTTACGTTTTTTTCTTCTTTTATTTATTATTTTAGTTTAATTTCCAGCCCCAAGTATTTCTATTTTTTTCTGTTTTCGTTATTTAGCGACTGGAAATAACAAAATAATCAATTGCATTGTGCATGAATTGATTCATTTTTTTTTTAATGTAGAATTTCGAATTGAAAATGCATAACTTGTAGTGTTTTCGATATGTAGAACGTCTGAACTGGAGATTCCTCAAGCTCTTATCAATCAATGCTTTTGGAAAATAATTGCAATGTCCAACACGATAAGCAACGAATCTCTGAGGGCATCCACGTGGCAACAACTAATTGTCTTGGAAATCACACGCAGCAAGTTGTTGTAGAATGACCAGACCTTAACATAGCTCCATGATGATATCACATGCACAGCACTTGACTACAATTCGCTGGGTGTTCGGAGAAGAGGGATATAATAAAATATTCTACAAAATATGGGAGAATATATTGTATGTACCATATACTTGTGGCATATAATATTGAAAGTATTTCACAAACTAGTAGGTAGTGAGCTAAACTTCAAGTGTGGAAGTCGTGGATTCAATTCCCATCCACAGACCTTGGGTATTTTGTAATTGTCTTGTTGTTGATAGTAATTATGTATGATCAAGTGCAGTAGAAAAAAGCAAATAAGAAAGTGTGAATTCAAAAACAATTTTCGAGAAAAAAAAGTGACGAAGGTTTTATATTTAAAAAAAAACAAAAATTGTCACACACTACCCCTCTTTCCTTTCTCCTATAACTATATTCCTGTTACTCCAACACCATTTACGGCATGTATAGTACTCATCCTCCTGAGTATTGGTCTTATAATAAAAATTTAAATTTCATTCTGCCTTTGTGGGGCTATATTTCAATAATTTTGAATTTATATGATGCATTCTAAAGGAATGCTGCATTATGAAGTCGCCGTGGTGTAGTAGATAGTGTGCTGGCTTATTAGACGTAAGGCCACGGTTGAATCCCCAGGTCAGACATCATAACGAAATATGAAAAAAAATATATCTTCGGCGACTTCC
Source organism: Sarcophaga variegata (assembly GCA_932273835.1). Classification (NCBI taxonomy): domain Eukaryota; kingdom Metazoa; phylum Arthropoda; class Insecta; order Diptera; family Sarcophagidae; genus Sarcophaga; species Sarcophaga variegata. The sequence goes on from OW026359.1 coordinate 77,340,303, forward strand.
TCTCAGCAGATATCTGGCAAAAACTCTGAGAATAAATAAAAATGCCATGAAAAGTATCTTAGGAATCTGTTGTTCGGAGTCGACTTTAAACTTTTGGTCCCGCCACTCATGTTTACAATTATTGCACACAACATGAGTGGTGTGAGAAGCTAGGTAGTAGTCCTGATGAAGAGTTGTAATGACCAATTATGTACATATGTATGTGTTATAAAGGAAGTACTGATAAAGTGGGTGTTTTTTAATTTTAAATTTTTAAAATAACACTATGCGAGAAAATAAAAAAAATTAAATACACCCAGCTAATGACATAGTGTAGGTTGTGAGTTTTGTTGAGTAAAACTCAAAAATATTTTTTTTTATATTTCATGAACCCTCCAAACTTGTTTTATTTGACAAAAACTGTTTTTTTTAGACTTTTCACACAAATTTATTGATTACACAAGCATTTCTGAACCAATATCCAAAATTTAATCCTTATTAGAAAGGAGAGGGATGGGCCTTTAAAACGATATACATATATATGTTATTTAACTTAATATGCTATGTGGTTTGATGAGGTAAATTTGACAAATGCGAATTTTATTTTTCAAGTCATAGTAGCAAACTTTAATTAAAAAATATAAAATTAGTGACGATATTCTGAAAGTGCATTATGTTGTGAAGAGATTGACTGTTTGTTTGTTACAATCGAACAAAAATTACCGTAGTTATTATTTAAACACTCTAATAGTCGAGTTTTATTATTCATACATATAACGGCTGATTTTTTAGCCATTATCTTTTTGGCAACACTGGTTTAAACAGCTCACGCACGTTTCGTGTTTTGTTTTACTGTCAAACATCTTCAGTTTGGTCTATAATTTAACCATGAATCGTCTTACAAACGAACAGCGCTTGCAAATCATTGAATTTTATTATCAAAATGCGTGCTCTGTTAAGAAAGTTCATCGCGCGCTTTTTCCATTTTATGGTCAGTTTAATCGACACACTGAAGCGTCTATTCGAGCTATTGTGACTAAATTTCGCACCAAATTTACATTGTTGGACATTAAACCACCAACACGCTTACGTAGAGTGCGAACTGAAGAAAATATCGCAGCTGTATCGGCCAGTGTTAATGATGACCATCAATTATCGATTCGTCGCCGTTCGCAGCAATTGGGCCTCTGTTACTCAACAACGTGATAAATTTTGCGAAGGGATTTAGGTGTGAAGCCTTTCAAAATACAGCTGGTGCAATAATTGAAGCCGAACGACCTACCGCAACGCAGAATTTTTGGTGAATGGGCACTTGGAAAGTTGGCCGAAGATCCACTTCTTTATCGAAAAATTGTGTTCATCGACGAAGCTCATTTTTGGCTCAATGGATACGTAAATAAGCAGAATTGTCGATTTTGGAGTGAGGATCAGTCAGAAGCATTGCAAAAGCTTTATGGTTTATGGGCTGGTGGCATCATTGGACCGTACTTCTTCAAAGATGCTGCGAATCGTAACGTAACTGTGAATGGCGAGCGCTACCGTGAGATGATATCCAACCTTTTTTGCCCAAAATGCAAGAGCTTGACTTGCATGCATAGTTGCCAGATTTGACGATTTATCGTCATTTTGACGATTTTGAGCTCCAAAAATATCATATTGACGATTTGACGATTTATGCACTTATTTTGACGATTTTTGGAAATTAAAAATTTACATCATATTCTTTACTTTAGTACATTAAAAGCCACTTTAAGCTTTATATTTACTTTACAATTGTTACTATTGGAAATTAATGTTAGCAATTACAAGTAGTAAATTATTATATTTTTAAGTTACTTTCGAATACCTGCGATGATTTTCTGAATTTTATGCCTTTTTAATCCCTTAAAAGCCAAAAAATTGCAACTCCTAAATAACCTTGTAGTTGAGAATAATTTATCCCTTGTCGTTTGCAGACAATTTTAAAAATTCGAATTCAGCTTCTAATATTACCATCGGAAGAACAAAGGCAAGAGCCGTTATTTCGTACGACCAACACTCAGGGGATGGGTGGCATTGTGTTTGGAACTCTGAAAATATGTCATGAGAAGAAGGAAAGAGAGAACAGTGTTTATGGACACTAGGCTTGTATATTTTTATAGTAACAGGAAAGACCTCTGGAGGAATTGATTTCCACATTCGAATAGTCCGACTAAAAAACATACTTTTTCTGTAATGCAGTGCGCGATCCACTGGTCAATCGACCACAAACGGATGTTCTGGCCGCGAAAGACGAGCGTTACGTAGGGATATATGATTTTCGGGAACAAGTCCCCTTATTTCGTTTGAGCAAAATCCTTTTGTAGTAGTGAGAGAACAGTGAAACACAAACCACATTGCAACGATGCACCAATGATTCAATGGAGTTGGATACACTACCGTCATTAACGTGGTACTACGGCCTCACCTGTACACGGTCGAAAAACCTCAAAATAGACGTTGAGGCACCGACCTCATAAACAGTATAAATGAATAGTGTAAATAGTAAGATCAGATGATAAGATCTTAAGAATGAACTGAAGGGTCTGAAAAATGTGTCGTCTGAAGCCAACATTACACTGAATTTTTATGCTCAGAATGTCAAGAACTTCTGATTCCTTAATATTTACGTCACCCATAGATTAAGCGCTTATGTGTCAATAAACAACACTCTGGGATAGATTGTTTAAACCTTAGACAATTTTTTCCTGAAAATGATATAAAATGCCTTCATTTTTGGAAAAAAAAATTAATAAATGAAGATGAGGGACGCTAGTTTTTAATTTCTAACAAAATTTTTTTAAATGTTTTATTTTTGAACTCAGATATGTATACATACTCATACATTGACTTTATATGTTTTACTACAATAGAAATAATTTTGGTTTTTAAAAACTTTAATTTATTTATTTTTTTTTTTTTTTTACGATTTTCTGACGATTTCAATAAACGTCTTTGACGATTTTTTCTCAAATATTTGACGATTTGGTGCGTCATTTATCTGGTAGCTATGCTTGCATGACATGTGGTTTCAACAAGACGGTGCCGCATGCCACACAGCACGCGTAACAATGGACTTATTGAGAGGCGAGTTCGGTGAACATTTTATTTCACGTTCGGGACCGGTCAATTGGCCGCCTAGATCGTGCGATTTAACGCCTTTAGACTATTTTTTGTGGGGCTATGTTAAAGCTCATGTCTATACAGCAGTGGAGCTCAAACACATCCTATCATAGTTTTGGTTGTGTTGGTAAAGCAGCGGAGAACAAAATTCAACTTAATTTTTGAGAATCGTACACTGGGAAAATAAAAAAAATTGGTTTATTGTGTTGCGCGTATGTTATTACATAATGAACTTATGTATGTATGTATTGATGAATATATTGATGATGTATGTATGTATTGATGAATATATTGACGTATGTATGTATTGATGAATATATTGATGTATGTATGTATTGATGAATATATTGATGTATGTATATATTGATGAATATATTGATGTATGAATGTATGTATGTATGTATGTATTGATGTATGTATGAAATATTGATGTATGTATGTATGTATTGATTGTAAATTATTGTAATTTGGTACGTCCGTTTCGTCAAACATGAATTTTAAAAAAATTTCTGATTTTAATTGCAATAATGTTAAAGTCCTGTCATTCCCTTTAACGAAAAATCCATGGCTAGCATCGTAATGTCTTTTTATAAAAAAAAAGAATTACGACATAAAGAGCGATAACATACAATACATTGTGCACTACCATCCATATTCTCTATAAAAAAGAAATTATATTCCCAATTTCCGTCAAACATTTTGCAAAAAACAAAAAATCATTCAAAAAAGTTGCGTAACGAGATCTTGCTTCATCAAGTGCTAAACATCAACTGAATTGATTTTGTTCTCTGAGTTCAACACAAAACAACAAACAAAGCAACAAACACACGATCATTATAAGAAACCACACAAGTAAGCTTATAGTGTACGTGTATCAACGCAGCGTCAGCAGAATTTTCTTTGCCTATCACATGTGATAGGAAATTTAGATTTTGAGCATCACTGCTATACAGACAAGCCCGCTTCAATTGACACATTGGAAGACAATATTGAAGCAGTTATTCGTGAGGTACTGGCCGAAATGTTGGAAAGAGTATGCCAAAATTGGACAAAGCGGATGGACCATTTGAGGCGCAGTCGCGGTCAACATTTGCATGAAATAATCTTCAAACATTAAATTATATGGACCGTACTATCTATTCAAATAAAGATTTAATGCATTTTTCTAAATTGCATGTGTTTTTTTTTGAAAAATTTTCCTATAGCTCTAAAAAAAATCACCCATTATATATTTTTCAAATAAAAATTTCAAAAATTTTGATCATTTTTGATAGATCTTGATTGTCTTTCTCAAAATGTGTCAATTTCAAGTTTGAGCGACAATCAGAATTTGGACAATGTTTGCGCAAAGAGAAATAATACTATTTGCAAAAAAACACAAATATTAGCCGACTTCTGGTAGTCGTGCAAAAGTGAAATTGACACATTTTGCGTTAAGCAATCAAGATCCATCAAAACTTTTGAGAATTTTTGTACTGAAAGTTCATTTGATAAGATGACATATATAAAAAATAAAACACGACTGTTATAATATTTAAATAATAACTACGGTAATTTTTAACCGATTTGATCAAACAAAGTGTCAGGCTCTTCATAAGACAATACACTTTCAGAATATTATCACTTATTTTATATTTTTTAATTCAATTTCGCAATTATGAATAGCTAAACTTGAGAAAATAAGAAAAAAAAACATATTTGCCAAGTTTACCCGATCAAAATTCATAACATGTAAGTTTGAACCATATGTTTGTGTATACCATTTTAAAGGTTCATATGTATCCTTTTAAAAAAATTTTGATTTTTAAAATAAATTAAAAAATATTTGGGCAATCAATAATTTTGTGTGAAAAAAATCAAAAATACCATTTTTGATAAATAAAACAAGTTTGGAGGGCCCACGCTATGTCATTAGCTTGGAGTATTTTGACTGTCGCACCGTGTTATTAGTTATACATCCTTTCCTAGCCTGAGGTATGGTTTGATGTGACTCAAAGTAAATTTGACATCTATTCTCATATCAAACTAGCTATCAAACTCTTTGCTTACAAGAAAAATAAAAATTTAATTCAAAAAATGTGTTGTACTTTAGAGGGTATTTATGGTTAACGATGTTAAATTCTGTTCATGGAAACATACAATTTTGTCTTTATTTATACAGAGTTACACATGCAGACAAACACACTCATGTATATTATATGTAATCATTTTTAATAATGGAACCAATAATGGCAGCATTTATCAAATCGAGTTGGTAAGACAAGTAGCTTAACTGTTGTTAATGACCCCTATTTTATGGGTGAAAGCATACAAGAATTAAACGCTTCATTCACAAGTGAATTTAAATCAATTTAACAATTAAATATTTAACCGGGTAGCAACGTGAACACATCTTAACAGAACACTTTATATCTTCTTTATGGGGGCTTAAAGAGACTGACATATTAAACAGTACGCACAACGAAAATGTCCAAGAAGTGTGTTGATATGTATGAAGTTGATTCTTGCATTTAAATTCTATTCAGAAAAAAAAGAAAAATTCATTTCTAAAAATATGTATTTCTTTCCGTTCTCAATGCAATGCAAGTTTTTGAAGGCAAGAAATTGTAATTTTTAATTCATTATTCAAAATATGTATGTGCTCTCTTTTCTGTTTTTATTCACAATAGTTACTTGAAAATTAATTACTAAATTAAATATTTTTTGTTTTGACTCCTCGAGATCTTGGTATTATTTGATGTAATATTCAGACGTCAGCACCAATAGCCCCCGGGACTAGTCGAACATCTTCGACCTTTTACATACATAGGACACGAACATCAACAATGTTCGTGAAAAAGAGCGTACAAATGCATTCAGTTCAGTGTTGAAAAATTTAGTACTTTTGTATTTTTTTCAGTACATTGTCATTTCAAAAATACCGCAGTTCCCTCGCCACGCTATCAGTACTTTTTTTATTATTACATATTTTATGTCTTGCGCTTTTCAGCTACATATTAATGCATTAGCAACATGTTCAACGTAATGCTAAAGCTAGAATTAGGCTTAAGCCCTAGTTAGCCAAATGTCCACGTAATGTACCTTTGTTTTTAGAATACGAAAAGCAATGAAAACGCTTGCCGAACCGTAATGTAATTTCGATAAGCATTTGCATTGCTCTTCATATGTTAAAAACGAACGTGTGTTACATTACGTTCCATCGACATTTGACTTAATGGAGCTTTTACGTTTTGTTACGCTCCGAAACAGGTGTTTTTGTCTAGTATGTGGAGAATACGAGTAAGTCGTTAGTTTTTCTATTCCGTGTGTAGTCTAGTAGTTAGTGTGTTGGCTTACTAGACGTGAGCCCACGTTTCAAACCCCATGTCAGACATCGCCATCAAAACGAGATATAAAAAAATATATATCCGGTGACTACCTTCTGGCAAAAACTCTGAGAGTAAATAAAATTGTCACGATAAAGTTTCTGAAAAATCTGTTATTCGGAGTCGACTTTAACCAGTAGATCTGTATTTTTTGTGTGTACATATGTATTTTTTTACAAAAGTACCATTGATTCAAAAAAGTACTCTTTCAGTTACAGTTCAGTACCATTTCAAAATTTGAGTTTTGCAACACTGATTCAGTTGTTTGTCAGCTTCCAAAGAAGAAGGTTCATGTCGCTTTTTTCAGGTTTCAATTATACACCCAAAGAAATATTATAGTAGGACTCACTAATATTTAATGAGAAATAATCGCGATTTTTGAGAGAATATTTGTCAAGTTAAATACGCTGTCTTTACGGATTTACCGCTGTAAATTTTTTCTGTATTTTCCACTAAATATATGTACATATTATTAGGTTAATAAGTACACTTAAAAATATTACTAACAATTTTCCTCTGGGTTATACACATGCCTCTCACAAATACACTCACATTTTTATCATGTTCTCTTTGTGCCGACGTCTGGTTATATTTGAAACACAGTCTTTTAATATTTCTTTCTTTTATTATTGTTCCAGAACTACTATAAGTGAAAGCATTTTTATCATAATTCGCTGGTGCACATTTTTTGTGTCACACTGTATTTATTAATATTAAAATATTGTATATTCATTCATATTTATTAATATTTGTTATAAAAATAAACACGCAGAATTCAATCGTAATAGTTGGTTGTCAATGTGTTGACCATACCCTTAAATTTACATAAAACTGTGTGTTAATAATTTCTTTTTGGCCTAGATTTAAGACATAAAAAAACGCGTATTGTGTTGACCCGCTTAAAAATACCAACAAGTGAATATTTTGCTAGAAATGTATGAAAAGAAACTCAACTTTGGTACGGAATGGAAATGCCGGGTATTACGAAATGGTCAATCATAAATCATTCCGAACGCTTATGTTTGTAAATGATAAATAGTCCGACTAATTGTTCATTTTTTCTTCTTCTTCTTCACTGTGCATTGTATTTCCGTACGATAATAAACGCTACTCATTGGGTGGGCAAGTCTGAAATAGCATTCGTTGGTATCATTAATTCTCTCTTTGCATAGTGCTCTGTAAGAAAAGATACAAAAGCTACGAAGAATTTGTCGATGCATATTAAAATTTATAGCACGCACTAAATGAATAAGATGACTGTGAGACAAAATTAAATACTTAACAAATTTTAAAATATATATTGTCTAAAAAATAACTCCGCTTATAATAAATGTATTAATGTTATATACTAATATGCACATTATATTATTATCTATTTAACAGCAACATCGATTACTCAATCAAGAGTTATTCAAAATTAGAGTACAACTCTCTGTATTAAAACCCTTCAGTCAGGATTTCAACCTACCTTCTCTCACCAATTATGTTGCGTGTGTTAATTTTATTCTTAAGTGGTGGGATCTGCAGCAGCGTTGCCGTTTTGGTCCAACTGGACCAAAATTGGTAGCTTTTATTTAAAAATGCTACTATTGGTATTTTGGTTGGTTTTTTTCAAATTTCATTTATTTTTTGGTAGGAAAATACAATTAATATCTGTAAGATTTAAAGTTGTGAGTATTATTTATTTTTAGGTCTAAAAAAAACATTTGCTACTCTTCGAGCCAAAAAATTTTCATTAATAGTTGACGAAACAACTGATGTTTCAATAAAAAAAAAAATTTGTTTGGTTCTTGTTGCTAGATTTGTCGACAGTGCATAAATTATTCATGACAGATTTCTAGCATTGTTGGAACTATCTAAAACTGATGCGATATCTATTTACAATGTCATAATGAATTTTTTTTAATCGAACATTCCAATTAAGAATCTAATAGGGCTGGCAACAGGCGGCACAAACGTTATGGCGGGCAATATTTGTAGCTTAAAAACATTGCTAAATAGTGAAACAGAAATTTTTTTATAAAGTGCTCTTGCCTTTCACTGCATTTATGCAGCAGTTATGCTTGCAAAAAAATTACCGAATGATATAGAACAACTTTGTAGAGGTATTTATAGATTCTTTTCCCATAGCCCAAAAAGAATTACTGAATTCAATGAATTTCAAGATTATTGTTCCGTAAAGCCCCATAAAATGTTAGGCATTTGTTCAAAAAGATGGCTTTCATTAGAAGGTGTAATTTTTAGTGTAATTTCATCGAACAATGGTGTAGTTTAAGACCTTATTTTATTTCATGTTAATTAGAAGTTAATGGCATTCGATCAGCAGAATTAGCAAATTCAATGGGAACCAAAATTAAAACTTATTTCCTGTTCTTATCATATATTTTACCAATAATAAGCACGTATATTAAGTCAAATTTTCTATTAATTATGAGTAATTTTTTAAATAAAAACGAATCCCTTGACGTTAAAATTCTTGACAAAAATAACCGAAGTATTTTTGGAAAATAATTTAGATCAGGAAGATATAGTGGAAATTAAATCAAATATTCTACAATTTTATATAGAATATTTAAACCAAATTAAAATAAGATTTGACTTTGGAAAGAAAAAATAAATATATTGCCCTTGATACTGAAATTTAAGCGTTTAGAGGTTTGTGATCCAGATAAAATCGTAATGCAATGGAACTTACTTCGACTATGTGATATATCTTTAGATTTAACACTTGGAATAAATGAATTTTGGGACAATGTAAGCACATTTAAAAATGGTTTAAATGAATTTTATTATGGTGATTTACGTAATTTTATTTTTAATTTGCTTCCTCTTCCACATAGTTCTGCAGCTACAGAACGAAAATTTTCACAATTAAGTTTAATAAAAGCAAAACTAAGAAATAAGTTAGATAAAAGCACAATAAACAACATAATGATATGTAAAGAAGTTACATGCAAGTCTGAACCGCGTTATGTGTGGTCTGCAAAAAAAGATCTCAACGATACCTGATTATTATAAATATAATTTTTGTTATATAATATACTATATTTAGTATATTAAACATTTTTAAACCAATTATTTATGTTAATTTTATGTTATGTATTTAGCTTTAATTTTATACACTATGTTTATGTTGCTTTATTTTTAAATTTTTTAAATGAATTGTTTTGTTTTTTAAAACACATTAAATGTGATACATATATGAAATTCTTTTGTTAATTTGAGCAATAAAACGTCATAAAAAATTTCATACTGAATAATCTATAATTATTTAAATTCAAATTTTGGTAGGATTGGAATAATTTTGGTAGGTTTTGGAAAGAATATTGGTAGGGAAAAATTTTTCTTTGTGGCAACGCTGATCTGCAGTTCAAAGTCAACTATGATATCTGTCTAAAACTCTGAGAGTAAATAAAACCATCATGTAAAGTTTCTCAAAAATCAGTCGATCGGAGTCGATTTTAAATTCTTCAACCCCCCCCCCCCCTAACGTGTATAAAATTAACTCACACAATATAAGTGGTGTGAGAAGCTAGGTCGTAATCCTGACGGAAGGGTTGTAATGACCAATTATGTATGTATGTAATAGCCAATTTCGATAACATATCTAATAATGTCGCTGAAGTCAGTTTTTTTATTGTCTGGAATATTTCTGGTGTCTTTACGTATAAGAGGGAGAGTTTATTAAAAAATGTAAAATGCAGGAAAGAATGCAGCAATGTCTAAAGTTGTTTTGCAAATTCCCTTCTCAACACTCGTATCCGAATGATACAAACATGCAATCTATACATCTCTTGAATATAATTTAAAAAATCTTTTGAAGAATCGTATTACATTCAGCCTAGCCTTTGAACAATCGACAGATGTAACAAATCATTCGTAATTAACCGTTTTCATATGTTTTGTTTCACCGGACTTTGTTGTTAAGGAAGAATTATTACCCGTTGTTGCACTTTAAGAGTCAACCCACGTTCTAACAATTTTTTTATTTATTCTGGAATTCCATCAATTCGGGCCTTTGTAAGTTATCTGTTGACTGCTTTTTAAATTTGCTCACAGTGCTCTCTTATTAATTAATTTTTTGTTCTTGAGCTGTTGAAATCCTTTGTGTCAAATACTTTTTTTCTAAATACTTAATACGACTCCGGGGCATTTCGTGGATTAGCTTGACTGGATATTATTTGTTCGGTATCCGTAAATATTTTTTTTTTTTCAAAATATTCATTATTCATTATTTAAAATTTTACTTCGATTTATTTACACACTGAATTTTTCCTTAACATTTCTCTTCCTATTCGTAAAATAAAATTATTGTCCTATACTGTGAAAATCAATCAACACATATGTTTCATTAAACAGGAAACATATTTTTAAAAACCTCTTCCTCTTCCCAATCAGGAATTTTTTGAACTTTAAATGTCTTAAGACCAAAGCAAATGTCTCGGAACAATTCACTTTTTGGAATATTTTTTCTTCTAAAATTTAAGGAAAATTTATGAAAATTCATACAATTTTACTTGTTTAGCTAAAGTTTGCAAATTCGTTCAGTTTTTCATATTTTTTGTAACAAATGCAACAGTTTCTCAGTTAACGCCTGCGAGCTTGGCTATTGAAAGAAGTGAATTTTCATTGCAAATATGAATTATTTATTCCTCGATGTTTTTCGTGTTCATTTTTAAATAAAAATCAATCTTTAAACGTATTTAAATAGAGATACTTATGATTACCAAGAGCAAAGTAAAGCTAATTAATTTTAATTGTGTTTTGTTAGCCAAAATTGTTGGCTGTAACAATTAATTTGTAATTAGCAGATCTAAGTCCTTTTTTTCGCGGAGGAGGAGTAAATGTACCTAACCGCATCATAGGGAAGTCGTCACTATCACCCTCACCCACTAAATCTCCCTCTCCTCTTTTGGACTCTTTGTACCCACTCCGGAACTACTGTAGTATTACTTCGAAGTTGAGCCCCTGTGGCCATTTGGCCACTTTATAACCATTGCGCAACAAAATCTGAGAAGGTATTTAAACATCCATTCTAATTCTCTCACTCAAGTCAAGTTTCTTAGATTTCAGCAGGGCTTCAGTGTAACTGGCTATGCTATTCGCATTTTCTTCGCTGTTCAGAATATCGCAGAAGTTTTCGACAGTACAAACGCCGACTTTGTCCTCACGATTCGTTCTTTCTAAACTCCATCTCTCACAATCAAATGCAATTTGGTCGTGTCATCTTCCTCACTTTAAACAGATATTTACAAAAGTAACTGTGTCCGGATAACAACTCACCAAATTTCCTCTCAATCCAGTTGATAATATCTGGGAGAAGTCCATATACCGCTTGCTTCAGCGTTCCATTACTCTTGCCAATGTTGTATGGTTCGCTTTCTGGCATCGTCGACATTTACTGTCTCTCAGTGCACGTTTTTAGTCTCCCACACCCTCTTCCGCTCGCTTGCCTGTAGACCTATAGGTATTACACCACCTATTACCAGTACTGCTGACTTAGATACAGTCTTATATGCCGATGCCACCCTAAGTGCAGCGGTTATTTGTACCGATAATAAAATTTTCATTCTACAGTCGGCCTTTAATGCTTCTGCCCAGATCTCACTGCCGTAATTTCCATCATCAATCTACGTCGTCTCTGTACAAGACCACTAATATTGGCCATAAGCGTACTAAGTAAGGAATTAACCTTAGCGGTTTTGGTTGCAGCGTGTTGGATCTGAGCCCAGAACGTCAGTTTAGGGTCCAGTCAAATGGCAAGATAGTTGACTACAATCTGCGTCATCAATGTGGTAAATCTAAGAATACTCGGCAAGATAAAATTTGTTTCACAAACACAATAATTACCTGTAAACCTTTACTTGGTCTATTAAAACGTCTCACAGTGTAGTTATACTACAAATGTTGTTTTTTTTTATCTGGTATGAGTGTGAGCCAATAAAACAGTTGTTGTAAAACAGTTGCGTTTAAGAAAACGAACGTATATTTTATTTAATCTATTGGTACAGTTTTCCATGTTGTAATGCCAGTGACAAGGTATATTTTATATTGTTGTTCTTGTCATTGGTACTACTGTTCTTCACTTAAAATCAATATTTAGCTCTTAAATATTGTCTATTCTCAAATAGCCTTAATGACTTGCACAATATACAGACAGTACAGTACAGACAGTAGTAATAAATTTGATAGATGAGTGTTTCGAAAATGGTAGCCGACTATAATTAAAAACAATTTTCTCAAGTTCATCATTTCGTCCTCATAGACCTATAGAGCCCTTCAATATTGTTACGAAAATGGAAATGGTGCAATCGTTTAATATTAAAATAATAAACAAAAGCTACAAAAACAAAAACATTGGACTTGTTTACATGATCAACGAATAAACAAAAATATAGCAACACCATCGGTATAAAAAAGATATTAAACAAGTAAACAAACCGTCAACAACAACACTGCAAGAACAAACGAAAAGAAAATACACAAACAACATTAACATAAACAACATGTTTACATTTATAGAGACTTCGCGAAGGCAAAGTCATTCTCCTTCAAGTGTATCCATCAGATTGTTTACCCTGCGATATAAAAGGCAAGACAAAGCAAGCAACGGGATCAGAAAGAATTCAGTCAGTCTTCTGTGAAAAGTCGCGTTGCGTGTGAAGAGAATAATCGTGGTTTGAAGATCTCCGTTGTAAAGAATTAATGAACAATTGTTAGTGTGTACGCGGAAGAGTGTAAAGAAGAATAACAAATAAAGCAAATTGTTGTTGTTTAAATCAAGTTGTGGACAGTGGCACACGGAATTGAGCGAACAATAAGGAATTTATTTAAAACTAAAGACATACTTATTTTTATTTTTATTTGCAAACTCCGAACTCATATTTTAAACGTTTTTAAAAGAGTAAAAACGTAACAATATATTGTGAAAGTGCCTATTTTTGATTAAAAGTTTGTTGTTTTAAAACGTTTTCAATTTCTACTCCAAAAAAAAAAAAATACAACGGAATGTCAGTTTTTTTAACCAAACGGAAACCGAGTGAAATCATTTTGCTCAAGAGTCTACCATGTTCCTAAATTTATATTAAAAAAAGCCCAACAACGTACTAAAAATAAGCCAAAAGAAAAAAATATAAATTCAATTGCTTAAAAGCTTAGATATGCTGAATAAGTTTAACTAAGTTGTAGTAAAAAGTGTTGTTTTGTGCATAAAAAGCTTATAGAACTTTTTAGTTTTCGTACAGTGGGTAAAAACACCATTACAAACATAAAAAGCATAAAAACAGCTTTCGTACAGTGGTCGAAAATATTATACGCTCAAGTATTATATTTATTTGAAAACCCGATAATTTATTACATATTGCCATGATTTCGATTCAACAACTTTGTTTAACAAAAATAGCCCATACAATTTAATACCATGAAATAGTGAAAAGCAACCAATATACGAATTTATGACTGTTAGCAAGCATTTGTTTTCCTTCAATTAGCATTTTAAAATAGTAATTTACCATAGAAGTACGTATTCGGTCGAACATACACTTGTGGACATGCAATTAAGACACATTTGCGCTTTTCTTTTGAGCTGTAAAATAAAATACCACAGAGAGTCATATGTCCCAAACCGACAATTTAAAAAATCCGAATAACTAAAAACAGTGTTGATGTTATATTACGTCGATACCTCACTTTGCGTTTTTTCGAAGTTGCGTCGCTGCTGAATTAGTACTAATTTTCACTATGCGTCGTTAGATTTCCGAAGTAGTGTTGTTTTGGGTTCCAGATTTTAATATTTATTTTTTTAAATTTTTTGAAATTACGTTTTTGTTTTGTTCGCGCCATGCTATCAAAACTTGGGGATTCCCTTTTTAACTGAAAATAATACACTTTTATTTTCATCTTGTTTTTCTAATTATAGAGTTCAGTTTCAATTACATACATACATAATTAGCCATTACAACCCTTCAGTCAGGATTACGGCCTAGCTTCTCACACCACTCATGTCGTGTGTGTAAATTTTTATACATGATTGGCGGGACCTACAGTTTAAAGTCTATTCCGAACGACAGATTTTTGAGAAACTTTTCATGGCAATTTTAATTACTCTTAGAGTATTTGCCAGAAATCTGCTAAAAGTAAGTCGCCGAAGGAATATTTTTTTTTGATATTTTTGTTTTGATGTCTGACCTGGGATTTGAACCTTGGTCTTACGTCTAAAAACCCAACACACTACTAGACTACGGCGACTTCAATGTTCTTGTTCGACTGCTGAATACTTCCTGTTATTAACAGCCATAATAGTTTGCATTACATACTCAACATTCAGAGAACATAGCTTCCAGACCCTACTCCTAAGTCTTCCGAGTTTTATCACACAAATTTAAACCCCTTATGAAATATTATTGGAGTTTAGTTAGTATACGCCTGGCTTCATTCTCCAAAATGGCAGACAGCCGACGATTTCCGTTTTTGGTTTGGGAGAAGGAATCATATAAATAAAATCCACTTTTGTAAACGATTTTGCACGCCTATCTTGGCTATTTTTAGCTCAAGTTCGATTGCCTGAATGTCGTCTAATCACAGCTATCAAGTAAAACAAACTATCATATTAGGACATATAATCGACAATGAAAAATATAAACTTATGCGCGCATACATACATAAAATTCCCACGTTAACATAATTTGTTTTCTCTGTGAAGGGACTTGGCACATAATATCATCCGGCATTGGTAAGACTAATGCTCTCGTTGTGAAGAGCTGCGTACTGCAGAAAAAAGGAATTTTCTCAGATGCGTCTATTCTTCACGGAGCAGCCATTCTGCTCTGTTATAATGCTCAGCTTCTATGACAAATCTATGCAGCAATTGTTGTTGTTATTAAACGCATTTTAGATATACAAGAACGCTTAGCCTCCTTTATATTCGAAACCAGAGAATGAATTGCACCTTCCGTAGATTTTCTACTTCCTGTACGTAACCTGAGACTGATCCAATAGTGCAAAATACATACTTTACCTGATACGGTGATGTACCAATCACGTAGTTCTTAGCAAAAGCCTATTATGCCAATATTTATTTCAGATTTAGATAGTTCATTGGATCTTTGGTCCACATTGTCTGCTAAGGATATTTCTAAAGATTGTAAAAAGAGCTCCTATTAATGTCTCCAGACTTCTTTGTAAGAGAACGGGAAAGATAGCACCGTCTTCCGGCTTAAGCCAATAATAGATCTTTCCAGAAATATCCCCACCGCTTATGTCCACACGCAACACTGTCATTACAGTGAAATGGCTCATTCAATAACACCTTCTTAGTACATATTAAAATAGAAAAATTCCGGAGTATTTTACCAATTCCTGTTTAAGACCCTAGATTGTCAAATGTTTCCACTCAGGACCCTAGTCACAAAATATTCTTCTAGATTCCCATTTAGATAGTCTTATTTCACTGTTGTAACCGATTAGATCTACCCAACGGTGATCTCAGGCTCTTGTGTGTTTACAACGATTAAATAGTTTGCTAAGCTTTGTACGCACATAAGCATCTTGTTATTCCATCATTCGATTCCTACAAGTAAATAAAAGTATCATTCAACCGAGTAACTGTTTTTAGATTTCGCAACACAGTGGTGCTGTGCTGAATTTTTTTTTACCGGAACGCGTTCCTGACTCCTGTTCACGGTTCGGAAAAACAAGCCGGTTCGTTCGGTTTTTGTTCCGGTTCTGGTTCGGGTTCGGTTCAAATCCTTGTTTATAAAAATACATATAAAAATTCGTCAAAAATTAGAAAAAAAATTAGCAATTCTTTCTATTTTTTTTTTCAAAACGTCAGCCAATTCTCGTTATCAGAAATCATCTTTAGTTCCGGAACGCGTTCCTGTCCAAAAAGGAAGTACCGGAACGACGTTCCGGAGCATTCCGTCTCGACAACACCACTGTCGTAACATCAAGTATGAATATCTCTTTAAATATTAATTTTGATTAACTTTAAATTGATTCCCTTTTAAAGCATAAATGATGTCACTGGTCTTACAAAAATTAATTTTTTCTTCTTCTTACCGCATATTGAATAATATAAGACTTAAATAAAATCCCGCCATTTAAAAAATCCATATAATCTCAAGCACTTTTACGCTTATAAAGCCAATTTTATTTATTTCTTAGTTTTTCACGTGACACTAACCAGACATGTTTTGGCCATCTAGTCTTAATGTTAAAAGAGCAATGTAAGCTGTTTAACAGTCCAAACTAGGGTACACACAAGGCCTAGTCGCACAATAATAACATAATTGATCATTACAACCCCTCAGTCAGGATTACGACCTAGCTTCTCACACCACTTATTTTGTGTTATTTTGACCTACAGTTTAAAGTCGACTCCGTACTAAAGATTTTTGAGAAACTTTTCATGACAATTATATTTACACTCAGAGTTTTTGCCAGAAATCTGCGGAGAGGAAGTCGCCAAAGAAATATTTTTTTCATATTTCTGTTTTGATGTCTGACCTGGGGTTTGAACCGTGGCCTTACGTCTAATAAGCCGACACCCTACCTACTAGACTACGGCGACTTCAGCATACTATGTAAAGGGTCCGCCAAATAACTTTTTTTTTTAAATGCTTTAAAAAAAAAGCTACTGACTATTTTCTCAAATTTCTTTTTTTATTTGAAAGTACAATCCTTCCGGTTAGTAATGGAAAATAATTTCATTCAAATGGCTGCCTCGGCTGGCCATGCAGTAGCCTACACCAGAAGATGCCGATATTGGCAAAAAAAATCATCTTTTCAGATGAAGCTCATTTTGATCTTGGCGGGTATGTAAACAAGCAAAATTGTCGCATTTGGGACACAGAAAACCCGCAGAAAAGTATTTTCAAAGAAAAAAAGTTATTTGGCGGACCCTTTATTACACCAACTACAGTTGATATACATATGATTATATCATGAAGGCATATTGCAATGGCTTAAAAATGCAATAACAATATCATGTATCTTTATAATGACGTCGTCAGTATTAGACGAAAATTGGTTATTTTTTTAACTAAAATAATAGAAGAACAGAACAGTTCTTCATTTAACCCTTAAATGCGCAACAACAAAGTTTTATAAATATAAAAGTAAATTTGAACGTTCTCTCACTGAAACAGTTTTTGTTTTATAAGAGCACAATTTGTTAGCCACTTGTTTAATCCAGCCATCATGAATCTGAATGAGTAGGCTTGGCAATCAAACATATTTTGAATGGTATGAGATTGATGTCAACGCTGTATGCATACTCATTGCAACCTGTAGTGAGTACGAATGAATCAGAGTAGTTAAATTTCAATATTGTTAAATCACTCATAGTCAAAATTTTATGAGTACTTATGAGTAGCGAAAAAACGATTTATTGCTGTTCTCTGATACAGACTCTTTTGATGACAAGACGCACCAGACTCTATAAAAACAATTCTCTCTTATGTTCAAATGTCACGTAAAAACGTGGGAGAATTCTGTTTTATACAGATCGTTCCGTTTTGCTAACGAGAGAGAACGTTTCGGTAATCGTTTACATTGTTCTCCATATGCTAAAAAAAGAACGTTTTCTACGGTACGTTACGTTACGTGTGGGTAACTCCAGCATTACTCATACTAAAAATTTCCTGAGTGCTTATGAGTAGCAAAAAAACGATTCATTGCTGATCTCTGGTAGATATGTAACTGTAACCGATCAAAAGTTAATAAAAAAAAAAAAAAAAACATCACATTGTTAGGATAGTTGTTATATTTAATATATTTAAAAATTTATTTACAAAACTTAAAAAAATATACAAAAAAGAACACAAAAAATATTGTAAACAAATTAGAAAAGTTTTTTAATTATTTCATTGATTAACTGTTTGTATATATATGTATGTGTGTAGGTTTTTGTATGTGTATGTGTTGTTGTTGTTTTTAAAATTTTTAATTTTTCATTATTTTGCAAATTATTAAGAATTTATTCTGTGTATTAAATTAAGAAATAATTGTAATTTGTTTATGTATAATCAATATATGTACGTATGTATTTATATGAATTCTTGCTACATCAATGGTTAAAATAACGTTTCGTTATATAAATCTTTTATTTTAATTTTATTTGAATTTTCTTTCTTTTTATATGTATGTATATATATTTATTATTTCTGTTTGTATATATATATAATATTGTTAATTTTCTTTTTTTCTATGTTTGTATATCGATAATATTGAATATACTGCTGTACAATGTAAATTAATACTTTTTAATTTATTTTTCATTTTTTCATTTTTTTTTCTTCTATTTTATTTTAATTTTTCTTTATAAAATATTTTTATATTTATTTACGTTATTGTTATTTAATTTATAATTCATAACATTTTTCTGATTATAATACACATTTATAATTATTTTTTTGCTTTTTTGTTTTTTCTTTAATTTTATGAGTTTAACATCCATAAACTTTAACAATTTTATTATTTAGAATTATGAATATATTTTCCTTTTCCTTCTTTAATTTTATTTAAAATATATTTTCTTTTATTTTATGTATTTGCAGGCATTTTGCTTGTACTTAATTTGTAGAGTTGACAGATTTACTAAAAATATACATATTTTTCTTTTCTTTTCTTTTCTTTTTAATTTTTATTTTTATTTTTATAATTATGTTTGGCCCCCGAAAGTAAAGAAGAAGAAGAAGAAGTAAAAAAATAAAAAATAGGACTTTAAAATCATAATTAATAAAAATAAAAAGGGGTTAAGGAGAGTGTTTAATTAAATACATACACATTTAAATTATATATGATATCTTCTTGTAGAGTAATAATTCATATTTATTTTTATTTTAGTATTTTATTTTAGTTTTTTTTTATTTTTTATAGTTTATATTTTATAAATATATACCACACATTTGTTTTTTTTTTTTCTTTAGAATTAGAATAGATTTTTATAGTTAGTTTTTTTATAGTTTGTCTATGTATCGACTTGTTTTCTATAGTTTTAAATAAATATTTTTATTTTATTTCCATAATTTATTTTAAGCAAATTATTTTACAGAGCTGGATACATTTTACATACATTTATAGTCAGTAGAGAATTTTTTTTTTATTTTTGTGTATATGCTTTGTCAACAACTAAAACAGATCAATTTTTGATTTTTTTTTTTCTAAGAAAATCAATACAAACAGAAAATATTTTTAAATCAATGAAAAATAATAAAAAATTCATTGGAGAATATGTTTTTTTATTAGAAACTCATACGTTGAATTTCATGTGCGTTTTTGGGGGATAAATTCTTTTTTTTATTACACACGTCAGTGTCTTTCATATCGTTTTCATATTAAATTAGGCAGAAATTTTTTTTGGACCAGTATTTCCAGTACAACGAGTGTAAAATAAAAAGTTATTCACTTTTATAAATTAATAAAAAATAATAAAATTAAAAACATTAATAAATTTAAATTAAAAAAAAAGAAATTTATTTATTTATTTCAAATTTAGACTCACAGTTTTGGAAATATTAAAGAATATAATAACAACTTAAGATTAATGATAATTAATATTTTATTAACATATATTATATGTATCTTGTAATACATTTAAAAGTTTCAATACATAATTAAAAAAAAGGAAAATTGTTTTTGTTAATGCTCGCTACGATAGAATGAAAGAAGAAGGCTATGATTGCCAATTTATTTTAATTTACTTTCTAAACATTTGTGTAAATCATTCAATAATTATACTGCGAAATAATTCAAATAACCATGACTTCAGACAGTGCTTAATTAAATTTATCGAAGTTTTTGCTAAAATTTTAATTTCAAAGAAGTTTAAATTAAGATAATTAATAATCATCTGTATTAATAATTTAGTACAACATTTTAAGATGAAGTTTCTCTTTTATAAGGCTTTTAATTAAAATTAACAGTTGGTACTTAAAAGAAGTATTTATATTAAAAAAAAAATAATAATAAATGGATAAAATTAAAAAAGAATGAAAAAAGTTTTATTTTAAAAGTTAACAATGAATAGCAGCAACCTTGTACACAAAAGGTCTAAGCTTCAAGAAAAAAAGTAGACTAGCAATTATAATTAGAAATTATGCCATAAATTTCTTTCAGTGTAAAAGTTCTGAAGACTAACATAATGAATTTTCAAAAACCGTTAAACAAATTGACAAGATTTGCTTGTGATACATTAGTAGATACATATTGATTGATTATTTAACAGTAATATGAACTTGGCAAATTAATTACTTATTATGAAAATTTAATTATTAACTCCAAATAATGGAAATCTTCAAGTAGTCCTGTAGATTAATTTTAAAAAAAATTTTCTTGTTTGATCATATTTTTAAGGAGTTGCACTTCTCATCACATATTTTTAGGAAATTACACTTCTCATCAGAACTTACAAATTTAAATGCATATTTATCCGCAGTATTTCGAAGGATATGATGAAAATGATTCGGCGATATACTTAAAATCATTTGGAAGCTTTAACGCTAAGAAATTATTACTGAAACATACACTGTTTTTTATTATATTTCTGGTGATATAATTTGCTGAAGGATGCTAAAACTCAGTAATCGTAATTACGTGGAACTTCACAATTTGAAACATTTTAAAAGAAATGCTGGAGATAAATATCCACTCTCACGATTTCTAGCAAATTAGTGATCATTCTCCTTCTATAAAATATTTAATCGAATGAAAATTGAATGTAATGAATTTGGTAATAATCTGCTAAAATTAGTTTTCAATTTTATAATCAGAAATTGTAGCATTTTTATAGACTAGAAATCTTCAATTAATTAAAAGTCAAATTCAGTATTTCAGTATTATTTAACGATGAAATTCGCAAAGTAAATGGTATTCAAGTTCGTTTTTAAGAAATACTAACATGTAAGGTTCGCGGCAAAATATTTAACAATTAAAAACGTAATCGGCATTACTCAAGACACAGCCAAACACTTTATTTGTTGTCTTCTATAATAAATTTAAAAACAATAGAATATTTCCACGATAAAGTAAATTTTCAAAAATTCAAATTCAAATGTTTTAAAATAAAATGTTTCGTTTTTGTTTTTTTTTTTTTTTTTGTTAACACCGAGAAATAAAAATTAAAAATAATTTCAATTTTAAGTTAAATAATAAGAGAATATATCTCTCGGTGTTCGATATATCGATGGCTTCCTTTAAATTTCTTTTATTACTAAATTTTGTTCATACATACATACATACATATGTAAATGTATAGAAATATTTATTGTTTAATGATATATTTTTTGTTGTAATCATTTATTCGTTATCGTTTTCTGGTATTGTGGGTCTTTTTTAATTAAATTTGATTTCAATTAATTAGTTTTTATTGTTGTTGTTTCTTATTTTTATGTTTTTCAGGTGACTCAATCAACTATATACATATGTCTGTATGTATTTCTGTAAAGCCCCTGATTTAGTTTTTATGTTTCTCTTTCGGTTTTTCGGTTTTTTGTAAATTTTTTCTTTTTTTGGAAAATTATCTTTCGATTGCAGAAAATTTACTGCATTTTCTTTTCCTCGTGAGCTTTCTTAACAATAGCCAGTTTTGAATGGGGAGAAGCTGGTGAAAGTGTACGATATGGTGCCTCTTTAGTACCATGCAAGACTAGAGACCAATCTATTAGCCAACCAGACCTCGGTTGATTTGAGTTGAAACGAGCCTATAAGTAATTTTTTTTAATGTTTTTTTTAAATTTCTACAGTTTTATTTAAAACACAGATTTTACCTCCAATTTCCAGGTGCCATGAGGATATTCGCCCCAAGAATGTGTTGTCATGAACGGCCATTTCGTAAAACCATCGCGATGATCATCATCATTAGTGCGACGTGATAGAATCATTGATCTGAAAGTTAAAAATTTTTAATTGCTTTTACAATACAATTTAAAATTAAATATTAAGAAATATTAAATTTGTCCAACTATTTCAGTACAAATTTTTGCTGATTTCAGTTGAATGTTTTAATAATTCGTGCATTTTTTTTGCATTTTATTTTGCTTATGGAATTCATAGTTCTCAGAACGAATGACTTAGTGATTCGATATTTTTGGTTAGTTAGGAAATTTTGATACTATGCGACGATGTTTTGCAAATTAACATTAATTGTTTTTTAACATTAATTAGCATGTCATAAAAATACTTCCAATTTGAGAAGAAAAATCTTTTTTGTTCGAGTTTG
This sequence comes from Sarcophaga variegata, assembly GCA_932273835.1. Taxonomy (NCBI): domain Eukaryota; kingdom Metazoa; phylum Arthropoda; class Insecta; order Diptera; family Sarcophagidae; genus Sarcophaga; species Sarcophaga variegata. The sequence goes on from OW026359.1 coordinate 77,363,007, forward strand.
ATAATTTCTACTTTATAATTTGGTTTTGGGGTAGTCCATGCGTTGTTATTGAGAAATAATATTTTCATTTTTTCCAATTTTTCTTATTGAAAACCCAATTAATTTGGTAGCAATCATCATTCAACAAAAATTCTGTCATTGATTTGCCTTTACAACTTATTTAAATGTAAATGAGTGGTGAGCATCTTATAGCAATTAGTGCGTCCAAACCATCGAACCATTTTGCTGCAGCATACAAACTTTTTCATCAGAAAATATCAATCTTTGGACTGCAATAACACATTGTATTAAACACAACACATTGTTTAGTTTCCAAAGTACATATTTCAGCAAAATTTGAAACCATTTCGATAAAAGTTTCCTATAATAGGCTCGTCAAAGTGTACCTGTCAGAGAATGCACCAATCTCTATATACTTGGACAATAATTTTATTCAATTTCAATATAAGTACAGGAATCGAGAGCGATTAACATACAACCCTTCATTACAACCCTTCAGTCAGGATTACGACCTAATTTTATACACAAGTGGTGGGACCCACAGTTTAAATTCGACTCCGAACGACAGATTTCTTGAGAAACTTTTCATGCCAATTTTATTTACTCTCAGAAATCTTGTGAGAGCAAGTCGCCGAAGAAATATTTTTTTCATATTTTGTTTTGTAGGAGATGTCTGACCTGGGGCTTGAACCGTGGCCTCACGTCTAATAATCCAACATACTATCTACTAGACTAGGGCGCCTTCTTAATATTTCTTATATTAAAAGATGAAAAAGTTACAGTTATTATTGAGTTAATCATCGACTTGTTTTGTAAACCAAAACCGGAATCGATAATTCAAAATCTTTCATTCATTAAATCTCAATATATTCACGATGTTTAATAAATCAAAATTCTTAAAAGTTAGCATAGAAATTAAGTTCCCTACAACTACTAATACAATGAGGCGCTGTTCTAAGAACCAACAGGCAACAAAGCAAAGCAAAATTTTATTACATTATCGCAGGGGAGTACTTCTAGGATTTTCATAGTCCAAGACCAATGCAGATGTATTTAAGCCATTGCTGCCTAGTTCTCTGACACCTGGTTATAGGAATCATGGATCAGCAATGAATAGTTTTTTCGCTACTCATAAGTACTCATGAAATTTTGAGTATGAGTGAGTCAACAGTATTGAAATTCAACTACTCTGATTCATTCGTACTCACTACAACATTGATTTATAAGTACAGGTTGCAATAAGTATGAGTACAACCTTGACATCAAACTCATAAAATTCGAAATATGTTTGATTCCTACGCCTACTCATTCAGAATCATAAATTTAGAAAAATATTTATAATACTCATAAATGATTCGAGTGGAAAAGACAATGACAGCAAGCAAAGCAAACACACAATCTTCTAGTGAGTACTTTAGTGTCCGTTCGCGAATCATACTTATTTTGTGATTCTTGTAAATGTTTAGTAAAGGAGAGTCGAAATCAACAACATCGTGCGTAGTGTTAAGTATGAGTATAATGAGTACTTCAAACTTTGAATATGAGTTGAGGTTCCATGATATTAAAATAAGTATGAATGCGTATTAGTATCAGAAATTATGAATATGATTCGAATCTACTCATCCTTTTGAATACTCATTGCTGATCTCTGATACGAATACCCTACTTGTTGCACTTAAAAGTTGAGTGTTGTTTGAAACAATAACTCAAATAGGTTTAGACATTTATATTGAAGAGTTAACAAATTTGATAGCCTGCCGAAAGACAAATATCTACAAATATGTTTTGGAAGCGACCAAAAATATTTCCAGTGCAAATTGAAGCTACACTGGATTTGCAATCAGACCACTTGCCTGTTATTCTTATGTCCCCGAACTACTAGGCTATTACAACAATTGTGAAAGAATGTAAATATGTTATCTTGTCAGTACATAACAAAAATATGAGACTGTTAATCTCTAAGTACCGTGATGCAAATGCCCTTAAAAACAAATGCCGTTTAGAAATTTGTGGAACTTTTTTTAAGTTAAGTTCCATAGAGGAACGTAGGATTATGTCATCGATATAGATTATTATCCTTGATATCGTTTTTCTTCTTTTTTAATGTGTAATTCTATACACTCTTTAAAAGATTAGAATAAAATTGATCATTTGTATTCAAACGCTTTAGTAGTTTTTAATGAAGAGGAGTAATATTGGGCAGTGACGGACTAATTTCAAAATTTCATACAATACCTAAATGTGGCTGTAATTAATCTTAAGCAAAGGCCGTAACAGCGGCAATACCGTGTCATAATTATTCATGGGACGTATAAAAATTAAAGCGTCAAGTGTGTTAAATATTCAGGACATATTCTTAAGAACCAGCCGTTTTTTTTCCTCAAAATCATAACTTGTTGTACTTGTACCATGGGGTATAAGTTACCAAAAAACAGTTATCGCTCCATTGTAATTAAATATTTTTGCTTCAGTAGAAAGTAAGTAAAGTTCAAGCTTACCTTGTGCCCATTGGTGATGTCAAAAACAATTCCAAATCTCCTCTTCTTGATGCGTTCGCTGATATGACGGCTTGCACATGTTCCAAGTAATTTACTTCTGTGTCGGTTCCTTTACAAGCATCTGTCTTGATTTCCAAAAACAACGAACGACCAGAGTAAATTGGGCTAAAAAATTTACATAGAAAAACTTATAATTTCTTCCAAAGAGTGGCAAAATTAAAAACTCACTGTGGGTCCTCAATATCTCCAGCTTCGCAGTGATATCTTGCTGGCACTGTGTGCCATTGTTTAGCCAATGTTACCATACCACCAGCATCTAAAACGCCAAAACCGAAAAGGTGATTGAATTCAAGACCAACGCCATTCATTGTCCAATGGAAACGATTTTTGGCATCAAATAGCGAGTTACGCTTGGAAGTTAAAACACTCAAATGTTGTATATCACGCCAGGTAAGTTGAGGGCTGTTGGAAAAAAATGTTTGCAGTTGATCATTCGCTTTTAATAGTAATTTTAATCTATTCAACTTACTTGGCCTCCAAAGCCAATGCAAATACACCAGCTGCTTCTGGGGCAGCTGCACTTGTTCCTGAATGCGTTGTTGTGCATTTTCCATATAAATCCGTGGTTGCGACACCAGTATTAGGATCCTTGGCACCATTACTGAATGTACTTGCCAATGTTGAACTGCAACTTTCATCGTAATGAGCATTTTGACCATCGTTTATGGCACTATTAATGGAAATTGTCCACATGGAAGCAGCATAGCCATCACAATTACAATCGTCCTCCTCACCACCATCTCCTGAAGCCCACACATAAATATTACCCAAACCATTACGACCCTATTAAAGATCATAAAATCATAAAAAGTCAAATAGTTACGTTAGTTTATTTACAATCGACAATTAAACAATATTAAGCAACAAGGCCACAGGGATTATTACCTCATTAACACCCTGCACTATGGCACGCATGGTAGCATTACGCGGACCATCAACAGTTTTACCATCATCGGTAGGACCCCAGGATGCACTGTATATATGAATTTTATGAGGTTCATGGCCCATAGAATTTGCCTCAATTAAATCAGTCATGTACGGTTGATCCAACATTCGTATTCCTGCAACACATACATATAAGAGAAATTCAATCAATAAAATACGCTTTATGAGCCTTCTCCCCATCCCCTGCACAAATTCATAACTACCATACACAAATACAAATATTAAAAAGGGATTTCTTTTTTTCTCCTCTACGTACATACCACTCAGTCAGTCTGCAGAACGATAATAAAAATCACTTTCTCGTTAAAATATTTATTTATTGACACATTATTTACTAACATGACACTCTTCCACTTACAATATACTCTGTGATTAATAAATGTATCCACGAAAAACCAACCTACACAGTCCACACCAATATTATTATGGTATTATTGGTTGTATGATATGGCTGACTAACATCAACTTAAATACCGTTAGCACAATATTAAATGTTAATAAAAACGCAACACATCCACATACAAACACCACCATTATTGTTCACATGTGGTATGTACGGACACGCATACATACATATATATGTTGTACATATTTGTCATAAATATTAGAATTTAAGATAAAACACTTTGATTTGCTCATGTCATAAACTATTAGGAAACGTTCAATCCAAAATGATTAAAAACAAAAAAAAAGTTATTGAATGAATGTGAATGTGAATGAGGGAATAACACACATATTATGTATCTGCTTACACACATTGAGTTATTAGGGTAAGTATCAGGAGAATGGAGAAAAAACCTCTTCGCATATGAAATCAAATGCAAACATTTACTTTGAGTCACTCGAGATAAGGCTTCTATCAAGTCCTTTTGATGAAAACAACAGAAAAAAACAAACAAACAGAATTTGGCATTCAGAAAATTCGCAACAAGTTATATCAGGAAATAATATTACTTGGATTTTTTTTTTTCTTTTTTCATGTAAAACTTGATAACCTGATTAGAACATACATACATATACATATTTATGGTGACATATGTATCCCTTATGCATTAATAAATTCTCCATACAATAGTTTAAAGATCAATGAAAACGAAAACCATCATAAAATAACTTTAGCACGGGTATAAGTGACGATTAAATTCCCTTTTGATAAATTGGATGACGTTCATAAAGTCAATTGTTGAAAATATCAATCAAAAAATTGTCTCATCTGGCTGTCATATACGTACATATGTATGTAAATAAAACATTTGAATATTTGGCAAAATTAATTTAGAACCATTTGATTAAATTCAAATTAATAAAAATACTTTAATAATAATTTCACTTGAAACGTTGAGCTTATTCAGTAATTCCTAAGTGATGCTTATGCGTTTTTTTTCGAAATTCAGCAATTTTGGAACGAAATTCGCTGTTAATTGCTTCATGCCTAAAATATTCGATGAAATTTCATGGTCTGAGCCAAGCGATAAATCGACATCCTCAGCAACATCTCTAATTGTGACTCGACGATCGGGCTTGATCTGCTTTTTCAATATTTTCATCAATTACACTATGCCACAAAATAAAATAAATGAAATACACCCAGCTAATGAAATAGTGTAAGTTGTGAGTTTTGTTGAGTAGAACTCAAAAATATTTTTTTATATGTCTTGAACCCTCCAAACGTGTTCTATTTGACAAAAACTGGTTTCTTTTGGACTTTACGTACAAATTTATTGATTACACAAACATTTCTGAACCGATATACAAAACTTTAACCTTATTAGAAAGGAGAGGGATGGGCCTTTTAAACGATATACATGTATATGTGATTTGACTTAATATGCTATGAGGTTTGACGAGGTAAACTTAAAAAATGCGAATTTTCTTCATAAATTTTCAAGTTTGTCCGTTCATAGTAGCTAACTTTAATTTAAAAAAAATATTGGTGACATTCTGAAAGTGCATTATCTTGTGAAGAGACTGACATTTCGTTTTATAAAATCGAACAAAAATTACCGTAGTTATTATTTAAAGAGTATAACAGTCATGTTATAATTTTTATATATGTCATCTTATCAAATGAACTTTCAGTTCAAAAATTTTCAAAAGTTTTGATGGATCGTGATTGTTTATCGGAAAATGTGTCAAATTCACGTTTGAGCGACCAGCAAGAGTTACCCAATGTTTGCGCAAATAGAAATAATAATATATTCAAAAAACTTCTGATAGTCGTACAAACGTGAAATTGACACAGTTTGCGATAAACAATCAAGAACCATTAAAACTTTTGAAAATTTGTGTACTAAGAGTTCATTTTATTAGATGGCATATATTAAAAATATAACGACTGTTAAAAAAAATGAAAAAAATGAGAAAAAAAATCATATTTTCCAAGTTTACCCGATAAAATCTCATAGCATGTAAGCTTGAACCATATGTTTGTGTATGTCATTTTAAAGGCTCATATGTCCCCTACTCAAAAAACTTTCGATTTTGAAAATAGTATAAAAAATGTTTAGGTAATCAATAATTTTATGGGAAAAGGTCAAAAATATAGTTTTCGTCAAACAAAACAATTTTGGAGGGTCGAGAAATACAAAAAAAATATTTTGAGTTCCACTCAAAAACACTCGAAAACCTGTGAAAAACTTGTACATATTTTTTACTCAGAGTACTCTCACCGTATGCCACTGTCGCATTTCAAATGTTTTTGGGCACTTAATTGCATTTCTTACACAAAATTTGATGCAAGAAATGTCTCATTTATGACTCTTATAAACAAACTAAACATACTGTACAGCTAAAACTGTCAACATATGTTCGAGTCGAGATCACTGTCTTTTTGGTAGACATGCCGAAAGACTCGACATTCCAAATAATGTTTTCTGCATGAACTGTGGGTCTGAGGAGGAAGAAGAGACTCTTGCCATAAATAGAAGGTGGTTTCTGAGTTCTCATTTTCGGACATCTTTAACCGGGCTTTCTAATATAAAAATTGCAACAATAGTAGGATTTATTCCGGGCTTGTAATGGTTTGGACTGGTTGACCCCCGAGTAGAATGAATTGTGGTATCACAATAGGCCTTAAGTGGACCATCACCTACATTTATATTAGCAACCAATTATGGATCAACAGTGTATAAAGAATTTGGAAAAGTTTTCAAAACTCAAAGTGTTTCTAATATTTCTGATATTGCCGAACACGCCACTTGCGACTTTCGAAGATATGCAATTTTGAAATATAGAACCCGAGATAATTTTTTCTCGAAGATGCGTTAGCGAGTGCACTAGGAATATATCCTATGGACTCTTCGATAAGGTGACATGTACTGTAAGATCAGTGATTTCGAAAAGCCCAATTTCACATCTCACACCTTTTCTATGTTACGTCAGTAATGAATTATATATACAAACTTCTTCTCTGTCGGCTTGAGGCATTACTTTTCTTTCAATTCAGTTTATTCTTCAGCATTAAATATTTCAAATTGTTCGTATAAATAAATAAATCGTAAATAATTCAGCATTAGACCATCAGAGTACATATTAATAACGATAATATCGTGCATTTCTTTTGCAATAATACATACATACATACATACATACATACATACATAATTGGTCATTACAACCCTTCAGTCAGGATTACGACCTAGTTTCTCACATCACTTATGTTGTGTGTGTTAATTTTATATATGAGTGGTGGGACCTACAGTTTAAAGTCGACTCCGAACGATAGCCATTTGAGAAACTTTTTCATGGCAATTTTATTTACTCTCAGAGTTTTTGCCAGAAATCTGCTGAGAGAAAGTCGCCGAAGAAATACTTTTTGTAATTTTGTTTTGATGTCTGGCCTGGGGCTCGAACCCTGGCTTTACGTCTAATAAGTCAACACACTACCTACTACACTACGGCGACTTTTGCAATAAAAAATATATTTAAAACACTTTGTGTAGAGTGATAAAATGTTAAATAAAATATTAAAAAAATAATCCCGGCTACAGCCCTAAAGACGTGGATGGGCTAATGATCATTGGAAATAATTTAACTGAAACCATTTACAGTTGCCACACTTGTTTTGGCTGCTCATTTAAAAGTGAATGTAAACAATTAAATCTTATTTTCCATTTTCTGTTTTTTTTTTGATTTTCAATTATTGCCACAAACCAAATGGAAACACATTTCCAAACATACAAGACATACAATACATACATACATACTTCCACTCCTTACTTACCAGCAATTTTACTGTCATAAGCCACGCCAACACCGCAAATGCCATTATCTCTGGCAGCAGCAACTTCACCAGCACACCGAGTGCCATGACTAAAAATAGAAGAGAAAATAAAAATAAAAAAACCATCAAATACTTGGTTACACATTAAACGAAAATCTCACAATTCTGGTGACAAAACAAAAAAAAAATTAACAAATAATGGAAAAACTAAGCTAAACAATGCTTACGAAAGGATAATAACACATTAAGTCCTCTCTCTCTCTCTCTCAGCATTGTACCGAAAGGATAGCAACGTTACTCTTCTAACGAAGAATAATAATTACTTTTGGGTTATCGTTAAGGCAACTAAATTGTGCTGCACACATACATACATACATTTTCTTTTTCACTTCACTTAAAATAGTGAAAATTTAATTTGTAATGACTTGTAGCATAAATTAAGTTGGAAATCTTTGGTTAAATCTCAAAATAAAGAAGTATTCTGGGTATTTGATACTACTTTTATTACCATGAAAACATTTAATAAAATAAAAAATAATTATAAAAAAAATTAAATTCAAAAATTGTAGTAGATCCACTAGTTGTAGTTATAGGAACGCAAATGTAGAGCGAACATTAAGGAACACACAATTTGATAAGAATTGAATAAAAACACTATGCGATAAAATAAAAAAAATTAAATACACCCAGCTAATGACAATTAGTGAGTTTTGTTGCGTAGAACTCAAAAATAAATTTTTTTTTTGTGTTTCTTGAACCCTTCAAACTTGTTTTATTTGACAAAAATTGACGACTTTACGCACAAATTTATTGATTACACAAACATTTCTGAACCTATCTCACAAATTTAAACTTTCTTAGAAAGTGGAGAGATGGGCCTTTAAAACGGTATACATATATATATATATTATTTGACTTAATATGCTATGAGGTTTGATAAGGTGAACTCGACAAATGCGAATTTTTTGCATTTTTTTCAAGTATGTCCATTCATAGTAGCAAACTTTATTTAAAAAATTTAAAATAAGTGGTGACGTTCTTAAAGTGCATTCTCTCGTGCAGAGATTGATTGTATACCGTTTTAAAGGCTCATCTCTCCCCTTTTCAAAAAAACCTTGGATTTTGAAAATAAGTTAAAAAATATTTGGGTAATCAACAATTTTGTGTGAAAAGATCAAAAATACAGTTTTGACAAATAAAAAAAGCTTGAAGGGTTCGAGAAATATAAAAAAAATATTTTTGAATTCTACTCAATAAAACTCACAACCTACACTATGTTATTAATTGGATGTAGTTTGACTGCCGCACCGTGTAGTTGAATACATACACATACATACATCCGTCATTACAACCGTTTAGTCATGATTACAACCTAGCTGAGTGGCGGGACCTAAAGTTTAAAGTCGACTCCGAGAGACAGATTTCTGAGAAGTTTTTTCATGGCAATTATATTTACATACCTTCGCTCCCATTTGTACATAGACTAAAATTTACAAAAAAGATTTCTAAGGAATAGTAAGGAAATGATTGAAGCGTTATTTCAATTTTCTAAAATATCTTGAAAATTATATTTTACCATTTGAAATATACGTTGAACACATCTGCCTCTTTAATTTTAATACATGCCGTGGATAAAAATGACATGGTATTGCCAACACACTACACACTAGACCACGGCGACTTAAAGATTAATGTGTCTCAAAAGTGTTCAAACAACTGATCTAACCGATTTGAGACGCTTTTTATGGACGCTTATAGTATTCAATTACAATAACAATAACAACTGTAATGAAAAAATCCATAAAGTAATGAAAAAAAAATAAAAAAATCCACCATAAGTTGAGCACAATAATAAATAAAACTAACACTTTATTGAAATACGTAGCAAAATCTTCTTGAGAAATATCTCAAATCTTTTCAGTGACTAGCAGTACAATTTGCGAAATACTTTCTGTACCTAATCTGAGCTCTTGTGGTATACAGCACTTATATCCGATTGAAATTGATACAACACAACAACCTCTTTAATTCATGAATGATTGTAAACTGGCCGATATTTTACCATTTTGTCATTACTGCAAGAGTGGAAGAGAGATTTTTCCAGAATCCCATAATTTTACATAATACTGGTATTGTTTATTGATTCCCGGACGATTAACTATTCCACGCTTCTTTGCAACATCGATGTATTTTTCTAATTCCTATAACTACGACATAGCACTATTATGCATACTTCTCTCTCCCATGTATACTTAAACACGTTCGTTTAGCAATTGTTTAAACCTGAGTCATATAGAATCTGTAATACATTGTAAGTGCGACTTTTTCCACTTTAGTTAACATTACTTATTTAATTAATTGGTCACGACCTAGCTTCTCACACCACTCATCATGTGTGTGTTAATTTTATCCATGAGCGGAGGCAACTGCAATTTAAGGTCGATTCCGACCAACGGATTTTTAAGAGACTATTCATTTTATTTACTCTTAGAGTCTTTTCCAGAAAACTAAGAAATATTTTTCATATTTCGTTTAGTTCAGGATTTCTGAGGTGAGGTTTGAACTACGGCTTCGCATCTAATATGCCAATACACCAGAGATCAGGAATGAGTATTCAAAAAGATGAGTAGATTGGAATCATACTTATATTTTCTGATACTTATACGCATTCATACTTTTTTTTAATATCATATTCATACTACTCATATTCAAAAGTTTGAAGTACTCATCGTACTCATACTTAACACTACGCATGATGTTGTTGATTTCGACTCTCCTTTACTCAACATTTACAAGAATCACAAAAGAAGCATGATTCGAGTACGAACACTACAATACTCACTAGAAGGTTGTGTGTTGGCTTTGCTTGCTGTCTTTGTCTTTTTCTTTCTTCTTTTTTTTTTGTAAATGCAACAACAACTAAGACTGTAAATTTTTATGAATGATTCGAATCACTCGAATCATTTATGAGTATTATAAATATTTTTCTAAATTTATGAATCTGAATGAGTACGCATATGAATCAAACATATTTCGAATGGTATGAGTTTGATGTCAACGTTGTACGCATACTCATTGCAACATGTACTTATAAATCAACGTTGTAGTGAGTACGAATTAATCAGAGTAGTTCAATTTCAATACTGTTGACTCACTCATACACAAAATTTCATTAGTACTTATGAGTAGCGAAAAAACGATTCATTGCTGACCTCTGCAATACACTAAATGCTTGATCACAGCGACTGATCTTAATACTAATTAAGATTGTATTCGATTAATTAGAGGTGAAGCTAATGGCTTTAGAAATTAACGTCTTTAAACTTTTGAACTTTTTATTTTATGTCCATTGTGTAGAACTCAATGCTCTTCATATTTTATGGTAATGGCAATTTATATCTTTACATATTTAAAGGTACCACCGGCTGCTAAAGCTTACATGTCAAAGTCAATCGTTAACATTATGTTTTATAAAATAAAATATTTTCTGTACTCACCTGTTAAACCAATCGTCAGTGTAACGAGGATATGGGAACGGATCATTGCTGCTAAAGTCATAACTGGCCTCAGCGTTCTATAGATTGATTCCATATTCCATATTTAACGAAAAATATGAAACATAAGAGAAAATAACAAATCAAATATGCAAATTAGTAACTTAAAATAAATTTAATGGTGGCAAAATAATATGCCACGAAGTAAATTCAATTTTTTAAATATAATTTTCTTTTATATCTGGTATCTAACATTTGTTAGCGTTAAAAAGGCAAAAGACAATATCAATATGCCATGTTCTGAGATGTAATCACTTTCTTAGATAGAAACAATCCGATTTTTATAAATTTAAGGCGATTTCATCTCAAGCCGATTTTGAATGCGTATCTTCTTATCTACTTATCTACTTTCTTTATTTCGTATTTCACAGCATTGTACAGCAGAAATTCGAGATGAATAAATGTGTTTAAAGGAAAGTGAAGAAATAATTTCCATTCTTATTATCATTATTCGTTTACTTTCATTCATTCGTACTCCCTTTTCTAACTGTTAACTTTATGCCATGAATAAAAAGAAAAATTTTATGAATTTCATTGTCTGTAGAATTTACAAAAAAAAAACGTTTTTTAAACAACACATTTCATGGCTTCAGGCAAATTGACGAAATTTCGAAAAAAAAAAATTCGTAATTGATTGTATAATATATACAAACATATGTAATTACAGCAATAAGTACTTACATAATTAAATTTTAAATCAGGATGCATATAGTCGACGCCTGTAAATTAATTTAATTTTATTATTAAAAACGAAAATCAATCACATCTCATTGTTGATTGACTTACCATCGTCCATTATTGCGGTGGTAACATTTTTACCAGTTATACCTTGATCCCATGCCGCCTGTACGTTTAAATCTAAACGAGCTTTACCTCCGTTTTGACCAGTATTCTTTAGATACCATTGCATGGGAAAATAAGGATCTGTAGGTTCAGTACTTTCTGTACTGGTTTGAGTATTATAAGTGGCATCGAATTTCAGGCCATGAATTGCATGAACAGCTGGGCGTAAACCACGTTTCACACGTTTGAAGCCTGGTTGTTGAATAGCTGTGTGAATCTAAAATTAAATTCAATTCAATTTAATTAAAAAAAGTTTACATTTTATTTTGTTTAATCATTCTGTGTGTAGTTGTTATAGTATATAAAACCTCAACCTAGCAAAGCAACAGCATCGTAGAACCAATTTACTGAACACAACTAATCTGTACTGTGTACGGTGAACTAACAATTTTAAACGCGGCGTAATGCAACAAATTTGAAAATCGACTGACACGTTATAAAATTCTGTAAAGAATTACCCGGTTATAAGCACACCGGATATAATAATTCCCTGCTAGTACCGCTGAAACATAGGCAATCTTGATTTTTGCTTCAAAATGTACTGAAACTATTTCGATATATGCATTCCGCTTTTAAGCATTCCCCGCTTATAAACGCGAAAAATTGTACTTCATACTTTAAATTCACTTAAAATAAAAATTCCTTTAAAATGCACCCGCTTTGAGACAACTTGCTTTCCGAAATTGGTACTATTGGCACACTAGCTTCCACGTTCACTTATTTAAACGTTTCTGGATTTCATTTTATGGGGATATGTTAAGTGGTAGAAAGTCGCCGTAGTCTAGTAGGTAGTGTGTTCACTTTTTAGACGTAAGGCCACGGTTCAAACCCCAGGTCAGACACCAAAACGAAATATGAAAAAATATTTCTTCGGCGATTTCCTCTCAGCAGATTTCTGGCAAAAACTCTGAGGGTAAATAAAATTGCCATGAAAAAGTTACTCAAACAAATCTGTCGTTCGGAGTCGACTTTAAACCGGAGGTCTCACCACTCATGTGTACAGTTAACGCACACAACATAAGTGGTGTGAGAAGCTAGGCCGTAATCCCGACTGAAGGGTTGTAATGGCCAATTATGTATGTATGTATGTATGTGTAAGAGATAGGGTTATGCTAATAAAATAGCAGCTCTTGAGCGATTGAAAACTAATGTTCATCATTAACGCCATATGGTAGATATATTGGAAATAGTGGACAAAAGACATAACCAACTGAGACAACGCAATCTCAGATAATTGTTTACTGATAGAAAACCTGTCATTCAGTTGCAGGTCTCGGGCGGGTCAACGACCTGACTCTCTACATAGTTAATGCTACAATACCGTTCACGACTATTCCTATAAAGTCTGCTGTGGATCCATCTCCACAATAGCACCCAAAGTTTTGTTTTGGAACAGCATTAGTGGACACAAAATTGAAATCGAAAATTTCCAAATGGAAAGAACTTACTTAACGTGAAGAATTCGCCATAACCACTGGAGTGCAATAGCAAAAATTAAAAGATAATATCCAAGTACTCAGTATATGAAAAACATTCCCCGTAGAAATTTGGTTTCCAATTAGTAACTTGAACAAAACCCCATAATTAAACTATTCTAATAGACGTATCCGTATTTTCACCGTTTACAGTGTAGATTTCGATAAGCATTTAAGCTTAAGTCTATGCCGATAGGCATAAGCCTGGGTCAAAAAGGAATCATTTAAGAATCTCACGTTTTGGTTTAAAAGTTCTTAAAATATACACAGTAAGGTCCCAAAAGTAATTGAATTTTAAATAATCTATTCGAATCACATGTTTGAGAATGTCAAATATCCTAGACTTCTTTTAATGTGTGCCGTCCAATGGTGTTGGTACTCTCTTCTTATATAATATTATGGTTGTTAGTCCTAGGGTTGAAGCACAAAGTGCGGCGTTAAGCTCGGTAGTATTGAACACCGAAAGTTTGATGTTTGTCAATAATTATCGAACATAAAAATGATATGAAGTCGCCGTAGTCTAGCAGGTAGGGTGTCGGCTTATTAGACGTAAGGCCACGGTTCAAACCGCAGGTCAGATATCAAAACGAAATATAAAAAAATATTTCTTCGGCGACTTCCTCTCAACAGATTTCTGGCAACAAATAAATCCAGCACTCTTTTATTTGATATCAGTTTTACAACAACAACAAAATTTGCCATTACAACATTTCAGTCAGGATTACGACTTAGCTTCTCACACCACTTATGTTGTGTGCATTAATTTTATACATAAGTGGCGGGACCTACAGTTTAAAGTCGACTCCGAACGACAGATTTTTGAGAAACTTTTCATGGCAATTATATTTACTCTCAGAGTTTTTGCGAGAAATCTGCTAAGAGGAAGTCGCCGAAGATATATTTTTTTTTTATATTTTCTTTTTGATATCTGACCTGGGGTTTGAACTCTGGCCTTACATTTAATAAGCCGATGCAAACTGTTTTTGTTTTATTGCATTTTTAAATTTAAACTTTTAATTTTAACACCCTATACTGGTTCTGAAATCTTGATCCAGTTCACAGAATAATACTTTTCGACATTGCTTAACAAATCAAAGTATTGCTTTAATTCCCGCAGTCTGAATGAGTGTATCAGTAAACTAAAAGTATTCATAGAGGAAGTTTGTCGTTTGGACTAAGAACTGGAATATTAAACCAAATGAAAGCAAGGCTGCAGACATTGGTGTCACAAGTACCAATGGAAATATTTTCTGTCGCAGTTGCATATGAGAATACCGGGCTATCACATTAAATGGCTATTAAATGGCTATCACCCCAAATGAAAATAGCCAAGGTCTTGAACTAATGTGAATATTACAACTGCATTGCGTGAATATATGTACACTAGAAGACTTAGTAGCTTATCAATTACTTTAGTTAATTTATAAAATTCTAATTTCCGTTCTGTTGAATTGACAAAACCAAAATAATATTATTCGTTATCAAATGCTTAGTCTTGCAAATATTTATTCGTTTTTAGAATACATGTTGAGAAATTAGTTATCCAGTAAAGCATTAGGTTTTCATATGTATATTTATTTACATATTTTTAATAAAAGAAATACAATTTATTTTCATCAACACAATATAACATCTAGCAGTCATCTTTTACAGTTCCGCACCTGACATCCTGTCCCTTACTCGTTTACATTAGGAAAGTATTAAACAAATTTGCATTTAATCTACATATAATACCTTTAGCCTTCGTTATTAAACGCTGAAGAAACATTCATTGGATGTATTGTATAATTAATCATTCTGAAAGGTCACTGCAGCATCAGAGTCACATTGAAAAATTTATTTTAAATTGTCTCATGTCTGGAATGTTGAAGCAAATATATATAAAGGTTTGAATGCTTTCAATGGAATTTCATTTGAATTAGTTTTTAAAAAAATTGCTATACCCAATGGAGTATTCAAAATAACAAATTGATTAAGAATTCATGTTGAAGGGATGACAAACTGAGATACATTTATAAACAATCTAATTGGTGATGAACGAAATATATCAATGTTTTAAAAACACACGTTGTAATTTATCGATACCTAGGATGTTTTTCTTATTGATAAATATTTATTATTACTGAATATAATATTCCACACATAATCGGCCCATAGATATTATAAAATCCTTTGTAAATACTAACATTCTTGAGGACAGCTCAGAGGGACAAGACATTGAGACGAGCTTGCGTTAGTATAAATGTTGTAATGGAGAATTGTTTTATAAAGGCAATGCAGGCCATTACATATATGTAAATAGTTGTAAAAACCAGAGCAATAGAGTGGTTAATAGTGGACAAATCGAATTGTTGGTAGTTCCCAAATTAATTGCTCTCTAAACAGTACTAGTAAACTCTATGATATTTGGAAATGCTTAGCAACGACATACTCTTATAGGAGACGGACATATAGTAGGACAGATGTGGCATATACAGTTTCACAATAAAATTGAAGTCGCCTTAATCTAGTCGGTAGTGTGTGGACTTATTAGACGTAAGGCCACGGTTCAAACTCCAGGTCAGACATCAAAACGAAATATGTATGAAAAGTATTTCTTCGGCGACTTCCTCTCAGCAGATTTCTGGCAAACACTCTAAGGGCCAATATTACAAATTGCCGTTAACTAAAGGGAGGATTTTAACCGGCAGATAAATTGTTTTTCGTTATTATGAGTATCCAATAAGATAGAAGTGATCGTTAAGCTAAAGGGAGGATCATCCCACATTTAACATTTAAAGGTTACTTTATGTTTGAATTTTCCATATTATATATTATTTTCATTATGGCGACTTCAAGTTTAAACAAAATGAGCATATACAACAAAAATACAAAGCCCGCGGTTACCACTGCCTTAAAAAAAAAACTTGTATAATTGAGCAGAGTTATCGACATTACTCCGGCACTGCCATATTTTTGAAAAATTGTATCTGTAAGTTGTTATAACGAAAATAAGTTAAAGGTAACTTTACAGTTCCCTTTAGCTAAAGGTACGTTTAACTAAACCCAAGTTTAACGACAAGTTGTAATAATGGCCCTAAGAGTAAATAAAATTGCCATGAAAAGTTTCTAAAAAATTTGTCTTTCGGAGTCGACTTTAAATTGACATAAAATTAACACACACAACATGAGTGGTGTGAGAAGCTAGGCCGTAATGCTGACTGAAGGGTTGTAATGGCCAATTATGTATGTTATGAATGTATGTAGTAAAATTCTGATAGCGACGGGCTGGGCGACAACAAACAATGATTCTTCCGCTTTGCTTTTGGACTAAATTCTAGATATATTCGCACCAGTGAGAGAATTAGTGCTCACAGTGAGAGGATTTGTGCTGGCAATCCGAGGATTAATGCTGTCAATACAATAAAATACAAAAAATAGAGATTTTAAAATCGCGATGTATGAAATATAACGCTAAAAACCGTTTTAGTGGCATGAACTGTTTATTTTTTTATTTGTTTTGCTTATGCTTTGCTGCTGCTGTGTTTATTGTAATTAAAACACATGCAGCTTAACTTAGGCTGAAATTGCAAAATTGTTGTGCTTGCTGCGTTTAGTTCATTGTGTTTATAGCATTACTTTTCTACATCAGACAATGATCAAACGTCAAAAAAATAAAGTTTGTTATACGGTTGCCCAGGCAAGTCAGTTATAGTTGAGCATAACCCATTATTATTAGACTGAAATTATATTTTAACACCGGTTTCATAATCAATATAACAAATTTATGGAAGTATTTTTTTATTAACAGAAGTTTAATTGGTAATTATAAAGAAAATTTTTACAAAATTTTAGTTAAAATAAAACTATCTGACACTCTTTGTCTATATGTGTAGATAAGATCTTGTGGTATTCAAAATGTTTACTGCATAATTTTTTCACAAGATATGTATGCTTCATCCAATTCGAAAATCGTTTCTCAAAGACATTAACCTGAAACTATAAACTTTCTAGAACAATTCTCTTAAGGCGCTGTTTGCATCACAACCTTTTATTTTATTTTCTTTTTTCTTTGCGTTTAACGATATTTTATTATTTCCACCTGCCCTTTAAAAGTTTTTTTTTTCTTTTTACTCTCTTGCATATGAGTATTTAAATTTTTTTGCATAAGATTGTAAAATAGAAATTCGATGAATGCGTTTTTACCATTGGATGTGTCTTCAATAGACGAGTATGTGGAATACTGCGACGGGATCGAGCATGTGGCAATGTTCGGTGTTTAAAGTGATATTCGTGGCCTTGGCCACCCACCAGCTGAAATGAAAACGAAAGAAAAATTTTCATTAATAACCTAAATAATAAATATTTACTCGAATCAATAATAAATAATAAATGTACACTTCATCCAAATATATAATAAAAGTTCTCTGAAAAACAAAGAATAACAAGAAAATTAACATTTAAATGAACACTGGCGCATGAATAAATAATTTTTAATTAAAAATATTTACTCTTAATAATCTATTTGCAGCATGAAAATATTTATTAATTAATAATTAATTAAAATACAATTTTAATGAGAAGAAATTTTTGCCATGATTAAAATTGTTTCCAGAAATAACAATACAGACAGACAGAATCATGCACATTACGCTCTTAATATACAAACGTGTTCACTTCAATGGACATAATTACGAAATTTTAAAGGAGCTCTTTTCGTCCTTGACAAGGCAAAATATGGTACATGCCCATTCTAGAACATTTTTTGATTATTAATAGATAAAGTTTGTATGTATGTATGTGTGAGAAAATACCAACATCAAAAATGGATAATTTCCATATAAATCGAAGAGTGAAATTTGTCATCATATTGTACCTTCTGCAATTAGGTATTTATTTAATTCGCACATAGACAAATTGTCGACAAATTTATACAGGCGACGTGGTTGGACCATACTTTATTGCAGATGTGGTCGAGATTGCAGTGAAAGAACGGAATTTTTTACAGGAAGATGATAACTAATCAAAAAGATCATGCAATTTAAAGACGAGCGTTTTTAGTTTATTTTCTTTTGAGTTTTGTTCAAACCTCGTATTGATACGAATAAACCTGAAACAATTCCTAAATTCAAATTCGAAATCTAAAGCGTCATCGCTAACATACAACTACATACTTAATCGAAATATATCTTCATTATGGGAGCCCTGGCTGTCTAGTGGGTAGTGTGCAAGAGTATTAGCATGAGGGTCGTAGGTTCGATTCCCGCCAGAAACTCTGGTCTGTTACACTACACCGAGCAAATGGTCTTAGTTACTCAGCTCATAATAATTATGGTATAATTTGTCGTTGTATTCTAATAAATAAATAAATGAAAAATATTTGTTTATTTTAAAAAAGCATTTCTTCCATTCATTCTCTAAGGTAAACGTCTTAGGGTCATTATTACAACTTGCCGTTAAACTTGGGTTTAGTTAAAGGTAGCTTTTGCAAAAGGGAACTGTAAAGTTACTTTTAACTTATTTTCGTTATTACAACTTACAGATAACATAAAGTTAACTGTTTTCAAAAATATGGCAGGGCCGGAGCAATGTCGATAACAATTAAACAAGTTTTTTTAAACGCAGTGGCAACGACGGGGTTCGTTTTTTGTTCTATATGCTCATTTTGTTTGTATTTAAAGTTGCCATATTGAAAATAATGTATAATATAGCAAGTTCTAACATAAGCTTAACTTAAAAAGTTAAAGGCAGGATGATTTTCATTTTATCTTAACGCTCACTTCTACCATATTGTCCGCTTATAATAATGAAACACAATTTATCTGACCGTTAAAATCCTTCATTTAGTTTACAGCAAGTTGTAATAATGGTCCTTAGAATTTTAAAAACCAATTCAATGATGCACGATAAGTTAACAGATAATTACTTAAAATTAATCGCTAATAATCCTTTGATTCCTATACGTTTGTAGAGATCGATCGCTAACAAAATTATTCACTTTTAGATGAGAACAGATTGTAATCAATAGCTATACGATGTTTGCAAAAACAACTTTTTAAACAAGCACCCAACAACTGGACGACTGCTGCTTTTCGATTACGCAGTTGTTGATAGTGTAAGTGTGAATTAAAAGTTTGGCGAGCTGTCTATAATTCATCTGAAACTATAAAATAAAATCGATGATATCAAGATTGTGTCCGATATCAGCATATGTTTACTCAGTTTCTTGATTTTTTCATACACTTCCTTACTTACTTAATTGGCCATTAATAACCCGATTAACTGATTTCGGCCTGCCACAATACATCCTTCCAGTCACCTCTGCTTCTTGCGCGCCTACGCCAATTGGTCACACCAATCGATGACAGGGCTTTCTCGATTTGGTCCTTCCAACGCATACAAGCTCGTGCTCTACATCTTCTCTCACCATTCGAACGATATGGCGCAGTCGCTGGATATTAATACGCTGCACAACGTCTGATGAGATGCGGAAATCATCGCCAACTCGCACTGGACCGAAGATCGAACGTTGGACTTTTCTTTCGAATACGCTCAAGGCTGCTGAATCAGTGCTTAATAGGGTCATGCCTCTCCGCCATAAAAAAGCACGGGTAGATGAGCGTCTTCTAGAGTATTAGTTTTGTCGCACGAGAGAGGCCGCTGCTACTCAATTGCCTCTACTCTCTACTTGTCGATAACACATAATTCGTTGTGCCCTTATTTACTGCCAAAAACATCTTAGTAGACTCCCATTCAATAGCAGTAAAGGCAGCAGTAACATCTCGCTTGGTACGCCCTATGATGTCAATGTCGTCAGCGTATGCAAGCAATTGGACTCTTTCTTGAAAAATAGTACCATTGCGATGAACTCCGGCCATCCGCAGAACACTCTCCATGACGAAGTTGAAGAGATCGCATGATAAGGGATCTCCTTGTCTGAAACCTTGCACTTTATCAAAAGGTTTAACGTCATTCTGCATAGCCTTATCAGCTTCGCATGTATACCGAGCTCAGACATTGCGCCAAAAACAGGATACCTTATGGGGCTATCTCATATACTACTAAGGTGAAATTTAACTGAGCCACCGTAATCTAGTAGGTATCGTATTCGCCTATTAGAAGAGAATTCAACCGCTGGCACAGACATCTCGAATAAACGAAGTGTGAAAAAATATTTCTTTCTGTGACTTGCTCTGAGCAATTTTCTACCAAAAACCGTCAGAGTAAAATAAAATTCCAATGAAAAGGAAATCATATCATGTTGTTGTATGGATATCCCGCCACTTATGGATTAAATTAACACACACAACATGAATGGTGAGAGAAGTTAAGTTGTTATCCTGACTAAAGGGTTGTAATGACCAATTAAGTATGTAAGTGAGTAACGTAAACGTTATAAAAAATAAAATCTTAAAGAGATGAGCGAGTAAAATTCAGTCCTTTTAGAAGTCATCTGATTTAATTAAAATTTAGTGAATTAAAATTAATAAGATAACGTGAATTATATAATTGTGTCAAGACTTTTCGCAAGAAACAGTTTCTTCCTAAAATAATATTGTACTCTAGGCTGTTCAAATTAGTTTTTTTTGAATTTTGCCACATTTGCCACAGAAACAATTTAAATTTTTATTTAAAAATGAAAATCTTTAAGCTAAGACCTTAAGAAGATTATTGAAGTATAAAAGAAATATGCACATAATAAAGTACTTATTATACTCAATTTGAACTCAATTTGGAAAAGGAAAAAGTTAAATACAGATACAATCAATATATACGTATGGTAGACACAATTTATTCATTTGAATTTTTACTTTTTCTGCTTATTTATGCTTTAAACTGAAATTTTCCCTTTTAGAAAGGAATTTCCTTTCACAATATTCATACAAAAAAGGGAAAATGTGTATGTCTAAATGAATCTGTATGTACAAATGTATATTGTATGTACAGTGGCTCACAGGTTAATTCAACCAGCACCTTTAAAACAAATTAAGTTCAAATAATTTCCAAACAAAGCAAGCTATTAGAAAAAATTTGAATAAGAGTTTGTAGAATAATATGTAGTCGCCGTAGTCTAGTAGGTAGTGTGTTAGCTTATTAGACGTAAGGCCACGGTTCATATCCCAGGTCAGACATCAAAACGAAAATATAAAAAAAAATATTTTTTTCGGCGACTATCTCTCAGCGTATTTCAGGCAAAAACTCTGAGAGTAAATAAAAAAAAATTCAATGATTAATTAATGATTTTTTTTAATTTTTAAATTTAGTATGACCATTCTTCTCTTTCTTTTTCCATGGATTCCACTTACTTTCTAGTAGTATGGGGGTTATTTTTGCCCATTTCTCTTTAATTTTCATTCCATTTTAATTTTATTTTTGAACATGTTCCATAAACTCCAATTAATTTTGTTTTTTAATATCTTGCACCGTTTCGAAATCATATGAACTTAATTTTTCTTTTAAAGTTTCTGTCTGAAATTAGCTGTAAGCCACTGTAGTTGTTGTTCACACGCATTTCAATATTTTTAACTTTGAAACAACTTTCCTTTTTTATTTGTTTTTTCTTCCTCTTTTTTGTTTAAGACGTCAAAACAACAATAATGTTTCGTTCTTTATTCCCATTTTAATAATCAACTTTGTGGCTCATTTGTTTTTTTTTTTAAATTTTGTTTTGTTTAAAACCCCCCAAAAAACCACAACTAAGTATGGAAATTTATTGTATGTTTTGTTCCATCTAACCTTAATTTTTAAGGAGAATTTGATTCTCGCTTTTACAAAAATTTTTATAGGCAGCCAACCACAACTAAACATCATTTAAATTTATTTTTAAGAATTTGTTTAAACTACACAACCGCTTAAAGTGACTGAAAGCTAAAGACTAAATTTTTCATCCAATTCCAATTTATCAAAAAATCGTTAAATTGCAGCATCAGCAAAAATGCATATTCATAAATAAAAAAGCAACAAAAAATTTATGCCATGGTCTTTCAAAATTCTAATAGTGATTTTAATAATAACATCATACACAAAATACTTCCAGAAATATTTTTCTAAGCAAAAGGAAGGGGATTTCCCCCAAATCATAGCTTGCATGCCGATCATTTCATCCTCAACTTTTTAAACTCAACGTTTACGATAAGCAGAATTCAGTTTGAATTCTTGCGAATCAATAATTCTATTCGAAAAATGTGCAAATCAATACATAAAAAAGCCCTTCAGTCAGGATTACGACCTAGCTTATTACACCACTTACATATATTATGTGCACCGTTGCCAGTAATTTTTTGAGAAAAACTTTTTATATATCTGGGAAAAAAAATTTTTTATTTACAAAAAAAAACTTGTTTTTTACAAAAGTACCGAATTTTTAAAGGAAACACAATATTTTATTTAAAAATTATAATATTTCTTGTTATTATTATTGAATTTATTGAAAAAAAATTTTAAATTGAATTTTGTCGTAAAAACTTGTTTTGTTAGAAAACAAATTTAGTGCAAACTTTTTTCCGCATCTCAAAAAACTTGGAACAAAAAAAGGGAAAACTTGGCAAATGGCAACGCTGATTATTCTCACAGTTTTTGCCTGAAATCTGCTGAGAGGAAGTCGCCGAAGAAATATTTTTTTCAAATCTTATGTGGAAATGTTTAAAGATATTCCACAGAACAATTTCATTAACGATTATACTGATAATTTGACACTTACATGCACATTTCAACAAGGCAATACCACAACCATAAACTTGAGTCTTGGTTTGAAGAGAAATATATCACGGTTCTCGAGTGGCGATTTAAACTGCATAGATAATCTGTGAGCATTAATATATTAGACAGTTTAAGGCATTCTGTGATATTATTCAGGAAGAATGGGATAATATTAATCCCTAGCAGCATTCCTTCCTAGTAAATATATTAACAGATTGAAAAAAATTACCTGCCAAAGAGAATATCTAATGAAACAGAAAATTATTTCTCATTTCATTCATTCGTCCACTTAAGTTGAAACACTGAATATAGTTTTGCAAATAGAAATTTATTTTAATGAGTTATCGTTTAAGATTTTGTTATTAATGGCTTCGAATTTAGTAAAATAAAATTATTTTCGTTTTTAATTTCATTTAAACTGTTTCATTTTAATGTTCAAAAATAGTGTGCCCTGGTAGTCTAGTGCTAGACTATTAGCGTGAGGTCGTTGGTTCGATTCCCACCAGAGACTCTGGTCTGTGACACTACACCCAGCATATGGTCAAAGTTACTCAGCTCGTATATACTAATTAAAATATAATTTGTAATTGTATTGTAATAAATAAATAAATAAATAAATATTCAAAAATAAAAAATTGTCACTCAATTGTATGTTTACAAGAGTAATTGCTATAAGGAAACAACGAAATTGGGAGCATTTGATTTTAAGAATCAGCTGAGTGTAAAAAAGTTCAATGCGAATGATAACTCCATAAGAGCATAAACATCACAATTTGCAAAGGACATGAAAATTAACAGAAAATTATGTGGGCAATAGCGTACGTCATATGCTTCGTCATTCATTTCAGCACAAAAATAAAAAAAAATCCAGTCTTATGGTAAGAGCTGCACACTCTGTTTCGTTTCTTGTAGAGGTTATTTATGGTATTTATGATTTAAATATTTTTAATTAATTACACTGCGATAAAATAAAAAAAAATTAAATACACCCAACTAATGACATAGTGTATGTTGTGAGATTTGTTGAGTAGAACTCAAAAATGTATTTTTTTTATATTTCTTGAACCCTCCAAACTTGTTTTATTTGACAAAAACTGTTTTTTGGACTTTACGCACAAATTGTTACACAAACATTTCTTAACCGATGCACTATGTGGCATTTACCCCGAAAAGCTGGCCAAAAAGGCAAAAATGAATTTTAAGAAATTTAAGAAACTAAGTATGCAGTTCGATAGACAAAATTCTGCATTACATAGTGAACTTTCACGACTTTATGTTGAGGTTTGTAGATTTGAGACGATGTCAAAGTCAGGAAAGTGAAGAAAATTAAATGCGTTTTTGGTGTTTTTTTTAAATTTTAATACGTTTATAAGATATTTTTTGTGGCTAAACGAATAGAGGTTTTATATTGATTTTTTCTTTTATTTGAAAGGTATGAGCAACTGCTACTTTCAGTTTTTTTTATATATATATCTCATATATTAATGTTAAAATTATTCGTTCAAAATTTAAAAATAATAAAAATTTCAAATTTTTTTACCCTTCCTAAAAAAGATAAGGATTTTAAAGGTGAAAGTAGTTTTTAGTAGTTTAATGTTATATACCACAAGAAAATAAAAACTCTCTACATTCAGGAACAAAAAAAAAAAGTTTGCGCAATTTTTTTTTTGGCGATTTTTTGAAAATTTTGCTTTTTTTTGAAAAATTAAAAAAAAATTTAACGCAGTGTAATAAAGCCATATGGCGTACGAATTATGCTACAAAATTCAGTAGAAGCGATACCAATCGAGATGTCCTGAATAAGTTACTTTTAAGCAGTGACCCTTTTATAAGCTGAAGTACACAAAAATCGCGAAGGAATAGAAAAGCATTTTCATCAGATACTATTAAATTACTCCTTCCTGATGACATTGATGATAAAAATGATAACGATTTCAACGAATGTAGTTAGTTTCACTTTTAAGTATTAAATAATGTAAAATAAATATTATAAATAAATATTAATTATCATAGAAGTTTAAAAACTTAATTACATATGTATGTATATTGACTATTATAACAATATGAGATGTATGTTAGATTTTCTTAATGGGCCGTATGTGGTACCTAGGGGCACTTATGATGAACATGAAAATGTGATCATAAATGGTTCACATTCATATTAAACATGTTTATGTCGAATTTCATCGAGGTTATAAAATTTTTAAGCCAATTATAATTGCTAAACATATTTTCTTAAGGGGCCCTATTTTGGACCAAGGGGCAATTATTGACCGACCATAACAAAATTTGGTAATATGATTTAGATTTACAAAATACACGTTCGTACCGAATTTCATCACGATACCGATGTTTTTAAGCCATTTATAAGCGCAAACGTGAATTTCTAAAGGGGACTTTATATGGGGACTTGGGTCAAATGTGATCCGATTTTCACCAAACTTTACACCATGATTTCTTAGTACACAGAACTAATCCATACTAAATTGATTGTTGCATAATTACCATAATTATGTGTAAATAAGTGCAATTTCGAGAGGAATTTGTATGGGGGCTAGGCGAAATCACGGACCGATTTGAACCAAAAATTGGGTTCATCCTTGGGCCTAATTATCACTAACACTATCAAAAAATTCAAGCCATTAGCTCATAAAACGCTTCTATTAACTTTTGCCAGGTTTTGAGGCAAAATGCCACATAGTGCGATGTCCAAAATTTAAACCTTATTAGAAAAGAGAGGGATGTGAATTTAATACGATAAAACGATATACATATATATTATTTGACTTAATATGCTATGAGGTTTCATGAGGTAAACTTGACAAATGCTAAATTTTTTCATATTTTTTCAAGTTTGTCCGTTCATAGTATGTGAAATTGACACACTTTCCGATAAACAATCAAGATCCATCAAAACTTTTGAAAATTTTTGAACTGAAAGTTCATTTAATAAGATGACATATATAAAAAATATAACATGACTGTTAAACTATTTAAATAATAACTACGTTAATTTTTGTCCGATTTGATGAAATAAAGTGTCAATCTCTTCACAAGATAATGCACTTTCAGAATGTCATCACTTATTTTATATTTCTTAATTAAATTTTGCAATTAAGAATAGATAAACTTGAAAAAATGAGAAAATTTATCACATTTTCCAAGTTTACCCAATCAAAACTCATAACATGTAAGTATAAACCGTATGTTTATGTATACCATTTTAATGGCTCATCTGTTCCCTTTTTCAAAAACTTTGGATTTTGAAAATATGTTAAAAAATATTTGGGTAATCAATAGTTTTGTGTGAAAAGATCAAAAATACCGTTTTTGTCAAACAAAACAAGTTTGGAGGGTTCAAGAAATAAAAACAAATATTTTTCAATTCCACTCAAAAAAACTCACAACCTACACTATTTCATTATTTGGGTGTATTTCGTTTTTTGTTTTTGTTTTTATTTTATCGCATAATGTTTTTATTATTTGTAACTTTATATTAAAACTCAATAAACAAGCAAACAAAAAATATCAACTTATTCCTAGAGGCTATTTCTGTTCAATAAGTAAAGTATGTATTAAAATATCTCAATTATTTTTATTTGAATAATTTGAAAATAAAATTTCATGCGAACTCATAACCTGCGGCTAAATGTAATCGACAAACCAATCGAAATTGACATTTTAGCACATCATATTAGAACATCAGATTGATGTTGTTTTTTGTTGTGATAGTTTTAAATTTAGCAACAATATTCGATTTTACCCTCATGATCAAATAGAATAAAAAATATTTTCACTTTATTTTAATATGCCTTTGGAATCAAACGAGCACTTTTTACCTTAATTTACAATATGTTTTTGAAATTTTGTACAAAAAAAACACTCCTTAAGCGCGATCGATATAGGACACCATGTTTTACATGATTTCTTTAATAACGGCTAAAGTGTTAATCAGGTTCCTCAATGCGACCTAGTTCTTAAAAAACCTAAGTTTTCATTCTTTTAATTTTGTTGTCCAAGAATTTTAAACCTTTGAGAGGACAAATATGCAATAATTTTTGAAGATCATATTTATAACTAAGTCAGGTCAGGGAGGTTTCGCTAAGCTAAATAAATAATACTGCCACTACACTACACAACGCGGTTTTAACTTTTCATTTCGATACATTAATGCCATAGTCGCCGTAGTCTAGTAGGTAGTGTGTTAGCTTATTAGACGTGCGGCCTGGGTTCAAACCCCAGGTTAGGCATCTTCATCATAACGAAATATGAAAAAAGTATTTCTTCGGTGACTTCCTCTCAGCAGAGAGAGATACTAAATTGTCAGAGAGTTCGGTTCCAAATTAGACCAAAAATTGAACTGCTTTTGTTAATGTTTGAAACGGACATTATTAAACCAAATATGTGCCCTTTTGTTCGGTAAAGCTTTTTATATTTTAGGTGTAAACCCATTATACTGGACTCCTGGGTTCTAAAATCTGATTCAATTACGATTTGCCTTTAGGAGAATTTAAATTTATGCAAATGAGCGATCGAAGGTGATGCTATGTGGTGAATACATTGAAATTTCTCAGCTAAGCTCTCTTAACTTTTGTTATACTTCGTCGTGAAAGTCGTTGAAGATGAAACGCGATGGATTTCAAACCAGTAATTCGACATCTACCAACAACTTGTTACCGAATTTTCTCGGGAACCTTTTATTTGGTCGTAGATTAAAGTCAAATTTATTATGTCGTGGTGTGAACAATCTCTGATCAATGGCCAAATTAACATTGACCGTTAATGGTACAGTTCTCTTATGTTAACATAATTATGTTAACATAATTATGTTAACATAATATGTGACTTCATAAAAAACACATTTTCTAGACAACATTCTGTATCAAAGATCAGTAGCCCAAATGTCTAGCTGCAGTGCAGTGCTTTCATTTCATTAAATTTTTCGTACTTATCGTTTTAAAACGCCACTGACAGTGATGACAATAACAAATACTCGTACATACAATATGTATACATACATATATATATACATATAAATGCATATATGTATAAACAGAGTTATGAATATTATATTATGTAGAGTGTATAATTTTTACATTAAATCGAATAGAAACCGAATTAAAAACGGGAGAAAAGCAAAAACAACAATAAAGAAAAATTACGAACATATGGCAACTAAATGGTGAATTAACAGAACATAAGGATAAAATTGGAGTGTGTGCAATCGCAAACAACAATACAACAACAACACATACATACATATGTAAGCGTATGTGTAAGTACGTTTACATATATGCTTATAAATATCTCCATATTGTTGTCTTTATTCATATGCGGGCATGTGTGGGTTTGTGATGGAAAAGTTTTCTCTTCCTTTTTATCACTGGTTTTTTATGGATGTATGTGTTCATAAGGAATAAGAAATAGAGACGAGGATAGAAAAGAAAAGCATTTAAACGTTCTTATAAAATATTTATTAGAAACCTACCAGCCAGTCATCTTAATGCATGTATATACAAGTACACCTAATTCTGTTTTTACACGGTCTTTTTTTACACGGTTTTGATATAACACGGTTTGAAAATAAAATATTTTTAATTTTTGTTACACGATTTTATTCCATTTAGCACGATTTAAAATTTTTTGTGCTTAAATTTTTTTGTCAAATTTAATTTTTGCAAAGTATGTTCATATCACAAATTTAAGGGAATTCCCTTTTTGCGCGACAAGCAAATTTACTGGTCAAAGCAAATGTAAATGGCACAAATTTAGGGGAATTCCCTTTGGTGCATACAAGCACAAAGGTCAGAGCAATTGAAATGTGTTAATATTTTGTGTTTGGTAAAGACATTTTTTATTGGCAAATTTGTTTTTCTATCGTTACATTAAATTTAACGCATTAAGATGAAAAAAAAAAATAAAAAAAATATTTTATATTTATTAAGTTATTTATATTTCTAATTTTGTTATATATTTTATGAATACCTAAAAGAAAATGTCAAATACAAAACTTCTTAAAAAATCCTTGTTTTTCGCTAATTTTAATAGGTTTTAGAGATTAGGAACCAATCACCTATTTTTGTATTCGATCAGTGTCTTTTTTTACACGGTTTTTTTTTACACGGTTTTTTCTGGAACCAATCTACCGTGTAAAAACAGAATTAGGTGTATATGTATGTATGTATTCGTAAGTATGTGTGAAAGGACGTGTCTGATATCCTTAAGGGAATTTCATATTATATTTTTGCTCCTTTTTACTTCTCTCTCTCTCTCTCTTTGTACTTTTTTATTAGAATCTGGCAAAAACGCACTTACTAACTTATTTATTGAAAATAGGCCACAAGACAAAATAAAATATTCGTATGTCCGTATGTACGTACGTATAAAAATTATAATGCAAGATTTAATTCCTGCAAAGATGATAATGGAAACCTGGTAACAGATGCGCAGGGGGTGCTGAGGTTGTGAAGGAAACACTTCTCTACTCTGCTACAAGGCGATGATTATACCAATACCGCCTTTAGAAATAATGTACAGAACCCGATCGATGATGACGGTGTGGAGATTCAGGGGTCGCGATTATGCGACTTAAAAACAATAAAGCTGCAGGTCCAGATGACCTCCCCGCTGAATTGTTTATGATCGGATGTAATGAGTTGGTAGTGCGCACGCACCCATATGGCTAGAGGAAAGAATGCCCAACGACTGGAACGTTAGTACCCTCTGTCCTGTCCTGAAATAGGAAGGCCCTACGATATGCGCCAACTACAGAGGTATAAGCCTTCTCCCTATCGCATAACACTGATTGAACCTTTTAAGTGCAGCTTCAGACCTGGCAAGTCCACCATTGACCAGATATTCACACTACGTCAAATCCTGGAAAAGACCCACGAAAAACATGTCGACACATACCACCTTTTTGTCGACTATAAGGCAGCCTGCGATAGCCCCATAAGGGATCGTGTTTTTGCCGCAATATCTGAGCTCGCTATGCCTGCAGTTATTCCTGCAGCTCCGTCAAGGTAGGAATGGACATCTCGGAACCTTTTGATACCGAGCGAGGTTTCAGACAAGGCGGTCCCTTATCATGGGACTTCGTCATGGAGAGTGTTCTGCGGATGGCGGAAGTGCATCGTAATGGCATTATTTTTCAAAAAAGCGTGCAATTGCTTGCGTACGCTGACGACATTGATATTATAATGCGATTGCACAAGTTGAACCGAATGCATTTACCAATATATTAGCAGCGGAAAAAATTAACATTGGCTGGGAACGTTGTAAGGTGTATGATGGAATCAGTCTACTACGATGTTTCAGATGTAAAGGGTTTAATCATAAGGCAGCAAATTGTACAAGCGATGAAGTATGTGTTAAATATCATGGTCAACATAGACATTCCGAATGTAATGAAAGCCAATTAAATAAGTGTATCAATTGTATACGTGCCAATAGAAAATTTAATTTAGGTTTAAATGAAGATCATGATACTATGTCCATCTGTCCATCTTATTTAAACAGGCTTGGTGCAAAGAAAAATAGAATTGGATATTAACAATTACGGAATTATGACAAGGCCAAAACAAAAGATAATACAGAAAATATTAAAAAATATAACAGCAATGTGATCAAGTGTATATATGTTAATATAAGTATAAGTATAGTAGCGAATAAAGAGGAGTTAGAAAGAATTATTGAACTTCAAGAAGCAAATATCGTACTTTGTTTCAAAACATGCACAACAACTAACATAGAGGACGCTGAAATTAGCATTTCTACATTCAATATGATTCGTTATGATTCACACTCTCGTCATACTGGTGGTGTATTACTATATACATATAAAAAATCTATTAAACAAAGCTTAATTTGTAATAAAACATTTGATTAATTGAAGGATTTTCAAACGAAATGGCAGATTGGGGTACTGTATCATTCTCCAAGTGCTGACAAGTCGGAATTTTTAACGTAGAGACATATGTATTTTGAAGGATGTAATAATAATATAATTATTGGTGATTTCAACATAAATATTAATAATGACACAGCTTATACAACAGAATTAAATAATATTTTGTCATCCATGGCCATGAAAAATCTTAGAAGTTTTGATACTCGCGTTACGGAATTTTCCAGTACTAAAATAGACCTTCTTTATTCAACATCTGATCAAGTGAAAACTAAATGCTTAAATAGTTGTAATATAACGGACCATGAGACTGTAGAATTCTCTGTGCCGGTGGAAAAAGAAGTAAGGATGAGACTTCCAATAAACATTACGTGTTGGGAATATTATAATGAGGACAATTTAATGGCATTGTTAAGACTTATTAATTTAAACGAGTTAAATTATGGTAACTTGAATGAAAGAGTGGAAAATTTTAACGCTGTGCTAGTAAATACATATAATGAATACCCTAACCTTTAATAAATGTGTGTACAAGAAACTTATTAATAAATGGTATGATCACGAACTAACGCATCTGAATAGGAAAAAATATGAACTCCTTCACATAGCTAAAAGAACAGGTGAATGGACAGAGTATAATGTTGCAAAAAATGTATACAAAAAAACTAATAAAAATAAAAAAGAAACAATATTTAGAAAGTAAAATCAACTTGGCGTATGCCGATCAAAAACTTATGTGGAAATATTTAAAAGAAACAGTTAACATGATACAAATAATAAATAATCGGTGGATGGAAAAAGAACTTGAACTAGCGGAATCGTTGAACAGCTATTTTATAGATAGTATCACTAAAATCAATAATGAAATTGAGAAAATAGATTTTGAAGAATCTGAAATAAATACATATGACAACGAATTTAAATTTAAACAAGTAGATACTACAAACATACAAAATATTGTAAAGGCTTTTAAAAACAAGACTGGAGGTAAAAAACTGCTTTCTGAAGGTGTCATAAAAGAGTCAATGAAGTATACGGCATACTTTTTTGCCGGCATTGCAAATAATTGCTTACGGCTTGCTTACGTTCCTGAAATATGGAAGATATCTACAGTGGTACCTATAGAAAAAATTAAAAACACAACACGTCCAGAAGAATTGCGATCGATTAATACATTACCATCAGATGAAAAAATTTTAGAGAGCATAGTGAAAGAGCAATTGTTAGAGTACCTAAACCAACACGATGCCATTATTAATCAACAGTCCGGTTTTCGAGCTAAACACTCTTGCGAAACTGCGTTGAATATGGTTGTAGCGGATTGGAAAGATTTGATGGCAGATAAACAAGATTTGAAGCGAGCATTTGAAACTGTGGATAGACGTATATTGCTGATAAAATTTAAGCGGATCGGTATAAGAGCCCAAGAACTAAAATGGTTTGAGAACTACTTAAGCAATAGAAAACAATGCACGGCAATAGGAAATGTGATATCATCGCCACAGATGGTAGATATTGGTCTGCCACAAGGGTCTATTCTGGCACCATTACTTTTTTTGATTTATATTAACGATATACCGAAATGTTTAAGTAATTGTAAAATTGTTTTGTTTGCTGATGATGCTCTTATATATGTATATTAGTGATTTAAATCTCATTGATGCTGTAAATTATATTCAAGCTGACTTAAATGAATTATATAGATGGTTATGTAAAAATAAGTTAAAATTAAACTGTGATAAAACTAAGTATATGATATTTAATAGAAATATATATGAAGAATGTAATAATATAAGGCTGAAAATTAAGGAGCATCAAATTGAAAGGGTTGATAAAATGAAATATTTAGGCATCATTATTGATAGAAAACTTAAATGGGATGATCATGTTGATTATGCTGAAAGTAACATCGCTAGGAACATAGGATTTATGTATCGATCATGTAAATATGTTAGCAAACGGCATAAATTAACTATTTATCGGTCGATAATTGAACCTTATTTTGTTTATAGTCCTACAATTCTATTTACAACAAAATAAAATTATGAGATTTATTCTGAAATAGGGCGTACCAACCGAGATGTTACTGCTGCTTTTAGTGCTATTGAACGGGAGTCTACTAAGATAGGTCTGGCAGTAAATGAGGGCAAAACGAAGTATATTTTATCGACAAGTAGAGACGTGCGGCGTATTGGTTCACAGATAACGGCCGATAACTATACTTTCGATATGGTCAAGGAATTTATTTATCTTGGCTCCGCCGTTACCACCAAAAATTATGTCAGTCTGGAGATCAGGCGCAAGATCACTCTTGCCAACAGGTGTTACTATGGCCTCAATAGGCAATTAAGTAGCAGAGACCTATATCGTACGACAAAACTAATACTCTACAAGACCTGCTTCTTTATGGCGCAGAGGCATGGACTCTATTAAGCGCTGATGCAACAGCTTTGAGAGTATTCTAGAGAAAAGTCCTACGTGAGATCTTCGGTCCAGTGCAAGTTGGCGATGAATGCCGCATCCGATCCGGCGAGATGGGTATTTGATGCGGGGATCTGCGGAAGTCGGCGAAGAGGACGACCTTGTTTGCGTTGAAAGGACCAAATCGAGGAAGGCCTGTCATCGATTGGTGTGGCCGACTGGCGTAGACGCCCAAGAAGCAGAGGCGCCAGGGAGGATGTGTTAAGGCAGGCCGAAATCTGTTAATCGGGTTGTTTACGGACAATTAAATAAAGTAAGTAAGATTTAATAACATTATAAATACGGGGTGACCTAAAATAAAATTTGTATTTAATGTTTAGTTATTTGTGCACTAAAATATAGAAATAGTGATGGCAAAAACTTTTATTAAATTATAGAAATTATAGACTTGTTGACTGCATCAATTATCATCCAACTGTTTCAACTCCATCGATAATCAACTTCAAATATTTTCTCTTTCAGCTGGGTATTATAATCAAATGAACTGACGTCAAACAATACTTCAATATAATAACAGACACCAGCAAAGGAGCCATAAAAGACTGTTGATACCGACAATTTGATGCGTGCAATTATCAGCGTGATGACTTCTGGTGCCATACTCGTACAGCCATACTTGCTAGTCGCCGTAGTCTGGTAGGTAGTGTGTTGGCTTATTAGACGTAAAGCCAGGGTTCGAGCCCCAGGCCAGACATCAAAACAAAATACAAAGAGTATTTCTTCGGCGACCTCCTCTCAGCAGATTTCTGGCAAAAACCCTGAGAGTAAATAAAATTGCCATGAAAATTTTCTCAAAAATCTGCCGTTCGGAGTCGACTTTAAACTGTAGGTCCAACCATTCATGTATAAAATTAACACACACAACATAAGTGGTGTGAGAAACTACGTCGTAATCCTGACTGAAGGGTTGTAATGACCAATTATGTATGTATGTATTTCAACTTGAATAGTGTTGCTACCTTAATTGGGTTGTGCAAGGGACAATCTAAAATTCAGTTGTTCTCAAAAAATTCCACGCTTGCCTGGGTTGTCTGGGAGTTGAAAACTATTATTATTATAAAATAATCTATTCATTATCGTTAGATTTCAAAACAGGTTCACTTATAGTGTAGTCGATAGTTATCAGTGTTGCAAAATTGAAATTTTCAAATGGTACTGAATAATAACTGAAAGAGTACTTTTTTGCATCAAATGGCACTTTTGCAAAAAATATTTATTTATACTTAATACAGGCACAGAATAGAATAGAAATAAAAATGGAAATGGAATAGAGATTGCATAACTAAGGTTATATAAAGACTGATTGGGAACGTAATAGAACGTAAAAGCACCGTTTAGTGTACATACATTTATTTTAGCATATTTAGAGCAAATTAAATACTTATATAAATTAAATTACGGTTCGGCAAGCGTTCTCATTGCTTTCCGTATTCTAAAAACGAACGTACGTTGCATGGCCGTTGGGCTAACCGGGGCTAAAGACTAGTTCTACCTTTAGCATTACATTGAACATGTTGATAACCCATTAATAGTTGAAAAGTGCAAACGATAAAATATGTAATACTAAAAAAGTACTAAGTGTGTAAGGGGGCTATCGTGGTACTTTCGAAATGAAAAAGTACTGAAAAACGTACTAAAGTACTGAATTTTTCAACACTGATAGTTTCATATCAACTATACCCAAGATTTTGTCATGAGTACAGCTTTTACACTTTCATGCTCTTGTAGGGTTTAGTCTCATAACAACGCTCGTACTTACTTGTTTTGCCAACATGTCTAAGTAGCC
The DNA here is from genome assembly GCA_932273835.1 of Sarcophaga variegata. NCBI lineage: Eukaryota > Metazoa > Arthropoda > Insecta > Diptera > Sarcophagidae > Sarcophaga > Sarcophaga variegata. Next base: position 77,398,455 of record OW026359.1, read on the forward strand.
AGATAAGGTAAACAATTCCTTAGACGATGTAGTTATAAGAGTACCTGTTATCATGGTCGCCACACGCTCAAACCTAGGCTATCATAACTGACGACTTACAACTAAGTTGTTTACTTAGTTAGAAAAAAATACTGAAACCATTTCATTTTGCTTTCGAAAATTATCGCGGTCTTTTTTACACTTCCGCTCAATTACTATCTATTTTTTTTACCATAAATAAAGAAAATGTTCAACGTCTCTAAAATGATTAAAAACTAAAGAAATATCCGATTTAGATTACAGCTGTAATCGCAAATAATACTGTAATGGTGATACGTTTTCACATTAAAATTAGCGCTTAATTATACGCAAAACAGAACCAAGAAAACTATGTAAATAGAATTGCATGGATGATGGAATATTAAAAAAAAAAACCAAAACGTATACGAAACCGATTAAAAATTAAGTTTTTAACATTCAGTTCAACTTAAGTTCAATATGAGATCATTAAGGACCAATTAATCGAGTCCTTAGATGACACTCTTGAGCAACGGAACTTTATCATCAGATTTAAGAACAATTGAAATTTTAAATTATGAAAAAATAACGTTTAAGTTATTTTCCTGCCCCGGAAAGATGAGTTAGAGCATTATAGATGATATAATCTAAATGTCAACAGGCCTGAAAAAGTCTTTACCTCACGCCGTTTACTGTAATGTGCTGCTTGATTTGTTGAGGCATAACCCCATACAGAAACCAAAGTAGCTATATAGCTACAATCAATTATGAAATTGCATGTAAATGAAAGTTTAAAAAACATTCTTTATTTATACTTAAGCCAATTAATGCTTAAACTCCAATGTTACAATTTTGGTTTCCAATAAAAAACGAATTGCCTAATAATTTGAGTCAATAAATTTTAAGTTGCCTGTAAAAAGTAGATCTTCGATCTATACAAACAGTGAATGAAGTATTCCAAAAGCCTCAAGTACTGATGATTTCCAACCATATTATTATATTTTTACCTTTTAAAAACGTTTAATATTTATGAGTTCGTAGATTGCAAATAAAATATAAATAAGTTTGTGTTTAGTTTTAATTAAAATTCTTTATTGGTCGAACAATTCTGTGTGCCACTGTTCACAACTTGATTTAAAAACAACAATTGCTTTGTTTGTTATTCCTCTGTTTACACCCTTTACATAAACAATAACAATTACTAGACAATTGTTCGAAAGATCTTTGTAATGGAGATCTTCACACAAGACTGACTAAACTTTTACCACCGTATAACGGTTATACGGTGACTTTTACTATTCAGTTGCCTGCTTTGCCTTGCCTTTTATATGGCAACGTAAACAGTCTGATGAATTTTCTTGAAGGCGAATGTTCGTGACTTTGCCTTCACTTGCTCCATTATTGTTGTTTGTGTATTTTGTTTACATTTATTCTTTTAGTATTTGTTGTTGTATTTCTGTTTACTTGTTTATCATTATTTTATGCTGACGTTTGTTGTTGTGTTACGCAGTGCGATCATTTGTAAACAAGTTCAATGTTTTTGTAGGTTTCGTTTTTAAGTTTTATGTAAACGATGTAAAAGCAAAACACCAGTATTTACATTTTTCCATTTTCGTAACAATGTTATGCAGTGACCCATTTTTTTAAAAGAATGCCGCCATGGTAGTTCAATGTGCTACGAGCCAGGAGATATCGCTGTAATACGAGCTTATTCAAATCTCTGTGATTAGTCGATTGCACCCTGAGGTTCTTATATACATTCGAGTTTTTGACATATAACATTGCCTGATTTGGCGCTTTGAATTTTTTCTGTACGTGAAGCAAAGACAATTTCTTATAACTAAATATTCTCCAGAGATTTAAACATTTCTATGACTGCTACCTGCATGTAACAAGAAGCTTAATTGCTGCATTTATCTGAAAGTACCATAAACCCATTTTTATTGTTTACAAACGTTCAATTCAGCTTCCCAACAGTTAATCAATATCAATATATCTCTCTTCATTCCTTCATTCCGAACTCCGATTGCTTGAAAATGACAACAATAAGACTGTAGCAATAAACTTGAATTTTCTAGGCACTGTTGGTCCTTCTCTGCGACCAAATTTTGTACGACATTTTGTCCAATTTCCGACCAATTGTCTTTGTTTTGCAAATAAATTTCTAATAAATCGCAACGTTGCTTAAGCGTAAATCGATTCATTACATTCAATTGAGATAATATACTGAATTTTGTAGCAGAATAGAATAGAATCAAATTTAAACCGATTGATGGCCCACCAGATATATAAAAGGCAGCCCTGTTCATATCTTGTTATTGATTTTATCAATTCTATGAGTTTGCTTCCGGTTGAGTTCAGCCTAAATCGTACAAAACCAAAATATTGCTGATCCTGGTGTTTCTATGCTTCAAGTGGCAAATATGTGAAGCGAAGACGTTTTTCACATTTTGAACAAACAATTTATATTGTCAACGAAACAAAAAAAAACTTAACAGAACTTTATCTTAAATATTCCCATTACTTATATCACAATTATTCACCTTTATATCGTATTATATTACCGCAAATCATTACAATTCCAAATACATTAGAACACTTAACATTGCAATTAAAAACGTTCGCACACGAGGACAGTCGAATTGGGAAAAAATATTCAAATACTTGTGAAGAATTTCAAACATTGAGTGATACTTGAAGCCCTATAGGAGCTACAATAATAACAAAAATAAAAACAAAAGAAATACATTTCTAAACATTCGTACGTTCACACTCTGTTCGTTTTTCATCTAAAACATCAGATTGTAATCATCATTAGTCGTAAATACGCTAAACGCCCACACACATAATTTCAGATTTTTTTATTTTCTTTTATAAGAACTATCGCACATGCACATCCAGAAGGCAGTCAAGTGGAATCATTTGTGATTGTTCCCGGGAGTGTGTGTGTGTTTGTTTTTTTTTTTTCAAAGGCATGACTTGACATCTTCTTCTTATGGTTGCTTGATGACGATGTTTTCTCTGGCGTTCTCGCTCTCGTCGGCGTTGTCATCGTCATTGTTACTCTTATTTTGAATACAATATTCCACCATGAAAGGTTCGAACCGCAGTAGCCTTAAATTTATCCCATTTGTTGCTCATATCTTGTGAGGAAAAATATTTCATGTGGTTTTGATTTAATTTCGTGGTTATTTTTGTTTCTTTTCTTTTAAATTTTTCTTTTTAATTTCTTTTATTGTGATCAAATTAATTTATATTTATTATATAACGAAGGTTATTCATCTATGTATGTATGTATGTATCTCTTATTATTCATTATAAAATTGTTTTGTCCTTTCTTTACATATCGGCTAAAGGGTCTATTTATATCGATAGTATCGCAAAAAATCCAGAACAAAAACAAACAAAGAATTAAATGCATATGTATGTATGTATGCTTTTATAAATTTTTATAAAAAAAATCATCAAATTTATGAATATTTTATAGGAAAATCATTGATTTACTTGCATTAGAAAATTGCTTTTAAAATAGAAAATCTAACAAACAGAAACGATTAAAATGTATAATTTTTTGAACACTTTAAAGAGATTTGAAATTTCAACAAGAAAAACATGAAAACAGTTAAAAAACTTTTGTAATTAGAAAGTAGCATAGCATGCCAATGAAAACATCTTGTGAAAAAGTTTAATTCCAGATTTTTAATTTAGAAAAGTATTCTGTACTAATCGAATGATTAATCTATTGAAACACTTTAATACACTTTAATTTTAATTGTGAAGCATAAGGAAGCGTCGCAAGACATCCGCTTCTCTGTCTTAAGCCTGATTCTATAGAACACTTGAACGAATTTCGGATTGCTTTTTAATAATACAAACCAAGTTGGTCAATCCTCCAAGTTCATGTTAGCTAAGGACAAATTTGAATTAAAATTTAAGTTTCAAAAGATGCACCATTGAACACTTGATTGCCACCAACAATTACAGTCACTTTTTTCGGAAACATCACGATTTTTATGCATGAATTTTATGTGAAATGAAGTTCCTTTTACTTTTAATTCCGGTAAACATCGAGTAATTCTTTCTTATATTTGATGCATACATACATACATACCAGAGATCAGCAATGAATATTCAAAAAGATGAGTAGATTCGAATCATACTCATAATTTCTGATACCGATACGCGCTCATACTTATTTTAATATTATACTCATACTACTCATATTCAACGTTTGAAAAACTCATCGTACTCATACTTAACACTACGCATGATGTTGTTGATTTCGACTCTCCATAACTCATCATAAACAAGAATCACAAAATAAATATGATTCGCGTACGAACACTACAATACTCACTAGAAGGTTGTGTGTTTGCTCTGTTTGCTGCTCTGTCTTTTTTGCTTATGTGTCTGTTTTCTTTTTTTTTGTAAATGCAACAACATCATTTTGATGAATGATTCGAGTGATTATATGAGTGTTATAAGTATTCTTTCTAAATTTATGAATCTGAATGAGTAGGCGTATGAATTAAACATATTTCGAATGGTATGAGTTCGATGTCAACGTTGTACTCATACACATTGCAACCTGTACGTGTAAATCAATGTTGTAGTGAGTACGAATGGATCAGAGTGGTTGAATTTCAATACTGTTGACTAACTCATACTCAAAATTTCATGAGTGCTTATGAGTAGCGAAAATACGATTCATTGCTGATCTCTGATACATACATACATAATTGGTTATTACAACTCTTCAGTCAGGATTACGACCTAGCTTCTCACACCACTTATGTTGTACTTGTTAATTATATACATGAGTGGTGGGACCTAAACCGTAAGCGGATTCCGAACAAGAAATTTTTGAGAAATTTTTCATTTCAATATTATTTACTTTCAAAGTTTTTTGTCAGAAATCTGCTGGTTTACAATACCAATGCTCCGCCACTGAGCCTAAGAGACATATTTTATACATAAATTCGTTTAAAGCAAACGTTTGTTTTAGAATAAAATCACTGTCCCTTCATTAGCTTACTGTGCATTGCGTCAATGTAATATATGACTTCGTTAATGTAGTTACTGTGAAGTATTAAGACAAACTTAAATACTTTTAGAAATATGATGGTAAACTATTACCAAAGTCAAGCGCAAATGCAAACGACAATAAACTTGAAAATTCTAAAGGTTAAACAATCGATATAAGATAATCCAGCATAATAATTAATGATATCAGTATTGCTCATGAATCACTATTATAGTGAAGTATAAATTTAATAATAGATATCTATTTACAATACCTTTAATAATGGAAGATTAGGTGTGCAACTCAATTCTGAATTATTTATCCAATGCCTAAAATTAGCCTGTCTGAAAACCACCTCTGTAAACATTGTGTACTGACATTGTAATATAAAAAGTGTTAAGGAAAGGTATGTATGTGTGTATGTGTGTATGTGTAAATTGCCAAGGGAAATATTTAAACGATACATCTTGGAATTCCCTAAAGCCTTTAGGGCAACCTTACAAAGTAACAAATGCCTTTGAAATCATTAACGTTACAGATGAGTGTTATTTTTTCTAACAACAGTTTGAAATTATGGTCTCACCATAATTAATTTTATACGGTGTTCAGATATGCACCTTTATTGCGTAAATCGCAATAAACGCCATTATTGAGCTCAATATTTCATATATAGTTTCAATTAATTATTGCGCAATAAATACGCAAATTTTTATAATATTGAGTAAAACTTAAAATGCAGCACTGTCATTAGTGTGTTTAGTGAGCATATTACATTTAACGGAACACTTTTTGTTGATATTTGACAACTCAAATAACAACAACGACAAACAAAAAAAACAACAAAACCAAAAAAAAAAGTTGTTGAGACAACCAGCTGTTTTGTTTATCAGCTGTCAAATGAATATTGAATAAGCAGCTGAACTGCATATATTATTACGCCTGAACACTTAGAATATTGTACGCAATTAACCGAATATTGACTCAATAAAAGTGCATATCTAAACATAGTATTATGCTTGACATACGATATCATAGTCAAATATGTACACTGCGAATAGAGATGCTATTTTCGGTGTCACCTTATCATCTAAAACAATTTCAATATAGTTTTGTGTCTTTTTTTTTTTATTTTTCAAATGAAATTAATTTAATTAAGCACCTTAAAGTATTGCCAGCGTATTTAAAGCTTCAGTTATTAAACTGGCACATGCAATTGTAACTACAGTGACTTAGTTTTGTGCGGTTGTTTTCTTAAGTTGAGTGATTAAGATGCAGTTTTTCAAGCCATAAGATAAAAAATGTGGTCCAGGTGTATGGTATATAAACCAATTCCGCAATGTATGTTTGAACATTTCGATCAGAGTCAAATGTTGAAAATAAATTTCAATTAAATAAGATTTTTTTTAAGTCTCTAAACAATACTCCCAGAGTGAGTTCAGATCACACCGGTGCCATGATGTATGAAATGAAAAGTACACGTAATTTATCATTTTTTATGTTGCCTTTTGGAGTGATACATTAACGTCAACGAGAATGAGCTGAAGGAAATATTTGTGAAACGGATTATTTGGGCATGAATACTTATATTCATTTTTTTATTGTCATTTAGAGCATAAAGATGTCCGTTTGACATTTTTCTACCATACAATGGAGTTTGATATGTGGCACTTTGGGTCTCTCTCTGTGTGTGTATGTGTGCGTGCGTATACCATCCGTCTAAAGCATTATATTTCTGGTTTGCGGTTAATGGAAAATGTTTTCTATTCTAGAGAAACCACAAAATGATAGTTGTTTGGGAAAAGGAAAATCACAATTTGATAGTTGTTTGAGGAAAAGTTGTTGGGGCAAAAGTTTATTTTTATAAAAGTATTTAAAGATGACAGACGTTATCTAAACCAGCATATGTCGTGTCCACATACAAATAATAATTATTAAACATATTAAAAAAAAAGATATTAATTTAATAAATTATCGCAAAAGTAATTTAGAATAACCTAATACTATATTCAGATATGCGCTTTTATTGGGTCAATATTCGATTTATTGAGTACAATATTTTAAGTGTTCGGACATAATAATGTACGCAGTTCAGCTGTTTATTAAATATTCATCTGACAGCTGGTAAACAAAACATCTGGTAGTTTCAACAGCATTGTTTTTAATTTGTTTTGTTGTTTTTTGATCTGTTTTTTTTGTCGTTGTTGACATTTGAGTGTTCGGTTAATTGCAATATGGTCACTAAACACACTTATGACAGTGCTGCATTTTAAGTTTTACTCAATATTGTAAGAATTTGCGTATATATTGCGCAATAATTAATTGAAACTTTATATAAATAATGGCGTTTATTGCGATTTACTCAATAAAGGTACATTTCTGAACACCGTATAAGCTTGTGAGCTAATGTTGACTATCCAAAGTAAATGAAACGCTGACCCGAACTATTAATGGCAAATTGGCAACTTGAACTGTTATTAATGGATTTCCATATACTCGGAAGAAGTATGTCGAAGTTAAATATGTATATTTGGCCTTATTCACCCTATTTCAACCAATGAAAATAAATCCGCAGGGCGACAAGATTTTTAATCCAGAAACCAGAGTATGCTTTCCAAAAGGTTTTTGGGTATTTTTTCTTAATCGGAATAAGAATCAAACCTGACCAAAACAATGAAAATGCTAACGTAATAATTTTCATTCAACGTTATATTCTTAAAGTTCGAAATTCTCGTTAGTAAAACATTAAGGTATCGATATTCACAATATTGCTGCCCATATTTTATAAGATCAGTACAATCGCACAAAAAATGATGTACAATTTCTTTTTTTTTTTTTGTTTCTCTTCAAGGCACATTACGCAAATATTATTTTCTGTTTCTTTTCTTCTATTGTCCTCTCTAGACAATAAAACTTTCAAAATGTATACATTCTAAAGATGTCCTTTCAATTCTTGTAGAACTAGGGGTGATTCCGAAAACCAGAATTTTATATTCTACACAATATACAGTGGACAGCAAAAGTCTAAGTATATTAAAATTTATACCCAATATTTAGCAGGATATCCTTTAAGGTCAAGCACTCAGTGTAACCCATTTGGCATTGAATGTACCAGTTTTGTTAAGAGTTTTCTGTTGATATTTGCCGCCATGCACTCATGCATGCAGCATGTTTTTCATTTGACTTTTATTGCAGGTTTAGCGACTACGTAACCGTTCTTCCAAATAATCTCCTAAATAGTCTCTTATCATATCATATCAGGTCTTTGTGCAAGAGTATTAAGCCTGTGAGGACTTTGGTAGGCAAATCACATCTTGACATTAGCAGCCCTATGATTGGGTTGATTGACTTGCTGGAAGTAAAAATTATTCCGAACTTTTGGTGAATTTGTTCTTTACATGCTTAAATACGCTCTCTAATTTATTATTTCCTACTACACCATTGTAGTACACCATTCATAACCGTTACTTGAGATCGAGCTCTTCATTTCTTTTGTCTCCATAATAAAGTACATCCGTACCAGAGATCAGCAATAAATCGTTTTTTTCTCTACTCATAAGTACTCATGAAATTTTGAGTATGAGTGATTTAACAGTATTGAAATTCAATTACTCTGATTCATTCGTACTCACTACAACATTGATTTATAAGTACAGGTTGCAAAGAGTATGCGTACAAGGTTGACATCAAACTCATACAATTCGAAATATATTTGATTCATACGCCTACTCATTCAGATTCATAACTTTAGAAAAATACTTATAATTCTCATAAATGATTCGAGTCAAAATTTACAGGCTTAGTTGTTATTGCATTTACAAAAAAGGAGAAAGAAAAAGACAAGGACAGCAAGCAAAGCAAACACACAACCTTCTAGTGAGTATTGTAGTGTTCGTACGCGAATCATACTTTTTTTGTGATTCTTGTAAATGTTGAGTAAAGGAGAGTCGAAATCAAATACATCATGCGTAGTGTTAAGTATGAATATGATGAGTAATTAAAACTTTTAATATGAGTAGTATGAGTATGATATTAAAATAAGTATAAATGCGGATAAGTATAAGAAATTATGAGTATGATTCGAATCTACTCATCTTTTTGCATACTCATTGCTGATCTCTGATCCGTACGAGTAAAAATTATATATTTTGTCTGAAGACAACACATAATTCCCAAAGTCAATTCAAAGGACTCGCGTGAAATAGTTAAGCAATGCAGTACAATATTCTACTCCCTTCACACCAGGCTTTGAACTGTATTTGATTTTATGATCAAAGAACGATTGAGGATATCTAAAGTATAATAATAAAATTGATAAAGAATGATCATAACATGAACATTAAATCCTCACTTGTTCTAGAACTGGTCTCAAGTACACACAGTTTTATTTCTATCATGCCAAGTCTACCCCAGATTTATTTATATTTTGAATTTGAATTAAGTTTTTGTCTCATTTCCATATTATATTTAAGATTTTTATTTATTTCAATAGACAAGGGAGACATGAAAAATATATTTTTTTAATAAAAAAAATCACTCGTGTTGTTAAAAATAAAATACATTAAAATTGATTGGATTTGTTATCCTCTGTGGTAGCCTGAACTCATGTTAAACATGTTTTTTATAATCAGAAGTACTTTTTTTTTGGTTTTTCTTTCTTGTCATCGTCGCCAACTTCATGAATATAAATTAATTTTTCGTTTTTATCATGTTGAACATGGAAATGGCAGAGTAAGTAAAACGGAATAATTGTAGGAAATAGTAGCTGCTAAGATCTCACTAACAACCTATTGCAATGGACTGTTTTTATTTTTAATACCTCAGAATCCGTTTACAAACTACAGTTGAGCATTGTGCCTACTAGAGTCGTAACTTTAATTGTTTTTTTATGAAATATGATTGACATCAAACAATTTTTTCCGGTGGCTCCTTAATTAAATTTTCCCCCTTTATACTATGTTTAGCGATGCACTTTTATTGAGTCAATATTCGGTTAATTGAGTACAATATTTTAAGTGTTCAGACATAATAATATACGCAGTTCAGCTTCTTATTCAATATTCAATTGAAAGCTGATAAACCAAAAAGCTGGCTGTTACAACAACATTGTTTTTATTTTGTTTTGTTGTTTTTTGATTTGTTCTTTTTTATTTATCGTTGTTGACATTTGAGTTGCCAAATATCAACAAAAAGTGTTCGGTTAATTATAATATGCTCACTAAACACACTTATGACAGTGCTGCATTTTAAGTTTTACTCAATATTATAAAAATTTGCGTACTTATTGCGCAATTATTAATTGAAGCTTTATATGAAATATTGAGCTCAATAGGCGTTTATTGCGATTTACGCAATAATGATGCATATCTGAACACCGTATTAACTCGTATTCATGCCAATTGGCATGAAAAACTATTGTAGAGTATTTACAACAGCATGCTTTCGATTCAGATCAGAGAACGATTTGAATGCTTTATTACTTAAATAATGTTTGACAATGTTATTATAAGAGTTTTTTAAAGCCGGCCGTTTTTATTATTGTAGTCGACGTAATCAGGTAGGTAGTGTGTTGTCTTATTAGACGAGAGCTCGTGATTTAAATGCCAGTTCAGACATTTTGAAATAATATTTTCTTCCTCTGAGGGCAAAATAAAATTACCATGAAAAGCTTGCCACTCATTGCTAAAATTAACACACACAATAAGGCTGGTGTGAGAAACAAGGTCGTAATTTTGACTAAAAGAGGGTTGTAATGACCTATTAAATAAGTTTTTATTATTAATAATGCAGTTAACTAATCCATTAGAAAGACGAGACCTTAGTTCTGTTACATATCGTTTTTTAGTCTTTTGCTTCCAACAGAAGTTAAATGTCCCTTCAAAAAATCAATTTTTTTTATTTTTGCTTGGTCTCTATTAAAGATTTTGTTTGTCTTATTTAGTCCTCCATCGACATTTTTTATTCGTTTGAAAGATCTATTAATGTATTTATATGTGTAATATAACAGCTTATGTGGGTGGATTGCGTCCGAAATGTCAAATTTTTAATTACTTTTGCATAAGACAGGATAAATTTTACGGATGCCATGAGTTATGTTTATTTTTGGGGACCACTGTGGTTTGTGGTTTACTCATATGCACATGTGACTTAAGAAAACGTCATAATAAAAGATTTAACAGGGACAAATCGCATTAACTCGTTAGCTAATTACAACACGTCTACGTGAGACGACCATTCCCACAAATCACTCGTGCAAAAAATCCATTGTGGCATGCCGTCCTATTGAAGCCACATGTTGTTTGTGTCCGGATCAGAGGTCAGCAATGAATCACACTCATAATTTCTGATACTTATACGCATTCATTCTTATTTTAATACCATGGAACCTCTACTCATATTCAAACTCATCATATTCATACTTAACAATACGTATGATGTTGTTGATTTCGACTTTGCATAACTCAACATATTCAAGAATCACAAAATAAGTATGATTGAGTAGGAATACTAAAATACTCGAATCACTCGAATCATTTATGAATATTACAAGTATTTTTAAAAAATTATGAATCTGAATAAATGGGCTTATAAATGAAACATATTTCGAATGGTATGAGTTTGATGTCAACGTTGTACTCATACTCATTGCACTCATACTTCTAAATCAACGTTGTATTGAGTACGAATGAATCAGATTAGTTAAATTTCAATATTGTTGACTCATTTATATTCAAAATTTGATGAGTACTTATGAGTAGAGAAAAAACGATTCATTGCTGATCTCTGGTCCGGATCATATAATTCAAGTCAGAAACAGGTAATAATCATCGACCCCTAGTGCTTGCGTTTGTAACGTCGTTGTCAAAGGTATATGAACCGATGATACTGCTAGCACAAAATCCCCGCCAAATAGAGCCCTATATTGGTTAACAGTGATACAAAATGTGCACAATTAGCTAAAATTAAATAAAATATTTATTGAGAAACATGTCACAGGATAAATTTGACAAGAAGTTTCGGATGCTCTAAAGGGCAGTGACAACAATAATAATAAAAGCATTTGAAGTGGATGTAGTCTAGTAGGTAGTGTATTGGCTTATTAGACGTACGGCCAAGGTTCAAACCCCAGGTCAGACATCAAAACGAAAATATGAAAAAATATTTCTTCGGCGACTTCCTCTCAGCAGAATTCTGGCAAAAACTCTGAGAGCCATGAAAACTTTCTCAAAAATCTGTAGTTCAGAGTCGACAGTAAACTGTAGGGCCAACCACTCATGTATAAAATTAACGCACACCACATAAGTGGGTTGAGAAGCTAGGTCGTAATCCTGACTGAAGGGTTGTAACGACCAAATTATGTATGTATGTAGGTACCATGGGTACAACTTGTAAATTTAAAGTCTACTTAGGGCCACTATTACAACTTGCCGAGCAGATAAATTGTTTTTCTTTATTAAAAGTGGACGATAGAAGTGAACGTTAAGCTAAAGGGAAAATCATCCTGCTGGTAACTTTCAAAGTTAAGTTTATGTTTGAACTTGCCATATTATATATTATTTTCAATATGGTAACTTCAATTATGAACAAAGTGAGCAAATACAACAAAACAACGAAGCCCGTCCTTGCCACTGAGTTTAAAAAAACTTGTTTAATTGAGCAGTGTTATCGCTATTGCTCCGGCACTGCCATATTTTCGAAAAAGTTAACTTTATTTTATCTGTAAGTTCTTATAAGAAAAATAAGTTAAAGGTAACTTTACAGTTCCCTTTAGCTAAAAGTACCTTTAACTAAATGGCTTTAATGGCCATTATAGTGGAAAAAGTCTACTCGCTTTAATTGCATTCTTTTTAAATCTATGTGTGTCACATCGGTGTCCCTATAATTTTTCACATCAGTATATACATGATTGGATGAAATCACAATATCAACCACAACCACTAGCATCCACAGTGAAAATGAATACACGATGAAATTTAGGATTGTAACAACCCTACCCTGAGTGTTGACAGTAAAATATTGGCACACATATTCATACGTACACATGTATGTATATAACGGTATAAAATATAACATATGTAGCATAATAATGATTACACATATTAAATATATGTGTATACATAAATGCTTACGTATGTATGTATATAAACACATTAAATAAAAATATTTACTTATACAATGCATATACACTAAAAAAGCAACAGCAACGGATAGAGAAACAACAAAATTTTTTTAAATATTTTCTCACTAGCAACTCAACAGCATGAAAGTATTTTACTTTCTCTCCATTTAGTTAATAAAGTTACCTTTGTCAAAGCGTTTGTTGTTGTTATTGTTGTCATTTTATTTATTTACTCTAATAATGGTCAGCAGTTAAATTGTATGGCTTTGTTTATAACAACACAAATAAGTTATTTTCACTCACTTTTATTGTGATTAAGAGGAAATACCATATAAAGCAGAGACGTGCAAACAGCAGATATTCTGCATTCTTATAGAAAAAAGTATGCTTTTAACATACGATATTTATACTTAAGATTAATTTAAAAAGATTTTAGTTTTAAATTTTCGCCATTTCGTTCTATTGACAATTTTATCTTTTGCAGGCATAAATGTCTTCAATTTCGTTCTGCAATTGTTTACAAATTATTTAAATCTACAGTTAGATATGTGAATATCTAATTGTGAACATATTTGATTTTTATCGTTATCGTTAATCGAAAAAGTTGAGTTGGCTTAAAACAAACATACAATTAAAAACATTGAAGCAAATCAACGCCGAATGCTCATTAATTTATTTGCAGAGCAAAATACCCCTTTTTTCATTTGAATGAATTACATGTTATGAATACAGTCACGTACATTAATGTGTAAGAAACCTTTATATGACCTTTATGGTATTTTTCCGATTATGTTATCGTTTATTTACTTCAATAATATTAGGACTCAAAAAATGCGATTTCTCCTAGACGAGTAGCTTTAAGCTTTCAATTGGCACGCGCACTATAAATTAAAAAAATTTCGCATGTTGATCCAAAAATGAAAAGAATATGTATATGAACCGATATTGAATATTGCACACTTTTTTGTGTACATAAATGAACCTAATCCTAATCGTGTCATTCGGAGCCGACTTTAAACTGTAGGTCCCGCCACTCATGTAGAAAATCAACGCACACAACATAAATGGTATGAGAAGTTAGGTCCTAATCCTGACTAAAGGGTTGTAATGACCAATTATGTATGTAAATCAGGGACTACCAAAAATTTTTTGGTTGTTATTGATGGTTGTAAGAGAGCGAAAATAAGTTGAGAGTTTACAGTCATAGAAAAGTGTTAGTAATATACGCTATTTAGATTTTCATTTCATCAACACACGTAAAGTTATGTATCTTTGACTTAATAATTAGGGAAAGTTTTTTTAGATATTTGTTGGCATCTAATTTTGGTTAAAAATTTCCTCTCCTACTAATAACCAACTTTTTAATTTTTCCAAAATATTACTTTACGTCTATAAAAAAAAGTAAAACAATCAAAAGGTATTTTAAGAATATATAAGATATTGGATTTTAATACAATTATTTTTTAACATGAAATATTTTTTGGGTATAACCCTGAAAAATATGTAATAGCATCCGCTCACATGTGCACTCGCCGCAGTCTGATCGACGACTAAATAAAAGAGCATAAGCAATGTGTGTGAATTCTTTCTGCACAATTGTGCTATGAAATGGTAATCCCTGATGTAAATGAACCTAATATTAAAAAGGCAATTTAAATTTCTAAGGTCCTCTATTAAAGTTTAGAATAATACAGTATTTACTTACTATAATTTAGTAATTTTTTTCCAATAATTTATCATTCACATCATACTCCTTTATAGATTGTACATAAGTATGTAAATACTTTTATATGAATTGGCATAGACAGGACTTATTTTCAAGTAATGAATTAATCCATCCAGGGTAGAGATTATATTTTTCCTCCAGACTTTTATTAGTTTCGTATATGCTCTAATGATTTTCATTTTAATTGTTATAAAGTAGTGGCAGTTTAAATTTTTTTAAATCTTAATTTCTTAACTTACTCAATTGATCATTTTAATCTTTTAGTCATGATTACGACCAAGCTTCTCACACCACCCATTTTGTGTGAGTTAATTTTATCTACAATCGACTACGAACAACTGATTTTTGAGAAATTTTTCATATCAATCTATCAATTCTATTTATTCCAAGCCTTCTGTCAGAAGACTGCTGAGAGGAAGTCGCATATAAGTACAAAGCATTTTGATAACCAGATGATGCAGGCATTCAAGGACGCTAACAGGATTGCCACACTAAACCGCGCTGAAACGCTCAACGAATAGCGGAATAATAATCCAATAAACATAACATCTAAATAATGAAAATAAAATTTATTCAATTCTAAAACCAATACTAACTAAAATGCTGTCTGTTTTTAAAGTTTTTTTTTTAAATTTTAAAGGAATGTAGCCAAATTCTGAAAATTTCCAATCGCTTTTCTACAGTTAGTTTTAAAGAGTATAAAATATTCAATTTTCATTTGAATATAAGTATTTACAATGTGGATAACATTTTGTATTTGTTCTCAATATAGTGTGTTTATAAATTATGTCACTCCTGTCTCCTTGTAATCTAATGCAAGTTACTTGAACTTTCTAAATGCATTGCTCGGTAACTTTACCAACAATAAATATGGAAATTAAATTAATTAATAAATGAATAATTAAAGCTCATTTGTTTTCAATATGCTGAAACACTTGTATCGTTTCATCAAAACAAGTTCCGATGTGCTTTATTTGAATGTCGAACACGCCATACTGAACTTATTAAGAAGGAATCTTATCGATTATTATGCCCTGTTATCGTTAAAAATAAAATAATTTGTAAGACTGTCAGACATGTTAATCACTATTTCTCAAATTTATATCCACTTAAATTTGAAGGAAGACCAAGTAAATATAATTTACGCTTGGACTAGCATAAACAATTAAATAATTACGCACACCACGGTCATTATTTCACAAAATTGAATGAGCATTTATAATAACTCTTTCCAATTGATAGACAAAATTGAATAATTACTCCGAATAATAAATAATTTCTGTAAATAAAAGCTTATTTAGTTAATTTAAAGGAAAAAAGTTATATAATATTTATTTTCAATTTAATACTTGAAAAATCCAAAGTATTGACTGTAAAATTAACTCCGATGAGTTATTGAAATCGAAAAGTTTCTAAAATAAAATCTATTATGAAGCCATTATATACATATGTACGCATATAAATAAACTGTTTAAAATTGATAATTATGACATTTTCAACCATATGCTACTCTGAGGCTATCTCTCAAATACAGATTTTAATTTTTTTAACACAAATATAGATCAAGGACAAAGGGGTATAGTGTGGACATAGCCTCAGTCTCTGGTTTCGCTTCGGTGTTTGTCTTTAGCATTTTGCATTAAATTTGTCAAATAATTTGCATAAAATGATTTATTTTTGCTTCGCAACAACAAATAAACCCCAACACATTCACATCTTTTCAACATTTTGTTTTTTTTTTACTATGTATGTATTTGCGTGTGTATGGTTTAGAATATTTCACACTTATTGAACTGTGAATGAATGAATAAACAACGGAATAACAAAATTAAAAATGTAACAGATGTCACCTTCACCCACACAGATAAACGGACGTGTTTGATGACTTCGTAAACAGTGAAGTGAAATACAACAACAACAAAAACATATGAAAAGTTTAGAAATAGAAATGTACATATACATACGTACATACGTATATTATTTCAAATCAAATTTTTTTAATTACGTTATTTTCGGTTGGGTGGGGGTATACATCTGTGTTCACATATATTATAATATCGTTCTTCATTTAATGTTAGCACAACGCCAAAATAATCAATTTATTGAATGAAAGTGAAAGTGAAAAATCAAGAGAAAATACATTTTTAAATTTAATTATTTGTGTACCATATTATGTTTGTTGGAAGTTTTACTAATACACATACATACATATGTATGTATGTACACAATTGGTCATTACAACCATTCAGTCAGGATTACAACCTAGCTTCTCACACCACTTATGTTATATGTGCTAATTTTATACAATGAATGCCAAACCAATAGTTTAAAGACGACTTCCAACGACAGATTTTTTATAAACTTTTCAAGGCAATTTTATTGACTCTCAGAGTTTTTACCAGAAATCCATTGGAAGGAAGTCGTCGAAGAAATATTCTTTTAATATTTCGTTTTGTTCGCAATGTCTGACCTAGGACAACAACACACTACCCACTAGACTACGGCGACTTCTAATGTTTACACACAATAAAAATAGAATACTGATTCAGACTACCGTGAATCAAGAGAATTTATTATATATAAACATGATATGTTCAATAGTTAACCGTAAGAACATATCATGGGCATTGTTGATTTTGTCCTCTCTATAGAGACTTGGGAGTGTTGGATAGATCCTTTGGGGAGAAACAAAAGCTCTCTTAATTTTTTTTAATTAAAATACTTCCGAAGAAATAATTATTAAAATTATTTGCTACTGCTAAGATCTCTAAATATGTAAATAATTTCCAATGTACAAATTTAAAGCGTGCCTGACTTTCTATCCTACTAAAATCATGTTCAAGTTTTTAGAAAATTTTTATATTTTTTTTTTTTTTTTAAATCCCTTCTTAACCCTTTCATGCCCGATGTTGCCTATAGGCAACATTGTACATTTTTGTTCATAAATTCCGTAATTTTAAATTTTTTTAAAACATTTTTTTTTTGCAAACAAGCTTGGTTAAAAACGTGTAAAACCAGAATACGTAGGACTCCGAATTTAATATCACTTCATATTTAGGCCATGACTAACAAACACATGTCCTTAAAAAAAATTTAGCTCTGGCCCAAAAAATTCGGGCATGAAAGGGTTAACATCGTATTAAATTTATTTTATTGAATATCAATCTGTTGTTTTTACATTGGTTCAGAGTAGGTACAGTAGTAGGAAACGGAGATAAGTGCTATTAAAAAATTACGAGTTAATAAGCTTTTCAAATTAAAGCGAATTGAAACACTCTATAATAAACGATTGTAGCGTAATAACCGTTGACAAAAATAGTCGCTATATTTTTATTACCTACTAAAGCTGTTGTTTCAGATGTTCTATCCGAAGTACATACTGCAAACAGAATTGTAAAAATTGTCGCCTTGGGTTGTGTTGTATGACAACAGGATGCTTCGATAAACTAATATATGAACAACTACGATTACAAGCTGTTTATGCATTTTACAACAGCCAGTAGGTGTTTAAAACTGAAAATTGTGTCACAAATCTCAACGTTCTCGATGATATTAACATTCCCACGCTCAAACTGTTGGACTACAATCAGTTTTAAATGGAAATTAACTTACGAGTGAATGAAACACAATTACAGAGTTATTTTCAGATAGTAAAAATAAATCATTTAAACACGCTTGAGGTAAAGAAATTGTTTGCGAAAGTGTTGAATTTTAATATTAAACAGCAGCACCAGCGCTAAAAATATTTTTTCAACTAAAAGTGAAAAGAAAATTTTCATCCCTATGTAGAGAAATTCATGTAAGCGGAGACACAAATCTTGACTAAAATTTTGTATGCGAACTCGGGAAGCAGGCCCTTTTTAATGGCTTTGTTATTAAAGTTAAGCTAATTTCTATATGGTACGTGGATTACAACCCTGCAAAATACCGTCCAGTTGCTATTATAACTCCACTTTATCGAAGTTATAATTAAACATCATCGAAGTGGCGTGAGTGAATGTTTAAGGAATATCCCTCGTATATATTGTCCAAATCAACTCACAATAAAATACTCTGAGTTTTATATCAAGTGTTTTCATTTAATGATTGAAAGATTTACAGTTAATTAATTAAAGAAACCTTTAACCATGCCTTCATTGTTTGTAAGAATGTTTATGTTTCTGTTTAATTTATATTTTTCGGTTCGCAATAAAAACAAGTTTTACGAGACATTTACTAGCCAAATTGTTTATCATTTATTAATGTGCTCGTATATTGTCAGTTCCGGAAAATCTATTTAAAATCTATTGTTCAATAGATTCAATATCCTACAATGTTTTATTCTTAGTGCAGGTAATCAAGATTTGCATTGAAATTTTTTTTGAGAACGCACTACACTACTCACATGAACTGATCTAATAATTTCAGTAATTATTGTGTAATTCTGAAAGCATCTCATACTCATTTTTATCATTTCTTATGAAACTTAATGGAGCTATTTATAATAATGTCGGATTATTTAGGTCGACATACATACCAGAGTTTAGCAATGAATGGTTTTTTCGCTACTCATAAGTGCTCATGAAATTTTGTGTATGAGTAAGTCAGTATTGAAGTATTGAAATTCAACTACTCTGATTCATTCGTATTCACTACAACATTGATTTATGAGTATGCGTACAACGTTGACCTCAAACTCATAACATTCGAAATATGTTTGATACATACGTTTACTCATTCAGATTCATAACTTTAGAAAAACATTTATAATACTCATAAAGGATTCGAGTGATTCGAATCATTCATCAAAATTTACAGTTTTAGTTGTTGTTGCATTTACAAAAAAAGAAGAACGAAAAAGACAAAGACAGCAAGCAAAGCAATCACACAACTTTCTAGTGAGTATTGTTCGTTCGGGAATCATACTTATTTTCTGATTTTTGTAAATGTTGAGTAAAGGAGGGTTGAAAGCAACAACATCGTGCGTAGTGTTAAGTATGAGCACGATGAGTACTTCAAACTTTGAATATGAGTAGTATGAGTATAATATTAAAATAAGTATGAATGCGTATAAGTATCAGAAATTATGAGTATGATTCGAATCTACACATCTTTTTGAATACTCATTGCTGATTTCTGATACCTAAGTACATAATTGGTCATTACAACCCTTCAGTCAGGATTAAGACCTAGCTTCTCACACCATTTATGTGAGTTAATTTTAAACATGAGTGGCGGGACCTACAGTTTAAAGTCGGCACCGAACGGCATATTTTTGAGAAACAGAAATCTGCTGGCATTAAATATAATTGTTTAGTAGTCAGAAACCTATTCTATGCTGATGAAAACCTAACAATCTGATGAAAAAATTGTAAAATTTGGTTATTATTACTATGTATGTATGTATGTATATGTACATACCATAAGTAAAACACTATCGTATGTGTAATTACGTCCAAAATATATTCAATTATAAAACCTGGTCATGTACATATAAACGATACATATCGTTAGTATAATTCGAAAAGACGCTAAGTCCACTGTTTTCCAAAATTGAGATTTTAATGTAAAACGATAACACTATACCAAATACATATTTTACGACAAAAAAAATGTCAGTATGTAGTTTAAAGTTGTTGTAATTTTGTGGTTTGCAAAAACGCTAAGTCCATAAAACTACGAAAAATATTAATAGCACATGGTAACTCCACGAATATTAATTATTAATTATTCTTAATTTTTGATCTAGGTCATTTAAAGAAAGCTATTTTGTAAAAATAATTGCGTTTAAAAAGTTTACAAAATTTAAAAACTGAAGAAGCGACAATGTTTTTTGTGTCTCCTGTAAAATTTGAAAAAAGGGACTTAACACATTTACGAATGAGACTAACGATATGTATGTAATTGAATTTAACACACAGGAAATTTAAATTTCATTTATAAACTTAACTCTCTTAATTAAATTAAATTACAAAGACCGATACCGACTATTCATTGTGGTATTGAGCTCAAAGTGACAATATGCCAGAAAAATTATATTTAACAGAATATTTATAATAAATGGAAAAAAAAAAACATTTATTGGTTAGCAAAATTTATGATAGTAAAGTAAGAGTGATGAATGACAAAATGTCATCAATATTCGTTTTTTTAAATTTTTCCATATTTATACTTATAATATAAGCAGAAGGCGTGATTTAGTGATACTACAAAGGTTTTATGTCAGCTCACAAAATAATGAAAATTTACAGCGGCAGCCACGGAAAGAATATTTATTGAAGTCGCCTTAGGCTAGTGTGAAGTGTATTGGCGTCTTAGACGTGAGACCACGACAGATTTTTGAAAACCGTTTCATGGCAATTTTATTTAATCTGAAGGTTTTTGTCAGAAATCTGCAGAGAGGAAGTCGTCGAAGAATTATTTTTTCTAGGGTTTGAACCGAGGCCTCATGTTTAATAAGCCAACACACTACCTACTAGACTACTGCAGCTTCACCAGTTGAGAAAGTACTTAAAGAGATCAAATTCTAGTGAAATTTATTTCGATTGATTCAAAACAAACTTACTTACTTACAAGGACAAATTATTGACTAAAAATTCAAAACTATTGGACGTCATGTAATCGAAATATTTATTTATTGTAATCGAATATAATTTTGTCCTCAATTATTATAAAGTTTCCCAGATGGCGCCCATCCATTGCATATTTTGAACTTGAATTAAGCAAATTTCTTCAAATCATAAATAAGTGAGTATGCATGTACATATGTAAGGTATGTACGCATGAATGTGAAAGGTTTTAAGTTTGCTTTCGGTTTTTTTTTTTCAAAGATTGTTATCAGGTTAAGAAAGTAGAACTGTAATCGAAACTTAAACAAAAAAAAAGAAAGTAAACAAAAACAAAAAAAAAAAAAAGAAAATATAAATCGAATATAAAAATGAAATGAAATGACGACCAACAAGTGTATTGTACTGCAGCAATATTGTAGTTTTATAGGTCACAGCTTAACGTTCGTTTTGTTGTTGTGTTATAGGTTATAAACAGAGAGGGAAACTATAACAACTACAACTACAGCAACAACGAGGAATAATAAAAGGAATATTTAAAGGTTTTCAACACAACCACAGCAGTTCGAAACCAATGGCAGCAGCTGTTTTTGATAAACTTCTCGGATTACAGTCGCACTGTATGCAAATTGAATATTTTTTAGTGAGTGTATGTTGCATAATAATGGTGAAAACTAAAGTCTTGTTCATTATGTTGATGCCACATTATGAGTGTTGTTGCTATTGGAAATGTTAGAAATGAAAAATAGTTTCTCATTTGCCACACTAACTTGACGTTTGGGGGTTATTCTCGAAAACGTTTGTTGGTTTTAAGAGCCCTTTGGGTGGATTTAATTTAATTTGTAAACAATTTCAAATTTAATTGTATTAGCATTTACAAATTGTTGTTTAAATGCAGTTTCCTTTGCAATTAAAAAGTTGCATTTAATATTCTGCAGAGTGTAATTTCATATTATTAAGAAATGTTCCATATTCAGAAATGTAGTAGAGTATTTTCTTTTCCTCAAGGCCTTACAAATTGCTAGGCACTCATAGAAAGAATAAACAACAATGCCAGTTTGATTCCAACTCCGATAAGGATTGGTATCATTCTTAAGCCATCGTGAAGCAAATTTGAATTAAACAAAATAACTTATCTTGATTGAAAAATTTGTAGCGAAACTTCTACAGAAGCCATTCAGCCAAAGTGTGATAACTTCGTGTTCTACTGTAGTGAAATGCGAGACATCACTTTGTAGGCAGAATCCTCTTTAGGACTTTTTAGTGAAAGTACATAAGTCCTATTAGTTGCTCAATAAAAGGTTAAGAAACAATGTTCGTTTGTTTACAACTTTTGTAGCAAGTTTCTCTAGCCCCGTTGATAAGGTTGACCTTTTGCCAGAGTCAATCACAAATAAATCTTACTTTCTAGAAAACAGTCAATTACTGTTTGAACTCAATAAAAAAATTAGTAATCAAGATTTAATATATTACTTCGAGGCCACTTAGACACGTTTTCTTATATACTACAACTTCTCCTTCCATGTTCACTCATCTATTGGCTAACCTGTTCATATTGGAAATTGATAGTAAGCTCTGAGAAAGTTTATAATCTATTAGCGGATCCAAGGACTTGGTAGACATTGTAGCATCCTCCGAGCGAGAATATCTGCCATAAGGGTTGCTGTGTTGATTATTAAGTAGGGCAATATCTCTGGGAGACATATTAGCACATTTTGTGATAGCCAGGCGTTTATCATCATTCTTTGCTCTAATAAAAGGGCTTTAGAATAGTTTTCATCTGCTGCGAGACTCCTCATGAAATGGTAATGGGGTGCATTATGAAATCATATAGTTATTGGGAAGTGAACAATAATCAAACTTACTTCACTGAGGGCTACACTGAGATCCAGCAAACTTAGAATTGGCAATGCGGTGATAAATGTCGCAAACACCGCTAAGTTTCGGATGTGACCAAAATAGTGTAGCAAATCTGGGCATGGTTAGATAGAGAGTAAATGTAAAGTCAGCTTAAACTCGTAACTCAGCGTAGTTATTAGAGTCATTCACTCGCCATTGTATTTAGGCCATTTTTCTTGATCATATGGTCAAAAACTTCTGCAGAGTTACATAAACGGGGAATAGAAGGACTTGTTATCCACACATAACTATCTAAACTGAGAAGTAACTGGGCTTTCACTATACAGATGATCTCCATAATGCATCAAGTACTGATGATAGGAGAATAAGTAAATGCAACAGCAGCTTCGGATGATTCCAGGACTAGTGGAGATAAGCCATATTGTATAGTATCATAGTATCATGCATTGTATATTTATGATTTCTAAATATTTAAATTAAAATTTTCAGAATTTTGTTTATTCTAGAAAACCTTTGTATTGGAAAATTCGAATATCGAGTGAAGGCGTCCAAGAAATTTGTGAGTGCTCCAAAACTACTTTCTCATTACCATATTTCAAAGAAACCAACATTTTGAGGACATTTCGATTGGATAGTAGGACTTGTGGTATAACATAATTTTTTGGGGTTTTATAAACCAAATATTTTAAAAAATATAACTTAATACTATGTGCAGATATGCACTTTTATTTAGTCAATATTCGGTTTATTGAGTACAATATTTTAAGTGTTCAGACATAGAAATATACGCAGTTCAGCTGCTTATTCAATATTCATTTGACAGCTGGTAAACGAAACAGCTGGTAGTTTCAATAACATTGTTTTTATTTTATTTTATTTTTGTTTGTTTGTTTTTTTTTTTTTTTGTTTGTCGTTGTTGATATTTTAGTTGTCAAATATCAACAGAAAGTGTTCGGATAATTCTAATATGTGCACTGAACATACTTATGACAGTGATGCATTTTAAGTTTTATCAAAGAATATGGATATACTTTATTTTCTTTGGTTTTATTCAATATTATAACAATTTGCTTATTTATTGCGCAATAATTAATTGAAACTTTACATGAAATATTGAGCTCAATAATAGCGTTTATTACGATTTACGCAATAAATGTGTATAGCTGAACACCGTATAATATTAAATAAAGATAAGATTCGTATACTTTACTTTTTTCAAAAGTATTTGAGTGTATCTTAACGAAATGGTAGCACACGTTCCAAAAAATCATCACAGTTTTTTCTTTCACTTACAAAACAATAAAGTCCAACGACCAAGTTATTACCATAGAATATAGTGCATACGTAGGAACAATCCCCTCTAAAAAAAATATTGTATCACATACATATGTATGTAAACTCAGCATATTGAACAAAAGTTTCGTGTACATTTCATGATTTATATGTGTCCCAAAGGAATTTGAAAATCCTTTAATTCTATTCTCACTATGCTGTAACACGGAACCGCACTTGTGCCTTTGTTAACATAATTTGAAATAATGAAATAAAATCCTGGAACAGAAATATACATTTTTACTACATTTCTTACAATTGAAATTTCAAGAATTAGAATTCATATCCTAAAGCCACAAGTAGCACGCATCTCAAGGCCTAGGTGTACAAGTTAGACTAATATTTTCTATGGAGAAATGCACGACATACCATTTAATATTATTTTTTTCTACACATACATACATATGGAGGTATGTTTTACCAGCACATACGCTTTTATAGTTATAATCACTTGAGAAATGTTGTTTCATGTTATTTTTCGTTTAAGTTGTCATATTGACTCCCCTTTCTCACAATTTCTTTTTGCTTGTATTATTTGGCACATTAAATGTTCATGTTAAATAGTCTCCTACTTTTTTCTTGTTGTATTTATTTTTTTAAAATATTTTTTTCTCTCATGCTTTACCATAACGTGTTATTATGTGTCAAATGACATTGACATGCTGGCATTTTGCATGCGGGCGTAAAAGCATTTACATTAACGCAAAAGGAAAAAAAAAACTATTTAATGGAGACCGCGTACAATCAACATTCGTATACTTTTGTATGTATATGTATTTTTTACGAGAGTTGTTAGAGAAATTTCATTATATAAAATAACATGCATGTGATTAACATACATATGATTCCGTTTGTCACAAAGCAAAATTATAAAAAAAAGATTTCCTATCGCTTTTCAAATGAAATTCCCATGTCTTGTACAGAGTTCTTTAGGGATTGTAACTTTTGAAAGGCACTTTAATAATAAAAATAATACAAATTTAGATATAAATTCCATTCCAATTGTTTTTTTTTCAAAGTTCCTGCCTCTCGCTGTTAATATACAATAAATCTGGGAACAAACATTACATGTTTGTAAGTAAAGCAAAGGTAGTTGCTGAAAAGTATTTACAATTTGCCAAGATATTTTTCCACATTCAAATACCATTAGATCGATGATGTTTACATTATTATTTCAAAAATAACTAGGTTAGGTTGGGTTGGATTGGTTGCCTTGATACCAAAACTTCACTAAAAGAACTAGGCTTAAAGAAATTTTATTAATTGCCAATGATGATTTAGAAGTTGCCTTAGTCAAGTAGGTAGTATGTTAGCTTATTAGATGAGAGCCTGTAGTTCAAATCCTGCTTTAGATATCTCCAACAAAACGAAATATGGTTGTAATATTTCCTTCGGCGACTTGCTCTCAGTAGTTTTCTGCAAAAAGTTCTTACATACATACATAATTGGGCATTACAACCCTTCAGTCAGGATTAAGACCTAGTTTCTCACACCACTTATATTGTGTGTGTTAATGTTATACATGAATGGCGGGGTTTAAAGTCGACTCCGAACGAGAGATTTTTGAGAAACTTTTCATGGCAATTTTATTTACTCTCAGAGTTTTTCCCAGAAATCTGCTGAGAGGAAGTCGCCGAAGAAATATTTTTTCATATTTTCGTTTTGATGTCTGGCCTGGGGCTTGAACCCTGGCTTTTCGTCTATTAAACCAACACACTACCTACTAGACCACGGCGACTTGCAGAGTCTAATAAAATTGCCATGAAGATTTTCTAAAATCTGTCGTTCAAAATCGATATTAAAATTAACACTCATAACACTCGTGGTGTGAGAAATAAGTAAATAATGATTATTTTTTACATTAATTTATTTTTTCTTCAGTTTTTGTTTAATCATCAGCTTTGCTGTGATGATTAATAAGACATCATCTTTTGGAGATAACTTAGCATACTTTCTAAAAGTTGTGCTGCTATCATAAGACTTCGGGGGTGGTTTTAAGCTGGTGCGAATCGCACAACGAGGTGGCAGTTCGGAACAACATTAGCATGAGAAAAGAAGATGGACAACTAAACGAAAGCAACAACAAACAATGTAAGCAAATTGCACAAACAAGAATGCAGTCGCGATAGAATTCTCGAGAAGGCGAAAACAAGAATCTTCCGCTTTAAGAATGTTCATCAGACTGATTTTGTGGACATATAAAAAGGCAAGACAAAGCAGACAAGGAGTAGTAAAAGTTCAGTCAGTCTTGTGTGAAGTCACGTTGCTTGCGACGTAAACAGCCGTGGTGCGAAGATCGCTGTTGTGAAAATCTATCGAAGAGTTGTTAGTGTTTGCGCGGACAGAAGTATAAAGTAGAATGGTAAACAAGCAATCATTGTTGGAGTTGTAACAGTGGTACATAAAAGTAGTGCGACCAATAAAGAATTTAATTGAAACAAAACACATATCTGTTTTTACATTGTTTGCAATCAACGAACTCATATTCTAAACGTTTTTAAAAAGTGAAAACATATGGTTACGTTTGTTTGTTTCCTGAATCAATATAATCACCTTTCGCTAAAGGAATACATACAGGCACAAATAATAACATAAGGCAACAAATCAGCTACGCAGGTATTAAATTTATTATATTTATGACAGTCGAGATAAATGATTCAAAGTTAATATACTTAAATAAAGAATGAAATTTTAAAATGTCAATAGTTTTAAACTTTATAGGTAACGGACATTGTCTAGTCAATTTAGAAAATAATTTCAAAGCAAACGCTCTAATTAATCAAGAAACTTATGAAACTTTTTGTGATTAAGCTCTGTACTCCGATATTAATTATATAAATAATTCACTCATTTTGAACTAACCAGGTACGGGAAACGAAAGTCAAGTATTTGTTTTTATCATTAATATCTCAAAGTCCTTTCTGAACTAAAATTGATTTCGAATAATTATAACATTTAATGGAAACAAATTTAATGACTGGACAGTAGCATAGTCATAAAATAAAATGCTTAAAATTTATAATATTATGATCATAATAGTTTTGAACAGCCAAAAAGTACAAATTTCTCAAACAATCCTCGTTCATTTCAAACACGTGTGTGTTTCTGATACCATAAACAGTGTACAAAAATAATCCAACAAACACTCACACAGTGAAACAGAGTAATTAACATTAATTTAAGGCGACGTGCAGAAAAAGCAACATGTTGCTTTGTGTTCCAAATAGAGCATAATAGAGTGAAAAAATAATGCCACAGTCAGACTTGCTGCTGCGGCAACAGCAACAGCGTTTGCATATGCAGTAGACGACTACATGGCGTATGAGTAATATGAAGAAAATACGAATTATTGTACATTAAATCTGTAACAATCATGTGGCAACATTAACTCTTCAAAAAATGTAATATAAAATGAAGTTTTAGTATAATTTTGCAAAAAAAATGTATTTAAAGAGTTTAACTCATCCACACAGAAACTGTAGCGTTGAATGTAAAAAATATTAAATATTAATTTTCGTAATTAAAAACTGTCTTCGAGCCAGTAAACGTAAACAATCGCAATGAGCGTGTGCAGCCAGACTACAAAGCCAATTGGAAATCGCTAAACTCAGCGACGGTTTCGAATATGGTGGTTTGAAAGTACATACATACATATGTTTCATTACATTTAATAAATAAGCAATTCTCTAAAGTCAATTGGAATGTTCGACAAGTTTTGACACTATCAAATATAGACAAGGAAGTCCAATGTTTTTACAAGAAAAATTCTTTAACATTATTTCTTAAGTAAACTCGATACTTCATCCACACTAAATATGGCAAGACCAAACATTTTCAAACATTTTAAATTATTGTACGTTTTTTAAATAAAAAATATTAAAAATGTAAAAAAATCCAACCTTTTTTCTTAAATCTCTAAGTTAGTATTTCCAAGTCATTTTCTTGAGTTGCTTCAGGTTATTATTTTGCATACTTTTAGTCTTTTTTAGATGTTGAAGAACAAGCTTGTGTTCATGCTATTTTATATTTGTGCGTTTAAAGACAAATATAATCATCACTGTTAATAAATTTTTAATTTTAAAAGAAATGTAAAAACTCTCCATAGGCAAATAGATAAATTGAATACAATATTTCCCGGATATAAGAATTTCCCGCTTAGTAGCACTGAAACTTATGCAATTTTAATTTTTGCTTCATCATAAGCAACCCGTTTTTAAGCATTTTCCGCATATAAACGCTAAAAATTGTGCTTCATACTCTTAATTGATTTAAATAAAATTCGTTTATATGCATCCATTTTGTGACAACTTTCTTTCCGAAATTGATCCTGTTCAATAGCTGCATCATTCGTGCGATTAAACGTTTCTGTATTTCTTTTTATGGGTATATTTTAAGTGAAAGGGTTTTACTGATAAAATAGCAAATCTTGAGCCATTGGCATTATATATCCCCCATTAACTTAATACACAGATTTGTTGGAAAAAGCAGTAAGAAGTTGAACACCGCAATGCAATTCCATATAATGTACACACCTTATAGTTTTATTCTTTTCGAGGTAGAGGCTGCTCTCTGTTTCCATATCCAGAAAACGTAACCAACTGACACAACGTAATTGATTCCTGTTAGAAAACCTGCAATCCATCAATGTTCGCCTTTCATAATTTGTAAACCTCTTCTGCTACTAAGCTGCCTAGTTAGTGCTATAATATAACTCTTGACTATGTCCATAAAGTCTGCTGTGAATCCATTTAATTCAGCAATTCCTTCGCAGTGATTCCAAAGTGACACGGTGTCCAGCAAATTAAAACTTTGTTCACCACATCGAATTGTAGAAGATGATCCAGCCAGTGTTTTCAATAAGACAAATAGAATTCTATCAACTTGAATGACACTTGACTATTTGCTCTCAGATGTAGGATATCGATATAAAAATTCACCGCTTATAAGCACTATCCTTCAAACATTTTTGAAAGTGCTTTTTGTGAGCTGAGTAACATAACGCAGCGTGAAATAACCAGGTCAGCCAGACCACTGCTTGAACAGAATTTGCAATGCAGTGCATTCGTGGTCGACTTTAAACTGTAGGTCCCACCACTCATGTATAAAATTAACACACACAACATAAGTGGTGTGAGACACTAAATCGTAATCCTGAAAAAATGCTCTCTGAATTGTTTTGCGCTAAGAATAATACGAGTGTGTCAAACAATCTGCCATCAAAGTCTGAATTTTCATAGGAAATGTAAAGACAGTACTCTTGATTGTGTCATACATACATATACGTATGTCTTTACTATATAAGAATAATATAACAATACAAAAAAATTAAATACTTAGTAAACGGAGATAGATTCTACTTGGAATTGCAATGGATTATAATGCCAAAGGTAGTCATCAATGATAAATGGTCACGCATATACTCAACGAATTAAATTGAGAATGTAATCTCCAAGATGAGAAAAAACTAAAGCGACATCGAGTTGATGAGAGATGATTGAAATGATTAAAATGACATTTTCGTAGGACAACAATGCAAGTACCAAGTCAAATCGATAATATTTCCATAATTTCTAATCAAATTATGTTCATTTCCCATCTTTAAACATTATAACAGAACCACATTGTGATACAATGATTTATAAAATACCCACCATATATCCACATTATTGGAGGACTTTTGCGAAATGTGTTTATCTTTTTTGACAGTCATAAAAATTCATTGTAATTCAAATACATTTTTTTGTGTTTGTTGTCTTTTCTTTCATAAATGAAATCTGTTGATAATATCTAAACATTTTTGTTGAAACACCCAAAAACAGCAGGTAATCCTCTTCAATTCGATTAAAAATATGAATGAATATGAACTTCGCACCAACGGTTATAAATCAAAACAAATAATAAAAAAAAATGAGTAAAAAAAATACAATTGATTACAAGTAATTACTGGTAAGATACACAATTCGTTTAGAATGTGTATTTTGTAATGCAATGGAAAGTGAATAAGTGCGAGAACGCCAACTCATGTGTCAGAAACTCTGTGAAAAGAAAATTGTGAATAAAAATCGATAAAATGTAAGACTCTCATAACGACGGAAATAATAATGATTACTTATAATCGAAATCATATCATAATCGTAATACACAAACTGTCGAACATAAATTTTCATTTGCAGCAGCAACAAACAATCAATCGATACTCTCATGTATAAACCAATTTATGTACACGTGCGGAGAATGTTGTAAAAGATTATGATTTAAGATTAAAAGACTTTCCGTAATATTTGATTTGAAATACATTGAAAATAATTGAAATGTTTCGGTAATTGGCCTCTTAAAATTAAAAGAAAAATAGAAAATGAAAAGAATTTTTTAAAAAAAATTCCTCAAATCAATTGAACACGCAACTTTAGAATATAAAAAGTGGCGAACGAAATTTGACATATTGTTACGAAAATGGAAGGATGTATTGCGGCAGGCCGAAATCCGTTAATCGGGTTGTTAATGACCAATTAAGTACAGTAAATAAGTTACAAAAATGGAAATGGTGTTATCTTTTAACATTAAAATAATACACAAAAGCTACAAAAAGAAAAACAATAGACTTGTTTACATGATTAACGAATAAACAAAAATATAGCAACAACATCAGTATAAAAAAAACGGATACACAAGTAAACAAGTAAACAAACAGGCAAAAACAACACTGCAAGGAAAATCGTAAACAAAATACACAAACAACAATAGCGTAAACAACATGTTTACTTTTATAAAGATTTCGCAAAGGCAAAGTCATTCTCCTTCAAGAGCATTCATCAGACTGTTTACCCAGCGATATAAAAGGCAAGACAAAGCAGGCAACGGGATCAATAAAAATTCAGTCAGCCTTGTACAAAGACACGTTGCGTGTGAAGAGAATAATCGTTTGAAGATCTCCGTTATAAAGATCTGCCGAACAAATTTTAGTGTTTACGCAAAAGAGTGTACAGAAGAATAACAAATAAAGCAAATTATTGTTGTTTAAATCAAATTGCGAACAGTGACACACGGAATTGTACGAACAATAAAGGTTAGGTTAGGTTAGAGGACGTGTACTTGTCATTTAAAACAAGTACAGTACCCGGAGGTCGAATTGACCCATTGTACAACGTCCTAGTTTCTCACACCACTTATGTTGTGTGTGTTAATTTTATACATGAGTGGTGGGACCTACAGTTTAAAGTCGACTCCGAACGACAGATTTTTAATTATTGAGAATTTTATTTGTTGAAGTCGCCGTAGTCTAGTAGGTAGTGTGTTGGCTTATTAGACGCAAAAGCCTGGGTTCGAGTCCCAGGCCAGGCACCAAAGACAAAATACAAAAAAAGTATTTTTTCGGCGATTTCCTCTCAGAAGATTTCTGGCAAAAACTCTGAGAGTAAATAAAAATTGCCATGAAAAGAATTTATTTGAAACTAAACACAAATTTATTTTTTTATTTATTTGCAATCTACGAACTCATATTTTAAACGTTTTTAAAAGGTTAAAAACATAACAATATTTTAAAAACGCCTTGTTTCACTCGCAATATTTTACAGCAACATCATTTGAATTGCTTGAAGTTGTGAAATTTTGAAATCATTTGTCTTTAGAAAATTTATTTAAACAAAATTCAACATAGCCTTCTACTTTTAATCTGATAGATATATTCAGCAGTGTATGTACTCTCTTCTATTATTAACCCGCCAAGCTTGTACTCGGTGTATTTTTACGAATTTTCTTTCTGTTTTTATTTTTATCGATACAAAAAAAGGTCGAATTGATAAGATAAAAAGTAATGTGATTGGTAGTAAATTCTTCTTTTTATCAACAAAAGTTTTATAAATTTGCGTATGAGTTTTATTATGTCAAATGAAAAATCAAAATTCGAAAAGCAAAAGCTCCATTCGAACCGCAGGAGATATGGTGGAGATATCATAAAACGTATAACGTAACGACTATGGCGTAAGGCAATCAAAATCTGTGCATATCGGTTTGTTTATGAGGGGGAAATTTTCGAGTTGTCTTTTACAAATTTAATCACAAAAAATACGTTAAAATTTCATTGTAATGAAGTATTTCACGTGCCACTAGCGTGAAATTAGATTTTCAAAAAAAAATTGTTTTTAATTAAAAGAATCCAATGATTTGTTGTTATACTCTATGGATAGAAGGCATGAAAAATACAATAAAATTATAAAAGCTTTGTTTCGAAATTGACTTAGTCCTTTGAACTGCTACTTGCTTTACATTTTATTTACAGAATTTTAAGAGTTTGTGAAATAATTTGATTACAACTGAACATATTTTTATGCTGTTTAACAATTCTGTCGTTCACCTTTGATTTAATCTACAATATAAATTATAATTAATTTGAATAGAGCTTACACTGTTTGCATAGCTTCAATTTCATTAATTGAAACTCTGTAGAGGAGTAAACTGTTGTAGCTGATACAAGGATAACAGCGTTGCCATCTATCGTTGGCTAGATACAATGTACTCTGTGGCATTGCGTACTGGGTGTAGTGGTGAGAAACATTGCTAACCTACACATTTTGAAAACTTAAGGCGCCTGATCGTCCTATGCATTTAATTACTACACATAATATGCCATAGGGTGTAGTGAAATGAGATATATTACAAAAAAAATTCCCACTTCTGTGACTCAGAGAGCAAGTCAAAAAATATCAAGAGACGAAATAAAGTGAATGTGCTCATGATACGAATCTATAACAAAATTATTTTATTTGACAAAAACTGTTTTTGTTTGGACTTGACGCACAATTTATTGGTTACACAAATATTTCTGAACCAATTTCCAAAATTTAAACCTTATTAGATAGGAGAGAGATGGACCTTTAAAACAATATAAACTACCGTAGTTATTATTTAAAGAGTCTAACAGTCGAGTTATATTTTACATATGTATATATATTTTTTCAAATGAACTATTATTTCAAAATTTTCAAAGGTTTTGATGAATCTTGATTGAATTGCAAAATGTGTCAATTTCACGTCTGAGCGACCACCAGAAGTTGAACAATGTTTGCGCAAATAGAAATAATAATACATATTTGCAAAAAACGTAATTATTAGCCGACTTCTGGTAGTCGTGCAAACATGAATTTGACACATTTTGCGATAAACAACCAAGATCCATCAAAACTTTAAAAATTTTTGAACTGGAAGTTCATTTGATAAGATGACATATATAAAAAATATAACATGGCTGTTAGACTTTTTAAATAATAACTAATAACTTCACAAGATAATGCCCTTTCAGAATGTCATCACTTATTTTATATTTTTTAATTAAATTTTGCAATTAAGAATAGCTAAACTTGAAAAAATGAGAAAAAGTCATATTTTTCAAGTTCACCTGATCTAAACTCATAACATATAAGTTATAACCATATGTTTATGTATATCATTTTAAAAGCTCATCTGTCCCATTTTCAAAAACTCTCGTTTTTGAAAACTCTCGTTTTTGAAAATAGGTTAAAAAATATTTGAGTAATCAATAAATTTGTGTGAAAAAATCAAAAATACCGTTTTTGTCAAATAAAACAAGTTTGGAGGGTTCGAGAAATATAAAAAAATATTTTTGAGTTCTACTCAACAAAACTCGCAACCTACACTATGTCATTAGCTGGGTGTATTTTGGCTGTCGCACCGTGTAACCAAAGAAAGAAAATCCAAAAAAAAGTGATATTTTGGTTTAAAATTGCGTTTTTCGTTTAACAATTATTCCGTCATTAAAAATAATTTTCCTTTTAAAGGCATTAAAAATACGACCGTAATCTTAAAATGGTTTCCAAAACATAAAACAAGTGCTTCTCATGAAGTTTATTTATTATTTATTAATAAAAATAAAAACTGATTAAATCCTTATAAAATCCTTTACAACTAACAAACAGTTACAACCATATGTTGTTGGATGTGTTTCCCGGTAATCATTAAACTTTACTCATCATATCATAACAGATAAATAATGTAATAGCAACGTGCACACGGTCTTTATAAGTAAAACAACAAAAGTCCTTTGATGGTATTAAAATAAAACTACCTACGCAAACATACCTCCATATGTGCACACATTCATATACATAAATGTAGAAAAGAGAAAGAGAGACGAAAAAAAAAGAATAAGGAGAAGAGAATTATAGTTGTTATCTAAGAGAAAACTTATACAAGAATAATGTGCTCGTATCAGCCGATGTATATATGCACGTAGTTAAACGGGTGAAAGTTTTTACTTTTAATTAACACAATAGCTCTCATAATAGGTGCTAATGTTTATAAAACTAAACACTTCAGACTTAGTTTTTCATTATTTTTTTAATACAAACAGTAACACAAAACACTTTCCTGTCATAGACAATAGTGAGTATTCCGATTAGTTTCATCGTACATAATTACTATCGAAAAAATAAAATTTCATATCATTTTACTTGTAATGATTTCTTAACATATATTTTTTTCCCACTTATTATTATTATTATAATTTTTTTGCTTTTGGTTTTGTCAACATCTCTATACATTAGGATTAGAAATTTTCATGATTAATAATTGCCTGAGTATTCGTCTGATAGTACTTATATAGACAGTGATAGGCGTTTACGGCGTAGACGGATAGAACAGAACGCATTAGGGACCTTTAAAGGTGGTATTTACATATAGTAAAATAGTTGGAGAAAATACAAAATTAAGTTTTATTTTTCTAGGGCCGAAATGAAAGAAATCATTATGTTTTTAAGTTTAAGCCAGATTTGTTGTAGAAAGAAAAACAGAGAATATGAATGCGAAACTTAGGTAAGATAGTCCAATTGTTGACGAAAGAAACAAGTTCTTTCCCAAATGCGAACAGAAATTTATCAGGTTTTTTATTTAACTGAGACTATGACACTTAGGCTATGATCTCTATTCACTCAGTATGTATGCAAAAAATGGGGGTAAATTTTTTTTGTAATTACAATTTACAAACTTAAGACACTGTAATAGTCCAGAATCTCTGGTGGGAATCGAACCTACAACCATTACACTTGCAGATTAGCACACAATGCTAGCACACAATTTATGAATGATAAAATACAAGTCTAGTGTAGTAGGTAGTGTATTGGCTTATTAGATGTGGGGCCACGATTCGAACCCCAGGTCAGACATCTCAAACTAAACGAAATATAAAGAAAATATTTTTTCGGCAACTTCGTCTCATTAGATTTCTGATAAAAACACTGAGAGCAAATAAAATTGCTATGAAAAGTTTCTAAACTGCAGGTCCCGCCACTCATGTATAAAAAAAATTAACGCACACAACGTAAGTGGTGTGAGAAACTAGGTCGTAGTCCAGACTATAGGGTTGTAATGACCAATAATGTATGTAACTACACGAAAAACATAAATTTTTTGTTAAACTCTTTAGATAAAATACAATACGATACAGTAGTAATTAGTATTACAAAATTAATTCTATAATCGCTTACTCATTACATAATTTATTCTTATTGAAATAAAAAACAATTATCCTATGCAACATGTCTATTTGATCTTAACGACATAACATCGTATTCATATGTATATTTATGTATGTATTTATATGTATATATTGTATTATCTTTCCTTTCCTTCATCACAAATGCAGTATGAATGTTTGAAGCTGGATACATTCACGTTTTTATGAGACTCAATTTTGTTTGTCTCCAATAGAAAATTATAAAATATTACCAACAGTTCTAAATGAGGGGAATAGAATATAGAATTTCGTCTTCAATAAGACAAAAGAAGATTGAAATCTAAATGAAGAAAGTTTCATATATCACTTGATTGGAGACTATATTCGACAACAGAACATTTTTCTCTAAATGCAAATTGAAACTTTGTACCATATTGACGACATTGGCAAATGAGCCAATTATTCCATTAACGGGTAAGTCTTCATATCAGAAAGACAAATTTAATAATTCTGTCTGGCATAGTTGTTAAAGGAGGAAACAAATCAAAATTGTACAATAGTTGTGTGATTAAATTATTAAATCAGTTTGATTGTTTTTAATTTAATTAAAACAAATAAATATATCAGTTTTAGGGCATCATCATTCATCAGTAGTTTTGTAAAGTAATTCTACAAAAACTATACGTACTTATTACACCTTTTACCATGTATGTATAATACTTAAATTATTTTTAATAGAAAAAAGTACTTTTATTGAATATAAAAAAAGCCGCAAAATAAATACAAATGTATTTAATATTTCAATATATTTAATAGTTCAATTTAATATTTTAATATTTCAATAGATGATAGTTCCCCAAATGATAATCAGGTTTTTAAATTAATATTTAAATCTAAAACTTAAGGTTTGGTTTCAAACAATGAGCTAAAGGAAAAGGGGAAGATGTTACTGTTATCTTATAATGGTATCCAATCCAAACCATGGACGGCATTGTAGGAATTTTAAGGTTTTTATCACCACATTTCAATTTCTAATTGGACATCTGGAAATCTTACATTTTCTTGTGAAGAGCAAAACTAACACTTATGACAGTGCTGCATTTTGAAGTTTTACTCAATATTATAACAATTTGCGTATTTATTGCGCAATAATTAATTGAAACCTTATATGAAATATTGTGCTCAATAATGGCGTTTATTGCGATTTACGCAATAAAGGTGCATATTTGAACACCGTATTAACTCACAATTTGGATTTAATACAATTCATTTAAAATAAAATAAAAAAAAATATTTAATTTTTTCACAGCAAATATTTCCAATAAAAGTTTAAATATCTTTTTTTTAATTTTTATACAAATAGCTTGAAATAATTAAAATGCAACGCAGAAAAGATGGTGATAACGATAACAAATTCAGCTTTAAAGTAATGTGCGATGATAAAGTGAACGCCATCAAAGCAAATTTCTCTTTTATTTTCTTTTTATTTTTAATGCTGAAAAGAAAGAGTATTTATTTTCATCGTAAATCCCACCCTCTTATTCAACTACTAAATGAGAGTCGGATTAACGACTGGACCAAATTGATTGTTTCAATCATGTACTTATCGAGTGAACTTATCTGCCAAACAAATGCGAACTTCTCGAGACATTGAGAGTTCAGAAACAATGGAAAATGTTAATCGTCGTGTTTGAATAAAAACGAATAAATTGTTGAAATGTCACGTTGCCATTGTGCGCGAAAGTTCATTCTTCCATACGCCCGTCATTCTTCATTATTTTTGCGTAATGCTGTGGAAATATTCTGCAACTGCTAATAAATGATGTACAAGACATATACTTCTACCGACATTCATACTCTACGCTGCCTCTAGTTGAATGCATAAATTAATGACGGTTTTTATCTTTCCACAATGCATACATTCGCTTATTCAGCTGTACGCCACTACATTTCTTGTTGCAACAACTAACAACAGCAGGAATAATTTATTGCCTGCAACATGAATGGCGATGAACAACAAAAATGTGAGAGATTATGTGGCATTGGTTGAGCACTGAGCACTTGATTTACTTCAATCCTTAATATGAGTCTGGTTGGTAAAATTGCATCCCAAAGCACTGAACAAAAATTTCTGGAATGTATCCGAACAACGTATGAGCTAATGTCAGTCAATTATTTAAATTGTATTAAAATTTAAAAGGGCATATTGCGTAAATTTTTTATTCAATATTTATTGAGTTTTTGTGTTAAGAGGAAGAGAACGTAAAAGAACAAACACTCTCCACTTATTTGGCCATTTGCAGTTTAAATATTTAAGGAGTTGTTGACTTTTTTCGCCGCTCTGCCTAGAGAAGAAAGCCTATTGAAATCATACGGCTATTGTACTCAGATTTTTACAAAGATTCATCATTTGCTTTGCTTTGCTAGCAAAGTAAATCAGATCAACTTTAAAGTTTAGCAGTGGATCCCTGATAGTATAGGGTTGCATGATGAGCAAAAGAGAGTTTATAGAATAGTTGGTACAAAGACCACTCAATACTATGCAAACATTTCAAGTACTAACTTGCCTACCATACATACATAACATACATAATTGGCCATTACAACCCTTCAGTCAGGATTACGGCATAGCTCCTCACACAAAGATTCATCAGATCAGAGTCTGTGGTGGAAATCAAACCCACAACCTTTACCCTAATAGTCTATCACACTACCCACTGGACTACCAGGGCACTCAGTCTTTATCATTATTTGTCATTCTTCAATGGCTTACCACTGAAAACTAATTTTTTTCTTATTAGTCGATCTTTTTAGAATTACTTGTTGAAACTAGAAAAAACTTTGCTAGCAAAGTAAGTCAGCTTAACTTTAAAGTCTAGCAGTGGATCGCTGATGGTATAGGTATAGCGTTGCGTGATGAGCAAGAGAGTTTATAGAATAGTTGGTACAATGACCACTGAATACTACGCAAACATTTCAAGTACTAACTTGCCTACCACTGGAGAAAAATTCGTATTACAGACCCTAAGCATACCGCTAAACTTACTATGACAACCGCTGTAAAGGTGCCCCAATTAGCCGACCTTAACATCTCTAAAAACATTTCGAAAAACCTGTAAGAACAACGTGCAATAGTATAGATCTTTAAAAATTTAGTGAACAACATGCTGCTCCATATAGGATCTGTAGTTACTGCCAGAGGAGGCTACATAGAACATACATACATACATACATACCCTTCAGTCAGGATTACGACCTAGCTTCTTACACCACTCAATTTGTGTGTGTTAATTTTATACACGAGTGGTGGGACCTAAAGTCGACTCCGAATGACAGTTTTTTTGAGAAAGATTTTCGTTGCAATTTTATTTAATCTCAGAGTTTTTGCCCGAAATCTGCTGACAGGAAGTCGCTGAAGAAATATTTTTTCATATTTTCGTTTTGATGTCTGACCTGGGGTTTGAACCGTGGCCTTACGTCTAATAAGCCAACACATTACCTACTAGACTAGGTCGACTTCATAGAACACTTAGCCCAAAAATTCATAAAATGGAATTAAAAAGTTAAATCGAAAAACCGTCGCAATGACTAAATACATACATACGTTTGCATATATTACATATGCTTTGCTACGGTAGTTGTAAACCAGAGTACAATAAACAAATAGACCAAATATCAAATTGATTGAAGCCATAGTTTTGTTGTTGTACTTATATTTGTTAAAACTAGCTAAACATTGCTACGGTTGTTTGGGTGGCTGTAAGTACTATTATAAGAGGCTCGGTCGCAATCCTGACTGAAGGTTTGTAATGACCAATTGCATATCGTTAGTATAATTCGCAAAGACGTTAAGTCCACTTTTTTCCAAAATTGAGATTTTAATGAAAAACGATAACGCTATGCCAAATACATATGTATTTTACGACAAAAAATGTCAGTATGTTGTTTAAAGTTGTTGTTATTTTGTGGTTTGTAAAAACGCTAAGTCCACAAAACTACGAAAAATATTAACAGCACGTGCTAACTCCACGAATATTAATTATTAATTATTCTTAATTTTTGATCTAGGTCATTTAAAGAGAGCTATTTTGTAAAGATAATTGCGTTTAAAAAGTTTACAAAGTTTAAAAACTGACAAAGCCGCAAGGTTTTTTGTGTCTCCTGTAAAATTTGAAAAAAGGGACTTAACACATTTACGAATGAGACTAACGATATGTATGTATGTATGTAAGTAATGTTATAGAGTAATAAACAAACCGACTGGTTTTATTATACTGTTACGTTTTTACCTTTTTAAAAACGTTTAAAATATGAGTTCGTTGATTGAAAACAAAATTAAAAACAAATATGTGTTTAGTTTCAATTAAACTCTTTATTATTCTCAACTACTTTTGTGTGCCACCGTATACAACTTGACGAATACAACAATAATTGCTTGTTCGCTATTATTGTTTGCTTACAACGCAGATCTTTTCAACAGCGATCTTCAAACCTCGACTGTTCTCTTCACACACAACGCGTCTTCAAACAAGACTGACTGAATTCTTACTACCCGTTTCCTGTTTTGTCTTGCCTTTTTATATGCTCACGTAAACAATCTGATGAAGTTTCTTGTAGTAGAATGTTCGTGTCTTCGCCCTCTCGAGGACTCTATCGCTACTTCCTTGTTGTTTTTGTATTTTCCTTACGTTGTTTGTTGTTGCTTTTATTCCTACTTGTCTGTCTCCTTTTCTTTCATACTGATGTTGTTGGTATATGCAAGCAAGTTCGTTGTATTTCTTTATGTAGCTTTTGTTTATCGTTTTAATGTTAAGCGATCGTACACCATTTTCATTTTCGTAACAATACGTTATACAGTTTGAAAATTTATTAAAATGTGGCCTTGCAAGAAAAAATGCTGACTTGTTTCCAATAGAAGTTCAATAACTCCAATATTTTGTTAAAATTTCTAACGTCAGCAAAACCAAAAAAAAAAAAAAAAATTATTGATATTTTTGTATTGCTGTTTTGTTTGTATTAAAGCTTTTTTTCTCAGGTCAGCTACTTCTAAATCAATTAGGCTTTCGACCTCTCTTTAGTTCCAACCACTCGACTGAAACTATCATGGATCTATGATATTTCTCTGTTTTACGCAACTAATCCGAACTGATTACAACAGTGCCGTTCTTGTACTGTACAGGCTCATTCTGTTTATGATCAATAAATTCTTAAATTTAAATCAAAAATAATAAAATAACGAAGGAAGCAATTCATTTATTTGTTGTTTTTTTCTTCATCCACTTTATCTAAAAAGTTATTGTATTTATTTTGAATTTAAAGAGAAATATTCTATTCAATATTCAAATATTTTACAACGTAATAGAAGTCAAATAAATGTGTTTGTACAACCATATTTTCATAGTTTTTGTAAAATTTCCAACAATCTTGCCAAAACAATTCCAACCATATTTTAAATGCCAATCCATTGAAGATTTTACTTTTCTTTTTTGCTTTTTTTATTTCATACTTCTAATGCAACAATAGAATTTGCGTCAGAATAACTTCAATTCTCGTTTCATTTCTGCAGAGCAATTGTTTATATTTGTGTTTCCCTTTGCAAAAAAAAAAAGTTGAGTACAATGGAGTTAAAAGAGAAACAGTATACCAAGCACGACCAGGTGAAAGTAATGGTCAAATCTGAATCTACACCAACTTAACTTGATACAATAGTTAATAACTAACAAACGTAAACATATAAAAATTTTATTTTTTTGGTGGTAAAATTTTATTATTTGGCAACCTTACCAGAACAGTTCTTTGCGTAGTGGTTCGTAACTACTGGCTAATTTGAATGGAGAATATTCGTGTTAAGCATGAAATCAAACTGGCATAATTTAATTTAGCTTCCCATTCAAAAATTAAAAAGTTTTAAATTCTACATTCATCTCTACTAAAGGCTTCAATTTAAAGAAATTCTGTGCTTTATTATAGATTGTGAACTTTTCTGGACAAGGCATCATTACTTAAAAGCTCTGTACATAGACACGTAATCGGTCATTACAACCCTTCAGTCAGGATTAAGACCTGACTTCTCACGCCACTTACATATTTGTGTTAATTTTATAAATGAGTGGCGGGACCTACAGTTTAAAGTCGACTCCGAACGACAGATTTTTGAGAAAGATTTTCATGGCAATTTTATTTACTCTCAGAGTTTTTGCCAGAAATCTGCTGAGAGGAAGTTGAGGAAGAAATATTTTTTCATATTTGGTTTCGTTAGAAATGTCTGACCTCTGGTTTGATAAGCCACCTTCTAGATTAAATGTTCAGTATATCAAGCAAATTTGTGCATATTTTTTGCGAAAACTTAATTTCCTCAAAATTCAATCAAAAAACAAAAGTTTTTCTTCAGAATCAAATTGTGAAAGTGTATACAAAATTTCTTCATGTAAAAACATCAATAAGCACACCATAGCATACCATAGAGTATATTGGCAAATTGGTGAAAATATCTGTGTGGTCACAAGCAATAACAGCCTAAGCCGACTTAAGTCAATTTGAGTTACAAATGTTTGTACCTAAGGCGTGAGGAAACCCTAATTATATCTATAATATGAGTTTCTCCTAAACAAATGAAACTTTCATTATATTTTCCGATCTTAGGTTTCCCTGTTTAAAGATACGTTAAAGATACTTAAACTTTAAAATGTACTTTTTTTCATGCATTTTCTCAATTTTTTCAGAAATACTTCTGTATATAAAAAGTGATTTTTCAGGGACCAAAGATATACAATTTTGAGTGTTAAACTCTATAAATATTGACAGAGGCATTGTCAAATACAAGAACGTCACAAAAATTGTATTTTTAAAATTCATATTAAGAATGCCACTCACTTAACTTTCATGTATTCTGTACTACAAATAAATTTTCCACTCATACGAGTAATAAAAAACATTCCAAAGCGCAAATAAACACGAAATGATACTAACCTTCACTCGACATCGAGGGCCATAAAAAGTCCTAACCTAGCCTTTAGTTAAATTGATGGTTTGATACTTTAATTGTGGCTTACAACGTTTCATGTTAATGGGCCATAAAAAAAAACTGTAAATTTTAGCACAAAAATAGTAACAAAAATCGCATTTAAACTTTATTTTCATTTTTTACTATTATTTGGTAGTTGTTTTACATGAAAATATACATGAGTTTTAAACACATACAGACATATTAAGATAATCAAATAAGCAAAAAAAAAACAAAAATTATTCTTACTAAATATTTCAATGGTTGGAGTTTTAACGAAAACTAAATCACGAGTATTTATATGCGCTAGTAAGACTTGTGTTTATAATAACCAAAGTCACACTTAAATTGTGTAATGTTTTGAAAAATTGTGTTGTGGTTGTAATCATGATTACGGTCAAAGCAAATGTATCACTCGTCAAATACATTTTAAAATTACACACATGCTGCATCCTAAGACGCAGGTCGATATTATCTTTTAAACAGACAGCCGATATGGTATAAACGAATG
Organism: Sarcophaga variegata; assembly: GCA_932273835.1. Lineage (NCBI taxonomy): Eukaryota > Metazoa > Arthropoda > Insecta > Diptera > Sarcophagidae > Sarcophaga > Sarcophaga variegata. Next base: position 77,442,035 of record OW026359.1, read on the forward strand.
CTCGAATATCAAATTGAATTTAGAAACAATATACAAGTGTGGATATTGTTTAATAAACATCTTCAAGTATACCTACACATAGCTATACACTATTTTATGAGAACACTAACAGTCAAGTTTTATTAGGAAATTCCGCAGGGAAGACTATATTAAGTCAAATTTAATTATTTCACTATTTACCATAAATTGATAATAACTATACGTATTGTTACGAAAATGGAAACATCCTCTAACATTAACATGGTTAACAAGAGCTACACTAACAAATACAACGAATTTGCTTGCATATACCAACAACATCAATTTTAAATGAAAAGGAGACAGTCAAGTAAGAAATAAAGCAACAACAAAAAACGTAAGCAAAATACACAAACAACAATGAGGTAGCGATAGAACTCTCGAAAACTTTCAGGAACGTTCATCAGACTGATTACGTGGGTATATAAAAAGGCAAGACAAAGCAGGCTACGAGTAGTAAGAATTGTATTTTGTGGTAAGAATTCAGTCAGTGTTGTGTGAAGACGCATTGCGTGTGACAAGAACAGTCGTGGTTTGAAGATCGCCGTTGAAAAGATCTGCGTTGTAAGCAAAGAATAATAGCGAACAAGCAGTTATTGTTGTATTCGTCAAGTTGTATACGGTGGCACACAAAAGTAGTGCAAACAATAAAGAGTTTAATTGAAACTAAATACATAAATACATATTTGTTTTTATTTTTGTTTGCAATCAACGAACTCATATTTTAAACGTTTTTAAAAAGGCAAAAACGTAACAATATTGTTACGAAAATGGAAATGGTGTTACATCGTTTAACATTAAACTGATAAACAAAAGCTACAAAAACAAAAACAATGAACTTGTTTACATGATAAAAATATGCCAACAACATCAGTATAAAAAAGGGGAGAAGCAAGTAAACAAAAAATGCAACAACAAACAACGTAAACAAAATACACAAACAACAGTGAAACAAACGATGTTTACATTTATGGAGATCTCGAGAAGACGAACCCACGAACATTCGATTTCAAAATCATTCATCAGACTGTTTACGTTGGCATATATATGCGTTTTTTTTAAGAAATGTTAGATTTAGGCAACTGATTTAAGGTCCCTTTATACTGTAACTTTATCAAGAAAATCAGCCGACAATGTTATTAAAGTGTAAGTAATATGTACATGACATGAGCAAAATACACGTATATGAAAGAATAGAAAGCGTACCTGACAACTCCATAAGATGTATAAACGAATAGTGGAAGGTAATACTGGATTGGTAAAAAAAAACACAAGAATATATATAGTGAAAGAACTTACAATTAAATTTCACAACATATATCCACTTTCAACACATACTAGTAATGTCATTAGCTTATTAATGTTATGTTTGCATGCAAACTTAAATAGCAAAGTATTTAGACTTTCAACTGTTGTCGACAGGATTACGATCTAGCTTCTCACACCACTTACGTATGTTGTGTGTATTAATTTTATACTTAAGTAGAGGGACCTACAGTTTAAAGTCAACTCTAAAAGACAGATTTTTTAAAAACTCTTTCATGGCAATTTTATTTACTCTCAGAGTTTTTGCCAGAAATCTGCAGAAAAGACAGTCGCCGAAGTAATATTCTTTCTTTGTTTTTGTTTTTCTTTTTATTGGCAATGTCTGACCTGGAGTTTGAACCAGTAATCTTGAAGTATATGAGAACAAGCCTCGCTTTAGTGGTGTTTGTCCTATCATTAAGAAGATCCACCGCAAGTACTTCAAGCTACTAATTTGAATTTGACATACAATTTAAATATACTGAATGGAATTGATTACGATTATAAATACTCGTACACTTAAAAAGTAATCAATAAATTTTTATTTCAAACTCAATTTAACTACAATATTAAAAACTTATATTGAATGAATTCCGTTATTACTAGATACATATATCATTTAGTATTATTTTCATTAAAAATAATTCTTAATTTTAAACATAACTTGTTGAAGTCACCTTATCAGCGCTTTTTTATTACAATTTTCATTTCAATCGCATTATACAAGTTCAGGTTGAACTCAGAAGTTCTGTTCTATCTTCAACTTTATTTTTTATTGTCATTAACGCTATTCTTCGTCCTACTTCTAATAATATGTACTCTTTTTCAGATGACAATAATATTTGTCGTACATATTCTTTTAATAGCTCAGATCATTAAAATTCAGTGTAATGCTCACATTTTTCAATTATCTAAAGAAGCATTCAGGTACCTTGTTTTCTTAAAACGGCGCAAGAAATTCTTCGCTTCATCGGATCTCCTTACTATTTATACAACTTATATTCCACCGAGAATGGAATCTAACTCTCACGTATGGTTCGGTGCTTCGAAGTCTATTTTGAGATTTCTCGACCGCGTACCGAAGAGGGCGAAGGTGCTCATTAATCACGGTTATCCAACCCTATTGATTCAATTGAGCGTCGTCGATTGGCCAGTGTATCGCATACTACATTACAAACAAAATTATTTCTTTAGTTGGACTATCCGTATCTGGAACTCCCTTTCTGCAGAGGTCTTTTCTGTAACCTATAATATAAAAAGTCGCCGTGGTCTAGTAGGTAGTGTTTTGACTTATTAAACGTGAGGCCTCTATTCAAACCCCAGGTCAGGCATTTCCAACTGAACTAAATATAAAAAAAAATTTCTTAGGCGACTTCCTCTTAGTAGATTTCTGGCAAAAACTCTGAGAGTAAATAAAAATTGCCATGAAAAGTTTCTCAATAAATAAAAATCTGTCGTTCGGAGTCGACTTTAAACTGTAGGTCCCACCACTCATGTATAAAATTAACACACACAACATAAGTGGTGTGAGAAACTAGGACGTTGTACAATGGGTCAATTCGACCTCCGGGTACTGTTACTGTCTTAATTGACAAAGTACACGTCCTCTAACCTAACCTAACCTAATGTCCCCAAACACTACTCTCTCTCTTCTTTTCTTCTTCACGTAACCAATTTTTCTAATTCCAACACAATGCACGGCATGAGTAGGAACAATCCCCTGAAAAAAATAAAAATAAAAAATAAAAAAATTATTACAACAACTACCTGTTACTACGTTCATGTAATACTGCCGTCTATAACTACTATAATAAAATCTCGTACTCATAAATTACGAGACTATTAAAGATCTACGTAATAGAATTGTGCGTCATTATTATTTACCAACTGATTCAAATTAAACAATCGGTCAGCTAGGGAACAAATGTTATAGTGGGTTGCAATTCATTATTTTACAATTCACTTAAGCGAAATATTATATTGGTAAGCGTTTCAAAAACAAAAATCACGTAAATTTTTGATTTATCAACACCCAAAAACCAGGGAAAATAATCGATAACACTTACACTTCTCCTCCTAGGAACATAAAAATAAAATCCAAACACCTGTTGATTATTTAATAAACTAACCTCCAATTCCCTCCTAAAAATACTAATAAAGATAATATTAAAAGGAAATAACAACAACAATAGCAATAACAAAGGTAAAAGTAACAATACAATGACTCTGCATGCACAAAACGATAAAAGAAGTGAAAGTGCTTTTTATAACACAAAGGGACTGAATGGATATGTTTTTATAAATTTCTCCTCTGCGTCCATGATTAGAATTCTCGCTTTTTGCTTGGCATTGTTAACATAATAAAAATTTATAACAATAAAAACGAAATTTTGTTCACAAACGTTTATACTTCCTGTCATCCAGTGACAAGGTAATAAAGGCGATATTTAAAAATACATTCTATTTTAATATCGATCTTTAAATAAACAGTCTTTTTTAATAGTTAAAAGCAATCAATTGTTTAAAACTTTTAAAAAATATTTAAGAAAGACTATTTAATTAAGAGACCCATTAGTTAGCGATAATTTAGTTCAAGTTCAAGTTTTAATTGAAATGGACTATACCAACAATGTTTTAACAGATTCGCGACGTAGCGTTGCTGGCTTCGCTTACTATGGGTACGGCGCCGTTTTTAATCAATTTTTACAATCGCGCATAGGTTTAGAAAAATTGCCAAAGCTTTTTATGTAATTAATATTTCTGTATGAAATTTTAAAGAAGGTAGCATAGGACTTCTTTATACACATAAATGAGGGTTTGAAATTATACTTCTAAATATTTTTGTTATTTATTATAATTATATATAGTTTTTGTAAACATTTTTCAAAATTTTTAAATTTCATTGTAAATCAATATTCTTTTTTTGTATGGTATGCTTAAAGTCGCCGTAGTCTAGTAGGTAGTGTGTTGGCTTGTTAAACGTAAGGCCGCAGTTCAAATCCCAGGTCAGACATCAAAACGAAAATATAAAAACAATATTTCTTCGGCGACTGCCTCTCAGCAGATTTCTGGCAAAATATCTGAGAGTAAATAAAATTGCCATGAAAAGTTTCTCAAAAATCTGTCGTTCCGAGCCGACGTTAAACTGTAGGTCCCGCCACTCACGTATAAAATTAACGCACACAACATGAGTGGTGCGAGAAGTTAGGCCGTAATCCTGACTGAAGGGTTTATGTACATACAATTATGTATGTATACTGGGAAACAGTTTTCAATATGTAGCGGAAGTTTACTGCTCCTACACATATATGACGTATCGCGACGTATTTTGTGCGAATAACATACACTTTTTTCACAATCTTATGCCATGTTCGCACAAACCTTCGAATTACTTCGCTCTCTGTTTCAAATTACTTATTTGAATTACCATTTCCACACGGTAACTTTGTAATTCTTTTTGACAGTTATTCTGTTCTTCTTCTTTTTATTGCTAAATTATTTGCTGTAAAATTGTGATAATAATGGAAAAAAGTAAATAAAACAGTTTTTTTTCGGGCTTATTTATATTTTTAAATTATAAACTTCATACAGCTTCTTCGAAAGCTGCAAATACATTTCCTGTAGATGCAATAGGTTTACTACACACATAGTGGGCTCCTCCTCTAATTTCGCGAATATCCTTCTTCTAAATAATACTTTTTTCAAAATGTTATTTTTGAATTCCATTATTGTTTATTGTTTACAACATTTATTTGCTTATATTTTTTGTGCTTTGACAGCTAGTGATGGCAAAAATACAAATAATTCGTGATGTTTTATATTTCCTGATAACCTTTTTTTGGTTCAAAACGGGGCGTTCGTATGAAGTTGAGGGCTCATTGGTTGCTTCTTCGGTATTAGAATGTAATATATCTGGGCTTTCTTCTATCGAACTTTCCGCTAAACTGAGCATGAAATCGTGAAATCTAATTTTTGATTGCGAATTCAGTATTCAATAAATACGGAATGAATTATTATGGCGCAATCAGGAAGGTAGTAGAAAAAGACCTTTTTAGTCCATTTGAGAGTTTTTCTGAAGATGGGTATATAGGCAAGATATTGATCGGCAAGATCGACACCATTCATGTATTGATATAATCAATACTGCAAGGCGGTTTCTTCTTGAAAAGTATGCTATTTCGGTCGATTTTATTAAAATCATCATGTCGGCATTATGAATAGTAGAGATCATTTGAATATTGTGCTTTTTTTTACTGTTCCATACTTGTATCATAATTTCACCTCTTCGCTTGTAACGTATCTCTGCATATCACAATTTTATAATAATTTATAATTTGTAATAATTATCTGTGTATATACATATGATGCCATTTGTTCGAGTATGGATTCAAAAGTTTCAAGATGTTGTTTTCCAAACTAACGCTCTTTCCACAATATAAAATAAAACTGCAAATATAACCTGTTTTTGGTTCGCAAATCATTTTATTTAGAATGACATATTTTACCATTTTTCTGTACCCAAGGGAAAATCTTAAATGACGACTTTAGGCGTCATTCGCCGAGAATGTTTTTATTATCTGATTAATTTCACGTACATATGTATTTTATTTTACTTAACTCAGCAACACATCAAAATATGACATTAAACTTCATTTTATAGTTCTGCATCGCAGGTACTGAAAATCAAAAATCTTACGCAGTCAGAAAAGGTTAGTTTAATCCATTAATCTGTGTATAGAGGATTAGTACATACACATTCGCATTTCTTAAAGTCGCAATTGAAATACATATAATGCCCCGCTAGTTTAATGGATAGTGTGCTACACTATTAACGATTCGATTCCCACCAGTGACTCTGATCTGTTACACTACACCGAGCATAAGGGCTATGTTACTCAGCTCATAGCTATTGCGAGATATAATTTGTAATTGAATTCTAATTAATTAATAAAATAAATAAAATAAAAATAAAATGTTACATTTTAGAAATTCTGCTTAACAAATTATTATAATTGTGCTGAATGAAAAAAAGGATAATTTGAGACAGTATTAGAGACCATATTACAAGTATTTTATATTGAGAGAAAACACCTCATGACTCAAGATTACCCGAAAAGTGAAACAAAACAAGATAAAATCAACAAATTTCGTTAATCAAGAAATGTACTTAAAATTTGTTGAAATTTGTTTACTTTATTGTCACTTATTAGAAAAATTCAGAAAATTTCTCTCCGATCTTAATCATATTTAGCTTGTCAATAATCGGCTCGTCTTGATAAAGCATATGGGGCTGAACTGCTATAACCGTTTAATCTACGGCCATTTTCTTTTTTTATTTGGTATCTATTTCGAATCAAAAATGTGTGCAAAGCTATGTAAGCCTTAAAGTCGAGCCAACGCACGAAGTGATTTCCACCTGATTCTCTGTTTTAAAGAAAGCTTGTGGAAATCAATTGCCCCAGATACTTTTTAATATATGCGCGAACTCTTTATAGCCGAGTTTTCTTTCAGTTAAACTTAAACGCTCGCAACTACGTAGGATTTGTAAAAGTCTCTAAAACCGATGGTTCTTTTTACCGAAACTTCGATCTCAAATAACAAGCTGGAAACTTGATTATCCGTTAAATTGAATTTTATATTTATATCCATAAATTCTTGAACAAAGTTATTTGAAATATTTTGAAAGTCAAAGGCGATAATCAACTAACCATGATTACAACAATTTCATGTTGAATTTTAATCGAATTGCAACCAAATGTAGAAGTCTAGTATTCAAAGTGTTCAATATAATATAATATATAAAAATACTGCCGAAGAAATATTTTTTCATATTTTTCGTTTTGATGTCTGACCTGGGGTTTGAACCGAGGTCTTTCGCCTAATAGGCCAACACACTACCTACTAGACTATGGCGGCTACGACATCGATGATGTCACACAGAACTGGAATGTAGCAAAAGAGCACAAAGTCTGTACAGCAAGTGTGGCGAATGTTTAAGATTACAATTTTTAACTCAAGCATATCGTCAATATACCCCCTTGGCAACGAGTCTTTTATTATGAAAATATTCTACCACAACACTATCTCAAACAGCACAAAGGCATTAAATATCTATGGATTATTAAATTAAACAACGTAAACGAATGTTGTAGAACGAAATTGATAAAGATTAGAATCTACTTGGTAGCCTGCTCACACATAGTGAAGGCTGATCATCAAAAAAAAACAGGAAAAACTTAAAGTGAGTGAAAGAATAGATCAAACTCAAGAATCATTTGTCGAGGACTTGCTAGAAAAAATGTTTTTTTAAGTTGATTATATTTTAAACATGTCATCGTTCCTACGTATTTTCCCCTTTTCGTGTCGTTAACTGTTGCCGTATAGCAATAATAGTCTAAAAGTCTGTTGAAGTTGTTCTTCTTCCAAAATTGTTGTGTCTTCCTTAGACGACACCTAAAAAAAATTTTTTTTTATCTGCCATAAATAAATAAGCAGCAGCTTCTTTCAACGAATGTAATGGCAATTGCTTAAATATATCGCGCCACCAGTTATGTAATTTTATTTACTTTAGATTTAAAATCTCTTCAGGTCTAAAAACAATTTTCCTATATTAACAACGTAAATATAAAAAATTCTTTCTTTCCCCCTAGGCATTCAATTGGCCCAAGGGAATTAAATTTATTTCCTCCCAATCATATCTATAATTACTAGGAGGAGCTTTTCTGTGGAATCCTTCGACTCTGGTGATTTATATTTATTTGATTTTTTTTTTACAATTTTGTCATTTCTCGTCCTAAAGCTGTGAGAGACTTTACGTCCGATTCGTTTAAAAAAATTCGTGTTATTTAAAGTTAACTGATGTCGAAATATCGTTTTTATGTCAACGCAAACAACGACATATAGAATGGAGGAATATTTGATTTATGAATATTTTAACACCACCAGATCTGGCCACCAGATGTTGTACATTCGGATACATGCATAAATAAATTCTTAGATTTGTTTCTTTAATACATAATCACAATAAAATTTATTCGTGAATCCGGAAAACCTATTCACAATCCCTTTAACCTCTTCAATTTTAGATCAAGTGGTCTACAATATGGCTTTAAATCATAAGTTCGACTTTAGCATATGGTGGTTGACTGTTGCATCCTTTTAGCCAAACGAAACTCTTTATACACGGTCTTAAATGTAGTGCTAAAAAAAAATAATTGACGAAAATAAATAATTTTCAGCAGCAGACGCCAGCAAAAGAAATATAATGCAATTGATGCGACCAGGATAAGCTACAGTTTTTATGTTGATGGTCAAATGGGCTGTGAATAGTTTACATAAGTAATTAAATCATATTTTTGGTGGATTACAAGTGGTGCCAATATTTTTAAATTTTAAAAAATTCGCCGTATCAATATTGTTAACATACTACAGGACAATAAGTTATTATTTAATCCTCTGACTATGTCTGTGTTTTATTTTAGTACGATGTATTTCACCTTTTTCGTTAATCAAACAATTTTAAAGAATTCGAAAAGTTGGTCTTTTATTTCTTCCATTGTTGGATCATTTGTTTGCTTTACTGTTTTGTATTACCCAGTCCCATAACAAGAACCACTTAACTGGTAGCAACAACAACAACAACAGTAACAATATAAATTCATTGATTTTTCCCACATGCCAAACATGCCAAGTATTGGTTTTATTTTAGTTCTCCAAACATAAAAGAATAATTTAGACTGAATTATTGATTTTTTTTTATTTTTGTTTTTAATTTTTGTTTTCCTAAAATTAAATGCAAATACTTACAGCTCCCAGATTTTCAAAACCATATTTATTGGCCACTTTATGAGCGAAATCATTATCAACACTGCGTCGGAAACGAACCAAAAATGAGCTTGTAAAGACGTCATTTCCTCTGGCTACAGGACGAACATGAGAAGAGCCACCTTCTGCTATCTGTGTGGCCTTAACCTCCACCGACCAGATCCCAGCTATGCTGAGAATGCATACAAACAGCAGGCCCGTTATTGGGTAAACGCATGCTGTCAAAATCATTGCACGCGTTTTTTACAGAAATAATGCTTTTCTTTGCTTTGCTTTGCTTTGCTTTGCTTTTTCCTACGGCGTTTTTATGTCTCTCACTGAAAACGTTTTCTTTTTTATTTGTGATATCTTTTGTCACTGACTTTTAATGCCAAATTTTAATGGCGATTCACACTATTTCTACTGTTTCTTCTTATTACGCGGAAAGACAAATTTTTTTCTCTTCTTTTCTTTCTTTTATTGTTAGAATAATTAATTTTATTTTTTTTATTGTTATTGTTGTTATTACATAGAATTTGTTTCTATTATTAACTAAAGTGATGATAACAAAAATCACAGTATTTTTAATGATTTCGTCTAAAAGTATGCAATACTTCTTGTATTCCTGTTTCGTTTCTTTCGGTAAATGACAGAAACTCAATTTTGACACTTTAGCCAAAAAAGAGAATCGCTTATTCGTTTTTCTTTTATTTTTCCCTTCTCTTTTTATCCTTACTTTTCGTATATTCACTGTCTTTTAAGCACACAACACATTCACACATTTGCTACTTCTACAATGAACAAAATTTTTTTAATTGCTTTTGTACGCCTGCAAGTATACCACAGTTTATTAAATTAATTTTTTCGTGAAATTTGATTCGTTAATTCGTTAAGAAATTTATTATTTTTCGAAATTTACTTTTTCGTTTTGTTCTGTTTTATTCTATTCTGTTTCGTTCGGTTTAATAAATATGTATTTCTGTAATAATGTTTATAAAATTTTTATTCTTCCGTTGACAATAACTAGACTGCTATGCTTACCGAACAAAACTGCCATTAGTTTAGTTTCTCGTAGGCCATTATGAATGTTTGTTGCTTCGTAATGGGGCTGTGAAAGCTTTTCTCCTGCACACGAAAGCTTTTCGGTAATCAGGCATGTGAAAGAGAATACCATTTCCACTTGTTAATCCTGATAACGGGTTGTCATGCCGTTCTTAAATCTTTGCTAAAAGTCAACATAATCGGACACATAGTTGAACTAAGAGTTTAGAGTTATTTTATTGTTAAATAATCTTTTTAACAAGCAGTCGCATAAGAAACTTATCCTTGTTTTGAATCTTCTTTTAATCTACGAAAGTTTTTTTTGTTTGTTTTTAGACACCACAAGAAATCCAGAAGCTTCTCTTCTGCTTTCAAAATTTCACTACTTGTAAGAATAATTGAGAGAATTATTGAGAAATTTCCATAAAGTCTTTCATACTGGAAGGTAAGATCTGCCCATTCAATGATTTTATTGTGGCTCTAGATATCTCTAAAGAAACTTATATCTTTCATTGAAACTTATAGCTTTTGATGTCGATGCTAACTAACGATTGTACCTTTTCAAACTCTATGTTTCAGACTTTCATCTGTACTACAACTAAAGGAATTTATTCTCCTTTACAGAGAGCTATCACCCTTAGTTACGTTATCCAGTCTTTCCTAAAGCGGTTATCACATGTCGTATTTACTATATGTGGACCATTTGTGCAGCAGTCATGGATTTTTCTTACTATTCTACATAGTTTTTAAGAACTATAATGGTATTTTGGCACTTTTCACTTAAAACATAGTATTGCGGCAACTCTTCGACGAAAGATAAACAAACATTTCTTTGGTTTGGTTCGAGTTCTACCATAAATTTGTACTCTTTTGAGCCAAAAAAAAATCCAGTGAGACATAATTCTTTAGTCTCTGTTGTGTTGAAATCGTACAGAAATAAAGCAGGGGGAGAGGGGTGGAATTGCGTGATAAATGAAAGAATGAACAGAAAGAAAGCGCGTGTCTGCAATCTTAAGAGTTGTGGTAAGTGGTGTTAGTGAGTGTTCATGCTCATTCATCTTTTATCCTTTTTTTAATTATTATTGTTGTTGGGTTTTCGTTATAATGACAACATGTTTTGTTATTTTATTTAATCAATGAGTTTTCTCTCTCTCTTCATGTTTTAGAATAATACAAACGAAAAAAAAATGTTCTTTCAAACTGGTTCGGCTGTATGGCAAAGTGACAAATGGTGGTTGTGTCATTTTATTTTTATTTCTTTCTGTTGTTTTATCATCTTTCACACAGAGTTGTTGTTGCAAAATTTTAGACGTCATCACCTCTATATACATACATGCATATGTATGTAAGCTTTTGCTTTTATTGTAATTTTTCTTCGTTTTCTATTTCTATGTTTCTCCTATTTGCTTATACTTCTTCTATTTGTTTTTAAGTTGACAAGTTTAAAAATATTTACCCACTGTCAGTTAGTATCTCAACAAATTGTTGTATGTATGTGTTTACTTTTACATGGGGATGTATGGAATAGTAGTTGTTGTTGCATTTCTATTAAAAATTATTTTTGCACCTTTTCTGTCTCTCTGATTATTTCAGGTTGCTAACAGGCGATTGGTGTTTTTCGTTGATGTTCGTTTTTCACAACCATATGGTAACCTAAATAATGTTCAGCAGTTGCATTATTTTATTGTTGTTCTAGTTTAACAATAATAATAAAATTGTTAATAATGAAAATTAAATTTACATACATACATACATGCATATATTTTTCAATTCGTATTCGTTGTTGTTGTTGTTATCGTTCATACATCCATGAAGCCTTGAGTTTATTTTCAATTAAAATTTTTGTTTTCTTCGTTTGGATTGTTTCAAGACGAATTCATTATAAGGTGAGAGTATTATTACAATAAGTACAACAATACAAAAACAACAGGGATTTTTTGTTGTTGAGAAATAGTAATGTTGTCAAAAACAGCTGACTTAAGAATGACGATTGGAAGAAAAATGTTAAAATTTTTTATAAAAATTGTTAAAGAATGACGATGGGAAGAAAAATGTTGATTAAAGAATGACGATGGGAAGAAAAATGTTAAAAAAATTTATAAAAATTGTTAAAGAATGACGATGAGAAGAAAAATGTTGATTAAAGAATGACGATGAGAAGAAAAATGTTAAAAAAAATTTATAAAAATTGTTAAAGAATGACGATGGGAAGAAAAGCGAAATTGATTATCAAAACAAAATACACAAAAACCAAAAATTTTTTGACATTGTTACTTCCTATCAGCTGGTCTTTCGCTCTCACCTTATAATGAATTCGCCTTGGATTGTTTTGAACTAGAGCTCGTGAATGTAGTCGCACAAAAAAGTAATATTTACATATGAAGGAGTACATACAATCATATGCATACATATGTGTCTTTATACATATGTATACGAACAAACATACATATGTACATCCATGCATATGTATTCGTGTGTTTTAATGGGAATCTGAAGAACATATGTTTGTATGTATTTAGATTGTATTTAAATCTGAAAATTCTTAGATTTTTATTTTTAGTATTGAATTGCGAATAATTTTAAACCAAAAGTGGCTGAATTTAAAAATTATTAAATAATAATCACAAAAAAAAATCGAAAATCTATAACGGGCGCCATAACTTTCTTTTGAAAATAGATTCTTTTGAATCTAAATTTCTTATAATCAGCTCAAGGAAACTATTACGACTTGATAAGAAGTGATGATGCCGAACTACAAAATGACTTGATATCTTTGACAAAATTGTTCATTCCCAATTCTACAGAGGTGTTATGCATTAGTTAGCATCCGCTTAGACCCTATAAATATTGGCTTCGATTGATTTTAACTACGTTTCACCATCGTTTGACTTGCACTTGCACGAAACGTAAAAAGTGCTCTTATAAATAAATAAAACAATATCCACTTATTCTATTTACGAATTAACTCTGATCTAGAACATAAGCCGGTATTTATCAGCTAATTTGCATAATTTTTTCCGAATCTACCATTTCAATGAGCATTAAAATCGTTGACATTAGAACGCGTTAAGCATTTCACATAATACTACGGCGCATGCGTTAACAATTAAAATTAATATTCTGCAGAATGGTTTGGTTTTTACTGTTCTCACCAAAACAATTTTTTTTAAACTTCCTGAAATTTAACAAATAGTGTGATAAAACGAAAAATAATATCTTACATATGATGGCAGTAATACTTGGTACATTACGGTCTCGCAGTTACTGAAAGATATCGATATTCCAACAGATAGGAAGGAATTTGGAAAATGTTCAATATTCAAAAGTTGAACGTGCTTAAAGTACATCAAAACACTATGGGTTTTAATATTTTGAACTTCCGCGGTCACGTTCGTTTAAAGAGAAGAAAAAAACATACCATAACCAACCATCCCCTTAACACGCTCGTATAGAATATTCAATATGGAATGAGATGTATGCCACACAGCGCTATCCTGTTGAAATCATATGTCTTTGGTGTCCATATCATTCAATTTAGGGCAAAAGAATTTGGTAATCATTGACCCATAGTGCTCGCCGTTGACAGTGATGGCCTGGATATATAGACCGATGACGTCACCAGCCCCAAATCAACACCAAATAGAGACTTTTTCAGGATGTATTGGACGCGTTTGGATCTCGTTTGGATTCATATCATACCAAATACGATATTTTTGTAAACCCATTCATTCAGAAATCGTGTTAGTGTTAGTTGTCAACTGTTCCAGAGCCGATTATACAAATACAAATACATTTCTAATGACCCTCTTCAACTTTAACATTGAGGAAGTCCCTGCTGGAAGCAACAATACTTTCGTTATCATCTAGAAAACAATAATTTTTTAAGAACAAAATTCTGACTACAGCTGTTAGATAGTTAATACCTATTAATAATGTGATGTCATTCCTGTACTGTATTATTATAATTGCAAAAGTTTGCACGCTTATCCTGAATTAATTCGCTGACAAGCAAATATTCAAGTAAAGATTTCAAACGAGTCATAAGTTTGAATTTTTAGATTCCATCACAATCAAAACAAAATCATCTTTAAAAAAGTAAAATTTTCAAAACATGCAGTATAAGGGAAAAATATAAAACACAGTACGACTAGAATTATAACCATTCTTTAAATTATACCATATTTGATCATTTTCTATTTAACATTTGAAAAATTTACACAACACACTGCCAATATTTATTTACTTACTTTTTATTTAATTGGTCATGAGAAACTTATCACGAAAATATTATTTACTATCAGAGTTTTTGCCGGAACACTGCTGAGAGGAAATCGCCGAAGTTATATTTTTTTCAAATTTTGTTGTGCTCGAGATGTCATAGAAAGGATTTGAACCACGCCCTCATGTCTAATAAGCCAACATACTAACTGCTAGACCTCGGCGACTATAATACTTATTTATTCCTTTATTAATAAGAATACAAGTACAAATTTTATTATAATTATTACTACCTGAATAATTTAGACTTTATTCTCAGTGAAGCGTGAGAGACCAGAATCTTTGATGGTATTAGCGTGAGATTCGTGGACCACATCCTATCCGCCATACTACCAAGGTATCGCTTTTGCCAACATTTAAAATTGGTTTTAATAGCCTTTCTTTCCTTTTCTTAATTCAAATGTAAATTTACCAAAAATTTGTAGACGCTATGGAATTGTATTTGTCAGTCGTCATGACCTTTAATTCGCATACTTTGTCATTAAAAAGGAAAACAAAAATGCAAAGAAAAAATTAAATAAAATCTAAAATATAATTATTTATGTACATATGTGGTGTCAGACTAATAAAGTTGAGTATGAAAGTAAAAGCAACAGATGTCAGAATTATAAGCGTATGTTTACACAAACAGTAGTGGCCGAATAAATAGATACGAAAAACGATGAAGTTTACTTATTAAACAGTTTCACACAATTTAAAATTCATACTACAGAATATATAATAGCATATGATTATCATAAATGAGAAATTATTAGAAATATTTTGGTATTATAAAGTGCATAGAAGAAAAGGGAGTAATGACTGTCTCTTGGCTGGAAAAACTGGTGCGTTTAAATAATGAATTATATCTGTAATGCGATGTTCGTTTCACTGGCCATTCCACCACGAACAAAATACAGCTAATTTCATTAAAGCACTTTGTAATATTCTGCTGATAGGTCGATATAGCAGCCCTTACCTGAGGCTTGTATTTAATTCGGTTGGATATACATACATAGGTCATGTAAATAATAAGTATATTGTATGAAGAAAAGGATTTCTCTTGAATGTAACTATATATGCGTATAAAGCTATTCATACACTTCCGACTTTAGAGAGAGTTTAACAGCAGAGTAAGAATTGTGTGTGAATAACTAGCCCCTTTGATCAGAGCATTCACCGCGTGCAAATTTGGTCGGAAAATTAAGCCATAATACATGTACAAAATCGATTGGATCAATCTATGGGCGTTAGAATGATTTTAGAAAGGTTTTACATTAAAAACTGCTTTCTAGGCTGTTAGAAAAATTCTTGACTCTGCATGGATTGATTGATAAAATGAACACCAGAATAAAAATAGGTTACATTTCCGATTTTGTTTTTTTCTTTTCAGCCAATTATTCGCAACTTTAATTTCGACGACTGTCACTTGGTTAAAGTTGTCATAGATGGAAAAAAGTGCTCTATGCTTGACTATATATAGCACTGATTAGTGTTGAACAAATATCACAAGCGATTTTCACAACAAAATCAACTCAATTTATAAAGCGGATGGTAACTGCGAGATTCATTAAATTAATTTCGGGAGAAATTTTAGGTGGGGTATTCTTATACGTATATAATTCTTATAGATCAAATCTGCCACCACATAATTACTCAACTGTTCCTGGCTATGACGAATAATTTATTGTAAAGCTTTTGCCAATAGTTACCAGGAATACTACAGAAAACACATAAGGGAATTACCATATTTGGCTCGAATGGTAACATTCTACTGATGTCAAATGAAGATTTATTTTTCATACAAAATGGATTTCTCTTTACTACACCTTATACATACAAATCTTATACACATACTAATTTTAATAAGCATTTACTAGTGCACAAACGCACACACATACATACATCAAACATCAGTTTTCATATATCAAAATAAAATCCATATGATTATGTAATGACGTCAATTATAACAACAAAACAATAAACTCTTTAAACATATATGCGTACATACATACATACATATGTGTATTTATTAATACAAATGTTTTCTTATATGTATTTGTACGTACATATGTACAATGTACATACATATGTATCTCTATTAAGATAAACAAATAAAAATGTCCAAATAAATGAAACAACAAAATCAAAAACAAGAAACAGAAAATGGACGCAACAGTTTTGCAAACCCATCGACAATAAGCCGGCAATTTTATTTCATTAAGCACTTGAAAGTTTCCTAGCAATGGGGTTCAAGTTGAATAAACAAGTGGCAATAGAGTTGAATATTTCAACCAAAATATTTGTTTCGTAGAAGGGATTAGTTTTTAATATCACACATGTAGCGTTCATAGGGCAAGAGTTAAGCTCGTAAAAATTAATATTAAACAGACATCCCTATAGGAAAGGATGACTGCTAAGGAATATCCAAAGTGTTGAAATTTAATGCGAATTTTATTTCGAATTTATTTCTTTAATTTTATCACAATTGACATCATCGATATGTACTTCAAATAAATATCATGTTTTTAGATATTCGAATCTGTAACTGTAAACTATTAATTTTAATCATGTTGTTATCGTCTAAATGTGCTTATGTATGCTTTTCCTTGAGCCTTTTAATTTAAAGCCGCATAGTTTAACCGACTGTAATTTTATTTATATATTTATTAATTTATTTCATGTTTTATACCACAAGAGCTATGATCTTATAATTGTAGTATAGAATTAGTATTTTGTAAGCAATTTATAAAGAAACTAAAATCCTTCCATAATTAATAAAAATTAAAAAAATTTTGTAAAATAGAGTATATAAATATAACGAATATATTAGTTAATAGACTACAAACAAATTTTTAACAGACATTTGAATTTTTCAATCGCTTTAAAGTCATATAATTTAAATTTGGCGGGAAAGATTTAAATTTTGGAATATATTTATCTAATCTCTTAAGGCTCCAGCATGAACCCATTGTTTTTGCATACGTTGCATATATTTTTATATTTTCTGATATGTAAATAAATCAATCATGTCTGCTGGTATTAAAACCAAATATCATGTAAAAGCCAATAAATTCCCACTATCTAACTCCCACGCCTAAGTGACAGTATTCGTTAAAAATGTACGTAAAATAAGGTGTACAAATGTTCGCCTGGGATGTCAAGAGGTCTTCCTCTGGCTATCGCCACGATAAACAAAAGGCAATTGCCACCGATTGGCCACCTGCTGTTGCTGCATTTCCGGCACCGAAAAGAGACATGCGTATAGAGCTGCCCGCCGCTGTTAGTCGCCGTAGTCTAGTAGGTAGTGTGTTAGCTTATTTGACGTAAGGCCACGGTTCATATCCCAGGTCAGACATCAAAACGAAATAAAAAAATATTTCCTCGGCGACTTCCTCTCAGCAGATTTCTGGCAAAAACGCTTAAAACACTTAAAATTGCCATGAAAAGTTTCTCAAAAATCCGTCGTTCGGAGTCGACATTAAGCTTTAGGTCCCGCCACTTACATATTTATGAAATTAACACACACAACATGAGTGATGTGAGAAACTAGGCCTAACCCTGGCTGAAGGATTTTAATGGCCAATTATGTATGTATGTATGTATGTATGTATAGTTTAACCGAGAAATGAACATTTTCAGCAGTATAATAGAATGGTTGTGTCCGCAAAAATATCAAAAATGTTAACATAAAGGCTTCATCTGGAAAACATTCAGATAGTAAGACAAATTTCACCGAATAGTTTTCCAGACTCACATGTCCACACTGGAGATTTCGAATTCTGAGAAATTCATAAATATCATATGATTTCCTTTTAGGCCAGTCCAAATAAAGTAATTTTCTTTTAAAATCCAAGTTCCCTTGTCTTACACATTATCTGAAGATAGCATCTAAGAATTAAACAAGCAGTAGTGTTAGTAGGTAGTGTGTAAGGCCAGGGTTCAAATCCCTGATCAGACATCAAAACGAAAAATATGAAAAAAAAAATATTTCTTCGGTGACTGCCTTTCAGCAGATTTCTGGCAACAAAATTGCCATGAAAAGTTTCTTAAAAGTCCGTCGTTCGACTTTAAACTGTAGGTCCAGCCACTCTTGTATAAAATTAACGCACACAACATAAATAGTGTGAGAAGCTAGGTCGTAATCCTGACTGAAGAGTTGTAATGATCAATTATGTATGTATGATGTATGTATGTAGTGCTGTATCGCTGTTAATATTCTCCAATGCTCATTCAGTTTCCAATGATTTAACTTCATACCTTAACTGAGTTAACCGCCTGTTTAGTTTATTAGCTTATAAACACTAAATAAACTGTTCCTATATTTAAAGCCGTAAAGCTTCACAGTTTAGAGGTAATTTTTGTATTATGGTACTAGGTCTCAATATCGTTCGATCATCAATATCAATTTAGAAACAAAATAAAATAACAGTTTAAGCGGTAATATTTTAAAATTCAATGCCACATTATGGTGGTTAAAAATATGCCACTTAGATGTGTATCCCAGCAGAATAGTGAGTGTCGCCTAATGGCTCATGAATTCATTAACTTGTTTTGTTTATTTTAATTTAATTTGAATAATTTTTATTAATTTAAATATTGTTTATGAACTACCTTAATGTTCATTGAAATTGTTTTTATTTACCAATTGTATGATCATTGTTGTTTGGTTCATTTGTCCGTTAGGATTTTGTTATTGTCCTTTTACAGTCCTTTTTGTCCTTATTTGTTTACCAATTGTATGATCATTGTTGTTTGGTTCATTTGTCTGTTAGTATTTTTTATATTGTTTTGCAGTCCTTTTTGTCCTTATTTGTTTACGAACTAAACGCAATCTTTGTCCCTATATTCTACTGCAGCAGTTTCGTTCAGTTTATTTATTTGGAAATGAACTGTTGTAAAAGTACATAAGCAAACAGAAATTATAGGCTTAGTAACTACTGGCTCTAATTATAAAATTTAGATTGTTGGGGATAAAGACTGCGGTAAGTCGCTTAATTTACTTATAAGTTATTTGTAATAATTTAATATTTTTTATTAGAAATAAACGGTTGCTCAAATATATGTAACATAATTTAAACAATTTGTGGTGCATTTATTTGGGACTTGTTAAATTCGCTGTCCTCAACTTATAGGCTCAGGTCGCAGCCAGCGACAAATTTTATTTCGCATCTTGAGCGAAGGTGTTCCAAGGTGCCGGAACAAAGATACGCCTTTATTGGATTCGTGGTTCCAAGCTGCCGGATCAAATTGAAGTAATTGTGAAGTTGTTCTATGTTTGCCGGAACAAAGTGTTTTTAATTTTTGTGGAAATTTGTGTGGTTCCTTGGCTGCCGGAGCAATTAAAATTTGATTTAAAATTTGTGTAGCCCCAAGCCTGCCGGAATAAATAAATTTTTTTTGAAATATTTGGAGTGGTTGCTGTTAAATATTTGTGAATTTTTGTGCGTTTGGAAACATTTGTGATTCATAATGCAACGGTCGCCTGCTAGAAAAAGCTCTCGTTTGCAGACAGCAACGAGCCAAACTGCGAAAAGTTCCATGCCAGCCGGAACAGAGAGCTCATTAAATGTTTCTCAAATGCCGTCGGCACCAAATGGAAGCTCTGTTGCCCTCGGAACAACAATAACCGCAACTTGTGCCTCCATTAATGCCCCCTGTGAAACGACACCTGCTGTATCAACGCAAAACATTTTTAGTTCAGCAAATGAAGAACCCCTTAGCCTGCCGACGTTAGTGCCCGGTCCTGATGTGAGAACCCAGCCACCACAAGCTACATCTGATAATGAGAACCTACAACGACAGATTGATATCCTGCAAGCCCAGTTGGCAAACGCTCAACGCGCTTTAAGAGCAAATCAAAATTTAAATATGCCGAGTGTTATTGGACAAAATGTGCCAGTCATCCAAAGTATTAGCAGTGGCCCTGAAGGCATGGTTGATCGCCGGAATCCAACGCCATATTCCTATGTTAGTCAGTCAGACCAGTTGATGACATCACAGCCTCTTTTTGTTTCCCCTGCTACAGTGCCCATGTCAGTACAACGCAAACTTTATGATCTGCCCGAATTTTGTGGTACTCCCGAGGACTGGCCAATGTTTTTGTCTGCTCTTGAACATTCGACAGCCGCATATTCGTACAATAATTTTGAAAATTGTTTGAGATTGCAGAAGGCTTTGAAAGGTGAAGCCAGAGAGTGTGTGAAGTCGTTGCTCATCCACCAAAATAATGTGCCAACAGTTATAGAGCAATTAAAGCTGCAATATGGTCGCCCAGAGTTGCTTATTCGATGCCAATTGCAACAGATGAAGGAAGTTCAGCCCATACCTGAAAACGCGATCGATAAATTGGTGCCATATTCCATTAAGGTCAGAAATTTAGCAGCATTTTTGGAATCTGCCAATGGTCATCAACATTTGTCGAATCCAACTCTGATGGAGGAGTTAGTCCAGAAACTTCCAATGAGTAAACGTTTGGATTGGGCCCAGTTTGCCTCATCTTTACCTCAGTTGCCGACTATTTTGGATTTTAGTACCTGGCTCCAGCGTGTTGCAAATTTGGTAAGAAGTGTGCAAATAAGTAGTTCAAGTAGCTATAGGTCTAGCAGTGATCCAAAACGAAAAGTGGTTTTATATGCTTCGGATGGCCCAGGACGGCAGTTAAAATGTTTTTATTGTGTTGGCCCACATAAAATTTTTGATTGTAAGAAATTTTTAGAATTGAGTGTGCCTAATAGATGGAATGAAGTGAAGAGATTGAAGTTGTGCTTTTCGTGTCTCAGTGGTGGCCATTCAAGTAAAGATTGTCGTCGGCGTAAGCAGTGTCCCATGGAAAAGTGCCAAAGAAACCACAATAAATTATTGCATGAAATTAAGCCTAACGTACCAAGTCAAAGACCTGAAAATGTGTCCCCTACAGAGAGTGTTCCAACAGTCGAGCCAGTGCTAAGTTGTGTTTCCAGTGCTTGTGAAAAAAGTGACTTGCTGTTCAGAGTGCTCCCAGTGGTTCTTTATGGACCAAATTGTGCTATTGAAACTTATGCGCTCCTAGATGAAGGTTCTTCAGTCACGATGGTGGATAGCTCTTTAGTGAGACAGCTTGGATTACAAGGTCGACAAAGTCAATTGAATTTGAGTTGGTATGGTGGTAAATCGGTACAAGAACCAGTTATGGTGGTGGATCTTCATGTGAGCGGCGTTTTTAAGAAGAGGAAATATGCTTTGAAAAATGTGTATGGTGTCTCGAATTTGAAGTTGCCTAGTCAGACTTTTAAAGCGGATTTAGTAAAGAATCGTGGTGTGCCTTTAAGCTCATATGAATGTGTGGCTCCAAAGGTACTAATTGGTTTAGACCATTGTCATTTAGGATTGCCTGATGAAATAGTCTCTTTGGAAGATGCTGGTCCATATGCAGCCAATACGCCTCTTGGATGGGTTGTTTTTGGAAACGTGAAAGGAGGTCGACCTGGAACACAAACTTGTTTGCTGACAACACAGTTGGATAATTTGAATAATTTGGTGACAAGTTATTTTGAAACGGAAAATTTTGGCGTTAAAGCTCTACCGGTGATTGAGTCAAGGGATGATTTGCGAGCACGTGAGATATTGAGAAATTCGACGAAGAGGGTTGCCGGAAGATTTGAATCCAGACTACTATGGTGTAATGATGACATAGTCCTGCCGGATAGCTATTCTATGGCCCTCAATAGATTTTTTGGACTGGAAAGAAGAATGAAAAATAATCCTGATTTTGGTGCGGCCTATAAACAAATAATGAGTGAATATTTAAAAAAAAACTATGTACGCAAATTATCATTGAGTGAAGTCGATACATTTCATCCGAGAACGTGGTACTTGCCCCACTTTGGTGTTGTCAACCCTAATAAGCCAGGGAAAATTCGTTTGGTGTTTGATGCAGCAGCAAAGGTGGAAGGTGTCTCATTGAATTCGAAGTTATTGAAAGGCCCTCAGCAGTACAAACCGTTGCCATCAGTTTTGTTAAATTTCAGAGTCGGTTCCGTAGCTGTATGTGGAGATATAAAGGAAATGTTTCATCAAGTTGTTGTTGCTGAGGAAGACAGGTGTTCGCAGAGGTTCTTGTGGCGAGATGATGATAGTGGTCCACCGGAAGTGTATGAAATGCTTGTGATGACGTTTGGAGCTGCCTGTTCACCCTGTATTGCCCATTACGTAAAGGAAACGAATGCAATGGAATATAGAGATCGTTTCCCTAGAGCCGTGAAGTCAATTCTGGACCATCATTACGTAGATGATTTTGTAGATAGTTTTGATAGCTCATCAAAAGCCATCGCAATTGCCTTACAAGTTCGTGAAATACATAAAGCTGCTGGTTTTGAAATGCGTAATTTTACTTCGAATTCATCAGAGGTGGTCTTGGCTCTAGAAGGTAGTTTAAATTATCAGGTTAGTTTCTCAGGTGGCGTAAATGAGTTGGACGGTTCAACTGAAAAGGTACTTGGCATGTTATGGGATCCAAAGGACGACGCGTTCAAATTTGTTTTGAAATTCCATCGAGTGAATTTTGACGTCATAAATGGTAAAAGGTGTCCCACAAAGCGTGAGTTGTTATGTGTCGTAATGTCCATTTTTGATCCAATTGGTTTTTTGTGCCATTTTATGATAACTGCCAAACTTTTGATGAGAGAAGTCTGGAGACATAGTGTACTTTGGGACGAGATGTTGCCCGCGTCATTACAAGTGATGTGGAATAATTGGCTCCAAGAACTAAGAAATGTTGTCCATGTAAAGGTACCACGATTTTATTTTGGAAATGGTTTGCCCTTGGAGTTAGAGCTGCATGTTTTTGTTGATGCCAGTGAAGATGCCTTCGGTGCAGTGGCCTATTGGAGATATACAACATCTGATGGACAAATAGGAGTGTCGTTTATATCTGCCAAGTCGAAATGTGCCCCATTGAAATGTATGACCATTCCCAGATTAGAACTACAAGCCGCCGTTTTGGGGACCCGATTGATGGACACTATAGTGAAGGAACATAAACTTAAAGTTTCTCGTCGAATTTGTTGGAGTGACTCTACAACCGTCATCAGTTGGATTGGTTCTGAAAGTAGGAGATATAAACCATTTGTTGCCCATCGAATTGCCGAAATACTTGATTCAACACGCCCGACTGATTGGAGATGGTTGCCTACAGATCTCAATATTGCCGATGATATTACAAGAGCTAAAAATGGTGTTGATTTTTCCATTGAAACATGTTGGTTCCAAGGGCCACAATTTTTGTATAAAAACGAGGCTGATTGGCCGAATAAGAATTCTGCGAAACCTGATAATTTGTGTGAAGAAGAACTACGCCCCAAATTTGTCATGCTGGTCAGTACAAATTTAGTTATAGATTTTAACCGTTTTTCTTCATTTCTCAGGCTTAAACGAACAATGGCTTGGGTTCTGAGATTTACAAATCGATGCCGAAAAGATGATAAATATAAAGGTTCGAGATGCCTGTGTGCTGAAGAGTTAAGGGTTGCTGAAACTAGTCTGTGTCGTCTGTCCCAAGAAGAGTGTTTCGCCCTTGAAATAAACATTTTAAAATATGGTGTTTCTTTAAAAAAGGAAAACGAGTTATTTTCGCTTTCGCCTTATTTTGATGAAAATAATTTACTTCGAGTGAGCGGTCGTATTGATGCTGCGAGTTGGTTGCCTTTAGATGCCAGGCACCCTATAATTTTGTCACCCTGTCACCGCTTTTCACAACTATTTGTTGCCCATGTGCATAACAAGATGAAACATCAAAATTTTGAGGCTACCATAGGCGAAATAAGGAAAAGGTTCTGGATTCCACGACTACGAAAGCTATTGAGTAAGACCGCATCAAATTGCAACATTTGTAAGATTCGTCGTGCCGTTCCAGTAACTCCCCTTATGGGATCACTTCCAAGAGATAGACTAACTCCATACGTCCGTCCATTTACTTATACTGGTGTGGACTATTTTGGCCCAATAAATGTGACTATTGGTAGACGTCATGAAAAACGTTGGGTTGCACTGTTTACGTGTCTCACAATTAGAGCAGTACATTTAGAAGTGGCCTATGATCTTTCGACTGATGCGTGTATTTTGTGTATACGGAATTTTATAAATCGTCGTGGGACCCCGTTGAAGATTCGAAGCGACAACGGAAAAAATTTTGTTGGAGTTAACCAGGAAGCCCAGCGATTTGATGAAGTTTTTGATCTGGTTAAAATTCAAGATGAGTTGTCCACAAAGGGCATTGAATGGCAGTTTAATTGTCCACACAATCCTGCAGAAGGTGGTATATGGGAGCGAATGGTTCAATGTGTTAAAAAGGTTTTAAGAGTAACTCTAAAAGAAGTTGCCCCAAAAGAGCACACAATGCAAAGTTTTTTAATTGAAGCCGAAAACATCGTAAACTCTCGGCCATTGACTCACTTGCCTGTCATCCCTGAAGACGAAGAACCATTGACGCCAAATCATTTCTTGTTGGGTTCTGCAAATACGGCTCAAACGCCCGAAGGTGTTGAAATTACAAAGCCAGTGGTATTGAAAAAGCAGTGGCGAATTGCTCGACAGCTAAGGGATCATTTCTGGAAAAGATGGATTGTGGAATATTTGCCAACACTTACAAGACGGTCCAAATGGTGTGAATATACCAAGCCTGTGGCTCCCGGTGATCTCGTACTAATTTGCGATCCAGCTGTTTCCCGTCGAGATTGGAAGAGAGGTCGTGTCATAAATGTGTTCCCTGGCAGTGATGGTGTAATACGAAGAGCTGATGTCCAAACAAGTAGTGGAATACTTAAACGCCCAGTTTCCAAACTAGCAGTTCTTGATTTAGATGGTGAATCGTTGCCGATCCACGGGGGTGGGAATGTCGCCTAATGGCTCATGAATTCATTAACTTGTTTTGTTTATTTTAATTTAATTTGAATAATTTTTATTAATTTAAATATTGTTTATGAACTACCTTAATGTTCATTGAAATTGTTTTTATTTACCAATTGTATGATCATTGTTGTTTGGTTCATTTGTCCGTTAGGATTTTGTTATTGTCCTTTTACAGTCCTTTTTGTCCTTATTTGTTTACCAATTGTATGATCATTGTTGTTTGGTTCATTTGTCTGTTAGTATTTTTTATATTGTTTTGCAGTCCTTTTTGTCCTTATTTGTTTACGAACTAAACGCAATCTTTGTCCCTATATTCTACTGCAGCAGTTTCGTTCAGTTTATTTATTTGGAAATGAACTGTTGTAAAAGTACATAAGCAAACAGAAATTATAGGCTTAGTAACTACTGGCTCTAATTATAAAATTTAGATTGTTGGGGATAAAGACTGCGGTAAGTCGCTTAATTTACTTATAAGTTATTTGTAATAATTTAATATTTTTTATTAGAAATAAACGGTTGCTCAAATATATGTAACATAATTTAAACAATTTGTGGTGCATTTATTTGGGACTTGTTAAATTCGCTGTCCTCAACTTATAGGCTCAGGTCGCAGCCAGCGACAGTGAGAGTAAATATATTGAAAAATACACTGAGAAATGGCTCGAAGATAATAAAATCAATATATTAGACTGATCCACACTATCTTCAGAAAGAAATCCGATCAAAATCTTGTGGAAGTTTTTATTATACTCCACAAAATTTTAATCCGATTTATCAGAGAAAAGTCTCCCACAAATTGTGATAAGCTTTGGAAATTAATAGCATAAACCAATGGTGTAACTTCTCGGGAGCATCGCTCTGCACTTCAAAATGTAAATTCATACATATATGTCGGAAAAAACAATGCAGATGTACTGTTTCAGCCGCAAACTCTCAACTGACAGAAGTTGAAGAACTTAAAGTGCTTGGACTTTATATAAACAGGAGATATACTTGGAATAGACATATTAGTGAAATTGCAAAATCTTTAACCAAATCCCTAAAGGTATTAAAATGCTTGTCATGTAGCAAATTTAACTGCAGTACACTGAATCTAATCACGGTTATTAACGCACTTATAATATCAAAAATAAGATATTCGAAGATATTATGGTCATGCCCCAAAATCCAGTCTGAGAACTATCCAAACCATACTAAATACTGCTACAAGGAGCGCACTTGGAGCCTTTCGGTCAACTCCTTGTAACAATATGCTGTTTGAGTCAAATATACCATCTCTTCAAACCCAACATAATATAGCTGTAGCAAAATTGATTCGCTCCTTTAGCGTCAATCCTAACAAGTTATTGGAATCAATTATGGAAAAAATTAAAAGGTCAAGAAGAATTCCAAAGATTCAGTCAGTCATTGCCAAGATAAAAGAAGTAAGCGATATTCTACAACTCAGAACAAACGCCTTTAAACTTGAATCTGTTGACTATCCACCATGGGAACTCAATACGGAAAGCGTTAACACAAGTCTTCACTGGCTAGGTAAGAACCAGCATGACCCCTCGCATTTCCGTACCCTTTTTCAAGGCCTACAAGAGAATATGTGCGAATACAATTTTGTGTATACTGATGGTTCTAAGATGGATAATATTGTAAGCTTTAGCGTTACAACTGAGTCAAATATAATCACGGTCTCTACTTTACCATCTTACAGTTCTGTTCTATCAGCCGAACTAATTGCTATATATAGAGCTGTTAAGCATCTAGATAAGAAAAAGAGAAAATACGCTATTTGCTCCGACTCTTTGACGGCGCTGAAAATGATCAGGAATATAAATAATCGTAATCCTTATGTAGTATACATAAGAAATATTCTTATACAAGAACGGAACCGTATTATACTTATATGGACTCCTGGCCACTGTAACATCAGAGGGAACGAATATGCGGATTCAATTGCCAAGTACGCACTTAGGGCACCATTGATCAACACGGACAACTTCAACCCTAGAGATACAGACAGATACATTAAAAATTTCTACTTGGAACGAGGTGACACTTTTTCGAGGACATCTGTCTGGTACAGGAGTGTGAACACTAACAGAATTAATCTATTCCGATATTTGAAATTACAACCGAATAGAGTTGACACCACAAAGTTTTCTCACCCATGGAACTCTTCTTAACCTACACTATATCCCCACATGTAACTGTAATATTAACAACCCCACTACTCCAGAACACTTTCTTTGCTACTGTCCCCAATTTCATAACAACAGGCTACAAATATTTAATAATAGAAATCCATTGGATTTAATTTCAAACCCAACCTTGGACAGTATAAATACTATAATAACTTTTCTAAAAATCAATAATATTTATAACTATATTTAATTATTAAAATTATATTTAAGTATTATATTTAATTTATAACAAATATTTAAATTTAAGCGAGCTGAAAGCCCTCGTAGCTATTGCTCCTCTATTTGTAAATTGGCTGTTTATTTTAATTGTAGTCAATTTTTGTTAATAAATAAATAAATAAATAATTCAGGCTGCTTGGTATGATATACTGGATTCGACATGCCAAAACAATTTTAAACCATCACTCAAAAATAATATTAGAACTTCAATTAGTGGAAATATGTTGTGAAATTATTATTTTTTTAAAGCTATTTTAAAAAGAAAATTTGTGTGATTTTCTATTTTAATTTTATAAAAATTTTAGAATAAAGAAAGTTATAAAATCACAATGAAATTTGTTATTGTGATATATGTACATACATACATAGTATAAGCAAGGAATAACTGCAGTTAATTCTGAAATATTTTCGCATTTTACTTACTTTCTCGTAAAATTTCTAAGGGCCATTATTACAACTGCCAGTTAACTTTAACTCTTCGTTATTACATACATACATAATTGGTCATTACAACCCTTCAGTCAGGATTACGTCGTAGTTTCTCACACCACTAATGTTGTGTGTGTTAATTTTATACATGAGTTTTGATGTCTGACCTGGGGTTTGAACCCAGGCTTTACGTCTAATAAGCCAACACACTACCTACTAGTACAAAGTCCGTAAAGCAAACGTTGCGAATGTTTAAGATTATAATTTTTAACTCAAGCATGTAGTCAATATACCTCCTTGGCAGCCCGACCTTTATTATTAAAATATTCTACAAGAACACTACCTTAAACAGCACAACGCATCAAATATCTATTGATTATGAAATTAAACAACGTAAACGAATGTTATAGAACGAAATTGCTAAAGATTAGAATCTAGTTGGTAGCCTGCTCACACGTAGTGAAGGCTGATCAACAAAAAAGACTTAAAGTGAGTGAAAGGACAGATCAAACTCGAGGATCATTTGTTGTTACAACCTAATGATAAAATAAATTCAAAAATATGGCAGTACCGGAGCAATGTCAAAAACACTGCTCAATTCAACAAGTTTTTTTTAAACGCAGTGGCAAGGACGGACTTCGTTTTTTTGTTGTATATGCTGATTTTGTTTCTATTTGAAGCTGCCGTATTGAAAATAATATATAATATGGCAAGTTCAAACATAAACTTAACTTTAAAAGTTACCGGTAGATGATCTTCCCTTTAGCTTAACGCTCACTTCTACCATATTGTCGACTTATAATAATGAAAAACAATTTATCTCTTCGTTAAAACCCTCCTTTTAGTTAACGGCAAGTTGTAATAATAGCCCTAAGTGTCACATCGTTTTCTTTATCATTTCTCACTTCACTGTATATTGCGTATGACCATAGCTTTTCTGCTCTTGTGACGCTCAATTTCATTTCCGCGTTCACAGCAGAAGAGTAAACAGTGATTTATATGCTGTAGTTTTAAGAGCACTGTTATCATGATCGCCACCAAAACTATCCAAGGCCCCGTAGATTGAAGACAGTTTGGTTACAAGATCGTATAGTCAGTATAGTCTTGTGGCTGAAAACCCAAATTAGGCCTCTTTGCAGAAAAATTACTTGAGTGTTAGCTGTATTTTTCTGGTGCGGTTGGTAAATTTTTGTCGACGCTGGGGGAACTGATGGAGTCTGTGCTTGGAACTTTATCCTCTTGAACTACGAACTGTGGTCTGGGTATAAATTCCAATAAGACAGACCCTGTTTTGTTCTCGCGTAAGTACAAAATTGAAACTTTCAGGTTACCGAGGTTAGGTGGTAGGGAGCTTCCGTTGTCTTCTGAGGTCAAGTACTTGAATGTTGTTCTGGACAGCAAGCTCAACTGGAAAAAAAACAAAAACAAAATCGTTAAGGACTTTTGCACCAGTCCGAACCCGTCTATGCTGGATTCCAGGTCATAGCGGAATACTCGGTTATGAGACGCCGGATGCCCTTGCTAGATTAGGTTCACTTTCTGAGGGCGATTTGATAGTTGGTCTTTATCCCCCAATCTGCCACCTCTACGGCCTCATCAATGGATGGGCCAGGGGGGAAGAACAGAGGCGTTGGGGGAATGGACCCCCTTATGTTTCTTGGATGTCTATGGCCTGCTTTAGACAGTGTAAGAACAGGTTGGCTGCTTGGCTTGGATAAGGCTAGTTTAAGGTTAGCTGTTGGGTTTATTACGGGGCACTGCGAGATTAGATCGCTGACAAGGATCTGGAACAGATCCCAGCAGGACTATTGCAAGGTATGTCGCGATGAGGAGGAGTTGGAGACCGTCGAACACCTCCTCTGTAACTGCCCAGCCCTTGGTAGGTTGAGGTTGAGGACCCTTGGCAGGACCTTCTTTGAGAGTTTGAATTCCTTGTCGAGAGCCGACATTAAGGCTCTCCATAGATTCGTTATTAGTTTGAGCTGGTTGAGAAGTGCTAGGACTTCAATTTTGTAGTCGTAGTAGTGTAGTAATCCTCCGTTTCCTTATTCTACCTTTCCTACTTCCTCTCCTTTTTTCTTATCTCCCCTATTATCCTCTCTCCTTTAGGACATAGTACAATGGGTCAACTTGAAGTCCGGGTACTGTACTTGTCTCAATTGGCAAGTACACGTCCTCTAACCTAAACCTAGCTGTGTCGTCATTACTTTTTAAATGGAAGATCAATTCAAAGAAATATTCTACTGCGTAAAATTAAAAAATCAATAAGCGAAGTCTTGTGATAATTATTTTATTAGAGAAAATTCTTCAAATTTATTTTCAGAAATATTGAAATTGAAAATACAATATTTTTAGCCTGAGGAATATCAAGTGTTTAAAATCACTCAGAAACTTGCGAAAGATATTTTTGTTATTAAGAATACGAATCTCAAAAAGTTTTAAATAATTTAAAAATGCATTATTCTTACATCATATTCAAATTATTAATTGTGGCGCGTGGCTAAGAACATTAAAATTGGTTCTGCTACCAAGGGTAACTTACATATTTGAAACCCTAATCACCAATTATGTATGTATGTAATGCACTGAATTTCGGAGTATAATAAAGCCATCTGAGTATAATAAAACGGCGATGAGACACCTCAAAGAATAATGCAAACATTTTCGAACGTATTCATTTGAAAAAATTTAACATTTCTTGGAATGATCGAAGATTTCGTAAGAGCTATGTTAAAAAAGAATTAATACTTAGCTTTATATGTAGCACGTTTTTATATTATATATTAATCAGTGCATTAATCAGATTAAAATTCAGTATTAATCATTTGCAATTCAGAGTTAAAAAAAAAATATCCTCGTGACTAGGTACTTGCACAATCCTCATAACGCAGTGTTCTTTGTTCATCAGCCAAGAAAAAATAAATTTTACTTAAGTAAGTTTAAAATCCTAATTATTTAAACAAAAATAATTATATTCAATTATTTAAACCTAAAACTATGCACTACTACTATCTGTACAGCGATTATACTATTAGAGCAGTAAATAAGTTTCGTGTACTTGCACCGTATATGTAATAAAACCTCAATAAATACAATAATAATGGCAGTGTTGGTAGCATTTTACTGACGTAGTATATAT
This sequence comes from Sarcophaga variegata, assembly GCA_932273835.1. NCBI lineage: Eukaryota > Metazoa > Arthropoda > Insecta > Diptera > Sarcophagidae > Sarcophaga > Sarcophaga variegata. Next base: position 77,473,328 of record OW026359.1, read on the forward strand.
GTAAGTAAGTATAAATGATAATATTTTTATTATATTATTTGTATAATCATTCAATGGAATTCAGTTTTGTTATCGGAAATGTGAAACAATAAAATAAAATAAAAAATTGTTTGTTTACCCCTTTATTTTTATTTTCTTAATTGACAATGACAATGACAAACCAATGGAAAAACCTGATTTAATGACAATCGATGATTACATAAATATGTACCACAAGTTTACGCTGTTAGGCAGTGAACATTTATTTGGACAAATCAATCAATAGTTGTATAAGACTTTTATAAAGGGAATTCACAATTTGTTTTTGGGAATTGCAAAGTAAAACTTTTTCAACTTTTCAATATACTTATAGCACTGAGACCAACTAATTGACTAGAACAAAAATGCGTCAAATACAATATTTGCGGATGCTGACGTAAAGAAGAGTTTCAGAAAATAACTTTGTCTTTGTAATACCTATTCCAACTTCTTGTTGGCATCTCTATAGTTTTATTAAGGTGTGGATTCTATCGAAATCACTATTGCCTAGACTCTTTCTGACTAACTTAAACTATTTTGTTCAGCGTATATATGTATATATTGGTCCAGATCTGTCTGGTTTCTTTACAAGTGGATTCATTATGCCATCTTTGTTTTGCATCTTTTGAATTCAGACCATTTGTTTGCATTTGAATTGATTTGAACAACAAATTCTATTGTGCGTCAGCTTTGTTGTTGCATTCATTCTCCCTTCGCCCAGGAACCAATGTGAGGATAATTGTCGAATTTCCCACTCTCTCTCTCGTCGATACACTAGTCATTCGTGGACGGTTTTGTGATGGATATGGTGCACAAGCTCTCTAGGGCTCTAATGTCCGAGTTATTTTGATACCGGATTTGCAAAGTGACAATATTTATAGCCATTATTTCACAATAATTCATGTCCGACTTTATCGCGTGATCTAGATCCATCAGCAAATACTTTGATTGCGTTATCTGTAAGATATAAGGCCATTATCTAATGGAATCTATATAATTCCATTCTTTTATTAGGGTCAGGTCACACTAATCCGTTCGTAGCCACACGTTTCGCCATCAAATCTAATGGTATCCAGTTAAGGATAGTAAACAATGTTTTCCGAGCATATTTGAACATCATGACATAACATTTGAATATCATGATCGCCACCGTAATATGCTCAAATCGGGTTTGATTATTAAAAAACTAGTGGTAGAGATTGTTATTGAATGAAATCGAAGGTAAAAGTTTCTCCGCGGAACAATTTAAAAACTTGTGTCCTCAATAGAAAATTGTCTTAAAGGGAGGTAAGCGAAATTAGTCCTTTGCGAAAACTGAGGGAATACACAAAATAATAGCGGTTTTCACTCTTTGTTGTATATTTAATACTCTAGTATATTTACTCGTACTTTCGACAACAAAGCGCGAGCATCTTTTTTTCATCTATTGTAAACTCACATGGTATAAGAAATATACCATGGTAAACTTATTTAAACAGCTGATTATTGATAATTTTTGTTATTATTTTGGCGGATAGACGATCAGCTGTTTAGTTTTATATTTACCAAGCTTATTTACTAGACCTTTTTCATGGTAAATTTAACAGAGCGTTGTATATTTGAAATGAATGCATTTTGTTGTTGCGTTGATGTAAATGTAGTATTTATACTATATCTACCATACTTACCATACCTACAAGGGTACTTTACTACCAAGAGTGAAAACCCCTAATATTCTTTAATGGCTGTTCGTTGCAAGATGTTACGTGGACTTGGATTTTTTATGTTTCGTTATACCCCAGTGCAAATCTATAGCAGTATTGATTTCACACTGCTTTCTAGCCATGTTTTCCTTGACTGTTGAATATTTTATCTCGCTTATTTATCCTGTTATCTATATTCCTTCTCTCGAACAGACTGCTTCCGAGATATTTAAGGCATTCGTCGATCTCAACTACGAACGCCAATGTGAGCAGTGATCGTTAAACCAACACATTTTATTCTGGTTTTCACGTTGTTTATTTTCAAACACAGTGCAACTATGCTCTCGATATCGGAGAAACGATATTATACCATCAAGTATAATTCATCTGCATATTGAACATTGTTAGTCTGTTAAAAGTTTGTTACACCATTCCATTAAAAAATGAATATGAAATTTTTATTTGAATAAAACATTTTTTTAAATAATTTTTTATGGTTCGAAGCTCCATGCTGCTTCGTTTCTGTTGCTGTGAGACACTACACACATGAGAATACTTTTACGCTCACACTAAAATATTGACAAGTTAGTGGAAATTGTTTGTTGGTGTAAATTAAGAAATTCAACTTTTATTTGATTTTCGACCTTTTTTATCAGTAGCTAATAGCGACTGATAACCTGGTTACCAAGTAAACACTGCCATAATTGCAATTAAAATTATTAATTTATTATCGTATAAATCTAAAGCTTAGTCCTTCTGACAATGTACAGGAGTCGACGTTCGAATTGTCAATCGAATGTTGTAACCAAACGGTCGCAGTTAAAAAAATACGTCGAAATGTACTTTTAACGCAACACTGTTATTGGTTTGCATCTGTTTGGAATATGGCAACAGGTCTGTGTTAATAAAATATGATATTTATGTGTAAATGTGTGACGTGTCATTACACGTTGCAAGGTATAATGGTATTTAGGTATCTCCTTTTGCAAAAGATAAAATATCGGCAAAAAATCACCCAGCAATAGCAAATAGTGACTGGCAAACTTAAAAAAGTTGTAGAGTCCATATGACTAAATTGCAAATCAAATGAGAATTTAGATCGACATATGGATGCACACCACTCGCTCTTATCGAACAGTAGAACTGTGAAAAGGTCATATACGATGCCGTCTTACATTCTTCACACTGAAAAAAAACTTTTTAATGTGAATCAACGCCACTCTATAAATCCAACACTTTTTACCCCAGTATGTTAATTTTAAAACAAAATCTGTTCAGAATCTATTTTTCTACTGTTAGTAGTTTAGGTTTAGGTTAAAGGACGTGTACTTGACAAATGAAATAATACAATACCCGGAGGTCAAATTGACCCATTGTACGAAATGTCCTTAAGATGGAAGGATAATAGAGGGGATAGGAAATAGGAGAGGAAGTAGGAAAGGGAGAAAACTATTAGTAATAGTCTTATATAGTATATACAAACATACTTATTGCATTGTATTTATAATATTATGAGTACAAACCCAACAATTCTTTGGTGTTATTGAAGACCAAGTTGATCTCTTTTTGTTAAAGCTGAAAAAGTTTAATCTCATAACATTATACACAGTGCTGGTTAGAATTTTTCCTAGTATGATGTGGAAAACTTACGAGGTATGGCAATTTAAATTTGATAACATTTCAATTGGTCAAACCTTTAGCACTGTGTGCGTTCGTTCTCATTACATATGAATACATCTGCTTTTTGTAATTTCTCAATAATAAACTGCTTTCTCAGTAATAAAATTGTTTTCTTGTTTTGAATTTTATTTCATAATAATTATTGTATACTAAAAAGATAAGAATATTTGTTTCTAATTATTTCATTAATTAAATTACACGTATTATGTTATGTTGTTTCAGGATTACAACTAAAACTAAAGGAAACATTTCATTAGAAGTATCACAAACAAGAATGGCAAAAGCAAAATATAATAAGAGAAAATAAACTATGTACACATTAAACAATTAAAAGGAAAATAATAGCATTTTAAAGGAAAAACTAATTTATCTCTTACAAAGAAAATAGTGAAATCCACCTAATAGACAACACTGTTGCTAACGGCCAATCAGGCAATCAACTACAATGGATAGCAAATTTTGGTTTAATTAACATTGCTCTAATCTGTTTATTAACACAAATACATAACACATACATAGATAGATATGGTAGAGATGTAAAAAACAAAACTATATTAAGAAAGTTAGCATATGTTACGTATATTTTTATTTAAATAAATAAATTGGACATTTTTTAGAGTAATAAAGTTTAAAAACGCAGACACACTGAGTCCATCATACGTTAAACTTGAAGTTTTCAATTGACAACAACGTTGAGGTTAATACAATGAGTACTTTGACGTCCATCAACAAATTGTAAGGAACAGAAAGCTAAAAACCAGCTAATAGTTGTTCCAGTATTCAACGTACAAAAGTTAACTGTCAGTTGAAAAAGTCCAGGACAACATGCGAGGAATGCCTTAAGAAACGTATACCAATTCAACCATATAATACGAACCAATTGATTTTATAATTTCTTAGTAATTTTTTTATTTTTTATGGCTTTTTCATCACAAGAAAAATGTATTAAAAAAATAAAATTATAATATAAAATAAAAATAAAGAAGATTAAGTAAGTATACCGTATACATATGAGAAGTTCAAATGAAATATAAAAAATTATTATAAATAATAACTTATGTGTGTTGCATATAACAATGAAACAATATTCTCTCGTCTTTACAGCAAGAAATTTTCAATAAAATTTCTCATCTGCAGCAGCACAATATTTTTTAAATTTCCCACAAAAAAACCAACTTCAGATTAAATATTAAGCGATGAAAATTTACAGAAAAACGCATACAATATTGCGTAATGCGAACAATTAAAAAATGGGTGAAAGTAAATTATAACATAAATATGTATGTACATATATGCATAATAAAGCAATTTATTTTGTAATATGTATGATGAGCTTATATTTATTTTTCTAAATTTTGGTATCCACAATTAATTTATGAATTGTTGTGATTATTATTATTACTGCTAATTTTTAACTGCCGTCGACTTTTATCTGCAATGAAAAAAGGGAAACAAATAAATAAAACAGATTATTACATAAAATAATTACAAAAAATATTTTTAATAAGAACTTAAACTTAACAGAACATAGTTCATATCATTTTAAAACAGAATATATATAAGAACATACATTGTACATCTATAAAAATATTGTTTTCGTGAGTTTATTTTAATGGTCTTAAATTCAAATGTTCATATTATTTATTGGTGGTAATTTAGAAATCACGAGTTGATCGAAAAGTTTTGGCACTATTGAGTTGTTAATAAACTAATAAGCCATACTTATGTATGACTACACTTTAGTATGATCTTTGCGAGTATAGTCAACCACTCTCCCTATTATATACCAGAAAATATAAAATATACGCCAAGTATGCAAAAACAATGGGTTCATGCTTGAGCCTTAAGAGATTAGATAAATATATTCCAAAATTTAAATCTTTCCCGCCAAATTTAAATTATATGACTTTAAAGCGATTGAAAAATTCAAATGTCTGTTAAAAATTTGTTTGTTTGTAGTCTATTAGCTAATATATTCGTGATATTTATACACCCTATTTTACAAAAAAATTTAATTTAATTATTAATTAATTTATTAATTATGGAAGGATTTTAGTTTCTTTATAAACTGCTTACAAAATACTAGTTCTATACTATAATTATAAGATCATAGCTCTTCTGGTATAGAATGTCAAATAAATTAATAAATAAATAAATAAAATTACAGTCGATGAAGGATGTTAAAATATCAGCTGTACTGTAAAAACTTGTACTGGTAGCTGAATGAAAAGAAACTTTTAATTTTATCACATTGATTAGAGTTTCTACTGTTTCTGTGTAGTTGAGTGCAAAACAGATTCAAATTCTATCACGTTGACTAGGTTTCCTACATTTTCTGCGAATTTATTCCACGATGGAGAATTATGTAAGTGTTTTATGCCTGCATCTTTTTTTTTGGGTATAATTAGTTGTTTTTAATTAGTTATTCTTAGTATTTTTTGTTTTTGATATAACACAATTCTTTTTTTGTGTTAACCTCCTTTTTTAAGAATTTAGTTTTTCATTAACAATTGAGTTAGGGAGAAATGGTTGCTAAATTCAGATAAGTTTTCATATTTTGTTAGAAATATAAAATTCTTATGTATTTTACTTTTTATTTGCTTTTTTCAGTTTCATTAATCAAGTTTTTGTCAGTGAAGTAGGCGAATAGTTGTAGAGTAATCAGTTTGCCATCAGTAGTTACCTAGAACCAACGCCTTCCGTATATATGAATGCATGAGTAAGTAAGGATTAGGGGTTAGGCTAATATTTGCGTTTGATATTTCATTTTAGTAAGTTTAAAGCAACATTTTTAAATTCTTTTAGTTTTAAATTTCTTCTGCTTATTTGTATTTCTTTTTTACACACAGTTACCCCAATGAATTAACGCGATGGTAGAGCACAATTTTCACGTAGTGTTTTGCATCTAAATGGTTCTGGTGAAAATTGCCTAATTTTGCCTTTTGTCAAGAGATATCCATTCCGGTCTTTTTTTGTTTCTTGTTGGTATAAGTTCGTATAGTTTTCTTATTTTATAGTTTCTAATATTACAATATTTAAACTCGGAAATTGACTGTTTATTAGACGGTGCAGAGAAACATATTTGAGGAAAAATTTGTGTATTAAGAGAAGTTCTGGGAATACTTTTTCAAACTGTGGGGCAAGATCTGCTATGCTTTTCACAAAGGTCATATAAGTCAACCACATGTAGCAGCTGATAATCGAAGACTAGAAAGCATAACCTAAGCTCGGTAATGGTGCATATTGTTCAATTCAAGTTTATTTAGTAGTATTTGAAATATTGTTCATATTTATTTCAAGAAATGATTTAATTTAATTCAATTTAATTAAGAAAATATGACAATTGACTTTGTGTTGCGGAGTATAGAAATAGAATGATTTTCATCTAATACATAATATGTTCCAGTCGCGCAATATTCTTATTGATCATTGTAATAGTTTTTCGAGAAATTTACGTTCACTTTTTGCATCGTCGTGAAGTCGCCGTAGTCTAGTATGTAGTGTGTTGGCTTATTAGACGCCAGGGCTGTTGGCTTAAAGCCAGGGTTCGAGCCCCAGGCCAGACATCAAAACAAAATACAAAAAGTATTTTTTCGGCGACTTCCTCTCAGCAGATTTCTGGCAAAATCTCTGAGAGTAAATCAAATTGCCATGAAAAGTTTGTCAAAAACCTGTCGTTCAGAGTCGACTCTAAACTGTAGGTCCCACCACTCATGTATAAAATTAACACACACAACATAAGTGGTGTGAGAAACTAGGTCGTAATCCTGACTGAAGGGTTGTAATGACCAATTATGTATGTTATGTATCTAAAATATTGAATTCCATACACTAAATAATAACATATGCATCGCAAAATGTTTTTCGGTTTTAAATTCTTCAATGAACTATAAATTTAATTTAAAAAGTTTCGATATCGATATTAAAAAAATAGCATTGAAAAAGGGGGCCGTATCCGACAAATTTATTTTTGAAACAGAATTTTCCTTTTCAATGACCAGTGACTTTTTTGTAGAGAATTTGTAAAAATTCTCACTTTCTTTCTTCTATTATGGTTAATCTTATATAATGTCAGAGAAACAATCAGACAATCGAAAACACCCAATGTCGCTGTTGAGAATCAAAGCCACAGCCTTGGCACTTGAAATTCAGCGCACTACTAACTACACCATCGGTGAACCCATAGTAATCCAGATTTAAGAATAGCGAATATTATATGAACACAGAAGCATGTGCTTTAATTTCCTGGCCATCACTAATATGTGTGAAAATAAATATGCTGAGTTAAATAGTACTTCTTCGGTAAAACGTACTGACCATCGATTATTGCTAATTTTTATTTTATATACGTTTTCCTTGTTATTAAAATGTTAACCAATTATTTCAAGTTTATAGAACTTTTTAGAACTCGTTACTCAGCTTATTATTATTAAATATACTTTCTAATTTGTTTCCAAAATTTTAAATTGCAATTAAGGTGAATTTATTGTTTCTACGTTTTTATATTAAAATCGGATATCTCTTGGTCGATGTTACCAAATTGTTGGTTTTTTAAGGAATATTTTGGAACTTAAGGTTACATTGTAAAAATATACACAATTCGACTACTTACAGCTTGAACTTGAACTTGCCGGACTTAGTGTATGTGTACTGGAATGACGCTTCATTCTAGACAGTGAAGATGAGCACGCAAAAGTTTCGTCGGAAGTGGGTGTTCTCTCTTTTGAGAAATTAGCATTGCCATCCTTTACTTGTGATGAGCCACTAGGTTTAGTGATGGTTTCAGCAGGCAGAGACTTATACCGTTGCAAGGATGAACGTGGTTTCTTGGTCTGTGTAGCTTGTAAAATTACTTCGTCTAAAGAAACAAACCAGTCGTCAGGACAGTCATCTTCGAGAAATTTCATATAGGATGACGAACGTTTTTCTTCTTTTTTGGCACTGCTAGGACACGACGGAGAGATTGGTGGTGTGACAGGTATAGGCGGTGTAGTAGAAGCGGGTGGTGTAGTAGTAGCGGCTGGTGCTGTACTGGCATGAGGTAGTGAGAGGCTTTCGGAAGAAGTGGTCGACTGTGTCGATGTACTTTTAATATTCACAAAAGCGGGTTGAGTTTTCACATTCATTTTGGATTCGATTTCTTGTGTCGCTGCTAAAAGTAAACAATCTGAATCGGAATCATTAAAAAAATCATTCATAATTTCGATCTTTTTGTGCATTTCTGGTGATGGCAACTTAACATTTGGTGTTCGAGTTGATTCAGAAGACTCAGACTCCGATTTCAAGCCCACATCTGGTAAGGAACTTAAATGGACGGAAGTAGTTTTAGCATTATTTTCAAAGTTCTTTTCGATACTTTCTGAGTTCGATTTGAAACTTGTTTTTTGCGACCCAGCGCTTTCTAATTGTTCCTGCAGCTTTGCACATCGCTCTTTCAATTTTTCTTCAGCTTTTGCTTTTTCATACTTCCGAAATTGTCGCTCCAGCCTCTCTTTATAAGAGTCTCTCCTTGATCGAGCGTTTGAAGCCAGTTCCCTGCTACTCGAACTTGCTGAAGTAAAACTACTGTCGGCCGCATATGCTGAATCAGGAGTTCGTGTCGAGTTACCTTCAATCCCATATTTATCATCACGTTTACTTGAGTGTCGATTCCATTTCCAACCGACCTCTGGACTCTCGATAGCCAATGTCTGTGATAAGAGGCATGTGGGAGAAAAACTGTTATCAAACACCTTCGGCGAATATTCAAGGCTATCGTCTAAATTCGTCATAATTTTCTTATGAGGCGGAGTGCATTCGATCCCAACATCTGAGCAAATAGAAATCACAGAAGGCGATCGCTGTAAAACATCCAAATTTGCATTTAATTCCCTTGTATTGGCGGCACTACTGGACGTTGATGATTTTAAACGATTTTGTGGTGACGCTTAAAACAAAAGAAAAGAATTTTTAATTTCATTCCTGGTCTTTTTTATTATTTACTTTGCAAAGCAGACAACAAAAACAACAACATAAACGATAATTGGTTAGTTACCACTGTGCCTCTTCTGATTTAATCGTGTTGATAGTGACAACGAAGATTTTCGTTTTATTTTTGGTGTTCCATCCATTTATGAATCGTTTTATTTTCTTTTTTAGTTTAATTGCTACTTTACTCCAATTTAATCTTTAATTCAAAATTGAGATTTAATTCAAGATTGAAATTGCGCTACGATGCGGGAAAAACAGCAACAAGTGCGTTTGTGTGTAACATGTACGAGTAACGAGATTGCAATTTTTGCTATAAACTAGGTAGGGTTGTATTTCAAAGTAGTAAATATACACACTATAATCGTTAATAAATAGAGATGTGTAAGTAAATACAATAAAAAACTAAATTTTGCACTGCATTACTAACATTGCGGTTTGAGTCTGGATAATTAATCTCAATTTGTGAATAAAAGAAGTACACCCAACGAACTATACGTTGCCATTGACAGTAAATTTTATTTTTTTTTCGACCTATACAGGAATGCCTCTCCAACTAACTTGAAATTTACTACAAAACTTGTATATAATAAAAAGAGAAACGAATGATATATATATACAAAAATATATATATATACAAATACAAACAAATATAACTGTTTCTTCTTTCACATATGCTTAATTGCGTACACAAATTAGACAAAATATTAATTAAATAAATTTGGTTTTTTAATTCCGATATAAATAACAAAGCACAAAAATTATTATAAATTATAAAAATTGCCAATTTGCAGCTTTTTCGGAAGCATTTAGGCAGATAGATGCAGATCTGTAAGTAAGTATTATTAATATTTGTTCATTCATTCTCTTCCATATTAAGTTTGAAGCAATCTTGAAAGTTTAGTTAGTTAGTTCATAAGTCGAAAAGAAAAAATTATAATATAAAATTAAATCTATATTTTTACATCTACAAACTCTGATCTTTTTGATTATGTTTAAAATAGTAAACAAAAATATTCAAAAATTTAACTACAAAATGGTTTAAATTTTATAGTTATGTTTTTACAATATTTTTAACTTTATTTTTGATGCGTTATAAATAGAATTTGCTGACACAATGGCAACACTACAATGATTCCACCCATCCCTATTTCGCACTCCAATTTATGTATTGTGGTTTTGTTTTAACACCAATCAATGGCTCCGCTAATGGAGCTGAAAATTACTTATTCCAGACATACAGTACAGTGATCTTTGGTAATACACTTTGGTGAATTTCACTGTTATTCACCACATCGGGCAAATCCACATTTTGCAAAAAATCACCACACTTGAAAACACACCACATTTTCCAAAAACTAACCACCTGGAAGCTCACCACATTTCCCAATACAGTAGTTGCTCACAAATTAAAAGAACCACTTTGTATTTGAGGTAATTCTAATTTCTGAATTATTCTAATTTATTTACGTTTTTTTTTTTCAAACAAAAAATAAAGAATTAAACAGATTTCCCTTTAAAAAACTAAAATAAAACGCATTTAGATGGATCTTCTTAATTTTCATTTATATAAATCGAAATCGAAAAAAGAATGCGGGATTTACATACAAAAAATTAATTTTTTTAACGAGCAAAAAACAAACTTTTTCAATCATCAGTGTTGCCAGGAAGGAAAAATGTTTTAATCAATTTCTGACATTTACCAACACTGTTCATGTTGAAGGGCTGATTACTTTGCTAATATAAAGTATGATTTGGACCAATCAGAAACGTTTGCGTGGGAAGAAGTAGAGGACAAAACAAACAAACATAGAATTTGCAAATTTGTTTAAATTGACATCAAATTGTTTATAATAAACATTACGGATTATATTTCAGTAATTTAATTTTGTAATATTTAGTATATAGCACACGTATATATTTTAACTGTATAAAAATCTGCAAAAAATTATCTAAAATATTTTTGCTAGAATTCATATGCTAACACTTTAAACAACTCTGCTCTTTTGCACAGCAGAAAAGTGTAGAGTTTCCTTTGTTGCTGTTTGGTTCTCATTTATAAATTGAACGCGAAACGGGACAAACGTGAATTAAATAAGAACTGCAAGTTGTACAAGAAATTCCAAACTGCATTTAGAGCAGACGTGGCCAGAAAAGAGATTTATTTTATTTATTATTTCGTATTCCATTAATAGATTTAATTTATTTAAATAGTTTAGTATAAACAAAATGAAATATTTTTTATTGGTGGGGTTGTTGTTATTTGCGGGTGAGTGTTTCTTTTATTGTTTGTTTTATGCATGTACTTATTTTTTTTTCAATTTGCCGGGTTGAATTAATTAATTCTTCAGAATATTAAATTCATAAATTAAATGTATATTTATTTGTTTGGTTTTTAGGCTTTACCCAAATTAAAGGTGAAGTTGAGAAAGATGAAACTGCAACAGAAAAGATTGATTTAGACTTGGGCTCATTCAAGGAAGGTTCTCGAACCGGTAAGTGAATAATCTCTCGGGTTTTTCTGCTGCCAATTACCGAATGCGTATTTACTAATTTCTAATAACTTTTAACACGTCAGACAATAAGTCGTTGCAGAAAGATAAGATTCGATCAACAGAATTGATTTTTACTTATCACTTCGTTATGGATTAACATTTTAAATAAATATTTCAACGTTTTCCTTTTCTCAACAGATTCCGATACCATTCAACGGGAGGAAGAAGCCATTAATATTGATGGTTTGAATGTGGCTCAAATGAAAGAAATTCGCGAAAAGGTATGTACATATGTTTGCTTTTATAATATGACAAGAAAAGTGAACGTAATTGTGAAAGTGAATGTAATTTGCTACGATTGTTTCATATACATCGAAGTATTTCTTTTGTTATTGTTGTTATCTCATATTGCCTTGTCTATCCCAATCAGATGAGCGTATGACACCAATATTTTTTTTAATTATTATGCGAACATAAGAGGGTCAATAACAGATTTTTAAGTTTACTCGTTGTGGGATCAAACAAATAATATCTTTTTATGTTCTTAATGCACATATCCCAAACTAATTGAGGTACGAAGAGGCCAACATAATAAGACTACATTCAAACAGTGACAAGCAATCAATATTGAAGCTCCTAATGTATTAAATGTTTTCATAGAGGTTAGGTAATCATAAGTTCCATGCCTTTGGAAGGCTTTCCAGTCTCATTAAGAACAGATATGTCAGTTAGCAGTGCTTGTTTTTATTTGTATATCTTCTGGTAGTAAAAAATAAAAAGAGAAGTTGAAATGATGTACAATTAGAATTTAATATGCTTTTTTTATAGGTACTAATAGGTATTAACTTCATTCACATTCTTAAGCAGAAAAAGAAAAAGTTTGAGCGAATTGTCTACTTCAGTTATTAATTATTTCAATAAAATTCCGACTTTAAACGATTTCTTGACAGTTCTAAAAGCAGTAATCGGCCGTATTGCATTGTATTTTATCGTTTCTAAAATGTAAGTTTCTCCGCACATTCTACATGTTCAAGCTTGTAAAAACGGCGCTAATATTTTCCCCTCAACATTAAAGCACTTTTCATATGGCGATTTATAAATCATAACATATTGAGGAATTGATTTTTTTTAATGAATCTTTACTGTTTGATTTAATAAAAACGCCCTCTAATAAAATGGAAAGTGCCGATTGGTTGATAATAGTTTATTTGAACAAATTTATATGTTGATATTAATATCAATTAGGTTATGAGTTTCACAATGTGTGCAAAAATTTTATTTAAAACAAAATAATTTAATAATATTTTTATTAAATTTGAATGCATTATCAGGCTTTAATGATAACTTAATATGGGAGCATTAAGATGTCTATCGATTTTAGTATACTCTTCACTTACCTGTGATCCAAAGTTTTTTCACATTTAATGAGGTAGGATCTTTAATTGTAATTTTCTTTTTTAAAAATACAGAAAAAAAATCGATCGTATTTTATATTTTATTTTATTTTAAGCGTATATTATTGTCCTGGGGCTTATTAGTAGTTATCTTGGCATGGGATATTTTTCTGCATAAACCATTTATTCGCATTCACGTACTTCCAGACTAGACAAATAGGCATCTCAAAACTAGTCTATACGCATTAAAATCCAATACAATAGCAAATTATATTCTATTAATTAGTCTAGTAGTTATGTTTAGGAAATTTGTGTAGAACCTTATTTATATAAATCTGTCATCAGAATAACTACATATTATGAAAAGGATTATACGCTCAGTGCAGTGAAAAAATTTAAAGTTTCTGTTTGAAATCGAACCTACGACACCAACACTAGGCTACTGCTACTTGCTTTGAAAGTACATCAAATATTTTTTTGATAACAAAAATTTATTTTTATTTAGCCGTTAAAATATTTATAAGTTTTTATTAAATGTTTATTTGGATTGTTCCCTATAATACATTATAATGTTAATTTTCTATTGCCGAAGCATAGTCTTATAAAAAATCTTTGTCTCTTTTAATTTTAGGCCGAAAAGTTTGCTTTCCAAACCGAGGTTAATCGCATGATGAAACTCATTATCAATTCACTGTATCGTAACAAAGAAATTTTCTTGCGTGAATTAATTTCAAACGCTTCAGATGCTATTGATAAGATTCGTTTGTTGGCACTAACGAACAAGGATGAGTTGGATACAAATCCTGAGCTTAATATACGCATTAAGGCTGATAAAGAAAATAAAATCTTGCATATTATGGACAGTGGTATTGGTATGACGCATCAAGATCTGATAAACAATTTGGGTACAATTGCAAAGTCTGGTACAGCTGATTTCTTGGCAAAAATGCATGATCCTACCAAAGCCGATGGCCAAGACATGAATGACATGATTGGACAGTTCGGTGTTGGTTTCTACTCTGCCTTCTTAGTAGCTGATCGCGTCGTTGTGACAACCAAACACAACAATGACAAACAATACATTTGGGAATCAGACGCCAACAGCTTCAGCATTGTTGAAGATCCACGTGGTGATACTTTGAAACGCGGTTCCATCATTTCATTGCATTTGAAGAACGAAGCTCAAGACTTTTTAGAAGAGGATACTTTACGTGAATTGATTCGTAAATATTCCCAATTCATTAACTTCCCCATTAGGTTGTGGTCGAGCAAGACCGTTGATGAAGAGGTACCAATTGAAGAAGAGAAACCCGTAGAAGAAAAGTCCTCTGATGATGAAATTGTTGATGAAGATGAAGATGTTAAAGTAGAGGAAGACACTAATGAAGATGACAAACCAAAAACTAAGAAAGTATCGAAAACCGTATGGGATTGGATGTTAATCAATGATAGCAAACCAATCTGGACTCGTAAACCTAATGAAGTAACTGAAGAGGAATACAACGAGTTTTATAAGAGTTTGACAAAGGACTCCAGTGAACCGCTTATGCATACGCATTTCATTGCTGAAGGTGAAGTAACATTCAAGAGTTTATTGTATATTCCTAAGGTACAACCATCAGAGTCTTTCAATCGTTATGGCACCAAATCGGATAACATTAAATTGTTTGTTCGTCGCGTCTTCATCACTGACGAGTTCAACGATATGATGCCCAACTATTTGAATTTTATTCGCGGTATTGTCGATTCGGATGATTTGCCTCTGAATGTTTCGCGTGAGACTTTACAACAGCACAAATTGATTAAGGTTATCAAGAAGAAATTGATTCGCAAAGTATTGGACATGATTAAGAAGATCGACAAGGAGGCTTATGAGAAATTCTGGAAAGAATATTCTACAAACATCAAACTTGGTATTATGGAAGATCCCAGTAACCGCTCACGTCTTGCTAAGCTCTTGCGGTTCCAATCGTCGAATGGCAAAGGCGTTACCTCATTGGCTGAATATGTTGAACGTATGAAGCCTAAACAAGAACACATCTACTTCATTGCTGGCTCCAACCGTGGTGAAGTCGAAAAATCGCCATTCGTTGAACGCTTGTTGGCTAAGGGTTATGAAGTTTTGTACCTCGTAGAGGCTGTAGACGAGTACTGCATTTCCGCCTTGCCTGAATTTGACGGAAAGAAATTCCAAAACGTTGCGAAGGAAGGTTTCAAACTTAATGAATCAGAGAAAAGCAAGGGCAAATTTGAAGAATTGAAAACGAACTTTGAACCTTTGGTAAAATGGTTAAATGAAGTTGCTTTGAAGGACAAAATTCTACGTGCTCAAGTATCTGAACGTTTAAGCAGTTCCCCCTGTGCTTTGGTTGCAGGTATGTTCGGCTGGACCGGTAACATGGAACGTTTGGCCATGTCAAATGCCCATCAGAAATCAGATGATCCTCAACGCACATACTACTTGAATCAAAAGAAAACATTGGAAATCAATCCCAGACACCCGTTGATGCGTGAATTGTTGAGGCGTGTAGAAGCCGATGAAGCTGATGAAACTGCCAAGGAAATGGCTTTAATGATGTTCCGCACTGCCACTTTGCGTTCCGGTTTCATGTTGCAAGAGACTTCTGATTTTGCTGATACCATTGAGAAGATGATGCGTCAAACTCTAGGCGTTTCCTTAAATGAACAAATTGAAGTGGATGAAGATGATGACGATGAAGATTCCACCGAAGATTCAAATGCGTCTTCAGCGACAAATGATAATGAAGAGGAAGAAGATACACAACATGATGAACTTTAAAAATATTACTCTTGGCAACGAAAGGAATTTAAATAGTTGTCAACATTAAGTGTGTCTTTCAAATGGTTTAGACTGAATTTAGTTTTGTTTCAAGACATTCTAAAAGAAAGCATTTTTTCTTTCTTTTTTCCATCCATTAGAAAACAACACAAACTATCATAATCAATACTGATTTTAAACTACAATTAAATTTATTATTATTATGATGTTTTGTACTATTCATTCTAAGTTAGCATTTTATTTTTTTTGTAGATTTTATTTTTTAAATAATTTATATTAAATACAATAACAAACATATATTTTACAGTCTTTATTTATTTGTTGTACTAAAAGATCATCTATACCTGGAGGTTAAAACAGTCCACCGCGAATATCTTAAGTATGGCAAATAGACGAGACAAAATGACAAATCCATCAGTACAATCAACCCCACCGTTATTGTTCTTTCTCTTTTTCACTTTTTTCTTTAAATTGGTCACTCTTTTAAGGAACCAGAACAGTATGCAATCAACATCGATGATAGTTTTTGGTATACACCATAGGTATGGATTGTAAAATTTATTAGATTTTAAGGTGAGATTCAATATTAATGCCCAAAATAGTGAGATACACCTAATTCTGTTTTTACACGGTAGATTGGTTCCAGAAAAAACCGTGTAAAAAAAACCGTGTAAAAAAAGACACTGATCGTATGCAAAAATAGGTGATTGGTTCCTAATCTCTAAAACCTATTAAAATTAGTGAAAAACAAGGATTTTTTAAGAAGTTTTGTATTTGACATCTTCTTTTAGGGATTCATAAAATATTTAACAAAATTAAAAACATAAATAACTTAATAAATATAAAATATTAACACATTTCAATTGCTCTGACCTTTGTGCTTGTATGCACAAAAAGGGAATTCCCTTAAATTCATGCCATTTACATTTGCTTTGACCAGTAAATTTGCTTGTACGCGCAAAAAGGGAATTCCCTTAAATTTGTGATATGAACATACTTTGCAAAAATTAAATTTGACAAAAAAAATTAAGCACAAAAAATTTTAAATCGTGCTAAATGGAAAAGAATCGTTTAAAAAAAAAATAAAAATATTTTATTTTCAAACCGTGTTATATCAAAACCGTGTAAAAAAAGACCGTGCAAAAACAGAATTGGGTGTATTCACTATTCGATGTTTTTTTGTCGATGCATGAATGTTTCAATGTTATATCGACATATCAAAAAATACTTCGAAGTTTTCTTTGCATCGATTGATTTAAAAAACAATGAATTAAAGAAAACAGAATGTAACAGAATTGGTGCGCAGAGGTATTGGGCTCAGAATATTTCGGTCTTGGATCGAACATACCACTCTTGCCCTATTATATATCCTTAACTATATCACATAATAGCAGAGCATTTAGTTTCTTGAACTAAATTACTCAGAAAATCATCACTTGAAAATTATTTTTCTCTTTGTTGATAAAGAAATTTTAGTAAGTAGTAGCGCAGAATCTCATAGTTTCAAGTGATGAAATTCGAAGAAAATTAAATTTCTATTACGCTGTCATCTTTAAATCTTTAATATAAACACAAATTAAAATTAGTCGGGTTAGTCAAATAAAAACACATCTTCTTTTGGAACCCTAATTTACTACAAACATTACCAAATTGTATATACCAAATAAATACTGTTATAATGAAATACGTAACGCACTCAGAAAGTGAAATAAATAAATGCAGTTACACTAAGTAAAAAATTTTGTAAACTAAACGATGAATTTTGTAGAGAAGCGTACATGATCATGTTTTCATATTTTATAGCACAACATTATTCTCTATGACGCCTTTTGCACGTTGAAATTTGTTTCGAAACAAGTTTCAAAAACTTTTTTGCATTTTCTTTTAAAATTTCTTTCGCTTTTGCACGTAAAAAATTAATTTCACAAATTTTGTTTTCTTTTATCACGCCATTCTGCTGTTTTTGACAGTTATAACTTTATTTGGCATTGTGATTTAGGTTCAAACAACGCCAGACAATTCTTTAAAAATGAACATTATATGAATATTATATTTTTTTATAATATTATAATATATTATACATATATTTATGAATGTATTATTATTTTTTAATATATTTACCTTATTTATTTATTTTTATAAATTAAAAAATAAAATTAATATCTTTTTGATTTTTATTTTTTCATTTTTACAATTAATTGTTTGGTACTAAAAAATTTCTTTTGCAAATGTTTTCATTTCAAACACAAAATAAACAAAAAGTAATGACTGCCCACTACGAGATAATTCATAGTTGGCTCCCTAGAACGGAACGCAATATACGAGTTATCTCGTACTCATTAAACCACTTTTTCTCCTAAAAAAAAACATAATTTTTATTTTTGATGATACCCACGATCTAAAAATAAAGTTTTTAAAGTAATATGATGTGAAAAAATCAAATTGTCATTTTTGGCCAGTTTTTTGAAAATTGCCGCGGCAGTCAGCATGTTAACTTCACTATGCGAAACAAAAAATAAAAGAAAATGTGAAATCAAATACAACTCTGTGTATATACGAATAAAGAACAAAGCAAGTTTTGCGAGTACATGAAATTGTGAAATCACCCCCGCTCGTTTTTCCCCTCTCTCCTGCAAACTCAAGAGTTTTGAAATTTGTTTCGAAACAAATTTCAACGTGCAAAAGGCGTCTATGTTTTGCTTTCTTTCATTTCCACATTGCAAACGGACAACCTGGTTATTTACGAATTTCAGATTCACTGAACTAGAACAGCATATAAGCTACGGAATTTTTTTGATTTTCTTTTTGATACTCGGATAAAAGATTTTTTAGATCAAAAACTGATTTTTTGTGGATTTAGTGAAAAAGAAAAAAACAAATAATTATTCGTCTGATGTATTTAATTTTCTTGAGGTAGTAAGCAATCTTCCACTAGTATTTATTGTATTCTTTGTGTTGTAAGATACACAAATCTATTGTGTTTTTAATTGTAAAGCTTATATAAATTTTATTTTATAAATATGTATGCAGATACAAATATTTTATTAAAAAAATAGAAATCCTTAAATTTAGATAACGTGTAGAAAAGCCAAATTTAATTAAATGACTTATTAAAATGTCTAATCGAACATAAAGGAGACATCATTCTCTTGTTCCATATGCAAACGATAATCATCCTGTGCTTTAATTTGGTTAATCGCTTCTTGGCGGGTAAAATTGAACTTTTCCATATACACTCGTATTACCCATTCGGGGAGGAGGGCGTTGGCATATAAGGTTGCTTGCTGTGGAAAATTACAGACATCATATAGTTCTTTATTTAATTTAATTTAACTTAATTTCGTTTGATATTTTACTACAAGTATTGAAATAGTCTGTGTTCTAATTAATACGCGATTTGTTTTTAATAATCGAGTTACATTTTTGGACAAAAAAGATGCACACAATAACGCAAGAGGTTGTAAAAAAGTTATAAAATTATGTACACATGTGAACTTGTAAACATGGGAAAATTAGCCACTGTTATGTTATTCAATGTTTTTATTTGAAGGGTCTAAGTCCGATCAAATTAAAGCCGACCTGTGATAGTCTGTGCCTTTAATTAAAGACTGATTGGCTGAGTTCAAAATATGTTGTACCAGCTGCCAAGACGTACACTACAGTCATCGGCCAATTGGGATCTCCACGCTAGAAATGGTTTAGAAAATCTACAGAATGATAGTGGATGATCGATGACTGAAAATGAGTCAGCTATTTGAAATTACAGTCATTTTGAAAAGTTCTGTACATCGAATATGTTGAAATGAGAAAGTTGGGAGCAAGATGACGGGTGCCGTATTTGCTTACAGAGTAAAAAAGCCGTGAAGATGTATTGATAGTCTTAGGCAACGTTTCACCGCAGTAAATTTTCACCAGATTTTGAGTCGGTTCGTAGTCATGGAGAAAAAATGAGTGCACCATTGCAATCTGAGATATGATCTCCAAAAAGGATAACACGAATCAACGGTTAATACTAAGCTAACTTATTGCAGAGTTTAATTAATTAAATTAAAGTTTAAATAAATAATAATAAAGATAAAAAATTAAAATTTGACCAGTCATCGTCTAGCTTTCAAAGCGTACGGTTGTTTTTTTTCGAATCGCTTCGTCTCTTTTCTTTGAATACGTGTTTTTTTCTGTACCGTTACTTTCTCACAGCTTACTTTGCCTTAATTTTATTATTTTTCTAAATTTCTTATTTATTTTTTTTCTCGCGTTTGTTTGTGATTCTTCCTAACCTTCAATAGAAATTCGTGCACATTTTTATTAACACCATGGCTCCGGATCCCCCGGACAAATTCTCCAGCAACAGATTCTCTGTTCTGGTGGGTTATATTGAATGCCGTCCTAAGAAACAGAAACTTACCGATTATCCCGATCTACCCATTCCACAGAGCAGCAATAATAATAATAATAGCAACTCAAAATATGTTGTAATTTCTTCGACTGACCCAAAGAAACCACTATCAACTCTTAGCCCGTTTGCTATAAAAAAAGGCATTGAATGTATCTCCACAGAATACACATCCATAACCTCACTTCGTGATGAAAATCTACTAATCCTCATGCGCAACACTCGCGCTGCCGACAAATTAATAAAAGCCAAATCCCTAGCAAATTTGTGTCCAATTTCGTGCAAATTTCATGACACGTTAAATTTCGTCAAAGGCGTTATATACGCACCCTGTCTCATAAATGTCCCAGAGCAAGAAATAGTGCAAGAAATGAAAAGTCAAGGAGTCACCAGTGTTTATAAATTTACAAAACCTGGCGAAGATGGTAATTCACGTATTCCTTCTGGTAAGATCATTCTCACTTTTGATCTTTATCGTCTTCCATCGTCGGTAGATGTGGCCTGGTACAAATGCAAAGTGGATCACTACATCCCGAACCCAATGAGATTCAAGAATTGCCAAAAATTGGGTTCACACCAAAAGCCGCTGCAACGGAAACACTACATGCCCCACTTGCAGTCTCCCTCCCCATAATCCCGAAAAATGCACCCGAACGCTCTGCACAAACTGTTCTGGGGAACATTCATCTGCCGATAACAACTGCCCCCGTTACATTCAATTAAAGGAAATATTGAAAATAAAAACAAGGAATTATTGTAGCCTAAGTGAAGCCCGGCGAAAATATAGAGAAAATAATTCCATCCAAACAGCTCATAACAACTCCTACGCATCAATGGCCTCTGGTCCCCTTACACTACAAAAACCCAACAGCAATAAGCAACCTATCAATAATACAAACTCACCTTCAGCAAATAACGTATCCGAAAACCATCCCACTCAAACACCCCTTCAAACTAAAGTCAATACCCCATCTACCTCAAGGCAAATTACACAATCTAACGTCAAAGAATCAGCCCAAACCAACAACATCAACAAACTTAGCAACCTCAAATCACAAAAAAACATTATTTCAACCGAGAATATATACCAAAAACAAAATATCTCTATCGTGGATAAATTTAAGTCACCTATTTCAAATTTGACTCAATCTCTATTAGCCAAAAATAATTATTATATCCCGAAATCGGATGAAGAAGACTCAGACGAAACATCAATGGATATACATTCACCTTAACTTCTCACATATTTCTTCCATCTTGATAAACGTCTTTTACTCTAAACTTAATTCGCACTAATATACATATAGTACATATTTCGTTCATATATATTTTCATGGAGTTTATTGTTTTACAATGGAATATCAACGGCCTCATCAATAATTATCAGAATCTTCAACTACTCATGGGAGAAATAGACCCTTGTTTCATCTCGCTACAGGAAACACACTGTCCCTACAACTTCAACACCATTCCGCCAAAAAATTACACTGGTTATTTTGTTAACTCACCGGATAATAATTCCTCAAAACAAGGTGCTGGTATCTTCATAAAGTCCAACATTCCTCACACACTAATACCAATCAACTCCACATACCAAATAATTGCCGTCCAAGTTAGTTTAAATATTAAATTCACTATTTTATCTTTTTATATTCCACCGAATCAAGACATTTCCTTAAGGGATGTTAGTAACATTATATCATCGTTTGATACACCGCTACTAGTAATTGGAGACTTCAATGGCTGGAATACTCTGTGGGGTTCTGCAAGTAATAACAACCGAGGCATTATACTTGAGAATATCGTACTACAAACTGGCCTTTGCATACTAAATGACGGTAGCCCTACCCATTTCTCCTCACATAATACCCTCACTAATATAGATGTTTCGTTCTGCTCAACAAACCTTCTTCCGTTAACATCATGGACCACTCTTGATGATTTGGGAAAAATATGCAGCCAGAGCAGAATCCGAAATTTGTACTCGTATGTCTAGACCACTAACTTCTTCCAGTAACAAAGATGCTGCCAGCATTACTAAGGCAATTCGAACTGCAGCTAATGTCCACATTCCTCAATCAAAACCGAACATTAAAATGAGAAAACCTCCTGTTCCCTGGTGGAATCCTACACTTGCCATCCTACGAAACCTTAAAATGAAAAGTTGGCAAATCTTCAAAGCCAACCCCACATCGGATAACCTTTTAATTTACAAAAGACATAACGCAAAATTCCGAAAAGAAATAAAAATTGCCAAGCATAAAAGCTTCGAAAACTTTACCAAAACAATAAACAGAAATACTCCTACCTCTATAATATGGAACAAAATCAACAGTATCACCCGTAAGGGCTCTTCTTCCTTCATTAAAGCAATCGATAGCCCGAATGGGACACTTATCGACCCATCAGAAATAGCTGATTACTTCGCTGTAGTTTGGGCTGAGTATGCTTCCGACTCTAATTTCTCCCCATCATTCAACTCAGCAAAATCCACCTTCGATTCAACAGTCATCACCACACAGGACAAAAAAGCCCGCTTCTTAGAACACCCCATCACCATATCCGAACTGAACAACTGCCTGAGTAAAGTGAAAGGTAAAACACCAGGGCTTGACCGGATCTCCTACCCAATGATTAAAGCGTTATCACGGGCAAGCAAGGTTAAACTACTTCACTTATATAACACCATATTTCAAAGTGGCTACATCACTCACGCTTGGAAACTTGCCATCGTTGTGCCTATACCGAAAACCAAGAACACATCTTCTATCGGTGCATATCGTCCTATATTGTTACTTCCGTGCCTATCCAAAATCATTGAAAGGATCATAGCGACTAGACTTGCTTGGTTTTTAGAAAATAAAAACCTTATAGCTAAGGAGCAAGTGGCTTTCAAAGCTAACAAAGGATGTGACGACGCGTTATTACACTTGGATTATTACATCACAAAGGCGCTCTCTGCTAGAAACCACATTACTATTCTATCAATCGACTTTGAGAAAGCATTTGATAGAATCGGCTCTCATGTTGTTTTGAGCATTCTAAAATCTTGGTCGATAGGCCCAAAAATATTTAACTTTATTAAATCTTTTTTATCAAACAGTTTCTCTGGAAAACGGTATTCCACAGGGGTCACCACTTTCTGTGATACTATTCCAAATTGCTTTTAACGAAATTAGCAAGATAATTAGTGCTAACCGATTTGTTGATCATTGCTTGTATGCCGATGACTTATACATTATGTGCAAAAAAAAAAATAGTAACAATGAGTCAAATAGAATCCTACAAAAAATACTTCTGGATATCAAAAACTGGACCGAATATTTGAAAACAAAAAATTCCATGTTTGCAGAAAGCACAATTGCGATTCATCTTCACACACAATAGTTATTAATGACACTTCAATCCAAAATGTTTCAAAATTGAAAATTCTTGGCCTTACATTTTCGCGTAATTACAACTGGAAAGACCACTATCTTCAAATAAAAAGCCCACTTACCTCACGCGTCAACATAATACGCTATCTGTCCAATTAAAAGCTTTGCTCATTTCAATACTTTAATATACCTCACCAGAACTCTAGTTTTGAACAAAATGGACTACGGTCTTTATTTATATGGCAACAGCAGTAAATCAAATATTAACATATTAAAGCCTATTTACCATCAAGCCGTCAGGTCCAGCATCTACGCTTTCCGGACAACTCCCATAGACAACATACTCCATGAAGCCAATCTCCCCTCCCTAACCGATAGAATTTACGAAATGAAAGCCAGATTAATACCTAAACTTCTCAACAGTACCAACTCAATCCTCGATGGTGATATCTCCTCTATTATTTCTGCCGCTAAGCCTAAACGAATTAAATCTGCAATGGCTTCATCTTTATCATTTTGCTCCGATCTAAACATTCCTCTCCACAGATTTAAATACCTCGTAAATACCCCCCCATGGAAAAACATTGCCTCATGCTTCGATTTGTCTCTTGCCAAATATAATAAAACTACGACACCAAAGACCGTCTTTCTTAACTTACTATCAGAACGTAATGACTGTTTGAAAAACAATGGTTGGCGTTTTCTCTACACGGATGGCACTAAATCCCAAAACAACATTCCAGCTTACGCTGTTGTTGGTGATTCCGGTGAGAACCTATTGCTTAGCACTCTATACCAACACTCATCAGTATTTACAGCGGAATCCTGCGCAATTTACCAGGCTATTCGACTAATACAAAGGGACAAGATTAAAACTGTCATATTCTCAGATAGCCTTTCGGTTTTGAAAGCAATTTGTAACCCATTCGACAATAAGTGGATAACAATAAATAAAATCAGGGACTGTCTTGTAAAAAACAACAACATAATAAAAATACACTGGATTCCCAGTCATATCGGCATTGCAGGTAATGAAAAAGCAGATATCGCCGGTAAATACGCTTCCTACGCACCTGTTATAATGGACAACACGCTTGAAAAAACCGACATTCGCCGTCATATCGCCAATTTCATCAACTTGAGACTCCATGAGAAAAAAATTATTCATCCCCATTATTCAATCATTAATCCACACCACATTAACCCAATCTACCCCACTGCCGTCAACAATCAACAAATTCGAACGTTTTCTAGGCTACGCTTGGGACACACTATTTTCTCCCATCAATGGCTTTTAAAACAACCAGCTCAACCTCCAACGTGCAACCGATGCAACTGTCACCTTACAATAAAACACATCTTAATGGATTGCCCATCTTACTCAAACCATAGACGTAAACTTTTTGGCAACTTCTCTGGATTTGAACTCCTCAGAGAACCTACCTCCACTAATATCATCAAAATACATGACTTCATTCTTATCTCCAAACTAATCATTTAACCTTACTATAACTATTAAAATTTTTGTAAATATGTATATAGTACCTCCTTAATAATCTTAATTGTAGTTTATAATTTATATAATTTGTAATTCGAGCTGATGGCCTTTGCAGCTAGTGCTCCTTAACTAAATATAATCCTTGGATTTATTCCCTTGGTTTTATATGAATAAATAAATAAATAAATAAATAATAAATAAAATTTGACACAAAAATATTTGTTTCATCGAGATATTGCGCCAGTTCACTCATACATTCACTATCTAATTGCTTCATTACGTGGATTGTTTGCTTGATAATTTTCTATTCTATTCTATTCTATTCTATTCTATTCTATTCTATTCTATTCTATTCAAAAAGTCAAAAATCATTCGGTGGTAAAAAGGTTTGCAAATATTGATGAGGTTGTTGTTGTAACAGTTTAGCTGTTTTCAGACCATTTCATAGGTCTTAGCTTGGTGTACCTCCTTCCATAGAACTTGGATTATTTCGGTCCGATATGTATTTAGTATCTCAACAAACTCAGACTGTAGCTGAGATGGAGTAGCCCTTGTCTATTTTGGAAGTCGTCTCTCAGGAGTTTGTGCGTTCAGAACCCATTCACAATTTAATGTTGTGCTCTTTCGTCATTGGCTATTGAAATTGCACCCAAAATGAGGTGTACATATATAGTCGTGGTTGTTAATAAGTACCTTTTGATATCCTTCCGAATATGGCGGCGAGGGGATGTGATGTGATTATTGTGGTTGGAAGGATGAGGAAATGTTATTAAATACAGTCTATGTCATATCTTATGTAAGTGATCCAGAATAACCCGAAATTATTTTCGGCAAGGATTCTCAATTCTACTAGACAATGGAGGTAGTGGTTAACGTTTGGCGGCCATTTTAAAAAAATAGGCTGTTCATGGTACAACGTGGTAACGAGGTTATGATATATCGCTGGGAACAAATAAGAGATTAAATATATTGAGAAATAAAGAAATTTTTAAAGCAAATTCTAGGGCTGTCCGTGTAGTGATGATTTAATGAAGGCATAAAATTAAAATTAAGAGATTTCTGAACTACTTATTTTCTATTTTTAAAATAAAAGTATAGAATTTGATAAATTTTTACTTAAAATTATGTATACCGTTGTGTTTTTTCCGTCACTGTAAACGTCTGTTAATTTTTGCAACATTTTTAATTGTACATTTTGTTGTAGTAGCCGTATGACAAAACAGTGATTGATGCCATCGTGCCCTTTAATGTAATCCTTTTTATAATACTTTTGATATATTTCATCCAGTTCGTTTTTATAGTTCGAAAAGGTATGCAGTATATCGTTCACAGACATATCCTGAAGTGATCTGCAAGTAAATGTAATAGAATAATTAAACAATTTTTTTATTGTAATTAAAGAAAAAGGACAATAGTGCGAATATTTACAAATTTTCTACTTCTTTAGGTGGAGGAGCTTTCATTTTATCTAATTCGGCCTTTAATTTTTCATTTTCCTTTTGTGTTAGTTTTGTTTTGTTTCTTATTTCTTCTAATTCCTCTTTTGAAGGCATATTAAAATGTCCAGGAGTGGGCGTTGTTGATTCAGGTTGAATTTCTTTTTCTTTTGTGCGTTCCTTAGAATATTTTGACATTTTAGAAGATTTAGTTGAAGGTGATTTAGATCTTGTAGACGATTTTGACACTTTAAAGGTACTGGCCTCAAAGTTTAAGACGGAAGTTTTATTTTTCGACAACCATTTGCTTATATCGCGTTTTTCCTGTTCGCAATCACTGTTTTTATCAGATATACGTTTCTTTTTCACAAATGGAGAAGAGGAAGATGATGATGATGATTTTTGTTTTAGGGGAGTCTCATACATTGATGCTGTTTTAATTATATTAATATGTTTATTGTTATTACCGTTATTCACAAAATAATCATCATCATCATCGTCATCATCAGTACCAAAGAGTTCTTTGTTTTTGGGTGAAGATTTATGTGTTTTACGTTTCTTCTGCCGATTTGAGGAGGTGTTGGTGTCGATTTCTTCTATATATCTTATTGGTTTGCTAGGTGATCGGCCTGATCGTCTTATCGGTTTATCACTGAGGTATAACTCTTTTGACTTTTCTTTATTTCTCATAGTTTTTCGAGGAGAGTCATCTGTTGTAGATGAAGTGGACGTATTTACACTTTTAATTTTATCCACATTTTTTTCATCTTCAAAGTCATTATCATTCTCGTTTAACTGAGTTTCTTTCGTCTTTAAAAGTTTTTTTGACTTTTCGGGAATATTTTCATCTTCACCTAGGGCAGCTACTTTTGTACAATTCTTATCTAATTTTCCTTCTTTTCCACATTTGACTGTATTTGTTTGATTTGTTTCGATTTTCTTCTCCTTTAATTTATGTGAGTCAGTATTTGTGGTTTTCGTTATGTTTTCCTCAGGTATTAAGTTTAGTTTTAACTTATCACTCTCCACAGCAAGTGCTCTTGGTATTGAATCAAGTGTTTTACACCGCTTTCTACATTTTTTGTTGTAATTATCAGGCACAATCTCAGGTAAATCATCAATTCGCGCAGCACTTTCGTCGAAGTTTGTGTATTCATTTAGTCTTTGAGTTTTCAAATTATTTTCAGGTATTTCTTTTTCTCTTCGATGTTTTTTCTTTGATATTAATTTTGAGGGCCTATACTTTTGTCCAGATACTGCTTCATCAACCGTTTCAAAAATAACTTCATTTGCGCTGTTTTTGTCATCAATTTCTCTTGAGATGTGTTTTTCTTTTTCTTGTATCTGATCGTACTTTGCAGTTTTATCATTCAATTTTTCTTTAGATTGTATTACAGATAATTCGGACTAAAATGAAATTAACATAGACTAACAAAGTTTAAATCTAGTATAATACCTTTAATTCAGAAGAAAATATTCAAAAACAATCTTATTTTCTAAATAATTTGTAATGTAGAATGCACTCATAAGGTTAAATGAATCCGTGTGTCTACATTAAGAGTATTTTTTATTTTGCCTAATAATTTAAAATATTTATTTCGACAGCACTAAACTCCCATGCATGTAATCCTTACGAACTATTGAGAATGCCGCGATGATAATTTTTTGTGCATAGCTATCCTATAAGGTCATTTATAAAGGCTGATTTATGGAAATTGATTGCCCTCACTAAGCTCCGGGAAAGCATATAGAAGAGCACTGATTTACGGGGCACTGTTTCTGATATTGAGGATAACAGGATTGCAGATGAACTTACGAGAAGTATGTGACAAAAAACACAGATTCGGCGGAGTGGTCGATAAGACCTCCTATGGAATATTTCTTTGTATTGATCGACTAGGGAATCAGATGGATCTTTGGAGGATTCTTGAATGTAAATTGTGGTCTGTGGGCGAATCAATTTATAGGATTCATACCTCCGTTTTTCTACAAAGTATGTGAAGCCTGTGATTTTCGAATACATCTTGGTTCTTGCTTTGACTTTCAGAGAAGTAGACTCCGTATATGCTAGAATTTTTTCAATATCTTTTAAGAGTTATCTTCTATCAAAATTTCAGGATTGAAAGAATCTATCAAGGGTATTGGCTAGCTGACGATAGATATTCTGTATTCTCCATTTTCTCCTCCTCTTCAACGCTATTAAACATTATAAAAAATGCAAATCTTATAAGAAAATAAAATTTGAAATAAAGCTCGTAAAACAAAGCAGGTAGAAGACAGTATTATTGTAAGGATGAGTATAGCTGATGCATTTCTCACGTTTTCAGAAATTATGAATATGGGAAAATGATCCGTTAGGTCCATAGGAAGACGATTTACAGAAATTAACTTTCACACGAAATTTAGGATTACGAGGTCGTCGGCTTATTGTAAAACGGAAATGGGAATACAGGCTGGGCCATCAATTACTACTAGTACTCAAAAAGTCATACGTGATACTGATGAGCTTGAGAAGATAAAACATCTCTGTGACTATTCGGTTCTCTGTAGGGAAGGGCTGATTTCACTAGAGAGAGTTTAAATTCTCTGTACAGGATCTTCCGAGGTTCATAATGGGATTACACTAATTGAGGTGAATTCATCCTCACTCTATCCCTTTCTCATTTGACTCCACTTCTTTGCCACTAGGGCTATACACGACCTAAAATCAACTTATCTGCAAACACTTTTGTATTTAATAAGAATTTAAATTGAAATTGAATTTGTTAAGCAATAAATGTGATGTGGAACAATTGAACTTAGTTGTGTGCCCGTAACACTGCATTTTGTATGTTATTTTCCTATTTATATATATTTTGTATGTTTATATTCCTATAAATATTGTCATGTTTCGAATTACAAGGGCATAGCTAAGTTAGTTGTTATACCAAAACTTTTTAAGAAAATAGTTATTTATATCACATCAGTCATTTTTATATTACCAGAACGGATTTAGAAAATCAGGCTTAAATACAGTTTATCTTTTGGAGTTTTCTACAACCTAACTTTAAATGTGTGCTGATGAAGTTAACACAATTACTTAAACAGTTAACATACATACTTTTTGTTTGCAGAATATGTTTGAGGCCAAATTCTTTGGAATTGCGTCAATAGTCTTCGATCGTTTGCGTAGGTTTTTGTTGCCAAAATTAGTATTAGGTTTTTCGTGAAACGCTTTCAGAGCTTTGCTTGTTGGAGACCAATCTATTGGGGTGGGAACATACGCTGGTATATCGAATGTTCTTATTTTTTGACCTTCAGGTATATATTCCTCTTTTGATTTTTGTACAAATACGTCATATTTGATATCAACGACATTTTCATTTCCACTGTTTTTGGGATTACCATTTTCTTTAATTGGCGCTGGCTTGTATTGGGGTATAACTTCATTTATTGATTCTGCAGTGGATGTTTCAAATAACGGCATGGGCGAATATGCATCCTCACTATAATTGAGCAAATGTGTATACGGTGTGTTTATTGTAGTTATACCATCTGCAACATACTGTCTCTTTGAGGGTGTATAGGGTTGATATGTTAAAGATGTGGTTAATTTTCCATCGGGTGATGTCTCAAGCTGCGGTTCATATTCCTGAATTTCTTCTGGAGCATTAAGGATTGACTAAAACATGAAAGTTAGGCAAAACACAATGCAAGTAGCTATATTTAAAAATTGTATATAAACGTCGATATTTAGAAAAGAGAATAAGAGGTATGGAAAATTATATAACAAAATTTCAATATAAAACCAAAAATGTTTTATGAATACCGACATTAAAATGGCAACTCGGTATATAATATATATTAAGCTGTGTGCTTAAAATTTTTAGCTATACATAAACTATTCACGCAGTTAGGAAGTAATATAGAATAGATAAAATATGAAATAAACTTCAGCCATAAAACCCTTTTGTATTTCAAGATTTGTAATAGCGCAAGTAGTTCGCAGTTCATGCCTAAATTACAAACATTAAACAAAAGGTTCTAAATTTATCCATTGCCACTTGCGAAAGTAGATCTACGGTAGCGAAGGCAACAATGGTGTTAGTGCAGTCATCTTAATATAGTAAATAGTTTTGTTTTATATTTTAGTTTTAATTAATTGTAGTCGCTAGCCACCTGTTGTAGGAGTTGCAAATCGAATGTTGCAATTAAAAACACATATTGCACATGTATAAGCTTAAATGTAAGTTTATCAACAAATACAAAATATTTGGTTTTACGGGTATTCCCCTAAAATACAATATGATATTAAATACACACAAAATCAAATTGAATAATTAGTATTAGTTTCAAATTGATTAGTATTAATTTCAAATAAAAAATGGGAAGAGCTTAACACACAAGGAAATTGTTTGTTGATTATATTGAGATTATACTACTGTACGTCTAAACAATATTAATGGTATTATTTTAAAAGATCATCGCGTTTATATACATATGTTTATTCGTAACTTTTGTAAACCAAAGGCAATACTTTAATTAAATAGACAAAATTTTCGTATTTCAATAGCTCACGAAGGTTGAAAAATAAAGCCTAGCTTTAATTTTAAACGACAGCTATGTATTGTATAACTAAAGTAGGGCAAAAATATATCTCGAGAATAGAAATACTTATGTACCGTCCACAGAATATATAAATAAGTAAATTTTAGCAGCAAAATGTTTAAAAAAAAATTTGCACTTATCAGTCTAACTTACTTCTTTTTTTTCCATGACGAGCAGACATTCTATGGCAAATGCAACGTCTTTAGTGCCATCGATCTTTCCCCAAAAGTCATTTTCATTATCACCAATTGCAGCCAAGCATTTGTACAAGTACTTCATCGACAATTTCGATTTCTGCACCTTAACCTCAATCTTAGGCCCGATCATAAACTTACCAAAAAGCTCACTATCTATATCTTTAGAGGATTCCATACCGTCTAAAAGCTTCTCCAGCTCTTCATCAAATGCATTCCATTGCTCTTGCGTTAACGACCTACAGGTGTATTTTACTTTCTGGCTTTTTGAAGGCTGAACTTTAATTTGACAAAATATTTTCTTCTTTTTGTGCTGCAATGATTGGTATAAAAAATTTTTAATGAAAACAATAAATGTCGATTACATTTTATTAACGTACCGTATAAAAATCCAAAATAGTTTCACGTTTTAAATTCATTTTTTCCGGAAATTTTTACTTGCATCTGTTATCAAATGCATCGTTTACAAAATTCAGTCGTATTGTTTTGATGGAATTCACAACAAAAACATGAGTGTTTGTGTTTATGTTGACAGTGGTGAAATTGCCGTCAGTGCTGCCAATTTCATGTAATTGTGTGTAATTGTACACTGATAAGAAAGTCTGTTCTTAAAAAACAAATGTTTTTATCCATAGTGAAATGTTATTTAGAAAATAACTGAAGAAAATAACTTTAGTCCGGTAGTTATCGTCTTCCGAACTATGCGGCACCGAGCAACCCTGTACTATGCGGTATTATAAAAGACAATAACCAAGGCGAATTCATTCTAGGAGGTGACCTTATCTTAACAGCAGACGAGTATCGAGTATGAATTCGCCTTGACAACCACTCTTCTTAGAGTTTTTTTCGTCAAAGGGGATATTTTTCCTGTAATTATTTAAGAAAAAGCATTTTCAGCACTTGCTCTATTGTTTCATACCGTTGCACTTGCAAGATTTAATGGATATCCAAGTGTTTTCATCTATTGTTCTGCATAAGACTTGCTCTATTCTCTCTGGCAACTTACTAGGTCGATCAGTTTGAAGTTTTAACACTAGCCTATTCTGATTTCTAGAACAATTTTAAATGTTATATTGTTTGCGTTGTTATTGAAAACATATCGCTATCATGTGCATGGTTTTGCCGACTGCAGAGTTCTAATAAATCAATTGTTTTATAACCAAAAAAGTTCTCTTATCCCAAGTTTTTAATTTCCTTTTTTCCCTGTTTTTAACCCGTTGAAATGCCAACGTAGAGTAACTAAATATCTACATACATATATATTCTATTCTATCTATTCTAATCTGAATCTATTTTTGGTAGATAACCGCGCCACAAATTTTGCGTCTATTGTGTTTATAGCATAAGTCGAAAATGGAAGTTTCGAGAAAAATCACTTTTTAACAATAACAGCCTAAGTCGACGTATGTCAAATTGAGTTTGTATGCTATCATATTTTACTAACAAAACTTTATATTTGCGTGAAATTCAGATTTTTCTAACAATGTTTTATGAAATGTTATTAATAAAAACATGTAACCGAATTCGGTTTTTGCAAATGCTTTTTTTGAAGTGTTCGAAGACGGATTTTTTTGAATTCCGGGTTTTTGAATACATTACTACCTTATGTCTAAGAAAGTACGCCACATTTATAGGTATTCTAGTAGAATTGTGACCCAAAAATTTACCGCAGCATACTCTAGGATGCAGTTCGAAGAAAGAATATCAGGTGCCTTTAACAATTACAAATCTTATTGATACGTGGAGGTACTCTCGACAATCCTGTTGCCTAACAATCATCAGGATGGTATTCGGTGTCAGTATTTGACATCCATCCAGGTGTTTTATGTTTTCTGGTGATTCGTTCTCTTCATCACATAGGTTACATATTGAGATTGAACTGATATTTATTCTGTATAGCTTTCTTTGAGTCTTTAACGCACGGTGATATTGTTAGTCGATTATATAATATAAGACACGAGTATCTTTCCACTATAATTACCAAGCAAAAGTCTCTATATCCTATCCTTCGCAGAGTAGTGCTTTCAAAACTTCTTTTCCTGTTAAAGGAGTAGATATGGCTCTATCTGCGCCGTCTCCCTGTAAGCTTATCTATATTCGCATTGCCGTGAACTTCAATTTGATTTGGGATTAAGCACAGGATTACACTATTTTCCCTGCTTAGATGATCTCATCCTTATCTTGCGTAAGTAAGCCTCATAGCTGAGTGTTAGGAAGGCGGCCTAACTGTAAGACAATACTTCTCGATCCATTTGTATACCACAGAATGGGACTTTTCTTAAAGCAGTCTGTAGCGACTATATGGTACGAATCAGTTTTATTACTTTTACCCTGTCTGTCCCTGGAACAGTTAAGAATTGTCAGCTCACGCTGATTTTGTCTATAATTATCCTAACCACAGTTTCAATTGGCCTGGTCTTTACTACCATATGCAGCTGACTTAAATCCATCAGCTGTGATGGAACAGCCTTCCATGACACCGGTTATATCAACTGAGCTGTTCCAAATGTGTACTTGTTTAAAAAACAAAATACAGAAGAATAATCATATGCAAAATGTTTAATTACGTTCAAATATTAACATACACTGACTCAAACAATTGCTCGTACACTAAACTATTGAAAATATAATTTAATGTAGTTCGGAAAATATATATCCAATCAAAATGAGTTCTTGCTTTTTAAAAAGAGCAACATGCATATTACACGAATACAAACACATAAAGGTTAAAACAGAAATAAATTTTATTGAACTAACAAAATTAAAAAAATACTTCAGAAACCAAACTCAAAAAATTATCCGTACAGAAGAATATTTATACCTTAAAACTAATTAATGTTGTTTTAATAACGGGTGTGACATCCTTTGGCTTTAATAACCTCATTTAATCGGTTCTTCACTGATAATACTAATGTACTAGTAATTTCTTGACCAATATTCAGCCATTCCGCGGTAATAACGTTTTTGAGCATTTCCTTGCCAGTGATTGTAGGCTGACGGATTTTTTTTCTCCAAAACTCCCCATAGATGCACTATAGGGCTAAGGTCTGGACTCTGTGGAGGATGAGAAAGCACTTCTTTTACGTTTTCACTTAACCATTCACTTACAATTTTGGCCTTATGTTTTGGGTCATTATCGCGAAGGAGTCGAAAATCCCCTAGCATTCCTAATTTCGTTGCACTAGCTTCCAAATTTTCTTTTAAAGTATTCAAATAATGGTGTTCATCCATTGTAGTTTCAACAAAAACGAGATTTCCGACACCTCCTGCAGACATGGCACCCCAAACCATCATATTACCACCACCATGTTTTAAAGTTGGCTTTAGATTTTTCAGATTTAGATTTAGACATCAAAGTGAATCCATTCCAATATTTGGGTATTTTAAAACAAAATGTAAGGCAAAGTGCCAGTAGGTTTAATATATTGGACACATTTTTTTCTACTCGGATGCAATGTCTGTGCGCAGCTAATTTCCGTTTAGCTAGTGATGTTGAATGGAGTTGCAGTAGGCTAGTAGATAGTGTGTTGGCTTTTTATACGTTAGGCAGCGGTTCAAACCCAGTTCTTAGACATCTCGAACAAAACGAAAAATGTGTACTAAAAGTGCCATGATAATTGGTAGTCGGTATTTCAACATTTCAATGCATTGATAAAGAATAAAATTTGTCAATTGGACGGGCCATTATTTATAAAAAACTCATCTATTTGCCATCACTACACGAATTTAAAGTAATGATTTGACATTGCAAATGTTACTGGCCGTTGGCGAATTACGATATCACGACAACATGATGAAAGCTGTTTGTTAAGGATGGTTGTCACAAGATCATGTGACATGTCACGAACTAGAGATATTACTAAACAGTGCAAATTTCAATTCTAATTGTGTGTTGAATTTGCATTCAAAAAAGAAACTCTAATTAATTTGTTAATAATATACATACTTATGTGTACAATTTACAAACCAAATCTCATTTCTACAGGAACGGAACCATCTTAAGTATTAAAGTGGGAGTTGAATTCTACTAGTCTATATTCCTCAAAGGGTAAATCCCCTTTAGGCACAGCTGCAGTGAATTTTGTGAAACGGCAGAATGAATAGGTTACATAGGCAGTCTATACATATGTATTGAACTCTGACTAATATAATTATTTGAAGAATATGTTGTACTACAGTGTATCATATGTATATTCGGTATTAATCAGTAATAATTTTCCTACTGCAACATTTAGTGCTATTGAACGGGAGTCTACTAAGATGGGTCTGGCAGAAAATGAGGGCACAACGAATTATATGTTATCGACAAGTAGAGACGTGTGGCGTATTGGATCTCAGATACGTCCGATAACTATACTCTTCGATGTAGTCAAGGAATTTTTTTAACTTGGCTCTGCCTTTACCACCAAAAATAATGTCAGTCTGGAGATCAAGCGCAAGATCACTCTTTCCACCAGGTGCTACTATGGTCTCAATAGGCAATCGAGTAGCAGAAACCTCTCGTACGACAAAACTAATACTCTACAAGACGTTCATCCTCTTCGTGCTGCTTTATCGCGCAGAGTCATGGACTCTACTAAGCATTGATGCAGCAGCCTTGACAGTATTCGAGAAACAAATCCTACGTAAGATCTTCGGTCCAGTGTGAGTTGACGATGACTTCCGCATGCGATCCAACAGTGAGCTATAAGAGCTTCTCAACGACATAAACGTTGTGCAGGGCATTAACATCCAGCAGCTACGCTGGTTCCGCCATGTCGTTCGAATGGAGAAGGATGCTTAGCCGAGACGGGTATTTGATGCGGGGATCTGCAGAAGTCGGCGCAGAAGACGACAGTGTTTGCGTTGGAAGGACCAAATTGACGAAGCTCTGTCATCGATTGGTGTGACCAACTGGCATAGGCGCGCAAGAAGTAAAGGCGCCTGAAATGTTAAGGCAGGCCGAAATCCGTTAATCGGGTTGTTAATGTCCAATAACATATTGGTTTTCTTTGTCCAGTAAAGAATTTTATTTCTAAATTACTTTGCAGTCGTTAACATTTACGAGTTGTTCATATCTTCGTTTTTAGTGGTTAAATTTTATTGTCATTTAAATAATAAAAATTAATTTTTATTTTTCTTTTTATTATGAATAAAAGAGTAGAGAAATAAATTTATAATGCATTGTGGATTAATATATCGATAGTTACCACATACATACATACATATGTGTATGCATTTCATGTCAAATAAGCATTAAATAGTCAATATGAATATGAATATTTTTAAAACAGCAGGAGGTATTCACAACTGTAACACCAACTGTGCTTACACGATTTTCGTACGCAGTAAAAGCAATAATCATACCATCAGCCATCTCATAATTAAAGTGCATCCATACCAATTGATGGAGTCATTTTAATTCATTGCAGTAGACGTTTCATTTACTGTAGCTGGTACGGAAACATCATAAACAACAGAATGATCTTGTATTTACGTATTAAAACTATTAAAAGTTCTTAATTTTTATGGGCAGATTTTATTCTACAGAATTCGATCATTTGTTTGATTATTTTTTAAAGGAAGATCAACTCTTTTTAAATTTAATTCAAAACCAGGAATGCATGATTATTGTTACAGAATATGGATCAGATGACAGTTGTTTGCAGAACATTTGTAAAATTCTTTAATACTTAAGAATGTTTTCCTTTCTTTGTTGGTGTGGTGCTACACCATGTTACATAAACACATAACGTATGTATTTTCGACGGCTCTTTTGTATCTCGATTTAAACAAGGGTATGTGATATTTCAGCGTTAGTCCACACGCACTGACATTCGCTCATTCTCACTTGCCTATTTCTTATTTTACTGGAAGATTGATAATGTAATGCCAATCTCCAAAACTACCGCCCAATAGTAATATGTTCGGCACTTTCCAAGGTTTTGGAAAGTATGATTAACCTTCAATTGGTGAAATATTTCGAGTTAAGAAATCTGATCAGCGTCAGGCAGACGATTTCCGCAAGACCCGTTTAACTGGTGCCCTGTTAGAGTATCTCTGTGAATGTTTTGCACCGTCTAAAGATTTGACGAGAGCAAGGTTCAAGCCATAGCTAGTTATTTGGATGGCTTTCATGGTGCGGTATTATCGAAACTTATTTCTTTTTAAGTTCGTAATCGTTTCTCTCGTTTTATATTTCTGAGGGATTACATTATATGGTTGTTATAGATGGGATCTTGTCAGATGAGTTCAAGCTTAATTTGTAGTCAAAGAAAAAATGCGTTCAACCTCCAACTCCACTTATTATTTTTTTCATGATCTACTCTCTTTAGCTTCAAATTATATTTATTCTTGCAAATGACTTTAGAATATCTTTGGCGATAGACCAAGTTCTTTAGCACCGACTTATAATCCTGAGTCATAATATTGTAATTATGTAACAACGAGTTTTCTTAAATTACGCATAAGCAATCGGAACAATATTATCTGCATACTCTTTGCTTTCAGCGCCGACCCAGATAGATTCATAAGCAGTTCATTCACAATCGAATTCCACAATATTGTTGAGAGAATTCCGTTGGCAATTTCTGCAACCACTGCTATTTCGTGCACTGCTTATGGTTCCATGTGTCGTATGGTAAAGACCTCTACTATAAATCTGGATGTTATACCCATTCTATTTAAAGTCCTATCTATGATCTCGTGAAATAAGTTACAAGTTAGTCTTATTAAACAGGGATTCAAATTTAAAAATATTTCCAATTTAATAATCAGGATAAGGTTCACAGTCCATATTTCGAGTGGAATTAATTCTATTAACATCAAGGTAATGTTCACACGAAAACTAATTTTAAGCTTCCTGCGATATGCGTTGAATGCAGTGAATTGCACGAAGTGGTTGCGGCATGTGTTATAATTTTTTGAAAAATTGAATTGAGATTCTAGATCTCCAAAAGGTTAGCAAAATATAAGTATAACATTCTGATTCAGTACTGAAAAGAAATTGATCAATTTGGTAATCTAAATCGGATATTTGTTTTTTGAAAATTCGCTCGAAATTGAAGAGGTTTTAAGGAACTTTTCGGTATTTATTGCTACACGTCACTAAAATATTAATGGGCAGATAACTTGATTTCCATTATTATGAATACATAATAATATAGAAGTGAGCGTTAAGCTTTGTGCCATATTATATACTATTTTCAATATGGCAACTTCAAATTTAAACATGAAAAATAAACGTTAATATATTAATAGTATTTCAAATCAAAATGGACAAAACAAAAACACAAAACTAAAGAAACTAAAACCTCAACACACAAATTTTTTAAACAAAATGAATAAACATAACAATTAAGAAGGCACTTCGTTGCCACTGCGTTTTAAAAAACTTTTTTAATTGAGCAGTGTTTATCGACATTGCTCCGGCACTGCCATATTTTTGAAAAAGTTAAATTTATTTTATTTTTAGTCTGTAACGAAAAGAAGTTAGAGGTGACTTTAAAGTTCACTTTATCTAAAGTTATCTTTAACTAAACCCGACTTTAACGGGAAGTTGTAATAATGGCCCTTAAAGTTTTAAGCGACTTGTTATTTTTTATAGATACTAACACCTTATTGACCATAACAGCAGTGTGATAACTCCACAGTTTTTGAATCCAGTGGGATCACACTTTTTGGACTTTGGTTTCCTCACTCAAGGGAGTGAGAGCGGGTTGACCAGAATCCTTAAATTAAGCATTTAATTATTATAGCGAATTTAACCAGGTCCAGTGCCTAGGTGTTCTTCTGTTTAGGTATACCGCTCAATATCATGAACAGGCTGTACTAATACGTTTTCATGCAGAAAAAGGACATCGCTAGATTGTTCTTCGAATTGACAATACGTCGGCTTAGTAGTCTGATTACATTACTCATTTTCGCACCACAAAAGAGGCATTTGAGAGTTTTTTTTTACAGGCTTATTTTCCAAACATGACATGCATTCAAATGCCTGTTGATTCTATTCTATTATCGAGATTATTTTGTTTAGACAAGAATATCATATCAGTAGTAAAAAAAAAACAATAACACAAAAACAGTGTTATTCGTTTGGCCGAATACATACCAATCTGGGGTTAACAAATACAAACACAAACTATGTGTAATGAATGCGCCATTTCTGGAGTATCCCGCATTTTTAAGTCAAATATTTTATGAATACAAATCGAGTCCAATTGTTTTCTGACATTCTACAATTTCGAATATTCGACTTTTATGTATCATCCTATGTACGGATTCCAGTATTATTCTCTTATCCAGAATCCAAACTAAAGATCTTACACACCACTTTTCTTTTGTTTTGTTGAATACATTAATATTTTGCTTTTGTTTCATTATAAAATAGGAATAAATTAATAAAATAAATATAAAAAAACAATATACATACATTTTTAAATGTTTTTGCTCAAAATTTATAAAATTCCATTGTTGGGGTAACTAGACTTATACTGTCCACTGTATGTGTACCTCATGATTAAAAAATAGTTTTGCGTATGAATTAAAAGTTTTTGGATTGAAAATGAATGATCAACCTATTGCGGATGAGAGTGTTTTCGATCTCTTTGGAGGTAGTGATGATGAAGTCTACTTGTTTCCAGACATCGCCTTGTTCCGAACGTTTCGATTAATGACCAAATTATAAAATGTTGTTGACGTTGGGAGTATCGTTAACATGTGCTGGCTAAGCCAATTCCACTAGAAGAAATTTTGACTTGGCTGCACGAGGCGGACTGGTTGTATACTTGGAAATTTATGTTGATACAAAAATATTGTAGAAAAATATTATATGACCTAACTTCAGCTGCGTTTTTTACTTCGACAGATTTTGCACAAGCCCTAAGGTAGTGGATTATTTCAATAAATGAATACACGGAAATTTTCTGACCGGACCAAAAATACTGAAATCAAACAACCAGTTAAAAAGCGGAAAATGGAATGATAATGTTCGAAACAACGACAAAGGACACGTGTGCTCAATTGGATGGCTGTGCTTTACATTCTTCTGCATTTATACAAAAAAGAAAATAAAAAGAATTTTCATCATGGCTGCTTTGCAGTAATCCTGACGGAGCAGACCGAGCTTGTCAGCGAAACGCAGTGTTTCGTTAGAATTCCTGCCAGAATGCGAACCGTTCTCTTCCGTTTCACTGTCCACTGCTAAGCATTGCAATTTTGTAATTCAGCAACGAGGTAGGTATGTTGGGCCAACTATGGTTTGTTAAATTTCATGCTGTTTTATGGTCTTACAATAGGACTGAACGTTCGTTCTACTTCAAGGTACTGGTTTTGAAGTCAACAAAATTTGATTTACGAATAAGTTTTGATGATCCCCTGTTTGAATATTCCTATTATCTGGCATCTCTATTATATTGTATTTGAAGTTTATAAAAATCAACTCAAATAAATTGAGAGTAAAAGTAATTGATCTTTGCAGAGAGGAGTATAAACAAAAAGAACAAACCATTGATCTACCATATGTATGTAAGTGTGGAGTGCGCATACGCAAACGGTCAATAATTGTTTTTGAAGTGGATTGTTGTCAGTTACGGTTACGGTTTGAGGTTTTGTATTGTGTTGTCTTCTTAACTGAAGTGTTGGCAATTGAAATTGAGCGCTAAAGAGTGCTGAGATTAACAATGACGCCAGCGAGGGAGCCGTTTCAGTATGTTTGTTGCCAATTTGTTTCATGTTATTCTACTAAAGGGGTGTGGAAGGTGGTTAATACATTAAAGCCAAGTTTATTTGCTTGCCAATCTTCTGACTCTTGCTGATGCTGTTATTGTTGTTTTTGTTATTGTTTTGTTACTTTAGACAGGTTTTTATTTTCATTTTTAGTTTTCAGCTGTTGTTGTTGTATTATTGTTTTGTCTTCTTATTTCTTTCAAATTCTCAAGAGCTGTAGCTCTGTTTTGCTCTACGAACGTTCTGCAAAATGCTTAAACTTTTTCTGGGCTTGTGTGGCTGGTTGACTTGGTAAGCTTAAGCTTTGTAGCAACAACTCAAACATTGTTAAGCAGAGACAAAACTTGTAACACACAGAGTTCACTATCAGTTGCGGTTTAACATGGTATATCAGTTAAGTGAAAACACTGAAGCGATTCGCACGCAAAAATTTTAATCTTCACCACTTGTTTGGGCCATTAAAAGAAACAAAAAAAAATAATAAAACATTTAAAAAATAAAACAAAACCAAATTATTTTTAGAAGCAAATTTTTTTTTTAATTTGAAATTTGAATTTTAAACGAGCGAATCACCAAAACAAAATGTGAAGAGAATTCAAAGAAAATATATTATCTCAATAATTTTAAAAAATCTCTCACATTTTAGTGTATTAAATAATCAGTGCACTATAAGGATTTGATTTAAAAAAAAATTAAAAATTTTCTTAACAACACAGCTGAAAACATATTTAAGGACCGTTGAAATTTTCTAAACAATTTCGAATTGGCTTTAACAAATAAAATTTTATGTTAAAAAATTTAAAACTAACGACTAAGAAAACAAAATATAGAAATAAATTATTGCAATCGATTTCAAACATGGAATTAAAAAGCAAAAATTATTAAAAAAAATATCAAAATTACGGTTTCGTGTTTTAGTCAGTTAAATAAACGTTTTCAGAGTGTGTCCGTCTGTCTGTCTATCTATCAAACCGATTCACAATCAAACATACAATACAATTTAGTGGAGAGTGAGTATTTTGCCTAACATATTAAAAATGAATTAAAAATCTTTCATATATTTTTAATGCATTTTGTTAAAAAAAGAAAAATAAAAATAAATTCGATTTTTGTAAAAATTTTAAAAGAAAACAAAAAAAAACAAAACAAAATGAATGTGCTTGTATGTCTGGTTCTTTATGTGTTAGAAGTACATCACCTTGGTTTAATATTAAGTTAACTTGGCTAAAAATAATTTCCCCTTCTAAATCTTTGGTTTAGCTGAAACAACAACAACAACAACAACAGCAGCAATTACAGCAACAGCAACAGCAACAACAATAACAGCAACAATATCAACAAAAAGAACAGCTACAAAAATAACAACAATAAAAAAAATAACAAGTAAGAGCAACAACAAAACAAAAAGACGCCTATATTTGGCCAAGAAATTGTTCAATGCACGGTGAAAAAATCAATTACAAGCGCGCAACGTTTTTTCTTTTCTACTGCTTCAAATGAAATGAAATAAAAAATAAATAAATAAATAATAAATAAAGAATACATTAATATAATAAAATAAAGTTATAGTATAAGAAATAATATATTTTTCTTTATACCATATTATTTAATTTTTAACGTTATAAAGTATTTTTTTGTTTTTGTTTTAATTTATGCGAAAGAGTTGCATTCGTGTATTTTTGTTTTCATCAGAAGAAAGAAAACAATTATAAAACAATAATAACAACAACGAATATATTTTGTTTGTGTCTTAAAATAATAACGGTTTCTCTATAATAACAAAAGCAACAACAAAAACAGCTGTAAGAGCATATACTGTTTGATGTCAGTTAGACAATCGGAATTTAAAGCACAATTAACCCACCACAACGACTATCACCATTACCACTAACCCTCGTTACTACCAGTTTACGAATGTGGGTGAATTTATTTATATTCGGCTTTTTCATTC
Organism: Sarcophaga variegata; assembly: GCA_932273835.1. Classification (NCBI taxonomy): domain Eukaryota; kingdom Metazoa; phylum Arthropoda; class Insecta; order Diptera; family Sarcophagidae; genus Sarcophaga; species Sarcophaga variegata. The sequence continues at coordinate 77,516,505 of OW026359.1, forward strand.
GGTAAGTTAAATTGAATAACCTTAAAATTTTAAATCAATTCAAAAATCAATTCTAATCTATCAAACTTCAAATGCATTCGATTATATTTATTTAAAATTTATTCAAGTCAAAGTTATAAAAGATATTTTATGAATAAATTTTAATTTGAACTCGGCATGAAATTTTGTTTTTAGCCTATTGTCCCTTTGTATGTATGTATTGTATGATTTTTATTAATAATAGGGTGGAAATATTGAATTCCAAGGCCAATTTTAGGAAAGAATAATAAACTCAAACAGGCTCGTGATCTAGGGAGGTTTCAACCATTATTTAAACATAAGATTACTTTAAGAAAATTGAAAATTAAATAAAAATAATTAATTATTCAAAAAAAAAAAAATAATTTAAAAATGTTTAATTAAAATTTTTTTTTATTTAAACAAACATTAATTCACTTACAAAATATATATTGTATACCGCTGTGTAATACAATATCAATATTATAGATTTTTTAAAGAAAACTTTTCTGATTTGAATTGAAATTTTATTTAATAAGGTATTGAAAAAGGTAAACAGAATATTGCAAGTCAATGCTGGTTTTTGAATAATTTGACAAGATTGGCTAGGCATAAGACACAAAAACAACAGTTTGTATTCATATCAAATTATATTCATAATTTAAATAAAATTATATCCGCGGAAAGAGATCAACACTTTAAATTTCGATTTGCTCAAATTTGACGTAATTTCGTTCTTAAGCCTTACAAGGTTAAGTTGACCCAAACGACCATCAGTGCCTTAGACATGTTTGTTGTAGGACTATTAAGTGGTTTTTACGAAAAACTTTTCTTCAGGGCTTCTAGGCATTGGAAAACCTACTTTACTATGCAGACACTTTATATGTCCGTTGCATATTAATATCTGGCGCATATATTTGTGTTGGTAGTGTTTTTGAGCAATTTGTTTTTTTTTAATGTTAAGTTCAACAATAATGCTTTTAAAATGTTATAACCTCTTTCGAATAGTTTTTAATAACATGCATACTGACGATACACATGCCAAATTCCTGAGTAGAATGATTTCACGAAAATATGGAACAATTTTGCCTACAAAATCGTCATACATAACGCCTATATACAATATAATGACTATTTTCTATAAAACTATTTCAGATAAATTGCTTGTTAATATAAATTAAAAATTCGAAGGCAACAATAACTGTGGAACTGCCAGATTACCCATCGAAAATACCACGAAAAGCGTTTAAACGCGCATTTTAAGGACAAGTTCCCGTCGGATAAGTGTGTTCAAATTGAAACTTAAAAATAAGAACTATTAGGAAATACAAAGATAAAAAACATTGTTAAAAAGAATAATATGAACCTTATCATTCCCATCCCTATATTCATGAAAAAATATCATAAGTATTTATTTTTAATCATAAGATAAGTATTTTAATTTAAACCATCACTCAAGATATGGAAAAGATAGTTAATTAGAGAAATTTGTGTATACAGCGTTGCAATTTGCAAAGTTTTTTTGTGAGTAATCATATAAATAGAAGGCCAGCAAACAATCGGACAATCACAAACACCCAAAGTCTCTGGAGGGACTCGATATGCACGGCCTAAGCACTTGAAGAAAAAATATTATATAAATATAAAATAACATGAACTAGGTTGATCATTGGTAATGGAATTCATGTCTATGAGGTAGGATACAAATAATTCTAAAAAAGGTTTTTGGTTCTTAATGGGATAATGTACCATCCAGAATTCTAGAATTCCAGAACAGTAATAATGCATTCTTTGCAGTTTTATCACTCATTCATTTCGCCAAGTTCTGCTATAAAAAATGGAATACATGGCTTCATATGAAAATGATTATTTTTCGTAAACAGGAATCACTGCTGTTGTTGGCAAAATTCGACTTACCCTGTCTCATTTGTAGTTTCCGCGCCTATCGCTATTAAATCAACAAGATTTGCCATACAAAACTTTGACAGCAAACTCTCTTGTTGAGTGAATAAATATTTCAATAAAAATGGAAGGCACAGGAATATTGAAATGTATTTTAAAATGTAGAAAAATGCCGTTAAAGCTTAAGTTTTTTGAAAAAAATCTAAAGCCGCACTAAAATTAGCAAAAAAAAAATATAAACTTCAATTGCAACTTGAAGAAGAGGAAGAACAATCGTCTGAACACCAGGGTTTACAAACGAGATTCAGAGAGCGAACCAAATGGTTTATTTTCCCGTGTGAACATAATATTGGGCGAATTTCTATTTTTGCTCTCGGCAATGCACGGTTTAGTGCTCTTAATACAATAAAATTCATGAAATCGATGTTTTAAAACACTATGCATACAATATAACTATTAAAAATGCAAAAAATATTGTTCCGACACCAGTGATGAAAAAGTATTAAACTGTTCATATTTAATTATTTTATTTATACTTTGAAGCTGCCGCCTGTGAAATTATTAAAGCGAAATTGCTGTGAAGTACTTGGTACATTAAATGTCTTTATCGCATTATGTCTGAAAGGAATCATTATATGCAAAACTAAAAGGGCTATTCAATAAATCTGCTAAATGTTCAATACTTAAACGGAATATGTTTATATTTTCCAAAGAATTTTGAAACAATTATTTTGCATCACTTAAAATATTTTCGAAATCTATAAATATATATTTATAAGCATACAATATGTATATATGAGTATGAACTTGTAAATATATCTATGGTTTAAATGTATAAATCTGGCCTCATAAGCTTATTAATCTAAAAACCTAAATCAAATGAATTACATTTGAACAGTTAAAACATCAAGGTCATGGATGAAAGTATACATTTTTTTTAATTTAATATTTATTGAGCCATTAAATTACATTTTCTTAACAAGCGAATGAATGGCAGACGGACAGATAGTGTGTGTAGACTGAAGAAGGCGAGACCCAGACCATACTCACTAAAAATTAACAACCTCTTTGCATACAAATAAATAATAAATTAAAACAAAACAAAAACAAAATAAAAATGAAAATGAAAAAAATAAGATAAAAATGAAATAAAATCAACAATAATAATAACGATAACAAAAACTAAAAATACCGTAAATTATTTTAACGCCCAAATCATTAATAAAACCGATCGATTGATGGACGTTTTTCTTGTTTCACTCTTTTCGTTTCAATCATTAATTCATTTTTGGCCGATCGATTTCAAACAAAATATCGATTGATGAGTTGTTGGTTTTGTGGAGTGCTTACTTAATGCGTTGATATATTGTATATTTTGTAAATTAAATGTAAATTATAAATTAAAAATTCCTTCCGAGTCCATGTTAAAAAATGAAAACAAAAAAAAAATCATGAGAAAAAAAGAATTGATTTTTAATACGGCAATGATTTACAAGCATTTATGAAACTCCCCAAAATTAAATAAAATAATACACACACAATATTGTTTTTATGGCTGGAAAAATAGGTTTTCTTTTTTTTCTTATTTTCGTTTTTGTTATTTAAACAGAATAGTAAGCATCCTAATACTTACGGATAGTAGTGGTATAGAAAATATTAAAATTTAAATTGAATACATCGAAAGATTACTTTATTATCAGTAAATCGATATTGATTTTATGTTAATAAATTTAGATACTTTATCTTTTATAAATTTTTTTCTAATTTAAATTAATTACACAATATGTACGATTTTAGAAGTCGCAGTAGTCTGGTAGGCAGTGTGTTGGCTTATTAGACATGAGGCCTGGGTTCAAACACTCTTAGCAGATTTCTGGCGAAAACTCTCAAAGTAAAGATAAAATAACTATGAAAAGTTTCTCAAAAATGTCGTTCGGAATCGGCTTTAAATTGTAGGTCCCGCCACTCATGTATAAAATGAAAACACACAACATCAATAGTGTGAGGAGCTCGGTCGTAATCCTGACTAAAGGGCTGTAATGACCAATTATGTATGTATGTATGCCTTTAGATTCATTATACATGTACTTTCTTGTATCAAATGTCAGTCCGTTTGCCGTGAAATTTTCGTTATTAAGCATTTTATTCTACAAAATGTTATTACTAGAGGAACAATTAAAAATTATCATTTTGATTTGGGTATCAGTAGCTAAATTAGACTTTAGTAATGTATTTTAACGTCTGAACACAGTTACCGCTTGTAATTTGTTTAAAACGTCCAATTGCAACCATAGTTAATTTCGGGTCAAAAAAAATGGTTGGTGAAGAAAGTTTTTTTTATAAGATAGGGTAGGTTTGACGGAACAGAATGTGCAAGTATCTGAGGCTGCTATTATACTTCTTGAAATATAGTTGGTATATCGGTCGCTAGGCATAATACAGCTCAGTATGCTCTCCAGGCATGTGGAGGCTGCGTGTTAACTTGAATACAGCAAGACAAGAATCGGACAGAACGATTCCCATCCCAATAAGAAAAATAATTTTACTTAAAGCATAAAAAGATTAAACATTTTCGTTGTTAAATCGATACGATATTACAAAAAACAGCAGAGGAATTTAAAGGTGATTAGATTAACTAGTTTTGGAAGGTGAACTAATAACAAATCATTGATTAATCTGTATCTAACTACTGTAATACTCAGTATCAGAGATTATGCATTTTTATTTCGCTTCATAAAGATTAAAAGAGACATCATATTTCTAACAAAGTCTAATAATACCATGTAGTGTTCAAATAAAATAAGAAAGCTTTTCATTTCAAATTTGAATTGTCCTTGAAATATCGAAAAACATTACAAAATAAGATAAAATTTAGTTAAAAAAGATTATTTAGAGTGTTGTTGTGGCTTAATTGTTTAAATGTTAATCAAGAAACAATCTCATGTTGCAATACTTCGTTGTTGTAATTGCAGTTTTTGTTTAAATTTTAATAATATTTTTTTTTCTGGTTTTTTATTTTTAAATTATTTTTTCTTAAACAAACTGAAAGCAACATACTAGAGTTGCCAGTTCATATACCACAAGTACCAGTTAAAGTTTTTGTTTACCCCTCAGTTATAATATTTTTTTATATCTTTTATATACAATTAAGCATTTGTTGTCTTTTATTCTAAAAGCAAACTGAACATATAGAAAAACAATGCATCTGTGCATTGTTTGCGTTTTTATATTGACATTTTAGCCAAGTTAGTAACAAATAATTATTGTATGTGTTTCAGTTCTCAACAATTTATTTTACTTATTCGGTTAAAATTATTAATTCTTCACACGGTATGTAATACTAGATGTTTGAAGATATTCGGTTATGGGAAAGTGAGTTAGATCTCTGGCTTGTGTACCGTTAGTGTCAAGATTATGTATGTATGTGGACACATTGTCCATTTAAGACTTTAATGGGTCGAACTTCAGAGGCGTTGTCAGTTGCCAAAAATTGATATTACAGATGGCGATTGGTAAACAAAATTTAAAAATTTTACTTGTAACTAGCTGGCAATGCAACTGAAGTTCAGTTTCCAACCATAATCGACTCCTAAAATTTGATGCTGCATTATATGTAGGTCATTTATTATTCTGTGTTTTTTAATGCAGTTGAATAATAGTTATGAGAAAAATCGATTTCAAATTCTATTTTGTGTGCTTTTAACTCATCAAACTTCTCTACTCCTCCCACAATATTAAGTCAGTTCAGGGTTATCATTGTAAATGGTAAATATTTCTATCATTGCCATTAAATTTTTCGAAGTCTTCATGTGACCAACTTCGCTAATGAAATATAATACTAAGATACGAAGCCAACCTGAACAAATCGGAAACAAACACAAGCCACATATTCTTTTGAATCTACAATTTGCCATTAAAGTTAGATTTAGTAAAAGTTAACTTTAAAGTCACCTTTATTTTTGCAAACCATTTCTGGATTTAAGATTTGGTTCCTTTGGAATGTTATAAAACAACTTGAAACCCCTCAACCGTCACTTGACTTGAATTTCATTAAAAATGTTTTTTTCATAACCGACTTGATTTGTGTCAGACTTTTGCGTAGCTTTACATTAAGATAATTTCAGTTTGGTTGTTGAGAATGTTTGATAAACAAAATGTATGATAAGTACGAATCCATTTAATCGTTTTTTATTTTGCCACCTTGGAATTATTCTGTCTTATTTTCATTATTGATATCCCATTCATAAATTCATTAAACGCACATTATTGCTATCGACTGTACATAATAAAAATTATTCTGTTGAAATATATCAGTTTAACTGAATAACTATGTACTTACATACGTATGTATGTAGGTATTGAGCGTTTAAATGTGTTTGTTTGTAATAATTCAACACAATATATTCTCTCTTTTCTCGATTTAATTTGCTCTTTCAAACAAGTTGTGGTGTGTTGCAACATGTTTTACTTGTGGTTAGCTTATGTGTTGTTGTTTCTGTTTATTTTTAAACAATATTTTTAAAGTATTTTCCTTGCATTTCAATTGCTATGTCTTTTAACTTTTATTAAACTTGTTTGAAATGTTAATGGATATTTAAATAAATAAATAAAATAATAAAATACTGGCAGTATGTGTGTTTCATGCTTTTTACCGTTGTTATTGTGTTTCTTTTATAGACAATCACAACAACATTTGCAACATGAAATAACTTTTGGTTGCAGTTACAGCGTCCAAAACAACTTTTATTAGAGAGATGAACGCGTGAGCATTTGAATTAATTGACTATTTTGTTGATCACGAAAATAAGAAAATGAATTATTACACATGCTCACATTTACCGGCAGATATTTTTAAATTCTAAAGTTCATGCACTCTTTGGAAACCCGTCTTTTGAATACGCAGCCGCACGCATGTATTTTTCGTGTGTTTAGCTCTTTAACGGTCGTAAATTTAAGCGGCAAAAACATCGTTTAAACAAAATCTTAAAGTATAATGCCATGCCATGCCATAAAGGCGCCATGCCCATGATACGATACATTCGTCTTTAATGAAATCATTTTCAAATATTTTCAGAAACTATTTTATTTTGTTCATTTTTGTAATATTGTGCGGGTTTAAATCCGCATTAGATAGACTGTTATTTGTTAAAAAAATATTTAAAAATAATTTATTTTATTATAAAAATCATTTATTCTTAAGGTTTGCATCTATCGATTGTAGTCAGTTTCTCTTTTGTTGTAAATGTTTTTTAGTTTGACCTCATAAGTTAGATAGTTTCATAAGAATTAGTAACGATATCACTGGTACAGTTTACCATTTTAGGAAAGAGAAAAGTGCCATATGCTCCGTGTAGTGTCACAGACCAGAGTCTCTGATGGGAATCGAACACACGAACCTCAGGCACCCAAAGTTTATTTTACAAACGCATTCTTAATACAATGTTTATTAGGATACCATCAATAAGAATTTAAAGTGTCGAAAGTGACGTTATAAAAAGTACAATTTTTTTAATTTTATCAAGTTAGATATTTTCTATGCTTAGATATCAAAACGCGTAGTATTTTAAAAGAAACATTTTGATCAAAAGGTAGTAACTTCACAGATTGTCATCAATTAAAGATTTTAAAGTCTGTTTTAATCTATTTTTATCTCAAATCTTTATGTTATCTCTTTCCTATTCTTAATGTTTTGTCATAATAAATCGAAAATTCGAAATGTATTTTCCGCAATGCTGTAGCATTAGCGGTACATACATATGTATGTATATCGGGCTTCGTTATTTCGACAACAATAAAGCAAACTCGTTTCCTATAGGGGTTTCACCATATACTTTTAGTTTAATTACTTAATTGGTCATTACAATCCTTCAGTCAGGATTATAATCTAGATTTTCACACAACTTATGTAGTGTGTGTATGGAAAAAATCATAAGTGGCGGGGCTATAGTTTAGTCCATCCGAACGACAGATTTTTAAGAAACTTTTCACTACAATTTTATTTACTCTCAGAGTTTTGCGAAGCACCATCAAAATTTACAAGATTTTAAGCCTCTAAAAGTAATCTGATCTCTTAATCTGCATTACAACTAACTTCAAGTTAATTTTCAATGGTTGTTAGTATCGCAAAGCAATAATAATTACATTAATGTTAAGTATTCCACTTAATTAAAAAAACCTTAGCATTTTTGAAAATTTTATGTTAATTATCTTTTTAATTACAACACTTAAGAGTTATTCATTTAAAGTGTTTCTTATAGTAAAATAAACATTTTCTATTGAAATGATACCTTTAGTACACCAGTTTTATTAATGATTAAAAATAAACACAAACGAAACAGAAAAAACATGTGAAAATGAAAAAAATTTAACCCTGAACCAGCTATTTCCGCTCGTAATGCCTGTATATAAAAAAGAAATACTTGTTACCTGAATTATTATCAGTAACAAAGAAATATTGTGCGACAAATTTACCCATAACTATGGTAACATTTTAAATGGTACTGTGTTATATCTTACAAAAAAACAAAAAAAGCAATAAATGTCGACACTTCCCCCAGTGCTTTACTCACTACAAATGGAACAATTAAAAACATTAAATGAAGGAGAAAAAAATTTTAAAAATTAATAATAATCAGAAGAGTTATTTATTGTATAAGAACAGCTACAGCGGCAGCAGCAGCATTCACGTAAATTTAACAATTATTTACAATATTCAACGATTTATTGTTGTTCAATTGGGAATTGTATGAAATTGAATATTTTTATTTATTATTGGATTGTGTACTCCATCCATTTGTCAGTCCATGTGCCCATGTTTGTTCGAACATCGTGTAGGAACATGAAGTACGTGTATAAATCTGTTCTTTTTTTTTTAGCATGAGCCGTGTCAACATTTTGACTTAAAACTATTTGTAAAATGAAGCGTGTGTAATTTCTTGGCAAAAAAAAATATTTTTACAAGTTGAACACAAGTATGAGCGTGCATGAACAGAAATACGTAAATATTTTATAAGTTTGTTTCAATATTATGTCATTATATATTAGGTTATGAGATATTTAAATTAAAATAATTTAAGTTTAAAAAGTTATCTTTGTAACAATTATAAACGGACTAGTGATGGACACTAAAAGAAAACATCGATGTTTTATTTAATGCAATGCATCACAATGTATTGTTGATATTATATTGATTTTCTGTGCATCGATTGATTTTTATAACAAATTGGAAATAAAAAAACCAAATGTACTCTTTAGATTATTTATTGTACTGTACTCGACTTACATACATGCTCTCCGCATTATCTTCATTATGCTTTTCGTTGTCAGTAAGAATAACTTCGTGCCTATTAATTGATAAACGTCCAGATGTTTCCTACACTTAAGTCGTATACGTTCCAAATAAGTCTTCGGTAAATCGATCTTCTCAATACGAACTATGAATATTGGGCTCGAATCGATCCTTAATTTTTTGAGTTTACTTTGCCTCGTAAAATACCGGTTACAGTCCACAAGCCACTTGTCGATATTCTATTGCATCCCTGAAATATATTCGCATTGTAATTACCCAGCAAAATTTAACATTGTTTCAAATCCATAAGATTTCATCTTCATCTCTCCTATCTCCGAGAATACCCTTACAAAACCCTCTTTCTACTTCCTATTAGCGGCGTTTAAGCCATTCTCCGCGCAATCTGATCTGCTTGTAAATTGCCGCTAAATCCTAAGCGACTGGTGATCCGGTCCTGCCTAGCTGATTCAGCTTTCCATTCTAATCTCGAGTCAACCTTATAGAACGGTCTGACTATCAGATATTCGTCTATATTTCCTATTTAAGTTGCTCTTATTATTTCACTCTGGGACTGCCTCACTTAATGTCCTTGACCCATCAGTATACCACCGAATGGTCTCTATCTTATAAGAGTATTTACCAATAAAATTGTTCTATACATTCTTATTACCCTGTCTCGTTTTAAGCATTTTCTAAAATCACTCATGCTATTTAGGACATAGTTAAGAAAGGAATTGTCAACCATTCGATTTGTTTGGTCATGATGCCCACTAAGTAATATCAAGTTAGGCCTGGATCGCACTACCTATTTGATTAAGTCCAACGGAACCAACAGTACCGTTATAACCTCTTGTCACAGTTATGCCAACGCAAACCCGTATCTACAGCTTGTCTAACTCCACGTCAAGAATACATTTTCTCAACTTCGATTTACCGAATAAAAAGTATTGATGTTCTATCGATGGTGATCAATAAAAAAAACATAGGATTTTATCGATAAGTTACATCGATATTAATGCATATGGTATCGTCCACTACTTAAACTGGTCTATAGCTTTATTGCAAATATATAGATAACAATTAATTATTTATTACTTAATTGTTTTTTTTTTACTGACATTAATACTCAGGGGATGTTCCCTCCTGCTGCTGTGCTTTATGCTGGCGTGTTGGGAAGTAAGTTATTGGTGCAGGGATAGATAGAGTAGTGTGCGGCAAATTAAAATGCTGTTGAATTTGTTATTTATTTAATTGTTACTTTTAACAAAGTGTAACAGACCAGTGTCTCTAATGAGAATCGAACCCATAATCCCCACATTCACAGACTAGCGCTGCATTCATCTGTACAATTTGAAGTAAAAAATAAATTTTTTAATATTTTTTAATTTTGAGTATATACGTCACAAATAAGGTGTTATATTTTATAAAATTCGTAAGTGAAGATTGAAAATAAAATTACCTTTCCGACTATTCGGATTTGGGCTAAAATTGTCGACTATAATTACTTGACTGTCTTTTTTACTATTCCAACTGTTGTTCTGCATAAAATCTGATTGTCAATTCCAAAAATTAACCGGCTTCCAATCGGTACCGTAAAGTCAACTTAATGTTTGTAGATTATCTGCACTTTGCAGGAGGCTAGAATAAAATATTGGTCAGATACTTCAACAGGGTTCTAAGAAAAAACGATGCTTTTTAAGTATAAATGAAGTTAATAAAGTCGTCGTAGTCCAGTAGGTAATGTGCTAGCTTATTAGAAGTGAGGCCGTGATAGCCAAGACATCTCGTACAAAACGAAAAATGAAATAATATTTTTTTTTCGACTTCCTCTCACCAGAATTTTGGAAAAAACTTTGAGAGTAAATAAAGTTGCTATGAAAAGTTTCTCAAGAATCTGTCGTTCGAAATTGACTTTCAACTGTAAGTTGCGCAGCTAATGAATAAAATTAATACACACAGCACGGACCAATTATGACCAATTAAGCATTAAGGAAGAAGATAAAGAGCAGTATGTGTTTGAATTTCTAATAATCGTGGAAAGTAATTACGAAAGCTGGTCTCGTCTCGTTTTTATATTTGTATACAGTGTGTCGTTAAGATTTACTTGAGTGTAGAAACAGTTGCGATGTAATTGACAGCGTTGTAAAGGATGCAATCTGTTTAATAATTATATTTGAAGATTCGGGTGCCTTGGTAGTCTAGTGGGTAGTGTGCTAGATTATTAGCGTGAGGGTTGTGTATTAATTTCCTACCAGAGACGCTGGCCTGTTACCGAGCATAAGGTCGAAGTTACTCAGCTCGTAAATAATTAAGGGTCATTATTACAGCTTGCCGTTAACTAAAGGGAGGATTTTAACGGACAGATAAATTGTTTTTCATTATTATAAGTATACGATAAGGTAGAAGTGAGCGTTAAGCTAAAGGGAAGATCATCCTACTGGTAACTTTTAAAGTTAAGTTTATGTGTGAACTATTATTGTCAATATGGCAACTTCAAATATAAAACAAGTGAGCAAATACAACACTGCGTTTAAAAAAAACTTGCTTAGTTTAAGCAGTGTTATCGACATTGCTCCGCCACTGCCATATTTTTGAAAATGTTAACATTATTTTATCTGTAAGTTGTAATAACGAAAATAAGTTAAAGGTAACTTTACAGTTCCCTTTAGCTAAAGCTACCTTTAACTAAACCCAAGTTTAACGGCATGTTGTAATAATGGCCTTAAGTATAATTTTTAATTATATTATAATTAATAAATAAATGAATATTTGCAGCTTTAAACATCTGATTAAAATATTACCGTTTAAAGCATCTTATTCCGGTATATGACGGTTGGACAATCTTATGTACAAAATAAAGTTACTTTAACTCACGGACAAAGAAGAATTAATAAAAAGGTAGTCACGTTTCATAACTATGAACAGATACATCCTTTAAATGCCTACACGTTTTGATAAACTACTGGTGTTCCACACATATTGTATATCGTATACTGGCTTTTTGATGCCATAATGAACATGTTGTTCATGTAACAATATGAAAATCTGTGCAATGATTTTCAAAAGATTTCAATATCTGTGCAAGTATAACACAACAACAATATGAAGCGTGACATTATAAGATATTTTTTTAAATAAAATATCAATCAGGTCTCTAGTATTGAATGATGTTTTTTCTTCTATTTGCAACCAGTTTCCACGGTTATTAGTCATTGTAAAATTCCTTTAAAGATATTTGACCCCATGAAAATGGTAAATTTTTTATAGGCTTTATCACTGTTTGCCATAAACTCGACATGAAATGAGAGGAAGGCGAAGGAAGGTGCCATATCACAGATAATTGATCTTAAAAATGTCAAAAAAGCCGAAAAAGAAGAAGTCAAATGTGAGATCATATTAGAAGGACGTTTGTATAGTGTACATAAACGGCTACCTACATACATATTTATATCAATAGTTGTTAAATAAAAAGTGATTGTTCAACGAAATGAATTACTAAAAACACGTTTTACAAAATAGCGCTATTTAAACAACAAACTCAACAAACATTTAAACTACAAAATATTTCATAAATTATTTTGTTTAATTTAAAAACATCGTTAACAAATTAACGCAATAAAACTACAAACCATTAATTTAATTTTTTTTTGCCGAAATATACTTATACAGACAGAAAGATCACAAAAAATAAAATAAAATATAATAAACAGAAAAATAAAAATAAATAAATGGCAATTTAAAAAGTGCATTAAACTTATATTGAAAACTTGACAACAATAATAACAAAATCCATAACGGAAAACCAAAAAAAAAAAACTGAAAAGCAGAAACCGAAATAAAATATAAATTATGTGAAATACAATAAATTTCAACCTAAAAAATATGGTAAAACAACACATGAAACAGAAAAGTCACACACAATCAAAAAAGAAAAAATTAAAGGCCAAATATTTGAACTAATTTTGGTTATAAGTTTCGCGCTCTAGGCAAAACTCAGAAAAATTGAGTCATATTTAAAAGGCAGAGCTGATTAAACCAGACTTAATGATATCCTATACGGATTGTCTCTGCAGTTGAATTTCTATCGTAAGACATTACGGATGTCTAGTCCGACAGGAGGTATACAATAGAATTCTAATCGAATGTTGAAATGAAAGCTCTCATGTTATCGAATGGACTATAAAATTGTAATTTTTATTAAAATTACGATCATTAGACAAACGAACTTGCTCAATTTGTCTCATTAAAATAGTTTAAATGATGGTCTCAGAAACTGTAAATGTGTTACAAATATGAGCAGAAACAAAATATAAAACAATCAAATATAGTGTGAAAAATAAGAAAGAGAGAGAGAGAGAGAAAAAGAAAGAAAAACCGTAAATAATACATTAAAGCAATTGGCAATACTGACTGCGTGGTCACAAAACGCAACAACAAACATTCAAAATTGCAAAAATATATATGTATGTATGTATGTATGAATTTAGCTAAACGGAAGACTGTCAGACCGGACTAACAAACAGACAATTTATATGATTAACGTGTGCGCGCATTTGTACAATTCACAGTCGTCTTTCCAAAAATGAAATTCACGGCGTGTATTTGATTTTGGTATGTGAAAATGGTTCAATTTCAGTGTCATATCCACAATACACAATAGTCATTAACATGCTACATACATATAGGGTTTTCAGTACGTATTAACCGGGAACCCAGTTAACCAATTCAGTTCACTCCGTTAACTGGGCATTATTAGCTGCATGAGATTTATAAGCGTAACTAATAAGTAAAGTTTGTAATAAAATAAAAACTTTTATTAGTTTGCTTAACATTTGAGCTTGTGCAGGTTTTGTCAATGAATAGAGTTTTTTTTTTCTTTCGCTCCATTAATCAAAATCAAAAAAAGAAATGTTTCTTTACGAGTGTTTTAATAATTACTACCCAAAAACAGATACACTACGTATTATTAAAATAGACGCATTAAAATCTTATTCATTTTAATTTTAATTAAAAAAAAAACAGTAAATGCGCAACATTAATTAGAATTATTGTTTATTTTATTTTATTTTTTATTATTTTTTGTTTTTTTTGTTATTTTATTAGATCTTATTACCCGCGAGTAGTTTAGTGGTTTATGTGGTGAACCATCTTTAGAGCTAAAGCGCATTTTGATACGACAAATCATCCCTTCTATATTTTACAGAGCTCAGTTTAATATGACAGGAAATAAAAAGTCATGGTTGTCAAAGTTAATAAACAAATTTTCGGTAAAAATTCCATACTTCAACAAGTGTTGCGTCTTCTTTTAATATTTTCCTGACCTCCTGTCTGCAGTGGTGTCAGGTAGCCTTTACGGAAGTCTAATGTCGGAATGCTTAATAAGTACCCCACAGTCTACTCTACCGGAACATTAGGATGATCAAACTAGAAGAACCTACTTAGGATCTTAAAATTAAAGATCCATCGAGAAACGGACGTAGACGTTCCGAATATGTCTATGTTGTTTTGCATACCCTCACCAGACCAATTGTGTATGCCGAATAATGAAGTAGTTGGGGTGGAAAGGAGTGAACTGGTGTTTAGGGCTTTCGAATGCTTTCGCACTCTATCTATCAAAAATTTGACAATACAGTCGATAACCATATGTGTACCTAGGGCTATGACAATAACTCCAGAATGGATAGCGCTCTCTAATTCAATGAAAATAATAGTGAGAAATAATTTTCACCATAGCCTCCTTAATGTTTTAGACCACAATAATTAATACAGTTTAATTGAATCAACACCTAATTTAGTCGTTTTCAGTACTACTGGCGAGAGGAGCAAATTGGTTGGACCGTAGCTCGTTGCCTAGAACCCTTTCAAAAATTTTATAAAGAAAATAAGTTAAACTTATTTTATAAATAAATAAAGGATTTTTCTTTAAATAAGGAATAAACAAGTGTTAATAGTTACAGTTTTTTTTCAGTTTCCGAATCTACTGAAAATATTGCTTTTATAAAAATAACTTGCCGGGATAGCTTAAAAGCAATACAAATTTAAATAACTTATGTTTTTTAAATCCTTGGACAATATAAAACAGAATATTCTGCATAAATTTTTTTTATTTTTTTATTTTAATTTTTTTTATTTATTTTTATTTTTTTATTTTTATTTAAATTCTAAAAACATTTTTGCGGGTAGTTTCTTTTGTATTATAAAACGCCATAAAACGCAAGTTTTCACGATCACATTGGCATTAAAAATTTTAGAGAAACGAAATCACTTTAAAAGAAATTGATTAACTCGTTAACTATAGGAATTAATTGCAATGACAATTTTCCACAGTACTTCCGTTGCAAGGATATTTCAACTAGATTTTGTTTTTCAGATTTATTTTATTTTTTTAAAAACATATGTGTGGATGGATATGGCACCTATCGGCTGTATTATACACTGTTTACATACATACATACATAATTGGCCATTGCAACCCTTCAGTCAGGATTTCGGCCTAGCTTCTCACACCACTCATATTGTGTGTGTTAATTTTATACATGAGTGGCGGGACCTACAGTTTAAAGTCGATTCTGAACGACAGATTTTTGAGAAACTTTTCATGGCCATTTTATTTATTCTCAGAATTTTCGCCAAAAATCTGCTGATAGGAAGTCGCCGAAGAAATATTTTTTCATGTTTCTTTTTTATGTCTGACCTGGGATTTGAACCGTTGCCTTACATCTAATAAGCCAACACACTAACTACTGGACTACGGCGACTTCACGATTTACCAATACATATTTCTATTGATTTGGTTTTTATTTGACATGCGTCATGAGCCGTCTAAAAACAATTAAATTTATCTAATAAACAAGTGGATATGTGAAAACAATCTTTTACGAAATTATGGCTATATTTAGGAGTTGCAATCCTCAAACCGAGATTAAATCTTTTTTTTTTGGGGGTGAGAGTAAATAAACAAAGTTGTTGTACTTAGGAAACACCGTTTGGTCGAGAAACGTTTGTATTCCTTCTGTTAATATTTCGTGTGTATTTAGTCGATTGGCGCCACTGATAAATCGGCTTCTATCAATGGATTACGATATCGTATCATGTCGATAACAATTTTTTTGGCCCATTGTTGCTTATACGAGTTTTGCTCTAAAAGAGTCACTATTGGTAAGAGGGCACCCGTGGAACTTATGAAAGTTTTCATTTATGATTGATTAGCTATAGATATTCTAATATACGTATTATATTACAGATTAATTTCAATTGAAAATGTATGTATTACTTGCATAATTACTTCGTGGTTTCAAAAAATATTCTGATTGAAGTATGTACTGCACGTTGTTAATTCATTGCATAATTAATGACTCACTTTTTGTATTCCAAAAAGTCGTAATGGCTTACAAAATATGTTTTCATAACTTGACTATTTCATAATTTAAATAATGTTTAATACGGTTTTATTACCAATAAATACTGCAATTAGCATGTAAAATAACTGTTAGAAGTGTATCGACATTCCAGATCAATATCGTTGAAATTCCCGTTTGCCGTTTGCTCAAACAATTAAAAACTCATGTTTTTTTTGGTATTTGTGTTGTTGGACAGCAAATCCATTTTCATTTCATTTGTTTGTTGTTCAAAACTGGTAGTGCCTGTTGTTGCTGTCGCTGTTGATTTCAAACATTGTTCGAATACGAACTGGCTGGCTGAAGTATTTGTATTCAAAATGCTGTTGTCAATATTGATCTTGAGTAGCGGGTATAAAGTTGTTTCAATAATTTTTTTCCTGTTGGTTTGTTTAACGCATTCACCACAGCGATTACTACTCCCCTTCTAATGTATTGTTTCATTATTTTTTATATTTATATGTTTAATGCTTGTATTGTTGTGATTTTAATTTCTTGTTAAGGTTTGGCAAAAAAAGAAAGAAAAAAAAAAGAAATAATAACCGAACACCATACCAATACCAATACCATCGCCAAACATATGGTGGAGACTTGATTTTTTTTGTTTCTTTTGGTGTTTTTAACAATTCATTTACTGACTGGTTTTGTTAAACTACTTTTTTTGTCGGCTTTAAGTTTTTCTTGTCACAGCAATACGTTATTTTGAAAAAAAAAAAACTTACAGTGATAACAATTAGATAGAGATGGGAGAGATCACGTTGAAAATATAGTGGAGTAGTTTGCTCTAATCATCTACTGTTTTGTAAAAATATTAAGAAAAAGCCGATTAGAAATAAGGAAATTGTTTAAGGAACTGTTTGTCTCAAAATGATTGTTGTTTGGACACCCCAGTTTTTTTTGTGGTTTTTCTTTGTCACCTGTTTACAATCCGTCTAATACAACATGTACATATTTGAAATTTGTAGGCCCAATCGATTCAAAGATTTTTTACATCTTTTTGCCGATTAAATGCGTACGCGTGTGTTTATTTGTTTTTTGACGTTTTTCAGTTGTATGAACGAGTGACTGTCAGTCAGACCAATCGAATGGTTGATTGCTAGTTTGTCGACTTTATTAATTGTCTACGAATATTTTTGGCAACACTTGTTTTCAATGTTTTTCTTGTTTCTTGTTTTTTTCATTAACAAAATTTTGATTGTTGGCGGCAATTGGAATCCATCATGTCAACACGTTTAACACCAACCACATTCGTACTACACAAGAATTAGCGATAACATCAATTTTACTGACAAATAAAAAAAAAAAACTTGTAGATCGTCATAAACGTCATAAACGATAATTGTATGAGGCGTATTGAATTTTTTTTGTCAGAAATTCATCAGAATTTAAAAAAAAACATTTTAAAACTGATTTATGATAAAACAATTTAAGAAACAAAATAAATGATAAAAAAAAAATATACAAAGAAATTTTAATTGCAAAATTATGCAAATGTGGGTAATAAAATGGAAGATATGCAAATCTAGAACTATTTTGCAAATCATTATATAATTTAACAATTAAACAGAATATATAAGATGTGTTTAAAAATTATTTTCATCTTAACAAGCATCTTTAACCGGTTTTTCCTTTAATCGAATCAATTTAAAGGTGATAAATTGATAACTTCAACAATTTAACGTGTACGGACAGTAACATATTTCTTCGAGAGAAAATGTAGAATGCCGACTACTTTTAAAATCAATACATATGTATATAAATAATTGGTCATTACTACCCTTCAGTCAGGATTACGACCTAGCTTCTCAAATCGCTTATGTTGTGTGTGTTTATTTTAAGCATGAGTAGTGGTACCTACAGTTTAAAGTAAACTCTGAACGATAGATTTTTTGAGAAACTTTTAATGGAAATTTTATTTACTCTCAGTTAGTTTTTGCCAGAACCCTGTTGAGAGGAAGACGCCGAAGGAATATTTCGATTTGTTGAAGATGTCTGAACTGGGTTTTGAAGCGTGGTCTCACATCTGGTAAGCCAACACATTACCTACTAGACTACGGCGACTTCAATCAATAACACATAGTTATTTGTAAAACATACTTATTACAACAGCACAAAGCAATATCGACCAATAGTATGTATGAACAATTCTTATCTTGCTGTATTTCACTCTATTCCAGTGAAAACGGTAATACCGTATCAATAAGCGACATTTAGCACTGACGTTGCTGTCAATCAGGAAATGCGAGGGGTAGGTCAATGATGCAAAAGACTTGAATCATGCGATATATATTACAGAAGCCATGCAGAAAGTACGAATTTACATGCGGGCTTTTTTGGATGACTAAAAGATTTCGCCATCTCGTTTCGGATTCACTTCTGTGAACGAAAGAACAACCACAATCTTCATTAGAACTAAATTTTATAACATCAGCTTAATTTGTGCTTACACACCAAAATAAGTAAAGGACGATAGGGTTAAAGCAACTTTCTACGGTTAAACCTCGAGAACGTGTGCGATAAGTGCCTGGCCCATGGCATCAGATTTTAAGCAGATTTTATAGCTGCCCTCAGCGTTTTTTAACGGGAGTCTATTAAGAGGACAAAACGAGTTATATGGGTCAAAACGCATATCGCAGTCAAAAAGCAATCAGACATCGGATTTATAGTTGATGCATTGTTTGGTTACTTTGCATATCTACATAGTTTATATACAGTAGTAGAACTGCATACAAACTTTGTATTGGTACATTTTGGAAGGCAGCCATGTTGTGCACAAATAGGGACATGCGACGTATCAGATTTCAAATTACGACCAAATATTATGCTTTAGATGCTGGATTTGCTTATCTGAGCTCCGTTACCAGCAAAAATGATCTCAGTCTGTAGATCAAGCGTAATGTCACTCTTGCCAATAGGTGCTATTATGGTTTCAATGGGCAATTGAGTAGCAAAGGCCTAATTTGTACGACGAATTGATAGGATTTTATATAATTTATTAAAAAACTCGAAACACTTATCTGAGTAATAATGTGCGTAATTATGTTTATATTTGTAGGAATTCGGAAGAAGCACAGTTCAAGCCAGAATTAATGAGAGCTGTCTTTGAGCGTTGAGTATAAAACTTTCAAATGTCATTGAGAATTGAGAATTACTTGATAAGGCTATAAAAATCTGTAAATGGTGGAATTACGGTTTCTCGGTTTCTACAAATACATTCTTGCAAACATTAACTGCAACCAGAAAATAAACGGTTCAAATATTTATGTATGTATGTACAGTTAACCCTGTTTAGGTAACCATAGAAATTCTGAGATTTTATTTTACTTCCTGAATACTTTGAGAGATTTAAACTAGCTTACTACAAACCTAAATACTTTGCGAGAAATTCTTTAAAATGTAGTGGAACAGCCACGATCTCGGTTTTTGTGAAAGGAATTGTAGCAATTCTGAAGTGCTAGTTATTACTCATTCTGTAATTTATTATAAGTAAGAGTCAAACATAAAAATATAAGGCAACCAAAACAATTAGACATACTTTGATCACGTTGCCGTAAACTAATAGATAGTATGTTGACTTATAAGAAGTGAGCCGAGACATCTCCCACAAGACGGGGTAAAAAATAATTCTTTCAGCGACTTCCTCTCAGCAGTGGCCTGGCAAAAATCTGAGGGTAAATAATTTCCATGAAAAGCTAGGTCATAATCCTGACTAAAGAGCTGGAATGACGAATTAAGTAGCGAAGTTAATACTTTCGCAGGGTTAGGTATTTAAATTAAAAATGCTTTCTACTTTCAAAAATGAGACATCAGGCAGATCTTTCAAAACGTATCATTCCGCAAATGGGTTGAAGTTAACTTTCTTGTGATAAATTTAATCCTTAAAATATTATTATATGCTCTGTTCAAAATAAAGTTTTTGATTTTAATGTTTTCGTAAAACGTAATAAGCATATACTGTTTATAAACAAATATTTACTCTATGTAGGGTATACCATGCAGAAGAATGAAACATGAAAACGTTAACACTTCTGGTATTTGTTTGATCACTTTTTTTCCAACAACTTTTTTTTTATTTCACCTTTGACTGCAAAGTAGACAAATGAATGTTTTGACGTAAAAAAAACGTGTTTAAATACATTAAATATGGTCATATCGAAACAAACGATCAATTGCACCATGCCGTGGCGCATACATTAATGAGTAGAGGGTGTTCCCATACTTTTTTCTCCCTTTTACGATTCCAATTATTAATATTGCAGAAACAATAATTAAAAGAAAAATCCAACAAGAATTATTATGTTATTTATGAAAAAAATGTGATATTTTCTATGGATTTCTATAGATTTTGTTGTTAAAAGTTAGTTTGTTATGCAAATAGGCACTCACTTTGTGAGATTGTTTCTGTACTAAGTGGCTATTTAAATCGAGTTTTTTTCTTTAATTTCTGATTAAGATTGATTTAAAATACTGTACATACAAACAACAGTAAACATGATGGAAATTGATTATGATTTTAAAACACGAATAAAATTTATTTTTTTTTTATTATTATAAACTACACATTTTGCACATTTTGATTAATGACGGTGACAAATTTAAAACTTTGTTTTTATGAATAATTATTTATTTTTTCTTTTATTTTCTGTAGTAACTGCCTTAATTGAGAACTCGTGCAAAAATTGGTTGACAAGTAGCAAAATCTATTGTAATAGAAAAAGGAAAAAGCTTGTGAAAAAAGCAAAGAAAATAAAAATAATTGTCAAAACATAAATTTAATAGCATATGTATGTATATATATGTATGTATGTGTAGTTTTTAGGGTTGGCTTGGTAGTCTTATTAACCAAGAGGTCATTAATCAAAAATATTTTTGTTTTTTTTTTTAAATTAAAATGATTGTAGTTTTTGCCATAAAATATCTTTAAAGGTACAACCTTCGACTTTCAAACTCTAAATAATTGTTGTTGTTTTT
The DNA here is from genome assembly GCA_932273835.1 of Sarcophaga variegata. Classification (NCBI taxonomy): domain Eukaryota; kingdom Metazoa; phylum Arthropoda; class Insecta; order Diptera; family Sarcophagidae; genus Sarcophaga; species Sarcophaga variegata. The sequence continues at coordinate 77,538,060 of OW026359.1, forward strand.
TTTATTAGGCAATATTCTCATTGATGGCTTTTAAGAATGGCCAGAGAGATGTTAACACCTTTTTTAATAGAAATTAATTTCGGTGCTTATCTCCATAAATAAAAATATTTTATGAATGTCGTTTCCGTTGAAAGATTCTAAAATGTGAGAATTTAAAATTAAAAAAATATATTTTTCATACGCTATTGTATTTTGTTTTGTATTGTAGTAATAATAATTAAAATTTAGAATAAAAACTTTATTGAATACGGTTAATGACCAATTAAAATTCTAAATGTTAAAAGTTGAAAACGTAATAAAACTCTACCTTTAGCTTCTTTTTTAAAACACTTAATTAAGGTTGAAATGTAAAAATAATTCACATTTACTACTACTATGTACCCTACTTGTTCAACTAAATACCATACGCTGCTTGTGTTTAGTTATGTAAGTGCAGTGAATTGTCATCACAACATAGTATTCTGTACTATTATCACAGCAAACTCTGTTAGTGCAATATTTAAAATATTTTAAATAAAATTTTATTAAAATAAATGACTCTTTCAATAATTGCAACTGTTACAGAAAATCATCTATTGGGTGGGCCATCTGTCGGTTTAAATTTGAATCATCGGTCATTTCGAATCCGGCAATACTTATTTTGTTTTATTCTGTCACAAAGTTCAGTATATCATCTTCACTTAACGTAATGAATCGATTTACGCTTGAACAATGTTAGGATTTATTGGGCCCACGGGAAACTGCAAAATGATGTCGATTCTTTTGGAATGAAGCTCATTTTCATCTTGGTGGCTACGTTAATAAGCAAAGTTGCCGTGTACTTGGAGCGCAGAAAACCCAGACGTTGATTTACAGAAGCCAAAGCAACCATTACGAGTGACTGTTTGGTGCGACTTGAGGAGAGGAGGCATCATTGGCCCATATATCTTTGAAAACGAAGACGGTGCAACCATTATGGTTAATGGTCGTACCCGCTCTTCACGGTATTGATGTGAACAATGTTTGGCTTCAACAGGATTGTGAAATTTGCCACACATCTCGTGTTACAATCGATTTATTGTATCAAACGTTTGATGGCCGTTCAATTAGTCGGCCGAGATGTCCATTGGCCGACAAGGAGTTGCGATTTGATACGGTTGGACACTTTTTTTGTGTGGCGCCGATAAGGAAAAGTGTTATTCAGAAAAACTAGATACAATTGAGCATTTGAGGGCCAACATTCGTGATGCCATTGCCGAGATACGAATCCAAACACTCGAAAAAGTGCACGAAAATTGGTCCGATCGAATAAGGTACGGTGAGGCATCCATATGAATGAAATAATATTCCATTTCTAACCGGAAAATTGTACTCCACAACAAAAATATATAATGAATTAAAGAGTTTACTTAGAGGTGTGACATGAACCTAATTATATTAGATTGTTAGTATTAGATAACTGGCTTGAACCAAAAATCCTCGCGTAGTCTACAAATATATACAAATCAACGTTAAATAAAATTGTTATGCCGACAAGCCAGAAGCAATTGACCATTTGAAGGCCAACATTCGTGATGCCATTGCCGAGATACGACCCCATGCACTCGAAAAAGTGCACGAAAACTTGTCCGATCGAATCAGGTACTGAGAGTCCAGCCGCAGCAGCCACATTAATGAAATAATATTCAATTTCTAACCGGAACATCCAACAAATAATTTTGGGAAAAAACAAAATTTTTTTAAATTTAAACTTTTAAATGGCCCGCCCACCCATCATCGGTAGATAAATCCATCAAATTCCGTATCTAATGGAGTTGGTCTTTTAAGGTTTTAATGCAATATTTAATGTAAATCTTCTGATCAAATTATGTATATTCTTTTCAAAAAAGTTTAATTTCTATTAATTGTGTTCTTAACACGTTAATCGCCATGTCAGTCATATGTGTCTGACGCTAAGAAGTTCTACATGAGCTATGTCAGACATATATGCCTGACGAACGCGATTTGGTAGAAGGCCACGTCAATCACAGATGTCCGACGCAATCGACGCAGTGTTCAAAACAACAGGTTAATACTTGCTGTATCTTGTTTGGATGCGTCAGACATATAAGACTTGCACGGCTTGTCGAGAGAAAAAGTTTTAATATAGGGCCATGTCAGTCACATATGTGTGACATAAAAAATAGTGCTTTTCCGGGAATTTTGGGAAACAATTTTTTCTGTGATACATTAAGTTTCCTTGATACATTTTTAACTAAATTACCTAATAAAGTTACCATGGCCCATGTGAAAATTTTTCTGATAAACGTGGCGATTAACGTGTTAAATTTCTATTAAATATGATCTTACCAGGCATTTGCAAAAAAAAACCAAAAAATATTTAAATTATAATAGAATTTTTAAACAAAAAAAAAAACCCATTTAATGGACAACCAAAAAGTTTATAAAAGAAAACCATTTCAAATCCATAAGTATTCAACATGCGAAATTCTATTATTGATAACATGCTCATAGTTTTGCCAAAATCTATTATTTGTTTGACGTCAACAGAAAAATGTTCAGCAAAATAGAAAAAGACAATAAAGCCGGAAGTATATTAAAAAAATTTTTTTGTAGCGTTCGTAACCAATTACCCTTTAAGTAATTTAGTTTAATACGCAGCTGTTTTTCTACATACTTTTCTTTAATGCTCACTTATTATTTTTGTTGTTGTTTTTTGCATATTTAATTGGTAGTTATTTTTGTTGTTTTAATTTTATTAAAACAGTCAAAAACAAGCCTCATTAAGTCTGTTTATAAGGCATAAAATATGATTTTTTTTGTGCGGTACTGGGTAACTTCAGTTTTCTTTTAAAATATTAAAATGCCGCAATGATTATGAAAAATTCTTAAGAAATTGTGAATATTCGCACCGCCATAGTATATAATTGGCATTTAATTTGATTAGGCTTTTAAAAGAAGAAACAACACACATTCAAATTAACTTGGCTAAGGAAACAATTTCGGCTTTTGTTAATTAATTAATTGCTTAAAACTCTTTTCAATTTTTGCATGAATTCTCTGGTATGACTTCATTAGCCTACAAAAAGTATGATGGAAAAAGAAAAATAACATTTGAACAACAATTTATATCGTATGTATGTCGAAAACGGACTGAAAAAGAAATAATTAATGTGATGGTTGTGTTAAAAGATATACCACAGCTGGCAGAAAGGCAGTCGGACTGTCCAATCAATAGATACATTTTATATAACTTTTTATGAAAATAAAAAAACTTACTACAAGTTTATGGTAAGTAGACGAACATATATAACAGATACGTATACTCGCCGCGGTTCAATGTGTCTTCGTGACTTAATAATGAACTTCATCAGTTTTCAATGCAACAAATCAATCATAAAAAGTCAGGGTTGCACAAAATATGGCACCATATTTAAACAGCACAACTAAATTCAGTGATTTTCACACCAATTTTAAGTAGTGATTTACACAATGTAATACAAAATTATTTCTCTAATGTTAATGTCATTCTGCCGAAACAAATTTAACATTTTTCAACGTATATTTATCACAGAAAAAGACTAAAAACGAACGAGAGTGTTTAACGCCACTATAAAGTACGTACCAAAAGTAAATTGAAGTTGATTTCAAAAGTCTCTATATATTGTTCGATTACAAATTGTCTAAAATGTAATATATCTGATACATGCATAACTCGTCATTGTGTGTGTTAATTTTATACATGAGTGGCGGGACCTACAGTTTAAAGTCGACTCCGAACGACACATTTTTGAGAAACTTTTCATGGCAATTTTATTTACTCTCAGAGTTTCTACCAGAAATTTGCTGCGAGGAAGTCACCGTAGAAATATTTTTTCATATTTTCGTTTTGATGTTTGACCTGGGGTTTGAAACGTGGCCTTACGTCTAATAAGCCAACATACTACCTACTAGACTACGGCGACTTTGAAAGATGGCAATTTAAACTCTACTTTTCTAGAACACATTAAAATATTAGAGTACCTTTAAAAATTAGAGAAAAATCGCAACATTATTTTGGAATACAAGACGCATCGCAATAACTAGTTTTTGATCCTATAATTTTCATGTTCTCAGACTATACCCCGCTCTGGTAGACCAAACACTAAAAAGTTCGATGAAATTTTGAAAACAATTGAGAAACACTAGCACATAAGTACACGGGGCGCTGGTAGTGAAGTAGACACTTAAAGATAACTGGCATCCAGTTAAAGAAGAAGTTCGAGAACAATTTCAGGCCCAATTACAGTTTTCGATTCAAAAGGGAACGAAATCGAATCAATTGATTTGATGATGAGCAATGGAAAGTGAATCACAATGTGAGAAAGAGATCACGGATGAAGCTAGCTGAAGTTTAGTAGACGTATTGATAACTAGAAAAGTAAAGCTGTCTGTTTGATGGGATTGAGCTCCTACTTCAATACTCCTTAATCTATAATATCAACATCGATGCAAGTTATTTAATAAAAAGGTTCGAAGTTGATTCATAGAAAAGGTGTTGTGTTACATTTTGATAACATATATCACATATCTTTAATGATTTGGAAGAAACAAGGGGAGCTTGACTGGAAAGTTTTAATGCATATACCATAAAGTCCGGATCTTGTACCTTCATATTATTATTTATTTTGATCTCTGCAGAATTTTCTTAATTATTACATACATACATACATCATTGGTCATTACAACTCTTCAGTCAGGATTACGACCTAGTTTCTCACACCAAATACGTTGTGTGTGGTAACTTTATTCAGGAGTGATGGGACCTATAGTTTAAGGTAGGCTCTGAACGACAGATTTTTTAGAAAATTTTTCCTGGCAATTTCATTTACTCTCAGGGTTTTTGCCAGAAACCTGCTCAGAAGTAGCTGATGAAATGTGTTTTCATATTTTGTTTTGTTCGTGATGTCTGACCTGGGGTTTGAACTGTGGCTTCACGTCTAATAAGCCAACACACTACATAATAGACTACGGCGAATTTTCTTAATATTATCAAATTGTGTCAGTGTATTGCTCATAAGCCATAATTTTCTACAATGATGAAATAATTTTTATACCACGAAAATCCCATGATGGTATCGATCAAAATATCACACATTGTCTTAATTAGCCTATAATAAAGCTATAAGAAGGTGTTTCATTTTTATTCAAACCTGTAACCCACATTCTTCAAGGCCCAATATCTCTTTGCGTTATTGTTTCCATTATTAGAGTTTAGGGCACCAATTTCGAATTACATTCAAATGCATTTAATATAAATTTTCTTATTTTCAAATATGTGTATCCATTGAGTAAGTTGATAATTTCAAAATGTTAATTTTGGTTTCTTAAAATTAAATTGAAATTATAGATAATTAACATACATTAATATCGTGTGGGAGGTTTTCTGAGGGCAGGGGCTTGGTTTCCTCAAGACTTTTACGTAAAATTTTTAAGTGTTTTTTAATTAAAATTTTGGATTACTATTTGGATTTATAGGCGATTACTATATACACATTTCAATTTTATTGTACTCATACAATTATACAGAATATACTGTCAATATAAACAATAATTAACAATTTTTAAGATTTTACTATCTTGAATTAAATACACTAAGGCCCATTATTACAAATAGCCATTAACTAAAGGCAGGATTTTAACGCGCAGATAAATTGTTTTTCATTATTATAAGTGGACAATATGATAGAAGGAGGATCATCCTACCGGTAACTTTTAAAGTTAAGTTTATGTTTGAACTTGCCATATTATATATTATTTTCAATATGGCAACTTCAAATATAAGCAAAATGAGCACTGCGTTTAAAAAAAGACTTGTCTAATTGAGCAGTGTTATCGACATTGTCATACAGTGGACAGCAAAGTCTTAGTGCGGCAATATATTTTAGCAATTTCATGAATTTTAGCCAAAAGTTTGTATACAAATTTATAGTTTATATATTTATTTTATTAATTTATTTCTGTTTTATTATAAAACAAACAATTTTTTAATGTTTTTCATAAAACATGAGAAAAATAGGGAAAAGTTTCAGATGACTCCTTGGGTACCCCCAAGGAGAACACTGAGTATATTTAAAATTCAAAGGCCTAATATAATAAAAATGTTATCCCTTTTAAAGGGTCCGCCAAATAACTTTTTTTTTGAAAATGTTTAAAAAAAAACTACTGAATATTTTCTCAAATTTCTTTTTTTTATTTGAAAGTACAATCCTTCCGGTTAATAATGGAAAATAGTTTCATTCAAATGACTGCCTCGGCTGGCCATGCAGTAGCCTACACGATCGGTCCAATTTTTAAGCACATTATCGATTGTGTGCAGCTGTATTTCACCAATGGCTTCACGAATATTGTCCTTTAAAGCGTCAATTGTCTATGGCTTGTCGGCGTAACACTTATCTCTGACGGCACCCCACAAATAATAGTCCAACGATGTCAAATCGCAGCTCCGAGGTGGCAAAACGACATCAGCTCTGCGGCTGATAATGCGATCTTCAAAAACAGGGCGCAAAACATCGAGTGTAGCTTCGGCTGTGTGGCACGTAGCGCCGTCCTGTTGAAACCAAATGTTGCCAATATCCTCCTCTTAAATTTTTGTGAACAAAAATTCGTTCTACACGGCCCGATAGCGATCGCCATTAACTGTAACGGCCATTCCTTGTTCATTTTCGAAGAAAAATGGCCCAATTATGCCTCTGGACCAAAATCCGCACCAAATAGTGACTCGTTTTGGGTGCGTCGGCTTTTCAATGTATGCGTGCGGGTTTTCTGTGCCCCAAATGCGACAATTTTGCTTGTTTACATACCCGCCAAGATCAAAATGAGCTTCATCTGAAAAGATGATTTTTTTTTGCATGGTCAGCCGAGGCAGCTTTTTGAATGAAATTATTTTCCATTATTAACCGGAAGGATTGTACTTTCAAATAAAAAAAGAAATTTGAGAAAGTATTCAGCAGTTTTTTTTAAGCATTTTCAAAAAAAAAAAGTTATTTGGCGGACCCTTTATTTAGTAGAATATCCCTTAAGGTCAAGCACTCCACTTAACCCATTTGTAATTGAATATACAAGTTTTGTTTAGTGTTTTCTGATGGCACTATGAGCAAGTTTTTCGGTTGAGTTTTGTTTGAGGTTTAGCGATTAAGCAACTGTAAATACTCTCTTGAAGTCATATCGGGACTTTGTGCAAGAGTATTAAGCCTGTGGGGAATTTTTTGTCAAAATATATTGCCGTAATAAGACTTTTGCTGTCCACTGTAAATTTAACGTTAGGCAGGCTATTAAAAATTTAGTATATATTAAATTAGTAATAGTAATAAAGTAACTAACGTTTGCATTTGAAGACTTTCATTAAAATTTTCTTGCCACCAAGATTTTCGATTACAGAGAACCAATATAAATCTCTTGGACTTTAGTTTCTGTGAACCGGTAAGGATAACGTAAAGTTATCTTTTGAATATCTCGAATGTTATTTGATATAATATTGGATCATTGGAGTGGATTTTGATGTTATTACGAGTGCACAAGAAACTTATTGACCTTCCGATAAAGAAACAATTTCAGATTTTATTTATCAGAAATATATCTTCGCACCACTCGCCACTAATTGTTGCGATTACATCACCGCACCACCATAAATGAGAGAGAGGAAACGTAAATTAAATGTCTAAAATTAAAAAAAAAATAAATAAAAAATTACCACCTAATGACATGATGTTTCTGTTTCAACTTTAATGAATATTAAAAGTAATAAAGAAGACTCCTAGGAAAGTGAAAGTACCATAGATTAACTCAGAATTAAGGAATGTAAAGATAGGGTCAGACATCAAAACGAAATATGAAAAAATATATCTTCGGTGACTTCCTTTTAGCAGAATGCTGGCAAAAACTCTGAGAGTAAATAAAATTGCTATGAAAAGTTTCTCAGAAATCTGTCGTTCGGAATCGACTTTAAACTGTAGGCCCCGTCACTCATGTATGAAAATTAACGCACACAACATAAGTGGTGTGAGAAACTAGGTCGTAATTCTGACTAAAGGGTTGTAATGACCAATTATGTTATGTATGTATTGTGATAGGAAACTTTTTTGAATTGGATTTTCAAAGACAAGGATGATTCAAAGATAAGGATATGAAAACAATCGATTGATTGAGATAGTAGAAGAACACAATAAAAGATTTCCGTAGATTCCATCCGACAGGTAAAAGTATTGCAAAAAGGTGTTAATTTTATTGATAATAAAAAATATTCTAAAAATTTTAAGGTTGGACATTAATTGCTAATAACTCGTAAGTAGAATATCGATAAAAAAGAAGAATTAAAAAAAATAAAAGAAACTACAATTAAATAAACACCATCATATAAACATGATAATGCAAAACCTGAGACAGAAAGACAGACACGTAGACGAAATGCTTCTCTTAATAGGAATTTTTTTTATTTCATTAATTTGTATGGATTTGTTTGTTGAAAATCTAAAAAGATTTACTTGTGGCTTTAGACAACCGTACTGATGGTTAGTCAGTCACTCTGTCATTGAGTTAAAAGTTTCTGTCTTCAATATTTTTTGCTTTAACGTTTGGTGTGAAATGCACCTTGACATTTTGAGGATTTTTTAAAAAAATTCGATTTTTTATACGTATATTTTCTAAATCAACTATTTTACTTCTCTTGAATAAAGCAAAAAAAAAAAAGGGGAAAAGAAACATTAATGAATAAAACAATATTAATCCATACATAATAACTTTTGCATTTAATTTAATAACTTTGTTTTTGTTTTTGGTTTTTGGAATTTTGCCGTGTTTTTTCTTATTATTTTTTCTTTCTTCAAACGTGACTAATAATAAAAAAAAGTTTTACTTGTTGAAACAAATTAGTTTCAATGATATTGCAAAGACATACATACAAATACCAATTGAAATATGCATACATACATATATATGAGGGACATTTTCGGATACGGATTTGGGATTGTAAATACCTTTATAGTACAAGACAAAAAACAGTTTCATTCATACCGAAATTGACTTCTTTTCTTTGCCAAATTTAAATGTGTTTCTGTTTTGCGGTTATATTTGCTTAAAGCCTTCCCCCCACATAAAATTAACGTGTTTCTTTTTCTCTTTTCTTAGATTATTCACCACAAAAAAAAAGAAAAAAAAATTTATAAATTGTGGGAATTATTATGATTGATAATAAAATTTGTATTCAGTTTTTTTCTTTTTTTATTATTTATAATACGATTTCATTGTTTTACAATGATTTGTTTTTCTTTTGCTTTTGATTTTTGTAACACATTTCCTAATTAAAACTTTAACTTTGGCTGTTGAAAATCGTTGGTTTTGATTAAAATTTTAATATCGTCTGTAAAATAAATCATCTTCTCTGTTTTAATGGAGCCGGAAAATGAAAAAATATATTCAAATAAAAAATTATGTAAAGCAGATGTTGTATTTGTTGTTACAAAATTGAAAAATGTTCAACACCTGTGGCGTGCTTTCAGTGAATGTCAAATTATAATTACTATCAACTACAACTGACATACATACATATGCATGTATAAATGCGGATTAGAAGCGACAGTTATTATTTCATATTACACTATGCGACAAAATAAAAAAAATTAAATACACCCAGCCAGTGACATAGAATAAGTTGTGAGTTTTTTTGAGTAGAACTCAAAAATACTTTTTTTATATTTCTTGAACCCTCCAAACTTGCTTTATTTGACAAAAACTGTTTTTTTTTTGACTTTACACACAAATTTATTGATTACACAAACATTTCTAAACCGATGTACAAGAAAGGAGAGGGATCAGCCTTTAAAACGATATACATACAGATATGTATATATTTTTTGACTTAATATGCTATGGGTTTTGATGAGGTAAACTGAACAAATGCGAATTTTTTTCATATTTTTTCAAGTTTGTTCGTTCATAGTAGCAAATTTTAATTAAAAAATATGAAATAAGTGATGACATTCTGAAAGTGCATTATCTTATGAAGAGATGGATACTTCGTTTGATCAAATCGGACAAAAACTACCGTAGTTATTACTTAAAAAGTCTAACAGTCGAGTTATATTTTTCATATACGGGTATATATTTTTCAAATAGACTTTTAGTTCAAAAATTGTCAGAATTTTTGATGGATCTTTTTTGTTTATCGCGAAATGTCTCAATTTCACATTTGAGCGACCACCAGAAGTTGGACAATATTTACGAAAAGAGAAATAATAATATTTGTAAAAAATACAAATATTAGTCGACTTCTGTCAGTCATGCAAACGTGAAATTGACACATTTCGCTATAAGCAATCAACATCCATCAAAACTTTGGAAAATTTTTAAACTAAAAGTTCATTTTATAAGATGACGTATATAAAAAATATAACGCGACTCTTATACTATTTAAATAATAACTACGGTAATTTTTGTCCAATTTGATCAAACGAAAAGTCAATCTCTTCATAAGAGAATGCACTTTCAGAATCATCACTTATTTTATATTTTTTAATTTAATTTTGCAATAGGTAAACTTGAAAAAATGAAAAAAGAAATCATATTTTCAAAGTTTACCCGATCAAAACTCATAACATGTAAGTTTTATATCATTTTAAAGGCTCATCTGTCCCCTTTTCAAAAAACTTTGAATTTTGAAAATAAGTTGAAAAATATTTGGGTAATCAATAATTTTGTGTGAAAAGATCAAAAATACCGTTTTTGTCAAATAAAACACGTTTGGAGGATTCGAGAAATATAAAAAAGTATTTTTAAGTTCTAGTCAACAAGTATACAATAACGATATTTCTATTAAGATTAATTACAGTCTCATTCTGTTTATATGTACAGTATTCCCCGGGTACAAGTATTTTCAAAAATGCTTGCAGGACATTGCGTATATTGAAATGCCGCACTTGAGAGCAAATATCCGCGTGTCTTGAAAACTGATTGAATTCTATTTGTCCTATTGCTATCAATGGCTTCGTAAACAAAGTTGTAATTTGCTGGACTGCTTTAATAGAATTTATAGACATAGTCAAGCGTTCTATTGTAGCATTAACTATGCGGAGAATCAGATCGTTGGCTCGTTCGAGACCTGCATTACGAACGAGACAGCTAGAGAAAAGCATCAATTTTGGATAGAAAATTGTCAAAAGCGGTTGCATACAAACGAATTTTTTTAAATTTAAATTTAATATACGAGGTACAACTTTTCGCATTTATAAGCAGGAAATGCTTAAAAGCGGGTTGCATATATCGAAATAGTTTCAGTACATTTTAAAGCAAAAATCAAGATTGTCTAAGTTTCCCAGCTACTAAGCGGGGAATTATTATATCCGAGGTGCTTCTACTCTGCCTCTCAGCAGATTTCTGGCAAAAACTCTATGATAAGTCAAAAATATGGCGTTCGGAGTCGACTTTAATCTGTAAGTTCCGCCACTCATGGATAAAATTCACACATACACAATAAAAGTGCTGTGACTCGCTAGGTCGTAAACTTGATTGAAAGGTTTGAAATGACCAGTTATGTATGGATTTTTGTTCAATTTCACACTCTCTATGAAAAATATTTATGATGACCGTTTTGACAGACGCGTCTGTGGTCCAAAACCCCAATCTAGCCGGACAAAATTCATTCATTTCTTTAAAAATATAAAAAGTAAATTTTTTGTATGGTAATATGTTGACAAGTGTCTAAAATACATAACGGCATATTTCTTTTCTCTTAAACAGCTTCAAATACAAGTAATTGCTTCTTTGATAAAAAATTAATATCTCAAGTGATATTTAACAGTGCGAGTGAAATTGTTGTGAAAAAATAATAAGAACAATTAAAAAAAATTTTTTCGTGTAATTAATATAACAAAGGTATGAGTAAAAAATACTGTTTAAATTTTTAATAAAATATGTTTTGTTTCTAAATAAAATGCAATTATGTACGTGTGTGTTTTAAATGTGAAATTTTTGTTTAATGTCCGAATTCAATTAGAATTTCAAATGGCAATTTATCGTATTTAAGCTTTAGTTTTTATGTTGTCGTCATCTATATATATGTAGCGTTTTAATGTTTAAAAAATTAGCTGCCGAATTTTGCCCAAACGATTTTTATTTCATTTAAAGTTTAACATGTCCATTGCAAGAAAAGAGCTGTATAATACTTGGCGTAATGAAAAACAACTAACTAAGAAAACTGATGCTGTTGTTAAACACGTTGTTGCTAAGATTGGTATTAAGAATGATGAAACGGATAGCTATTACAGAAAAGTAAGGCAATCTGCTCGAATGTTTGTATGCATTTTAACGAAAAAGTGGGCGCAAGCCAGTCGAACAAGGCTCACGTTCGAAAATAAAAATAAAAATAAATATTGGTTAGAAGGGTATTTGAATATTCCACCTAAATTTTCTTCATCATCTCGTGTTGAAGGATGGATGGCTTGGATGGACCTTCGACCTCCAATTATGGCAGGCCTTCTAAGGAATTTTTATGTAAAACTGAGAGAACAAAGCGTAGAAATGTTGCTCCTTTATTAGAGCCTTGGTCGGCAGAAGAACTGACTTTTGCTGCTGGAACCAGTCTTTCTAAGTCCGGGAAATGAAGTGCTGCAAGCAAAGTCAAAACTATAGGATCTTCTCCCACTAAAGCATTAGAAATAAAAATATTAGCTTTTCTTCTCCACATCCAATCCCTTACACTTGTTTTTTTGTTTGTATAATTTTATTAAATATATTAAAATAATTTGAAATAATTCTTTCTAAAGATTCTTCTTTCAATTTAAGTTAAAATATATATAGAGACTAGCTATACCCAGCGAGCTTTGCTACTCTCATTAGAATATAAATAAAATTAGGTGTTCCCAGATATTCAAGTTTTAGTATCCATGTGATATGGAAGGTGCTACGCCTACTATTGCTAGTCCGCCTATTGTTAACCAAAATATTAATATCGACACTAAATTTCATCATACATGATTTGGGAATTTTGACTTTTTTTTTTATTTTATTTATATGGGAGGTAACACTCCCACTGTAGCTAGTTCAACCATTTTTCCCACAAATGTTTATGTGGATATCAAAGTTGTCCATGCTGAATTCAAAGATTCTAGCTGTTGCAGTTTCCATGATATAAGACTTTTAATACTTAATTCTTTAGGTAGGCGTGGCACTTCACCCATTTAAAACTTTTGATTAAAAATTAGCCTATAATTCCACCCACACATACAGAAATACGGTGTGAAAATTTTAGGAAAATCGGTTCAGTCGTTTTGTCGTCTTTAGGCTTCAAACAGACCCAAAAAAAAAAAAACAAATTTACATACATACACACACTCATACACACACATATACATTTGTATTTTTTCTCTCTAATTGTTTATATTGATGAAATCTATAAACGTACCAAGTTTCATGTCGGTACGGCTTTGCAAAAGCGAGTTATAACTTTTGTCCGGTTAAATTGAGCATTTGGACCACTGTGAGACGTTATCTGAACATTTTTTCTAACTATTAAACTAACGCAAAGATAGTTAAGAAAATGTTTGGTTGTCTTAAACTATAATCGCAATAGGAACTCGATTAATAAAAATTTTTTAACGTATCGTAACATGTCATCCAGTTAGTCAAAGTGTCAATGTGTACTCCTGTCGGCATTTATTTTTATTGAAGTGAGTAAACTAAAAAAAAAAAAAAAAAACTAAAAAATACTTTACAAGTTAATTTATACGTCATATAAAAACCTTTTACGATCACATATATTTTATCAAATTTTATTTGGAAAACATTTTTTTTATTTGTGCATATTTTGCCGCTTCATCTGTGAAATGATCGTAAAATATCCCAAATTAAAGGTTAAGAAGCTATTGTGGTACAAAATTTGTGTATTTTTAACTCTTGTCACCTTTGCGGCTTTTAATAATTGTCGTTTATTTTTTTAACCAGTTAACTAACTTTAGCGTTTACGTTGAATTTTTTATGTTTTTTTTTTGGAAATCAAGTTTTAAAAAAATTATAAATTAAAATCCATAAAATTTTATATGTTTTAAAATGATTTAAATGAATAGATTTAAATCTGTTAATTTGATTTTAATGGTTTTCAGTTTTGCATCGTTTTAAAGATTCAATCATTCTCAATTAAAGTATTTTGTTCTCGTAGTAGCTATTGTCCAAAGTCCAACATTTATTTGAAATTGATTCCGTCTTTAATATTATTTTCTCACAAACTAGTAAGAACTACAGGATATACATGTATGTAAATACTACTTAATTAATGTAAATGATGATATCACAGGGATTTTGTTTAAAAATGTTAAAATTACAAAACTTTCTTGTAAAGTATCTCAGTAATTAGAATTACAAAACCGAAAATAGAAATGGAAGAAATATATTCACTGTCTCTTATTACCGGCCTGCCATAGATGAATCCAGTGCTGCATAGAAAATGCTTTGAAAAATGCATACGCCTATCAACTTATTTTCTACATACTTATTAAGTGGTGAGACCAACAGCTTATAATCGGCTCCGAACGACAGATCCTGGAGAATCTTTTAGCGGCAATTTTTATTTGCTCTCAGAGTTTTTGCCAGAAATCGCTAAAGAAATGTTTCGGAGTTCTGACTTCATATTTTCGTAACAATCGTTCTAGTAGCTGTATGCCATCATCATTTAGAAAGCTTGGGCGACTTTTTATGATTGAAAGTACTGTCCGATGAAAAACTACAAATTTTTTTAACAATTTTTCTTGAAGAATAATCTTTTTCAGCTAGAGCGGCTATGTTGTTTTCAACTTCAATTGCAATTTTCCTCATTCTATTTTTTTCACAAATTGCAAGAAAAAGGGTCACAAAAAATTTGAAAATGTTTTCTTCACCTCTAAAACTTGAATACATACTAAAAAAAAACTTTGTAAAAAAAATTCAATAAACTCTGGTGACTAGTACTGTAAAAACAGAAAAGCGAAACGTGCGAAACAGGATAACTGAACAAATTTGATTTTAAATGTTTTTTTCTTTTTTTGCGAAAAGTTATTATATTTACAATTTCCTACTTATTGGATTTAAAATATTTTGTATATATTATGCATTCACTTATGTTTGTCACTGTATGTATATACTTTCTATCTACTACTATTCTTTCTACTTTTTGAACATCTCTTTATTTTATATTAACGCTTTCAATTTACTTCAACTCCTTCGGATGCTGCTTGATCCTCAATGTGTGAGCAGGACGCGTATTGTTAATGTTCCCTTACGCGTTCCTGTCTAAATGAGTTCTGGCAATATGGATTTATTGTCTTCTAAGAGTATTATAATCGTTTGAGAAGGGCTGTTGATCTGCTTTCCTTGCATCTAGCCCACGTCATATGCAGAAGCGTTACAGGATTCGGCAGTGTTAACTGGAAGGTGTAATCTTCCATTCCCATTTGCATTAAAAGTTTCGTACTCAAAGTCTATTGAGTTTTCTGTAGTTGATTATTCATGTCCTCACCCAATCATTCGTTTATGTATGTAGATATTTGGCTCTTTACGGCACAAAAGTTGTAAAATCAATGGAGAAGTTCTTCAACATTTTTGAAATTCATTTAATTTTTCATTCATCGTAATCTTGTTGGTCACATTTTTTTTATTTTCTATGTGTTAATCGGTGAATATCGTTAAATACAATACATACATAATTGATTATAACAACCCTTTAGTCATAATTACGACCTACCTTCTTACACCATTAATTTTATACATGAGTGGTGGAATCAACAGTTTAAAGCCGATTCCGAAAGACAGATTTTGTTTGAGAAACTTTCCATGGCAATTTTATTTACTTTCAGAGTTTTTGCCAGAAATCTGCCAAGAGTATGTTGCAGAAGAAATATCTTTTTCATATATTCATTTTGATGTCTGACCTGGGATTTGAACAGAGGCCTCACGTCTAATAAGCCAACACACTACCTACTAGACTACGGCATATAATAATTTATTCATAATAATGGATAGAGAAATAATAACGCCAAATACGAGATTTACTCATGCTATGCATTTAGCAGTTTTTGCTTACTGCTTCTCGTGCATTATCTACTGAATTATCCTTACTCTACGTATTTCTTTTTTTAACTTATTTTCATTTTCTATTCCTTTTTTTTTGGTATTTGCAAGTCATTTAAAAGTGTAATCAAACACAATCAATTTATATTTCTATTCATATGCCTGACAGTCTAACGATATGCATAGGAAAAGCCTGTATTTTGTATAAATTTTATATTATAATTGCAAATTTCTTTATAATTTATTTAATTCTTCAACGTCACACACAACAAACAAATGTAGAAATTATAAAAGCATGATTTTATAATTTATTCATAATCGTTATACTGTGCCGTGTTAATGTTATTGCTTAAGTGTGCATAATTAACAGGAATTCTATTCGCATAAAAAAGTCATTAACTTTATTACTGTTTTGTTCTAGTTTTATATTTTTTTTTATAAGAGAAAGGAAACGATTCATGTTTTTTTCTTTAATTCGTTGATGTCTTAAGAAAACAACAACAACAAAATTTTATAAATATTTGGGGGCGAATACTAATGCTAGTGATCTCAATAACACTTTCACTAACTTTGATATAAAAAATGAAATCAAGGTTTAAATAGTTTAATATGTTTAATCCAATATACAAAATACTCCCTCATTACATCATTTTAGCATTTGATCAATGCTCAAATGTTATGTAAATTTTTTTTCTTACATCAAATGGACCACCCCCTGTTGTGGTCAGTACAAGTACAATACAAGCATTATGTGAAATTATTTTTTGCTTTTAGAAATTTTGTATTTTTATTTCAATTTTTTTTTCTAGAGGCATGATTTGCAATTTCTTGTTAAAGTTACACAATGAAATTTGATCATAGAAAAAGAAAAATGAATGGAACACAATTTCACAGATTACAGTAAATTCTGCGTATAACTAACCAATACATTTCAATTTTATGAAAATCAATACATATACAATTTAAAATTGTACTGTTTACATCCAAAGGTGATGGTATATTTCAGAAAATAGTTCGGAAAATGATTATAATTCGCACAAATAGTTAATCGATGAAATCAATCAATTCTTGGGTAAGCTAATTTAACAACATGTTTAATTTATTACCAATTAATGAATTGATTCGAAAATTCCTAAATTACAGAAGAACGCATTGCAAAGTATTTCACAGAGTTGTTCTATGGATAAACTGGAAATATATGTGCATATTTTGTTATTATAACTTTTTATGTTTATTTAAGTAGTGATTTACAATAAAAAACAAAAGTCTACATACACTGGTGCAAGTATGTCTTTTTTTCAGATTTTGTACTATGCGAGTTGTTCATACGAGTTCATATATCCATAATTATGCTCTTAGGTATTAACTTGAAAAGACCTGTAAAGTCTTACGACTAATAATCCTTGCGATAACTCATTCGAAATGGTTAAACATACCTTAAATATTGTTGTCATTGGCAAGTCGTTGCGAATGCCGTGTATGCATGTGGTTGAGTTTAGGTTTAGAATGCGAGAATAGTACGATGTTCGCATATTTGTTGAATTTTTAAAGGCGAATTCAAATGCTTCTGATTTTCAAGTTCTTTTAATATTTACTTTTTTTATTAATTAATGTCTTTAATAAATTAAATTTTAATTTGATTAGTGTTTGTTAAATGCCTGTTAACATTTCTGATAGATATTCCCTTTATCTGAAGCCCATTGATATGATTTTATCAAAATTTAAGTTAGAGGTTATGTATTATGAGCCACCCTGTTGAAAGTACATATTCATGGAGAAAAAAAGATAAATTATCCACTGTAAATATCACGCTATCTACAAAACTTTGGAATGTCTCTTCGTGTGTTCGATCGAATTTTCAATGCCACATAATCTATTACTCTGCTTCATGTTCGTGTATTGAGTTGGCTTAAGCGTACTTGGCGGTCAGGGGTTAGAAGGTGATGGAATTTTTTTTGCATTTTTGAACACTTCTGTGGTATGCGACGTCTTCAGTTCCAGACGCTATATTTTCTACAGAAAGACTGTCCTGGAACCACCCAGACTAAATAGCTACTCGGGCTGTTCAATAAACGTCTTAGTATTTGCCCAAATCTTTCGGACAACCGTTAAATCTACTTCTAAATTCAAGAAATCGAAACAATTATTCTCCATTCTGTAGGATTATAGTAATCACTGTATTCTTAGTGTGTGTTTTGAATCTCTTTATTATTCGCAATTGTCAAAGTAAAACTGACGAAAATTAAAGCATCTTCTGACAGGGTGATAACTGGTGATGGGTGATGATGAGGTGGTGATTTTTTACAGTAATTCTTAATTTGCACAGGTCTTTCGATTGAAATAAATAAAAATAATAAATAATACTGAAGAGTTAAACTAAGTGTAAAATATACAAAAAATAATAATAAGTTTATAATTTATGGAAATTAAATATTTTTTTTTAAATGTGTTATAATATATCTTCTACTGAGTTTTGATGTTAATTGATTCTAATAAATGCCAGACTGTTTAGAATTTAGTCAAATAAGTTGTCCTAATGTATGTAATGCTAAAAAAATACAAATTTAAAACCCAAAAATTAGATCTATTTCTCTAAATCTATTAGTTTCCCTCAAAACTCAATACCTTTATTTTACTCTACATCATACGAGCTTCATATGTAGAGTCTACTGTATTTAATTTTTCTGATATGATAACACAACTACACCATATCATTCAAATTGCCAAAAAAAACCTCTCAAAATATTAAAACAAAAATAAACTTTTTAACTTTTTTTTGTCATTTCCAGGCTGTAATAGTGAACGATTTAAAGGTACTGCCAGCATTTGTCAAACAAATAGCACCCAGCAGCAATTTCATCAATAGGGGCACAATCAGTAACAACAACCAACAGTCGCAACATTAACAATTAAGTCGCAGCGAAGAGTTTTTTTGTAAAGTAAAAAGTAATAAAAAAGGAAAACAAACCCAAAACCAAACTGTGTATCAAACATCCTCACACGTGTAGAGTAGAGGAGTAGAGCAATTGATACGTTTACGATTAAAAATAGAAATTTTCATACAATACGTACAAGCACTGGAATACAGGGAGCGTACGTGTACATACATACATATACAATATTTTATAATGTTTCTACGGTTTAAAGAATTTTATACAATAACAATAACAACGGTAATGGAAACAACTATATCGGTAGCAACAACTACAACAATAATAGCAAGAATACTGAAAGAAACAACATCATTATTATGATTCACAGCATATCAAGAAGATCCATTCATTCATTTAACGTTCAATGAATCACAAATTATTGAATTCTTTTATTAATTTTATAAAATAAAATACGAAACTAGAAAATAATTTAATTTCACAACAATAACACAAAACAAAAAACAAAAAAAAACCAAAACGAATTAACAAAAAAGAAACAACAAGAAAAAAGCCAAAACATTTACTGAGACATTTAGACTGAATATTTTTTTAATCTACGAAGAGTTGTTGTTTAGAAAACAAAAAAAAAAAATAAAATTCGATCAGCCTTAAACAAAACTGCCAAAATATCTGCCATAACTAAACTGTTGTTTAGATCCAGTCATAACAAGTCAAGAACGGCCAACGAGCCATAAACAACGTCATCATCTTCAACATTTGCGATCAGAGCAGCAACTGAACACAATTCTTATCTTCTTGATAGCGAAAATAAGCCAATTCCTTAGATCGCATCTCAACACATCGTATCGCATCACATCACATCGCACACAGGTTAAAGGCATGGCACACTTTTGCGGATTTATAAAATTGATATTTTTACTTTTGGTAAGTACCATTAATACCTGTACATCACTTGTACATACATACATATGTACATACGTATATGATCACGTACACTTTCAAGCATTTACGAGTCACAATCTTTTTGAATGAGGAAGTTTGTGATGGACGTGATTTCAGCGTATTGAATCGAATTATATACAAAAATTTGGTAATGAATTAATAAAAGCCTACAGTTAAGATTGAATTGAAAGGTATACAAAAAATTAAAATTAAAAAACTGTGAAATATGAAATTAACTTTTGATTGATGAACCATTTTAACTGCGTGGTCTTGTGGATTCTTTTTGAAATTTTTATATAATTAAAAAGAATATTTTTTTTTTACGGAAGGAAAACAATTTGTCTGCAAAATCGATAAATCATTCCGGTATTCAATATTCTTATAGGCAACAAACATATGGTATTTATTTAGTTCACGGTATTTAACACGTCTGCAATAAAAACGATTCACATCATAAACCACAAAATGAATTAATTTTATGTGAAACTTTTCCATATTTTTGATGGTGTGACTTAATGTGATTTTAGTTTTTGGGTTTTTTTTTTATCAAAAAGTTTATTTTGATAACTAACAAGGAATATAAATATTCTTGAATATAATTTATCTAAAGCACCTTGCTGGAGTCAATCCATTTATTTAAGTTTTACAAGCTAAAATTGAACATTACAAAATCACATATGTTTTTAATATAATTCCATTTGAATATAATTTTATTTATTTTATTTTGAATATATTTTTATTTAAATTATAAAAAAAAATTAAATTAAAATTGAAACTTGTGTGCGATTAATATTTGTATTTGCCTTAAAAAAATTATAATATTAATTATTCTAAAAATTTCGTTAATAGCAATTCCATGGCATATAACACTATGCGACAAAAAAAACTTAACTTAACTTTGTTTAGTAGAACTCAAAAATATTTTTTTATATTACTTGAACCTTTCAAACTGGTTTTATTTGACAAAAACTGTTTTATAGACTTTACTCACAAATTTATTGATTACACAAACATTCCTAAACTGATGTCCAAAATTGAAACTTTATTAGGAAGCAGAGGGTTGGGCCTTTAAAACGATGTACATATATATATTATTTGACTTCATATGCTATGAGTTTTGATGAGGTAAACTGAACAAATGCGAATTTTTCATATTTTTTCAAGTTTGTCCCTTCATAGTAGCAAACTTTAATTAAAAAAATATGAAATAAGTCATGACATTCTGAAAGTGCATTATCTTATGAAGAGATTGACACTCCGTTTGATCAAATCGGACAAAAATTACCGTAGTTATTATTTGAAGAGTCTAACAGTCGAGTTGTATTTTTCATAAATATATATATTTTTTCAAAAATTGTTTTGATGGATCTTGATTGTTTATCGCAAAATGTGTTAATTTCACGTTTGAACAACCAACAGAAGTTGGCCAATGTTTGCGTAAAGAGATGTACGATTTACTCCTTTTATAAAACTAATTATAAATAAAAATAAAAATAAAAAACAATAAAAAAAAAATACAAATAAATATTTGATACTCTGTCAAGAAGCGTTTGTTGTATTCAACTTGTAATGTTTACTTCAATGTTGTAAATGGATTTCATTAAGTCCGCAAGCTCTACTGTTCATGGTTTGTGTATTTGTAACAATGAATATGAATACGTATGTATATGTATATATTTTTTATTATTTTATAAATATTTGTAACAATTATAGTTGAAAAGAGAAGGAACATGAAGAAAAAAACTTACTAAGAATGTTGTTGTTGGTGAACAAATTCAACTGCAATAATAACAATAATAATCATAATAACGACAGAGGCTGACGGTGCTGCCTCGTTTGATTTCATTGATCAGTTTGAAGCGGTACAAAAACGCTGCCATGAATTCACTTGCACAATTTATAATGAAGTATTTGGTGTGCGGAGTGTAAAAAATCGAGTAATTTGCAAATTATACATTGAAAGAGCTTGAAACAAAATCTTACAATAACACTGAAGGATTTTTTAATTTATAACGAATTTCATATGCCCTACAATCTTAGAGAACGAAGCTTTTAACTTTGTAGACCTGTGGAAATCTCTCTTACTCAATATGCCTTTATAAGTTACTCTTGGTGTTATAAAGAGTTTTTTCTTTTTAATTTACAGCACACAAAGAGTTGTTAGTTTTGTAGACAATCGCGTGCAATTATTTAATTTGTTTTGTGTTATATTTTCCAATTTTTTTATTTATTAATGCTTTTTACTTTTGCTTTTGCTGTAGTATTTAATCGAAGGCTTTACAATTAAGTTATGACGAATTCATTTCCAATTGTGTTTTAACTTTACTTGCCAATTAAATCATCAAATCTAATTGTACACAATTGCTACGACTATTGTTACAGCAATTGAATTGCTATGAATTGAATTCAATGTAATCGTTGGAAAATTATTTACACAATCATAGTCAAGTGGTTTAAAACGTAGAAAATTTAATCGTTTAATTAATTCATAAACTACTGGCCTATAAATGAATGAATGGTGGTTGGCTTAAAACAAAGAGATCGTTTACTATCTGCGTGACTGATCCTTCTTTGTATTTGCAGAAGAACGAAACTCTAATTTTTTTTAATCACGTGACAATCATCAACATCTAGTTCGATAATTAGTAGCCGTTTACTATTTTCCAACACGGAAATATTGAAATAAAATAAACTAAGTAGTCAAGTAAAATTAATATTTTTATTCAAAGGAAAACGGAAAATGATTTTTCATTAATAAATTAAAAATTAATTGATTGTAACAATCAGTGACAAAATTCATCCGAGTAGCAAGTAGTGTTTTTTTTTTAGCAAATACATCTAATACAACCTAAATTAGTTTTCAGAGTTAAAATTGTATGATTTAAAAATTTGCGGCAGGATATTTGTGTTGTAGGATGCACCCAAATTAATTGATAGTTTAATTTGAAAAAGCACATTTATTACATTAAATTAAGACATTCACTTAATCGACGCGAACTTATACAGGATGTTACCAATCCAGCTGATTGTATTTTTTATATTGAATCCACGTACATCCGAATGTCAAATGTTTTATTAACGTTAATTTTTTATATTTTTTATTTTTACATAATGAACTTACCTAATACATACATAATTGGCCATTACAACCCTTCAGTCAGGATTACGGCCTAGCTTCTCACATCACTCATGTTGTGTGTGTTAATTTTATACACGAGCGGCAGGCCCTATAGTTTAAAGTCGACTCCGAACGACAGATTTTTTAAGAAACTTTTCATGGTAATTTTATTTACTCCCAGAGCATTTGCCAGAAATCTGCTGAGAGGAAGTCTCCGAAGAAATATTTTTTCAAATTTTGTTTTGATGGCTGACTGCCAAAACTTATCACAATTTGTGAGATACTGTCTTCCGATTGTGGTTTGTACTATATTACACAAGTTCCTGCCGGAAAACATAATGCATTAATATTGTTATCTTCGAACCACTTCTTAATGCACTTTGTAATATATTCAGTGTGATTATCATGCTGGAACACGCCTCGAAGTGGTATATTCTGAAATTTCGAAGGATTAGAACATAATTCTTTACTTTCTAAGTACCTTCTACTCGATATTGTCACCTAACACAATAGAAGGAAACAAATATTAAGGCAGCCAAACAGTAATATTACCGCCGTACTGCTTAACCGTATTTAGCAAGACGATATACTTAAGGTTGTTAAATAATAATTATTTTTTGTAGCTGCAGAAAAAAATACAGAGTTAAGTATTCGGTTGTTCGGAAAGTAATTTCGCTTTTTCCCGACAGAGGATGTAATTGTATTTTTTTGCACCCAACCGTATAATTTTTATATGCTTTGAGAGCTCATATAGTAAGACTTGTGTGTGAAATATTCCAATTAATTCTATGCAGTAGTTTTTACTTGGTGACCTTTTAAATATGGAGAGCGATAAGCAGCATTTTCGACATATCTTACTGTTTTACTACAGAAAGGGTAAAAATGCTGTTCAAACCAGAAAGAAATTGGCCGATGTGTATAGAGACGGTTCTTTAAATTTCGATCCGGCAATTTTAATGTCGAAGATGCACCACGTTCGGGAAGGCCGGTTGAAGCTGATAAAGACACGATAAAGACATTAGTTGTTGCAAATCGGCAAATAACAACACGTGAGATCGGATTGAGGTTAAATTTATCAAATTCAACAGTTTATGACCACTTGATTGATATTATATGAAAACTGTCTTTCATTTCCACAAAAAAAACGATATTACTTTCCAAACAACCCAATATTATACTGCGTGTAGTACAACTGTAAACATTTTTAATTGTACATCGCAGGCAGTGTTTTAAAATCTTGTCTGATTTTTATTGATATTTAGAGGCATGTTTAGAAGAAATGGCAGAATTAGAGCAATGGGCTTGACAACTCTCTTGTAATATAAAGAGAACAAATAATTATGAAGAGAATAATTATAGAGAGCAATGCCAAAGTAATCCTAGTGTAGGGTATTTAGTAACTGTCAACAATTTTCTTTTAAATTAATTTTAATTAAATCATAAATTTTAATGAAGGCGCCAAGAATTTCACAGATTAATTCAAACATTCAATCAAATAGATTATTAAATGGTCAGTAAACCTATAATTAGGTACCAGTCAGTACAACATGCAATATCTCAATTTATGGCATAGTTTCGACAACTTATAATAATTGTTTATTAAAAGTATGAAATATTGAAAATATGGAATGACACAACTTATTTTATAGACCTTTTGTTGTCCATAGATTAACTAGGGTTAAATTTTCTTATACTACACCCCATTAGGAGTGCTGTGTATAACCACAATAATATGAAACCCAAGATATTTTAGATAAATTA
The DNA here is from genome assembly GCA_932273835.1 of Sarcophaga variegata. NCBI lineage: Eukaryota > Metazoa > Arthropoda > Insecta > Diptera > Sarcophagidae > Sarcophaga > Sarcophaga variegata. The sequence continues at coordinate 77,562,825 of OW026359.1, forward strand.
AATTCGATTTAACATTAAATTATTAAAGTATTCTATTGAAACTGCTGTCAATTATTTTATGATCCGATTTTGCACAGATTTTGACATGTAAGATCTCGACATTAAATTTACATAACATATACAATTGGTCATTATAACCCTTCAGCCAGGATTACGGCCTAGCTTCTCACACCACTCATAATGTGTGTGTTAAATTTATGCATGAGTGGCGGGACCTACAGTTTAAAGTCGACTCCGAACGATAGATTTTTGAGCAACTTTTCATGGCAGTTTTATTTGATTCAGAGTTTTTGTCAGAAATCTAATGAGAGGAAGTAGTCGAAGAAATATTTTTCATATTTCGTTCAGTTAGAGATGTCTGACCTGAGGTTTGAACCATGGCCTTACGTCTAATAAGCCAACACACTACCTACTAGACTACGGCGACATTAAATTTACGAAATATAAATTTAAAGAAATTCCAAGGAATGTGATAAATTATTGAACGCTTCACTTTTTTGAAGTAGCTCTGGAGTGATAGTCAGTATTCTCAACTCTATAATTCACTGAAAATATAATTCAACTGTAATGATGCTGTAACGATGCTGTAAATTTGTTAACTTTTCCTATGTGATTTAATCTATTATTTTTTAATTGTTATTATGATCTCTTTTCCTGACCTTGTCTTTTTGTTTTTACTATACAGTACATTCCAGGAGTGCGGAAAATCCCTTAAGTACTGGTTTCAAAGAAATTTCAATAACTGTTTTTTTCAGTTCACAAGTTTATCGAGTTCCACAATTATTAGATATATGTATGTAGATAGATATATTACTTCTGGGGTTTTAAAGTAGACCTCGTGGACTACCATTTGTATATAGTGACATACATATGTATGTGTTCAGTTCCATATTTTTGAAAACTTCACGATTATTTGAGATATACCACTTACAGGGTTTTAAAGCAGACCCTTTGGGCTAACTTTTGACACGCAACGCTTTTTATAATCCAGATAGTCTAGACTACTGTCTCCTCTACCTTTTGGTGGCCACCTTTGGTGAAGCCTAATTTCTCGCCAACGTTTCTATTGATTATGTGCCCGGAAGGATTTCTTTTAATTTCTAGAATTAATCAGGAATCAATGTTAAAATTAGGCACTGGCGTTATCTGCGTTTCTTCTCCCTTCTCTCTAACCCCTTATATATATATGTATTTACGTATGTACATAGAAGTCTCCGTTGTCTAGTAGGTAGTATGTTGGCTTATTAGACATGAGGCCAAGGTTAAAACTCCAGTTCAGTCATTTCCAAAAAAACAAAATATGAAAAAATATTTCTTTGGCGATTTCCTCTCAGTAGATTTCCGGCAGAAACTCTGAGAGTACATAAAATTGCAATGAAAAGTTTCTCAAAAATCTGTAGTTCGGAGTCGACTTTAAACTTTAGGTCACGCCACTCATGTATAAAATTAACACACACAACATGAGTGGTGTAAGAAGTTAGGTCGTAATCCTGACTGAAGGGTTGTAATGTCCAATTATGTATGTTCGTACGTACGAGTATATATGCACACCCGTAGACATCTTTCGATATATCGTTAAGAAAATGAGTGAAAGTAGACCTTTCCGACGTATTTATTCTTTCGTAAGTGGTTCTTGTATTATATTGTTTACGTAGTAGAATATCGTATTATCGTGCTGAGTTAATCCTTGTTTTTTTTCATTTATTTTACTTTATGAAAGCTTAAATTGGAAAATGTTTGCAATTTGTAACCTCACATGACAACAAACTAAAAATTTTATCGGAATACAAATAAATTTTAATAAAAATTTCTTTCTCATACATTGAAGGGGAGGGAAGTGTCTTCAATACTTTTTAGATGTTATTGTCTCGCATTTATCTCTAATAAATATTATAATAACAATAGATAAGAGCATTTATGTCACAAATTAGAAGATGACAGTAACATATTTTCTTTTATTTTAAATTTAATTTAATGTTCAATAATAAACGAAACATTTTGAAAACTTTGCATAGCAAAGAAATGAACTCTCGATGACATGAAATGAATACCTTTAATTTGTTGTTCAAAGCAAATTTAATTTTTATTTTTCTGCACACAACCTACTAACCTGAAAACGTGGCTTATACACTGACACACTGAGGAATGAGACTTTCATCTCGATATGGCTTCCAATTCGATTTTTTCTTGAGTAGAACTGCACATTTTCCTTGGACTGCTCCCACATACTCTATGAAAACCGCACATAACACATGATTTTGCACACGGGCATACGCTGGCTCCTCCATCTCTTCTGTTTATGTATGTACGTGTTTACAACTTGTGATAAACGAATGAATAAAAAATAAAACAAAAAATAAAAAAGTTTCTATTGTTGTTACCCAGAGCTATAATTTTATGTTGGTAATAGTTTGCTTTTTTTGTTTTAGTTTTAGGTTTTCATAGAAAAAACAGTTTGAAGTTTTTATTTGAATAACGAATATTTTGCTTTAACCAGAAGGGGGCACTTTTTTTTTGGTCGCCTTGTCTAACATGGCTTGGTGCAATTTTTATGCTTTAAAATAGTACGATATTCATTAAATGAAATAAAGAAAAATATACAGATTTATGTACCTATAAAGGAGGAATAAATTTATGTGTATAGAGATGCTGGTTTGGTTTTTCTACACGTTTAATTACGAAATATTTGATTATTTGTTATACGGAATAAAACAAAGACGATTTGCAAAAGGGTTTTAAGTTACATTCATTAAATTTTAACCACCACCATTCACAAATCAATTTCAATTATTTCAAAATTAATAACTAAACTTGTTCAATTGAGAGTTGGCTTAAATCAATCAACAGAAGTTTATTTATAAGCAAACAACTGACGTGCTGCTGGTTGATTTAAACAAAAGACTTAAGACACAAACATGAATTGTACATTGTTTCCAGTCAAATTCAATTTCAGAACGAATACATAAATTGAACGTGTACAGTTGTAAACAAATATTTGATTGATAAGCGTGGGCAAAGAATAAATAATACCATGTATTTTAATACTACGATAATGTGATTTTTAATATCATTCAAGTGTCATTTGGGGGATGTTAGAGAATAATTGTTGATTTTTAAATCAATACATACATACATACATAATTGGTCATTACAATCCTTTAGGCAGTTGTGTGTGTTAATTTTTTATACATGAGTGGCGGGACCTACAGTTTAAAGTCGACTCCAAACGACAGATTTTTGAGAAACTTTTCATGGCAATTTTATTTACTCTCAGTGTTTTTGCCAGAAATCTGCTGAGAGGAAGTCGCCGAAGAAATACTTTTTTGTATTTTATTTTGATGTCTGGCCTGGGGCTCGAACCCTGGCTTTTCGTCTAATAAGCTAACACACTACCTACTAGACCACGGCGGCTTCTTAAATATCAATACATATGCATGATTAATAAAAAGCTTATAGAACAAATACCACATTACTTAGCTGATTTTGTAATTTTTGCAAACATCTCTTCTGTGGTTTTCTTTTCATATTTATTATGTGTAAGGAATTTCATATGATCGCTGTAGACTTATGGGTAGTACGTTGGGCACCAGCTTGGAGAGTAATTAATTGCCATGGAAAAGCTATTCGAATCTTATGTTCGACGTAGATAAGTGGTGTAAGAAGCTATTTCGTAAACCTCTCTGACGAGCAGTACGTGCCAATAATATATACATGCACTGGTGGCCAAAGTTAAAGCAACTTACATTACACAGCGAAGTCGAATCGAAGAATCGATGAGGAAATATTTTTTCATAAATTTGTTTTGATTTTTGACCTGGGGTTTGAACAGTGGCCGTACATCTAATAAGCCAACACATTACCTACTAGACTATGGCGACACGACATAAGGAAATTATATTTTATAATTTTAAAAATATACTTTCTGTGTTTAATTATCATTTAGTTGTTCAAATTAAAACTCAAATTAATATAAAAAAAAAAACAAAAAAAAAATTAACATTTTGAATAGCAACAAATTCATGATATTTTTGTTACTGAAAAAGTGACGAATTGAATTGTTGTAATACTTCTGTCACGCTATTAAGTAAGCCTTGCATTTGATTATAAAAGAAAATCAACATTGGGGCAACGTCCAAGATGGTATTACATAAACTTTAAAAGTTTAAGGAATAGATACGGCGGGTAGTGGAGAAATGTTAAAGAGCGTAAGAGACATAAATGCTGCAGAATTGAAAAAGCTAACTTATAAACAAGAAGGATGTAAATTTATAAAGCTAGACAGTGACCCCTATAATACAATAACTCTCCTCTACAGCTTATATATCACAAAAAATATTGCTGATTAATAATTTTTAGGGCCATTATTACAACATTCCGTTAAAGTTGGGTTTAGTTAAAGATACCTTTAGCTAAAGGGAGCTGTAACGTTACCATTAACTTATTTTCATTATTACAATTTACAGATAAAATAAAGTTAACTTTTTCGTAGCAATGTCGATAACACTGCTCAATTAAACAAGTTTTTTTTAACACAATGGCAACGTTTATTCGTTTATTTTTGTTATATATGCTGATTTTTTTTGTTTGTCCCTTAAAATCGTCCCTTTAGTTAACGGCAAGTTGTAATAATGGTACTTATTGAATTAAAATTAAAATACGTATACATACATACATAATTGGTTATTACAGCCCTTCAGTTAGGATTACGACCTAGTTTCTCACACCACTTATGTTAATTTCATACATGAGTGGCGGGACCTACATTTTAAAATCGCCAATAAACGATAGATTTTTGAGAAACTTTTCATGGCAATTTTATTTACTCTCAGAGTTTTTGTCAGAAATCTGCTGAGAAGAAGTCGCCGAAGAAATATTTTTTCATACTTTGTTTTGTTCTTGACTTCTTTCTTTAAAATTAAATTTTTAATTTTCCGTCGTGTTATAGTTATATTCACCAATACTTCTGGAATGTACAAAACGGATTTAAGATTTACAATAAAAGTTGGAAAAGGTAGTCCAAGAATCATTTCGTTTAATGGATTTCATTTGTAAATAAAAATTTACCAATTGGTTATGTGGTTAGGCGAAATTGTCGGAGCCTAAGTAGACATTCTCATAATCTATTAACAAAACTATTCATAATACATTCATCATTTTGTTAAGCAAAATGTACTTTTATTAGAAACAAGAAAAAAAAATAAACTTTAATGACGTTAAAAACGTTCTGTTGTTTTGTGCGACCAGACTTTTGAGCCTTATGTTCGAGACGGCAAATGACAGCTAATTAATGAATGATTAGACTTGGAATAAGAGCAATTTATTTATTGCCTTAGGATATGCCATCGGACTACTACTGTTCCGTAACAAAACAATTTTTGAACAACACAATCGTTAATCATTCAATTAATAAATTATACGATCGCACAATGTCTCAACCTTTCACAGAATAATTAAAAATAATTAAAAAACAAATCCTAAGAATAATAAAAAAAGAAAATAAAAAAACAAAGCAATTATCAATCATCCATGAATATCAAACTGGCGGAAGCAATAAACATTGTATAATTGACTCTACACCAATTCGCAGTTCAAAGTATTAACATTTTGTCCAATTAACGTTGTCAAAATATCAGAATTTGTGACCAGAAATTTATTAAACACTATAGCCCGTATTAAATATCCAAGAAAGTGTCAAAACGAAAAACAAAGCCAAAGTCAAAGTTTTTTCTTTCAGTTATTATGGTTTAGCTTGATAATGAGAATTAAATAAAAGGAATTTGAGCAAATAAGACTGAACTGACTATGTTTTGAGCTACATTGGTATTATTCCGCATTATTCGAATGTTGTCGCCGTAGTCTAGTAAATAGATCGTGTTTTTTTTATTACAAATGAGGCGACGGTTTGAACACCAGGTCAGACATCTCCAACAAAACGAAATATGAGAAAATATTTTTCCGGCCACTTTCACTTCAACAGATGTCTGGCAAAAACTGTGAGAGAAAATAAAATTTCTCAAAAATCTGTCATCTGGGTCGTCATTAAACTGTGGGTCCCACTACTTATGGAAAAAATTAACACACACAACATAAGCGATGTGAGAAACTAGGTCGTAATCCTGAATGAAAAGTTGTAATGAAAATTCTATATGCATGTATGTGTAATATCTTTTAAAATTTTGTTAAAATTACGCTTTGATGTTGGTTGATTGGCAGCACAAAAAATAATTCATCCTGACCGAATATATTGTTACGAAAATGGAAACGGTGTACATCGTTTAACATTAAAATAAGCAAAAGCTACATAAACAAATACAACGAACTTGTTGCATGTAAACCAACAACATCAGTATGAAAGGAAAGGGGATAGACAAGTAAGTGAGAACGCAACAACAAGCAATGTAAACACAATACGCAAACAACAATGAAGTTTCGATAGACGTCCGACTTCAAGAGCCTTCATCAGACTGATTACATGGGCATATAAAAAGGCAGTCAGTCTTGTGTGAAGACGCATTGCGTGTGAAAGGACTAGTAGTGGCTTGGGATCGCCGTTGAAAAGATTACAACGCAGAGCAAAGAATAATAGCGAACAAACAATTATTGTTGTCTTCGTCAAGTTGTAAACGTTGGCACACAAAAGTAGTGCGAATAATAAAGAGTTTAATTGAAACTAAACATCAATTTATTTTTATTTTGTTTGCAGTCAACGAACTCATATTTTAAACGTTTTTAAAAAGGTGAAAACGTATAATACTATAACACTTTAATTTCAATGCTGTTGATATTCTGTTGTTAGCAACACTTTTTGAAAATAATTTAAGACTTAATATACAACATTTCTATTGTTATTCATGATCTTATTAAGAACTTATATGTACATACATATGTACATGACGTTCGTCTTGAAGCTTGTTGCCAAGACGTGCTTATAATAACTTATATCTTGGTCGTGTATTAATTCACTTTCAATAAAATGTTTTTTCAAATAAACTAAACTGTCTTAATAATTCTTAAGTTGATAATAATAAGTCTAGCTAACGAAATAAATTATGAGATTAAAAGTTAAGATTAAAAATCTTAATGATTTTAGGAAAGCATTTCAAAATAATGTTACCGATTAGTTTGGCGAAACAATAATTTTGGTTTAAATTGAATTTAAATATTTTATAAAATTGTCATTGTTAAAGTTATTGACCGTAGTCGGCTCTATAATTATGATGCAATTTTTTTGCAGTAAATGGCAGCAGACAAAATCACCGTAAAAATTTTTCTTTACAAACCCAATGCTATCAATGGAAGATAATGCTATTAAATATCGGATTATAAAGAAATATAAATTAATTAAAACACGTTTGCTATTATTAGAACTGCAATAGCCAGCCGGAGTTGAAACAGTGAATATTTTGTGTTTCCAAAATTCAAAAATTAATAAGAAAAAAATGTCACTTATGGTTTGAATCATGGCAATGAAGTTTTATTTTAATTTTAGCGCATTAAAAATAAAATTAAAAATAAAAAAGAAAAACAAATATATTCTGTTAACACTATGGAAGTATTTTTAATTGCTTGATTTTATTTCGAATTGTTTTTGCTTAAAAGCAATATTAAATTAAAGCGAAAGATTTCAAACACAAACTTCAAATGCTAATCTGACATTAAGTTGTTCGTATGCAGAAGTGTCTATGCAGATTGAATAACTTGAGTTTTAAATAAACTTTTTTGGTGTTTTGAAATTTATATCTGATAATATAAATTGTAGTTTAAAAATAATTTCAACAATGAATAGCAAATTTTTTTAAATTTATTAAGCGTACGACATGTGGAATGACAATAAGTGCATTTGCAAGTTATTCTGGTGTACGAATTTAACAATCTGATTAGATTTTAAGTTTCAATAATAACGTGCTTTTCAAAGAGATTAGCATGTGCACAAGGGTATAATATTATGCCGAAATAAATGTTTATCCGAGTTCCTGTTTTTGTGACAGTTGGAATAAAGCCTGTAAAGGCATTAAAGGAAGATATGTACATCCATAGAAGTCGCCGTGGTCTAGAAGGTAGTGTCTTTTAGGTTATTAGACGAAAAGCCAGGGTTCGAGCCCCAGGCCAGACATCAAAATAAAATACAAAAAGTATTTTTTCGGCGTCTTCCTCTCAGCAGATTTCTGGCAAAAACTCTGAGAGTAAATAAAATTGCCATTAAAAGTTTTAGGGTATTCTAGTTTATACAGCTCATTTTATGGATATATTTTTTAACCCTGATAGTCTAGTGGGTAGTGTGCTAGACTACTAGCGTGTGGATCGTGGGTTCGATTCCCACCAGAAATTCTGGTCTGTGACACTACACCGAGCACATGGTCAAGTTACTCCGCTCGTATATAATTAGAAAATAATTTTTAATTGTATTGTACTAAATATATAAATAAATATTTTATTAACAAATAAGTAATACGGTGCGATGAAAATACACCCGAATAACTCCATAGTCTAAGTTATACATTTAGTTGAGTAGAACTCAAAAGTACTTCTTTTTATATTTCTCGAATCCTCTAAACTTGTTTTCACACAAGATTATTGATTACTCAAAATTTTTTGAAGCATTTTTAAAAGGTAAATATGTTTTGAAAATGTGAGAGATAAACCCTTTAAACGATATATATATATATAAACATATTGTTCAAGCTTTTATGTTATGAGTTTTGATCGGGTAAACTTGAAAAATATGATATTTTTCTTATTTTTTCGAGTTTGACCATTCTTAATTGCAAAATCTAATTTAAAAATATAAAACAAATGCTGGCATTCTTAAGGCCCATTCACTTGTGAACAGATTGACATCCAGTTTGCTAAAGCTGAATAAAAATTACCGTAGTTATTATTTAAAGACTACAACAGTCATATTTTTCATGCATATTTCTTTCAAACGAAGTTACGAGTTAAATTTTTTTTAACAATTTTTGACGGATCTTGATTGTTTATCAGATAATACGCCGTTTTCATGTCAGAGGGCCTACCAGAAGTCGCCTAATATTTCCATTATTTGCATATATGTATTATTATTTAATTTTGCGTAAAAATTTGTCGACTTTTATTTTTATACTAGTAGAGTTTATTAAACAGTTCTATTAAACAAAACGAAAAATGTAAGAAACCAAACGATAGAAGATACTTTAGAAATTCTTTACGATTTCAATGTTTGAATTATTTTTTTTTATAACCAGAATCCTATGAAAAGTATGTGTTAATGTTTCACTATAGCAAACATATGTATGAACATCAGAGATCAGCAGTGAGTATTCAAAAAGATGAGTAGAATCGAATCACATTCATAATTACTGATACTTGTAGGCATCCATACTTATTTTAATATTATGTATACTCATACTACTCATATTCAAAGTTTGAAATACTCATCATATTCATACTTAACAACATGAATGAAGTTGTTGATTTCGACTCTCCATGACTCAACATATACAAGGAACACAAAATAAGTTTGATTCGCGTACGAACACTACAATACTCATTAGAAGGTTGTGTGTTTGTTTTGCTTGCTGTCTTTGTCTTCTTCTTTTTTTGTAAATGCAACAACAACTAAGACTGTAAATTTTGATGAATGATTCGAATCACTCGAAGTGTTTATAAGTGTTACAAGTATTTTTCTAAATTTATGAATCTGAATGAGTAGGCGTACGAATCAAACATATTTCGAATGTTATGAGTTTGATGTCAACGTTGTAATCATACTCATTGCATACTGTACTTATAAATCAATGTTGTAGTGGGTACGAATGAATCAGTAGTAGTAGTTAAATTTCAATATTGTTCACTCACTCATACTCAAAATTTCATGAGTACTTATGAGTAGCGAAAAAACGATTCATTGTTGATCTCTGATGTACATACAGTTCATTTCCTAACAAGGCATTTGATAATTAAAGAAATTTTTTAAATTCTTTCCCATCGTCATAAATTAAATCGTTTTTAGATAAAGACAATCGTTTAAGGTCAAATGTTATGAATAACTGTAATGAATAAATAATAAAGAAAGAAAAATACAATTGTCAGTGTGTCATAATTAGATTAAAATAAAACTCTATAAATTATTAACAGGTTTGTTGCAGTAATTAAACTCAGAATTGTTGTCCAACTTGTTTTAATTACAACAAATTACAATATAGTCTCCGAGACGGAGATTTCTTGTAAATATCGAATAAAGCAAAACACCCTGATGAGTTATCATTGATTGATGCTTTTCAATGTCAAATAATTTTTTTTTTGTTGAAGTTTATGATTCAAGTCTTTTGTTTTTATTTTTGCTAAATTATGCATTTAAAATACATTGTTTTTATTTTGTTTCGTTTAAACAATATTTTATATTCTTATAGTTCACTGCCTTTTTGTATGTCTTTTGTCTTTGTAAATAAATTTTTGCACCACCAGCATATGCAAGCCAGTGATTTTGTGTCAATGTTAATTTGTCAAAATGGACATGGCATAATTGTCACAACTAATTGTAATAAAATGTCATATACTATACGTTTAGATTTTCTATTGTTTTAGATTCACTTACAATGTTCTACTTCTAACTATGAATGAGTATAACATAGTATAGTTGTTACTATATTTGTTGTAATATGTTACAATTTTACGCTTAAAATGGTAAAATTCAATAGCCCTTGTGGTAATTTAAGCATCGATGTGAAGGTGGTTTTCCAACTTGTTTGCATTATAGTGAGCGATACTTACAAACCAGTGTTGCAAAATTGAAATTTTGAAATGCTACTGAACTATAATTGAAAAAGTACCTTTTTGCATTGAATGGTACTTTTGTAAAAAAATTCTTACATACATAATTAGTCATTATAACCCTTCAATTAGGATTATGACCTAGTTTCTCATACATGAGTGGCAGGACCTACAGTTCTCTCAGGGTTTTTGCTAGTAGGAGTTCGCCGGAGAAATTATTTATATTTAATTTTTCGTCTCGTTGCAGATGTCTGACATGGGGTTTGAACCGTGGGCTCACGTCTAGTAAGCCATCACACTACCTACTAGACTATTTATTTATTTATATTTAATACACATATGGAATGAAACAAAAAAACTAACGACTTATACGTGTTCCTCATTTACAAAACAAAAACAGCTGATTCGAAAAGTAACAAAACGAACAGCCCCGTATAGTAAAACATCGTCGGAACGTAATGGAACATACGTTCGTTTTCAGCATATGAAGAGTAATGTGAATGCTTACTGAAATTACATTACTGCTCGGCAAGCGTTCTCATTGCTTTTCGTATTCTAAAAACGAACGCACGTTTCGTGGACGTTTGGCTAACCTAGGCTAAAGGCTAATTCTACCTTTAGCATTACGTTGAACACGTTGCTAATGCATTAATAGTTGAAAAGCGCAAGTCATCAAATATGTAATAATAAAAAAAGTACTAAAAGCGTCACGGGGGTACTGCAGTTTATTTAAAATGGAAAGGTACTGAAAAAGTACTAAAGTACTGAATTTTTCAACAGTGTTACAAACTTACATCCACATGCGTGTGCATGTATACATAAGTACATACGTAAACAACTCACTGAGATAATTACTATGAATGTCTCTCTCTCTCACTTAGTATGAGCGTGCGCTAACAATAATTATAGGAACGTTTGCCGATTGTGTAGTTCTTTTTTCCAGTCACTAAAAACTAAACTAAAAACAAAAAACAAAAACAAAAAAAACAGGAGATATTTGTTTATCATATAAAATGTTACGTAAACTGAAATGATTTTAATTTTTAAACAAAAGTTGTGATTATGTGACAATAGTCTTCATTTATTAAAGAATACATATATAACTTACAGACATTTTAAATTATCATAAAATAAAATTTCTTTTAAAACATACAAATGTATTTGCATATATTATACGCAACATATTTCCGTTTTAAATATGTGACCAATACAGCGCTACTTTCTTATCTGAACTCAACATAGATTGAATCTTTATGACGCATACAAAACAAATGAATATTACCTATCCGCCTTAGCGAGAATATCGTCATTGTAAACATAGACAAGTTTTGTTAAGGAGCTGCTCACGCTGTTGATTTGACGCTGGTAATAAAAGTTCAGAATTTTTTAAAGATTCCTGTTTATTCTCGTATATTGTATATCGTATAAAAGTTCTGAAGAAAACTAGTAATTTGTTTATAACAATTGAATAAAATTAAATACTTTTCTTTTATTTCTAATCAAAACTAGACAAACCTCGTAGCATTATTTATACTATGATCTGTTTTGAAACAGAGCTGTACTTTTCCAATGAAATTTGCCAAATTATTGTTTCTGCTTCACATTAAATGGTGTCCACTGAAAGTTGCCATGTCCATCAGATACTCAAACATAATCGGACATGTTCAAACCTTTTAAACAAATCCATAACTCGCCAATATTAAAAAAAATGAGTCCTATGTTCAAGGTTTGATAAAGTTTTCCTGTGAAAAGAAAGGAAAATCCTAGCTAGTCTCTATTAAGCTAGTTCAGTTAACAAGTCTTATTTGGTCTAAGTGCACAATTCTTTATAAAGCGTTTACACAATTCGTTGTCTATTTATTGTGTTAATTGTTTTTTAATTGTTGTTTTACTTGTAATATGATTGTTGTTGACACATTGAGGCTTAAAGTTTTAAACTCTTTTTTAACACGCCCACTTAACTGTTGTAGAGAGCAATGCGAACAGTAAGAACAACAATTTCAAAAACATGGGGTGACAACAACATTAAAATGAAAAAGAAAACGAAAACGAAAAGTAATACGAAGTAAATACAATGTTCTAAAATCGAACTTTGAGATGAAATTTAAGATTTTAATTCTCTTGTAAACTGTATACTTGGCATGGTTTTTTTTGTTCGTTTTAAGTTCGAGGACATTTACGTGTGTCTCGTGTGTAGTTTCCAGTTGAGTCGGTTCGAACTCGCACTAGAGATGCTGATAGAATTTCGCTTCGCTTTACATATATTTTCAATCGTATCGACTATTTCTGGGGTGCTTTTTGCGCTTAACGAAATAAAACAAAAAAGAAAACAGAAAAATGTAATAGAAAAGCTTTTGTAAAAGGGGAGCAGCTCTTGTTTGCTGGTTAATGTTTTGTTGTTATTGTTTCTAACTTTTTTTTATTCAATTCTGCCGGATGTGGTTTCTTTTTTTTTAATAAAGTTATATTATTTAATTATATTATAAAAAAAAGAAGTATTTAAAGTGGTACATAAGTTAGCTTATCTTACATCATAGTCTACTCGTGTTATAAGTTTATTTGCAACTTCAAATTAAATGTGAAACTGTTTATTCGTCTATAAAGCTTTTGCTTTACTGTTATTATGTGCTTATAAAGAAGAATTTTTCCAAAATGTTGGTTTTATTAATTTGAATATAATATTAGAATTATTTCGGCATCCATAAAGATGAATGGCTTAAAGATTTTTCCGAATTAAAACGGAAATAATACGTATACTCTACGTCAGGGACTTTGGAGTGCATTGGTTCCTGTAAGACCATGTGTGAGTTTTCTGAGCCCCAAATACGGCAATTTTGCTTACTATCGTAGCGAGTAAGATAAAAAGATCTTCATCCGAAAAGTTTTTTCTTTGGCAAAATCGACATCATCGTGCAGTTTCTCGTTGTCCGATCTAGCGAAGCAAAAACGAAACAGATGGTAATGCGGCTTCAACTCTTAAACCAACTGAACTTTGTAAGACGTCATAGCGAGATCTTTTCGCAAAAATCGATGTATACTGGTGCACTCTCAGCTACAGCTTCGATATTTTCAGGTGTACTGTACGAGCACGCTCACGTCTTGGTGCTTCAACAATGAAATCAGTGTCACGAACTTTAGCAATTTTTGCGTATACCGGGCACTGCTGGTCCTTTTCTGCGTTCACATTTTGTACTACTTAAATTATTGACAATTTAATGCAGTGATACTCATCAAATTCGGCATTGATTTAAAATATGGAAAATAATCATTTGAGATAATCATGTTCAAATTTAAAGACTAATTCAAGTACTTGATCTTCCTCCACTTCCACTTTTATCTGACACTTTCATTTCAAATACTTTTAAACACATTCATCTGACTAAAGGCAAGTCAGTCGATAAATCATGCAACACAATTGTTTACTGAATTCAAAAAGTTATTTTGATTTTAAATTTTCTATACAGTGGTAATAAGTATAACACGGTGCGACAGTCAATATACACTCAGCTAACGACATACGTAGGTTGGTTATGAGTTTTGTTGAGTAGAACTCAAAAATATTTTTTTTATATTCTTCGAACCCTCCAAACTTGTTTTATTTGACAAAAACGGTATTTTTATTTTTATTTTTTTCACACCCAAGTTATTGATTACCCAAATATTTTTCAACCTATTTTCAAAATACAAAGTTTTTTGAAAAGGCGAGAGATGAGTCTTTAAAATAAACATATGGTTCAAACTTACATGTTATGAGTCACAACGGGCCGCTACGCGTGCTCAAGTGAGCTATTGGTATGAAAGCTACTACACTAACCTAACCTAACTAACCCACATGTTATGAGTTTTGATTTTTTTCCAATTTTTTCAAGTTTAGTTATTCTTAATTGCCGAATTTAATTAAAAAATATGAAATAAGTGATGACATTCAGAAAGTGCATTTTCTTGAGAAGAGATTGACACTTTATTTGATAAATTACCGTAGTTCTTATATAAATAGTATAAGTATAAACTTTGATGGTCGTTTGTACGACTACTATAAGTAGGCTAATATTAGTGTTTTTAGTTTGGACGGTTCAACAAATACAATAAAAAATATTTTTGTGTTCTACTCAACAAAACTCATAACCTACACTATGTCATTTCTTTTATTTTGTCGCATAGTGTAATTATTTATGGTATGCAGTGTCCTCAAGAAGTCGCCGTACTCTAGAAGGTAGTATGTTGCCTTATTAGACGTGAGGCCTCGGTTCAAATCCCAGGCCAGACATCAAAACAAAGTACAAAAAATATTTCTTCGGTAACTTCCGCTCAGCAGATTTCTGGCAAAAACTCTGAGAGTAAATAAAATTCCCATGAAAATTTTCTTAAAAATCTGTCTTTCGGAGTCGACTTTAAACTGTAGGTCCCGACACTCATGTATGAAATAAACGCACACAACATAAGTGGTGTGAGAGGCTAGGTTGTAATCCTCTCTGAAGGGTTGTAATGACCAATTATGTATGTACATATGTATGCAGTGTTCTGTTTATTAGTTCTTTGAAAACTAAGAATAAATATGTATTATCATACCACATATTGTTGGTGGTTGTTCATTAAATTAAATAAAAATTTTTGCAAATAAAAAATATTTACACGCGCATTAGTTGGCATATTCTTGTTGTTATTGGAATTGAAATTAATTGGAAATATTTTAAATCAATTTCAATGGCGTGTAAGTGCTATTTACCGCTGAATTCCTTATTGGTAGAGAACATTCAATACATCATCAAGCGTATCATGGCATGCAATTAGTTTTGCAGATTTTAATCTTTTCGATTGGTATTTGCTTAAAACTGGTACATCGTATGCGTCAGTCAGTCAGTTTAGTTAAAAAGCCAGTCGAGTTTTGTCTTTTGCAAGCGAACATAAGAATCTTAAGTTTTTCGTCGTCGTTTATCAGTTTTTTATTGCTGAGTTGTGTCTTAAGTCTTTCGTTTTTTTTTTGTTTTTCATTTGATTGATAAATATTGTGAAGTGGTGGCGTTTCATGCAAAACTTTTTTAAAATATTTTTTTTTTGTAAATGAACAGAAAAAATTGCTATTAAATAAGGAGTTTGGTATTGTTTGTTATTTGGGATTATTACTTTCAAATTTTGTTTTTATAGAAATATTTCTTTACAGAAAAACAAAAACTTTTATTATTTCTAAACATACATACATACATTTGACATGCCTGTTGCCTGGGGTATTTAAAGATTAAAAAATATTTGACATTTATAAGTGTTCAAGTTTTTTTTCTCCTTGTTGTACCCAAAAATTCTGTTGTTTAAAAAATTTTTGTTTGATTTTGTTTGTTATTGACTTCGTTTGTCTGCAGTTTGTTAATTAAAGATTGTCAATAACGATCTTTGAATTGCTATGATTCAATTCGTTACAGCAATCGATTGATTAAAATTGTTGAAATTAAATTGTTAAAAGTCTGAAATTAATTTCATTAAAACATTAATTATGTTTAAATAATATAATTAATATTGATTTATTGACGTTTCTTATTCAAATTGTCCAATGTCATACGATCAGATAGATGATGCATATCCGATTAGGTTTTTTTCTTTCTCAATGATTCATTTTTTTTTCTTTGTATTATTTTTTTTAATAAAAGTTCTACATTTTTCCTATTACCTATGTTTAAATAAATCAATGCCATAACGTATGAAATGGAAAATTTATAAAAAAAGGAAATTGAAAGTGAATGCCACTCTGGTAATATAGACACTCTGTGCACTGTACATTAAAATTAATTAATTTATTGCTAGACATATCAGAATAATTTTAGTTTAATGATATTCAGACCAACAATTAATAAAACAAGGTTAGCTTAGTAATCAAAAATATGCAAAAAATATACTCAATATGAATGAATCAAAATTTGGTAAATAAAAGTAATCCTTTGTCTACAAACATGTTCCCTGATGTCAATAGAAATAACTTGGATACTAATTTAGAACAGAATGTTCTTCATGTCAAATGAGAAGCTTTGCCCCTCCTTTGTTTTGATTTTGTTATACTTATGTTAACGTTTATTGATTTTAACCATGATTCAATTACAAAATATTATTCTAATTATTGCCGGTCAATACCTTACGAATTTCAACTGGCTGTCCTCATAGTAATATAAAAAAGAAATTCAATAATACGTACAGGATTATCAAATATACATACATATTTACATATATTAGATGTAGTAAATTTCATTTTGCATCACCCTTAAACTAAAAATAAATCGTCCACCTTTTTTTCAGATGTTGGCGCGGATACCGTCTAACGAGTCAAGACCTTTGAAAGGTAATGCAGATGCCAATAGTGATCTCATTGCTGGCAATGAGTTTCTTAAACTGTTCTTGGAACAGGATCAATTAGATAAAGATTTCAATAATAGTGAATATGTAGGTGGCGGCGGTGGTAGTGAACATGATTTGCGTAAACGCAATGAATCTGCGGCAGGAACAAAAAATAAAGAGTCATACGATAAAAAATCTACCGAAACGGGGAGAAGGTCAAGCAGTGGCAGAAGTTTAAAAGACAATGCGCCTCCACAAAACCAAGCAGGAGGGCAACTGGAAGATAGCAAACAAGTGGTGAAATTGGTTACCTCAGGTAGTAAAATTGTATTTTTAGAGGATTACGATGAAAATGATGCTATCTTGGATGCTGAGGTGAGGGATATTGATTTAAAAAAAGAAGTATTCAAGAACAAGTCACATTCGAATTTAAATGATTATAAAGTGGTAGCCGTTAGTGTTTCCTCTTCTAGTCAACGAGGCACTACAACGGCAAGAAATCAAAACAACATTTCGACAACAACTAAAAAGCTTTTAACCACAACAAAAACAACAACGACGACTACTACTACAAAAAAGCCTTTACGAGCGTCATCAACGAAAACGGATAACATAGCTGGCGACAATTTCATTAATCGCTCACATAAAAGTGAATTTTCCATTGAGGAGGTTGAACCATTAACCATGGTCCAGCATAAATCGCGTAAAACTCATACACGTCATCGATCTTCAAGTCCCATAACAAGTGTGGCAGATACTTTGGAAGCTATAGACTCAGAAAATAGTGCTTCAACCAATATACACAATATATTGGCAGCGCCACTACAACAAGCAGCTTCGGCTCGTTCGTCATCAATGATGACGTCAAAATATCATAACGGCCAACGCAATATGACAATTAATCACGAAACTAATTTACATTCAAGTCAATATCGATCCAAACCGGACAATGACAATACTAACCATAGCGAAACGGAACAAACTAGCGGCGTTGAAGATCAATTGTTGCCATTTCAAACGGTTATATACCATGATACAAAAGCTGGTCACGGTCCGCAATCGCGTTCCATATCCTATTCATCCATTTCGCAAAATGTGGAAGATTTAAAAAAATGGCAGCAATCAGGTATCTTAGCTGAAGCACGTCGAAATGTTAGCGAAAGTTTAAAGCCCATGCCAAGAACAAATAGCTCCGTAACGCAAGAGGAATCCGAATCGGTTAATTTCTATTCAAAACCTTCTAAAATGTATAGTGAACCCTCAAAATTTTATTCAGAACCTGCTAAAGTTTACTCAGAACCATCTAAAGTTTATGGAGAACAAGAAAAATTCTACTCCGAGCCGGCCAAAGTCTATAGTAAACCATCAAAATTTTATTCGGAACCCTCAAAAGTTTACTCGCAACCAGCCAAAGTGTACAGTGAACCTGCTAAAACCTATTGGCCTTTATTAACAGGGACAACTACAACAGCCAGTGACAGTGTAAACACTTTAATACCACCAACTAATGCACCCGCTGTCACGACTACTCTGCCGCCAATGGTAAATATATTACATCATGCATCAAGAAAGCCAGCCATTGTATCACGTATTGCTTTTGGTGAAGCTCATTCAACTACCACAAGTACCACTACTACCAGTAGCAGTACAACAACGCCATCAACAACATCTTCACCATTGACCACCACCACTGCAACATCTAGAACATATGGAACGCATGGTTCGCATCAGTATACTCGTACATACAGCAGTCATCGTAATCCATCACATTCTCCATTTAACAATGAAAACTCATCTCTGTCATCCTCATTATCACCATCAACACCTTCACGTCGCATACTTTTTAATTTAGATCGATTACCTTATGATCTTTTAAATGCACCTGAATCAACCGTTCAACAGCAGCAGCTATCGCAGCAGTCGAATTCGAACAGACCCCAACAGACATTAACATATAACCAACAACAGCAGCAGCAACAACAACGTCATAATATAAATCCATGCTTAGAGTCGGCGGTTTCTTCATTATTTTCGTCATCATCTCTATCTGCTCATCCGGCAGTAGTAAAGCAACGACAACAGCCAGATTCACAACAACATTCTAATCAAAATGCCAAAGGATTGCCCAACGGAGGTGAGCTTCATATTCTTGTATTTTTACTTGTTTTTATTACAATACTGTTGCCAACATTGTACAGTGGGACTGGTGGCAAAATAAATAAACCTATAAAATGTGTAATCTCACGAACAGTCAGCAAAATAGTAGAAAGAGCTGTAAAATATCTTAAATTGAAAAATATTTTTACTTTTCAAATTTTTTTTAGCAAACAAGAATACAAATAATTCTGTTCATCCAGTATTTATTTTGTATTCCATACCACTGTGCAGTGATAATGCACTGTTGTCTTATACTGTATTTTCTTATTTCACTACATTTGTTGTTATTGTTCTTTGTTTATTGCTGTTTATGCCACTTGAATTGTTTCCGAGTCAAACTTATATAACAAATGGAAAAATACTTAAAAAAAATCACTCTGCTAATTTGTTGCAACGTGTTGCACTAGGTACAAAAAAAAAACAGAAACAAATGGAGTCAAAAATAAAAAACAATGAATACAATACTAAGAGAATAGTAGTGAATGAAATAAATTGTTTGCAACAAGTCGGGTTTGATTAGGTAAGCTAACCCCTTAGAACACAAATGTAAGTTGAATGTCTTTAACACCTGTATCTAAAGAAATGTCTTTTCAGAATGACCTGGTATGCTATAACTTACATCTTACATCTACCCCCTCAGACAGTTTTTTATAACCACAAAGAGTACCTTTTCATATTAATTGCAGAGTACGAAGTACTTAGTAGTGACCAGTAGTTCAAAATTTGTTAGAATTTTATTTTGTTTATATGCAGATCTGGCGAATGACTTGAAAAAAATTCCTTTTATTGAAAACATCAAACAGTGTATGTCTTGGATGAAGTATTTTCATCTGATAATAATCGATGTTCAGAACATTTAGTTTGTAATTTTAAAAATGGCAATGCAATGATCAATAGTACCTTTGATATGATAGCGGGCAATCGACATAATAATATGTTCAGATATGCACTTTTATTGAGTCAATATTCGATTAATTGAGTACAATATTTTAAGTGTCCAGGCATAATAATATACGCAGTTCAACTGCTTATTCAATATTCATTTGAAAGCTGGTAAACAAAACAGAAGTTTTTTTTTTATAACAATTGTAATTATTGCGCAATAATTAATTGAAACTTTATATGAAATATTGAACTCAATAATGGCGTTTATTGCGATTTACGCAATAAAGGTGCATATCTGAACACCGTCTAAGATGAAAGAGCGTCTAATGCATCTTTGAGAATGTTGGCCAGACCATCACTGTCAAAGGCAAGATGATAACCAATTGGTTTTAACAGTATGGCGTACCACACATCACATTGAATATACTGTACGAGCGATTTGAGAGCAAGCTCGTCTCATGTAGCGAAATTGTTCGATTAGACTCCGTTAGACTTTTTCTTGTGGGGGGGTTTCTTAAATTGTACGTGCCAACATTACATACATAATTGGTCATTACAACCTTTTAGTCAGGATTACGACCTAGATTCTCACACCACTTATGTTGAGTGCGGTAATTTTTATACATGTGTAGTGGGACCTACAGTTTAAAGGCGACTCCGAACTACAGATTTTTGAGAAACTTTTCATGGCAATTTTATTTACTCTCTGAGTTTTTGCCAGAAATCTGCGAAGAGGAAGTCGCCGAAGAAATATTTTGTCGTTTAGTTGGAGATGCCTGACCTGTGCCTTACGTGTAATAAGCCAAACGCTACCTACTAGACCACGGTGTCTTCAAAGCCAACATTACTCATACCATTATTCAAATACACTTGAAAAATTGAACATTTTTAATGCGTTCTACCCAGGGAAGTCGTGGCAGACATTAGAATGATGTTGTATTTCACAATTACGGCAGCAATAGATCTTTCAAATGAATAAAACATTCGGAAGATTCGACCCGATAGAATCAGAAAAATGCATAAAATAATTAAAATTAATTTTGCAATCTTAAATGAATAGAAAGATTGAATACAATAGTTTTGGATTTAATTTGATTTTAATTTTCTTATTGCGCAGATTAGAAGCAATATGATCAGAAAGTTTCGTGAAATCTCTGCCCTCGAAACCATTGTATAACAAAACATTTCAAAGGTCAAGGTGTAGATACGCCTGGGTTATTAGATCGAAACATAAGTTAAAATTATGTCGAGTGTGTAGACACTGTACTTTAGAAATGAGTTTTATGCCAAAGATTATTTTCCTTTTTTCATTTTTTTTATATAATAACTGACAGTTTATGATTATGACATTATTCGGATGTCAAGATTAAATAATTAAAAAAAAAAACAAAACAATACTCATCACATTCTGCTGACAGTATTTTAAAGCACACTTAACACGTTTATTACAAGTATTTTCCGGGTAACTAATGATTTCTTTTTTAACTCTTTTCGTTTGTTGTTGTTTGTTTTTTTCTTTTTTCTTTTTTCTGTTTTGCAGATCTAGTCAGATGTGTTGCAGAAATTTCCCATACACCGTCTGCAGCAACAGATGATGGCAGTGATGGAGCATTTACCACTGAACGCAGTCATATGGAAGAGTTGTTTACGCCAACCCCAGAGCAAAATTACGAAATAGAAGAGTCTGTAAGTGTAATGACAAATGGGCGAGCCCATGGCGGTGGTAGTAGAAATAGTTTTGCTCAGCCAACAATATCGTCATTGCAGCACCAACAGTATCATGGTTTTAAGCCGAACCGACAACAAACTCGTATACATTTCGGCACGAACATCGACAATCAGCAGCAGTCAGAGGTCCAGCAGCATCAGCTTCACCATCATCAGTTGAGTCAATTGCCGTACAACACCAACGCAAATGCTAATGTTGCAACTGGCAACAGACACAACAACAATGTTCCAGACTACAATGACGATGGTGGTGATGGAGGCGATGAAGATGATGGCTCAGTTAAGAATTCCGACTATGAGGATGATGAAAACAATACAGGCAGAGGATCTCCAGCTAATGGCAGTAATAATGATGATGAAGACTCTAAGGTGGCCTATGTCGTTGAGGGTCGCAACTATCGCAAATACCGGGTTGAGGAGAAGACCGACGACGGTTTCATTGTGGGCGAATACGGTGTAGTTAATCATAATGATGGCAATTTGCGTGGTGTTCGTTATACAGCCGATTCTACCATCAATCCTAGTCTGATACAAAAAGCCTTGTTAACGTTTTTAAAACTGAAGTAGTAACGCTATGAGTGAGTAGAGCAGAATATAGGTGGTATGAATGAACGAACGGTCAGTGAATTGAAGACAAAAAGAAAGATGATGGGTATTAACTATTTGTGATGATTCCTAATACAAAATCGTATATGTATGTAATAGTAATATAATCTAAGAAATTTTACATTATTAAAGATCAATAGTTTAATAGTGACTTTCTGTAGTATAAGTTTAGAGATTTTTTTTATTTTTTTTTTATTTTTTTATTTTTTTGTAATTTTAGCTGCAAATCCAATTTGTTTGAGGTTTGAGATGAAAATCGAAAACCATAAAAACAATGAACAAAACCAATCAATTAAACAAACAAACGAACATATGTGATTCAAGTCTTACTAATATTGTAAAAAAAAAAACAAAAAAATATTGTTTAAAAGAGTAAAAGTAGTTTTTAATTTATGTAGTAAGTTTTTTAGTTTTTAGTATTTCAACGTAGTAGAAATCTTGTCCAATATGTGGCCCCTTGAAGAGAAAAATTCAAAAATACTCGCTTCGTATTGTTTCAGAAAATGTTGTTTGCGTTAGAAAGAAAGATTTTTATTTTAATTTTTAATAAAAAAAAACAATAAATTGGTTGGGACAAGACAAGATACATAAGTATGTACATGTAATTTTTAGATAAATATTCCATATTCCTCTTAGCCTAAATGCAATGTAAGCCAGCCTGTGTGTGTATGTTTAACTTTATTTATTATAATAGCGCTTAAGATGTTGTTGTAAAATTTTATTTTATTTTATTTTATTTCGTTATTTAAATACTTAGTATAGTATAATGTTTCTACTCATATGATACAGCGAAAAGTCTCATACAGTGGCAGTAAAAATTATGAGACATTTTGAAAATATTCATAATTTATAGAAAAATAAAAACCTATGAGCAGTCTAATTCCATTCTTTTTTAAGAACTACGACTTAAAAACACTTCCTTAAATGTTAAAAAAAAAGATTTTATTTCAATGGACTTTATTAAAATTGCATGTTAAAGTTGAAAAATTAACGCGATATACATCCAAGATCATATCCCAGTGCCCCGATGGTCTAGTTGGTAGTGTGCTGAACTTCAAGTGCAGAGACCGTGGGCTCGCTTCCTATCACAGACCCCGGATGTTTAATGATTGTCTGATGGCTGACAGTGTATATAATTTACCGCAATAGAAAACGAAAGTGAGAATTATTATAAAACAATTCTCGAGAAAAAATTTGACGAAGGTTTTACACTAGTCATTAAAAACGAACGTTTCAAAAAAAAAAATTTGTTTTTAGCACACTACTAAATTTTTAACATTCACAGAATCACATAATGCCTATATTTTTAATTGTTAAATCCGGAAAAACATGTGTAAGTTAGCCGTTATTTACCATGGTGGAGAACTTTTCTAAAAACTGGTCATTTTCGGTGTATTTAGTGTCAATGAAGTCTTTAAATGTTAAACTTCAAGGATCATACATGCATACATTCATAATTGGTCATTACAACCCTTCAGTCAGGATTACGACCTAGTTTCCTTTAAGTACCAATCACTTGATTAAAAATTATGTAACTGCGATGTTTATTTATTTAATTTAGGCTTTGCATCGAATTGATTTTTATTTAATTCTGTAGAAATAAATTTGCCATGGCAAATGCAAAACTTTTAAACATTAACAT
Organism: Sarcophaga variegata; assembly: GCA_932273835.1. Taxonomy (NCBI): domain Eukaryota; kingdom Metazoa; phylum Arthropoda; class Insecta; order Diptera; family Sarcophagidae; genus Sarcophaga; species Sarcophaga variegata. The sequence goes on from OW026359.1 coordinate 77,586,913, forward strand.
TTCAATGTTTCATATAAAGTTCCAATTAATTATTGCGCAATAAATACGCAAATTGTTATAATATTGTGTAAAACTCAAAATGCTGCACTGTCATACGTGTTTTTAGTGGGCATACTTTTTGTTGATATTTGACAACTCCAATGTCAACAACGACAGACAAAACAAAACAAAACAAAATAAAATAAAAAACAGAATAAAAACAATGTTGTTGAAACAACCATCTGTTTTGTCTACCGGCTGTCAAATGAATATTGAATAAGCAGTTGAACTGTATGTATTATTATGCCTGAACACTTAAAATATTGTATTCAATTAACCGAATATTGACTCAATAAAAGTACATATCTGAACATAGTATAAGGCATTTGTTATCATGAAAATGAAACTATGAAACAATTTAAAAAACACTTCTCGAATCTTGATTCTGATGATCAATTTCTAAATCGAATTAGGCTTGTTTATCATTCCAATCGTGTATTTTTCAAACCATAAATTAAAGTCACAAAGAAATTTATTTTATTTTTATTTCGTTCCTATAAATTTTTCATTTCTTTTTTCATTTTTTTTAAAATCATAAATTTTATGTTTTTATTTTCAAATCAATTATGAGTACATAATTTTTAATGCCACTACTGACTGTATTGTATTTTGTCTCTCCTTTATTTTTACCATTTTCGTTTATTATTTCAAAGAAAGAAAAAAAGACGATAAAAAAGAGTATAATTGCAGTGATTCTTGCAGATGAAAACTACTTGCCATAAATATTTAAGAGTTTATTTCTACTAAAAGATCTGAAACAAAAATATAAAACTTCAGCAGTGTAGAGTTGATAATTAGTAGTTGTAGTAGTTGTAGTTCTTGTAGCAGTAGCCACAAGTAAAATTATAAACAAAATAAATTAATTTAATAAAACAAAAACTAAAAACTAAAAACTAAAAACAAAAACTTTAGAAAACTTTATATACATACATATATGTACATACGTATGTACATATATATGTATGTAGTATGATAACAACAACAAAACTCGTAATGTTAAGATTATTATTATTGTATTTTTTGTACACATACATGTATGTATATATGTTTGTGTTTGTGTATGTACGTATGTATGTGTGAATTGTCGATGTGTATGTGTGTATGTGTGTAACTTAAGAAAACTATAAAATAAATCTATTGTAACCATAATTTAAAAATGAACAGTGAACAGTGAACACAGGGAACACAAACAAGAAAGCAAGAAGAAAAACAAAAAAAAAATTTAAAAACAATGCTTGAATAAACAACACAAAGTGTAGTTATTTTATTTATGCAATTGCCATATGAAAATGTAGAGGGGAAAACATTACATCGTATTAAAAGTGAGCGACGTAGGGAGACTGTAAGCATAAGACACCAGCATAAAATAAGAAGGCCATAAAGTTTTAAACTTTTCGTCAGATTGTATTAAATAATTAGTTCAGTTTGCTTTTCAAAATAAGATTTAATAAAAAATAAATAAAAAAATGAATGATTAAGTAAATAAATAACTTAAAAAATAAATTTAGAAACGCATGGTTATACTTTGACGCAACAATGGATCGTGCTGGCTTAATATGTAGAATTGAAAAGTAAATCCTTTCGTAAGATATTTTTATTTTGCAGATGCCTTAGTATTACACACTTTCATATAAACACACACACACCTATTTAGATAAAGTACAGAAGAAATCATTGAGAAATTAATGAATGATCGCAATGGCCAAAAATAAATCAAATTGGCATTAATTTTCAATCAATAACACTCCAACTAAAATAAAATTTCTCATTTACAATAAAACCAATCATAATTATGCAAACATTTAAGAAAATAACCAAACAATTTTACAATTTCTTTCATTTTTTTATTGTTGTTTGTTGACTTTTCACCATTCAATAAATATTGAATGATTACACTATACCAACAAAATAAAAAAAAAAGAAATACACCCAGCTAATGACATAGTATAGGTTGTGAGTTTTGTTGAGTAGAACACAAAAAATTTTTTTTTAATTTCTTGAACTCTGCAAACTTGTTTTATTTGACAAAAAAAAACAAAAAAAGATTTATTGATTACACAAACATTTCTGAACCAATTTCACAAATTTTAACTTTCTTAGAAAGGGAAGAGATGAGTCTTTAAAACGGTGTACATATATATATTATTTGACTTAATATTCTATGAGGTTTGATGAGGTAAACTTAGCAAATGCAAATTTTTAATATTTTTTCAAGTTTTTCCATTCATAGTAGCAAACTTTAGTTAAAAAATATAAAATAAGTGGTGACATTCTTAAAGTGCAATCTCTGTTGATAAAATCGAACAAAAATTACCGTAGTTATTATTTAAAGAAGACAACAGTCGTGTTATATTTTTCATACTCGTATAAATTTTTTTTCAAATGAACTTTCACTTAAAATTTCAGAATTTTTAATGGATTTTGATTGTTTATTTGAAAATGTCAATTTAACGTTTGAGCGACCACCTTGTATGTTGACTGTCGCACAGTGTTATTTTGTTATGAGTAATTTGTCTCTGACTGTGCATGTCTTTAATACGAATTATACAAAATAAATATAAAAAATTAAATTTTAAGTTCAACTAAAGAGGTAAATTAAACGAACTTGAAAACTTACCAGGTTTTGTACTGCATTTGCAATATGATGGAACCACACATACCATAGATACATACATTGGGTACCGAATTAATATATGAATATGTATATCATATTGCTTAATGGCCTCTTAAATTTAAATCAAAATGATTAAATTCATATATTCTTCTTTGTAAACAGAGTTTTCATGATTTTCAATATATTCGCCATTAAATATGTAAAAAATATGAAAAGAAATAAAATAGTTGGATATGAATTTATTATACCATCTAATTTTGTATTTTGTTAGAAAATTCACATAATGTTATGGAAGTTTTTAAGAAGGTTATTTGGCAACATAATCAGAAAGCTTCACAAGCTTCAGCGTCTACTGAAACTATTTTATTCTGTTCCCTGGTCGGAAAACAGCAAAGTGAAATTCTTACAGTTTTCCGAGTAAAGCTATTGACATTCCAAATGCAATATTAAACAAATATTTTCATTTCACTCAATGAAGAAGATTTAAAAAAAATTTTGTTCTTTTATTAGCAATATTCGGTTGCATTACCAAAATTCATTCTAAATATTTTTATTATTACTGAGAATTAGCCCTGGCTTATTAAAATATAAGTGATATGTTACCATGTTTTTTATATTCTGCTAAAGTGGAATTGTCATTGCCTGACCGTACTGTACATGATTAATTTTTTTTAAGTTGTGCATGAGATGTAATAAAAGGGAATCAGTTAGATACGTTTACTATCTCATCAATACGACTAGATCACACTGGTTGATGCTAAATATACAGCGGACAGCAAAAGTCTTAATACTCCAATATATTTTGACAAAAAAAAGTCCCCACAGGCTAAATACTCTTGCACAAAGTCCCGATATGACTTCAAGAAAGTATTTAGGAAATCATTTGAAAGAACGGTTACGTAATCGCTAAACCTCAAGCAAAAGTCAACCGAATAACTTGCTTATGGTGCCACCAGTAAACACTAAACAGAACTTGTACATTCAATTCCAAATGGGTTAAATGAAGTGCTTGACTTTAAGGGATATTCTACTAAATACAAAGGATAACATTTTCATATATTAGGCCTTTGTATCTTAAATTTACTGAGGGTTCTCCTTGGTACCCCATGGAGTCATCTGAAACTTTTCATTATTTTTCTCTTGTTTTATGAAAAAAATTAAAAAATTTTTTGTTTTATAATAAAACAGAAATAAATTAATAAAATAAATTGTATATAAACCATAAATTTTTATACAAACTTTTGGCTAAAATTCATGAAATTGCTAAAATATATTGCCGTACTAAGACTTTTGCTGTGCACTGTATAACTTTATTGTAGGTTTTCCAATTGCTTGCTAGTAAAATATATAAATAGCGAGTTCTCTCATCATATCAGCTATTTTTAGATTTGTTTGTTTAATTTATATCCGAGAGCTGTATGGTCTATGCAGGAATCAACGGCCCATACGAGTCTAGTTGGATAGATTAATATAACTTAAATTCCACAAATCCATATTATTTATTTCACCAAAAAATCGGATTACAAATAAAGTATATTTGACTTCAAAGGGATCATTAATTAATTTATTCATCTTTTTGTGAATTTCGGATATCTAATTACTAGAACTGATTTATTAAATTTGTATTTTGAACTTTTATTAAATTCGTTTAGTAATAAATTATTTTTAAATAACCTTTAAAATAAATTTTATTGCTTTCAATAACTGAAAAGTTTTTTTCAAGACAATGTGTTGTGAATATTTTGAAATTTATAACCAAAATAAAGGTTTTAAAGCCGTTTTTAAAGGATATTAAAAATGGAACAAAATCTATGTTTCAATGCGCCATTTCCAAGTGCTTGATAGTTGAGTCAATACTATTTACTATATAAACGCTGTACCTGTTGAACGGTATTTACTTACTCTGCTAAGAGTCTCTCTTTGTCTACACAGAAATTATTTCATAAAATCTGGTTATAATAATACAAAAGCAATATACGTATATATATATACATATATATACATATGTATTGAAATTCTTCGTTTGATTACATAATCAAGACTTCATCTAAGAAAGTGAAGTCAGTGGATACATTTTTAAACGGTCAGTGAATATAAATTAAAGGCGATCTTATAAGAAAAAAAACTGAAGTTTTTAAATTGTATGCAAATAAATCACAAATGCAGGCAAAATGAGAGGAAATAAAAAAAAGAAATAATTTATTCTAATCACATTTTGTAGTCTAGTAAATAATTTAGTATAGTTTATTTAAATTTAATTAATTTGTTTTTTATTTCTTTCTTTTGTTTGTTTGTTAACTAAAAGCATTTAGTTAATGATTTAATTTTATATTTAAATTCCTGTAAATACTCAATATAATTCATTAAAACTGTCATGCATACATACGTACTTATGTACATATAATATATACATATAATATGATATAATTTGTATTAAAGAATAAATGAAAATGCAAAAAACAAAATAAAATTATTTATTTGAAATGATTGTACAATAATTAAAATAATAGAAAAACAATTACGATATAAAATCGCAATGAAATATAAAATTACAAAAAAAGAAAAAAAATTAAATCAAATTGTCTGAAATTATTTAAATGCCTAATAAAAAAGTCAATAATTAAGCTGCAATTAATTTATTGGATTTTTGTTTTTTTTATTGTATTTGATTTCTTAATTTAATTCATCACACTATCATTGGTAATAAATAAATAAATAAATACATAAATACATAGATATATCATCATTTACTATTACAATTATTATTATTTTTATGTTTACTTAGATTAATTTAGTTTCTATTTAAATTAATTTAACTTAAATTGTAGCCAATAAGTAATACAATACAAAACATAAATCAATAAACATGGAGCACAAATCCATTATTTAAACGAAACGAAATAAAATCGTATAAAATCAAAAGAATATCAAAATCCAATCCAAATACAAAAGATGATAGAAAAAATCAAATTGAATTATAAGAAAATAATAAAAAAACAAAAACAACAAAATTAAACAAAATATATGAAAACGTTTAGTTTACTTTCAAAAATTGATTCGTTTTTTTCTTTCTTTCTGTAGATTAACAGAAAATGTCTAATACGAGCATAATTTAGTTGGTAATAAATCAAATGAATTGAAAATTAAATAAACTTTGAACTTTTCTTAGCCATAAAGGTTCATTATGATCGGAGCGTGGTAGAAGAAGACCTTGAAGTAAGAAGAATTCTGCTGATTGATTTGGTAAAATATTGGAAACAAAATTACTTTTTAGTTGATCATCACCATTAGTAAATAAAAGTTCAAAACAGGTCAATATTTTTTTAATAGAATCAGCACTGGCAGAAGTGTTTTATTAAACTACAGATTCTAAGATTTAATTGCAAAAATTTTAAGCTGACATCGATTAAATATTGCTTATAGGAGTGCCATGAAGTCGCCGAGGTCTAGTAGGTAGTGTGTTGGCTTATTAGACGTGAGGCCTCGGTTCAAACTCCAGGTCAGGCATCTCCAACTGAACGAAGTATATCTTCGGCGACTTCCTCTCAGTAGATTTCTGGTAGAAAATCTGAGAGTAAATAAAATTATCATGAAAAGTCTAAATTGAGTTAACAGAGGTTGTCAGATAGAGAAGAAATTAGGTTTAAAAAAAATTTAATAAAAATTGAACTAGATTGAATTTTGAAAAACGGAAAAAACCATTTTGGTTAAATTACATTGTCTTTATAGTCAAGAAATTTCAACAATTTAGTTAAGTAAATTCTATGGAAAAAATAAAAAAACTAAAATTTTGTCCGAAATTTTCAAAATTTTTGAATTTTCAAAATTTTTTTTAAAATAAAGCGCCTCTTAAAGACCTTTCATATGATACCAAATTTATATATAGTTCCTTTGGAAGAAATATGAAAAAAATCAAAAAACCTCAAAAAAGGACCTTTTTATCCTTTGATCCAGCTCACCAAATATTGACCCCAGGACGAAAAAATTGTGAAACGTAGTCTTAGAATGAATCAAACTTTCATTTTAGTTGGGAACATCTATACCTAATTTTTTCTCCATACAAACGGGGTTACCCTAATGTATAGGAGTGCCCTGATAGTCAAGTGGGTAGCAAATACATACATAATTGGTCATTACAATCCAGCAATCAGGATTACTACCTATCTTCTCACACAACTTATGTTGTGTGTGTTAATTTTATACATGAGTGGCGGGACCTACAGTTTAAAGTAGACTCCGAAAGACAGATTTTTTGAGAACGTCTTCATGGCAATTTTATATACTCTCAGAGTCTTTGCCACAAATCTGCTGAGAGGAAGTTGACATAGAAATATTTTTTCATATTTCGTTTTGTTGAAGATGCCTAACCTGGGGTTTGTTTGAACCGCGGCCTCACGTCTAATACGCCAACACACTACCTACTAGACTATGGCGACTATTAGCATGACGTTCGTAGGTTTGATTTCCGCTAGAGACTCTAGTCTGTTGCACTACATCGAGCATAAGGTTTAAGTTATTCATCTCGTAATAATTACAAATAATTTGTAATTATATTGTAATAAAGAAATAAATATTGCTTATATTATGTCCTAGACAAACATCTCAAATTTATACCTATTTTAAAATTAAGAAATTGTTCTACTGTTGAATTGTTTTGAGCTTAGTCAAATTTATATTGTTTATTCGTTCTTGGTTCATTTAGATGACATAGAGCTGCTACATCTTACTATTTTTTTTTTGGCTTTCCAGCTAAACAAGCTTTTGATCTACTGTTGCAGCTTCTACGATGATAGTGTAGTAATCGTAAGGAACTTTGCTAATAAAGTTCTGCTCTGTACTGTACTGACACTGTTGCTGAAACATTTCAATTTGAAAATTTCGACAAATTTGAATCTCCGGGTGGTAGCCAAACACTTTAACCACAACACCACACTCCTCTCAATCAAATCCATGTACTAAAGATATTCATTTTACAACATGACAGTCATCGCTAGTGCTTGTTTTTACTAATTAGTTGTTTTTAAAAATCGTTCTTTGGATTCCTACCTGTTTTAGCACTTCCTTTCATTATTAGTCACACTAACCATGTCAGAATTTCTAGTTCCAATCCAACGCACTTTTTTGATCTTCGCATCACATTTCAGTAATCCTAGCCAGGATAGCTACTTGTTGTTACTGCTATGAACAACATCCCTGTTGAGGGGAAACCATACAGCTGACTGTTCGTTCGATATGCAAACTTAACTTAACTTAAGGTATTGATTAGTACTTTTCTCTCAAAGACTTTCGAGGCAGATACATCGCTGCGTAAACATACATGCTACCATAAACTCGCCATGCGCAATTAGCAAATTGTAGTGTCTACTACTCAATTGCTTATTAAGTGATTCCACACTTGGTTCCAGATTCACACTAGTTTCTCTGGTAACTGTGGTGCCAACGTAAAAACTCCTTGAAATCATCGCAAGTATAGGTACATACATACACATGTACATAATTGGTCATTACAACCCTTCAGTCAGGATTACGACCTAGCATCTCACACCACTTATGTTGTGTGCGTTAATTTTATACATGAAAGGCGGGACCTATATTTTAAAGTCGACTCCGAACTTGTCATGGCAATTTTATTTACTCTCAGAGTTTTTGCCAGAAATCTGCTGAGAGGAAGTCGCCGATGAAATATTTTTTTCATATTTCGTTATGATGTCTGACCTGGGGTTTGAACCGTGGCCTTACGTCTAATAAGCCAACACACTACTTACTAGACCACGGCGACTTCACGACAAAGGATACTTTGGTAAATTTTGACGTAATTTATCTCTCAAGATTATCATATTTCTGTGGGATTGTGTGGGATTGTTATCAAGATCCGATTCTTTTGAAAAAAAAATGTGCCATTGCTTTGTACACCCGCCCTCCATAGAACTCTCGATAAAACTGGTGTTTACAACTGAAGCGAAAACCAAAATATCAGGTGGAAGACTCAAGTTCATAAGATCATTATTACATCAAAAGACGATTAGAGGACATGATCTTAAATGAATGAAGATACTTAAAAGACAAAGTCGCCATTGGGGTAGATGGCTATTGATCGGGTATTGGTACAGACCGGTGTTATTATCAAATTAGAGTTCAGATGGAACGGGCCCTAAAAGACAATCGAGTGTATACTAACGAATAGGTGGACAAATTGCGATTTACCCCAGGAGAGCATACTGACATCTCTCCTGTGAATTGGTTATGTGGGCTTGACATTTCTCATAAATGAGTGGATAATGTATGTTAACGAGACATGCAACTTTCCGTTTGGATGACGGTCCCTTCCGTTCAACCTGAATATCTATAATGTTTCAAAAATTTTTCCAAGGCGAGTTGATTTGCCACGCGTAAAGCAATTCCTGCAAGATTCCAAATTCACAATATCCCATTGCTTAGAGTTTTTAACGTTTTAAACGAAAGGTCTTTCACATACAATGGTTAAATTTAGCAATAAATTATGAGGTTAAATACTGCTTTTAAAGAACTTTAAAATTTGACGAAAATATGTACAAACCTACAGAATTCTCTTTAATTTTTTGCATTTTTCTAAAAAAAATTTAATCCTGCCGAATAAGGTTTTCCTTGCAATAGCACATGCTGATTGAAATTTGTCTTTTAACACCAAAAATGGTGGTGGTGCTATAACTATGCAAAACACTTTACGAATGGTAAGAAAACGTCACAGACTGCTGGAAAAAGTTCTAGAGTGTATGAAGTCGATACTGTAACTATTATCAGCCACAATCATCATATTATCATTGCAAATCGCAATTGGAGTGGATATTTTATTGGTTCATATTTAGTCACTAAAGATAATATAAATAAATTATAAAAACCATAAAATGAAATTGCAATTCTATTTACAAATCCACACAACTAATAAAACTATGCGACAAAATAAAAAAATCAAATACACCCAGCTAATGATATAGTGTAGGTTGTGAGTTATGTTGAGTAGAACTCAATTATATTTTTTTATTTATTCCACAAAATCTGTTTTTTTTGGACTTTACGCACAATTTTATTGATTACGCAAACATTTCTGAATCGATGTCCAAAATTTAAACATTATTAGAAAGGAAAGGGATGAGCCTTTAAAACGATATAACTACATACATATATATATTACTTGACTTAATATGCTATGGGGTTGGATGAGGCAAACTTAACAAATGTGAATTTTTTCCTATTTTTTCAAGTTTGTGACGTTCTTAAGGTGTATTCTGTTGTGAAGAGATTGACAGTTCGTTTAATAAAATTGAACAAAATACAAAATACAGTAGTTATTATATAAATACTATACATACATAATTGGTCATTACAACCCTTCAGTCAGGATTACGACCTAGTTTCTCACACCAATGGTGTGGTGTGTTGTAATGCCCAATTATGTATGTATGTATGTATGTTCTCAAACCACTTATGTTGCGTGTGTTAATTTTTTTATACATGACTGGCAGGATATACAATTTAAAGTCGATTCCGAACGACAGATTTTTGAGAAACTTTTCATGGGAGTTTTATTTACACCCAGAGTTTTTGCCAGAAATCTGCTGAGAGGAAGTCGCCGAAGAAATACTTTTTGTATTTTGTTTTGATGTCTGGCCTGGGGCTCGAACCCTGGCTTTACGTCTAATAAGCCAACACACTACCTACTAGACCATAACTATAATAAATACTATACTATAAAATACTATACTACATATATGTCATTATATCAAATGAACTTTCAGTTTAAAAATTTTAAAAATTTTTGATGGATATTGATTGTTTATTGGAAAATGAGTCAATATCACGTTTCACCGACCACCAGTAGTTGTTGTATGTATGCGCAAAGCGAAATAATAATATTTGTAAAAAAACACAAATATTAGCCGACTTCTGTTAGTCGCCCAAACGTGAAAATGACACACTTTGCGGTTAAAAATCAGGATCCATCAAAAATTTAGCAAACTTTTCAAATGAAAGTTCATTTGATAAGGTGACATATGTATATAAAAAATATAATACATCTGTTATACTATTTAAATAATAACTACGGTAATTTTTGTCCGATGTTATCAAACGAAGTACCGATCTCTTCACAAGATAATGCACTTTCAGAACGTCGCCACTTATTCCATATTTTTTAATTAAGTTTTACAATTAAGAATGGCTAAACTTGAAAAGAGAAGAAAAAAATAATTTTTTCCAAGTTTACCGTTTTAAAGGCTTATCTCTCGCCTTTTCAAAAAACTTTTGATTTTGAAAATAGGTTCACAAATATTTGGGTAATCAATAATTTTGTGCGAAAAGATTAAAGATACGGTTTTTGTCAAATAAAAGAAGTTTTGGAGGGTTCGAGAAATATAAAAAAGAATAATTTTGAGTTCTACTAAACAAAACTCACAACCTACATACACTGTGTCATCAGCTGGGTGTATTTTGACTGTCCGTGACACCGTGTAATTATAGATTAAATTAAAAAAATGTGAAAAAATTCAGAATTGCGGAGGAAGTAAAATAGACAACATCATCTCAGCATAGCAATTACATAAAATAAATGAATACGATCAAAACATGCATAACATCATTTTAAAATATCTCGAGGGTATGGTTTACAAGGCATCAAATATTAATGAAAATCCACGTCAATTGGCAGCTTTGAAAATGTATTGACTAGAAAACTTATTATTACATGGAATAATAAATCCAAGTCTTGTTAGCAAATATCTATTGTTTGCCAATCCAGTCCACAAGTTTAGTATTGTAATTAAAGAGTCGATATATGTATAATATTTGTGATAAACGACAATAATGTTAACTTCGTCTAGCCTGGCGAAAAGGTAAAAAAGGTTTTGATCAACCATATACAATCAAACTTAAATGTAATCTGATTCAAATACCTGCGATTTACAACTGCGAGCATGTCTTATGGCCTTTTTAAATTATTCAACCATAAACTAATATTTGAGATTCTTTTTTCCGAAGTTTAGACAGTTTTGATGAATTTGAAATGATAATTTTTTTGCTTTAAAAATATTTTCTGAATTTAATACGTATGAGACAATGAATGATGATGATTGGAACTTCCTTATTTCTCACCAAATATAATTTAAATATTGTGTTTATAATTTATTTAAAATACTTTTTACAATTTAAATATTTCCATATAATAAGCACAAGCAATCTTTTTTACATAAAGTACGATGACATTACATCCAAAAAAAGAGAAAAAAAATTCCATTCTCAAGTGTCGTAAATAAGGAGGAAATTATAACACTGCCATTCAAAAATAAACTTGTTTAAGATTCCATCAACTTGTAATCAAACTTTTAAAATTAATATTCACCATAAATATTGTATCGCAATGAATTGATAAAAAGTTATAAATAAAAGCCACGAACTAAATTTATCACACGTGTGGAATTCAGAAGAAGTCGACTGACGGCTGTCTTCATCTCATGCGTACATGTTGAGCAGAAATAACACCTCAACATTTAACCGTAAGTAATTTCAACAGTTAATAAGATAACGGTCAAAATACATTCCACACCAGATTAAAAAAATTGTTTATGGTTTATGCGGTTCCTTCAGCATTCAATGGAAATGTTTGCATATCGGTTTCTTATTTCGAATAGCAACGAATACTATTTGCGCTATTTTATAACGAATTTAAAATATCTTATCTTATTCCAGATAGTATGATACGGGATTAAAAAACAATATTCTCAGGTAATTGGTCATAACAACGTTTATTAATTGAAATCAAAGCGTTTATGAAAGCATGTAACAGCATAAAGTGATTATTGCACTGAGTTAGTAGGAATTGGTATTTAATATCGTATATTTGGTGGATGGAATTAATTATTTACATAATAAATGTTTAATTAGCATTAAAAAATAAAAAGAAAATAAAAACAATAACAGTATTATTAACACGTTTTCATTATGATGGTACTAAATAATAACATATGTATGTAACTGTTAAAAAGTAACTGTTAATGATGTTGACTTTGCCAAAAAGAATCATCTTTTCGGATTAAGCTGATTTGCATTTTGGTGGATACGTTACTAAGCAAAACTACCATATTTGGGGCTTAGAAAATCCGCACGATAATTTACAGAAGCCAATGCACCCATTACGTGTGACTGTTTGGTGCGACTTATGGGGCGGAGGCATCTATTCCCTACCTACCTACCTATTCCTTTGAAAAAGAGGACGATACAACCATTACGGTTAATGGACGCACCATAATAACCTATTTTGTTGTACCCGCTCCTCATGGTATTGATGTGAATAATGCTTGGTTTCAACAGGATGGTGCAACTTGTTACAATCGATTTATTGCCATTGCCGATATACGAATCCATACACTAGAAAAAATGCACGAAAATTGATCCGATCGGCCGCGGCAGCCATATGAATGAAACAATATTTCATTTCTAACAGGAACAATTGTACTTAACAACGAAAATATAGAATGAATTAAAGAGTTTACTAAGAGGTGTGACTTAAACCTAATATATGTATTAAATAACTGGCTTGAACCAAAAATCCTCGAGTAGTCCACAAATATATAAAAATCAGCGCGGATTTTTTTTCAAGTAACATCCTTAGGCATACATTAAGATCTGAGAGCACTAGCACCACTGATCTGACATAAAATCTACAGGGACATGGCGACGGGATAGCCTAAAAATTACATGGTGAATAACACCTGTCAAGGGGTGTTTTCCTTGGCTCTCGAGAGCGATTACGTCCCAAGCTAAAGAATAGTAAAATATTGTTATTATCATTATTATTAAAGAATTTAAAATACATAAAAATATTACATTCCTTAACTTTAACTTAATGGTACTTATCAGAGATCAACAATGAATCGTTTTTTCACTACTCATAAGCACTCATGAAATTTTGAATGTAAGTGAGTCAACAGTATTGAAATGTTAGGTCAGGTTAGGTTAGAATACGTGTACTTGTCAATTAAGACAAGGACAGCACCTGGACGTCGAATTGACCCATTGTACAAAGTCCTAGTTTCTCACACCACTTATGTTGTGTGTTTTAGTTTTATACATGAGTAGTGGGACCTACAGTTTAAACTCGACTCCAAACAATAGATTTTTGAGAAACTTTTTCATGACAATTTTATTTACTCTCAGAGTTTTTGCTAGAAATCTGCTGAGAAGAAGTCGCCGAAGAAATACTTTTTGTATGTTGTCTCGATGTCTGGCCTGAGGCTCGAACCCTGGCTTTACGTCTAATAAGCCAACACACTATCTACTAGACTACGCGACTTCTACAATATTGAAATACAACTACTATGATTCATTCGTACTCATTACTACATTGAGTTATAAGTATGCAATGAGTATGCATACAACGTTGACATCAAACTCATACCGTTCGAAATATGTTTGATTCATAAGCCTACTCATTTAGATTCATAAATTTAGAAAAATACTTATAATACTCATAAATGACTCGAGTGATTCGAATCATTCGTGAAAATTTACAGTCTTAGTTGTTGTTGCATTTACAAAAAGAGAAGAAATCAAAGACAGCAAGCAAAATAAACACACAACCTTCTAGTGAGTATTTTGTGATTCTTGTAAATGTTGAGTCACTGAGAATCGAAATCAACGACATCATACGTGTTGTTAAGTATGGGTACGATGAGTACTTCAAACTTTGAATATGAGTAGTATGAGTATGATATTAAAATAAGTATGAATGCAGAAAATATGAGTATGATTCGAATCTAGTCATCTTTTTGAATACTCATTGTTAATCTCTGGTACTTATGCCACGGAAATAGGGAAGAAAATAAATTAATAACAAAAGGTTTTTCATCTAAAATTGTTCAGTACTATTATCTCGGTTTGTCTATTGACATACATACATTCATGAAATTTGCTAAAATATATTGCCGTACTAAGACTTTTGCTGTCCACTGTACATACATAATTAGTCTTTACAACCCTTCAGTTAGGATTTCGGCTTTCTTTCTCCCACCATTTATGTTGCGTGTGTGTTACTTTTGTACACGTCTTGTCAATTTTATTTTACTCTCAGGGTTTTTACCATAAGTCTGTTGAGGGGAAGACGCCGTAGATATATTTTCATATTTCGTTCTGCTTGTAATTGTATTCGTTTTTGTAGAGTTCGTTGGATAGTTTTACAACAGTTCTGCTTTGAATATTTTAGAAGAGATAATATTTCAATATTGAAATATGTTATATATTGTGGAATCTCTTCGAATCTGTGGTATATGAAGTGTTACATAAATTCTAAAATAATTATATTCTGACATTTACTTGATATAGAGTGTATTAACGATGCATATCAGCGACAAAGTATCAAATGAACATGACACTTGCTCTTCTTTCACATACAATCCTATTCTACAATCCCTTCTATATGTACTACATATGTAGGAACACATATATGTATATGTATATGCATACGTATGTACGTTTATGTAATTTTTACATACTTACGTACATATATGTAGTTACGTCTTTTTTTCCAGAACAATGCAGCAGTTCTGGTACATTTTCAAAACACACGTAACTTTATAGGAATTTTTTCGTACTGATTGGTGATTGTACAACATGAAGCAGGAGAAGAGACAAAATCCTAAAAATAGTCTCATGAATCTTAAATTGACACAATCAGTATTGTAAATGGAATTAAGATCTTATTTAATATAAGAATCCTGAAACAGTTGTTGAAATCGTTGTTGAACTGGGTCTAGTTTGTTCTAGCGAAGCTTGAAAGATTACGCGTTCTTGTGAATGTATCTGTATGAATATGATATCATCTGAAATGTTGGCAATCCAATTAAAATTGATATTTAATGTGGCCAAATCAATATGCTCTGGCAACTATACATAGTACAGAACTCAATCGCATTAAAGAATGATGCAAAAAATAAAAAAAAGAAGAGGGAATCAGTGGCAATTGTAGCCACTTTATTCGACCAAATTCTTAAAATAAAATCAGGAATTAAAAAAAGCCAAGCAATTCAAAGATCAACATTTTAAAACAATGATGAGATGGAGATGGCATCGTAAAATACAAACAACCGTAAACAAAATGCGTTTCAAGGCATACATACAGTATGGAAGTTATATACAGATGTGTGCACATGTGTACGTATGCATGAATAAACAGTAAGAACAGTAAAAAGGCGAAAATCTTATAGATTTAACGGCATAATACACACACTGAATGAAATCAAAAAAAGAAAAGAAATGAAGAAAAATGAATAAAAAGATCAACCAGCATCATGATGAAAATCATCATCATCACCATCATCATCACGATCATTACAATCTACAGCTGAAACTCAGCATTTTGCAAAAAAATATTTTCGTTTTTATGATCCATTCGTAAACAATTTGTATGTGCCTGTGTATGTATGTATGTATGTACATGGACACACACTCAAGTATGTTTTTTAGTGTTTTGAAGGTCGCTGTACGACCTTGCTTAAGGCCATAAAATACTGTTTGGCGTCGTACGGTCGTGATTTGGTTTTATTTCTTTTCCCCTTTTATGGACTTTCAAATCCGACTTGAATTTGTTTTTAAACTTTTATTTAAAAATTTACCGAATTCCTTACACTTATTTTAGAATGTGATGGACAGTAAGTAATTCAATAACTAACAATTTGCTGGTAATTTTCAATTGAAAAATTTTCTCAATTATATGGGAATGAATTAAATTTTGTTTAAAAACCATAAATAGAAACGAGCGATTCTGAAAACATTCGATTTTAGTATTCCGAATAAGGACTTCTGGTCTGAAGATCAGGAGGCTTCCAGAAGGACCCTTGAAATTTATAATGATAGCTCAAAGATGAGAGCAATGTGGCCTGTGCTGTTTTTATTAAAGGTACGGTCACATAAGGCAAATGTTTGCTCAAATTTTGTTTTCCCTTGTTTGACTGAAATATGACTGAAACAACTAAAATTTTGTTTTGTGGTCACACTACATTCATTTATTTATCAATTTTTATTTCATTAAATAGCGACAAACAGAAATATGGGAAAACATGTTTGCCATATGGTCACACTTGAGAAATTTTTGACATAAAACAAATATTTGACCAGAGTGTTGAAAAAAATACATACACACAGTTACTAAATTATACGTACGGTTAAAAAATTGCCGAAATTTTTTAACTAATCCGTTTTCGTTGAAAATCTTTATAGTTTCTTTGATGTTAAGACGGTCTTTTGCATTGGTTAAAAAATTTCTGAAATTGAACTGAATTGTGGCCCTGCACAGGCCCACAAAGGTATGCATCCGATTTACAAATTTCACAAATTTCTGAACCAAAGCAAAAGACCGTCTTAAAATCGAAGAAAGATTATAGAATTATAAATATTTTCAAAAAAACGGATTTGATGTGCAGGCGAAAGTTAACAAATTTCAGAAATTTTTTAACCAAGACCGTCTTAATATCGAGGAAAGTTGTCAGACAATTACAAAGATTTTCAACGAAAACGGATTAGTTAAAAAAATTTCTGAAATTTATTATCCGTATGTATACTTTTGTGGTTATGTGTACGTATAGAGTGGACAGCGAAAGTCTTAGTACGGCAATATATTTTGACAAAAAAAGGCCCACAGTCTTAATAACCTTGCACAAAGTCCCGATATGACTTCAAGGATGTATTTAGGAAATCATTTGAAAGAACGGTTACGTAATCGCTAAACCTCAAACAAAAGTCAACCGAAAAACTTGCTCATGGTGCCACCGGAAAACACTAAGCAAAACTTGTACATTCAATTCCAAATGGGTTATATGGAGTGCTTGACCTTAAGGGATATTCTACTGAATACAGGGTACAACATTTTCATATATTAAGCCTTTGAATTTTAAATTTACTCAGGGTTCTCCTTGGGGGCACCTATGGAGTCATCTGAAACTTTTCCTTATTTTTCTCTTGTTTTATAAAAAACATTGGAAAATTTTTTATAGTAAAACAGAAATCTATTTGTTTGTGGGTTTGTTTGTTTGTTTGAGGTCTATAGACGGCTAAACGGCTGGACCGATTTTCTTGAAATTTTCACAGTATCTTCCTGTATGTCTGGAAGTAGTTATAGGCTATTTTTTATTATTTATTTCTTTATTAAAATTTCAAGTATGCGAGGTGCCACGCCCCCATACCCAATAAGTATTTAATGTCGCATATCTCATAAACTGCAACAGCTAGATTCCTCAAATTGTGTATGGACAACTTGGACATCTATATAAACAAAATGGGCAGACTTGTTGCAATGGGCGTGTCACATCCTATAAAAATATTAAATTAATATATCTAAGAAAATATAACAGTTAGAGCCCTAAAATTTTATCGAATCCACTTAAGTATCAATATAAATATTTTAGACAAAAATGGGCTGACTAGGAAAAGGGGGCGTGGTACTTCACATATGAATTAAATTTAAAACTTCTTATATCTGTAAAATAATATAAAATCATCAAATTGTACACTGGCAACACTGAAATCCATATGAATAATTTGTGAAAAAATTGCCGGACAAGCAATAAGAGCGAGACCCTTCCATATAAATATGATACAATAGTTCGTTCGGAAAACTATTAGAGCTAGAATTTAGCATGAACCACTTTGGCACACATATGAACATTTCGGGTTAGGGAATTAAATGGACTCTATTTTTATATGAATTCTTAGACAGAAAGTAAATACTAAACATCATATATCTGATAAGCTATTGCAGCTAAAGTCATGTGTATTGCCTGTTCATTCCAATACCTGTTTTACTATATGTTTGTAAAAATACGCATAGAGGCACATGTGTAACTTAGGTACCATTAATAGTAGACACAGACCATTGATGACACTATACTGCCTTAATTTATTAGCTACCTACAGCATACATAATTTTTTAAAGAACCACTTGTTACCTGTGGTTATATAATACAGACCAAACCTTTATGGTCACCCTAATAAAAAATATTAAATATTTTCTATTGCCCAAAATTTTTTATCTTGAAAATAAAAAAAATTTGACCTGTTATGGTATATGTATTTGCCTAATAATGATTGAAAGGAATCACTTAAATAGTACTTACAATCTTTTTCGCAAATCATTTGAATCCCAGATTTTAAACGACTTAAACATTTATTTTGTGAGTGATCATATTGTGATAAATTAAACACAAAAAAATGTCACCTAAAAATCTTCGCTTTCTAAACGCACCAAAAATGCAGTTAATTTACAATCACAAAGGGCTGACGAAACTCCCGAAGAACGTGATGTTAGTCTGAGTGTTGAAAGGTATAGAGCCTCCACATCTAGAGCTGCTGAGACTCCAGTTCAACGTGATGAACGTTTAGAAAGGGAAAGAATACGATCGCAAAGAGCAGTAGCTGCAGAAACACCAGATCAACGAGATGTACGTGTAGAAAGAGAGAGACTACGAGCATCAACATCTAGAGCTGCTGAGACACCTGATCAACGTGATGCACACCTTAAACGAAAACGATCCCAATCATCAAGGTCAAGAACTGATGAGACAATGGATCAACGCGCTGTACGTCTAGAAGGAGGAAGACTATGAGCATCAACATCTAGAGCTGCGGAGACACCAGATCAACTTGATGCACGTGTAGAAGGAGAGGATACTAGCATTAACATCTAGAGCTGCTGAAACACCTGATCAACGTGATGAACGTCTTAGAAGAAAACGATCCCAATCATCACGATCAAGAACAGATGAGGCGCCGGATTAACGCGATGTACTCCTAGAAAGAGAGAGAGACTATAGAATAGAATATTCTGGAATAAGAATAAGAAACACTGTAAATATCAGTAACAAAATAAATATTTTAAAATCCAGACTTCTTATTTTATTACGTTGAGGTTATTGACTAAAAATAATAAAAAATATACATAAGAAAAAAAGTACGTATATCAATATATTTTGAATATTCATATTTCATACCGATAGGAGTAGCGAAGCACACCGGTTAGTAAATTAATAAAATAAATATATAAACTATAAATTTTTATATAAACTTTTGGCTAAAATTCATGAAATTGCTAAAATAACTATATTGCCGTACTAAGACTTTTGTTGTCCACTGTATATATTTCCATACATAAGGGAAGATGAATATTTTCTCGTTTTGTTTTACGAAGCTTCAGTAATATTTTGCAAAAAAAAAACGACTTAAACAATTTTTGTTTGACGGCAAATCATTTTATTTGCCCAAAATTGAAGATTTTTCTGTTTGCTCCTCAAAATTATCTTGTGGTCACGTTATGGCAAAGAAATATTTTACATGTTGGGTCAAATATTTTTCAGATGTGACCGTACCTTAAGGATCCTGAAACTTTCTTATAGGTCGTCTGACCACTACAGTGTTTTCAAACCAGAGCTGATTGGAAATTTTAAAGTGGCGCAATGCTTGTTCGGCCAGGGCTGATAAGGACCTCGCAATCTCTAAAATGTTACAGGGAATAGGTATTCAGATTCCTTCGCTCAGTTAATTTGAATATTGTTCACTCGTTTTATGAGAGCAAGAGTGAACGTGCAATATTACTAGACTCTGGTGGGAAGAGAACTAACTCACTTCTGTCCCTAAGTCGCATGGCCATCAATCGCACAATAACAATTCTTTGGTAGGCATTCCAAAAGACTTAGCATTCCGGCAAATGAATTTTGAAGGAGATGTGGGTCTGAGAAAGAGAAAAGGAATGTCTTTCACCTCATGTATTAGTGTCAAAAAGCAAAATCATACGTATCATTATGCCGTACTCTGTGAGGTATAGCAATATCTGGATATACAAACCAATCTAAACGTGTCAGTACATCCTTCCACAAGCACGTGCGTTTAAAAAATATCATACCGTAGTACTAAATTTCATACAAGATACATACAAACATTTAAGTAACAAATAGACTCCTTTAGATTTAAGATTTTACAACTATGATCAATTTTACAGTTAATTCGGAAGTATAATAAATACAGTATTCCCCTGATATAAACACTTATAATCGGGGAATTCTTATATCGAAACCATGCTCTTGGGAACAAATAGCCGTGTGTCATTCATGCTCATAAAATTCTATTTGTCTCTATGGCAGCAATAGCAATAAAAATGGCGTTGATCATCTTCTACAGCTCGGTGTGGTGAAAAAAGTTGTAGTTTGCTGAGTGCCCGTATAACTTCGGGATCTTTGCGAAGAAATTGCTGAAGATGGGCCTACAGAAGGCGCCGCGGTCTAGTAGGTAGTTTGTTCCCTTATTAGACGTGAGATGTCGGTTCAAACCCCAGATCAGGCATTTCTGACAAAAACTCTAAGTAAATAAAATTGCCATGAAAAGTTTCTCAAAAATCAGTCGTTCGGAGTCGACTTTAAACTGTAGGTCCCGCCACTCATGTGTAAAAATTAACACACATGAGTGGTGTGAGAAACTAGGTCGTAATCCTGACTAAAGGGTTGTAATGACGAATTATGTATGTATGTATGATGAACTTGCAGCTGACTTTATAGACATAGTTCTATTGTAGCATTAACTAGGCAAAGAATCAGGTCGTTGACCCGCGCGAGAACTGCAGCAGGCCAGATTTAAGAAAGTTTAACAAATTACGAAAGACGAACATTGGTGGATTGTGAGTTTTCTATCAAGAATCAATTATTTCAGATTTCATTGCCTCTGTTGCTTATGTCTTCTGGATGGGACAAAGATGAATAAAACCATAAAGAACATTCTATGGAATTGCCCAGCGCTGTCCAATTTTTTTTAATATTTTTTCTAACGTTTAGTCGCTGGAACGAGGGAGCTGTAGAACAGGATCAATTTTTGAAAGAAAGTTGTTATAAATTAAAATTTTTTTAAAGTAAATTTAAAATCGCGTTTATAAACGGGGAATGCTTAACAGCGGGATGCATATATCGTATAGTTTCAACAAATTTGCAAGCAAAAATCAAGATTGAATTAAAGTTTCAGTGCTATTAAGCGGTGCTATTATCCGGGGTGCTTATATCCGGGGAATACTGTAGTTATGATAAACGAAAAGGCCAAAGTCATTCAAGATTATACCAAAAATTGTTAAAATTAATTAAATTGTTACGAAAAAAGTTCGACTTTAACTTCTCCATTCCGAAATCGGCAGAATTGCTTATATGAATGGCAGAGACCACATTGTATTGTAGATTTTATGGACAAATATTTTTCGAGTGTAGAAAATTTAAAAATAACAATATGATGCATTGAAGCTGTTTATCATCAATAACAGAACGGTAACAACGGGATCTTAATGTACCGCAATTAAACCCATAAATCCAAACAAGTTTCCCCTGTATCTTAGGTGGTAGAACTTGCAAACTGAACTTGCAAAAAAATGAAAATAAACAAAACAACAGTAAAATTATTGTCTGTGAAAAATGTGTATATTGACGAAAAAAATAATAACAAGAAAAAAAAAACAATCTGTCTTCGACAACAAAGATAAATGCAGGCAGTTGGAGGCACGCAAAATAAAAACTTAAAAAAAATTTTCAAAATGCTTTTGCAGCCTGTAAAAGTCTCCTCTGACGTAGGAATGTTAAATAAAAAGGATTTCATTTTTCAATTCAGTGGGTAATTCGTTTTTTTATATCGGTTCACATAGCAGCATTGCAATGCATCTCATCTCATGAACCTGTTGTTGATCTTGTGGTTTATTACCACAGCTGAGATCACTCACCCAGTCACTTGCGCACCACGATACTGAATCATTTTAAAAGTAAAACAATAAATAAATAAATACTGAATTGAAATTAAAGTGTGAAATCATTAAAGCGAAAAGGCTTCTTCATCACACAGTAACGTACGTACATATGTATGTGCGTTCAAAATGTTTTGTAAATGAGGGGCGTGTGCAGATTTAAACTGTTGAGGATGTAAATTGGAATTATCACGCAATTTGAAACTCTTGCAACAAAATTCAACTGACATGACTAGACCAATTTAAATGTTGCACGCATAAATTTGTTATCCAGAATAAGGAGAGGAATATATATAATAAAATAAAATGTAATAAAAAAGTGCAATCATGATTTTTCAGTTGTTTAATGTCATTGTTCATTACCAATAAAACCTGCAATAAATAAACGAGTGACATTCATTAGTTTCGCCTTGAATGGCAAGAACAATACTTTAACAATAAATTCTTATCCTTTCCCATGAGCAAAGATGTTTACTTTAATTGCTGTATTTAACGTAAAACATTTTCGTAATGAAAGTTATTTTTTTTTACTTTTTAAATACGATACACCATCTTAAAGACATACAAGTGAAGGGACTAATTTGAATACATTTGTACTCGTATGTATCTTTGTTTTAACGACAACAGATCATCATTTTGTAAGTTAATGGAGTAAAACCCACTTATTTTTTTTAATTTGAAATAAATTGTTAAAATTTCTCATTCTTAATAAGCATCGCCATGTGGAAGTGCTTCACTTTATTTTGTGGGCACCACGTTCCCATTAAAAGAATCGCATTCGGAGAATTTTGGTTTAAAATTTTTATTTTCATAATGAATAATGCTATTTATAAAAAAAAGAAGGTAAGGGGATTATTCTTAAGTTTATTTATATAAAAAGATGCAACTGGAACTGAATTTTATTAGAAAATTGTCGCTAAAAATATATACATACATTTAAATTTATTTCCTAATTATAACCATCATTATGAGTAAAAGTTGCGTTTAAATCAAGAAAATTAAGAACTCTGTAATATACGGCGTTCATATCACCATTATTAAAATAAAAAATTCAATTAATTATGGTAAGTAGCAGTTTAACACTAGAAATGCAGATGCTTATTGATATTGTCCAAAGGCACTCAAAATGACTGCATAGTGTTAAAAATAAAATAATTATTGTTTCATGAAAATTATTTATAAATAATTGTAATATTTTTTAAACTATTAACAGTAATATAATACGGTGTTCAGATATGCACCTTTATTGCGCAAATCGCAATAAACGCCATTATTGAGCTCAATATTTCATAAAAAGTTTCAATTAATTATTGCGCAATAAATACGCAAATTGTTATAATATTGAGTAAAACTTAAAATGCAGCACTGTCAGGAGTATGTTCAGCGAGCATATTACAAATAACCGAACACTTTTTGTTGATATTTGACAACTCAAATGTCAACAGCGACAAACAAACAAAATAAAAACAATGTTGTTGAAACAACCAGCTGTTTTGTTTACCAGCTGTCAGATGAATATTGAACAAGCGACTGAACTGAAAATATTGTATTCAATTAACCGAATATTGACTCAATAAATGTGCATATCTGAACATAGTATAACAGATTAGTAGTAAATGAAGAAAATTGACTTCATTAAAAAAGAAAAAGAAAAACATGAAATATTTTTGTATTATTCGTATATTCTATGCAAATAACCGTTTCTTCTGTACGTCTGTAGTAAACATGAAGTTTGAAGTTTGACCGAAAATGTGTTTGAGATTATACTTAGCCACCAGGTTAAGTTTGGTAAGCTGGTAGCTTGCCGTTGACAGGCAAATTCACACGGTGGCCATATCGCCTATATTGTTACCTAGTGTGTGAGATAAGCCCCGTTGTTATTATCTCAACCATCCCCAACTCCGGATGAAACCGCTCAGTTACGCTAGTTGCACATTCTCCACCATGCCCAGATCTTCAAACGTTTTGGCACCCAAAAATCTATGACATTTGTCCTGAAGTGCAGGGCACTTGCATTAAAGGGGTTGTACCGATTTCGTTTTCTCGATATCATGGCGGTTTCCGCAGTAATCCTGGTGTGACAGACAGAGCTTGGTAGCGAAACTGATAATGGCGTAGTGTCCCGTTATAATTCCTGTTAGAATATGAACCGTTTTCTTGTCGAACTCAAGTAGTTCCCTGGTTCTGTTCACTGTTCACATCTGTTGCCAGAATACATCCCCACAGTATTGTACTACCGAGGTCATGCATCGCTGTTTCATGCAAGTTCTTTGGATTGAGCACCTTATTTTTCTTCCTCCATACTAAATCATATCGAATGAGATTTGGAATAATGTGTTTTCTTCAAACGAGTCAAAATATATCATTTTTTATTTATTTGTAGGGATATACTTTAGTATGGAGTGCTCGATCTCAAGAAACGGCTAAACGGGTGGTACTATAATGTGTATCGTCACCAGGCACGGGCAATTTGGATTTGAATTAAACATTCTAAAGAACAAATTCAGCAAAAGTTCGGAAGAACTAGGAATTTCTAATGGTTAGATCCTGGCTTAAGAAGTGCTCCTGGTGATTTTCAACAAATCATGGATACAATACTAACAAGTATAAGCGATGGAGCAGCATTTATTGACGACATAATTATTGCTGATACTACAGTTGAAAAGCACATAGAAAATGTAAACAACATTCTTAAGAAACTACGTGAAAACAATTTTCAAATTCAATTTCAAAAGTGTAATTTTTTTGCTAAAGAAGAGAAATATGTTGATAAAAAAAAAATATAAGTAAATGTATTACGGCCCGATCCTGACAAAACCAGGACTGTTTTAGATATACAGTCACATTCAAGTTTGTAGCAAATGCATAGCCATGTTTATTTAGTTAAGGTAGAGAAAGTTATTCCTTATGCTTCTCTTATAGTTACATCAGCCGAAAAAATAAATATTATCAAATTGTTAACGTTGACACCAAAGGCTTTGGTAGTTTAAATGTTTTATCAGAATTTACTTTTAATGTAAAATCTGTCGTTAATGTGTTGTAATTTGTTTTGCGCCAGGTAACCCTTTAACAACCGTAGCCTTTAACACGTGAACCTATAAATGCATTTACACAGATATTGCTAGCCAATATAACGGATTTTTATTATATATTTTTTTGCTGTAGATGCTTTTCAAAATAGTTCGCAGTTTTTGACAAAATTTTTGACCAAATATTTCTTCAGCAATCATTATTTCGAAACTTATAGAAAAGTTTTTATTTATTTATTTGTTTATTTGTTATTTTAATTAGTTTAAAAATATAGTTAAAGTCAATTACTTGATAAAATTCATTGAAGGTTCGTCTAAAGGAATCATTATTAGCATAGTCCGATCTGTAGTATTTTAGTGATAACAGTTACGTATTGGTCGCACAGGAACATTGAGTTTCAGTTGACTGAGCAGGAACTCTGAGACAACATCACCTCGTATTAAACCCACAATAAAAAGAGTCCTCATCATAGTACGATGACTTTTAAGAGTTGACAGTTTAATCAAAGCTAGTCTACTCCGATATAGCTCTAATTCATAGGAGTTCCAACCAAGACCTCGTAGACAGAAAATTAAAAATTGTTTTTGCACTGACTCAATGCTATTTATATGAACTGCATTACAAGGGCCCCATATGAAAGATCCAGAGGATCAAGAAATTCCTTAGACCAGCGTTTCATGTATCCAAGTATGACATAAGCTTTATTCACCATCATGGATATGTTATCCCGAAAATTGAGCCTGTGATCCAATAGTATATCAAGGTCTAAAATAGTTTAACTTTAACTCAATCTAACTCAATAGAAGTATCACTCTTAGGGCCATTATTACAACTTGCCGTTAACTAAAGAGATGATTTTAACGGGCAGATAAATTGTTTTTCGTTATTATGAGTACCCAATAAGATAGAAGTGATCGTTAAGCTAAAGGGAGGATCATCCTACCTTTAACATTTAAAGGTCACTTTATGTTTAAACTTGCCATATTATATATTATTTTCATTATGGCAACTTCTAATTTAAACAAAATGAGCACATACAACAAAAAAAAAACGAAGCCCGCGGTTGCCACTGCGTTTAAAAAACTTGTATAATTGAACAGTTTTATCGACATTGCTCCGGCACTGCTATATTTTTGAAAAATTTTATCTGTAAGTTGTAATAACGAAAATAAGGTAAAGGTACCTTTAACTAAACCCAAGTTTAACGGCAAGTTGTAATAATGGCGCTTAGTGTGTTTAAAAATTTGATATGTTTACACATTTTTAATATTTAATTCCAACAAATTTAATATGCTCCACTTATAAAAACTGCAAAAGCCAGCACAAAGTAGATCAAATCCATTAACATCGTTAAAAGTGTTAAATATTTTAACGTCGTCAGCATACATTAGTACCTTAGAACGCAAAACGACTGAGGGAAGATCGTTGATAAACAAAGTGAATAAGATTGGGCCCAAATGACTGCCCTGAGGTACACCAGATTGCACTTTAATAATTTTAGATATGATTTGACTTGTTGAGTTCTTTGTGACAGATACGAATTTAGCCATTCTATAGCAGAAACACCATAAGCCCACAAGTGATAATTTGTGCAATAAAAGTTTACGATTAACTTTATAAAATGCTTTGCTAAAATCAGTGTATATCACATCACTCTGCATTCTATTTGAAAATCCTTAATTAACAATTGTGGTGAGTTCTAAGATATTAGTTGTTCATGATCGAAATTTACGAAAGCCGTGTTGACAAGGTGATAGGAGAGTCGAAATTTGATGGTATAGGTGTACAGTTAGTATTTTGTTTAGGAATAGCATTAATTTTAGCAATACCTCTGCAGTATCATATATCCGATCTAATGCCACTTTTGAATAAAGTAATGATGTATGATTTCTTCCAAGCGAATGGCAAATAACACGATTTAAGAGACATGTTGAACATTGCAGTAAGGGGGCCCAGCTAGCCCCAGAATTTTTGAGTATACAACTCGGTATACCATCAGGACCTGGACTAAATGAGCATTTTAGTGATGTTAAATTCGAAAAAAACGAGATATGACAATCCAAATGCCAATGTTTCATATAATGGTAGTTAAATCTCACATTTGACAACGACATACAATTTCAAAATCACAAAAAACGTATCACCTTTATATTTTTGGGGAAGTAATTGCAAAACTTGAAGTCGCCGTAGTCTTGTAGGTAGTGTGTTGGCTTATTAGACGTAAAGCCAGGGTTCGATCCCCAGACCAGACATCAAAACAAAATACAATAAGTATTTATTCGGCGACTGTCTCTCAGCAGATTTGTGGCAAAAACTCTGAGAGTAAATAAAATTGCCATGAAAAGTTTCTCAAAAATCTGTCCTTCGGATATGACTTTAAACTGTAGGGCCCGTCACTCATGTATAAAATTAGCACACACACACAACATGAGTGATGTGAGAAGCTAGGCCGTAATCATGACTGAAGGGTCGTAATGACGAGTATGTATATAATTGCACATTATCCGAGGCTTTTGTTGTTGATGCATTACGCTTTTAACTAAAATAAATTTTCGAGTGCATTTTTGCCTGAAACAAAAGTTTATTGAATATATTTTAAAATTTATTTCATTGCTTTGTCTGTTCTTAATTTTTTGTTACATTTTCCCAGATGTTTTTGTTTGTTTTTGTTTGATTTTCTTCTGTTGTGAGAATAGTTTTGAGAATGTGATACTAAAAATAGATTTTTATCGATATTCTGATCATTTCTGTCATTATGTTGTAGCATAGCACCTTAGCGGAATGCAATACTTGCTGCTGGTTTTTTTTTTTATTCCAATTGAACTGTTACTTTTTCGCTTCGCATTTTAACGCTCATCGCATAGATTTTTTTATATTAATGTGGCGATGTTTGGGATTTGATCAGTGACAGTTGTTGTTAACAGAAGTATAATTTATAATAATTCATAATAAATGAACAGGAATACATATTTCCACTTCGGAGGCACCTATAATCAGGAAGAATAAAATGCGTTGGAATTTTTAAATCCCGTTTTATTTTCTGTTCTCATTCTTAACGTACTTTTCCGTTCTTGTTCTCTTTTGACACTAAATGATTGATTGGCTTTTAGCCGTCCATCGTCTCACTTTAATTGCAGTCAATTAATAATTATTTTGTTTTTATCTCATCGAAATGATTTGTTAAGAACATTTTAAGTGGTTGTTCGTTCGTTCGTTTGCATGAAAATATTCACCTTTGTCCACTCACATACATACATACATACACACGCTTGCATTTTTTATGAGCTAAGAATGCAACCAGCTTTATTGGCTTGGTTTTATTACAGTTCGACGATTTTAGTGATCATTTTTTTTTTGTTTTTGGTTTTATTCTTATGTTTCGGCAATTATATTGACAAGTTGATTTTTCATACTCTTCATCTTTTGCTTGACTTTGATTAATGTTCAGCAATATCTTCTGTTAATTTCGCTCATAATTCATATTTGTGTTCTTAAAACTGTTCACATTTAGATAAGATGAAGACGTTTAGTTTGAGTAGTTAATTAACGATGGATTCTGGTTTGTTTTCCGCTTCATACGAAATGTTGAAAGTGAATTTTCAATGGTCAGTGAACGAAATGAAATGATTAAAAATAAAATCTGCATTTAAAATATATTGAAACAGATTATTCTTAAAGATATAATAATCTTCTACGAAATAACTATAAGACTGAACTCTCAAATGCTCAAAGTAAGACAATATGCACTCTTTAACCCTTTAACGTATGTGGAACAGGAGTGTCCCAACTATTTAACATGGACTACCCTTTAAACAATCCAATATTTATAGAAACAATTTTGTTTCCCATAAAGTTTTCACTCACTGAACACGAAATGAAAAATTTGCGCAATTTTTTTTTTAAATTGTAACTTTTTAATATACTATATATATATATATACTTTATTCTAAAATATTTTAAATTGACTTTGAAAAAAATGGTAAGTATAGTTTGTGGTTAAAGTGCTTTGTGCTGTAAAAATTAATTTTTAAATATTCGCAATACGAGATTTCACTTTTGCCCCAATAAGCGTTACATGTCGAAAATACTGAATTTTTCCCTACAATGTTTTATGGTTTTCAATTTTGAGGGTTTAGAACTAATAGAAGACTCCAATTGAATAAGAACGGGGTAGAAGAATATATAATGACTGGTAATACTGCAGATGAACTCGTATTACATAAATAAGAGCAGTTATTCTTAGCACAAAACATACGAACCGAAATTCCTATAATACCAAAAACAGTTCCACAATACATCAACTAAACAGTCTTAAACTATCACAATATGCCAAAACTAATTTCTTAGTTCAATGATTAATGATCTTTAAAGCATATTGGGACACTTAGGTCCCGTTTTTTCTTTTTACATACATACATAATTGGCCACTAGAGCCCTTCATTCAGGATTACGGCCTAGCTCCTCACACCACTCATGTTGTGTGTGTTTTTTTTATACAGGACCTACAGTTTAAAGTCGACTCCAAACGACAGATTTTTGAGAAGCTTTTTTATATATTCTCAGATTTTTTGTCAGAAATCTGCTGAGAGGAAGTCGCCGAAGAAATATGTTTTCATATTTCGTTTTGATGTCTGACTTTTATAAATAAGCCAACACACTACCTACTAGACTACGGTGACTTCTTTTTAAATAGGTTTAACATAGCTTCACTACTGCTCAGATTCTCAGAAACTGTTGGGTATCAGTTTCGTGCGTGAAACGGTTAAGATTCTTGATATAAACTTTTCGATTAGTTTTTTTATTGAAATTATGTTTCTACATCCTAATTGCATTGCTTTTGCATAGACTTGTTTAGGAGCTTTTTGCAACGAACTTAGCCAAAATTCTGTAAAAGTATAAATTATTCGGTTATAAAATGATATCTTAAATTATAAAAAAAGCATATTGTGCTAATAGAAGAAGCAGAATGGCACAAAATTAGGTAAAAAAATAAAACACACTACGAAATCCTGTATAAACTTTGTCACAAAGTTCTGAAATACGTTCTATTGAATTTTATGTATGTCAGCCTAATAAGTAGATCTCTATGTACTAATGGAAATTTAATAATGAAAATACTATATGGTACGCTCTCTAAAGTAGGCAACAGTATTGTTATATTTCATGGTAAGTGTCTCGACTTAATAATTAAGTTGAAAAACTACAACAGATGTCGCCGTCCACTGTTTAAATTTTAAACAAAATAAAATTTTTTTCCAAAAATTGTGTTCGACTCTTTACCAATGTTAGCAGGAAATAAAAAATTTTGTAACCAACTTCAGAAAAAGAAATCACCAAAGAGGGAAAATAATAACCAAATTTATTTAATGTGTTCATAGTTTTTTTTTTTTTTTTTATTAATTTTTGCTTGTTTTAAATTTAGGTCCGATATACCTTTCGAACAAAGCACAAAAAATTATAAATTATTTCGACAAAGAAATTCGAGTTTGTAGTTTTATTGCCACCTTTTTTTAGTTGCATAATAAA
Source organism: Sarcophaga variegata (assembly GCA_932273835.1). Taxonomy (NCBI): domain Eukaryota; kingdom Metazoa; phylum Arthropoda; class Insecta; order Diptera; family Sarcophagidae; genus Sarcophaga; species Sarcophaga variegata. The sequence goes on from OW026359.1 coordinate 77,617,905, forward strand.
AATAATTTACTGAAATATAATTTACGCCATTAATTTTTCTGCACTCTTATCTAATCATTTAGTGATTAAACAGATTAGAAGAGAACATATGATACATCGCAAGTAGTGAAAATCAAAAGTATTTTGATATTCTTCAAACTCACCTCGGCCTGTATGTGTGAGTATTATTTACCAACACAATAACAAAAAAGGCGGTTTTGATCCATTATTTGATGTGTGGACGGGTAACTTTAAATTTAACTGATTAAATTTGCATGTGTTGGTAATATTTCAATATAAAAATTGTACCTTCAAACATCATTGTATAGTTGTTGTGAAGAAGAAGAGTATATATGATTTATGCACCGCAGGTAGTGAAAATCAAAAGTATTTTGACATTCTTCAAACTCACCTAGGCCTCTATGGCGGAGTATTATGTGTAGCCGAGCAACTTAAAATTGTACTCTCAAGCTACATTGTATAGTTGTTGTCAAGAAGAATAGCACATATTATTTATTTATACATCGCAGGTAATGAAAATCGAAAGTATTTTCATATTCTTTCAACTCTTTACCAATAATAGGAGAAGTCAATTCAAATTAGATTATATACCACGACTGCTTTTGTTGACGATTTTTTTCATACAAAATGAAATAAATCAAGCCCCAACTCTGTTACCAAATCTTACTCTCGATTTACACGATGACTTGTGCGACGACGTTTTTTCTTAATTCCCTTTTAATACAACTTCCAAAAATAGTAGCTATTCTTTAGGTTAGGTTAGGTTAGGTTAGGTTAGGTTAGAGCACGTGTACTTTGTCAATTAAGACAAGTACAGTACCCGGAGGTCGAATTGACCCATTGCACAACGTCCTAGTTTCTCACATAACTTATGTTGTGTGTGTTAATTTTATACATGAGTGGTGGGACCTACAGTTTAAAGTCGACTCCGAACGACAGATTTTTGAGAAACTTTTTGATGTCAATTTCTTTACTCTCAGAGTTTTCGCCAGAAATCTGCTGAGGGGAAGTCGTCGAAGAAATACGTTTTGTATTTTGTGTTTGATGTCTGGCCTGGGGCTCGAACCCTGGCTTTGCGTCTAATAAGCCAACATACTACCTACTAGACTACGACGACTTCAGTTATTCTTTAAATAATTAAGTATATTTTGTATACTTACATACATACATAATTGGCCACTACAACCTTTCAGTCAGGATTACGGCCTAGCTTCTCATACCACTCCCGCTGTGTGCATTAATTTTATACGTGAGTTTTTGAGAAACTTTTTCAAGCAGGTTTATTTACTCTCAGAGTTTTTGCCAGAAATCTGCTGAGATGAAGTCGCCAAAGAAATATTTTTTTCATATTTCGATTTGATGCCTGACCTGGGATACGAACCCGGGTTTTACGTCTAATAAGCCAACACACTACCCATTAGACTACGGCGACTTTCATTTCAATTTTGTATACTATATTAAAATTTTTAGTTAAATAAAAAGGCAATAAATGAGAACAACGAGAAGATTCTGGAATAAAACTATTCACTTAAGAAATGGAGAGAGAAATATATGTAACACGACTAATTTTATAAGGTTATAACGAAGCATTCATCAGTTCTCGCGCACATTGGTAAATTAACTATGAATCTGTGGGCTCATTTGTTCGGAAATAGCTAGAACGATATTTTTATAATCTAGAGAGATTCATAGTTAATTTATCAATATGCACGAGAAAACGTAGTTTTTAAGTTGTTCGCTTCTCAGAAAAAAAAACGTCATCCAGTCACTTCATTCAATTTTTTACACAAAAATTAATGCAATTCTACCCATTTTTTTTTCGATAGCAAATTTGTTCGTCAAACACCCAAAACAATTGTCTTATTTATGCTTCTCACAAACAAACTAAACGTGCTATACAGCTAAAACTATCAACATATTTACAATACGAGTGTACCAACATAAAAATAATAAATAATTACAAGTCGAATGTACGTAGCTCGCGAAATTTAAATATTGACTTTATTTGTTTAACGCACCTCGTATATTGTACTAATGAGCCCAAGAACTTACAGACATTTGAAAACTGTGAACAAATCCATCGATAGATTGTTTTTAACCAAACTTAATAGGGCACGTTAAAAGTACATGTACGTTTATTAAAGTAACTTACAACAGAAACAATCGGTTCTAACGGAACATAATAAAGTTCGTTATTGGAATTTCTAAAATTTAGATTGCGACGTATAGTTTGAATGGTTGACATAGATGGTCAGACTCACTTGGTATATTATACTTAAAAGGTAAAATACAATAAATCTTAATAATTTATAATTAGTGTTGTTCGTAATAGTTTCCAAAGCAATCACGGGATGTAGTGAAACAAAGAAACATTGCATTGAACGCAAAAAACATTTGTGCGACTATATTTTTTATAGGAAGCACAATGAAAACAGCGTTTCCAACATTCACTATTTTCCATTTTATGAAGAGATTTGGACATACTTATAAAATTATGTCCAAATTTGGTTGACGCTGAAAAGGCACGTTTTCTTGAATTGAAGCAACTTATCAGTTCTTTGGCTAAAGCTGCTCGAAACTCAATTGAAGTCACATTGATTGAGGAACTGTTAGCCAATACGAGTTTCTTATATATTATATAACTATTATGAACGCATAGCTTAAATAGGTCCAAGAACAATAGTAAATAAAAACGCCACTTTCTTCTGCGATCGTACTCATAATAAACTTTCTTTTGGTCCATTAGATCAACGCCTCCCATTCATTTGTTGTAGTGCTGTATAATCAGAGGGCAATCAATATCTATATCAATATCTATTTTATTAGCTTGTCCAGCAACACGTTGCTTGACCTTGATTACCTCTGTTGGGTCAATAAAATTTGAGGCGAGGTAGACACCACGATTGTCCCTCCATTATCGAATAGTTCCACATGTCATTATTTTGCTGAAGAATGTGCATTAAGTTTAGACTTATTATCAAAGTAAACTTCAACTCCTTTTTTTGCCAGTGGCTTACATAACTGCAGGACGACAGCTTCGCCACGACCGTGTTAAATAAATGGTGTTTTTCCTGTATAAATGTCAACATTGTACAAGTATCCAGTTTCTGACTCACATAAACACCATAGTTTGAATCCCCATGAAATAAGTTTGTACTTCATATACTGTTTCATAGCATTATGTCCCTTAAACTTTACCATATGTTCATCAATTGAGAGTTTTTTGGAAAATGTATATGCGTCAGGCATAGCCTTGTTAATGTGCTCTATAATTGGACGGATTTTGTAGCCACGGTCAGTAACATCAGCCTTACTGTTGTCACAAAGGTGAAGATTGGATGTAATTTCCTCAAATCGGTTCCGTGGTATGACTCCTGCAATCTGAGCTTGGTGAAATGTTGGATCAGTTGACCAATACAGACGTGTTGATGGGAGTTTCACTAAGCTCATACGTATGATAATACACATATAAGCTTAAACTCGGATACGGTTAAAATGAACATACGCACTTTTTGTAAATCATATAGGTTGGACTGCTCAACTATCATAAGACACAGGCGCGCTTAAAAAATTTTAATTCTAGAGATTTTATTAATGATAATTTTCGTTTCAACCCATAGGCAAATATAATTGCCAAACATAAAATGACTATTTTTAGGCAGTTTGGAGTTTATCCAAAACTGTTCTTTGTATTTTTTTGATAGACGAAGGCTAATCCAAAACACAATTGACTCCCATCCCCTTGTGCCCTATCTTTACCCTGTAGTAGCCCTCGGAATAAAGACCATTATTTGGCCAAATTTGGAGCCTCGTAGAGTACAAGTGGAGCTAGATAGGGATTTGCACTCAACTACATTTTTGTTTCCCCAATCTTCTTCTATAAAACATTCTCTGACATATTTGCTCTATCTGTAACCTGGGGAAAAATATATAAGCCAAAAACCCCCGGGCAAGCATACTCGCCTATGGTCGTCAAAGGGTTAAGGAGACGATTGTCATATCTACGGTGTGCGTTTAGGACTACATTATTACATTAAAAATTAGTTCTGCATTTACATCAAATCGATATAACCGAACAACAGTGAAGTGGTAGTGGCAGAGATATGTTATTAGTAGAGCTTTTTTAGTGTATTTAATGTATCGTTGTTTTTTGAATATCACACAAATTATTTGCACGCCTACCTAAGCTTAGAAAACTTTTGGGATTTTTATTCAAATATCTGGTTGCTTCAATTTTGAAACATCGCAAAGATATATTTGAAGAATGCAACATGACCGGGCAAACTGCCTTTTTGCCATTATCATACATCTTATTAGACATTCCATTTAAAAAAGGTCTTTGCATTAATACCCCCTTTTTTACTTCAGGGGGTTATTATGTATTCCGATTCGAAAGAAAATTTATTCTAATCTTACGATATAAAGCATTGCATTTAGAAAATGTTTCTTTCGAATCGAAATACATAATAATCCCACATCTTTTTGCGATAAAATATCATTAAAAATATTGATTTTAGTGATAATATTTCACTTTATAATAATTTTGTAACAATTCAAATACGAAAATTGCAGAGTAGCATTGTTGCAGAAACAGCTAGAACGTTTTTTTTATTTGAACCATCATCAATACAATATATTGTCATGAAAATGGAAACAGTGTACATCGTTTTATATTACTTGCAGAGGCATAAAAAGGAAAAAGATAAAAAAATAAAACATAAATTAAATAAAAGAAACAATATGAAAAGACCAAAAAAAAAAATAATTTTAAAAATATTAAAAAATATAATAACAAGCTAATGTTAAAAAGTGCAGGGCCTTGAATGTGAAAGTGTTTTTTTTTTTGCGTGTAGTGGAAATAAATTGCATTGGAACAACGAAGCGAAAGAGAGGGTGTGAGTGGATGAGCAGTTCTTAAAAGGAGAGTTTCATTATTTTTTTTTAAAGCAACACAATAAATCTAATTTGTTATGATGCTTGTAAAACAAATGCTGTAGCATCGTGGTTTGTAAGTGTTGTTTTGTGGTACAAAAAATTAACCTGCTATCTGATAAGAAAACTCTAACACTACTATTTGAAGAGTAATACTGCAGCAATGTTATGGTGATTTCAAGGTTATTTACTTGCACACCAAGCCTGTTAAAGATTTTAAGAAGAAAATTTTGTATGAGTTTAATAAAAGGCCTGGGGTCTAATTCTCGCAGTCGTGATCGAAATTGCGTTCGAATAGAAAATAATTTTTATAGCGAGTAATTTTCTGATGATGTTGCTCGATACGAAACGAATCGATTTGTTGCTTAGGTGTTGTGAAACGAGTTAATTATTTCGTTTTACAGCACTGACTAAAATGCAAAAATTATAAACAAAAAACATGTGTTTTCTTACAAAAATAAAAGAATTTAATTAATCCAATAATGAAAAGTTTTATTAAAATTGTAATATTTCGTATGAATAATATATTTTGGTTTTACTTTATTATTAGCTGGGGCTGAAGTTTCTTCTGCAGTATCATCTTCAAATTCTATAAAAGAAGACAAGGTAGGTTCCAATTTGCCTTCTTCATAATCCGATAGACAGCAGGGAGATACGTCAGGAATACTATTTTTTGGTGAAGTTGTTGGGGTAATATTTTCTTTGTCGCAATTCTCTTTTGGGCTGCCTTCTGATGTTTTCGAAGACCCAAAAGTTTGGACACTTTTTAGACTCTCAATAGAATTTTAAACTAAACAAGAGTTTGTTAAACTACCTTGCGCCATATTTTTACATCTTTGATTGTAGGACCGGAAGCATTGAGCTTGGCTGTGAGCTGTTCCCATAGCTGATTAGCTCTTGCCTTTCCCTGAGAAGTATTTGGTATAATACTCTTTGTCAATTCTGAATGCTTAACCATGAAATTTCCAAGAATTTCCTTTAAGTTTTGACCTACAAATACTGCAATTAATTTTTATTCATAAATTAGTATAAATTTGTTACTTACATTTTTTTATATTGTTCTTTACAGCAGAAAAACGTTAATTCGAAAGCTTTAGTGCTTACGAGTAAAAAGTCGCAATGTGGCATTCGAATGATCACACGTTATCGAATGCCATCATTAGAAATTTCGATACACTTTATTCGATAACGAATAAGAGAATCCGATAACTAAAAAATCGCACGTTAGAGTAAAAATTCGTTCGTTTCGACTGCCAGTATTAGCCCCCTGATTAAAAGGTTTTGTGTGTTCAAAAGTTTTTTTTTTTAAATTTTTAATCTTGTTATCTTTATATTTTAAATATTTTTTAAAATAAAATTTTTATTTGTATTTTTCTGTTTGTGTTTTTAATTTCATTTATTTTAAATTATTTTTTAATTTTTTCTTTTTATGCTTATGCAAATTTAATATTTATTGACCAGCAACAAAATAGAATTTTATACTTATCAATGTTTATGTGTCTCTGTCTTAGGAAAAATATAATAATTTTACCAAAGAAAATAAAGTATAAAGAATGTGCATTTTAACATATTTTGGAATATTTTTCAAAAATATTTCAAGACGCGGGGGAAGATAGAAGGGAAGGTTACAGAAACCAAGAGCGTAACAATGCGTTGTTCTCATCGTGCGTTTTTGTTGTTTGACCACTTTCAAGGCATATTCATAGAAGGTAGCCTTAACTCAACAGCTGAGGACATTTTGACTGTCAAAAAAATTGTTTGTTTTTTGTGTATTTTGTTTCGATATTCAATTTCGCATTTATATTAGTCATAAACCCTCATATGTACCGCATGTATCCTTAACGATACGCACTCTAGAAATTCTTTAGGATTACTATTTTGAAGCCAATTATATTAAAATTTTTGCAAGATGATTGACAGCATTTGAGCTTTTAACACTAAATACATATATCTTTTAAACCACAACCTAGATTTACTATATTTATAGTTATTTAGATGAAAGTGATGAATTACAAAAAAAAAAAAAAGAATTCCATGCCTCCAACTAGGTGCCTAAACTAAGACTGAAATAACTTGTGTGTTATTTTTAAAACAAATTCTCTTTCAGAAGATTGGTATATAGGAATTAAAACAGAATGGGCCAATCTTCTTTTTAAAATATGTTTTTATATAATTCAAGAGAAAATAGTTTAAATAAGTATTCAATTTCAAAATTCAGTCATAAAATAAATATAAATTAGGTACAAATTTTAATTGGTACAATAATAAATAAGAAATAACGTTTGCAGCTGATATTTTTTTTAATTTACAGGTGCTGCTCTATTGTGTAATTTAGCATGACATAAAAATCGTAAGAATTTTCAATACATAAAATTTATTTAGTTTTTTTTAATTGCTTTAACTAATTTCCTATGGAGGTTTGCGGGTTAATTTTTTTGACAAACTGAGTGCTCTTTAACAAAAACAAAATGCCTGTTGTTTTTGCATTGTTGTACTTGTTGTAGAGTTGCGGCTACCTCCTATGAATATGCCATGGACCACTTTTTTAATTATTTTTCTGGTGTTAAAAACAGACGTCGGCACCAATGACCCTCAGGGTAAGAACATCTTCGGCTTTTTACACACATAGGACACGAACATCAAGAATGTTCGTTAAAAAGAGCGTAAAAATCTTGTCAGTTTTTAAAGAACAATGTTCATGTCGCTTTTTTCAGACTTCAATGGTACACCCAAAGAAATATCACAGTAGTATTCACTAATATCAATGAGAAATGATTTCGATTTGTGGAAGAATACTTGCCAAGTTAAATACGGTGTCTTAGTGTCTTAGTGCAGTACAATTTTTCTATATTTTCCGATCATATATACATATCATTGGGTTAATAAGTAGACTTGACATTATTACTAACAATTTTCCTCTAGGTTAACACATGCCTATGGTTATGGATCAGTGAGTGAGAGAGAGAAAATAAGTTGAGAGAATTTATTAATTACAGCCATATAAAAGTGTTAGTAATATACTCTATTTTTATTTTTATTTCATCAACATACATATGTAAAGCTGTCTATCTTTGGCTTAATAATTTTGGATAAATAAAAATAAAATAAAACATCGATTTTATTATTAAAAGAACATAAAGCTATCCATCTTTGGCTTAAAAATTAGGCCATGTTTTTTAGATAAATAAAAAGAATAAAAAACCATTTTTTATTAAAAAAAAACGAGCATTCCAAAGCATTTAAAAAAATTATACTATGGGACAAAATAAAAAATAAAATACGCCCAGCTAATGACATAGAACATTTTTAACACAAAATATTCTTCGAGTGTTATTCTGAAATAAAATGATGAGCATCCGCAGCACATGTATTCTTGTCGCAGTCTGATCGACAACTAAATCAAAAAACACAAGAATACATACACATGTACATACGTACGATGAGAGCAACACATTGTTACGCTCTTTGTTTGTGTTCATTTTCCTTCTGTCTTCCTCTCCCCTCACAAAGAAATGATTCTTAAATAAATTTGGTGAGAGCGGGTCGTGATATTACGACCCGCCATAAGAAATTTTACTTCTACATGATGCGCATTCTTTATATCCATATTCTTTGATTTTACTCTTCTTTCTCAATTCACCCACAAACAGTACTCTGTTGCAACGTAGCGCAACGCAAATAAAATCAACGAAATTAATGTTTAGTATGGGGTGAGGATGGTAGCAGTGTTGAAAAATTCATTACTTTAGTACTTTTTCAGTTCAAAAATACTCCAGTACATGTGTGACATTTTCAGCACTCTTTCCATGTTCGACGTAATGCTAGAAACGTACGTTCGTATTCAGAAGGTGAAAAGCAATGAGAACGCTCTTCATATGCTAAAAACGAACGAACGTTCCGTGACGTTCCGTCGACGTTTGACTAAACGGAAATTTTACTTTCTATTACTTTCTGAATCAGCTGTTTTTGTTTTGTATATGCCGTTAGTTTTTCCGTTCCGTTTCGTACTTGTATTAAATATAAATAAATATTTTTTTACAAAAGTACCAATTGATACGAAAAAATACTCTTCAGCTATACTTTGGTACCATTTCAAAATTAAGAGTTGTAAACAAAGAAAAATAGCGAACAAGCAATTATTGTTGTATTCGTCAAGTTGTAAACGGTGACACACAATAAAGTGGTTAATTGAAACTAAACACCAATTTATTTTTATTTTATTTGCAATCAACGAACTCATATTTTAAACGTTTTAAAAAAGGTAAAAACGTAACAATATTTAAAATATTTATAATAATCACATTTTTCGAGATCTCACTTAATTAAGTATTGCAATATATATATAATATAAACTAAATTTATTGTATAAAAATATCAATAGTTTAGTATTTACATTAATGCAGAGTTAGGAAAAAAGATAGGGAAAAACTTAGTAAAAAATTAAAGAAATTTTAAATTAATCCTTCCATCAGCTTCCTCACTGAAGTTGAAAAAGAAGTTAATATTACAAATTCCTTATTATATCATAATAATGTAATGAAATCTTTGTGTTAAATTAGATATTACTGATTTGAACAAATCTTGTTGAAAATGTTGATGCAATCTACTTGTTGAGTATCTTTTAGGTAAATTAAAAATAATTTTCAAATTTTTATTCTGGATTATTTGCATCGATACATATGTCATAATATGCACATTTTTTTGTTGCTGCTTTTCGATTTAATAAAGGGAAAAGGGCTCTTGTACATTTAATTGCCTTTTCACAGGTTTTTAAAACATGATGTCTGAAAGTCAATTTTTTTATTTAACTCAATTCCAAGATATTTAATGGTATCAAGAAGAGAAATTTCAGCTCCTTCTACAGATAGTGGTATCGATGGCATCCTTTTCGGAGACCTATTGAGTTTTATTTTCGTTTATTTTTATTTTCCATTTTTAAAGTATTTTCGAGCATATTTTTACCCTTTTGGCTAAGGCTTTTGAAACTTTAACTTTTGTTATTTATTTATTTTATTTATATATTTATTTATTTATTTATGTCTATGGATAGTAGTCCCTTACAGACTAAATTGCTACATATTTATTTAATATTTAATACATATATAATTAATATTTAATGATTTAAGAACAATATAATTTTTCTCTTTAAAGAATAATTGCTTTCAGAAAGATCAATTAAATGATAAAGATTATTAAACTTTAAACATATTTGACGAAAAGAGTCGTTGTTGGCATAGACTGAGCGATGATTTGTTAAAATTACGAGAAGGTCTAATTGGAACATTAAAATTAATTTTACGTAACAAATATTCAGAATAGACATCTCCACGTATTAAACCCAGAAGAAAAGAGACACTTAGCATTATTCTACGACTTTTCAGTGTAGGTAGCTTTATAAAAGCGAGTCTACTTTCATACGAAGGGAGAACAAACGAGTTAACGAAAACAAATAAGTTAACGTAAATGAGATAATGTGGATCCCATATAATAGATCCATACTCAAGAATAGGGCGCACCAAAGATATGAAGAATTGATTTGTTACGTAGGGATCAGTAAATTGCTTTGACCAGCGCTTTATAAATCCTAAAACACCATTTGCTTTGTTCACCATCATTGATGTATGTTATCTAACAAGATTCCAAGATCAGTTATATTTAAAAACTTTTCCAAAATTTTGTCTTTAAAATGATAAGAGGAACTGGTGATAACACCGAACCCTGGAGAACTCCCGCTGGGATATTACGCTGGGAGGAGTATTCAGTATCAATATTCACTACAAAGGATCACTCGTTCAAAAAACTTTGTAAAATTTTTTATAAATATGTTGGATAACCAAATAATCAAGAATCAACGGCATTTTCTACGTCTAACAGCACTATTCCAGTACTTTTTCGGGTACCTTTGTTATTTAATATAAAGTTTACAATTCTCTTTATTTGATGCACTGTTGAATGTTCTTTTCGAAAACCAAATTGCTCTTTTTGTATTACATACATATGTTATTAGTTTCGATGTATTCATTCATTCTCTGTAGCACGATTTTTTCGAAGACTTTATCTAAGCAATTCAAACATGCTTACGGCACGATAACTTGTAGGTGACTTTGCGTCCTTTCCCGGTACTTTCGCCGTTTTAAAATTTTGTGGAAAATAGCCATTTGACAAACACCAATTGAAAATTTGTGTAATTAATGTGTAAAAAGTATTTGTCATATTTTTCAATATATTAGAGTTATTCCATCCAGTCCTGGTGGTTTCGAGTTTTTCAGTGTAACTCTGAAGAATTTTACTTCTTCCACTGATCTCAAGTTTTGCTGCATGTCTCCTATTATACCGTGGCCATAGCCAGAACATAAATAAAACATTTAAAAGAAAAAAATGAATGATTTTATCTGCTGGTATTTTAGGCTGACCTTATATGTAAGTGTTACATTTGGAATTAAATCTGAAGGTTTTCTCACAAAGTGTTAGTATGTCGGATATTAGGTGCAAAATATTGCACTTACACCTTTCAGATGATCAAATGAATAATCTGGTCTGAGAACGTTACATGAATGCAATGTGATGCGATCTTAAAGTAAGAACATAAGCAATACACAACAAGGACACCGAGGATAAAAGACAAACATTAATAATTCTGGCTAAAATAAAAGTACGGACATCCTACTTAGGAATGTTAAAGGTAATATGAGATGTTGTGATACGATCCATCATGATAACATTTTGAATACGGAATTTTGCATAAGAAGTTATTTGGAAAATGATTTTAAAAGTCTTTAAGTTATATTATTTCCGTCAGTCAGTTCACTAGACACTTGCTCCGTAAAACTATAAAAAAAATGGTCAATACATCAGAAGATATGTATAAAGTAGGGAAAACAAAAGAAAGAATTTTAAAATATACAACACACTTACCATACATACATACATACATATATTATACAATAGATTACGTACGATTTTTCGTAAAAGATATACGAATACACGCGAATTTAATGATTTTTGAAGGGAATTACGTATTCCAACATTCAACATTCAAGATTTCAAATGAGGACAACAACGACTTCATCACTTGTTTTCCTGTTTGTTGCCTTCTTCTCTTCAGCATGTCAACAATGATTTTTGAATTTTCATTATTCTGGAGATCTGTAAGAGAAGATCCTTTTTATGTCAGCAATACACAATACTACATACACAAAACAAAAAATAAAGAGAAAGAGAAAAAGGTATCAGGTTATACAACAAACAATTCGAATGTGCCTTCATTTCGATTCTATTCGCATTTAAGCATTTGAAGGTGGTTCCCATTTGTTGTTTTATTCTCTTCTTATTTTACTTTATCTGCCTTTCTTTATTCTGTACACTTCTCTTGATTCTACATATGAAATGTTCAGGCATATTTTGCACGTGCAACAATGTCTTGGGAAAATAAGGACTCAATCCAATGAAGATTCTTCAAATAGTTCTCTTTCGATTGCATTGCTTTGCGCAACTATTTTAGGCGTTTTATGTCGATAAAAGTTGCTCAACTTACTGGCTTGTTAAAGAAGAACAATACATTAAATGCGATAGAGGTTCCTTCCACTTCCTTTCCCGCTCTGGTTAATGATGACGCTTTATGCATATCAAATTGCTTATCATTTGAAAATCTTTACAAATTTCAACAGCCTTTTTACTCGTTGCTCTTATTCCTGAATTGTCGATGTTTTTTGGTTTTTGCTTTTTGTATTTTCAGTATTTGTTTGGCTTGTCGTTTTGATGCTCATTCCATTTTTTTGATTCCATTTTTTTGTTTTTAGTACTTTTCGTTTAATTTTTCGAGGATAATGACTCATTTCCTGGGTTCCAAACGTTTACTGGCTTTTTCAGTTTTGCCTCCATTTGACGTGATTTTTGTAGTCGTTTCCTGTTGATTCCATTTATTTTGCGCCTTAGATTTCCATTGAGAACTTGGAGTTGATAGACTTGGCGAAATATATGTACGTACAATAACGGTTGTTCATTTCCGGCTGATTGTCTCCGTTTTGAAAACCCCTTTCTTTGACAATGAAAATTTCAAAAATGTCATCAGTGACGTAATAGTGTGAGAAATAAAATATTAAATTGAAAATAAATTAAAATTTATAACAGCAAAGCAGGAATATTATTGAAATCATAAGAATGGTAAGCGATTTGTCTAACGCTTTTACTTCTCTTTTAATGATTAGCCGGTGAAATAAATTGAATATGCTTTGCTTATTGCAGATTAACAAAGAAAACGTTGTTGATCAATAACGGAGTTAAAGGAAGCATCATCAGTTAACAAAATGATGTAAAGTTAAGTATCAAGTGGACAGTGACCATAAATCTTGTGGAGCGATGTAAACAAATTTAAATACGTCATGTTTTCAAAAAAATATTTCTGATGCTGCTGGTAAAATATACCAAAATGTTCATAAAATCTAAACCTTAATCCGGTTAGGTCACTAAGCGAACACAGATTGCAACTTGGTTTCACAATCATCTGACCTTAACCTCCTAGAAAACATATCAACGTGTATATCGAGAGGCGAAAAAAAAACCAGTCGTGTAAACAGAATGAATAAAAATCAAATGTTAAATAAAATCCAAACAATGGCTTCGCAACATATATTAATTTTAAATACAATATTATACGACGTTATTAATTGAATTTATTTACACACATGTATCTTGGAGGTCGCCGTCGTCTAGTAGGTAGTGTGTTGGCTTATTAGACGTAACGCCACGGTTCAAACCCCCATGTCAGACATCAAAACGAAATATGAAAAATATTTCTTTGGCTACTTCCTCTCAGCAGATTTCTGGCAAAAACTCTGAGAGTAAATAAAATTGTCATGAAAAAGTTTGTTAAAAATCTATCGTTCGGAGTCGATTTTAAACTGTAGGTTCTGCCACTTATGGATACAAATTAGCACACACACAACATAAGTAGTGTGATCGTAATCCTTATTGAAGGGTTGTAATGACCAATTGTGTATGTGTATGTATCTTGAATATTGGCATTATTGCTTTTAAAAGTTTTGTCATTTACAAAAAAAAGAGAGAGATTATCTTCCTCTGAAAAAATCGTATATCGAATAAAAGTATATCCTCGTAATACCCACGTTTCCAATGAAAAGAACTGAGATGCGAATAACACGTTCATATTCTTTAGTTGACGATGCTGGATGCCGCGTTCCCCATTACTTCTTAGTCGTTTTTAAAAATGACATTTTTACAAGCAAATGATTACATACATCCAAATTTAAGTCTCTTCCAATTAGTTTTTAAATAATATAATGAAGGAATAAAACAAATACGTATGTTGGTATGATTTTATGTACCATGAGTTTGTATTTTATAAAATATTTAAAAGACATATTGCAAGTGTAAGCGACATGACTTCAATTAACGCTAAACCGTAACCAATGTAACGTAGGAGAATTGTTTTCGAGTAAAAAAAGTCCATTATTTTTTGATCAGTTTTAAAATATTGAAGCACGACCGGAAGCATGTCGTAAATCTTTTCTGGATATTCACTTGACACGAAATCACACAACGACGTTATAATCACATTACGGCGATCATCTTGCAATAATTCTGATTTCCAATTATAGCGCTGATTGCACTGATGTTTCAACTCATCGAATACGCCTTCCCAAATGGAAGCCGCAATTTGTTCAGCTTTAACGAGAAAGTCTGCAACTTTTGCTTGTATCAATAGAATGAATTTTATTTCTAAAGCGCAAAGTATAACAACAAAAACCGTGTATATCAATAAACACTGTTTATTTTCGCGTAGTACTCCATACAACCCAACCAGACCCATAAGGATTATAAAGCTTCCTACGAGAATTGTGCTTAAAGGCGCATCATTTATGGTTTCAAGGAATTCTGAAGGCTTATTCGATGGCGCAATTTTTGCGAGGTATATGGCGATTGATAACTTCTTGAGAAGATAAACACCAAAACGAACCGTTATAATGGCGACGGTTATTATAATCAAAATTGTTACTGTCAATAAGAATTTGATGACAACAACTTTGCCCATTATTATTTCGATATCTTTTATTTCAATTTCTTATTTCGATATGTTTAGTGTTGATTTGATTTCATTACGTTCGTTATAAAAAAGAAACAAACATTTTAAATTAACCACGTATAATTTTATTTTTGTTTTTTTCCTTTGCAACACGCAGGTAATCGTCACTTGATCACTGCAACTTGTACCAAATTGTCATCCTGTTACAACTACAAATGTCGAATGACTCAGACTGCAAGAATAATTCACATAAGATACTGTCTAAAGTCTTTAAATTGATATTGAGGAAAAGATATATGCGAATAGTATATGGTGTCATTCTTAGAATAGCCTTAATGTGACGACATTAAGAGACTTAATAAAACATTTTGCATAAGATCTAATTGAGTGTAATTGTGTAAGAGTTAGTGTCACAATCATTAAATATTAATATTTGCACCACTTCATCAATTTTTATGTAAAGTTGGTACCATTACCGTTGTCTACAGCCGTGGAAGTGCCATTTGCTCGTATTTCCGTAAAGCCTCCATATGGTATGGGTTGTATTAAGGTAGGACTAGGAACCAGCTGACCCAGTGTTAATCTTTCTAACAGAAATCCAAAGCTATCCCCTACAATTCTAAAGTTGAAGGACTGTCACTTTGTACCAGATATCTGCAATCTGATAGTGGGTATGAAATGTTCAAATGCTGAATTTCTCAACTGCATAAGAGATCGTGGTCAATAAACTCAGTGAAGCGTCTGTTAAAAGATGCAGTAGGAGTATAGAACTTAAGACGTATGATTGTTTTTAAAGGGTTCCGCACCACCAAATGTCATTCTTTTTCAGTATAAGACGATACATCAGTGAGTAAATTTAATGCATTGCTAAATTAGATGAAAAAGTTTCCGGTTGAAGATTACAAAACTTCCTACCCTTCCTCGAGAGAGCCGCATAAGAGGCAAATGTTTCAGAAAGAAAAACAAATGCATAGTCAGTTCAAACAGAAGGAGAAGTAAATCACTTTTGATGATTAAAAAATGAAGTGGACAGGATTACGACCTAAATTCTCTAACCACTTATATTGTGTATGTTAATTTTTATACATGAGTGGCGATACAGTTTAAAGTCGACTCCAAACGACAGATTTTTGTGAAACTTTTCATGGTAATTTTATTTACTCTCAGAGTTTTTGCCAGAAATCTGCTGAGAGGAAGTCGCGAAGAAATATTTTGTCATATTTCGTTTTGTTGTTTATTGAATTACATACATAATTGGCCTTTACAACCCTTCAGTCAGGATTACGGCCTAGCTTCTCACACCACTCATGTTGTGTGTGTTAATTTTATATATGAGTTGCGGGACCTGTAGTTTAAAGTCGACTCCGAACGACAGATTTTTGAGAAACTTTTCATGGCAATTTTATTTATTCTTAGAGTTTTTGCCAGAAATCTGCTGAGAGGCAGTCGCCGAAGAAATATTTTTTCATATTTCGTTTTGATATCTGATCAGGGGTTTGAACCGTGGCCTTACGTCGAATAAGCCAACACACTACTTAATAGGCTACGGTGACTTAACTCTGTACAGGTGCCCTATAAAAATACGACAAAACATGACCCTGGATGCGAAGTTACGTTGGAACGAGCAAATTTTCAATCATTGAAAGAGTATTTTAAATGATATTAATAATAATACGGTTGCATTCATCAATGTGTGATAAACAATGTGCCTTTAAATGGAATATAAAGTAATTTATAAGCAATATTTCCAAAAAATTCAATTTGTAAAAATTAGTTCCTTTGAATAATAATGACTTTTAAAATTTACACAAAGACACCTCTCGAAAGCCGGAAGATGGGATTAGAATTATTAAAGTCAATTCAGCAAAAAGTTAATTCGGAAAATATACAATGAAACTACCACCACAAACGACCTCATTAGAAAATGCAAAATCATGGTCCTTTAAAAATCGATTCGATTAGTCAAGCAAACGAAAATAAGAATTCTGATGGCAAAATAAGAAAAAGACACCTGGGACATCATTTCTAATGATGAAAAGGAAACAGATTCACTACAATGAACTCGAAGTACTTGAGATCGTGTTAAATGAAATTCTGAAAAAAAATATTTGCTTCATTGTTTCTTGGATTTGTTTGCGGTCTTGGTACTCAACACTTTTGCTAATCTGCAAGTGTCAATCGTTGCTGTCAACTCCCGCATAAATTTTTATTTCGGACAAGAATATTATTTTGAAATTCGATTTCATTTGATTCGTTTTTTTAAAGAATTTTTGCAAAGGGCAGCCTTGACAAAGAAACGTGTGCGTTCCTTGAATTATGAACCAACATTTAAATACTTAAGGGTAGTAAAACTGGAATAAAATTCCTACGAAACAAGTCAGCACTGTCAGTCAGCAAGAAAATTACTCAACCAATCACCACATCTGAGTGACATAAAAGAATGTTTGCTTCGTCTCAAAGAGTTCATGTACACATACTCATACAAGTCCTTTATGTTCATTACAGGACCTGTTGTTACACCCTACTTTATACAAATAATTTTCCATTTATTGTTCATTTGGTTTATGACCGGCTTAGTGTGTTCCTGTATGGCAAGGAGAGAGGCGTGTATGTGCATATAATTTGATATGAAATTATTGTTCAGTTTTCTTAGCTCATATTACTTTAGAGTTACCCTTACTTTACCACAAACCAATTCCAAATCAAAATTTTTCTATGAAGTTTTATTAAAATAGCAACAAGATGTGAGAAGAGATGTGTGGTACATAAATAACTCGGTAAGAAAGTTATAGCTTTTCAATTTTTAATGAAGTTTAAATTCTAAAGTTTTATTTTTTTATTAATTACATAAATCATTTCTATTATTAAATACTTTATTCGTATTATAAAATTAAACTATTTTACGTTTGTGTACTCAAAAAGCCATGGCAGTCGCCTCGAAACTTGAATTCTTGATTTACCGATAATTTAGATGTCAAAAATAAAATCATATCAGGGAAGGTTAAAAATTTATTGACCAGTCTTTTGCCAAAGAAATATACATAACAGAAGTACATATATAAAGGTATTAACGTGTATAATATCAGATTACCGGTGGTAAAGAAAGCAATCGATTTTGTTTAAAATTAATATGTTTAAATTTTTATTTTAGCAATTAATATTGGCGGCCTTGACCTTGACTTTTCTAGTAAGTTTATAGCAGGTAAACTCACACACAATAGAATAAGATGAATTGATTTCTCGTAGGTCCTAATAGTCAAACACAAAGAATTCATGATTGTAACAGTTGGGCAGACAATTTTTGTAAAACTGAAGCCCTAGCTTAATGTAAAATAATACATGTATACGACTAATAACCACAAAGGAAATAATGAACGCAGTGTTATATACATACAGATCAACTCGGCTAAAATCTATGATAACCGAATGCACAAAATAACTGAAAACTCTCCAGAGTATGGATAGCTGCAAACTCTCTAGAAGGACAGAGAGAGAGAGAGAGAGAGACACTGCAGCACAAAAATACTTTTCGAAATGATGAGCAACCAGGAGGGAGAAAAAATCCATTACTATTCCTGAATAAGTTGGACTTTAAAACGGCCGAAACAGAAAACACGTCCAACATATCAGAGAATACAGTAGAAGCACAATCAGTTAAATTCCAGTCACGCTTTTTCGTCAAGATCTGATATTCGTAAACTTAAAAAGACCAGTACAACGCTTAACTTAATGCAAGACCACGTTGTTTAAAAAATTAGCAACCAAATCTTCTAGACTTGTTTTTGTCACCCTATGCCACTGTCAACATTGCAAGTGTTTTTACAAAATTTGATTCAACTTCTTTTATCAATTTTTTCAATAGCAGGAAATCGCCAAACATTCAATACACTTGTCTTATTTGTGCATCTCAGAAACATATTAAACGTGCTATATAGCTAAATCTGTGGGCATATGTTCGAGACGAGTAGACCAAAATTAAAAAAATAAATAATTAAAAGTCGAATGTACGTCGCCTATCACGACAATAAAAAACTATGATGCACAAAATCAAATGCATAGATAGTGTGGAATTATAAAATTTCTCTATTTCTTTACCGTGACATTATTATATAATAACTTCTGAATGAGTGGAACTTCTAAATAAGCAGTTTTGCAGTATTTATTATGTAAGGCATTAATGCCACCATAAAGATGTCTTAATTGGGTCCATTATTACAACTTCCAGTTAAAGTTGGATTTAGTTAAAGGTAACTTTAGCTAAAGTGAACTTTAAAGTCACCTTTAACTACTTTTCGTTATTATAACCTAAAATAAAGTTAACTTTTTCAAAAATATGTCAGTGCCGTAGTAATGTCGATAACACTGCACAATTAAACAAGTTTTTCTTTAAACGCAGTGGCAACGACAGACTTCCTTTTTTTTGTTGTATATGCTCATTTTGTTTATATTTGAAGTTGCCATATCGAAAATAGTATATAATACGGCAAGTTCAAACATAAACTTCACTTTAAAAGTTACCAGTAGGATGATCCTTCATTTAGCTTAAAGCTTACTTCTACCATATTGTCCACTTACATATAATAATGAAAAACAATTTATCTGTCCGTTAAAATCCTTCCTTTAGTTAACGGCAAGTTGTAATAATGGCCTTTAGAGGTAAAGCAAGCAGGCGGTAACCTAATGTGTAAGATTTTGTCGATGTTAATGTTCCGCTTAGATAGAAGCTTTACTATAAAACTGTTATATTTTTCCTCTTAACTTACATGTTCAGACTAGGTTTGAACACTAAAATTATTTAATAAAAAATGTTATTTTTGTTTTATTTTTTTTTAACGTCCCCGGCCTCACACTAACCCACCCTCACCCGACCGCGGAGGGCTCGTCCCCATTACGTAGGGACACGTACACACTACAGTCCGGACTATAGCGGGTAAGGGAAAAGTAATGGCAACGAGAACACAAAACAGCTACAGAACTTAATCACAAGCTGAATAAAGTTACAACAAACATGAACTACGTATAACAAGAACGATAATACATTTTTATATAATAAATTAGAAATTAATGCCAGCATATAAGCTACGTTTTATATTACAAACACTACTATTAAAATCAATAAAATCATAATATAAGTTAAAATCGTTACATAATCTACGAAAAGTAAAATTACATCCATAGTACGTTCTATAAAAATCTAAAGAAACAGGACGATAGTGTCGTGAAAATCTTGCTGGAATACTGAAATTCAGGTTATAAAGCAAAAACTCAGAATCGATATCACCTTTAATTAGATTAAAAACAAAACAAACCCCTAAAACAGTCCTTCTACGTTCCAAAGTTGGAAGTTTTATCAAACCTAATCTAGCCTCATATGACGAAAACCCATTGGCATAATCCCATCCTAAGCCACGTAAACAGAATAATAAAAACTGCTTCTGCACAGACTCTATTGAATCACTATGACAACGATAGTATGGATTCCAAATAATAGACGCATACTCCAAAATAGGTCTAACAAGTGAAATGTATAGCAGTCTCGTTATATAAGGATCAATGAATTCCCTAGCCCATCTTTTCACAAAACCAAGAACAGCCCGATCAAATAATTTGTATGTCAAATAACATAAGTTGATTATAATCATTTCCATTTCCATTTGTTTACATAACTACCATAAACAGTTATTATATAAATAGTATAACAGTCGTGTTATATTTTTTATATATGTCACCTTATCAAATGAACTTTCAGTTCACAAATTATAAATTTTTTTAATGGAACTTCATTGTTTACGACAAAATCTGTCAGTTTCACGTTTGGGCAACTACCAGAAGCAGGCTATTATTGCAAATATTTTTATTTCGCTTTTCTCAAACATTGACCAACTTTAGTGGTCGCTCAAACATAAAATTCACACAGTTTCCAATAAACAGTCAAGATCCATCCATTCTGAAAATTTTTGAACTGAAAGTTCATTTGATAAGATGAAATATATAAGAAATATAACACGACTGTTATGCTATTTAAATAATATCTACGATAATTTTTATTTAATTTTATCAAACGAAGTGTCAATCTCTTCATAACAGAATGCACCTTAAGAATATCCCAACTTATTTTATATTTTTTAAAAGTTTGTTACTATGAATGGAGAAACTTGAAAAAATATGAAAAAAATTAAGTCGAATAATATATGTATATATGTATGTACATCGCTTTAAAGGCCCATCCCTTCCCTTTCTAAAAAAGTTCAAATTTGTGACATTGGTACAGAAATGTTTGTGTAATCAATAAATATGTGCGTAAAGTAAAAAAACAGTTTTTAGGAAATAAAACAAAGTTGGAGGATTCAAGAAATATCAAAAAAAAAAATATTTTTGATTTCTATTCAATAAAATACTATATTTCCTTAAAATTACATTGAATTATATTATTATATTATCTAAATCAAAGTGTTAATTTGTACATAATAAAGAGCACATTGTATTTGATTATAATCAACCCTGAAAAGAAAAAGGTTTACTCGATCTTTGCAAAAAGGTAAAATTTTATCTCTTAAAATAATTCATTTCAAGACATCGAAATAACCGCACATCTTTCCTTTTTCCAAATTACCTAATGAATCTCCTAAAGATCCCTGTCTTTAAGGGCAATTTAAAAATAATTACTACCCACCCTAATTGTTTCATACATATTTGCATTAAATTGGGAGAAAAAAAAAATTAAAAATTTTTACAATATAAAAGGGATGTACCGAAATTGATCCAGTGATCTCTTATGAATGGAGTTTTAAAAAGCATCCTTTGTCAACGCAAAGTGTTGTCTTGCATTTTTTTGTAACTCCAACGGATTTTGCTGTGTCAAGTGACACATTCAGCATCGATGTTTCAGATTGCTTTATACGGTGTTTAGATATTATATATATTTATTGCGTAAATCGCAATAAACGCCATTATTGATCTCAATATTTCATATAAAGTTTCAATTAATTACTGTGCAATGAATACGCAAATTGTTATAATATTGAGTAAAAGTTAAAATGTAGCACTGTCATAAGTGTGTTTAGTGAGTCTATTACAATTAACCGAATACTTTATGTTGATATTTGACGATTCAAATGTCAACAGCGACAAACAAACAAAATAAAAACAATGTTGTTGAAACAACCAGCTGTTTTGTTTACCAGCTGTCAAATGAATATTGAATAAGCAGCTGAACTGTGTATATTATTATGCCTGAACACTTAAAATATTGTACTCAATTAATCGAATATTGACTCAATAAAAGTACATACCTGGACACAGTATTAGGTAAAGTCAAACTATTGTTCGCCAAGATAGTAACAGGTCCAGCTTATATTCTTTATTACATACATGTAAACGTCAAGCATTCGATATGGCCATATGTATGTATCATACAGGTGAACACACCGTCTTTTGCCATGAATGTGTAATGTTATGCATTTATTCATTTCATATCCTGCCCATTTACTTATTGAACTTTGAAAAATGTGTAAAATTGTTTTTTCCTGCCACGACTAGGGTTCGTTGATAATTTATTATGAAAACTCTATTATTGAAAACTCTGGTACACAAGGGCTTAGATATAGAATTAGTTGATTTGCCATAGCGAATATCAAAAGTATACCAATATCAAGGAGAACTTACGGTAAATCAATTTTATTAGCTAAATACAAAATATTTTGCATTAAACTATCCATAAGAATCATATCACAAAAATCCAATATGTCGTCGTGGTCGTGCTAGTTAAGAAAACTACATATGGAGATACGTTGTCATCAGAGTGAATTTGATTCTAGTTTTGATCGTTCAATAAATCCTTCCGTGTAGCTGCGCGTTCTAACAATCCCAACGTGCCTTTATAAATAACTTTCTAAAATTTGTAGTGGCAACTCTGTTTGTACATGCTGTCGCTGTTCATTTGATTGTACTCTGAGGGGCGTTTTTTGTATGAACCAACTTTATATGAATGCTCTCTTCGTTGATCTCTTTCTCTCCCTCATTTAAAGGAATGACATTCCAATGTTGTTCAAATGTCTTCGCCTTTGATGGTTTTGAAATGGTTTCATATTATAAGAATTCACAACAATTGTGATTTATATTCGCATTGTATTCATAAGTTGATCTCAAATAACCAACTTTGTTTAAATTTTTTATGTGCCTGTTGAATAATTTCATTGCTTGTTTTTTATACTCATTTCCCTCTTTTTTATGAATTTTTAGTGTATGTATACGGTCCAACTTTAGGGTGAGGGTTCACAAGATTTCCCACGTATCGGTAATATGATCTGTCATGAAATCAAACTGCCGTCATACAGTTAACAAAAGTTATCAACACTAAATTATTTAGATCAACTGTAGATTGAATGAATGAATAATAATCACCTGTTCGATAGAAATGGCCGTTAAGGGTTTTTTGCAATGATTGATGAAATTATTTTCGACTTTAAGCTGGAAATTTTTTGTGAAGAAGTAAATAATTTGTTTGTTCTTGAAGTCACATCTGTCATTGTAGTTGTTATTTAAACAGTTTGCTTTGTCAAATCACCATATATGATGATATAGCCAGCCTTGCCAGTATTTTTTCTTAACTTTTTATTTCTCAGCAAATCCTTTTTACAAAAAAAAACTTGTTTTTTACAAAAGTACCAAAATGTTAAAAGGAAACGCCGAAGCCCTGTGCTTCTGTCACTCCTTCTGTTGCTATTTCTTTGCTTCCGTTTTAAAATATGTAAATATTTCTTGTTATTATTATTGAGTTTATTGAAAAAACTTGTTTTGTTAGAAACCAAATTTAATGAAAACTTTTTCGCATCTAAAAAAACTTGGCAAATGACAACACTGGATATAGCATTTAACAGAACAATCAAATAATAAAATCGTTTTAACAAAACCCGTGTGCTGCTGGGACAACCTTCCGCAAGCTTCACCCATTTTGCGGTCGATATAATAGTCTTACCGAGAGACTATTCGTAATGTAGTGCATAAATTCAAATGCATTACATGGTTTAGAACGCAAGATCTGCCGAAAATATCGCCACTGTCCGTGAGGGTGTTCTTGTCGTTAAGAAGGACTGGTCCTTTCGCAGATGATAACATAACCCTTGCTATCGAGCAAATTCAGCCTTATTTATGTGCCAAAGTTATGAAATATTATTTATTCAGGATGCACTCTACCCAGAGAAACCGTGGCGGACATTTGAACAATTTTATATTCCATTTACTGGCACCAGAAGTTGCTTTAAATTAGTTAAAAATTACGCTGATATGTCACTCACAATTAGTGTAGATCACGGGATTTTCCGGGACGGGAATTCCGCAAATTTTTAATCCCGAAATCCCGGGAAATTTGTTCGTTAATTCCCGGAAATTATTGTGAATGAAAAATTTTTACTGTTTGGCAAAATTTAGAATTGTTTAGAAAGAGTCCAGCTAAAAATTGTGTGATACAAAAATATGAATTGACCGAATATAATAACGAAATCTGCCTTGTATTGGATATAGTAACCAGATGGAATTCTCTAGTTCCAATGATCGAAAAAATTTTACTTTTAAAAAATGCAATAAAGAAAAGCCTCATTGATTAGGAAATGGGTGATCTATGGATAGAATCCAATATAAATAATTTGCAGAACCTTTTGGACGTTTTAAAACCAATAAAATTAGCTTTTAATGTGATAGTGAATACTTAATGCCAACAAATTTCTTCTATTAATATTTCACTAGGACAGACAATGTTTGAATCTCTTACATACCGAATTGGAGAAAGAAGAGATAAAAAATTGTATACCCTGATCAAATACTTGAAAGATCCTGAAATTTTTAATAAAAATAATAAATATTTTCCGAATGCTTCAAATACTCAATTATTTTATATGCAGAACACATTTATAACCGTCTTTTTACTGAAAAAATATAGACTTAGAAGAAATAGAAAGCAACGATAATGATATTTCAGCAGATCAAAATTTTGAGAACATTTTAAACGATGCACTAAATGACATTAGTGAAATGTCTACATCAAACACTAATGTACCTACCGGTTCGATAAAAAAGACAACATTTTTTGGAGAATCTGGTAAGCAAACGGAAAACATAAAAAATCTTTTAGAGGCCTTATTAATTATTAAGCCAACATCTGTTGAAAGCGAGAAGGTTTTCTCTCTCGCGGGTCAATATGTTACCAAAATTAGAAACCGACTTTCGGATGAATCAATATACGCATTGTCGGTTTTAAAAACTCATTTTAAGGGCTATTATTACAACTTGCCGTTAAACTTGGGTTTAGTTAAAGGTACCTTTAGCTAAAGGGAACTGTAAAGTTACCTTTAACTTATTTTCGTTATTACAACTTACAGATAAAATTTTTCAAAAATATTGCAGTGCCGGAGCAGTGTCGATAAAACTGCTCAATTATACAATTTTTTTTTGTTGTATTTGAAGTCGCCATAATGAAAATAATATAAATAATATGGCAAGTTTAAACATAAAGTGACCTTTAAATGTTAAAGGTAGGATGATCCTCCCTTTAGCTTAATGATCAATTCTATCTTATTGGGTACTCATAATAACGAAAACAATTTATCTGTCCGTTAAAATCCTCTCTTTAGTTAACGGCAAGTTGTAATAATGGCCCTAAAAGTATTAAATAAATATGTTAATAGATATATAGTTTTTTTATGTTTTATGTAATTATATACGTATTTTTAACTACTTTTTAAAATACATTGAATTATTTATTTTTTTAAAGAACTGTACATTTTATACATATGTTTCTATTGTTATATTATGATCTCATTAATATGAATTTAAAATAAAAAATACATACTTAACAAAGTAAATATATGATTTTATGTCCTAGGCGGGAAATTTCAAAATCAGTCCCTGCAAATGAATAAGTCCGGGAAATGAAAAACACTACTCACAATTTATTTTATTGTAATTTAAAGATATGAAGCACTTAATGCAATACATGTCAATATCAGATAGTTTGGGTAATATTTACAATACTATTGCAAATTATATTTAATTATGTATGTATATACGAGCTGAATAACTTTGAGCATATGCTCGGTGTAGCCTCACGCTAATAGTGTAGTACACTACCCACTAGAATACCAGGATACCCTTCATCTGTATTTGAAACATAAAACTCTTTATAAATTGTAAAGGCTTGTGTGTACTTAATCTGTCTATTGATTATAAATATTTTTGTTATTGAAATTATGATCAAACCATGTGGATAGTTATTGTTATTATTTTTATAGACTTAGTACAAGTCAGCAGGAAAAATAAAATAATTTTTTTTTAAAATAATTTTTCAAAATCTTTAAATCTTTAAAAATCCTTTTTAATTGCCAATACTTTCCATAAATAATATTTGTTGTCAACATATTTCTGCAAATAAATACTTAAATTTTTTTTTGTCGGTTTAAGTTTAATGGCAATGGACATGAACACAATTGAAATTATAAATGAAGCAAGATAATGGAAGATAGCGAAGTTGTTCAGACAAGTCGATAAAAAAAACGAGATACGACAAAATATGTATTCCTTCCACTGACTTTCTCCCAACAGTCATCTGACAAAAAACTCTGATCTACTATATATAAAAAAATGAATGTTTGTTTGTATGTGCCTTATAGAGTTGTTGCGCATGAACCGACGGTTTCTAAGTTACATACATACATATGTAATTGGTCATTGCAACCCTTCAGTCAGGATTATGACCTAGTTTCTCACACCACTTATGTTGTGTGTGTTAATTTTATAGTTACTTGAGTGGCGGGATCAACAGTTTAAAGTCGACTCCGAACGACGGATTTTTGAGAAACTTTTCATGGCAGTTTTATTTCCTCTCAGAGTTTTTGCCAGAAATCTGCTGAGAGACAGTCGCCGAATTGTATTTTGTTTCGATGTCTGGCCTGGGGCTCGAACCCTGGCTTTACGTCTAATAAGCCAACACACTACCTACTAGACTAAGTTAATAAGTTAATAAGTTTTCTAAGTTGGTATGACCAATTTCCAACAGGTGGCGCCACTGAAAATTACTCAAAATGAATTAAATCGTAAACTGTGCATTCTTTAATAAAGTTGATGCGCATGAGTCGACGAAGTTTTCTAAGTTGGTGCGATTAATTTCAATAAAATGATTCATAATTAATTGGACATTTGTGTAATATCTTTCCTTCAAATTTATATTATTTTGCGCAGCAACACGCGCAGTGTGCAGCTAGTAGTAAAATAAAATTAACATGAAATGTTGTTCATGCTATAAACATCTATCAAAATGAAATCAAAAATAGAATACATGAATGTATATGGGAACCATTATTTTGAAGGTAACGCGACAATAAGCGACGATGCTACTGGTTCGCATATAGGGTAAAATGAGAGAATTAGTGCTGTCAATACAATAACATGTATGAAATAGAAGTTCTAAAAACGCGCGGTAGTGACACCATTAATAAAGAATTAATGAACTGTTTAGTTTTTATTTGTTCTGCTTTTGCTTTGCCGCTGCTGCCTTTATTATAATTAACGCGCATGCAGTTTACCTGAGACGGCAATTGTAAAATTGTATTAAATCTGTCGTTCGGACGTGAGGCCGACATCAAAACAAAATACAATAAGTATTTATTCGGCGACTGTCTCTCAGCAGATTTCTGGCAAAAACTCTGAGAGTAAATAAGATCGGCATGAAAAAGTTTCTGAAAAATCTGTCGTTCGGAGTCGACTTTAAACTGTTGGTCCCTCCACTCATGTATAAAAATTAACGCACACAACATAAGTGGTGTGAGAAACTAGGTCCTAATCCTGACTAAAGGGGTTGTAATGACCAATTATGTTTGTATTACTTTAACTCGATATTCTGCCACTATAAAACAGGTGTCCATTTGGTCATACTTACCGATTATGTTCTCATGCCTTAATTTATTTCTAGTTGAACAACTGATTATCATTATCAAGCATCATTTTTCAAGCAAATTTTTCATTCAATTCAATATCATCCTTATAAGTGTGATTCATTTATAGTGTATATGAATGAATGAAATCCATAAGAAATTCCTGTTAAATAGATTTCAAGGAATGGCGTATCTACAATCGCATACACAATATTTGATTAAGATATTCATATTTTTAATGAATTTGTTGACATGTTATTTTAGCTTCTTTAGTAGTTAAATTCACTAACAACAACAACAACATCAACAACAACAATAGTTAGATGATGACAAGTGATGAAAATGATTATGATGTTAAAATTATTTTTCAATGCAAATACTTTTAATAGAATTGAAAAAAAGGACATGATCATAACGATAAAACTTTTTCTGTTCAACGACGAATAATTGTTTTGTTTCAGATGTCTGTGCATCCTTTAACACACCTACGTTCGTTATCTGTGAGTTTATCTGTTTTTTAGATTTTTTGCTCTTCTAGTATCCTTTATAGAAATTATGAGGACCATACTTTACAATGAATGATCCCTAATGAATCGTTTGACATAAATAAACCAATTCTTATTACGTATTCTATAAGAAATAAAGGGCAATATATGAAGGTACATATGTATTCTCTAAAGCAGATCGTCATCGATAAATACACCCACTGTAAATGAATTGAAATTATTTTTTTCATTTTTTTTCAGTTCATTACAAATTGTTTAACGTTGTGATGTCTATTATCACTTGAATTTACAACATTTTCGTTCTTCTATTATTTTTAGAATTTCATTTTCTTATTCATGTATTCATTATCAACCCTTTTTCTTTTGGAGCGAGATAGAGAATTTTAGCTCTGTATTGTTCATTTCACTCTTCTACATTCTATTCTTCTATTATGAGTTTCTTTCTTTTCACAAAAAAAAACTTGATAGTAATTTCATGGAAGTTAATTGTTATAGGAACGTATTATTTTGCTTTCGTTTGCAATGTGAATTCAAGTTCAGAGTTCACAGAAATCATGATTTTGTTTAAAAATCGTATTGATTTCTAATGAAAGATCACTCACGTTTACACAATCCATCCATATTCATAAGGGTTTCATCTCATTCATCTCTATTGTAATCGTGTGCATGTTTACTTGCATATATTTCATCTTTATATTCTATATTCCAGATCTGGGAATACACTTGTCTAATTCACATTGAAAATGTTTTTTTTTTTTGCTTAGCATTGTTATGTAATTGATCTTTAGAACGTAATTCAAGTGAAATTCTTTGAGGTTTTTAAATAAAAATTTTTTACGATAATTTTCCATATTTTTTCAGCTCCTTTTCAATTTTAATTGTTGGAAAACACGTAATTAGTTTTAAATTTCAGTCGAGCGTGTATCCCTTACAAAAAAAAAATATTGATGAGGTTATTGAACCTGGGCATTAAATTAGTAAATTGGAATCCCTAAGAAAAGTACAATGGAGCCAATCACATACACTGCATTTCACTTGGATAGCACACCGTACAAATTGAAATTCTCCGCCCTATATCTTTGTAAAAAATAAAGATAGCGGATTGATTTTGGATTGCAATTGTAGTGTTATTTATAGCTTTTATTATAAAATAAAAAAATATTTCGATATATCAAGTTGTTTTCAAAATACAACATAAAAAAGAAAAATACTCAAAAAATAACAATCAAATTCCGTTTCACTAGAATAGCACATATTTTAATAAATGTAGGAAAATTACTTTTTATAAAGGTTTTTAATTTTTTTCTTATTTTTTATTTATTTTTATATAAAAACTAAGATTTAACTATGGATTTCTAGTAGTGTGTTGGGCCTCCCTTGTTCAGAATAACCTCGTATATCCTATTAGGCATTGACTCGTACAAATTTTTCAAATAGTCGAGAGAAATTGAAGTCCATGCCCGTTGAATGGCCTCAATCAGTTCTGCTTTGGTTGAAAATTGTTTTTTAGACCCGTAAACTTTTCTGGCCAGCCATCCACAAACATTCTCTATTATGTTTAGGTCCGGCGAGTATGGTGGCCAATTCAAAAACTTGCCATTTTTGGACTCTATGCGCGATTTGACCACACGGGCATTATGTATTAGGGCGTAGTCTTGCTGAAAAGTCGACGGCAATGGGCCAAAAAGAATTTTTAAACTGTGGAAAGGCCTTTTCTAAAACACCCTGATATGTTTTAGCGTTCATATTTGAACTTAGAAGCTGGAGCTCACAGGTGCCATAATAGGAAATCGCACCCCACACCATAACTCCGCCGAATCGACTGTGTAATCGATCCAACTGGTGAGTTACCTTCCTCAAATCGTGAAAATAATAATTGTAGCCATTAGGGCCCTCCAAATTAAACTTCTTCTCGGCAGAAAAAACAACGCGTTTCCACTCGTTGCTCTATACCATATTATCTCGACAAAATTTCAACCGCATTTCTTTTCGTGCAGAGTTAAGTGGTAGTTTTTTCTTAAATTCAGTCGTTAGAGTTGATTTGCTCCTTAAATAAAACGCCACACAGTGGTCTTGCTAGCATGGACACCTACTTTAGCCTTAATTTTGTCAACAGAATCGTGCGAATTTGAAGCTTCTCTTAAAAAAACTCTCTTATATGTTTGGGGATGGCTGGCCAGAAAAGTTTACGGGTCTAAAAAACAATTTTCAACCAAAGCAGAACTTATTGAGGCCATTCAACGGGCATGGACTTCAATTTCTCTCGACTATTTGAAAAATTTGTACGAGTCAATGCCTAATAGGATATACGAGGTTATTCTGAACAAGGGAGGCCCAACACACTACTAGAAATCCATAGTTAAATCTTAGTTCTTATATAAAAATAAATAAAAAATAAGAAAAAAATTAAAAACCTTTATAAAAAGTAATTTTCCTACATTTATTGAAATATGTGCTATTCTAGTGAAACGGAATTTGATTGTTATTTTTTGAGTATTTTTCTTTTTTATGTTGTATTTTGAAAACAACTTGATATATCGAAATATTTTTTTTATTTTATAATAAAAGCTATAAATAACACTACAATTGCAATCCAAAATCAATCCGCTATCTTTATTTTTTACAAAGATATAGGGGGGAGAATTTAAGTGGCTTATTTCGTAGTACAGTTTTTAATATTTCCAAAAATTTTGCAAGACGCATACCTATAAAACTATAATACGAGGAATTACATTAAATTAATGTTTACCGAAATTTAAGCCTAGAAATATATTAATTTAGGTTTGGCAACACTTTCGATTTTAAACACGCATACAAAGCGTTATAAAATGACACAAAAATATATATACGCTAATCGTTTCCTAAATGGCAATTCAGTAACTAATAAAGTTCTAAACTCATTCTGATGTTCAAAAGTTCCACTTAATCATTTTGATTTCTTTTTCTCATTATTTTTTTATTTTTTTTATTTTTTTTTTTTTTTTTGTTAAATCTTCAATTTCGTATTAAACTGACAATAAGTTTTCAATTTTCAACTCTTGAAATAAAAATGATTTACAACCGATCAGTTTTCGTCGTTATGTAAATATGTATGTATCTTATTTTAATATTAGAGCTACAGTTTTTCTCTTTTATTGATGTCACGGTAGTTGAAAACGTTGTGAGCCAAGCGATTTGGGTGCATCAGAACGTTTACCAGTCATTTCCCAGAATATTTAGCTTTAATCAATGGCTCGTTGTGATTCATATGTTCAGGATTTTAATGAACAGTTTATCAGAAATAGTATGTAAGGTTTTGTTTTAGATTATTTAAGTTTTTTCTACATGAGAAGCAGGCGTGACCGCATATTGGTTTTAGGAATGAGAGTGTTTATTTTACATGCGAGTATTGAGCCACTTCTTTCCATAACGTGATAACTACGTGAATACATTTTTGTTCATTCACTTTTATTCTTTATAGATTTAACCACTTCCCAGTAAAAAATCTATGACTATAATGTGAAGATATAATGTGATAAGTTTTTCATGCGCAGTCAAAATGCATTTTTAGTCTGAACCATTTTCTAGAATTGAAAATTTTTCGGCGGCGCCAATTAAGGTCCTGTTTAAAAGCTGAGCATATCGGTATTAAAAACATTCCCTTATAAAAATTATATACAGCTTAAAGGCTACTCCTAACGACACATTTTTTGTGAAATTTTTATGACAATGCGCACAGAGTTTTTTTCCAGAAACCTGCTGAAATTAAGTCGCCGAGAAAATACTTTTTTTCATATTGTGTTTCGTTGGAGATGTGTGACCTGGTTTATTATCACATAGTATAATATTATTGTATATTATTTGGAATATCGTCGTTGTCTAGTAGGTAGTGTGTTGACTTATTAGACGTGAGGACTCGGTTCAAACCACAGGTCAGATATCAAAACGAAATATGAAAAAAATATTTCTTCGGCGATTTCCTCCCAGCAGATTTCTGACAAAAACTCTGAGAGTAAATAAAAATTGCTATGAAAAGTTTCTCATAAATCTGGCGTTCGGAGTCGACTTTAAACTGTAGGTCCCGCCTCTCATGTATAAAATTAACACACACAACATGAGTGGCGTGAGAAACTAACTCGTAATCCTGACTGAAGTATGTTATTATGTATGTTATGTAGTTCATCGGCTGTCGCTTGCAGCAATTCTTAGCATTTCCTGTTCATTGTTCATTGACTGAAATCTAAACCAGGGACATCGATTGATCAAGCTACAAACTATAGGACGTTTACAGTATGTCATGGTGTGGCCTTAGTACTCTGGATAGTTAAAGAATTGAACGGTTTCTGATCGATTGCAGAGTTTTTCGACGATGATTTTTCGATGAAATAGGTATCTTGCATTGTGTATAGGGTGTACTTAAATCTTTTGTACTTTGCTGTCATCTGGTTTAAGTTTTACTTGAATTCGTATATTGATAGCACTTTTAACTTTAAAGACTTGGTTAATGAGACCATCCTTCAATTTTCCTCTAGATCTACGCATACGATTAACAACTATTTGTAAACATGTAGCACTTTTTAGTGGTTAGGTTAGGTTAATGTGGTAGCTTTGATACCAAAATCTCACTTGAGAACGCATAGTGGCCCGTTGTGACGCCACAGGTGATCGCCATATCTATATCCGAACCAATGAGCGAAGAGTTGGTCAGCGCAAGGGCAGCACATTTAAAGCACGACTACCCCACGCTGTCAACCCTTGATAAACGAGGCTATATCCTTGACATCAATGGACGATAGCTCCGTCAAGCTGACAAGGATTGGAGAGCCAAATAACCTATATCTGCACCTCGCAAGAGATGGACATTGACAAAGAAAGTGGATAACAGTCTACTCTTCCTTAGCGGATCAGTGTATGTACATACAAGCTGCTTTTGTTTTTTCAAACTCAGCGATTATTTGCGGTATTAGTTTTCATTTTTGACTTGAACTATTGTTTGTCCATATTCCAGCGTTTTATTAAAGCTTTTGAATTTCTTCCTCTGAGGTAATTTAGTGGTGGTTTATTTGATTTAAATCTCCACATTTATTAGCTCTATTTTGTTTAATTTTTTGTTCTTTTATTTATTAACTTTTCACCTATTACGGAAATTTTGACGTGGATATTATCTTTTACAAATCTTAATACTCATTTAATAAAGAAGAGAGCTCAACAAGTACTCATATTTGCGTTGCGGAAATAAAGACGATGGGTTCAATACTGAGCAAGGATATATCAATAACAGGTAAAATATGCGGTCATACCTGACCATTCACTCACACACTGTTTTGTTCGTTAACCATTTATCGCAGCTACCACAATATTATTAAACAAAACGAAATATCTGTTACGATAAAGTAATTGTATTTAGCAGTGGTGTTTGCCTGTGTGAAAACTACCCTTTTAACTTGCTTAATTATAGTTATACCCTATGGTTCGTTGAAATGAGAGTGAAAGAAGTCAGAAATCTTTAATGTTTAGATTGTGTATACCTGGTGCCTTGTCGTTCCTCAAAATACGTGTACGATTTTCTGTGTCGTACATTATTGGTGCGAACTATTCTTTAATTCTACACAAAATGCAGCTCTGGGTTATTTACGCGCGTTTTTCCGAATTACTGCTTTAGCCGATCAGTCGATCCATGTCTGGATTTATTTTAAAAGAATGAATTTAAATAAACTTTTGCGTTAAAATGTGTGTGTAGGTTAAAGTATTCTGAATTAAGAGTTAAACATTTTTTATTGAATTAAAATTGCTTACAAGCAACTGACGTCTGATTAAAAAATATTTTTTCTGACAAAAATTTATAATATCCTCAGTGTACTCGCTTTTAAAATTCTAAAATTAGATTTCTTTAAAGTTTATATAATTCTCTAGAAGCTCCTTTTCTAACAGCTAACGACTTCAACTCTAAACCGATCTTCTAGGGATTCTGACAATTGGTGATCATCCAACTTCCTGCGTACAAAAATTCTACATTTTTGTGTTAGACTATTAGCGTGAAGGTCGCGGGTTCGATTCCCACCAAAGCTCTGGTCTGTTGCAGTACACTGAGCATATGGTAGAAGCTCGTATATAATTAAAATATATGTATGTCCAGAGACAAGTTGCTTGTTGCGTATTCACTGGATTTGTTTTCATATTGTCCTCTACAATTGTTGGGGATGTCTTTCCAGTGCAGGAACAGGGTCTATTTTTTATATAGAAAGCAAAGTGATGATAAGTAAAATATATTGGACACATTTGTTTCTACAAGGACAACGGCTCCAAACACCGTTCAGTCGATGTCTTAACGTTTGGAAGCAAAAGGTTTTGGTTCCAAGTGTTAAAACAGTGCCTTTTATTTGACTGCCCAATTATGCGTTTGACGTGAAATTGGTGAATATTGTTTTCCTACTTTGTTTTAAAGATATTTTTAAATAAATAATGCTAAGTATTATACATATATTGTTTAAAAAGCTTTTTTAATTATCTATAAATCCGCATCAAAATATTTTGACTGAAGTGGAAGAATTGGTATTTGAATAATCTAATACTTGGTATCCAGTTTTACGTTTGAGCAAAGATAATAAAGTATAAAGAATGTGCATTTTAACATATTTTGGAATATTTTTCAAAAATATTTCACGACGCGGGGGGAAAGATAGAAGGAAATGATACAGAAACCAATAGCGTAACAATGCGTTGTTCTCATAGTACGTTTTTGTTGTTTGACCACTTTTTTATTTATTTTTCTGGTGTTAAAAACAGACGTCGGCACCAATGTCCCTCAGGGGATAAACATCTTCGGCTTTTTACACACATAGGACACGAACATTAAGAATGTTCGTTAAAAAGAGCTTAAAAATCTTGTCAGTTTTTAAAGAAGAATGTCCATGTCGCTTTTTTCAGATTTCAATGCTACACCCAAAGAAATATCACAGTAGTATTCACTAATATCAATGAGAAATGATTTCGATTTTTTGAAGAATACTTGCCAAGTTAAATACGGTGTCTTAGTGCAGTACAATTTTTCTATATTTTCCGATCACATATACATATCATTGGGTTAATAAGTAGACTTGAAATTATTACTAACAATTTTCCTCTTGGTTAACACATGCCTATGGTTATGGATTGGTGAGTAAGAGAGAGAAAATAAGTTGAGAGAATTTATTTATTTACAGCCGTATAGAAGTGTTAGTAATATACTCTATTTTTATTTTCATTTCATCAACATACATATGTAAAGCTGTCTATCTTTGGCTTAATAATTTTGGATATATAAAAATAAAATAAAACATCGATTTTATTATTAAAAGAACATAAAGCTATCCATCTTTGGCTTAAAAATTAGGCCATGTTTTTTAGATAAATAAAAATAAAAAGAATAAAAAACCATTTTTTATTAAAAGAAAAAAGCGTTCCAAAGCATTTAAAAAAATATACTATGGGACAAAATAAAAAATAAAATACGACCAGCTAATGACATAGAACATTTTTAACACAAAATATTTTTCGAGTGTTATTCTGAAATAAAATGATAAAGCATCCGCATCACATGTATTCTTGTCGCAGTCTGATCGACAACTAAATCAAAAAACACTAGAATACATACACATGTATATACGTACGATGAGAGCAACACATTGTTACGCTCCCTGTTTGTGTTCATTTTCCTTCTATCTTCCTCCCTCACATAAAGAAATGATTTTTAAAAATATTTTGGTGAGAGCGGGTCGTAACATTACGACGGCTTGCATTTAATGAAGTCCTATATAAGTCAATCTGGGTGTCATGCATGTAATACGTGAAACTTTTCACTTAAGCTGGATTCACCCAACAAAAATTTTGTTCCGAAACAATTTTTTTATATGTAGTTTGACGTTTCTCTTTTTGAGAGAGAGGGAGTAAGCGAAAGAGAGTAAGCTTGCTTCGGAACATTTTCAGCTCGAATTGGTTTCATTTTAATTTTTGTTCCGAAACAATCGAACTGTGCTGCCAGCTACTTTAATTTTTTAAGTAAAGTTGAACTGAGCTGCCACATCATATTATATGTACATTTGTATGTGTCTATTTATGTACGTATAATATCCATTATTATCCATTTTTTTCACTTCAACAATTTCAGATTTGTTTTCATTTACAATTTCTTTGTAACATAAAATATGATCACACTCAAGCCAAGAAAACAAACGAATTGCAATCATCTGCTACTGTGCTGCCTAATTTTAAAACTAACACGCATCGTTTACAAAAATATTTCATATGGTAGCCTTGTTTTTACAGAACAATTGTTCGAAGTGGGTGAATCGTTTCGGAACAAACTCTCAATAAACTGAATTTGTTCCGGAACAAGCATTTTGTTCCGAATCTAGCTTTAAGGGCATAACACTTAGTATGAGTAATAGCATTGAATATAAATAAAAATTGTTTTAACTCCTCTGCTAGTTAATTCCAGAATCATTTTGTTGGTTATCTTGTCAATACCAGGAACTTTATTTGGGGTTAAACTCTTAATTGCCTTCTCAATAACCTGAGTCTGTAATCCCAAATAATGGAAATTTTCAAGAATAACGTATGGAAGTTCAATTCTTTTGGTAGATGTATTCGGACCAAACAAATAAATCACCTCTTACGACATCATTTCTAGCTCAATTGCCATTTGGGTTTCGTAAGAAACCCTTACGCATCATAGGCCTCTTTAGACTACGAGTGGCACGCCTTAGTAAGCAATTAGTTTAGAGTCTAAATTTTCCAAATATTTCCTTAACGTTGTAATTTTATAAGATTTCAGTCCAGTATCCGGAGACATCCCTATTATTATACAAAGTGACGGTTGAAGGCATATGATCAGACGTTAAAACTAAAAAAGGCTCTACTTGCAGTATTTCTCTGGGAAAATTGTTTACTACTGCAAGATCGATAACGTCTGCTATTTTGTTTCTATAAGTGGGTCAATATATAGGTTATACAGCCTTTAGGAGAAATTAGTCTGGAGCCACAGAAAGACCGCTTCGTATTATAATCACCAGCTGCTATAAACTCTTGAGAAGTGTCATCATACTGAATTCGTGCAATGCGTTTCGAAAGATCCGGAATGCTGTCTTCAGCCTCAATCCGATTAAAGATCCCAATATGGACAAAGTTACTAACAAGACAGCTAAATAGCAGATCTGTGTAGACATGAGGATTGTTCCTTTAATTTTTATTGCTCGTTCAATCAAATTTACATTGTATTTATTTATTAATTACAATAAAATTACGAATTATTTTTTAATTAAATTTACATAGTAAATCCACAAAGTCTTTAGAAAAACGTCGAACGTTCTTAAAGCATTCGACAGACTATAGGACGAAAGCAAACAACAATACATACTGAAAGTTATTTTGTCGATCGGTACTTTGTATAGTGGTCTGTAAAGTTGATGTTGAAAATGGTTTATATCTTATATTTTTATTATGCCTTTATATGAATAAAATACGAAGGGCCCTAATATTAAGTAAATTGAATTTTAATGAATATATAAAAAAAAATATAGTCGCCGTACACCATCAGGTAGTGCGTTGACTTATTCGATTACCTTTTCAAACCACAGGTAAGACATCGTTAAAAAACGAACTTTCTTCCAGCAGTCTTCTGGTAAAAATTCTAAGAATAAATAAAATTGACAGGAAAGTTTCTCAATAATCTGACGTTCACAATCGACTTTTACTGTGGGACTCGTCTATAAAATTAACAGTCGTTAGCCAGACTGAAGGGTTGTAATGACTAATAATGTATATATGTATGTATACAGACGAATGGATATGCATCGGAGGTAGGATTAAGGGCATATATAAGATTAAGCAAATA
The DNA here is from genome assembly GCA_932273835.1 of Sarcophaga variegata. Classification (NCBI taxonomy): domain Eukaryota; kingdom Metazoa; phylum Arthropoda; class Insecta; order Diptera; family Sarcophagidae; genus Sarcophaga; species Sarcophaga variegata. The sequence continues at coordinate 77,656,158 of OW026359.1, forward strand.
CTGAAATCAAGTTAGTTGATAATCAAAATACATACCGAGCGGTTCTTTCATTTCGATAACGTTTTTAGTCTCCGCATGCGATCAAAATTTTAAAAAGTGCCCAATTTACAATTAATATTTAAATTATAATATTAATATATTATTATAATATATATTATATTATATACAATATAAATCATTGAAATTAAATATACATAAAAACAAAACATACAAATAAACAATAAAAGTGTTTATGGTGTTAAAAAATAAAAAATTAAAATAAATTAAAGCGTCATACTTACTGAAGGAGAAACGTAACGGGCACCTTATCTCCTCGTTGAGACTATTCCGAACTCTCATTTTCCTGAAGTGATTTCTAAATTACAGAAATCTCTTGTCTTGCCACCGAATATACAGAATATGCAGAATATTTATATGCAGAATTCCTACTATCTTTCTGGATGACTGAAATATAACCCGAAAAAGATTGTTAGTGGCACAATTGATAAATAGTCAATGAACTGTTTATATTTGATTTGTTTTGTGTATACAATTATTATAATTAACGCGCAAGCAGCTTGCTTAAGACGACAAAAATTGCTGTGCGTCAAATGTTGCGTCTATTGTGTTTATAACATCAAATCTGTATTTCAAACTGCACTACTCATAGATAAAATTAACACGTATAACATGATTGGTGTGAGAAGTCAAGTTATAATTCCGATTAATAGATTGCAAAGACCAGTTAAGTAAGTAAATATGAATACACAGTTTATATTCCATTTCTACAGGTTATCTAGCCTTTTATAAGTAATTTTATGGTACATTGAAAATTGATTGATAATTGTACAGTAATACTCACACTTCTACCTTTAATGATGACACCAAATTTGATATCACGCATGCGGTATAGTAAATATTTTCCAGCAGGAGAAATGTTTAAATCTATGGAGAATAAAGGTAAGTGGACACAAATTCGTTTGCGTAAAATTTACATTACAATGGTGGGAAAATGTCTCTGTTACTCGCTTAGGGTAGATACAACTAAAACATGTCAAAACAAAATCTTAAATATTATTACTGCTGCTACATGGCTTACCAAAAACTCTGATGAGCAAAGATTCCATCAAAAATTCATATTGATCTGACATTTAAATTCTTTTTTTAATCTATTGTTCGTTAAATATTTAACAAAAGCCGTTGTATCGTTGTGTTCATTGTATTGTTGGAAGAACATACAACAGTGTATGATTGTTGTTGATATTTTTCGTATAAAAATCCGATACACTTATACACATTTTTTCCATTGGGCAATTCACACGACTTTGTATCGTGTATGTTGTATTGAACACATTTGTTTGTTTGTGAACGCTCAATGCTATGCCGTATTGTGTATCTCGTGGCATTCAAACAATTTGATAGCCCGAAATCAACACAACCTTTCAAAAACATATGAAAACATATACACATTTTTTTCATTCACAAAATTTGATAGCACAAAATCAATACAACTTTTAAAAACATATGGAAAAAATGTGTATAAGTGTATCGGATTTTTATATGAAAAATATCAACAACAATCATACACTGTTGTATGTTCTTCCAACAATACAATGAATACAACGATACAACGGCTTGTGTGAATTGCCCACATATGTTTTTAAAAGTTGTATTGGTTTCGTGCTATCAAATTGTGTGAATGAAACAAATATGTATATGTTTTCATATGTTTTAAAAAAATTGTGTTGGTTTCGGACTATCAAATTGTTTGAATGCCACGAGATACACAATACAGCATAGCATTGAGCGTTCACAAACAAACAAATGTATTCAATACAACATACACGATACAAAGTCGTGTGAATTGCCCAAATGTTTACCAGCAAAGTATACGAAAGTGTTGTTGCTTTGTATACAATGAAGAAAGACGAAAAAACTAACAAAGCAAAGTTGTTTCTGTATTTTGTATTACTAGTGGTGAGTGTGCTCTATGCGTATATAAAATACACAGCCTATTGCTAAGCGCTTTTACAAAAACAAATGTGCATGAAGTGCATAGGGCTTGGGCACTACTGGTCTAAATACACCCAACTAATAACCTAGTCTAGGTGGTGAGTTTTGTTTAGTAGAACTCAAAATTATTCTTTCTTATTTTTCTCGAACACTCCAAACTTCTTTTATTTGACAAAAACCGTATCTTTAATCTTTTCGCACAAAATTATTGTTTACCCAAATATTTTTTAACCTCTTTTCAAAATCCAATCTTTTTTGAAAAGGCGAGAGATGGTACTTTAAAATTGTATACATAAACATATGTATCAAACTTATATGTTATGAGTTTTAATCGGGTAAACTTGGAAAATATGATTTTTTTGTTTAAGTTTAGCTATTCTTAATTGCAAAATATAATTAAAAAATATAAAATAAGTGAAGACATTCTGAAAGTGTGTTACCTTGTGAAGATATTAACACTTCGTTTGATAAAATCAGACAACAATTACCATAGTTATTATTTAAATAGTATAATAGTCGTGTTATATTTTTTATATATGTATGTCATCTTATCAAATGAACTTTCAGTTCAAAAATTTTCAGAATTTTTAATGAATCTTGTTTGTTTACCGCAAAATGTGTCAATTTCACATTATTTGTAAATATTATTATTTCGCTTTGCGTAAACATTGGCCAACTTCTGGTGGTCGCTTAAACGCGGTTGCGCTTAAACGCAATAAACCCGATAAACAATCAAGATCCATCAAAAATTTTTAGAATTTTTGAATGAAAAATCATTTGAAAAAAAATATGTTTTAAAAAAATTTCACGAATATTTCTTTAAATAATAACTACGGTAATTTTTGTTCCACTTTATCAAACGAAGTATCAATCTCTTCACAAGAGGATGCAATTTAGGAATGTTACCACTTATTTTATATTTTTCCATTAAAGTTTGCTACTGTGAATGGACAAACATGAAAAATATGAAAAAATTCGAATTTTCCAAGCTTACCTCATCAAACCTCATAGAATATTAAGTCAAATAATATGCATATATGTATATCGTTTTAAAAGCCCATCCCTCCACTGCCTAGGAAAGTTTAAATTTCGGACATCGCTTCAGAAATGTGTATGTAATCAATAAATTTGTTGTAAAGTCCAAAAAAAATTTTTTGTCAAATAAGCCAAGTTTGCAGGTTTCGAGAAATATAAAAAAAATATATTTGAGTTCTACTCAACAAAACTTACAACCCAAACTATGTCATTAGATGGATGTGTTTAGTTTTTTTTTAATATTGAAGCATAGTATTATTTTAAAAACATTTACAGTAGAAGTCCATTTCGTCCGGCATCCAATAGTACGGAATGCCCGATAGTCCAGCATCGCTCCGGAAAATTATAAAAATTTTGGTTTTCTCCAAAAGTGTGCTTTAAAGCAAATAAAAACACTCGAGAGCTATTCGGAAGTTTTCGGAGTAGTTCGGGATCATCCGGAAGCGCTCGGTATTGTTCGGAAATAATTAGCAGCCGACAGTTTCAGCTGTCACAACAAATTCAGGTGCAGTGCGGCTCCGTTAATCAATCACGAAACTTCTTCGCCATTTTGTTGTGCGTTGTTGTTTTGTGTCCTTTCATATCGCAGTAACTTTTTGAATTGTTTATAAAAAAGTGATTTTCGTTCTAATGGTAACTGTACACCATGTTTTCAAAACATAAGCCTTCGAGTTCAAAAGAAGATGAACGAAAACACATAATTATCAACATTGTAGTAAACCTCAGTCTACTCAAAATCTTGAAGAAAGTGTCTCAGAAGCCGAAACGGAAGAAAAGAAAAAAAGGCAGCTGGGAAGAACTAGCGGAATCACTAAATAGGTTTATCTCTTTTGCTGAGGCTGATACTAGCTACAGTGCTTCAGAAATTATTGATTTCCATATCAATAGAAATAAATTTTATACTAAACGCCAATAGCGAAGGAAACAAAAAGACATTCGTGACTTTTTTAAATGTAAGTGAAATATGTTTACAGTACGTGTACATATTTGCGCTGACCAACTTCCCCTCTTTGGATCGGAGGAACTTGGTCTGTGCAAAGGCTGCGTTCACCTGTGGCATCACAACGGGTGGCTATGCGTGCTCAAGTGAGCTTTTTGGTAAATTAAAGCTACCACGCTAACCTAACCTAACCTAACATGTACATACTTACGTTATATGAAATGTAAAATAAACCTTGTATGTATTTGCATACTGTATATGTAGTTTAATTATTAACCTAAATGTTCTTATAATTACCGCCCGATAGTCCGGCACCGAGCCGGTCCAGAACGTGCCAGATTATCGGATTTCTCCTGTATTAAAATTTAATTGAATGATATTCTCATCCCCAGACATTTTTAACGCATATTAATTTTAATTATTTCTAGTTTTGTCTAGTACAAGGCAAAGGCTATGTAGCAAATTTTGAATGAATGTATTTCTCAAAAGCAATTAGCTTTTGGCGTCCTATCTATACTGTTTGAGTGTAATGTTTGTATATAAAATGTTAGGGAAATCTAGAGAAACTCTTTAATTTATTTTCGTTTGTAATTCAACCCTTTTTTTGTTGCCGTAGTGGAAATTTTGAATACTCAGTGGTAACTGTTCTTAATAATAACAAATAAACAAACAAATAAAAATCGTTAATTTGTTAAAATATACTATTTAAGAGAAGATAACTGTAAATAAGACTCAATTGATACAATGGAAAAAGTACAACAACAAAATGACAAAAAATAATTGTACGTACATATGTACATGTTTTAAAGAAAGTGGTCAGGGATTCAGAACTTCCGGCAAATAATAAATCTTTATGAAGAGTATGCACCGTCTGCAGGTACATTCATAGAACAAAGAAAGAAAATGCTATCTTTCGATGGTCACACTTTTATTTTACTTTTTTTTTGTCGAACACCATGACTAAACCAGATCAACTACAAAAAGAAAAATTTTCGATTGCAATTATTGGTTTATTTGCTTTGGTCATAAAACACAAAGAAAAAATGTGCTAAACGCGTGTCTTCCAACATGGTAATTACATGCAACTACTGTTCGTCTAACGGCTCCTGAAAAGAAAACAATTTTTGTTGATATTTTTATTTTTGTTTGTGTAACTGGAATTGCAACTGTAACTGAAACATGTTACATGGTACATAATCTGTACCTGTGTGATACAGTTTCTTTTGAAATCGAACCTTAAGACTATAAGATGAGTATTTTTAAATTTCTTCAATTACAATGAAGACTCGTTTATATTATTGACATTTTTTTATGATTCTTTAGAAATTCATCATCATTATTTTCATTGAAAAATATAACCCGTTCACAGCGAAAAACTATAACAAAAGGTCATTTGCCTTCCAGGCTATCGATTTCATATTGAAATGTAATTGGAGGTACATGCAAACAAACACACATGTGTTGACCGTTGTAAACACTTAGGTACGGAGCCGTCAATTCGTATTTAATAAGTCTCCACTAAATTTAGCAAAACTTTTGCGGTGGATTAGCGGCATAATCCTTCTATTACTGATTTTATTGTGCCTTTTTTAGCTTGCCGGTAAAAGTATATCCTTTTGAGTGCGTGTGGTTTTTTTAAACTATTTATGAGGATATTTCAATTTAATTTATTTTTTATTATATTAACGGCCATTATTGCAATTTTCCGTTAACTAAAGGGAGGGTTTTAACGTGCAGATAAATTGTTTTTCATTATTATAAGTGGACGATAAGATAGAAAGAAGTGAGCGTTAAGCTACCGCTAACTTTTAAAGTTAAGTTTATGTTTGAACTTATCATATTATATATTATTTTCAATATGGCAACTTCAAATATGAACAAAATGTGCAAATACAACAAAAAAGAAGCCCGTCATAGCCACAGCGTTTAAAAATAAACTTGTATAATTGAGCAGTGTTAACGACATTGCTCTGCCACTACCATATTTTTGAAAAAGTTAACTATATTTTATCTGTAAATTGTAATAACGAAAATAAGTTAATGGTAACGTAACAGTTGCCTTTAGCTAAAGGTACCTTTAACTAAACCCAAGTTTAAGGGCCAGTTTTTTTTTGTAAATTAACTCAAAATCATCGAATGTTGTCACCGTTCCAGAGGCGGATAAATAAGCATTATAATTAAGTGAATATCCCATCGAAATTGAGGCATATAAGACTAATTTAATTTGTTAACAAATATTTCGAATTTAACTATTTTTTATCACTATTGATAATATTATATGCAAAATACCCGTTTCAATTTGAGGAGCACATGTATTTGTATTGAATTTCAATTGTTTCTACATATTTACCCTAAATTTAAAAAATCAGTTCTGAGGTGCTTGTTTTTTTTTCTAGGAGGTAAAATTTTTCGTAATTATTTTAAGAATTTATTACGTTGCCATAAAACATAAACACTGTTGTTTTATTTTTTCTCTTTGTTTAACTCTCTTGCCTATTTAAACTGCTCTAATTACTAAATTACTACGGATTTCTAAAAAAGTCATACTGTTATCACAAAGTACCTGCGAGAAAAGAAAAAGAGTTTGGAAAAAAATATTTTATTGCATACTTGGATGCCGTAATAAACGTTTCCTCTGAAACTACTTGGGGCAGGTAGTAAAAGAATCAATTGTGTGACCTACAAACAGTGGTAATTGCCAGCGCACTCTCACTCATTTTCTGAATTATTTTCATAAAAAGTTATTGCGAATATAATACAATATTTAGCATACTTATGTAGCCACTAACTACTGCAATGGATCATGATTCTAACCCATTAAAAATAGAAATAAAAAAGTAAAAAAAAAACAACAATGAGAACAGTAACTGACAAGACTTTCATAAAAAAGAATCATTCAGCATCCCACTGGATATGAGAAAATAAATTCCCACGTTCTTAAGATAAGGCTCACATGATAATAACGATGATGAATAATTATTTATTTGTTATGTGATTACACCCACCTTAATGAAACAAGAAGGAAGAGCAAGGCAGAGTAATTTGTATTGTGATATTTAAATATCAAAATGTCATGTCATCTGTAGCAAAATAAAACATGTTTTCAACTTCTCATCATTGCATAGGTGAATGAATTTATCACACGCAACTATTTCTACTTCTTTTGTAAATTTGTTAAAAAAAAATTCCGGTCGTGAACATTTACAGAATAGAACATCAATTGTTCATCCATCCACTCTATCGATAACTAGTAAGAGGCAGAGTAAATGATGCCACCCACCCCTGTTAACGAATTGTTGCAATAGAAGTTTAAAATTAGTTTAATGTCGACAGGGGGTGCATTTTTGGTTTAAAATAATTTTTTTTTAAATGAAATATTTTTTGATTAGCGTTTGTTGTAGCGTGTCATGTCAAGTACAACTAAAAATAATTGAAGGTCAATAAAAGAGATGATTATTTTCCCAGGATAAATAAAAATGAATTAAATAATGTTTACTATTTAAAACGTAATTTAATGATAGAATAACTAACTTAAGAATTTTACAACGTACTATAAAAGTTGAAGTTTAAAATAACTCAAACTGTCAGTAAAGTGCACCTCAGGATATTCATTTTGATTTCATTAAAGCTTGTTTGATACCTTCTTCCTCATTACACTCTCTGTTTTAAACAAGGTGTCAATCTCTTTACATTTCTTAATTAAATTTTGCAATTAAGAATAGTTAAACTTGAATAAATAAGAAAAAATTATATTTTTCAAGTTTATCCCATCAAAACTCAAAACATATAAGTTTGAACAAAACGTTTATGTATACTGTTCTAAAGACTAATCTCTCCCCTTTCTAAAATAATTTGGATTTTTTGTGTAATCAATATTTTTTTGTGAAAAGATCAAAAAAAAACAAAACAAAAAGTATTTTTGAGTTCTACTTAACCTTGTGAATAATTAAGACTATGTAGTTACTTGGGTGTATTTTCACGTCGCACCGTGTAATCGTAGAATTTTTTTGAAATATTTGTAGACAAAGATTTTTGGAGGTTTTGCACCCATGCAAAAGAGTAAAACACTTCATTCGAATTATAGATTTTTATTTTTACTTTCTGCGACCTAGTGGTAGATTTCCATTTCATTGAAACGATCAGTTTTTATTGTAACTCAGATATAACAGAACTGGTCTCTAACTTTATAAGCACTGTTGATTTTCGGGTTTCTACATAGCACTGTTGAAATACTTACATATATCAGAATGTCTGCAGCAAATTAAAAGTATATGATCTTTTTCAAGAGCTTTCTATCTTTAGTTTGAATAAAACAAAATGTATGTCATGTATCATCGAAATTTTTTATTCGTTATAACTCACGCTGTGTTTTACGGGGTGACTTAGGTTATGTTAGCTTTGATGATCACTGTAATTTGTTACTTATTCGAAAAAAGAAAAAGTTTAACAGATTTAAGTCGCGTGGTCTCGGTTCACATTAGCTTGATATGAAATGTCTATGCCCTTAAATAGTTAGTGTGGAATATCTAATATGGCATGGACTGTGTGGCAACAGGCATCGTCCTTTTTGAAACTATGTATCGTTGGTATCCATCCATCAGATCAAAAGAAGTTGGTAGTCATCGGCATATAGTGCTCGCCATTGACTATGGCCAACGTCGTTCTCAAAACAATTTGGTCAGCTCAAAAACTATAATTTCTTCGGAAGGCATTGAACGCTCTTGGATTTCATTCAGCAATGGGCGTCATGGATTAATGCCAACTACTCCATGCCAACTAATGCATTCAGCGAACACATATCGTTGACTATGGTCGCCAATGGTGGTAATGGCAAAACAGACTGAATTTGAAGACTAATTTGTCAGACGTAGTTTCAACAAGATGGCCGTTATCAACTGTTCAAGTTCTTAAGTTCCTATATTACAGTGGTACCAAAAAAAAAAATAGTGTGCTTGTATTGGCCTGCAACAAAAACACTGTGAGAAAAGTTTCGTACATAATTAATTATTTGATTTCATCATTTATAATTTTTAAAAGTAAAATATTGACGTATCAGAAATATTGACAAAAAATGTTAAGCGCCATATGCAACAGACTTATGTTTTATGAGTGCTACACGACAACTTCTCGTTGCCCCAGTTATGATAATGCTCGCCAGTCTCGATATCTTGTCAAACTCTATCGCAGTTTTGTTTTAAAGTTCGTCCAATCTGCCCATACAATGATCCCATAAATCACAACTGACCTGACCACCTTGTGATGAATTTAATGTAAATATTTCGTGTTACAATATCAAGATTTAAACTGCAAACCTTATACATATGATTAGGGCTTCTCTTTTTTTGGTTTCTATAGACGGCACACGAACCTTCCACATCAGCTCATAGCATCACTTCTTCCAGAAATTTTCTCGATTTTGTGAATATTAAATTTGTTGTAAATTTCTCCGTGTTGATGTTCATTACATGGGCATGATCAACCCATGCGTAGTAGAATAGATACCGTTTTTAGAACTTGAAAAACTACAAAGACCGTAATAGGGGCTGTTGAGAAAGCATGTCCAAAACGGACCACTCGCCGCGGTCTAGTTGGTAGTGTGTTGGCTTATTAGACGTGAGGCGTTGGTTCAAAACCCAGGTCAAGTAACTCCAACTAAACGAAATATGAAAAAAATATTTCCTCGGTGGCTTCCTCTGAGAAGATTTCCGGCGAAAACTCAGAGAGTAAATAAAATTGCCATGAAAAGTTTCTCTAAAATATGTCGTTCGGAGTGGACTTAAAACTTTAGGTCCCGCCACTCATGTATAAAATTAACACACACAACATAAGTGGTGTAATAAACTAGGTAGTAATCTTGACTAAAGGGTTGTAATGACCAATAAGGCATGCATGTCCAAAATGGGTTAACACCCGGTTCCACCAAGGTTTCTGAACATGCTCAGAAATAAATCACGGAAACTTTTCGACGGGATAAGAAAACCCTGTAACGCGAATCATTGAAAGGATTGTAAATTATTTCTAGGTGACTACAAAAGAACTCTGAAAAGAAAACTCTGGAGATTCTTGCTTCGAAAACGAGCTTAGCGACAGGAACTAATATTCTATGCTTCGATTGTTTTGTAAAGTGAAAAACACTATTTTTGCAGCAACATTTGCTATAATATTTCGTAGATCTGTCTTCATGATGCGGATCTGACTATTGAGAAACGCGTTAGAGATACATATACTGTATTCAGTTCGTTACGTACCGTATGTACATACGCGTATACATATGTATGTATATAATAATTGAAGAAATTAAATGATGTATTTTAAATTTTCTGTGTATGTAGGTGTACATAAACTCCATTGTTAAGTTATATTTACGAATATTCTTGTTTTGTTCTCTCTAAGTTTTCATCATTTCCCTTTAATGTTACATTTTTCTAGTGTTAGTACTACTAATCGCTGTTTTCTTGAAATACTGACTACAGCGCTTAACTAATTTCATCTACCTATGCAGTATTTAGTGCCTTTAACTAATTTAATCTCACTTTTAGAGAATTACGTGTTCAAATTTCGAACGAATATAATTTCAGCCTCTGCATGCCCTTTTCATGCTTGGGCTTATGATAATAAATTCATATTTACATTTCAGATAATCTCGGATTAAGATTGTGTCACTTAATCATGTGAATAATGGCGTATGTATATCGACAAAGTTAAGCAGGTGGATTATGCAGTTGATGTATGCGCGTGAGATTAAGATAAGGGTTCTAGGGTAGCGGATATAGTTGACATGTTTTCAATAGTTCAAGTATATGTATACGGTTTCAATGGTTGCAATTGCTTAATCGCTTAATGAAGAAAGAAAACCAAAGGGTGTTTGAAAAGGCAAGAGCGAATTGGATTATAATTTCAGATTTTTAAAGGCTAAAAATCTTCTGCTACAGCAGGTTCAATATGACATCACACGCCAGTGGGTGGTGAGATACTTGACTCGTAATTTGTAATTAAATTCAGAATGTCAGAAACTAAAGCAATTTGACACTTCCAGAGGAATCTTCAAATAAAAGGAGCATGGGAAACATTTCAAAAATCGAAATTGATTACTAATAGCTCTCAATGCCTCGCAGTTGAGTTGCTTTTTTCCAAAATATATGGTATTCCATTAAGATATCTAATAAAATAAAATAAATTAAATAAGTTTCTTTAGTTTTTGCCACATAAATTAAAAAATTTTAATTTTTTGTTTTTGTTTATTTTCTTCGGATTTATATAAATAAATAGGTCTTCAAAGATTTGACCTTCGAACAACATGCAACGTCTGCCTACTTTTACACGAGAAACATTTTATTTTCTTTATGTCGATCATAATACTCGTCATCCCTAGAAAATTATTGAGTCAGGCAGAAATATTTTTTTTTCCAAACAAAATTAAACAGTTATGGGTTTAAGAATTATCAGAATATAAAAGCTTTAAAATTATTTGATTGATTACAGAAATGTTCAACACTGCAGGTATTCGATACTGTTGGTACACGTGGGATGAACAAGTAGTGTGCTAAACTATTAGCGTGAGGGTCGTGGGTTCGATTCCCATCGGAGGTCAAGTTACTCCGCTCGTATATAATTAAAATATAATTTGTAATTGTAATTGTAATTAATAAATATATAAAATAAATAAAAATAATGATAAAAAATTTATAAAAATTGATGTAATTAACGTGTAAAAATTGTAATTGTAATCTAGCCACTCATCAAAGGATTTGTAAAGCTCGTAGAGTGTAAAATTAAAATTTTTCAATCTTGAATTTGGTTGCCCAAAATTTCAATTCTGAAGAATTAAGTGAGACAGTTTTGAATTAATTAATTACGAGGAGCATTTCGAATGTCAGACCAAATATAATGAACAAGAGGACTTCTCGACTAAGAGTTAATCAAATTAGGATTTCATTAAGCAACAATTACCAGGTTCTGTATGAATCATTCGCAAATCAAAGAAATTTCAGCATCACATCAAAATGTTACCTAAATTTTGGAGACACTAAGTCTCTAATACTTATCAATGTAATGTACACCACAGTAATCAGTGCAGTATATGTACATATACATATACATATATATTCCATGTGGTCTTTTAACAACAACAAAAACTTTTATTTCTAATCTTGTTAAAATTATCGTATATCTTATTTAAAAACTAGCTGTACGCTGCGCGTGTTGCTGCGCCACCAACAAAAATAAATTTGAAGCAAAAACATTACACAAATGTCCAATTAATTTTGAATCATTTTATGGATTTTATTTCCCGTTGTCCAGATGATTCAGACGAACGGGCCTGAGTAGTACGCATTCGATCAGTTTCTAATCTCACTTGTCGTTGTTCAAGTGATTCATGCGAACGGGTCTCAGCGGCATGTACTCGAAGATTTCCAATCTCAATGCTTCTTGAGGTGTAGGTCGACAAATCAGTTTAAATTTATTAGAATCTCATAATGTACCCAATCCAATTGAACCCAACAGCATTTTTAAAAAAATTTTATGCACAATAACTTTGCTAAATTTCATATCATGATCAAATGCACCGTTTACTATTTAATTAATTTTAAGTGGCGCCACCTGTCCTAAATTGGTCAAAACAACTTATAAAACTTCGTCGGCTCATCGCAACTACTTTGCTAAAGATCATAACATGATTAAATGCACAGTTTACGATTTAAATCATTTTTAGTAATTTTCAGTGGCGCCACCTGTCGAAAATTGGTCATACCAACTTAGGAACCTTCTCCGGCTCATGCGCAACAACTTTGCTAAAGATCATAACATCTTCAAATGCATAGTTTACGATTTTATTAATTACATACAAACAAACACTCATTTATATATATATAGATAGATAGATAGATGAATATTTTTATTCTTCCAAAAAATATATTTTTACACTTTAATTTGATTTTTATTATTCAATTTAAATTATGGCAAATAATGAGTGTAAATATTCGAATTTTTTTTCAACTCTTTAATTGCTTTAATCGTGCAAACCTAATAAAATGAAAAATTTCATTCATAACTGTAAATGCCATTAAATTTAGATTTAAAGTATGGCGATAATGCTGATGACGATGGCCTCCTTCATGAAAACAATTGAGAGCAACAAAGCAGGTAAACCACCATAAAGAGATGTCATAAATGAAGAAGGTCTCTGAATAAATACGAAAGCAAAACATATTTGCAATGATTGTTTATTTGAAATACGCATGGAATTTTATGTCTTAGAAAGGATCTCAAAAGAGAACAAATGTGCTACCAATGTTACATGCAGTGAGAGAGACAGGGAGAGGCATGAGTTCAAGAGCACACCCTTTTTGCCAAAATAAAGTATGGCAACCAATGAGCGATGTTAAAAACGGTGGATGATCGAAATAAACGAATAATTCTCTTAACAGTGAATGAATTTGCGCAGAAGAACTATTAAAGGACAAACAGTATATTACGTTTGTAACACAAGCAACTCGGATCTCATACTGTAAACACGCGTTGCCAAGTGCTCAAATAATCAATTCGACATTAACAAAAAAGTAAGAGATCTGAATACGTTTTAACTTATGGGAAAGTGCCGGACACTGTTAAAGGATTTAATATTAAATTAATCAAACTAAACATCCCATTAACAAACAATATGCAGACATCCGAAGGTTCACCCGATATTATGGACCAGAAATATAATTCTGTCAGATTATCACCAGCAGGTTCAAGTAAGTATACCAAACTCCAATTAAGGACTCTCAAATGGATTTTAATTATGTACTCTGCGATAGAAAAACAGGGCTAATCAAACGCCCTCTTGCAATGTTAGTAGTTAGTGAACTTGCAAATGGCAGAGTACTTAAGTACAATACAATAATAAATCTGACTTTTTAAACCACCCGCTGTTTAACAATCATAATATACCGTATGCAGTTGCCCCTAATATTGGTTGCACACACTTATAATTATGTTTTCTCTTATTGTGCTTTTAGGTCGCATTCTATATCATATGCCGTGTAAAGTTTGTCGCGATCACAGTTCAGGTAAACATTATGGAATTTATGCTTGCGACGGCTGTGCGGGTTTCTTTAAACGTTCGATTCGCCGTTCACGGCAATACGTATGCAAATCACAAAAGCAGGGACTATGTGTAGTGGATAAAACACACCGCAATCAGTGCAGGGCCTGCCGTTTGCAAAAATGTTTTGAAGTTGGCATGAACAAAGATGCTGTACAACATGAACGGGGACCGCGTAACTCAACTTTGCGCCGTCACATAGCCATGTACAAAGATGCCATGATGGGAGGACCAGAAATGTCTCAGATACCGCATGAACTCCTTATGAACACAAGTGCCTTAACTGGCTTTCCTGCATTACCGATGCCTCTTCCCGGCTCTCATCTTCTGCATCCCAGCCTTACTAGTGCCTTTCAACCACCGACGGTTTTAGATCTTTCTGTATCACGTCATCATCCCGGTTTCTTTACATCCAATGCGGCTTACATGAATGCTTTGGCTGCCACTAGAGTATTACCACCTACCCCTCCTCTAGTGGCAGCTGAACATATTAAGGAAACAGCAGCTGAACATCTGTTCAAAAATGTCAACTGGGTTAAGAATCTGCGTTCATTCGCAGAACTACCAATGTCTGATCAACTACAACTTCTTGAAGATTCCTGGAAAGAATTCTTCATTTTGGCAATGGCACAGTATCTCATGCCCATGAATTTCACTCAGTTGCTGTTTATCTATGAATCGGAGAACAACAATCGAGACATTATAACTTTGGTTTCGCGTGAAATACATGCATTTCAAGAGGTGCTGAATCAATTGTGCCATCTTAATATTGATACGAATGAATACGAATACATCAGAGCGATTACACTGTTCCGTATACCGTCTTCGTCTAACGAAGAACTGGCCAGCCCATCACCAAGCAATAGCAACGATAGTCTCAACTCTAGTAATTCAACAGAATCTCGAGGACTGATTGAGTATAATCGGGTGATCACTTTGCACAATGAAAGCCGAAACGCATTGATCGCTTACATTGCGCGCACTCATGTCGCACAGCCAATGCGCTATCAAACGCTTATAAGCGTTCTCTCATTGATGTGCAAAGTATCTGCCTTTTCTATAGAGGA
The DNA here is from genome assembly GCA_932273835.1 of Sarcophaga variegata. Lineage (NCBI taxonomy): Eukaryota > Metazoa > Arthropoda > Insecta > Diptera > Sarcophagidae > Sarcophaga > Sarcophaga variegata. The sequence goes on from OW026359.1 coordinate 77,671,279, forward strand.
GCTGTTCTTTCGCAAAACTATTGGAGACATTACGATCGTTAGACTTATATCGGATATGTATAGTCAAAGTAAAATTTAAAACAAACAAAGTCGCTTGTACCGTCGGTAATATCAGTGTTGATTCACTGTGCACTTGAAGTGCCATTTCTTTTCGTTGATCGTAAAAGAATATTAAGTGGTAGCTGTGATATGGATTAACTTTACTATGACCTCACCACGATCCTGTTTAATGCCTTTATATATTTAAAACACAAACAAATCGTCCAACGAGACCTGATTAATTTGAATTCGAGTGTTTCACAATAAATTAGCAAGCGATCTGCCCTATTGACAGATATCTTGTCCTGAATTTTTTTCATTTTTTTTTTTCATCTTCTTCTTTTTTATTACTTTTTTATATCTTTTTTTATTATTATTTATTCAATTGTAATATACATAATATTAAGCGTTAAATACAAATATATAATTTAATTACATATTTATGTTTGTTAATTAAAACCGCTTTCGGTTTTTAAAGCATACGAGATTCTTTCATTCATATTTGGAGATATTAGGTGAGTTGGTAACAATATTTTCATCGGATAAACCTTATACATAAAAAATGCATTCACATATAAAAAAAAGTTATTCAGTTTATTTTATGGGTCTTAATTTCTTTGTTTGTATGCAGATTGCAAATTATCTTAAAACATTTTCAGAAATAGCATCAAGTTCAACAAGATGTTTGCCACCGAATCCGGAATGTCGTACCATTCAGCGTTGATTAATTCCCAAAGCTTATAACAATTTGTGGAATTGTTGTTTTTACTATGTGGACCTGAAGATAATGTGTAATACATTGATATTGTTATCTTCTGCTGGAAACCTCATCGAAGTGGCATATTTTTAGTCAACGTAATGTAGCATCTTCTTTCTAAATCCCTTGCACACGATATTGTGACCTAATACGATAGGTGCAAAATAACCTATGTGTTACAGTGTTAAGAGACTAAAATTAATTTCATTTCTGTGGTATGCGTAGTGTTGGTTGTCTCTACAAAACAGATAAGTGCTATAAACTTAAAAGTGACACATCGCAAAGGAAATACAATAACTGTGGAAGCAACCACACAGCGCGTTATCGAAGTTGTCCGTTATACTCCTTTTTCAAACGCTCTATGATCCGAAAGACAAATATGATTCTCTTCCAGACTGGTAATTTCTATATACCAACTTTTCCTCCAATGACATGTTGATAATAGGCACCAACAATCATCCCAGTCAACCTTCAGTCTGATGTCATATGCTGGCACTTTAAATAGTAACAAGAACAAGCTCCACCATTAATTTTAATTTCAGTCGTTTTAAAGCTACAATCGGTATACTGGTGTAGTCTATGAACAGTTTTATGATCGACATGATAATGCAGTCTACATTGCTGGAAGAGACAATTGGCAACCGCAAACGGCATACAATACCACAAAAATGAAATAGAGTTCTTTTTAGCGGGAAATTAAATTTACATATCATTAGTACGGATATAATAGAGTTTTCTCGGTAGATAGCAATAGCAACATCACAGATCCCCTCAATATAAAACAAAATTTCAATAATGTACAAAACCGCCACGTGAATTTCTGGAATCCCAAAAAGAAATCTCATAAGGTTTTTGGAAGGATTTTATTATACCAGAGCTGCCACAACATTTTTTTGAAAGAAAACCGATTTTTCCCTACACGTAAAAAAAAATTTCCTACAAAACTCCCTACGCATTCTAATCATCAAAAAAGATAAAAAAAACTATTTGTTTCAAAAATTAATTTCATTTTCATATGTATATAAAAGAGCTTTAATAACAAAAATTAAAATTAAAATATGCTTTCAAGCAAAAAATAGAAAATTAAAAATAATTAGTCATCTTATTAAACTGTTGAGTCATTATTTAATGGAAGCCCATGTTGTATAATATTGTAACTCGACTGTTAGACTCTTTAAATAACAACTACGGTAATTTTTGTCCGATTTGATCAAACGTAGTGCACTTGCAGAATGTCGTCACTTATTTCATATTTTTTAATTAAAGTTTGCTACTCTGAACTGACAAACTTGAAAAAATATGAAAAAAATTCGCATTTTTCTAGTTTACCTCCTCACAACCCATAGCATATTAAGTCAAATAATATACATATGTATGTCGTTCCAAATGCCCATCCCCCTCCTTTCTAATAAGGTTTAAATTTTGGATATCGGTTCAGAAATGTTTGTGTAATCAGTAAATTTGTGCGCAAAGTCAAAAAAAAAAGAAAACAAAGTTTTGGAGGGTTCAAGAAATATAAAAAAATATTTTTGAGTCTTACTCAACAAAACTCACAACCTACACTATGTCATTAGGTGGGTGTACTTAGTTCTTTTTTTTTTTGTCGCATAGTGTAATTAATCGGTAGAAACTGATGATACTAAAACAAAGTATTTCGTTTTATTACAGATGCTCCGTCTATATTAAAAACTGGAATATTCATAAGAAACTCAACGTGGCAGCGGTCGAAGCAGAAAATTAAAAATATTGAGGAAAATATTCGAAAAAGGCTGCAACTCCATCCAAATTCCATTCGGCTCCCATCGCTATACAAGATTAATAACTTTTCCCAAATATTATGTTGACCGGGTATAAATAAATTGTTTTTTAATAGTTAAGGTTTGATGAGTTATTGTTATTTCAATATAATTGAAGATCTTGTTGTTAAATAAATGAAATAAAATAATTTTTATTTAGATCGCGGACTTCTTACTGTAATCAAACCAGAAATAATAAAGCACTTAATAAGACAAAGAAATATATTTTGATGCACGGAAAATTTTATGGAATTTATTTTATGTTTAAATATGATTTCAGTCATGTAGGATTACCTGTTAAATCGGTTGTCAACAAAGCAGTGTTGCCAGCTCAAAGTTAAGTACGTTTAAAAACATATTTGATTTAAAAATTCATTATTAGTTAAATAAGAAGATGAATCATTTTTCTTAGCCAATGATTCAAATATTGACGTCTATTTCTTATTCCAATTAACACAGTTTGAGAACGTTTGCTGTATTATTTACTTACTTACTTGACCATTACAACCCTTTGGTCAGTATTACTACCAAGTTTCTCACACTACTCATGTTGCGTGTGTTAATTTTATGTATGAGTGGCGGGAAACTGCTGAGAGAAAGATATATTTATTCATATTTTGTTTTGTTCAAGATGTCTACCCAGGCTGAACCAATGGAGCGTCGTCAAATAGGCCAACACAGTCTCTACTAGTCTTTTACATACATACATACATACATAATTTGTATTTATAACCCTTCTAGTCTGGATTACGACATACATACACACATACATAACTGGTCATTATAACCCTTCAAGTCAGGATTACGACATAGTTTCTCACACCACTAATGCTGTGTGCGTTAATTTTATACATGAGTGGAGGAGCCTACAGTTTAAAGTAGACTACGAACGACAGATTTTTGAGAAACTTTTCTTATCAATTCTTTATTTACCCTCAGAGTTTTTGCCAGAAATCTGCTGAAAGGAAGTCGCCGAAGAAATATTTTTTCATATTTTCATTTTGATGTCTGACCTGGGATTTGAACAGAGGCCTCACGTCTAATAAGCCAACACACTACCTACTAGACTAGACACTACTTCTTTCTCCTGTTACTATCTTTCCGGTATTCTAATTTAATGAACTGCACGAATTCTGGTCATCCCAAGAGTATTAGTGGGTCCACACATTGTTTCAACTGCATATGCAAGCACGCTTTACAAAACTTGGAGGAATAGTTTTTTATAGTTTTCAATTAGAAGATCATTAATTTAATAGCCTAGTAAATCAAAAAAAAAAAACAGAAACAATACCCAGTAAAAAATTTCAATAAAAAGTGCATTAAAAAGGAAAGTCAAAAAAGGAGATGAGATTAGCAAAATTCCTTCGGAAATCACGTTTAAAAGAATATTTTGAATATGATTTCGAAAGCAATGCCTTATGTTTGCAAAATTATTGAAAAGGAAAGACAAAACATGGAACTCAAAATGAAACAGAAGCAGAAGCAAAACTAGAATGCATAATTAGTGACAACAACAATTACAATAATAATAACAAAAAATCAAAACAAAACAAAGCAAAAAATATTAAAAAAGGGAAATAATAATAACAACATAAATGTTACCGCCATTAATGTTACAACAACAACAAAAAGAACAATTGAATGTATAGTAGAACAAACGGATGAAAATACCGCACACTGTGAGCTCTGAGTCTATTAAAAGTCTAAAAGCAGATAATAAAGAGCCATTAGGACTAAAAAGGTCTCAGCCCAGTAAAACACATTTTCAATTTGACTGACTGACTGACAGACAACGTCAACGTAAAATCCTTTCTATGTTTTGATTTAAATGCATGTGTATGGTGTCGTCCATACCAAAAAAAAAGTATAAAGAAAGATAAAGAGGGAGATAGATAGAGAGAGAGAGAGACAGAAAGAATAAATTCTATTGCAATGTTTTGTTTGCCAATACAACACCCATCATTAGTGATACCATCCATTTCATCGGTTTTGTTAAACAAAAAAAAAATTATTTAAAATCCCTGTACGCAAACGTATTTTTGAGCATTAAATATTGTGTGTCGTACGTATGTAGATGTTGATGTGTATGGCATAATACAGTTGTGGTAAAAATACCAGCATTTGTTACAAAAATAAGAACAACCGTTGGCTAACGATTCAAAAATAATTTCGGAGAGCTCATTAAATCCAAGCACATTACGATGAACATGGTGTTGTTGTGATATACAGTGGACAGCAAAAGTCTTAGTACGGCAAAATATTTTTTTAGCAAGTTTTTCGGTTGACTTTTGCGATTACGTAACTGTTCTTTCAAATGATGTCCTAAATACTCTCTTGAAGTCTTATCGGGACTTTGTGCAAGAGTATTAAACGTGAGGGGATTTTTTTTTGCCAAAATATATTGCCGTTCTAAGACTTTTGCTGTCCACTGTAAATAATTTTATTAAAATTCGAATTTGATCACTTGCATACCTATTGCCAAATATCTATTATGACACAAAATATATATTTTTTCAATTGAGAATGAATGGGCTATGGACTGTTAATGTAATTCTACAAATAAAAACACATGGTTTGCTGCTATAATTTTTCTCATTTAGCATCTGCATGATTGAATGCTACTTTTTGCCTTAAGCATTAGGTGTCGTTGTTTTATTCAGTTTCAGATTGTTTTAGTTTTTGTTTTTTTCTATTTCTCTCTTCATAATGAAGTTCATTTACTGTATTATCCGTAATGTTTTTGTGCAAATTTGTTTTTACGAGATCCTAAATAGTGTTTCTGCACGCTTGTAACAGTATTTGGTTTTGCATTCTCTCTCGCTCTTTCTCTCAATCTCTATCAGCCTTTGTTTATTCAGCCAACAGACGATCATTTTCAAAATTTTCTGTTTTTTTTATTCAAAATAAATCCTTTTTGACTGATCAAATTCTATTTGACTGAATGATTCTATTGTCAGAGTTTTAGCTGCCTCTGAGCAAGAGTGGTGTTTGTGATTTCAGTAAAGTATAGAGAAGACCTTTTAAAAGTCAGAAAAGTAATTTTGTTTTCCATTTTTGTATCTTTAACTTCTGCAATTGAATTTCGTTTTGAGATTTAAAAAAAAAAATCATTTGTTCATGCATTCATACAGCAGTCAGTCAGTCAGTTACTCAGTCATTGAGTCAATCAGTTAGAGTCAGTAAATGAGATGGTAGAAATTGTTTTCGTTGTGTTTTTTCTGTGTGAATTTACTTGTACTCTCTCTCTCTCTCTCTCTCTCTCTCTCTCTCTCTGTCTATTAATGATGAATTTAATCCAGTTTTTCGCTTCTTGATGCGTAAATCTTATGTTAATTTAATTCTGTCTGTCTGTTGCTATTGAAATTTTAATTGCTTTTAAATCAAATTCAAACATCTGTTTGCCTAAGTTGAACGTATTGCATATGTAAACAATTTTAAATTTTTTATGTTATGTTTTATCTTTAAATACGAAATATTTCTGTTATACTTTGAAAGTAAAGTCAACATCCGAGTTAATTACGTGAAAACACTTGCAATAAAATAAACAAGTAGATCATATGAGCCGTGTATGAATGAGTTTCAGTATTCTCCTAGAGAGTCCAGAGATTGATTTAAAGTTCGAGCTACATGGTACTCGACTCCCTATTACTCTCCTACTATTCTAAGCATATTATGTCGTTATGATATCTCCTCACTCGCTACAAAAATGTGGATGAGTAAAAATGTTTTAATTTCCTATGCGGATGAGAAGTAGAAGAATACTGTTTATAACATACATAGAGTGGACAGCATAAGTCTAGGTACCCCAATATATTTAAAAAAATTTATGAATTATAAGAAACATTTTTTATAAAGAATTAAAGTGTTAACCGTACATTTATTTTCCTAATTTAATTTCTTTTGCATAATAAAACAAGAAAATTATAAATATATTCAACGAAACAAAAGAAAAATGAGAAATTTTCTGAGACTATATATTTTGGTGTATCTAGACTTCTGCTGTTCACTGTATATAAAATAATTGGTCATTACAAACCTTCAGTCAAAATTACGACCTAGCTTCGCACACCACTTATGTTGTGTGTGTTAATTTTATCATTGAGTGGCGGGACCTACAATGTAAAGTCGACTCCGAACGACAGATTTTTGGAAAACTTTTCATGGCAATTTTTTTTATTCCCAGAGTTTTTGCTAGAAATCTGCTGAGAAGAAATCGCCGAAGAAATATTTTCCTCATATTTTGTTTTGTAGGAGATCAGAGAAGAGGAGGTCAGATATCTCTGGCCTGAGGTTTGAACCGTGGCCTTACGTCTAATAAGCTACTAAACTACCTACTCGACTACGGCGATTTTGAATACTGTTCCATTTTAGGGAATGTATTGTGTAAAGATCAGAAACATCACAACAAATGATGCTGAGAAGGGTGAATTGTTTGTTGACAACATGACATGCTTCTGCTCTTCGAATTTGTGACACAACCGATTACCACCTTCTGTTGCTGTACTTCCAGAACATTAATACCGAACTTAATCTGGAGAATGCTTCCCGCATAAACAAAATCAACAATAAAATATTTCTAGAGCAGACTTAATTCCAAGTATACTATTAGGCATACGATGTAGTTTGTAAAAATGATTTTTGTTGGATCCAGTTTAGTATTTAACATATACTTCAGATATGCTATCGAGCAGTTATTCCCTCACCTCCAGATTTACAAGAAGCATCACTCCAGCAACAGTCATCTCTCAACTTATGTGAAGAAATTTTGAAATAAAAGTTATCGTAACACTCATGTTACAAGGAAAAACTCCATTTGAATAAACAACCAAATAATGCCAGATACCTGGTGCCACTCAAGAGTGATTTGTTGGTCCACCCTCGTATGAGGAATATATGTACATACATATATCAATTAATAATTATTTATTTTTAATTTTAATTTAGAATAGAAGAGAGCGTTAAGCTAAAGGGAAGATCATCCTACTGGTAACTTTTAAAGTTAAGTTTATGTTTGAACTTGCCATATTATATATTATTTTCAATATGGCAACTTCAAATATAAATAAAGTTTGGAAGTTACAACAAAAAAAGGCCGTCGTTGATATTGTGTTTAAATAAAACTTGTTTAATTGGAGCAGTGTTATCGACATTGCTCCGCCACTGCCATATTTTTGAAAAACTTTAATTTATCTGTAAGTTGTAATAACGAAAATAAGTTAAAGGTAACTTTACAGTTCACTTTAGCTAAAGGTACCTTTAACTAAGTCCAAGTTTAACGGCAAGTTGTAATAATGGCCGTTAGTGTTTTTAATTTTGTTTTTTTTTTAATTTTAAAATACTAACATCTGCTTAAAATAGAATTATAAATTATATTTAAGTTAATACTTTAGAGTGTTTTCCTATATCGCAGCCATATTTGATGGTTAAGTTAAGATATTCTTTAACTTAAAAATTAATTTTGGATTCAATTGACAATATTTGAGTGGCCATTTCAAATTTTTATACAAAAAAAAATTAATTTCTTATTTCAAAGTGTCGCTTAAATTTCTTTATATTTTGAAGAATTCTAAGCCGAACACAACAAATTATTTTTGTCAATTGAAAGAATTTACTGTGTGGTGCTAGTTATACCTCACTTCCATTCTAGAAGAGGCTTTGTATGAATTTAAGATAGTTTTTCGTTTCAAAGTAAATGAAACATTTTGATTGTTATAACACGAAACTGTTGTTGTATGTGTTGTTGTATATGTGCACAGTAAATCTGTGTACATATGTATATGCGTGCATGAGTTCATGCGAGTAGTAGCGTAATAAGAGTACATACATACATATGATGATTTTGATGATGAGTGGACCTCCTGGAGGTGAGAAAAAATGAATTGCTTGAACAATGAATACTTTTTTCTATCTTTGCCTTCAGTATTGAGCAAATCAATGGTTTTGATTTCTTCATTTTTATTGTTTGCTACAAGGATTACGTTAAACAAGGATTTACTATCCTGTACGGGTTTCTTATAAATTCCTGTATCTCGCAATCATCTTAAAGACTTTACGCTTAAATTGCAATTGCCCGCATTTTCTTGTCTTTTGTACAATAACGACAGAATAATTTCATGTTCATAAAGACGAAATTCAAGTGAAACAAATTTCTGGTGGCAAAAAAGGGATGTCTTCGAAAATTCAACAATGTCAACCTAAAAAAAAAAAACAAAAAAAATACAACTTTGCCGAGACTTGTGTCTTACAAATATAGTACGTGTGTGTGTTTAAATCCTTCTTTCCATATATTTTACTTTCTGGTCCTGTTTATTGTTAACAAGTGTTATTTGAGATGTAACTAATGGTTGTTGAAATTTTTTAGCTTTTATTCTTAAAAAAAAAGTTTTAATACTTTTAGTTTATGAAACATATGCAGAAAGAGAGAGTAAGAGAGACCGACAACGTTTATTCTTATATCCATACCGTATGACATTGTTTACTTGATGTATTGATGCTTAAAGTTTTTGTCTTTGTTTCTCAAAAAGGACCACCATGATGACAACAAAGTGTGTGTTCCAATTCCATCTAAACTTGAAGCTATTCCATTCAAAAAGGTCAAAGGCCAACTTATTTTTATGATACATGCTACATATCAAAGAAAACTAATATTCAGCGAATAAAAATTGAATTACAATTGCAATTGAGAAACGATTGCAGAATACCACACAGGCAAATACAAACATACATTTTCACTTTAACAGGCATATAATTTTTCAAATATTAATATACTTTTATTAAAAAAGAAGTTCTCTTTTACATATTCTTTAAAGATAACGTGCGTTAAATTGATCTCGGAGATCAAATTGAATGAAATGAGTATTCTCACTAAGCAACTCGGTACCTCATGGCAAATTCAAGTAGTCCAAAAAAAATATTTGTTTGCAACATTCACGTTACGGAATATATTTAGGGATCATATAAGAATTTCCAACAGAGACTTCCGAACTTTGACATTTGATAACGTCTGTCTCAGTGTTGAAAAATTCAATACTTTTGTACTATTTTCAGTACTTTTTCATTTCAAAAATATCAGTACTATTATTATATATTTTATGTGCTTTTCAACTATTATTTTCCAATATAAATATCAAGTCTTGTAAATACTTCATGTCAGAAGCGTAAATCAGATATCAAATAGCACCTTAAATACTAGCTTGTGCAACAGCGACATTGTTTTAATAGGGGGAGCTTAAAAAATTTCCTTCTTTGATTATAAATTTTTTGTCGTTTAAATAGATTTGTCACCAATAGTTCATGCATGATTGCTTAAAAAATTTGTTTCAATTTATACTCGTATATTAGACCTTTATGCCACACTTTATTAAAGGCTTTCGATGTATGTATCTATAGAAAGAGGATCAACTTCTGACTGGGAGATTTTGTTTAGGAGCAATATTTTTACAAATCAAGTTGAAATTTAACATGAAATTTATTGGTTGATTAGCAGAAATGCAAAACTCAAGTTTTTTGCAAACTTCTACTTTAGAATTCACTCCCCAAATCGATAAGGCATTACGCGCTATTCAATTATGGTATCACACCTATGTTTCTCCAATTCTAACGCAGTGGCTCTTATGTCCACACAAACTGCATAATATTTCGAAATAACGATTTGATTGGCGCTATAGGTCAGGTAGGATTCCTTAGTTAAAAGATTAACGGAAATTATTAAAAAGGTAGGAGTTTAACAGGCAGATAATTTGTTTTTCATTGCCATAACTATACAATAAGGTAAAAGTGAGCGTTAAGCTAAAGGGAATATCATCCTAAATGGAACTTACGTTATTTATTATTTGCAGTACGGTATCAAATTTAACTGATCAAATTTGGTAGTATTTATTTTACTTAGCATAGCAACACATCAAAAGTGAACCTTCAAACTGCATTGTATTGTTGATATGAAGAAGAAAAAAACAAACAACACATTAGCAAAATAAGGCGAGTTTGATCCATTATTTGATGCGTGGCCGGGTAACTTAACAAAAAGCACGTCGTTGCCATTGCGTTTTTAAAGAACTTGTTTAATTTGACAAAAGTAATCGGTACTGTTCCGGCACTGCCATATTTTTAAAGAAAAGTAACTTTATTTTACAAGTTCACTTTAGCTAAAGTTGCCTTCTACTAACATACATACATAATTGTCCATTACAAACCTTCAGTCAGGATTTCGGCGTAGCTTCTCACACCACTCATGTTGGTGTGTTAATTTTATGCATGAGTGGCAGGACCTACAGTTTAAAGTCGACTCCGAACTACAGATTTTTGAGAAACTTTTTATTTACTCTCACAGGTTTTGCCAGAAATCTGCTGAGAGGAAGTCGCCGAACAAATATTTTTTATATTTGACCTGGGGTTTGAACCGTGGCCTTACGTCTAATAAACCAACACACCACCCACTAGACTACGGCGACTTCTTACTTTTTTTACCTTCTACTAAAACCAACTTTAATGACACGTTGTAATAATGGCCCGAAATTAATTATTCGCATTTCAATGTTTAATTTAAAGATTAAATAAATATTTATAAAATTAAGTAAAAAATTAATGGCATTTGCATTGGGTTGCATTAAATAAAAAAGAGAGGAGTATTACAAATTATTAAAAGAATTTCTTTTATGCACATGCCCATGTACATGTAGGTCATGAATTATTCATTGTCTTACTAATGAAGGCATTAATAATCTTGGGTTTGTAAATCCAAATGATTCAGACTTAGATTTTGTAAAAGTCTGTGCAGGCTACCTGTAGAGAGAAAGAGAGAGTCCGAGAATGTAAAAGTATTTGTATCATACATAAGAAAATATTTAAAAATGTTTCTCTGAAAATCATTCGCCTGCTGCATATATTGTGAAAAATGGCAATAGATACGGCTTTAATTACAATCTTGAGCCTTTTACTTCGTAACCATAAAACAAGCGACTACACGATGCTTCAAAATATCTAACGACACTACAAACCGCTCAAGTTAGAACGTATTTGTAATGTTTGTAGGAAAAATATTCTCAGGAAAATAATTACTTCTGCACACGAATTAATTTGCGGGCGATGTTTCACAACATCGTGCTTAAAATACCTAAGCATTTCTTGAATCAATCGTACTATTTTTCCCTGTACTGTGGCCACTGGATAATTGGCTATCATCCCTTAGAAATCAAAGACAATCATAATCTAGCGTTAGTTTTAAGGAGATGTTACGATATTTTTGCAGAACCATAGACTTACCTTTTTGCTTTTGTTTTTGACTTTTGCCGTCATTAAGAGAAGCAATGGAAATAACTGCTTAAGTTCTAGGTAGACTTTGAAAAGAAAGAAACGGAAAGAGAAAGATAGAGGGTGACAAAGTTGCATACCTTAAAGAGTCAAAGGGAGACCAAAATAAAAATACAAAAACATGAGAAAATGAAAAAGGATACGATAATATTTTGGCTTAAAGACATTTACATTTAAACTGTATTTGAAAACAAAAAAAGAAAAACTATGCCAACAGAACAAAGCGATAACAAATTTCAATATTTTTGAATATAACCCTGCTAAGGTTTACAGCGTTTAGCTAGCGGTAATCCTGTCCATTAAAACCTATTTGTTAAGACGGCGTTTTGTTTTAATAGGTAATTGCGAAGAGATAATCAGTGAAATTATCCATGCCCCTATTTTCCTACTTTACTGGGCACAAAGAAGAGATCAATAATAAGGATGCTTGGAAGCCAAAGAAAATACAAGAAAATAAATTTTATTGTAGTTACCAGCCTTAACTTTAGCTTACTTACTTACTTGTTACATACACATGCAACTAAAACCAAGAAAACCTATGTAAAATACACCTGCTTTGCATGTACCACACCAACAAAAACGGATTAAATGTACTTTATGGCAGTCGTTAAAGGACTTGCGCGATTTTAGTTAATCGTATGCACAAAATATCCACATCAGGTACAATCAGGCAATGAGCCAAAACTAAGTTCAGCTTTGGCATTCATTAATCCTTACAATGAACGATGAACATATGCGCACCTTTGGTGGATTATCTAATGAGTTGAAATGTTTAAGTGTAAGAACAGCCAAATGCAACAATTGTTCGCACACCAACCGCTGTGATGTTTTCCATAAACAAACCACTCGGTTCACTTTGCTGAAAATTAAGATAAGACGTCGCACGGTTTCGTGCATAAGCCATCATGCTGTGCATGGAATGCACTTTGAATTGTTGAGATTACGTCCGGTGCATTTAACGTTTTAACCGCGTTCACACCCACCTTTTTGTCGCTGCTAAAGGTAGGCTGTAAAAGTGATTGCTTTCATTAATTTATTTTTAGAATTTCAATACTTGCCCAGAAACGGATGTAAATCAGTGCGAAATTAACATGAAATACAGTTTCATGCAAACTGTAAATTCAATTTTGTACATGAGGTATACAACTTCGTATCTGATTTCGAATGAAAACAATAAAATTTGTAAAGTAAAGATCATTTTCTATACTAAAATACATACGTTCCATTTATAGTTGATAGATAAATATAATCGCCGAAATTAAGAAGAAACTCGATTCTAAACGATTGTACGTACTGTCATGTTCATTACAGTTTTTTCTCGAAAATTTGTAACTTTTTGATAAATCCTGCCGCATAATAAAGGTATAATTCAGCAGCAATTTTTCCTAAACAAAGAAATGAAAAAATTCAAATTAGTTCGGATTTGTCAATTTTTTTTTGTATAATTTCACCATAATTTTTAATCTCGTCAATTACTCTGAGGAATTCCCAATACTTTTGAAAATCTTAACCTAAGGCAATGAAGTTTTTACTGCCACTGCACTCTTCGACTATAATTGCTCACGATATAATTTATCACAGCAAATCAGTAGTTTGCACTCTTTTTAAACATCTGTGACCCACAAATAAAAGAATATTTCTGACAAGATGATTAGGATGAGCAGCAAGCTTAATAACATAGCTGGTAGTTGTCTTCTTAATTTCCTTCTGAATTAAAAGTATGTAGAGATCCCTTTGGATAGCTATGTTCCTGATATATCATTACGCACCTCTTAGTATTCTGAGAAGTTTAGACTTTCGCCTTTGAAGCTTCTCTATATTCGATGATGAGTTTCCCACAGCTGGATTCTGTACATCCAAACAGACTTCAATACTGCCTTATATAAAGCAGCTTAAAGTCTAAGTCGAGGGTTGAATTAGACCCTATATTACAGTTATTCTTTGACAAAACATTGCTAAGTCTGCTGGTCTAATTGGATTTTTTCATTTTCCCATAGAAGGATAAGCAAGAGCTTCTCTTCTGCTTACAATTCAAATTTTGCTTGTAGGCAGCCCAATAGTTCATTATATTAGCATTACTGAACAACCTTCTATTTTCGCTCCGAAATGCTGCAATTTCGGGGTTCCACCAGTGGGATTTCGCCTTACCCATTGAACCCTCTCGTTGCAGCCTATGCCAGTAGCTATTTTGTAGGTGTTTGTTAGACTGTCTACCACCTTATTCAGATTAGATATGTCCTGAATAATCGGTAAGTCTCCCAGCATTGTAGAAAACATTGACCTAAAAACGTTCCAGTCAGTATCCTGCCTAAGTCTATAAGTTCGCCTTGTCTTTTCCGGGACCCCATTAAACATATACGTTATCTATGCGTGATTAGGTAAAGAGCAGTCATTAGAGACCCTCGCTTTCTTGGAATCCATTTTTGAATTCTTCAGTCTTGGCCACATGCCAACTGTGTACCGACGGGTCATTGTTAGAAATACTGATGAGGTCCATGATATCTGCCGGAGGAATTTGTTACTTAGGAATGGCGCAGAGTTGTGCACCCCGCCATAATTCCCCAAGTTCCTCAATAGCGAGTTTGTAAAGGTTGAAGACCGTTGATCGAAACATGCCGTTAATTTGAAATGACCGCGATAGCACCCTGTGCGAATGGGGACCAGGGTTGGCTGACATTCTTGTGTGCCTATTTCAGCTTCCCTTTATCATCCTCAGAGAATTGATTGGGTGTAATTTATTGTAACTTGGAGATAATGTGGGGTGCAGCTCTCCTAGTCCGGTAATAATTTGTAGCTTCGAGTTTTGGTTTTATTGTTTTGGCAAGTCCACTGCACTGCGAAGTTGAGGCTTTAGTTGACAGACCCCCTTCAATGCTAGGTTTCTTGTTACTTTGTGATTTCTCCCGTTTAGAGTTGAGCAGCGGTTTGGACACAGAGGATCCGCTTTTAGAGTTGGGGTTCTTGTCTTCTTTCTTTTATTTATATTTACAGAATTCATATGATTCTCACAGTTAACCTGACAAGGCTAAAAATTATTCACACAGGTGTCCTGGTATCGGTGAAGATCCGTTTACGACTATAATATTTTTGAAAATGGCCTCTAGCCGGACTGATACTTGGCAGGTGACTCATTATACCGTTATCCATCCTACCACATTAAATTACTCCAGTTGTGGGAAAAAGAGAGTGATTCTAAGGAACCGTACTCTAGCACGATACTGCAGGCCGTCACTTAAAGGCAGAAGGTCTTCTGATGCAGTTGTCGCAATAAGGAATTAATACTATGAACAACTGTTTATCAATTAAAAAGTAGTTCAATACTTTGCCGCATTAGGTTGTTTACTTTCTTAGGAATTTAATTTCAATATGAAGTATAAATTGAAGGCATATTCAAAATTGAAAATACTTGAAACTAAATTAAATTATTAATTAATTTTGTATTCAACATTAGGTTTATACCATGAGTAGGAATATAATGGAATTGCAGTACATCTGCAATAATTTAATATTTGGCAACCAATTGAATTTTACAAATGCTAACGATGTATACCCCTGAAGTTGAAAAATGTATAAAAAAATCGAATTCAAAATTGACATTACGACGCTTTTACTGAGTCAAAATGAGTAGCATATCGACTGCGTATAACTTTAGGCCTTTGCAGACAGAAACACTTCAAAGTCTCGCAACATTGAAACGGCTGACATTTTCCAACAACAAAAACAACAACAACAAAACTATAAATTTTTGTTTTCAAATCCACTTGAAAAGTTTGTAACAAAATTTCGATCCTCATTTTCAGTTGTAATTAAACTCGATTGGAATTGAATGAAATTTGTGTTGAAAATAAAAAAAAAAAACGAAACTCCCGTTCGAATTGAAGTGTTAATCATAAAATTTATTTTTAACCTCCTTTTGTGGTTAAAACATAACATTCAGGGAAACAATAGTTGTTGCCAGCAAATATGTTTACAACCCCCATTGTTCAATGCCATCACACAAAGGACGAATATTTAGCAGGAAAATAAATAAACCGATAAGCGAATGACAGAAGAAGAAAAGAATGAATGAACGGAAAAAAAATTATAAAAAAATATCCTGGGAGCGTCAAAGTTTACAAAAAAACTTTCAATTTATGATCGAGAGCATGAAACTGAAATTTATAAGTGGCACTTTTGATTAAGTTCAAGCGAATAGAGGTGAGGGAAATATTGAAAACTTATTTCTGAAGTGCCGCACAACAGCGCACCACACTCAATAGAATAAATCACACAACACAACAACGTGCCAAATCGGATTCATATGTGCGCCCGAACACAAAGTCAATGCAAAAATACTCAAAAATTGTTACATTTGCGCAATTGCCGTGTGTGTGTGTTTTTTTGCGGTTAAAAAGTGTCATGTGTAAAATACGACATAGAAAAATGCATCTCGTGTGTACGCTACAGCCTACAGTATTGGCAAACAGAGACACACAATAATATTCGGAATCATATTATAGATTGACCCCTCGTTTGGGTATTTAATGTCGAGAAATATTTTTAAATTTTCAATTTCACATTTTAGTTTTGAAATACGGAATTGTTTCTCAACTGCGTTTTATTACTTTCGATAAGTTATCCTTTTTGGGAACATTGCGACCAAATCAGGACAAATTTTACGTAGGCTTTTTGCAAACATAACCTCAAAGCTCATTGGGATTTAATTTACTGGTTTGGTTACTGAAAACCCTAATAACAGGAGGATTATTATTGTTTGGTAAGGATTTTAGCTGAATATAGCATTTGACCATT
This sequence comes from Sarcophaga variegata, assembly GCA_932273835.1. Classification (NCBI taxonomy): domain Eukaryota; kingdom Metazoa; phylum Arthropoda; class Insecta; order Diptera; family Sarcophagidae; genus Sarcophaga; species Sarcophaga variegata. Next base: position 77,687,971 of record OW026359.1, read on the forward strand.
TCTCCTTGAGAATACTGTCGGTATTTGACGTACAGCCAACTGGCATGTTGACAATTTTGGGACATTTCGTACAGTCAACGAATTAATGAATTCACGGCAAAGAATACATACATACATAATTGGCCATTGCAACCCTTTAGTCAGGATTACGGCCTAGCTTCTCACACCACTCATTTTGTGTTATAGATGAGCGACGGGGCCCTACAGTTTAAAGTCGACTTCGAAAGACAGATTTTTGTGAACCTTTTCATGGCAATTTCTTCATTCATTCTCAGAGTTTTTGCCAGAAATCTGCTGAGAGGAAGTCGCCAAAGAATTTTTTTTCATATTTCATTTTGTTGTCTGACTTGGGGTTTGAACCGTGGCATTACGTCTAATAAGCCAACACACTACCTACTAGACTACGGCGGCTTCACGGCAAAGAATACTTTGGTAAATTTTGACATAATTTATCCACCACGATTATTATATTTCTGTGGGTTTGTGTGAACCTACAACTAAACTACAAACAATTAAAACATTTGAGAGCAATATTTGGCATGAAATTCAAAGTCAACACTGAGTTGACTACTACTACTTGCAATATAGTTAGGCCAACAATAGCCTATGCGTGAAGGGTATTTTATGATCGAACCTGACTGAGTATATCTTCATACTACGGCTGTTTTCTCACTTCTGTATATGTTTGTAAAGTTTCTTTTGTCAAAGTCGATTTGTTACATTTTTCAAGTGCCTATCCTGGTTGCATTGTAAACTTAATTTTATTTGCCCTGCTGGCCATTGTTTCAACAGCCACTTGAAAAGTTTCCACTCCAATATTCGTGTGTGTGAACTTCATGAACGACATCAGCAGAAAGAATTTCTAGTATGCTGAGGAATTTTATTTAATTTTTTTGGTTTTTGGTTTTAGTTTTACAGTTTCCACAGCAAATGTTTGTTTAAACATGTGTTGTTGGGTGTAGTAGAAGATTCTTTATTAGGGATGATGATGATGATGTTGGTAGCGCTGATGTATTCTTCATATCGTTGATGATTACATTGCACCAATCTCGTATTGAATAATGAAACTTATTTTGAAAATTACTCATATTCGGGCGAATATTTTGACATATGGCCCTGTTTCACAATTTATAATAAAGTTTTATTGATATTTGTGTGAAGAACTGGCTGAAGGTGTTTAAGAGAACCGTCTGTTGCAGTTGCATTTTCATTTAATTGATTCCACCACTTTTACTCTGTGTTTGCTGTTTTGTATCGAATCATTATAATGATGATGATGATGATGATTTTACTTGATGTGTGATTGCTCTTAAAATGAAATGAAATGACGCTGCGGGATTTTATTAGTATCGTTATTTTGTCTTTTCGTTACAAAAAGTTGAAAAAGTTTATATTTTCCCATGATTCCCACCGTGCATTGCTTGTTTGCATGTCAGAGTTCAGTTTATAAAAAAATAAACGGCAGGAACAGAAGGTCGGAATAGTAATTTGATAATCGTTTTGTATTCAGGTGACATCATCACATATTGTACTCTTATGGTAGTTATTCTTTAGTAATTATTCCGTAAAACACCTGCTAAACCATATTTTGACCGGAAGGTGAAAAGTTTATAACTTTATGTGGGTGAGAGAGGGTAATTTAGAACGGAAATGGAAGAGCTATTTAGTTTGTTTTTCCAACATATTTTTGGTTTTTTTCGTTTTGTAATAAGTTGGAAAGTTGAAAATCAAACATCTGAATCACATGCACATTCTGACTACAACAAATCTTCCTCATCTTATCCCACCATCGAGATGAGATTTATTATGCTTCAATGTAATTATGTTATACAGTAAAACAAAAAAGGAAAGAAAAATAGATCACCCAACATAATCTGTGTGCAATTGTAAAAGATTTACATTTATTCCTCAACAAAAATGTAATTCTGTATTGGAATATATGTACATATAATATACCACCTTCATGAAGCTACATCTGTCAAATTAGTTATCATTTATTTAGCCTGTTTTGCCAAATCACCATGGATGGCTATAAACCATGACGCGTGTTCGATAATTGGGCTCTGAAGCAGTTGGCAACTGACCCCAGTTATTATCAAAAAATCATCTTCAACGAATGATCTTTCATCTTTCTGAATGAATGTGTGCGTGAACAAACAAATTTATTGAATTTGTGACAAAACCTATCCAGACGAGATCTAAAAGTGCCCACGATATCTTTTGGTCTGAACTAGATGATCTGGAGATCAACGACAAGTGGCGATGTGTGTCTCACAGCTCATGCACTAGCGAATATTCATGTTCATCCTACGTGAAGGTGATTTCGATATCGCGCGGTTTGGCCTTGTTAGACTTTTACTTGAGGAGTCGCAAGTCTCTGCGAAAATCGTATCACTAGTGTATAATTGGGATGTTCGACTAACATGGAATTGTCTTGCAATACTTTGATACCAAACCGACTTTGTCAAAAGGATCTATTATTCAGATGCCACCGTAGAATCCTATTGGTGCACAGATACATCCAATTATTTAGAGAAGGCATCATATTACGGTTTTCAGTATTTTAGCTTTGTTATTACCAGTGTCTAGTAGGTAGTGTGTTGGCTTATTGGACGTAAGTCCACGGTTCAAACTCCAGTTCAGACATCAAAACGAAAATATGAAAAAATATTTCTTCGATGACTTCCTCTCAACAAATTTCTGGCAAAAACTCTGAGAGTAAATAAAATTGCCATAAAATGATTCTCAAAAATTCTGTCGTTCGGAGTCGAGTAAAAACTGTAGGTCCCGCCGCTCATATATAAAATTAACACCCACAGCATGAGTGGTGTGAGAAACTAGGTCATAATCCTGACTGAATAAATAATACTGACTAAAGGGTTGTAATGGCCAATTGTGTATGTATATGTATGTATGTAAGTTCAAGACACACTTATTTTAAATTTTTGTAGCTTCATTGCCACTTTTTCTCATTCATTGTTTCTTTATTGTTGTCTTATATTTGAAAAAATAAAAATCATTTTAACTAAATACCCATACATATATGTATATACAATATATGTACGTATTAGAGATGAGCGATATTTTTAAAACTGTGATTTAATCACGGTGATTGATAATTCACTGGTAACTACAGTGATTGAAATTGCCAAATAACAGTTACTAATAATGTCGTTCTTTCGAAATTGTTACATACTCAAATTTATTTCATTTTATTTTGAGCGAGGCAGAATTACTATTAAATGATGCTGATTATTTACTTTTGTCTTTTATACATGAACTTTCTGTGAAACCTAATTGTCAAATTTCATATAAAAAAAAAAATTACATTAAAAATAATAACATTGATGACACCACTTTGATTTTGTTTAGTAGTCTTTTCGTAGTATGTATCTAGTTGTCTCTTTCTTACGACTTAATAAAATACGTTATTGTCATTATTGTTTTCTTTTGGAATACTGTGATCACAATCACTATTTTAAAGCACAGTGATTAACAAATCACGTTCACTGAGAACAACGTTCTTCAAAAATCACTGGATCGCTCATCTCTGAGTGTATATATGAGTGCTATTATCTGCCATTTTGTTGATTTTACTTCTTTTTTAATTTTTGAAAAGAAAAAAATGACTTCCTTACCTTGATTTCGAAATCAACGTCAACAGTCACAATGGGTGCCATTCGAATATATGGTTTGCTGGTTATATTTCACCCCGTTCCATGCCATAAGGGTGATAAAATGTGCAGATAATGACAACAAAAATAAGGGCAGCAGATACAATGTTTTAAATCAAAAATAAAAGGAAACCCATTTAATTTAAATCACTCTGCCAACAATAATAAGGGAAATAAAGAATGTCGACAACAACGTAATGTCTCATGGTCGATTCCAGCAGCAGAAAACGGACTTTAAGGATTCTTAAAAAATTTAATTGAATTCAATTTCATTGTTTCTGGTTTTTTTTTAATATTTTTTATATGTATACATGCTTTATATATGTATGTATATATATGAAGATACATTAGGAAATATAAATATTTTGTACACACTGTAATTAGTTGCGTAATGATTCGAATACGTATTGATGGTCAGTTTTTATTTACTTAATTACTCATTCATTCGAAAAACAGTTTAAGAAAATTGAGAATCCCTGTTTTTACAAGCTTTGAATTCATAATTACGTGGACATGATGATAAATTTTAAGCAAACTCCGGTTGGCTTTGCCGACGGCTCTAGACGGCTTTATGTAAAAAATGCACTGAATATTATATAAAAAAGAAGATATTTGTATGTGTATTTGTAATTAAATTTCGTTAGTTATTCTGGCCTACATATCGACGCCTCCGTTCTATAACATTCTAAGTCGAAAAAGTGTATTTTGAGTTATGAGCTCTAAAAGTTTTCACGCGACATCGAGGATTACTTGCTTAATGACAGGAGAGACTTGTCGCAATGCGGCTTCCTGCCTATATCCAATCCGAATATCCACAGGTTGTGAATGAAATTCAATTCAGTTTTGATTTTTGATTTCACACTAAATTTCCAAGCAGGCATGACTGCTCCTCTAACATGGGCATCCGCGGTGATTTGATGGGAAATGTTGTCAAAAAGAAAATCATTTTTATAGATGAATTATAACTCCATTTATTATTATTTTTGTTTCTTTGTTTCAATTTGTTTAATTGCTTGTTGTTGGTTTTATCTTCATGGGACGTCTGTTAGTAGGCTTTCAAGATGAATTTAATTTTAAAAATATGAAAATCACGATATAAATTCTATTTGCATTCTTCGGGTTTGAACGTTGAGATTACTTTGTTTTTCAAAAAAAAAAAAACACTCGGCTGTAACCTGGCCGCTTCTCAAAATTTTCAAACAAATGTTAGCTCTAAACTGTCTATACATGATAATATGATGTTAGCATCATTGGGCGCAGATGTTCAAATGCTTTAATATGGATACAGAGTATTGCTTTACAATAAATTCGTTTTGCCTTTATCCAGATCTTGTAATATTTCAAAAAATTAGTGTTCAAAGCATTGTTTTTTGAACCATTTATCAGTATGTGATGATATTGGCTCACAAACCAATTAAAGAAACCACTTTTGCAATAATAACCTAACAATTTAGCGCGTAGTTGTCTTGAAAGGAAATGAGTATAACGTTGTACAGCACATTTAAGTCTTTCTCTTGGCCTTTATCAAATTCTACTATGACGAAAGATAGTTTGAGTTTTTATTTACTTTAACTTACATTTACTATGTATACACTTTAGAGCACTCGTCATGGTTTTTAAACGTCTGCCTTCAATTTTAAATCTTTACTCGAGTTGAATACAACGTTGTTTGATTTTGCTAAAAGGACGTATTATTTCTCTTTCTGATATATTCCTGAGTCGTATCTAAGTTAGTTTAAAGTAGTAGTTTAGAATTAATAAATTTATTTCAACATTTCCGTAAGAGCTTATATCGACATGAGGAATGATTCCTTTCCTTTCATTTCATAATTTGTCGTTACATCGTCATCAGTGTTGCAAAACTTAAATTTTGAAATAGTACTGAACTATAACTGAAAAAGCACTTTTTTGCATCAAACGGCATTTTTATGAAAGATGTATACATACGTAATTGGACATTACAACCCTTTAGTCAGGATTACGACCTAGTTTCTCACACCACTTATGTTGTGTGTGTTAATTTTATACATGAGCGGCAGGACCTACTGTTTAAAATCGACTCCGAACGATAGTTTTTTGAGAAACTTTATTGTGGCAATTTTATTTACTTTCAGAGTATTTGCCAGAAGAAAGTCGAGGAAGAAATATTTTTTCATATCTCGTTTTGATGGAGATGTCTGCCATGGGATGTGATTCGTGGGGCTCACGTCTAGTAAGCCAGCACACAACCCACTAAACTATTTATTTATTTATATTTAATACACATACAGGAACGTAACAAAACGTAAAAGCCCCGTTTAATCAAACGTCGATGGAACGTAATATACCATACGTTGGTTTTTAGCATATGAAGAGCAATGCAAATTGAAGTCTCCGTGGTGTAGTAGGTAGTGTGTTGGCTTACTATTCGTAAAGCCCGGGTTCGTATCCCAGGTCAGACATCAAAAATGAAATATGAAAAAAAAATATTTCTTCGGCGACTTCCTCTCAGCAGATTTCTGGCAAAAACTCTGAGAGTAAAATAAACTGCCATGAAAAAGTTTCTCAAAATTCTGTCGTTCGGAGTCGACGTTAAACTGTAGGTCCCGCCACCACGTATAAAATTAACGCACACAACATGAGTGGTGTGAGAAGCTAGGCCGTAATCCTGACTGAAGGGTTGTAATGGCCAATTATGTATGTATGTATGTAAGAGCAATGCAAATGCTTACGGAAATTAAATTACGCTTCGGCAAGAGTTTTCATTGCTTTTCGTATTCTAAAAATGAACGTACGTTACGGTGACGTTTGGCTAACCGGGGCTAAAGCCTAATTCTGCGTTTAGCATTGCGTTTACATGTTCCTTATGCCATAATATTTGAAAAGCGCAAGGCATAAAATATGTAATAATAAAAAAGTACTGAAAGCGTCGCGGTACACCCTACCATGGTATTCTTGAAATGAAAGGGGACCGAAAAAAGTACAAAAGTACTGAATTTTTCAACACTGATCGTTATCCTTAAGTAAATAATGTTGCGAAACTCTGTGCAACTTATATTATGTCATATATTACATGTCTATCAAATGTTATATGTTGCAAATGTAGGGAAGAAGGCACCTGATTATTCATTCGTATCTAATATATCGTTAGATATACGAAAAACATTGGCGGAATGCATTTTGCATTAGAGAAGCGTTAAGAAATTATTTGTTTGAAAACCCGACATAATTGAAATCAATTAGTTTCGAAAAACCTTTTAATTGCACGAACAATACCAGCTCAACACAAATGGATGCGAATAAGGAATACGGATAAATACTGGAGTAGTATTATCCTCAAAATAAACAAATTTACAGCAAATGATTGCCTAAAGAAATATTGAAAATTTTGCTACATTCCAATACCGACCAACACAATACAACAAATATTAACAATGGATAGTCAGGGCAATGGAAATAATCCTTCTTGGCAGTACAAACATTCTTTGGATTTTTAACAAATCATTTGCCAAACGAAAAGCAAAAACAAGAGAAGAAAATTATTAGAAAAAAAAAGAAAAAGAAAAGAATTCTTCTTAAAGAAATGCATGCGTTTTTTGCAAAAACTGAAATAAAACAGAATAATTGGAAACATTTTGATTTTATCTGACAGTTGTTGATTCTATTGTTACTATGCGAAACCGCCTGTCAAAACTTCTGTAGTAGTTTTTCAGATATTTTGTTGGAATTCTTCTTTTTTTTATTATTTTGAGAAAATGACTTGAAATTAAAAAGTGAGTAATTTTATGAAAACAAAGAAATAATGATTTACGCATACATGGTTCTGCTTCTTTATCTTTTTTATTTTTTTCGTTTCCAAAAGCAGGAAATATTAAGGCGACCTTTTGCGCAACACTAATAGGCAAAGGTAAACAAAGTTGTTAAATATTGTACTTTCCGGAGAAAATATTTGAATTTGAGTTTTATTTACTTGTTACATTTATCACAACAAATATGGTATTGCAGCAACATTGTAAAAAAAAGTGCAGTCTACAATGGATTAACAATGGGAATTTCTCAATTCTTAAGACCCGGTTTTATTATCCTTATTGTGGATGTTTATTTAATTTTCGTCAACAGTTAATTGCGTCTTAATTTTAAATAAAATAAAACAAAATTATGTTAACAGACCACATTTATAATCCAATTAAAATAAAATTAAAGAACTTTATTCTGAATGACATTTTTATTTGATTACGTAAGACATTGACGGAATAAGCAGGATATTTAAAACATAATCCATGCATTGAGTATTTAGATTGTGAAAAATGTTATTTTTATGAGAGTTTCTAATGCTTTGCAATAATTTTTAAGAATGATCAGTCACCAATAATAAGTTCTGTTGTATAAAACTCCTGTTTGAAATTTGAATTACACTGTGCGACAGTCAAAATACACCCAGCTAATGACATAGTGTAGGTTGTGAGTTTTGTTGCGTAGAATTGAAAAATATTTTTTTTATATTTCTCAAATCCTCCAAAACTTGCTTTATTTGACAAAAACGGTATACATAAACATATGGTTCAAACTTACATGTTATGATTTTTGATCGGGTAAACTTGGAAAATATGATTTTTTCCCATTTTTTCAAGTTTCGTCATTCTTAATTGCAAAATATAATTAAAAAATATAAAATCAGTGATCACATTCTGAAAGTGCATTATCTTGTGAAGAGATTGACACTTCGTTTGATCAAATTGGATAAAAATTACCGCAGTTATTATTTAAATAGTATAACAGTCGTGTTATATATGTATGTCATCTTATCAAATGAACTTTCAGTTCAAAAATATTTGAAAGTTTTGATGAATTTTGATTGTTTATCGCAAAATGTGTCAATTTCATGTTTTGCAAGACTAGTAGAAGTCGCCTAACATTTGTGATTTTTGCAAATATTATTATTTCTTTTTGCGCAAACATTGGCCAACTTCTGGTGGTCAATCAAACGTGAAATTAACACATCTTCCAACAAACAATGAAGATCCATCAAAAATCCTGAAAATTTTTGAACTAATAGTTCATTTGAAAAAATTAATACTTATATGAAAAATATAACTCGACTGTTAGATCCTTTAAATAATAACTACGGTTATTTCTGTCCGATTTGCTCAAACGAAGTGTCAATCTCTTCACAAGATAATGCACTTTCATAATGTAAACATATGGTTCAAACTTATATATTAAGAGTTTTGATCGGGTAAACTTGAAAAACATGATTTTTTCTCATTTTTTCAAGTTTAACCAGCCTTAAATACACAATTTAATAAAAAAATATGAAATAAGCGGCGACAGTCTGAAAGTATGTGTGAATTGTGAAGGGATTGACAATTTGTTTGATAAAATTGGACAAAAATTACCGTGGTGTCTAATTTTTTTGTATTGTGTTGTATTGTGTCATTAAGGTTATATGAAAAAATATTTTAGTCTTACGAAAGAATAAGAAGCGAATTAAAAAACTCTATTAATGTAATCTATGGATCTAAAATCTACAAAAAAATTTGATATGACTATATAAAAACATATTTATGTGAATTGGCCAAAATGGCAAGCATATGAAGAATGTTATCTTAGTTCTATAACTTGCATCCACAAAAAAACTGACATTTTGGAGGAATGTAGGAAAATTCATAAAAATACTGTCAAAGGAAAGCAAATTAATAAAAATAAAGTTTAATAGAATATTTAAAACGAAATACAATGAACTCTTAAACATGAACACTTTTCACTATTCTAAAATTTGAACAAATATTGAAAGCAATTAAATGTGAATTTAAATTTTCAATGAATATTTTTTATTTATTTTTACCCCAATCGTGCTATTTACGGTATGGATGATTAAATTTATAAATTTTGCGACTCCGCATAAAACTAATTAAATCTTTATTTTGCCATAGTTTACCAAAAATCAATCGATTGCGTGAACAAAATCGAAAACATGAACACCTTATAATTATGAATCACCGATAAATGGTTTGTGTGCTTTAAAAGCTACCAAATCGATTAAAGTAATATTTTAAGGGACATCCATAAAATATAAGTAATCTTGTGAAAATGTGGAACCCACTGTAAATGGAAGAGACAATAGTGCACAGAGCTGTTAAGCAAAATGCTTCACATTTAAAAAGTGATTTGACGAATAGCATACATGAACGTATGTCTGATGATTTGATTTATAATTAAATATCACACAAGGAAATTCCTGCAACAATTACAGCGAAATTAGCCAGTTCTGACAAAAATTAACCCTTTGCACTCGGCACCATTTCGGACGTTACCTATCAGCAACTCGACTTGATTATATAATAATCGATGTTGATTATAACTATTATCGATTATTATATTATTATATATAACGATATCGATTATATTATAATGAAATGAAGTCGCGTGCTCTAGTATGTAGTGTGTTAGCTTATTAGACGTGAGGCCTCGGTTCAAACCCCAGGTCAGGCATCTCCAACTGAACGAAATATGAAAAAAAAATTTCTTCGGCGTCTTCCTCTCAGCAGATATCTGACAAAAACTCTGAGAGTAAATAAAATTGCCATGAAAAGTTTCACAAAAAATCTGTCGTTCGGAGTCGACTATAAACTGTAGGTCCCGCCACTCATGTACAAAAATTAACGCACACAACATAAGTGATGTGAGAAACTAAGTCGTAATCGTGACTAAAGAGTTGTAATGACCAAGTAAATACATACAAATGTATGTATGTACGTAATAAAAGAAAGGATAAAAAAATACTTTGCAAATAACTAATGGTAAATTACGAAAACACAACACTGTCTTATTACAGCAGAGATCTTTTCTATTCAACGCTTCAGTACGAACTGAGATCTTGTACATTTCCCCTCTCGGTTATCGGATTTCTTTATTATCATATCAAGTTTCCCATTTCATTGAGCCATACTTTTTTAGCTTTGTGCACCTAATCCACTATATCTACAATTTGCTCAACGGATCAGAGAAGTGTACAGTCCGTCGTGAACGCACTTCGCACGTTCTTCTTCGATGTGTAAAACCGTCGATTTATTTATCATATTTCAATTAGTTTTTTGTGCCATTTTAACAGAAAACTAGAAAACTACTATTGTCCGTAATCGCTAATAAACCATCCGAGTGTTATGCTAGACTCACGTTGTCCCCTCAGAGAGGACAGCCGAGTGAAAAGGGTTAATAGGTGGTACATGTTTCCAAATTTGGAATGAATATAAGAATTGTGATGAATATTGTTGAAGATCTAGAATATATTAAAAGTGGTCGAATATATAAAATTATATAACCCAATTAAAGGAATCCAAGTACCAAAGAAACGAAGAAAGTCTAAAATAGTAATTGGGGAGCGCAAAAGTTAACATTTTGTCGTAAAGAAACGTCATTTTGACTGTATTTAAATATTATTTACAATAAAAAATTATTTAATGTCAGTGAAAACTATTTCATAAAGAGACCAACGCCTAAAAACGGGAATAAATTTGTAAAACTCTATAACGGCAATATTTCATACCCCTTACCGCAATACGAAAATTTATAGTTACTGATTGACGTAACTTTCTGGAAACCTTAGCATGGAATAGATTGTTTTCAAATATTAAACATCTTGTCCTTGCATTAAAAATGTACCAGAACACAATGTGCTGCAAAAGAAAGAGAGAAACTATTTAAATAGCCTTTGGGTGAAAATATGTATGTTTTCTACAAAATATCAGCTCTTAATGATCTAATAAATATATCCACAAACATTTAAACTCAACGCACTTTTCAATAAAGCAAAAAAAAACACAAAACGTTGAGGTACTTCAACAAAAAAAGCACTTTAGAGAAGATTATTGAGTTTTTTTTAGTTTTTTTTTATAACTTCACTAGCAATCAACCATCGTAGAAACATAGAGAGAGAGAGAGCGAAGGAACCAGCCATTTGTCACATTGAAAGGATTAACAAAACTAATCCTGTGATAATGGGACCATCTGACTGCATGCTGACTTCCTAGCTGAATTCATGGTAAATGACAAACATTATGTCAGGCCAAAGGATAAATAAGGATGTTGGTTCGGCCTTTCTGCGTTGATAAACTGTAACAAAAGTAATTGGCAACAACCGAAATTATGGAAGAGATACACGGTCGATAATATAAAAAATCAACATCGACATCAACATCAGCGTTGTTGACAAAAATTATAAAAACATCATTAAAGAGCCGTACCAAAGAAACAAATATAGAAAAAAACTTAATCTACACTGAGAGAAAATTTTCGAAGGTATACGGTATTACATGTAAAATTATTACTGTACATACTAGATTTCATAGAATTATAGAGGAGGTTTAGAAACCTAGAACTTAACAAGTACAACACTTAACTAAGACGCTTTAAATAAAGTGAATAATTTTAATGAATCCCAAAAAATTTGCGTATTTATGGTCTTGCTTTTGCAAATTGAATAGAATGTTTGTTAATCGATGAATAAATTGCAATTTTTAAAAGGAATTGTTATTCTTTTCAGAGTGTATCGTATTAGAAGTATTCCGTTATATGTTAGAATTTGAAATTATATTTACCAAAGAGATTAACAGTTAAAACGATTTGTTCGTGTTTCTTATTGAGACAGTTTTTTTCCTTTTTTGGCTTTCACAAAAGAAAATTTCGATTTTTTTTTTGTTATGCATGGGAAATAAATTTTCAAGTACCCTTAAACACTTAATATTTGCATGATGTCCTTGAGCTCTTGAATAGGTGGTAGTGGCAGTATAACGTAAACATAAACACACACTAACACTCACGTATTTTCTGCTATCTCAACACACGCAATTTTCTATAACATAACGTTCTGTTTGGTGTCAAAAGATGCGAATGGTATTATCAAGAGATAAAAAATAAAATATAACGATAGCGGCAACAATGTCGTCAATCACTTTGACAGACGGCGTTAAGTGACAACTTGGTTTGGCTTGTCAGCTTTATATTGGGTGAGGGCAAAATTATATTGCATACGGTAATGTATTGTACTATTGTTACAGTGCTTTTAGAATTTTACTCAAATATATACGATGTTTGCTGTCTATTATATGTATTATATTCAGTCCTTAAAAAAGTCGAGCATGAAATTTATTTTTTATTTGAGGCTAAGGAAGATGTAGTTTGGGCGGTCCGGTGATTGTACTGGCCTTCATTCAAGGCGATTGCGAAAATTCCTTCGAATATTGCAAATTAATATTTAAATAGGGCACCATTGAAGAGTTGATGAACAGCAATAGAAAATGGCAATAGTAAAAAAAGAAAAGAAAATAATAAAAAAAGAAAATGGCAATAGTATGGGAATTTAACCGCAACGTATATGCTGGTGATCAATTACAATGCGATCGTAATACTCAAAATATTCGGTATCACAATAATTCTAAATCTATTCCTTTAACAATTAAATTTTATTATTTATTTTTGAAAATAACTAAATGTATTGGAATCCATTGATTTGCATTTTTTAATTTTTTTAAGTTTTATTACTCAAGTTTTTCTAAAAAAGAAGATGATTGGTGAGTTGAGCAGGTTCCAGGGTGATACATACAATACCCTCTGCAAAAATGTATTTATTTGGTGTAGCGGTGAGAAACTTTGTCAACTTAAATACACGCTTTTTTCAAGAGGTAGCGTTGGCTACCCCTCTTATGAAGTTTGTTGATCATTTTATTTCGCGGTTATTGTCGAAAAAAACTAAAATTTTGAGCTTAAATATTCTAAAAGTCGGTCAATTTCGATGTATAATTTGTTTGCTTTGTTAGTCGTCACTTCAATTTTACATGTATTACAAAAAACCGTATTCCCTAAGAATTTCAAAATATTTAATTTACTATAAGTGAAGAAACAGAATACGTCCGCAACTTTAAGCAAAAACGTCGTCAAAAAATGGCCCATAATAAAATCGCAAGCCGCAGCGTCAAAGATTTGTATTACTTTTTGTTGTTAATTTTTTTGCGGAAAAACAAAAAAATTTTTTGTTTACAAAATGCATAAAATTTAGTGAAGTACAGCAACACTACATACAAATTATGAGCGCACAATTGATAGAGTATGGGGCATGGCGACGCATCAAATTTAACTGATCAAATTGGCTCATGTGTTGGTAATTATTGTTATGAAATTGTACCTCCAAACTACACTCTATTGATGTTATGAAGAACGCATGATTTATGCGACGCAGGTAGTAAAAATGAAAATGATTTTGATATTCTTCAAACTCACCGCTGCCTATAGAGTATGAGTGAGTATTATTTATCAACACAGTACTAAAAAAGGTGAGTTTGTGAAAAGACGCTGTCAAACTAAATTAGCAGTCGATTGGTATGTTAAGCAGCATAAAAGAATTTATTTGGTGTAGTGGTAGGAAACGTTGCTCAATATCCGTATAGCCATGAGCACTTAAAACAGAGTCATATACATATGTATGTATACAGGTTTATGTTTTACGTATTTTGTACAGATTTTATAACAAATATTTAAATTATACAACGAATTTATTTTCTCTTGTTCACCCGTTCATTCTTTAGAAAGCTGAATTAATAAGTTTTAAAAAATCTTATCAACTATTAAGAAAATGTTGACAAATTCGCATTGGGGTGCGAGATAACTTGTTCTCAAAATTTGAAAACCTTTTCCATTTTATTCTTTCAAATCATTAGGAACTTTATACACTATACGATCATAAAAAAATGTAATTGAAAGTGCAATAATTTATAAGCAAGTTTGAGCAAAAATAGCACGATTAGTATTATTAATTAATTTACTTACTTAATTGGTCATTAATTACAACAATATAGCCAGAATAACATTTTAGCAAATTCACACTGCCTATAGTGTGTGTGTGTGTTTTAAATATATCCATGATCAACGGGTCCTGCAGTTAAACGTCGACTCCGAACGACAGATTTAAGAAACTTTTCATGGCAATTGTAATTACCCTCAGAGTTTTTGCCATAAGACTGCTGAGAAGAAATCGCCGTAAGACATATTTTTTTATATTTCGTTTTGTTCAAGATGTCTGTGTTGGAGTTTGAACAATTTGCCATCTTTTTTTGGGTAAGGCAACATATTACCTAGTAGACTACTGCGACTTCAGTAATTAATCAAGAAATTTGTTTTTTACGAATTTTCTTTTTCCACCGACCAATTATATTTGAATAGTTGTTGTTGGAAGTCCAACGTAACATTCACGCTTTGATTGGAATATGAGTTGCCATAATTTTTGTACTTAAGCAATAAAACAGAATATAAAATCTACCACAAAAAACGTATTTCACAGTATCCGCTCACCGGCACATGTCTCAAACCCATTGCATTGTCACCAAGCCCACCACCATGTATTTAAAAACTTCTTTTTTTTTTTGAAAAGCAAAACAAACACTTAAAACGTTAAATTCGTATTGCTGGATGATCGCTTAACATTGCGTTCCAGAGTACATTTCATTTTTATTTGAATTTTCATTGTCAGTCTTGCAAAGCATCATTATTAATCGGTTACGAGAAATAGAAAAGTTTTCTGTTCTGATCCTCGTGTATCTATGGTTACGTAATTATTGCCACCTCTCAGCTCACCGGAGTGTCAAATATCTTATGCCATGCAGTAAATGAAGATTCTATTTTCAAATTATTTTTTTTTTTTTTTCAAATACAAGTTGTCACTTGTATTTCGGTTTGTTAATTATAATGAGCGTTTGTCTGTAACCGCTGTACCCATTTAACGCAACATTTCGTGTAAAATTGTTTACTGAAGTGAATTTGTCAAAATGTTGTGAAAGCATATGCTTGTGGAGAAGCGCCTGTTGCCTCAGAAGGTGGTCACTTTAAATTAACTAATGAGTATGGAAATTAAACGGAGTGGGATTTCATTTCAAAAATCGCAAGTTTACTAAACTGAAGATTCGCTATTATGTTGTAGTCTTAAATCATGTAATATTTTTAATTCTCTAAAGTTTATTTTAATAAATAAATAAATAAATAAATAAATTAATTAAATAATGCAAATAAATACTTTCTTACATTAGATTTATTTTGAAAACTTGTTAATAAAAACTTCTCATTAACAAAGCAGTTAGTAAGAAAAGTGAATAAAATTAGGACTCGTGAATTCCTATGAGAGACGCAGAAGGCTCCACTTTTAATTGAGATGTGGTCATTTTAACAATTTTAAAGGACTCTTCCTTCAGTCCTTATGTTGTTTGTGTTAATTTTATATATGGGTGGTGGGACCTACAGTTTAAAGTCGATGCCGAATGACAGATTTTTGAGAAACTTTTCATGGCAATTTTATTTAATCTCCGAGTTTTAGCTAGAAATTTGCTGAAGTAAGTCGCCAAAGAAATATTTTTTCATATTTCGTTTTGATGTCTGGCCTGGGGCTCGAACCCTGGCTTTACGTCTAATAAGCTAACACACTACGTACTAGAATACGGCGATTTTCTAATTACTAATTGATTACAATTATAAGTAATGTAAAAATAATGAGTATTACTGGCGGTTAGTACAGAATAATCAAAAGATTCATTGAAAATAATTTGATTACTTTTGATTCTTTTCGATTATTATGTACTAACCACCAGTAATTCTGATTATTTTTTGATTATTTGCAATTGTACCAATTAAAAATTATTCAAACCAAAAATAATCGTACTTGTAATATTCCTTTCACCATTCAAGAAAAAGTAATCTAACTACTAATCACTACCATTATTAATCATTACCTAAAAGGTATGGTTCAAACGCCACTTTAGATATCTCCAACAAAACGAAATACGAAAAAATATTTCATCTACGGCAACTTCCTCTCAACAGATTTCTAGCAAAAATTCTGAGATTACATAAAATTGCCACAAAAAGTTTCTCAATATCATGTCGTTAGGAGTCGACTTAAAATTGTAGGTCCCGCCACTCGTGTATAAAATTAACACACCAATTATAAGTGGTGTGAGTAGCTCTAGCATAATCCTGACTGAAAGGTTGTTATGACCAATTATGTTATGTTATGAACTTATTAAAAAATATCATTGAGGACGAATTATTTGTTTATTTGTTTGTCTGTTACACGGTAAAGAGTTTTAATAAAAACACCAACCAATTGGCTTAAATTAACTCGTATCAACTTGTTTTTAATTTGCCGCTTGGTTAAAAACTATTAACCAACAATACTTAAATAAATATTAAATTTCAAGCACATACCACAGAAGTGCTTGAAAACACTTCGAATGTCGACAAATCAAATCTTGTATCGCAGTAGGTAACCAGTTCTATATTTGGTTATGAACATCATACTTCCGCACGATGTCTTTTGAAAGAAGTTTATCTGAACACTAATCTCCGTAGCCAATTTAAACTAGAGTTAACAAAGGTACCTGTGCACTTAGGTAATTTTGAGAAATTTTGTAAAAAGTTTTGTGTTCATAGTTTGACTAGATTCAATCTCTATTCGAGCATCCAGTTTAAAATAGACTCCGAGTGACAGATTTTTGAGAAGCTTTCCATTGCAATTTCTTCATTCATTCGCAGAGTTTTTGCCAGAATTCTGCTGAGAGGAAGTCGTCGAAGAAATATTTTATTCTATTTTCGTTTTGATGTGTGACCTGGAGTTTGAACCGTGTCCTTACGCCTAATAAGTCAACACACTACCTACTAGACTACGGCGACTTAAAATGATTTATCTACTTTAGTAAAATACAAAACTGATATTTTTTTAATACAAAAAAAATTCACTCAAGGGCTGAAATACTGAAATAAAATATTGAATCATAAAATTCGGGTATAAAAATAAGAACTACAAATTAAAGCGATATTGATATTTGTTGAAACTAAATATCATAAGATGACAAATGAACTATGACTAGTGATCCCAAAGATATCAGTAGTACTGATTCACTATCTGGTAAAAGATGCACATTTGTACATCGGTGTACTCAGAGTCTCAAGGAGTTAATAGAGTAACTTTTATTTATTTTTTATTTTATGCGTCTGTTATTTTCTTTTATTTTTATTTTATTTATTTATTTTATTTCATTTTATTTATTAATTAGAATGCAATTACAAATTATATTCTAATTATATACGAGCTGAGTAACTTTGACAATATGCTCGGTGTAGTATCACATACCAGAGTCTCTGGTAGGAATATAACCCACGACCCTCACGCTAATAGTCTAACACACTACCCACTAGACTACCAGGGCACCCATATATTTATTTTATATTTTGAGATTTATTTCAAAAATAAATTAACTTTCAGTATTTTTCTCTTTATTTTTATTTAATTTTTAGGATTTAATTTAATCTACAATACCAACTTAATTTTCCTTAAGTTATCCGCTAAAGTTAAACGTAAAGTCTTTAACCGCTGGAAATCTGTGCCTTTTAAAAGTAAAATTCGATAAATATCGTTGCCAAAGCATAATTATAATGTTGGTTTTGTCAATAAATCGATCACAATTAATGCCATCAAGCCTTTGTATAATGATTGCTTGACTGAAAGGCTGAAGTAAACTGGTAAAATATTTCAAAACTGTTATTTGTAAGAATATGTAAGTAAAATATATTCCAGTATATGTATAGTATATATATATATATATATATATATGGACCAGTGAATCAAACAACTAAAAACCAAAAAAATGATACACTGCACTCTGACTTTTGAACATTTATTCATTTATATTTACAAATACTTGTTGAAATCTTAAGCTTAAAAGGTTATTATTTTCTGATTTCTTTTTCGTGCAACAAAATATATGTCCAATAATATTATAAATTGTGGTCTCATCAGTTTAACAATAATGAAAATTATTGCAATTGAAATCAAAAAGTTGCGCGATAAAATTTAATCCAAAAGCCGTTGAGCAGTCAATTTAATGAAAAGCAGGATTATAAACAAACCCTTATTAACCAGAATTTTTAATGATGTTTCTCTCATATAATAGTTTTTTTTTTTTTTGTAGTTTTGCTGTTCATAACTTTAACTACCATTATTACGGACCACGAAAATTGTTGGATTAACAAACCCAAATGATACAAATTCATCATGAAAATATTCATAACAAAATGTCAACCCCGTCTAATTTCTGGCAAATAAGACTTGATTTGGAACATGAAAAATGAAAAAAGGGAAAACAGCGGGTGTCTTATTATGAATTTTTAACAACAACAAATAGAAATCAGGCATAAACGTTTTCCATATTTGAAATTTCGTACATACACATGTACACACACAATCTCTGTCAGCAAACAAATCTGTTGACAATTTTCAGAGGGTGAGTAAATGTGCTAGAAAAGGAAACAAAATTCGAAAGATAAGGACAACAAAACATCATATTTATATTTGACGTTTCTAACGCCATTGCTATGAAAATAATAAAAACAATGACGATTAGCCAAAAAGTGGTGTCTGGTCAGAAATTTACTTTATTTCATTCTCTTTTTTGTTGTTGTTATTATTCATTTTTAGTTTTTTTTTTTGTTATACTTTCCTCTTTCTTTCTACTCATAAAATTTATTTCAAAAAGAAAACGTTGCGTTACGAAATGAAAACCGTTCACATTTTTTTTCATCCAGTTCTTTAAATTAATTTGTTTTCCTTTATTTAAGTTGAATTCTTATATGTTATTATAAGGGCACTCCACCATCGTTCATGTATAATTTTATTAGAAATCATGTTAGTCTGGAGATTAAGAGTAGGATCACTCTCGCGAACAACTGCTACTATGGACTCAATAGGCAACTGAGTATAAGTGACCTCTCTCGTACGACAAAACTAATATACTACATTTTGATCATTCTCACCATGATTCTGTATGACGCAGAGGCAAGGGCACTGTTAAGCATCGATAAAGCAGCCTTGAGTTGCTATGGTCTAGTAGATAGTGTGTTGGCTTATTAGACGTAAAGCCACTGTTTAAGACCCAGGTCAGATAATTCCATCAACCGAAATATGAAAAAATATTTCTCCAGCGACTTCCTCTCAGTAGATTTCTGGCAAAAACTCTGAGAGTAAATAAAATTGGCATGAAAAGTTTCTCAAAAATCTGTCGTTCGGAGTCGGCTTTAAACTGTAGGTGCCGCCACTCATGTATAGAAATTAACAACCATAATCCTGACTGAAATATTATTATGACCAATTATGTATGTATGTATGTATGTATAGCAGCCTTGAGAGTATTCGAGAGAAAAGTCTTACGTAAGATCTTCGGCCAATTGCGAGTTGGTGATGATTTTAGTGCCCGGTCCAACAATGAGCTGTATAGACTACTCAACGATTTGAACGTTGTGCAACGCTTTAACATCCACCGACTGTCTCGGAAGAAGATGCGCCGACAAGAGGGGTATTTAATGCGGGATTACCGGAAGTCGGCGTATAGGACGGGCTTGTCTTTGTTGGGCGAATCCAATCGAGCAAATCATGTCATTGATTAGTGAAAGCAATTGGTAAAGGCACGCAAGAAGCAGAAGCGCCTGGAAGGATGTCTTAAGGCAGGTCGAAATCTGATAATCGGTTTGTTAATTGCCAATTAAGTAAGTGAGAAAATTTATTTTGAACCCATTTTCCTGTTTTGTAATGTTAAATTTTTTGTAATGTTGCCTGAGGTACACGTATGCGAGCTACAATGCTCCACATTCAATAAAATAATTTCTAACCAGTCACGCTATTTTGAAATAAAAAATATTTTAACATGAAATTGTTTGTGGTTTTTCGTTCCTGCTTTGAGTTTACAATAATATCCAAATAGATATGTATTCGATATTCATTTAAATCGTTTATCCAAAGTTTATCATTTTTATGGTTTTAATGGTATATTAAAATCTTTGAACCCTAATTTCTTTTCTAATATATAACTTCAAGCCGCTGCAGCTAGTAGTTAGTAGTTCGGGGTCTGCTTTTAATCTCAGTTATTTATGTGAATAAAGTAAAAAATGTCGTCGTATCATATTTTAGCATGATAAAATCATTTCATTTAAACAATTACAGTTGGAGAAGTAATACTCCATATTCATAATCATAATTATTGTTCTGATCACTGTGATGTACCTTAGTATTCTGAAATCATTGCGGTGATCACCAAGAGTGATGGGTATTTAGAAAGCAAACTGAAAACCGTGGACATTTGCAAACCTCATTAAATTTTGTTTGATATTGTGTACTCAATTACTTTATATTAGCGAATGGGTCAAATATTTATGATACATTTGATGTCACTAAAAGCCGATTTGTGGGAGTTTTTTAATGCTGCAAAAATTAGTGCAAATGGCATGTATATACTGACGCGACATGCACATAGAAACTAAAACTCTATATTTAAGAAGACAATCATTTTTAAATTCTACGTACTAGAACAGAAAACATTATTTTTTTACTTTCAAGAATTTATCCATTTAGATCTCTGCAAATAATAACCGATAGTATGAATAGAAAACATTCAATTTTTGCTGCTTCAGTTCAGTTGAATCTGTCTTTTTGATTTTTGTGAGGCGTTTTTTATGATGAGATACTGGCACCCATCACTTTGATTTCTATCACTAGCAAGAACAACAACAACAACAAATACTCTACAACTAGAATAATGATGATAATGATGATAACAACATCGGACCTTATTGCCTTTTGTCATGCATTTCTATCAAACAGTGGAAAGTTAATCACAGCATAAAAGATAAATGAATGAACAAACTTATCCTACCCTTTCTAGTTAATCTTTTTTTTTTTAAACTTTCCTACAACAAAAACAAAATACCTAAAGTAATAGACAATATGCGTGTACATTAATTCACCAGTTTTTTTTTCTTTGTATACATTTAAACCATGTGAAGCACTATGTATGTATGTATTTGGTGAAATGGTGCTAATAGGGGATGATAATGAAAATGTCTTTATTACAGCACAATTGTGTACAACATTTAAAGCTGAAATTTATTCATACCGTAGAAGTAAAGAAAAATTTCAATAAATTTTCCCCACTCTAGCAGTATCATGATTAGATAGATTCTTTACAACAATGGCAAATACTTAATTTATCGAGTTTTTAAAAATAAATTTATTAATTAATGTATGTATGTAATTATATGTATGTATAATATTTGAAGTTGCCGTAGTCTAGTAGGTAGTGTATTGGCTTATTAGACGTAAAGCCAGGGTTCGAGCCCCAGGCTAGACATCAAAACAAAATACAAAAAGTATTTATTCGGCGACTTCCTCTCAGCAGATTTCTGCCAAAAACTCTAAAAGTAAATAAAATTGCCATGAAAAAGTTTCTCAAAAATCTGTCGTTCGGAGTCGACTTTAAGCTGTAGGTCCCGGCACTCATTTATAAAATTAACGCACACAACATAAATGGTGTGAGAAACTAGGTCGTAATCCTGACTGAAGGGTTGCAATGACCAATTATGTATGTATGTATGTAATTCAAATAGTGACATAAAAATTTTAAGATCATATCATGGAATTTGCAAATTTATTTGCCGTATACCTGTGAAGCTTCTGATTAGATCCCTCTCTTCAGAAATATTTCGAATATTTACTGAACTAATTTATACAAATTTTTGCGAATAATTATTAAAAATAGCTTTAATCATGGATATGCACATGATTTCTGATAAAAGAAACAATTTTCTGCCAATAAAAATTTGTTTTAAAATTTTTGTTCTTTTTAAGAACTTTTACATCTGGTGATAAATGCAGAAAATTATGCCTATATATAGTTTATATTTTTATACAATTTTATTCTTTTTAATCACACTCACTTATAATATTAAAGGCTATTATTACAACTTGCCTTTCATTAATGGCAAGATTTTAGCGGCACATAATTTGTTTTTCATTATTATAATTACACCATGAAGTAGAAGTGAGCGTTTAGCTAAATGGAAGATCATTCTACATGTAAGTTACTCTAGAAACAAGAAAAAGTTAATGGTGACTTTATAGTTAACTTTTGCTAATATTACCTTTTACTAAACCCAACTTTAACGGCAAGTTGTAATAATGGCCCTAAGCATTTTTTTGGTTTGCAGGAAACTGTTTAAGAATATAAAATACGATTAATGGCCCACACATTAGTCCGCATATACATACATAACATGATTGGCCATTACAACCCTTCAGTCAGGATTACGGCCTAGCTTCTCACACCACTCATGTTGTGTGCGTTAATTTTATACGTGAGTGGCGGGACCTACAGTTTAACGTCGACTCCGAACGACAGAATTTTGAGAAACTTTTTCATGGCAGTTTATTTTACTCTCAGAGTTTTTGCCAGAAATCTGCTGAGAGGAAGTCGCCGAAGAAATATTTTTTTTTTCATATTTCATTTTTGATGTCTGACCTGGGATACGAACCCGGGCTTTACGAATAGTAAGCCAACACACTACCTACTACACCACGGCGACTTCAAAGTCCGCATATAACGAATTTAAATATTTAATCAGGATTTTTTGCCTTCTTGTAAAAAGCTCGAATTTTCTTTCGAGACAAGTCAGCTACGGCAGACGTTGTCAAAAAATCCTACAATACTAGACTAACAATAGTAAAGGCACCTTTGATGTACTCTTCACCGACCACAGAAGGCTTAAACGCACATGCATATGATATATCAAATATCGCACTAAATGAGCATTGAAAATCTTCTTTCGCTTTAAATCTCCGAATCATGATGGTGTCTTCCAAGCGGTTTTTCAGACGAAAAAAAAGAGATCCTCATGTCGTGGCTTCTGACAATCTTCAGGACACGTTTACTGCTCCACCATGTTTCGTTTAATTGTACGTTGTACAAGATTATCTTTATTGAAGATCTCGCACTAACGCAAAAAATTCAGCGGCACAACACGCCTATTAATCACTTAGAGATATCCTTATACCAGAAGAAATGTATGGTATATATGGTGACGACCATGATAACAGATACCCTTAGGTCTACATCATCCAAGGCCTTCTTCACTATACTTAATTGGCTGTCCCCAGACATATTGGCGAAACTAGTAGCTGCTGGCGCAGCAATGAGACTAAGCGCCATAAGAGCATCTAAGATCTTGGGTATGATTGGTCCGAACATACCTATCGATTACAAGATACCCGAACGGGGTTCCGATCCTGGTTTTACAATGAAAATATTGGATAGATCTTTTTCATAACAATGGTTTACACCTCCTTAGGAAATGTCATTCAAGTTTTCACTGATGGATCCAGATCACTTAACAAAGTCGGATATGAATCTTTTCAGAACAGTTGAATATGAGATCGTCCCTTGCACTGTAGTAGTACTTTCCATATTGAAATAATTGAAACATTGCTGATATTAGATCCGTAGATAATGTGTACACCATATTTAATACATATTGCCCACAAATGTCGGACGTACTTGCTAAAGCTTGCATACAGAAAAATTCAATAGAATGCCTATATGGAGTTCCTCTACAGAGAGGCAAAGATAGATGGAATAATGAAGCCACTTGTAGAGACATTAGACCGATCTGGCCCGACATGGATATACAGTTGCGAGAAAAAAATGCAACTCGATGCCATATTATGTTCAACACCGTGTCTTGTCTTATTTACAGAATGTTGTTGCCACACACCATTATTGAACTCGCACCATGTTTAACAGTTGACAACTGATATTTGTAATTTAACGATGAATATAATTTAACCCATCAGAGCCAAATAAGTTAAACTTTAATTCGTCGCTCCACAAAACTTTGGCCCACTGCTCTTTTGACCAATGCAGATACCGTCTAGCAAAGTCAAACCGTTTTTTATAAACCTTACTTATAAGTGGCTTCTTGGCTTGTCTTATAGCTAATAAATTTGCCTCCCTTAATCTGGCTGTGTGGACGCCAATAGAAACCCCTAATTTCTCGTTTTCGTAATTAGTAACATCTACTGCCGTTTTCCGAGGGTCAACTTTTACTATTTTTACCATTTGACGGTCTTGGCGGGCAGCGGACTTACGAGGTTGACCACTTCCAGGCTTTCTTTCCACTTTATTTGTTTGACGATATCGCGATGATATCCGACAAACCGTTGATTTGTTGATATTAAATTGATGAGCAACTTCATTCATTGATTTGCCTTCTTCCAAATCATTTATAATGGCAAATTTGCTATCTCCTGACAGCTGTTTCTATTTTAAAATTCACAATTTGCAAATTTTTCATTAAACTTTTATTTTAATTACCTTTAACACATTGCGCTGCATTTTTCCCCCCGCTAAATTTGTTCACTTTTTTTATAAATCTAAAAGAATTAAGTAGAACAAAAGGAAACAACGCTTACTGATGCTTTTTAATAAAATTTAAAAATCAACGAAAAAAAAAAAAAAAGTGGAGTGGAATTGGATATCGTTATAAGTTTAGAGTCTCGATTGAATATCATATGACATAGAGTAGAATTTTTTCTCGCTATTGTATGTAGAACAGGATTTCCATTAAATCTATTAAGATTCCACCTAAGAACCTCATGGCAATTACAATGAGACACTTGCCTCTGGGTGTTCACGCAAGAAGACTGGGAATACAAAATATTGACTTCTGCAGAAGCTTCAAAGACGAGAAAGAAGAGCAGACCACAGGATCTATGAGATATAAAAACCTAAAATTGTAGGCATGTATGTAGTACCAGATCCATAAAATTAATAACCTTTTCTATACGGTTTATCTTTTCGGCTTTACAGGAAAAATGCTTTCTCTAAGAGATGTTTTTGGTACACAAACTTTGCTTTTGCGCAAGCCTACTACCAATGAATTTTATTTATCCGCTTTGTTCTATATTTTATATTACATTTCACTCTCCTTTTACTGTATAAGGGATTAGTAGTTCCCATTATTAAGCTATTTGTAGTTGTATTCGAGTAGTTGACTTAATTATTTCAGCTGCTACAATGAACAACACAACACAACACAACAGATATTAAAATGCGAAAAATCCTGAAATTTTTATTTCAAACAAAAAAAAAAAGGAAAGAGGCAAAAAGAAAACAGATAATTGCGATTATTTGTAATTTAAGATGCATTGAAGCATTTATTACAACAAATTAATAGCGAATAAGAGTAGGGTACCAAATACTGTTAGTACTACATCGCCTGTCCCTTTCGCCCAAATAAACAAATATCGAGAAGGGCGACGTTGACGAAAGAAATCATTTCTATTGTGATGACTGACTGTTAAAGGCAAAAGTTAAAGAATAAAAGGTTAACGATAACTGGGAATATGTAGTAAGGAGGAACATTATCAATCGATCTATACGATGCATACATACATACATACATATGTACATACATACATATATAATGGATCATATTGCTGTTTGAACATTATCTTTAGAATAAAATCCTACAGAAATCATACATCATTACAAACCAATGTGTTGCCAAGTAACCGAAAATAAAATTAAAGTCAAAATCCACCAAAAACTTGTTGAGGAAATATGATGCGAACGAGCGCATAAATGACTGACTGATTGACTGAATGGAATGGAAATTATTTTATTTCCAAAAATTATGTACAAACGATATTTTGCGAAATGAACACACAATATTATCTTGGCATTGCTATTGACTTTGATGATGTTTTTAGAAAAATTCGAAAAATGGGAGAATAAAATCAGATTAAAGAAGTAAGGAATACAATAATATTCTATGAGAGGATAAAATTCGATATTTTCCTTAACAGAGATAATCGTTTCAATATTAAAATAAATGCACCATAAAATGAAATGTAATACAAACGATTTTATTGACTTTAATTACATGATCCTTTGCTGACAACTACAATCGTAAATGTATTGTAAATTATATCAGAATGAATTGATAGAAAAACCTGCTCTTGATTTCAAACTCAGATGTATTATGCTGGTATTTTAAGTAGATTTAAAAAACCTAATTTCTCCCAACATTTCTCTCCAATGTTTGTTAGTTCCTTGTATTTTTTGGAGAATCTAATGTTTATTACAAATAAAAAATATTTTAAATACTTACATATAAATTGATTTAGAACCAACAAGCAACAGCGTAAAGAATTTTATAGTTAAGTTAACATTATGAATATCGACAGTCCAGGCCTTAGGAATGAGAGTTATTTGAGGTATATTATAGCAACGAGTTTTCGAACAAAGCGGGCTATATTTCCTTTTAATAGTTGCGTTAAGTAGTGCCACGTCCCACTTCAGTTTTACTGCCTATTTATGAATCTATCGATAACACGTGGAACGAGGTGAAATGTGTAAGAAGAGATAAACATGAAAGGAATTCAATTGCAGCAGTTATGAGTCACCGGTAAAGTCACCGTATTCTAGTAAATAAAATTGCCATGAAAAGAATCTCAAAAAACACACACAACATGAGTGGTATGAGAAGCTAGACCATATTCATGACTGAGGGGTTGTGGCGGTCAATTACGTATGTATGAGCCACCGGTTAATAATCGGTTAAACCAAATGTCGATATCAAGTCCCTGAGTTTTGAAAAAATATTGTCTAATCGAAGTGACAGTTTTGAATATTATTTCCTCTGTATAGTCCTTCAAAATGGCCGTCTGAGCACTAATATCACATGTAATGCTCTTGATATTTTAGTTCTTTTAAAAAGCGAAATGGTGTATGCCACCGTTTATGCTATCTTAAAGTTAATATATTGGGGGACAAAGCAAACAAAATCAAACGGAATGATTGTAACTAAATTCAAAATAGAAAAATTAGAAAGTGTTAAGAATTAAAGCACATCTACTACCTTACATAAAAGAAATCCAGTTAAATATCTTTCCATATATTTCCTTCAATGATGTAAAAACATATTATTTTTTTTTTACTCCTTAGCACAATTTCAGGTTGACTATGAGACACGGCATTGAGGGACATATTACCAACGTAATTTATAGTATTATTCATGGTAAGGATATTATGCAATGAAATATTGTCGTGTAGATAACGATGTGTATTATGTAGTAAACAGAATTTCTTCTTAATGTGAAATTGAAAAAATTGACATTAGCTTGTTTAGAGGGAAATCGAGGTTCATACACTATAAAGGTATCCTTTACATTAACAAGATGGTACCACGGAATCATGGTACGCCATAAAAAATATTTGCGTATTATCCTAGGAAAGACATTAGTGGAAAGGCTTACGACAGTTCATAAATGTCGATTCATATCTAGAACAGTCGAAGTGTAATTATTACATACTCTTAAGTATAAATAAAGGGTGTTTTTTATAGAGGTATAGAACTTTAAGTTGCAATAAAACAACGATGGATTATTCGATTGACATGAATTTTATTTATCCGAAAGATAATCTTGTGGCATTACATTTTAAATATGATTTCTGGCACATGACCGCCACGGCTGGCGCGGATGTAGTCCAATCTGGACGTCCAATTTTCGATGACTTTTTCCAACATTTGTGGCCGTATATCGGCAATAATACGGCGAATGTTGTCTTCCAAATGGTCAAACGTTTGTGGCTTTACCGCATAGACGGTATTAAATCACAAGATCTTGGAGGCCAATTCACAGGTCCAAAACGTGAAATTAGGCTGTCACCAAACGTGTCTTTCAATAAATCTATTGTGGCACGAGCTGTGTGACATGTTGCGCCGTCTTGTTGAAACCACATCTCCTGGACATCATGGTTATTCAATTCAGGAATGAAAAAGTTAGTAATCATGGCTCTATACCGATCACCATTGACTGTAACGTTCTGGCCACCATCGTTTTTGAAAAAGTACGGACCAATGATTCCACCAGCCCATAAAGCGCACCAAACAGTCAGTTTTTCTGGATGTAACGGTGTTTCCACATACACTTGAGGATTACCTTCACTCCAAATGCGGCAGTTTTGTTTGTTGACGTAGCCATGCAACCAGAAGTGCGCTTCATCGCTAAACAAAATTCGCTTATAAAAATCGGGAACAACGGTAATCTCGTTTTGGGGCCATTCGACGAATCTACGCCTTACTTGATGATCGTTTGGCTTCAAATCTTGCACGAGTTGGATTTTGTAAGCACGCAAACCAAGATCCTTCCTTCCAAGAAACTTTTTCATGAGAAACATTTCCTTTTGATGTCTGACCTGGTGTTTGAACCATGGCCTTACGTCTAATAAGCCAACACACTACTACTGGACTACGGCGACTTTTAAGTTGCTACACGAATGATCTAAAAAACAGGATTGGACTAAATTGGGAGAAAATCTGTGAGACGATCCAGATATTAGAAGGATCATTAACAAGGAGATGATGAAACACTTGCCCAGATTGCTGACGCGTGAGATTCTAATATTTGATAGTCCTCCAGACATCTCTCATTGGTGAACTTACACCAAGCCAACACAATAACTTAAATGTATGTCGTTAAATCAGGCAGCAATTCTTTTGGATGATAGCCTCCTCCTTTCAACTCCTAACAACTGCGTTAAGAAATTTATCTTAAATTATCTTAGATTTAGGCGTCTAACAGATACAGCGATGATTTCTATAAAAGTTTCTTCAAACACCTACGATACGCTTTACTCAACTAGTGTAATGCACACATTGTTCATTGAGGCATGCGAGCGGAAATACCTTAAGCCAAATTTTGGTATTCAACTGGTTGTTGAAGTGTAATAGTGCTGAAAAAGCTATGTTGTTTGTAGACCTTATGACGTAATACTCAACTCAATCGAAAGAGATCACCTGGAATTGATGAAATCAACTACAAAGGCGTATGTAGGCTTATTACCTGGATTAGTGGAAGGTCGCTCTGGTAAAAATTATATCTAAAACTGACAGTAAACATATGAACGTGAAGTTTTAAATTAGTACAGGTTGAAACTATTCTATCAGCAAGTTGGAAACATGACACTACTAAGCAAACCAATAAGTTGGTTTCTCAATAATTGACAGAATTATTCATATTGAAAGCTTTTTGGAAAGCAACATACTTATGTGATCGTTGTTGAAGGAATCCTCATAGTTGTTTCCCAGCTGCTTGCAGTTAATGTGTCACAGAGCAGCATATTTTCTCAAAACGTATCTTTATACCATCAGGAACATTTTTTCCAGTTATCCAATTAATATTTCGAAGACTGTGTGAAATCATATTCCAAAAAAATTAATAAAATTTCATTGGCAAGAGCCTTTTATGGCGGTCCATAACTTTTTTAGCATTTAAGTCATTATGTCCACGAATATGTTTTAGCCGGTACAAGTTATGTTAAATGCTTTACATAATCTTCCAAATTTTAATTCAATTTTAATTGATTGTTAGTAGATAATTATAAACAACGGAACGATTGGTAAACAGTAAACTTTTTAAAGCACAACTTTAAAGAAAGACAATGAAAATTCAATTTTGCTAGGATAACCTATGCTTTAGGAGAGTCATACAAAAGCATACTAAAACTTTGTAAACATTTTCAAATCTACCGTTAGGTTTTATGGTAAGAAAACCTCACGTATTACCTTATTAGAAAGGCAGTATTACATGCAAAATAAATTTTTCAATAAATTTAAATAAAAGCAAGAAAAAAAACGTTAATAAAATTATTATTTATTACAGTTTTACTCCAATTATTTTTATTATTAGCTGTTTTTAATTTATTTTTTATTTTATTAGACCAGTTATTCGTTTCACTTTCCGTTACACCCTCTAACGTTCACGTATGCCTCTAAGTCGTTTTGCTTATGGCGTGACAAAATCCATTAATAATCACTTCATTTTGTTTTTTTATTTTTTGTTTTTTTTTTATACCAAAGCTACACTGTTAAGAGAGTGAATATAAAATGAAATATAAAAAACATGTTTGTGTAGTTCCTTTATTTCATGTTAACAATTACATGAGCAAGGTCAATATCATTGAAAAGTGGCAGAAAACGAAACACTCACTGCGAACAACTTGCGTACATGTCAGGCGCACATGCGTACAAAGCATGGTCAACCAAATGGCCACACAACCACGTTTTTTTTCTTTTAAGTTTTTTTTTCGTCAATTTGAAAAAATTCAATGAATGCGGAAAAATAATCAGATTTTTTTATTAAACATTTATTGTTTATGTGTGTGAAGATAAATTCGAATTTAATAACCAAAGACGCAAACCCACACTTTTAGCAGCGTCACTTCTTGTCTCTAACAGGGTAAACTTTGCTATTAAGAGAGCACCGTTAACTATATAACAGTGGCAATAGTGGATTATTCTACTACTTTACACTTATTACAGATCTCAAATGATCATTATTATTAATGGACAAAAGTGTTGAAATGTAAAGGTGTTGATGGGGATGATGGAGGACGGAATTATTCTAGCTATCCCACTACCACGGTTGGAAAGAGAACTCTCTGGACTACCATTTGCATATAGTCTGTATGGTATACTATTTTTAAATGCTCCAAAATGGACACTGGTCTTCTAGAGAAGTTTTATACACTTTTGGACAAAAATCGATTTTTCAAAATTGACCCTCTGCGCTACCATTTGATGTATGGTGTACAATTTCTTATATCCTCCAAAATGGTCACTGATCTTCTAGAGAATTTTCAAGCAAAAAATTGATATTTTGAAAGCCCATTTTCTCAATACCATAAAACTTTATATGGGACTATATGGCTGATTGTATTAAGAGGCCTTGTATGATATGGTACTTTGAGTATGATATGGTTCTTTTAGACCTAGTATATGCCCTGAAATTCGTTCTTTGTTCAGATGGATGCTGTTAAAGAGTTAACAGTGCTCTGTTAAGAGAAAATTTTGCGCTGTTAACGCTAAATGTGGCGCTGCTAAAATTTATGGATTGCGTCTTGGATTTTCAAATTCGAATTTATCTTCACACACATTTATTGTTTTCATATTTAATGGAAATGTGTTTTTAACGCCAATACCATGTTTGCTATTGAAAGGATTTTGGACAAGTTTTTTATTTTTTATTTTTAATTATTGTATCGTATTGTATAAAACACAAAACAGCAGCAGTAGCAGCAGCAGCAGCAGCATATTTGTCACATAATAATTCTATTTTGAAAAGATTCAAGGTTAAAAATACCCCATGGGAATTTCTATAAAAAAATTACTAAAAATTTTTAAGTTTTTATTGCGTTTGTTTAATTATTAGAAATATTTAATTTACATGTCATTGACAAGCACAATGTCAAATAGTTTACATTGTCTTCAATATTTGTCCAGAAGCCAGAACCGAAGTCATATTGTATTTAAATTCATAAATTGAATATTGCTGCTGAAAGCTGATAGCTAAGCGTCTAATATAGAAACAATGTACCCTACTATCAGCTATGAGAATACAAATATACGAGTATTTTTTAATAAATTTAATTTAACAAATGGTCGTTGAAAGTCGTTTTGAACATTTAATTACATTTAAGACACCTGATAGTTCTTCTTTAATTAATAAAATTGTTAACAAGTAAAAAGACTACCTATACATACATCATTGGTCATTACAACACTTCGGTCAGGATTACGAACTCGCTTATCACACCACTTATGTTGTGTGTTTTTTTAACGATTCTTTTCAAATTCTCAATAAGTGTACTTCAATTGATTGAGCATCTCACATGAAATGGATTAAAAGAAAAAATAGGTGTAAATAAAAGGCAAAAAACTAGAACAATTTATTTTTATAAACTTCTGTTTAGGCAAATTTTATTTGCAACAAAATTATTAATAATAACAGACCGGAACTGGAGGTAAACATTTGTTGTCAGAACCAAGCTTAGTATTAACGTTAAAAAAAATTTACATCAAGTTCCCAGAGTGTTTGGCGTTTCGATTTCACGGAAAGCCTTCTGATTCTAAACAGCATGTATCATTTTAGTCGGACTTTGTAGCTGGTAATCCATTTCTTGTCAACGTTAGCTATAATTGCTATTTCATTACGTTATCAACATACGAAAAATATTAGAACTATAAACGCTATTCACATTTCCAATTGATCTGAAGGTTAATCTCTTCTGAAGGTTAATTATGTCATTAATTAGAAAAATATTATACGTATATCCCTTCACTATACTTTATATAGGGTGGGTGATTTAAAAGTTTAAATTTAAAAATGCAATAAAACAGAAACGGTTTGAAATTTGAAATTATTCCGGTTAGAAATGGAATTTTATTTCATTTATATGGCTGCTGCGACTGGCTTTACAGTACCTCATTCGATCGGACCAATTCTCATGCACTTTTTCTCAGCAATGGCATTACGAACGTTGGCCTTCAAACGGTCAATTGTCTCTGGTTTGTCGGCATAACAATGTTCTTTAACGGCGCCCCACAGAAAAAAGTCCAAAGGTGTCAAATCGCAGCTTATTGGCGGCCAATTGATGCAATAAATCGATTGTGGCATGAGATGTGACAAGTGGCAACATTCTGTTGAAACCAAACATGGTTCACATCAATACTATGAAGAGCGGGTACAAAAAAATCGGCTACCATGGTACGATAGGTGTCTCCATTGACTGTAATGATTATGCTGTCCTCACTTTCAAAAAAATATGGCCCAATGATGAATGAGTGATGGGCCCCCAAGCCGCACCAAACACTCACTCTTAATGGGTGCTTTGGCTTGTGAAAAACCACGTGTGGGTTTTCTGAGTCCCAAATACGGCAATTTTGCTTATTAACA
The DNA here is from genome assembly GCA_932273835.1 of Sarcophaga variegata. Taxonomy (NCBI): domain Eukaryota; kingdom Metazoa; phylum Arthropoda; class Insecta; order Diptera; family Sarcophagidae; genus Sarcophaga; species Sarcophaga variegata. Next base: position 77,721,280 of record OW026359.1, read on the forward strand.
TACCTACATACATACACACATAATTGGTCATTACAACCCTTTAGTCAGGATTACGACCTAGCTTCTCACACCACTTATGTTGTGTGTGTTAATTTTATACATGAGTAGCGGGACCTACAGTTTAAAGTCGATTCCCATTTTTGAAAAACTTTTCATGGCAATTTTATTTACTCTCAGAGAGTTTTTGCCAGAAATATGCTGAAAGGAAGTTGCCGAAGAAATATTTTTCATATTTTCGATTTGATATCTGAGTTGTGGTTTGAATCGTGGCCTTACGTCTTATAAGTCAACACACTACCTACTAGACTACAGCGACTTCAAGTTTTGCAATTACTTTCACAAAAATTGAAAGGTGATACCTACCAAGATGAAAATGAGCTTTGTCCGAAAAGATGATATTTGACAAAATCGACATCATCGTGCATTTTCTCGTTGGTCCAATAGAACACAACGTTGCCTAAGCGTACATCGATTCACTATCATCAGTGGAGGTAATATATTGAATGACAAAGCTATTGCCAGATGCGAAATAACCAATGGTTCAAATTTAAACCGATAGTTGGCCCCAACCTATATTTATATTTAAAATAAAAAGAATAACAATTTTGAAGTGTTCATACAATATAACTTAATCCCTCCTTTTCACAACCAACTATTGATGACATGGTTATGATAATTATTTTCGAATACGAAACATATGTATGAATGCTTGTATGTACTCGTACATAAATATATAAAATGAATTATTTTGTGTTTTATTTTCTTTTTTTCTCTGAATAAAGCTATTCAATGGGAATTTAACTGGAATTAATTATATTAACCATGACAATGCCTATTTTATTACAAATATTTCGCTTATTTTTGTTCACTAATAGTTTGAAAGATCCCCAATAACAATTTTTTGGCCACTTTTTTGTTAGGTTTTCAGCGGTTGCAATTTATATTTACAGCAACACGTTAACTTAACAACCTCAGACTTGTTTATTATTTTTCCATCATTATATTGTTGTTGGCAACTGCAACCAATTGTTGTTTGTTTCACATGTAATTAACAATAACAAGAACAGCAACATGTGATAAAATGTTCAGCGGCTAACATGGAATCCAATAGATCAACGCAATCAGACATTTATTCAATTGACTGTTACTACTATTGATCCAATAGAGAATTATGAAAAATTATTTCATTTGGAATGATTCAGGGGTCAAACCACATTGCAATAAAACAAAGAAACAACAAAATTGAAAAAAAACAAAAAATTATGGTAAAAAGGTGTGTTAACGTGTGAAAGAATCACAATTGCAATAAAATTCTAAAAATAAATAAATTATTGTACAATAGAATAAAAAAACATCTGTTATTTAAATGAGCTTGCAATTCTTTGCAGAATGCAATGCTTTAATTCCTCATGTAATTCTTGGAAAATCCGATTGATGAATGACTCTAACATCCTCTTGTTATGTTTTCTCAACAAAAGTTTTGATTGCCTTAAGCCTATTTGGTTTGAGAAGAATCTTTGCCTCTGTTTATCTTCCATTTTTAGATCCATCTGTATGCCAGGTTCCTCATTTAAAATAATACGTAACTAAAAGATCGCTCCATTAATTTTTATTACAAAGTCTCGTTGCAATGCATTTACCACAATCATACATAGATTTTACTTTTTATGTCCAGGGGACAGTTATGTAAGAAGCTGCCAGCCATTCGCTTCATTAGATCACGAAATTCCCAAATGAATTCTATACTAGACATGTGTGCCATTATCTTAACTAAAGTCTCCAAAGCTCTTGAATTCACTACCATGTACAGCGGACTTAAATCTAACCGTGCTGTAGATTAGGATTTCATTTCTCATGTTGTACTAACACACGCTACCCTCTGTGCGATTTTCTCAAGTAGGATCGTCGTCTTTCGAAATATCATTTACAGAAGTTTTGATGAATTTCAATTTCGCCTGCTTCATGGCAATGTAACGTATTTTTATGTTTTTACCTTTTAAAAACGTTTAAAATATGAGCTCGTAGATTTCGAATAAAATAAAAATAAATTTGTGTTTAGTTTTTAATTAAGATTCTTTATTATTCGCACAATTCTATGTGCCACTGTTCACAACTTTATGTAAACAACAACAATTGCTTTTTTTGTTATTCCTCTGTTTGCACCCTTTGCATAAATAATAACAATACTAGACGATTATTCGACAGATCTTTGTAACGGAGATCTTCAAACCATAATAACTCTCTTCAAACATACCGCGTCTTCACACAAGACTGACTGAACTTCACTCACTCAGTCGCCTGCTTTGCCTTGCCTTTTTTATGGTAGAGTAAACAGTCTGATGATTGTTCTTGAAGGCAAATGTTCATGACTTCGCCTTCTCGAAAGCTCTGTAAATGTAAACAACGATGTTTATTGTAGTGTTGTTTGCGTATTTTTGTTTACTTGTTTACCATTTCTTTTATGCTAGTGTTTGTTGTTATATTAAGCAGCACGATAATTTGTAAACAGGTTTGTTTACTGCATTATACAAAACACCAATATCTAGACTTTCACATTTTCGTAACAGTACATATTCATTCTGATCTAGACTTAAGATATTTCTGCTACATTGTATTTTGTATTCGAAAATTTTCTTCTTGAGTATGCGGTATTTTATAATAATGGTCACTACAAGGATGGTGGGATGACAAGATCAATATAATAAAATGGTCAGCACAATCGCTTGGTCTAAATCCCATAGAAAATCCGCGTGATATTATACATCGTCCAACATTACGCGATACCTGTAACAATAAGGTCAAGCTTTTCCAACAGGTAGAAATTGCATGTGAAGGCATCTCGAAGGAAAATTGGTATATTTTTGAAACGATTGAAAACATTTAAGTCAAGTCGCCGTAGTCTAGTAGGTAGTGTGTTGGCTTATTAGACGTGAGGCCACGGTTTAAGCCCCAGGTCAGACATTTCCAACAACACGAAATATGAAGAATATATTTCTTCGGCTACTTCCCCTCTGCAGATCGCTGGCAAAAACTCTGAGAATAAATAAAATTGCCATGAAAAGTTTCTCAAATATTTGTCGTTCGGAGTTGGCCTTAAACTGTAGCTCCCGCCACAGGTGCATGAGTGGAATGAGAAATTAGGTCGTAATCCTGACAAAAAGGGTTATAATGACCAATCATGTATGTACCATTTAAGTCATATGTAAAGCTGAGTTAAATTGCTTATTATCTTTTCGATTTCATAAATTAATCCGTTTATAGATCCGCTAAAGTTTAAATTTGTAACGAACAGATTTGTTGGTTTACACAATAGGATTAAGTATCGTATTGGCATTTATTCTCAAATTAAATTCAATTTAACAATTTAGCCTGCTTAAGCAACACACCAAAAACAAGAAAAAGTTCCCTTCTAAATTAGGTGTGGTTTATATACATACATATATATTGACATACATATACGACATATATATATATGTATATGTATTGTTAAAACATGGCATATAGACATGCATAGAGAAACTCCATACATACATAAATACGATTTATATTATTGGCTTTTTTGTTTTTCCAATGAAAAAGTGAACTTTTTTTCCAATGAATGTTTAAAAAGAAATATTAATACATAAATTTAATACAATCTTAATATTAACTGGATATTTATAAATAACAATATAAGAACACATACATAGATGCAAGCACGTTATAGTAAAAGTTTAATTTTATTGAACTTTCGACTCATTTTTAATTTTCAATTTTTTTTCAATTTTTTTTTCTGTTTTTCTTTAAGAATTGCACAGCCGTGGGTGTAACTTGTTTTTTCCAATTTGTTTTATTTATAAACTCGTATTACAAATACTTTTACCGTGGCGAATTCATAAGAAACACAAGTAAATCTATTTTGTTTTCGTTGAGTTACCAACTGTTGTTCAACTTTACCCAGTTATAATGGACCAAGAAAAATAAAAAATAAAAGATAATCAAATCTATAAAAGACAAGTTTTTTTAGCCTGTTTAATATATTTTTTTCTCTTTTTGTTCACATAACTCATGTATTAGAAAACATGTTGTAATTGAAGTCTAAGACCGAATTAAAGACCACACCAAAATGCATTCTTATGCATCTACGAAATGATATAAATCTTTAGATTTTCTTTCCTTTTTAAGCTGACAGAATTTATGCTAAATTAACTAATAAATAATAGTATTTTGTGTAAATATCAAAAAAAAAAAACAAAAAACAATACAATTATGTCCTCAGGCGTAAATGCAAACAAAAAAAATTTAATTTTTTAAGACGAATTCACCTTTAAAATATAAACAAACATTTTGGTTTTATTTTTTTTTTTGTTTTGGTGTTGCATCAGTTTTAGTTTAAATTTTTTTTTCCAAAAATCTTTTGTTAGACTTTGGAAATATTTTTTTATTTCAACTTTTTGAAAAAAAAAAATTTATATATAAAACAAGTTTGTTGCTTAGGTCTTTTGTTTTTGTATGCATTAATTTATAAAGTACCTGCCTGCATGCAATATCTGACTTTGTTTACGTGTTAAATTCATAAAAGAATTTATGAATTACACTACATTAAAACAAATGAGTACACGCAGACTTAGTAGAACTGTGCAACAAACAAAATGTTATTCAACAACAACAATAAAAATAAAAATTTATACAATTTAAAATTAAAAAATTGAAAAATAAAAAAAATTAAAAAAATATTTAAAATAGTTGAAGAATCTGAAGGTTTTCTTAAAGTTGAGTAATAAGATTATCGCATTATTATTTGATGGTATTTTGCAATTAGTACACACATTCAATTGATATTGAATGTGCAATCACTTTATTATTCTAAATTATAATAAAATTATAACGAAATATTCTTTGAAAATTATTCAATATACGAGTATCTCCATGTGGTTAAATTTCAATTCTTAATAAAAATTACTCATTAGGCGATCGAGTAAAATCCGTGTTTTTTATAACCAACACAAAACATATACACTGTCGGACAAAATAAAGTGCGGTTTGAAATATTTTTTGTTTTTTGATTAAAGCATATGTTTATATCTTTCAAATGTTTATAAATTATAGTTTCATTTTTAATTCGGTTAATACTTTATCTAAAAAGTATCTTAATATTGAGTTCTTTCTTTATATTTTCTATTTATAATAGAAACTATACGGCACATAAGGAATTTCAAGTGACAAAATAAAGTAACACTTCACTAGAAAATATTATAAATAATTAAATAACTTTAAAATTTAGTACGAAGTTGCTCCTCCTTTGTTATTTATGACTTCTCTTAATCTTTTTGGCATACTTAGCGCAAGGTTCTTCAAATTACTTGTAGGAATTGCACTCCATTCACTTTGCAGTTTTTCCCAAAATGTTTGAATATTTGTTCTGGACTCCATTGGGATTTTGTCATCTGAGGTAGCCCAAAGATGCTCTATGGGGTTTAAATCTGGGCTTTGAGCAGGCCATTAAAATTTTTCAACATTATTTTCTTCAAAATATGTTTTAGCAATCTTACTCGTGTGCTTGGGGTCGTTGTCTTGTCGAAAGATAAACTCCCCCAATCCCTGGTTCATTGATCCAGGATAGGTTGGCGTCCCGGAAGAATATCCGCGCGATGGCCAGCTTGAAAGAGGTAAGCGGCATTCCTAAGTTGATTGAAGAGGATTCCGGAAGTAGTGCACCAGCTCTGGCTGGAATGTCACAGTGCCCGGGGACCCAGATAAGTGTTACACTGGAACCCCCAGAAAGAAGGTTGAGATAGCTGCGACATTCACTGATGATCCTGGAATTATTCGCAACGTTCGACAGCGATTTTATGGCAGCCTGACTATCAGAAAAGATCGAGATGAGGAAGAAAGGAATACCGTAGGCGAGGATTCATTGAGCGTCCCGGTAGATGGCCAATAATGGTAAATGGTCCCACCCCGCCATCGTATTGAATGGTCGATATGAAAATAGTTTTGTTGAAACCAAATATCAAATTAAAATTTCTCTTGAGCTGACTCCTTACTTACATAGTTTGTCATTACAATTCTCTGGATTACGCCCTGCTTCTCACACTACTTATGTTGTGTAGGTTCATTTTATACATGATTGGGGGAACTACAGTTTGAAGTAGATTTCGAACGGCAGATTTTTGGCAGACTTTTCATTGCAAATTTTATTTACACTCTGAGTTTTCACAAAAATCTGTTGAGAAGAAGTCGCTTCGACATATTTTTCCTTCGTATTTCGTTTTATTGGATATATCTAACGTGGTTTTTTAACCGTGGCCTTAGTTTTACAAAATAATTCTCAATATTCGACAGTATAATAAAATGTAAAGTTGTTCAACTGCCACACAATATGTATGATTGACACTCATGCTAAGCTAAGCCGAAAATGTACAGAAATTCAAACTTTTTTTCTACTTTTAAAGATTCCAATCGTTAAAGACCAATATCATATCATAAAAAATGCTCACAATTTTCTATATTGGAGGCATGTAAAACACAAAATACTTATTTAGTTCTTCAAGATTGTCTATTTATTTATTATAAGTCTGTGGGAAAATTCACCAAAAGTTGCTGTCAGACTTACAATTTAAGATAATAAATTAATTTGGCTGTATTCAAATTAGATAAGAAATGAATAAAACCGCACACGTCATTGAAACAACAGCATATTTTTTCTTTTTTTTTAAGAGCAGCGCTCTTTATGATGAAAGATAAAAAGGAAGAAGGGATAGTGTGCAACATTTTGAAATACTCACTTTTTTCATTTTTTTTTCTCGAGAATTGCTCAGTAATAACTCTCACTTTCCAATATCCTATTTTGGTTAATCATATGTACTGTAAACAATCAGGCAATCACAAAACACCCAGGGTCTCTGGTGGGGATCAAAACCATAGCCTCGGTAATTTATAATAATTGAAAATATTTTAAGACGATTGCGAATTCAAATAAATAAAAATAAAATCAAAATTTTTTAAAATTTTTGTTTCGTATGTAAATAAATGAATATGAAGTACATTCTAGTTGAGGGAATTGAAAAACTGCTCAAATACGTCTACAATAAGAAATCTCGTAATATTAAATACAGTTATGAAGGTGGTGCAGTAAAGCGATGACATTGTAGTGTAATTATAGAGCTAAGAGAGCTTGACTTGACCTCGAAGAAGAAGGAAAATGTTTAAGCATGGATTTCAAATTTAATTGAATTAATCACCTTTAAATAATTTATTCAAAGAATCTGTTTGATCCCTGCTCCCCAAAGTTGATTAGGAATATTTCTCACCGTCAACCCTTTTTCCTTTTTAAGGAGTGTGTTGTTGTTGTAGTTGTCGTAGTCGCCGTAGTCTAGTAGGTAGTGTATTGGCTTATTACACGTAAAGTCAGGGTTCGAGCCATAGGCCAGACATCAAAACAAAATACAAAAAGTATTTCTTCGGCGACTTCTTCACAGCAGATTTCTGGCAAAAACTCTGAGAATAAATAAAAATTGCCATGAAAAGTTTCTCAAAAATCAGTCGTTCGGCGTCGACTTTAAACTGTAGGTCCCGCCACTCATGTATAAAATTAACACACACAACATAAGTGGTGTGAGAAACTAGGTCGTAATCCTGACTGAAGAGTTGTCATGACCAATTATTTATGTTATGTATGTGTTGTAGTTGTTTTTATATTCCTGCTTAGATGGAAAAACTTGGCTTAAACTTGGAAACTTAAACATATCAAATAAGGAGGAAGAGATGAAGATATTTTGTGACTATCCTGTGGCCTTTATAGTACAGTAAAAGAAAATAAATATTTAATCTAAATGAAAAGATATACAACATGTACATAAGTGCTCAAGAGAAATACTCTTTCATCATAAATGGAAATCAACGCAGACAAAAACAGACTGAACGGCTCAAAATCGAAAATTAATACAAAAATCTAAACAGATTACGTCTTTAACATATTTTTTATTTTATTTTTAATTATAACTAATTAAAGTTTTAAATGTTCATTTCAATTTGACACTTTTTTGTTTTTTGCTATATGTTAACCATGATAAATTTAATAGAAAAATACATGTCCAACAACAACGTCAAAAATAATCAAGAATGTTGTTAGAAAGAGAGAGAGAGAGAGAAAAAATAATGAGTTTTAATTACAATTTATTTTTATTATTTTAATTTTTTTACATTTTAATTTTCAAGTTTTTTTTCATTTTTTTCATAAAGTAAAGCGAAGAAAATAAAAGTGCTGTTCTCAGTTTAGTTTGATTTCAATGAAGCATATTCCGTGTTCAGTATATGGGTGAGCATTACATTACTGCTGTAATACTGAATTCTGCTAACCCTCTCCCTCCCCCACCCAGTATAGCACTGGTATAGAATTTGATGGCTTGATGGCTGGTTGCAGTCTATTGGCTTATTGGAGCAGCTTAAATATTTTAAACAGCTTTTTTTTATTTATGAATAAGTGTTGTGTTTATGTATGTGTGTGTGAGTGTGGAGGTATTTATGTTTATACAAAATAATTTTAGTATATTTACTTGACTGGATCTTGTTGTTATTATTTCGAATTGTTTGTAAGTTTTTTTGTTCATATTGCTAATGTTGTTGTTGTTTTTTATAACTTATTCACTTCTTTCCCATATTGTGAATGCTGTTTCGCTGTGAATGTTGTTGTTACAGTTTCGTTTTTCTGTTCTTACTTACCAACAACAAGCACCAGCAGCAGCATTAGCACCACACCACACCATACCACACCACAAAACAATTTATCGTCTGATTGACTATTTGTCTATTTGTTAAAGTAACTGACGTTAGATTTTCTTTGTGTTGTTACTGCTGCCACCTCTGTTTTATTGCCGTTGTTGCAGTTCTCTTGTCTTTACTTGACCAAGGTTTTTCGTCTATTTCTGTACGTCGACTATAAAAGTTGACTGCATGTCACTGCGGAAGGCAGTTTATTTAAATAGTTTGTCGCCGTCGGTTTAACAGCAACACTCCACCCTTAATTCGTAAACGCTTTAAACTTTTTTCCATTGGCCCCTCTTTGAGCCAAATTCCTTTTTTTTTTAACGGACTCTAACGTAAAGGCATCGATAAATCGTAGCAGTTTACATTGTCGCTTAAATAAAGGATTTAATAACAAAAAAAACAAAAAACTTAATTATGTTTCGTTTTGTGAGTGTCTTTTTTTTGTAATTCAAATAATTTTCATGTTAAAAATATAAAAGTGATTAAGAACATAAATCTATACTTCTACTATAGAATAGTTTTATTATTTAAATCAATAATACACTACATGTGGTAGAGTAAAAAATTTGAAAATTTATGAAATCCAATATAAAATCAAAAAAAGAAGTCGGTCGAATTCGGAATAAAAGTGATTTTAGAAAAGTGTGAATTATTAACGTTAGAATTCAATACAATATTTATATTAAGTATTGATAAAAGAAAAATAATTAAACTGCTCTATATATAAATAAAATTTAAATTTTGAAAAATCTTCAAATTTAATAATGAAAAAACCAAAATATTTTATAAAAATTCAAGGACTCGAATAAATGATTTCATATTATTGAAAGAAATTTTAAAAAGGATAAAACCGCAATAAAACTTATAATAAATCTTAATTATTTAAACATTAAAAATCGGTTATTATTAGTTTATGTTTAAAATGGAACGATAATAACAAAATGAGTTTTTGCATCTGCTCCCAAGCAAAGGTTTATGCATAATTTTGTAAAATGTCCTTTGCAAGTCTTATGTTAAAACGGGAGGACAGATAATGCGTATTCGCTTTCGAAACTAATTTCGTGTTCTAGTATTAACCCTAATCTTACTGACCTGTGAGGCTCATTTCGATTATCAATACAATCTAACGAGAGATATATCTAACATACCACAACCAAATTTCAAGACTTTTATTTTAAATATGTTTTGAAAAATTCATTAAAATAATTGCGTATTATTAAATATTTCCAACGGTTAGGGACCGAAATATAAAATAGTAACGTTTATTACTGACATGAGCCTCAGAAGCTCGCTCATATAATGTAGTTCCTATTTTTTTAAGTTTTTAACTTCATAAATCATTCTTCATATCTTTTTAAGGCATCTTCTATTTCTAAAAATGTTTGTCTTTTGTATACAAACTAATCTTTCATATGCAAAATACTTTTCTTTTTTCGTTTTGCTTACTTTAACGTTGGGAAATCTTTTTATATTTAAATTAAAAATGTAGTTTTTCATATATCGGAATTCAAGAGCTAAAAACTTTAATTCTCTACAGATTTTGTAATGAGTGGAACTGTTTGTTATAAAAACTAGACTAAAACGGTTTTCCTAAGAATAAACCCGTAATTTTTATATATGAGCCTTAGAGGCTGTTCCACTTTCATTTTTATATCAGTAAATTAGGGTTAAACATTGTAAAAATAACGTCATATTCACCATTAACTGATATACATATGCGTGTATTAAAAAAAGCGAAGATATTAGCTAGCTTTGGTACAAGATTTGATAAAATTGAAACTGTTGGTTTAATCCGTCTATAAGAATACTTTCCGAAATATTAGAAGAAAAAATAATTTTTATTTTAAGTTCCCACAGAATTTTTATTCATAGATCGCATCAAACCAAAAATACATATTTTTGCGTTCTTACGTTTTTTTATTTTAGTTTTGTTTTTTTTATTTATTTATTACAATACAAACATAAATTACATTTAATTTTATTTACGACCTACATCTGATTGGTGTAGTGTAACAGACCAGAGTATCTGGTGAGAATCGAACGCGCAACCCTCACGCTAATAGCTAAGCACACTACCCCCTAGACTACCAGGGCACCCTTTGTTATTAAATTAACAGTTGTTTATCGAACAAAAATAATTGTATGAATTTTAGAGAATAATTCAAATATTAAAATTCTTAACAACGCATCAATAAAGATTTAGCACTTTCAATTAATTCTGAGATAGTTTCACCGTTTTTTAATTATGATAAATAATGAGCTAGGTGGGACCTCTACCTTCGAGGAGGTCCGCCACTTAACCTAACATAACTTAACACCCTCTTTCCGAATTCTATTCGAAAAAAAATTATTATTGCTTATAATTCCAAATGCTTAATTGCTTTACAAAGAAGGTCTATTTGAACCAAAATTTTTTCACTGTCTCAACTGTGAGAATAAAAATTTCATTAAAACTTTTACATGAATTAAGCAAAAGAAACAAAACATTTCAAATAAAAATACCTTTGCAAAACCCTACACAAGTAGTGAAACACGAGCTTTTAGTTTCGAATTAAAAAATGCCAATAAAATGATTAATATATACTAGATTAACAAGTAAATTATACGTTAATTCATTAATTCTACTAATTATGTGTATTTCGATTATCTGGTCCTCAGAAATATTTTAATAATGTTGAAACTTTTTTTCAAGTTTGTTTCATAATTTGTTAACTCAACACATACTTCAGTTTGTATTTATCGTAATCGCTAATCCTAAAGGACCGAGAAGGTTGTTCTTTGTAATCTCTGTATTAGATCTGTGCTTAGCTTACTAAATGTATCCCTAATTGGATATCGGATCTAATACCAGCTTGTCATAATATTATTGAAAACAAAAATTCAAATTTATTTATTTATTAATTACAATACAATTACAAATTATATTCTAATTATATACGAGCGAAGTAACTTGACTATGTGCTCGTGTAGTGTCACAGACCAGAGTCTCTGGTGGGAATCGAACCCACGACCCTCACGCTAATAGTCTAGCACACTACCCACTAGACTACCAGGGCACCCTTCAAATTATTTTTTTAAATTTTTTTATTATTTTTTTATTTTTTGTAAATATAAAAATCTGTTAATTAATCTGTTATTTAAAAAAAAATCAATTACTTACTTATTATTATTATTATTGTGATTATTATTATGGACTTTAACATAATTTTAACAATTTCCATTACTGTAGATCGTTCTTACCACACTCGTAGCTCTTGCTGCTAGCCAGGGTTATCACCAGGATCCCAAAACTGCCGCTATTATCAGTGAACAACGGTATCTCTCGGGAGATGGTAAATTTGGTGCTGCCTATACACAAGAAGATGGCATTAATTTCAAGGAAGAAACCGACTCCGATGGTACACGCCATGGCAGCTACAGTTATGTAGATCCCACCGGCCAGAGAAGAACCATTTCATATACCGCTGGCAAAAATGGGTAAATTTTATTCATTTTCAATTCGTATAATTAATTCAGGTAACAAATGCATTGAACACGATTGGGTGCCAAACACAATTTACACAAAAGTTACATAAAAAAATTGTTTGCTTCGATTTTATGGTAATTAAAGACAAGAAACACGTAAAAATGAAAAGTTTTTTATGGCAATGTGTACGTTACTGGTGCAGGCACTAGACCATTGAATAGCATTATCATAAAATGTATAGCAATTATAACCACATTTTCAATATAAGTCAGCATATTAAATATTTATTTCATGAAATAAATATATAAGAAGCAGTTAAATATAAAGCCAGTCATAATTATTAATTAATCTTGTTTTTTTTATTTTTTATTTAAGCTTCCAAGCATCAGGTGATCACTTGCCTGTAGCGCCCCCAGCTCCACCACAGCCTATTCCACAGCCCGGTTATCAACCTCAACCTCAATATCAACCAGCTCCTGCACCTTCATATCAAGGCAATGATTATGGTGATGATGGCTCGTATGATCCCCGCTATAATGATCCTAATTTCGGTCAAAATAGCCAATCATATAATCAACCACAATACCGTCCGCAGCCACCACCACAACCTGCTTATAATCCACCACCACCAGCCTATAATCCACCAGCTCCCCAATACAATCCAGCACCAGCTCCCCAATACAATCCAGCACCAGCTCCCCACTACAATCCTGCTCCAGCACCACAATACAATCCACAACCACAATATACCACACCCAATCATCATCGTTTCTCACCACCCGGTAAACTTTCCCTCAATCGTACTCCCGACGGTTTTACCTACAGCTTTAATAAAGTACGTTAAGTTGTAGAATTCTAAACAGAGAGTGATAGATTGAGTTTTAATTTGTAAATTAATTTTAAAATTCCCCTCCTAAACTTTATGTTTATTATGCGTAATTATTATTATTATTATTATTAAAATAAGAGACTTTTTTCCTTTGAATATGTATGTTTTTGCAATTTCCTTCTTCTCTACTCTCTATCTATGTAGCTCTCTCTGCCACTCTTTTGCATCTCTTTTAACCAACACTGCCTTGTTCAACTCTTGCATTTGCATTTTACACGTTTTGTATATATGATCGCGATCTTTACCAGCCAATTAACATACATTACAGCCCTCTCTCTCTCTTTCTCTCTCCACTCCCCCCTCCCCACTTACCTTATTTCCCTGATCCTAAATCATCATCGCTATCAGAGCGTATTTTTTCGTTTCATTTTTATAATTTTTCCTTTAGAAACTTTCTTGATTTTGTGATATTGAAAAATTGTTGCAACAATTCCTTTCAGGTTTAATTTTCCTTTTTTTATGATTATTTTTCTTATTTTTTTTTTGCATAATTTTGTTTTTGTTTTGATAAGATTTATAATAACTTTTCCTACAATTGCATAAATGTCTCTGAATATTTTGTAATAATTTTTTAATAAAAAAAAGAAAAAAAAAACAATAAAACAATAAGTGTGTGCTAAGAAATATAAATATTTTTGTATTTAAATAATGAAAAGTTATAATAAAAGCAGAAATTAAAAAAAAAATTATAAAAATTTATTTTAATTTTTAAGTAAAATTCCATGTTTCGCCTTTAAGTTTGGACAAAAATTATTTCTCGGTTATTATATTTACGACAATGACACTGATGCTGACAGTGATGCTGACAACTTGAGATAACACATAAGAAGGTGGGTTAACATGTTCGTGATGTTTTAAGACTCATACCGCGTCACATAAAGAGCTACATTAGCCTTGTATTCAGATTGTCAGGTGACACCTTTCAAAATTTGAATAAATTGCATCATAAACTAATGTTTGTCAGCCATAGATAGTAGACTAGCGTCTGATTCAAGGAGAAAATAGAAAAATTGAATTCTAATTACCCCACTTGCTTTTTTAAATTGTTTCGAATCTGGAATATCGATTTGGCATAAAAAAATTTGAATCCAAAATGGAGTTACCCTACCTGACATCAACGGTCTTATTTTTTTGAAAAGGAATTAAAAACTTTGAGTAAAACGGAATAAAGTTTAAAAGATATCCTCCATGAAATATTAAATGATTTGTTATTCACACAATTGTGTTTCATTCAAAACGTCATGAACCACCTCTTCAAATTGATTAATAAGTGTTCGAGACAATACACCAGCGTTTAATATCGTTTAAATAGTAGGTAAAATGAATCTGCTATAAAGTATGTACATAGGTAGCCAGGTAGGTTTGAGTGGCAACTTTGATTACCAAAGCTCACTTGAGTACACTTAGCGACCCGCTGTGACGACAAAGGTAAGCACAGTCCCTATAGTAACCAAATTCCATTAAACTAATAGAAGAAATTGTTCAGCGCAGGGATTACACATTAAAACACGACTACTCTATACTGCAAACCTGCCAAATAAGCTAAATCTGCACCTCGCAAGATATGGATATTGACAAAGAAAGTGTTTAACAATTTCCTCTTCTTCAGCATAACCACACCCTCAGTAGAAACCGTTTGATGGAAACTGCAGTGTTTCCGCGTATATTTCATAACACAATAGCCTGTAAGCATGGCCACTATGATCGAGCTGATATTGCAATCAAGAAAGTATGTGATCTTTATTCTTTCCTACAAATAGTATTACGAAAATCTTACCCAATATAACAAATTTTAATTCTCAATTCGTCAAGTTTAAATCTACAAATAATGTAGAACGTCGTAGGTTCCCTAAATAAATTCTATGAAAAACTCATTGAATTTACTGTAAAATTGAATTTAAATTTATTTTATTTATTTATTTATTAACTACAATGCAATTACAAATTATATTTTAATTATATACGAGCTGAGTAACTTGCCCATATGCTAGGTGTAGTGTCACAGACCAGAGTATCTGGTGGGAAACGAACCCATGACCCTCACGCTAATAGTCTAGCACACTATCAACTAGACTACCAGGGCACCCAGATAAACATATTAATATAGAATGGACTCATTAAAAAATCGTAGATACTAAATCCAAAATATTAAATATAAAATTACATGAATACAATGAAAATAAAATGAGATCATAAAATAAGAAATACACCGAAATCATTAAAAATTATCAAAACAACATTCAAGTTTAAAAAATAACAAATGATAGTTTTTTTTTTAATCGATGTGCGTAACTCATAACCTGAGAGCTGTGAGGAATATCGTTCCAGAGATCGTACTAAGAATTGGTATTTAGAGATCTGACTGTCGCTCAATCAGTCGCTTAAAAAGATAACGAGGTAGACGAGTGTATATAATTTTATGCATAATTATTAAAGTTCTTACTTTTAAACAGTTGTCAAGACACATACCATAGAGTTTATTTACGTATAATGATCATGTTTTCCCAAACCATATAATATTGTTAAAAGTCACATTTAGTTTTCTTCTGCTAATGCTTTCACAATTGGCAAAAAGTTCACACCCATTTAGTGTTTTTGAGCTAGAAGAATTCGAACATTTATAGTCGTGCAATGATGACTATGCCAATGATTTCTCAACATAGAGGACATAGGCGAAATTAATATGCTTGGACCATGTGAGCGTGCAATTAAAGTAAAAGCCCATTTTTTTCAACGTTGACGAACTCAATGGGTCGACTATTCAAAAACATAAAATTTCAACGACTTTTTCTAATAATTAAACATTTAAATTTAGAGGGTTTAATACCCAGCGGTAGCCCATTCGAAAGTACGATATAAATCTTTATTTAAAATTCCTACGTAATGTTACCACTTATGTAGCTGCATCATCGTCAGCATAAATCCTTACCTTGCAATGTTCGAGTTTTCTCGGTAAATGAGTACAGTAGAGGCTCAAGGATTGAGCCCTGAGGAACACCTTTCCTTAGAAGCAAAATTGATGATTTAGAGCCAGCTGCTTTAACAATTTGATGTCTACCAGTTAAATACGAGGATATCAGATCTATAGAAGACGAAAACTTATGAAGAAATTGTAATTTATCGCTTAAAATATTGTTACTAAAATGGAAACGGTGTAACATTGTTTAACATTAAAATGATTAACAGAAGCTGCACTAACAAATACAACAAACTTGTTACAAGTAAACCAACAACAACAGTATGAAAGAAAAGGGGATAGACAGTAAGCGAGAACGCAACAGCAAGCAATGTGAACAAAATACGCAAACAACAATGAAGTCGCGGTAGAGTTCTCGAGAAAGCGAAACCACGAACCTTCGACTTCAAGACCTTCATCAGACTGTTTACATGAGCATATAAAAAGCCTATACAAAGCAGGCAACGAGTAGTAAGAATTCAGTCTTGTGTGAAGACGCGTTGCGTGTGAAAAGAACAGTCATGGTTTGAAGATCGCCGTTGTGAAGTTCTACCGAACAGTTGTTAGTGCTTACTCAAGCAGAAGTTTAAAGAAGAATAACGAACTAAGCAAATTGTTGTTAAACATCAAGTTGTGAGCAAATTTATTTTTATTTTATTTGCAATCAACGAACTCATATTTTAAACGTTTTCAAAAAGGTAAAAACCTAACAATATTATGATCGACGGTATCAAACGTCTTCAAATGATCAAGAACTACCAAGAACGCAATCAACTTGTTTTCTAATATCCTGTGAAATGTCAATATAATGGCCTTAATACAGTTATGTCGTTTACGAAATATAGATTGGTAACTTGTGAGAATATTATACTGATATAATATATATTACCGACTGATTATAAACCAATCTTGCAAATACTTTCGAAAGTAATGTTAGTAATGCTATCGTTCTGTATTCAGAATTAGACTTTATTACTGGGATAATCCTCGCTAGTTTCCATATTTTAAGTCAACAATTCATTGTAAAAATTTTGTTAAATAGAAACGTCATAAAGGGAACAAGACGTGTTATAAGAATCTTCAGAAACGTTGAATCAATTACATCAGCTCCTATGGCATTGGAGTTAATGGAGAAAATAGTGACATTAGTGAAATGAAAATGATAGTCCGAGGAATCGTTAGAGAAGCAATAGTAATTGGGGGGTAGGTGTAGTCACAGGGATCTTCAAAAATGTATTATTTAGATTTCACACTGTTCACATTTTATTACACAATAAATGCCACCCCATCAACTCTATCAAAATTTATATGAAATATGGATTGATTATTCAATAAAAGTTTCTCATTCTAGAAACATCACCATCACAAATGTTGTGCTATTAATCCCACGTATACATTCGATTGTCAATATTGAATTATTGAATTAACGTTTAAATGTTAAAAATAAATACAAGTGAGTATATGCATGGTTCTTTGCTTAATTAATGTTCTTTGTTAATCAATTTATTATTTTTATAAAAAAAAAACAAAAAGTTATGGCTGACGAACACAAAAAAATGAAAATTTTCCTTCATCAACTCCCACTCCATAAGTGTTAATCTACGGGTATAAGTCTTTTTAACGTTGGAATATTTTCCTTTGCATGTTGTCTTGAGCAAAAAAATAAAACAAGTTTTCCAACTCGTGCTCAAATCGTTTGTATGTCAAAGCATAGCTTCAACATCTGGTTTATATGACCACCACGGGCAGCATAACATGCTTCAGCTACACGACGATTAGATAACTTTCCATTTTCAATGGAATGGAATTTGCGCTTTATCATGACTCTTTGGACAGGCACGTTTAAGAAAAAAATGTCTCAACTTCTTGCTAAAATAATGAAAAAATAAGAACCTGATGTGACAACGGAAATGCACAACAAAAAATAAGAAGAAAAACAATTTAAATTATTTGCTACTTACTAACAACCTGTTTAATTAGGATGTTTTATAAAAAATAAAAATTTTATTATTCAATTATTATCGGCTTAATATAATACTTTAGATATACTTTGATAAACAAGGTATAAAATAATTTAACATAACCGAGAATAATTTATTTACTCATTTTGTTCCAAACAAACTGCATTCAAAATTATTATTTTAACACTAAATTGAGCCGAATCTAAACAATTCGCTACATCCAGTCGGCTAACCCTAATTTAGTCCTAATTTACTAATCAAGATCAGGTGGAGTGGGTTTATAGCTGTTAAGTATGCTCAAAACGCTCTAATCGACTAGAAGATCCTCTCTGACACTATCGTCACTACCAGGAATATTACATGTGTATGCTGTTACGCTCCAACTTAAAAAGCAGAGTTATCTAAGGTAACAATCTCGTAATCGGTTTGACTCTATTCCACCATAAACCAGTATCTGAAATCAAAAAAAAGAGAATATAAAAGCAGATAGACCACATTAGCAGGTAACGGAAAGGACCGTTAGCCGGTATTTTCAATAAACGTGGTGGCCACCGCTCTAATTACTATGTTTAGATGTTGCTGTATTAAGGAATGGAGGAGAAGTTAAACGAAGCTTTGATGTGAAAAAACTATTGGATCCAATACTATTAAACAATCATCCTCAGTCACTCAACATCTCGCTACAGACCTCACAAACTAACTCGTCATTTGTACGGATAAATGTAAAATGAAAGATAAGACTAAACTTTATTCAATTAACATTGAATTAACGTCAATGAACTATTTAACTTGTTATTGAATTAAGAATTTCTAATATAATCAGATAACTTATTTAGAAGATATTTTCAGTGGCTAAGTCCCTCAAATCCCATGCAATTGCGATCAAGGTTATTATTATTTTTTTGTTTGTTTTCAAGTACACTAAAATATGCGAAGATATCTTCAAAATTTTTTCACAGCTCAATTGTTATTCTCTTTCAAGCCTAATTACAGTTTAATGCTACAATATTGAAAGTCATCAGATATTGATAACATCTTCCCTGTGCTGCGAAAGGTTACACTACCAATTAATTAACTAACTAACTAACTTACACTACTAACTCGTTTAATTAATAAACTTTTGACATAGAATTGTGTCAATGCAAGAACTGTTTTGGCATCACACTAATCACTATAGTGAACAAAATTACATCACAAGATCATAAATTGGTACAAAATGAAGCTGGTAGTAACCGCTATTTAAATGTAATGTTGAAAATATGTTAAACTTCGTTGTCTCCTGCAACGTCTCATCTATATTAGGCATCGGATAAATTTGATTCTCCATGTGCCGATTCAATTTTCTTCTTTACCAGGACTAAAAGATCTGCATGTTCCGAAATTCCTACTTTTTTATTCACTTCAGGCATACGATAAGGTACCTGTGTAATCGATCCATTTTTAAAAAAATTCTCCTAAAAAACATCACCATATTCTGATATCAACGTCGAATCAGCTATATCACCATATTAAACGTTCTTTCTAGGCTAGATTATCCAGATCAATTTTGTCATTTTTCGGCAAAAATAGTTTATCCAATCAAGACCTCCTCATCCATCAAATCTTCATCGACGATATAAAAAATTGCTTCAAACTTAACTCAAAGTAGGAGCACCCGTGCAAATTCTTCTAATACTTATTAAGCATGGTTCCAACTCCAATAATACAAATTGTATTTGCAGGCAAGAGAAGAAATTCTAAAAAAGTAATCAAATAACTCTTCATTCGATTCCCTCTGCGTATTGGATCATTGATTATATGTATTTCCCTCTCATCAAGTTGAAACTTCTCAACCAATTTTTCAATCGACATCCAAAAGCTTCAATACATTTTGTTGGATTAACAACACAGCACAGTTTTGCTGCCGTTTAAAATTTGCTACTGCCAAGGTGGTCTTACTCGTATTCACCTTGTGAATACGGTTTTAGGCAAAACTTTCATTCTCAGCTTCGCGAGGTTAAATATTACCGCCATTTGAAATCCACTTTATTGCATCATATTATTTTAGTTGATCAATTTGATCCTGAACACTTTGGATTCTACTTCGTCAGATCCAATTGCATCACACAGGAGTAAAATTAATACGTTTGTATTTCCCGTAGTCGTCAAGCCGATTTCACTCCCTCACTTTAACCAACATTTTTCCGTTCGTATTCCGCTTCTGAAACTGAAACGGTCCAATAAAAAGACATGAATTTTGAAAATAACAGATAACAGATACATACATACATACATTCAATTCACAAGGCATTCAATTCGCATACATGGCGTTGTCCACCTATCAGAACAAGAACTGAAGCGAGATTAAAGCACTAGCGTTGAACAGAGAACAGAAAAGATATGTCTCCCTCTCTCGTCAAAGGTTCTGAAATCAATTAGAAAATTAAATTTATAATTATTCAAACATATTATGTCGTAGTACCTCATACATTATTGACCCATTTTTGATCAAATATATTTACATGTCAGCTCTCTTCATTGTTTTTATACACACATACGTATATTTTAAATTTTCCTCTGTTTTTCATGGCCAAATCACGTTTTATATCTCGTACTCTCGATCTCTTCTACTGCTTATCATTTGTCTTGAGTCTCTTTTGGTTTAGACTCACAATATTAAAGGTGAACACTGATTCTGCTATTACACAATCGAAGATATATACACATACAAACTTTTGGTATTTCTAGTGTTAATACCTAACTGAACTTGTATTTATGTATTGCGATAATGATATGGAATAACCAATTGCTTCGATAGTAATTAAGATCCATTGACTGACATTTTGCTGACATTCCATAATAAGTTGACGTCAAGAAAAACAGATTTGAAACAATGCTTACTAATCCACTGTATAGGAAAATCTGAGGCACAATGGATTTCATATTTCTGAATAATTTTGTATTTCTTTATCAAACATTCGAAAATATTGTATGAGTACGGCATTTTTTTTTTAAATTAGTAAAAGCCTCAGTTAACTAATTATTTTCAAACAATATTTTATTTAAAATTAAACAGCTTTTGTATCTTTTTCTACGGTTATTCCAAATTAACATAACCGTAGGATGAGCCTTAAACAAACTTCGTAATTCTAGCTTATGTATCACTTTTGATACATACTTGTAGTAACATAGAATTTTCGGAGTTATTGATAGAATTTCTCAAAATTTTTAAATATTTTCATTTAAATAAAATTATTTGTTATTGTAATTATTTTTATTATATTATTATGTTGTGTGTGTTAATTTCAAAATAAAATTATTTTATATTACATAATACATACATACATAATTGGCCATTACAACCCTTCAGTCAGGATTACGGCCTAGCTTCTCACACCACTCATGTTGTGTGCGTTAATTTTATACGTGAGTGGCGGGACCTACAGTTTAACGTCGACTCCGAACGACAGAATTTTTGAGAAACTTTTCATGGCAGTTTATTTTACTCTCAGAGTTTTTGCCAGAAATCTGCTGAGAGGAAGTCGCCGAAGAAATATTTTTTTTTTTTTCATATTTCATTTTTGATGTCTGACCTGGGATACGAACCCGGGCTTTACGAATAGTAAGCCAACACACTACCTACTACACCACGGCGACTTCATTATTTTATATTATTACATTTTATTATCACTTTTATGAAATTTACTCCAAAATTTTTGTCATGATGTACATTGAAGTATGGCTTTTTATGTAAAAATCAAATCAAAGTCAGCTTGGTTTTATTTTTTTCAGAAGGTAACATTTTGATATCTAGCACCCTTGCTTTGTGGCGATTTATAAGTTTCCAATTGTTTAGATGGGGCCGCTTATTGTCACTCGCATCAGTATCGCTCTCAATTGAGGACTGGCTGAAAACTGATGGTACAAACCATTGTTATATTTCGTTAGAAAAATTTCTTGTCAACGTCATGTGAGATAAAAAAGTTTCCCGTTGCAATAGAACATCGATTATGTCAATAACAATGCACTCTCTTTGATTCCTCTCTAGTTTCTCGGATACGGCTTTCCCCAAATGCGGTTGTAAGTAGTTGCTACGCACGTAGCATATACTTGAATTTAAACTGCCAATTCGATGTCGGTGGACCAGGAAATTTATAACGACCATAAAATTCAATTTCGTACTAATCAACAGCGACAAAATTATTGGGAATTTCAATAATTTCAACCACTTTTTCGAAAAGGCGTAATAAGTGTAAATTTATCATCATTTCCGAGTAGCACATTATCAAAGCGTATGATTCTGTTATCTCATACTTACGTAGTTGACCAAAATATTAAAATGTGCAATATCTATGAATTAAAACTCTACAACATTTCTGCGTGAAAATTGGTAATATTTTCTCTTCCCAAGCTACTAAAGACACACGGTTCCCTGTTCCAAGTAGTACCATCTTTGGCTATAATTATCTTATTACCATGTGTGTTGCTGCCTATGCTTTCAACAGTTCATAGGACGAGCTTTTGTTTTCTTCTTTATCAACGTCTTCAGCAGCATTAAAATTACATACATACATACAAAATCGATCACTACATCCTTCGTTGTAAATTGGAAATGTTTAACCAGTGGTTTGAAACTTGGTCTGACGTCTAATAATTTAATACGCTTCATACTAGACTACGACTACTATAATCAGTCAACCTACGACTACTACAATAAGTCCAGAACAAAAAATTCAACCTTTTCACTTTCATCCAACACTTAAGTATCAATTCCTTCTCAAATACAATAAATAATGTATTATCTGTATAATGTATAATCTGTTTTTCTGGCTCGACTTTGAATTGTAGGACCCGCCACTCATTTTTAAAATTAAAACACACAAGATAAGTGGTTTGAGAAGCTAGATCGTAACCCTGATTTAAGGGTTGAAATGACTAATTACACATATACATATATGTGGGAATGATGTACATATACATACATACATACTCATGTTGTGTGTGTTAATTTTATACATGAGTGACGAGTCCTACAGTTTAAAGTCGATTTCGAACGACAGATTTTTGAGAAACTTTTCATGGCAATTTTATTTGCTGTCGGAGTTTTTGCCAGAAATCAGATGAGAGGAAGTCGCCGAAGAATATTTTTTCATATTTCGTTTTGATATCTGACCTTGGGTTTGACCCTTGGCCTTACGTCTAATAAGCCAACACACTACTTACTAGACTACGGCGACTTCAATGATGTACATATAGATATATGGAGAAAACCTAAAACTTTCGGATATCTTTCATTATTTATTTATTCGCAACATATATTTTGATATAAATGCGTCCCACATTATATCAAATTAATATTAAAACTTTGTTTTAATCCAGTAAAAGTTTCTAATGTTAAAATAAAATAACAACAATAAGAATATCTAACTTATTTATACTTTTCTTTATTTTTATCAAGAACTAGAAATATATATTCTATCCCTGACACATAGTACCACGAGTATAACCGCAGAGTGTGCATAAAATTCTGGTCATTATAAAATTAAATCCATTTCGTCCTTTTGCAATTTTCAATTTCAAATGATGGATCCATGTACTCTGTAGAATTTTCAGCTCCCAAACTTGAGAGATAAGTTTTTCTTCTTGCAGTGAATATAATTTACACTTTCAGCTCTTAATATTAACAATAAAGATTAAAAATAAAAATAAATTAAAAATTACTGATTTTTTAGGTCCGCATTCTTGATTAAAAATAAAGAATTGGGTAGTCTACCAACAACATTTGCATTGAGGCTGACTTCGTTTTTTAATTCGTCTTCTACCTAATTTAATTCTTATGAGTAGTTTACTGATTCAGAGTTATAAAGTTTCCTACTTTTTTTCCACAAAATCATACGAATGACTTGAATCTCCAATACAAACAAAATTACAGAAAATCTGCACTTTCAAACCGAAAACAAAAATTTTATTTAAAATTACTATGTATTTAAATAGTAACGTACTTGGTTATTTTTTCACCTTTTATTCCAACAAGTAAGAAGAAAATGAAAATCTTATGAAAAATTTGTCCATTATTAAGTGCTTTAAGTAAAAGTATGATAAAAAAGTAAAAAAAAGTAAGATAAAAAAAAAGTATTGCTATCGGGCGATCTATTGTACTGCCAGCCTTCAACTTACTTCGAACGCAGTTCGGTATCAGTAATGATAATACCATGCCTTGTAAGAAAAATAAATACTACATAGGATCCAAGAATATGTTGTGATGGTTCGTTTTCTTCATCACAGAATTCACACATATCAGGCATGCAGTGATTCCTGTTCTGAACAAATGTTACTTTAATCTACAATTTGCGGTCATAAGTTCGGATACAATTCTCAAACTGTTTCATTATTGGTCATTACAACAATTTAGCCAGGATTACGACCTAGTTTCTCACACCCCTTATGTTGTTAGTGTTAATTTTATACATGAGCGACGGGCCCTACAGTTTAAAATAGTCTCCGAACGAAAAATTTTTGAGAAACCAAACGACTTTCAAACATAGCACTACTGTTGATAATCAAATTCAATATTTTGCAAGTGTTGTTCGTTTGTCTATTTACGATGAAATCGCTAATCGCAATAACTTTTTTTGGAAATGCCACATGCTGCAACTTGTTTGTGTTTCTAGTAAAATTTGTTAAATTTTTATAAATTTTATTGAAAATGTTTAATAAAATAAGAAATACTGACGATTGTTTATGGTTTGTCACCTCTGGACATCCGTACATACATATATGGGACATACAGTAACCTGAAAAAAACACCAATGTGACTCTTAGAGATTTGATGAGAAAGTAAGTAAATAATATAATAATAATAATTACCATAAAAAAATGTTATAAAACTGCAATGAAATTTATTTTTATGATATATAAGTTGAGATTAACTGCAGTGACTTATCAACAGTAAACTTAAACTTAAACTTTTAACTTTAACATTCAAATAAAAAATATTTATCCCCAATAATTTCTAAGTTATACAAATTTTTAATATTCTTTTTTTTTTTCTTAAAATATTCTTAATTGTAAATGTCTTAAACAACGCTGTAAGATATTTTTTAATTTGACAGCTATGAATGTAGACTTTTTTCTTTGACTGCAGTTTCCTATAAACGTTTTAAAAATTTCAAGGTTATGAGACGTTTGATCGTAGTAGATCAATTATTATTGTTTTCATCATTTCCTTCGGCATGAAGTCAAATGCTTTTAAAAAATATTTTTACTTCCATAGAAACAACCAAACATTCACAATTTATTTAAAAATATTTTAATTTAAAAATAATATTAAAAATAATTGAATAAACTCATGTAGAGTAACTGAAGATTAATGGAGACTCAAAAGTTAAATTTTTAACAGAATAAAATTAGGAAAATTACTTCTTATTATTTAAATTATACTAAACACTGCCAAACACTATACACAATGTGTGTATGTGTGTACTAAGCAATTAAATGTTTACATAAATATATAATTATTTCAGTTTTTTTGTTTTTTTTTATTGTAATATTCATTTATTTTTAGGTTAACAAACAAACTCATGTACATATGTATTATAAATAAATCAAGTTTAACGATCTATAACCGCCATTTTTACTTCCAATGTGGTTTGAAATGAATACGAAATAAAATGTTGCAATTAGTTGCGGTTCATATTAAAAGTGAAAGTCAAGAATTTTTAATTATTTTTATTTTTTCTAAAACTAGATGCTGCTTTAAAACTGATACACTTAATAATTTGTTCAAAGTCGAATTGAACTTTAGAATTTATTTTATTATTTAGTTTAAAACATTCTCTCTTGTGCTTTATTGAACAGTATTTTTAAAATTTGTCACTATTGTCTTGTGGGTAGTGTATTAGCTTAATAGACAAGAGTTCTGAGTTCAAACATTTAAGCTCTGCCATTATGAAAAAACAATTACTTGCGACAACTCCCTCTCTAGCAGCAAAGGTTCCTCTTGGCAAAATCTACAAGAGTAACTAATTTTATAAAAAAAAGCGTATATAGTCTGTTGTAAGATTTCAATGTTAAACTGTAGTCCTCGCTAAAGAGGTGTATTGTATGTAATGTAATGTTATATACATTCTTATAACAGACATGAGATGTCAATTGAGATCTAGAATTTCATTGTCACCATTATTAGCACTATTCAACAAACAAGTTTTTCGAAATATTATTTTTTATTTTTATTAATTCCTTTTATAATGTTTGAGATATTTTCATAAAAAACAAGCATGTAAGCTATTTAAAAGTACATAAATCTGTAGTATAATGAAGAAAATAATAACAATAGCATACCGAAAAGGTTCCAGAAGTTGCCAGGCTAAGAATAAATGAAGTATAAATAGAGTGAAAGTTGACGTTATCGGTCAGTAGTAGTAAAAACATTGCGGTGTTAACAATTACAGTTTGTTGTTAAATTTAAAAAAATACAAAGGGACAAAAGAATAAAAATATTTTATTTCATAATTGCAATCGTTGAATATACGAGGAGATAAAAATGTAATAATTTTACACTTTTTGCGGTAATATATGAGGGCTTGTATAATATAAGCATTACGAAACGTAACATAGTCTTGCGGTTAACCTGAGATTAACCAGAACTTAAATAATAGTCCGTACAATGTTATCACTGAAACTGCGATATACATATGAATTAAAAAAACAATACCAGAAGCAATTAGACTCGATGCAAATAACTCAACTTATAGCATTATTCTATCTTTCGAAGAGTAATGTCAAAGGATCACAAATGCACTATGCTTCTAACATCTTCTGAGGCGAGAGGAGTTCTCCGGACCTGTAATATGGATTTAGCAAGGGACAGACGAAATAGAAGACGAAAGGTGGAGATTTGGCACCAAGGAATACTGCGCGGTGGTTACGTTAGAAACGCGTTTAATTCCGCGAATTGGGGGGGGATTATGAGAGCCCTTTTCAACATGATTACGGAGCCATACTTGATGGATATTCTGAAAGATTACTTTAGGACAGGAGGGTACTTAAGGACAGGAGGGTACTTAAGGACAGGAGGGTACTTAAGGACAGGAGGGTACTTAACGGATGATGGAAAAAAGGAATATGTAGGTGGGCCACTATTGTGGAACATTATGTAAGGTGGGATACTTCAACTACAATTACCGAACAGGACTACAATTGTTGGTTTTGCAGACGACTTTGCCATTATCTCGGTCGCTTAGACGGTAAAGGAAATTTCGACCACTCCCACACATTTTTACAATCTTTAAAAGACCAGAACCTATTAGTATTTATTGATAATTTTCAATACATATGTCCAGCGTTAGCTTTTCGTACAAAAGATTAATAAGTTTGCAGATGTAAGTTGAAAAAAATAGTGAATTAATTGTTATTTAATGATTCACTTGACAATTAATTGAAATAATCATAACAATAGAAAAAAAATTCCGAAAAACGAAAATGGAACAAAATCGGTAACGTACCTATTTATCAAAATCTACTCAGCATGAGAGTCTCGTAGAAAGCAATTGGGCAATTCACATAAGCCGTTGTATCGTTGTATTCAGTGTATTGTTGGACGAAAGTACAATAGTGTATGCTTGTTATTATACGCGATACAATGTATGTTTGATTCGTGCTCTAAATAACAAAACAAGTTTTATTTTTATTTTTATTACCAAGTGCGCCAAGAAGCGCACAGTTTGGCTATATTTTATTAATTAATTCGTATCCCTTAAATACTCACAATTTATACATAAATAATGCTAATCAAGCATTATGTCTACAGTGGAAGGTATAGCAAGAATTTCAAATAATTATTAAGAATATTTAATTATTATTAATATTACAGTGTTGACAGCATTGACTAGTAAATTGCAAACGCAAGCAAATTGATCGTTGTTTGAATTTATCAAACAGTAGTGCCATCAACAATGTGTGTGTGTATGTATATACATATGTACGTTATTGATAGTTTGTAATAAAAATATAATAAAAAAATTACTGTAAACATGTGTCTGCAATGATGACATCATTAACATGCTACAGTGCTATCAGTAATCAAATTTATATTATTCGCATAGTTAATTAATTAATTTACCTTTTCGGTAATTTTTTTTCATTTTGTTGCTTGAAAATCAAATTATGAATACTGGTATTCTTTCTTCTTCTTACCGCTTTTTGACGTTTGGAATACGAAATACACAATACAGCATAACACTGGGCGTTCACAAACAAAAAATGTATTCAATACAACATAGACGATACAAAGTCGTGTGATTGGACAAAATAATTTTAATAAATTTCATTAACGATGTTATCAATAAATAAATAATGTAGAATACTTTAAGGCTGACTGAATTTCATTACGATGTTGCGACATCTAGATGTAAATGTCTAGTTTTAAAGTGTAGAGAGTTAAGCCAAAAACCAATTTAACCCTTGTAATTCTAAAATTATGGAATTGGAAAATTCCGTCTAAGGACAAGTGAACAACAAACAGTTACTCAAACTTACCCTCTCAGTAAAACAGATTAGAACTGTCTGTCAGATCTCACAAAACTGTACCACCACAACTTATGTGATAACTCCCTCTCCCATACTATCACCTTACATACATATGTATATGTATTACATGATATGACAACAAAAAATAAATTGTGTGATAAAAAGAGAACGTCTATCAATAATATAATATTCAGTGGATCAGCCATCGGAAAGTATTCCTTATTTTTCTTTTGTTTTGTTGAATACAATAATAATTTTTTTCTTTTATTTTAAAACAGAATTTAATTAATAATAATAAATTTGGATGGCATGGTAGTCTAGTGGGTAGTGTGAAAGTAAGGGTCATGGGTTCGATTCCCACTAGAGACTCTGGTCTGTTACACTACACTGAGCATATAGTCGAAGTTACTTAGCTCGTATATAATTAAATATGCAGTGGTGGTCTTATAATTAGAAACGGTGTTCAGAGTATCTGGAGTGATGAATCTAAGTTTAATTTGTCGCAATCTGATGGAAAAACGTATGTAAGCTTTTGATCCCAGGTACACAGTGAAAACTGTAAAACAAATTAACAAACAGACATGTTGCTAAGTCGTTTTTAATTATAAGGCCACCACTGTAAGTTGTAATTGTATTGTAATCAATAAATAAAATAAAAAATATACGGTTACACTTTAATTTTTTATAAAAAATACTAGCTGTACCCTGCGCGCCTTGCTGCACCACCAACTAAAATAAATTTGAAGGAAAGACATTACACAAATATCCGATTAATATTGAATTATTTTATTCATTCAAAGTTTTGGTCGATATTAATGCTGCGGCTCTACGTCGCTGACCCTGACTTAGAGTAATACGTTGATCTGGTGTCTCCGCAGCTCTAGATGTTGATGCTCGTAGTCTTCCTCCTTCTAGGCGTACATCGCGTTGCTCCGGCGTCTCATCAGTTCTTGAGTTTGATGATTGGGATCGTTTTCTTCTAAGACGTGCATCACGTTGATCAGGTGTCTCAGCAGCTCTAGATGTTGATGCTCGTATCCTCTCTCCTTCTACAAGTCCATTACGTTGACCTGGTGTCTCCGCAGCTCTAGATGTTGCTGCTCGTAGTCTTTCTCCTTCTAGGCGTACATCGCGTTCATCCATTGTCTCATCAGTTCTTGACTTTGATGATTGGAATCGTTTTCGTTTAAGACGTGCATCACGTTGACCAGGTGTCTCAGCAGCTCTAGATGTTGATGCTCGTAGTCTCTCTCTTTCTACACGTACATCTCGTTGATCTGGTGTTTCTGCAGCTACTGCTTTTGCGATCGTATTCTTTCCCTTTCTAAACGTTTATCACGTTGAACTGGAGTCTCAGCAGATCTAGATGTGGGGGTTCTAGCCCTTTCAACACTCAGACGAACATCACGTCCTTCGGGAGTTTCGTCAGCCCTTTGTGATTCTAAATTAACTGCATTTTTGGTGCGTTTAGAAAGCAAAGATTTTTTAGGTGACATTTTTTTGTATTGAATTTATCACAATATGGTCACTCACAAAATAAATGTTTAACTCGTTTAGAATCTGGGATTCAAATGATTTTGCGATTGTAAATACTATTTAAGTGATTCCTTTCAATCATCATTAGGCAAATACATATACCATAACAGGTAAAATTTTTTTTATTTTCAAGATAAAAAATTTTGGGTAATAGAAAATATTTAATATTTTTTATTAGGGTGACCATAAATGACCTGACTATAAAGGTTTAATCTGTATTATATAACCACAGGTAATAATTGTTTCTTTAGAAAATTATGTATGCAGTAGGTAGCTAATAAATTAAGGCAGTATAGTGTCATCAATGGTCTGTGTCTACTATTAATGGTACCTAAGTTACACATGTCCCTCTATGCGTATTTTTACAAACATATAGTAAAACAGGTATTGGAATGAACAGGCAATACACATGACTTTAGCTGCAATAGCTTATCAGATATATGATGTTTAGTATTTACTTTCTGTCTAAGAATTCATATAAAAATGGAGTCAATTTATTTCCCTAACCCGAAATGTTCATATGTGTGCCAAAGTGGTTCATGCTAAATTCTAGCTCTAATAGTTTTCTATGTACACGAACTATTGTATCATATTTATATGGAAGGGTCTCGCTTTTATTGCTTGTCCGGCAATTTTTTCACAAATTATTCATATGGATTTCAGTGTTGCCCGTGTACAATTTGATGATTTTATCTATAATGATTTCCCAGATATAAGTTCCACGCCCCCTTTTCCTAGTCAGCCCCTTTTTGTCTAAAATATTCATATTGATACTTAAGTGGATTCGATAAAATTTTAGGGCTCTAACTGTTATATTTTCTTAGATATATTAATTTAATATTTTTATAGGAGGTGACACGCCCATTACAGCAAGTCTGCCCATTTTGTTCATATAGATGTCAAAGTTGTCCATACACAATTTGAGGAATCTAGCTGTTGCAGTTTATGAGATATGCGACATTATATACTTATTGGGTATGTGGCCGTGGCACCTCGCCTACTTGAAATTTTAAAATAAAAAGTAACCTATAACTCCTTCCAGACAGGAAGAAACTGTGAAAATTTCAAGGAAATCGGTCCAGCCGTTTAGCCGTGTATAGACCTCAAACAAACAAACAAACCCACAAACAAATAAACACACATTCATTTTTATATATAAGATTCGCATTTACACAAAAAATTGAACCTGGTACAAACATACATGTATATAGCTCCTGTCCTAATTAGTATTACATTTATGTTAACAGTCGCCGTGGTCTAGTAGGGTGTGTTGGCTTATTAGACGAAAAGCCAGGGTTCGAGCCCCAGGCCAGACATCAAAATAAAATACAAAAAGTATTTCTTCGGCGACTGCCTCTCAGTAGATTTCTGGCAAAAACTCTGAGAGTATATAAAATTGCCATGAAAAGCTTCTCAAAAATCTGTCGTTCGAAGACGACTTTAAACTGTAGGTCCCGCCACTCATGTATAAAATTAACACACACAACATAAGTGGTGTGAGAAACTAGGTCGTAATCCTGACTGAAGGGTTGTAATGACCAATTATGTATGTTTATGTCAACAGTCATTTAAGTACTCAAAACTTGTTTATTAATATTTGGAAAGACATTTCAGAAATTTTAGATTCTGACAATATTGGAGGAAGATATTCAGTGTAACACATCAAACCAGTGAAGAAATTTAGGAATTCTTGCATAACATTCGTCTCCACAAATTCCCATTGGAATACGTTTGATGAAACTTCTGCTCCTAACTGAATTACTGAATTATGTACAGTGGACAGCAAAAGTCTTAGTACCCCTGTATATTTTAGTAATTTCAGGAATTTTAACCAACAGTTTATATAAAAAATTTAAGTTCTTATATTTATTTTATTAATTTATTTCTGTTTTATAATAAAACAATCAAATATTCAATATTTTTAACAAAACAAGCGAAAAATAAGGAAAAGTTTCTGATGAATTCATATTTTTGCACCGCAAAAGTGTAGGTACCCCCAAGAAGAATACAGAGTAAATTTAAAATTTAAAGGCTTAATATATGAAAATGTTATCCCTTATATTAAGTAGAATATCCCTTAAGGTCAAGCACACCATTTAACCAATTTTTGGAATTGAATGTGCCAGTTTTGTTTAATGTTTTCTTTTGAGCAAGATTTTCGATTGACTTTTATATGAGGTTTAGCGACTCCGTAACCATTCTTCCAAATGATCTCCTAAATGCTCTCTTGAAGTCGTATTGGGACTTTGTGCAAGAGTATTAAGTCTGTGGGAACTTTGTTGGGGTAATCACATCTTTATATTATCAACAGTATGATTGGAAGTAACAACCATAACGATTTCTTAATTTTTTCGATCTTTTGTTGAATTTGTTCTTTAAAATGTTCAAATACTCTCGTTTATTAATTATTTCCTCAATAAATTCCAAATTGTCCACACAATACACGTAGTGTACGTAGTTCTGCTGTAATTCCACCAGCGAATATGATTTTAACATTTGCTGTGGAAAGGATTTGCAAACATTATCAGCAATGTTTGGAGATGGGTTTTCTCGTCAATGCATTTATTGGATAGGATTTAATTTCCAGCTATAAGTACAGTTATGAGAAAAAGAGAAATGGAAAGAAAATAAGAATTTAATTGCTTTTATTTGTTTCCTTACCACATTTCCCTAATATATGCGCCGTTTACGACAATCCTCTCAAGTTACTTTGTATTTATTTAATTATTTGTTCAAAACAATACAACAAGAATAAATCTTACAGTATTGCTTAGCAATTGTTATTAACATTAATTTTGAGTAATTTATTTTAACTAATTCAACAAATTTAATAAAAAAAATTAAGTTAAAAAGTAAAACACTTAAAATTTAAGAAAATAAAACAAAATTAAGTAAGGAAAGGGAAAACGAAAAGAAACTTCATTATCACAATAATGTTAAAAAAAGAATATCACGGTTATAATAAAACTAAGGGGAAAAAACATTTACAAAATTAGAGAAGACTATGCAAAGTAGAGATGAGCGATCCAGTGATTTTTGAAGAACGTTGTTCTCAGTGAACGTGATTTGTTAATCACTGTTCTTTAAAACAGTGATTGTGATCACAGTATTCCAAAAGAAAACAATAATGACAATAACGTATTTTATTAAGTCGTAAGAAAGAGACAACTAGATACATACTACGAAAAGACTACTAAACAAAATCAAAGTGGTCTCATCAATGTTATTATTTTTAATGTAATTTTTTTTTTATATGAAATTTGACAATTAGGTTTCACAGAAAGTTCATGTATAAAAGACAAAAGTAAATAATCAGCATCATTTAATAGTAATTCTGCCTCGCTCAAAATAAAATGAAATCAATTTGAGTATGTAACAATTTTGAAAGAACGACATTATTAATAACTGTTCTTTGGCAATTTCAATCACTGTAGTTACCAGTGAATTATCAATCACCGTGATTAAATCACAGTTTTGAAAATATCGCTCATCTCTAATGCAAAGTACTTGAAAATTGCAGTTTTGAAATGATTTGCATTGTTGATTCATTTGTTGGCTCCAGAGACGAATGGAGTGAATGAAGAAGTGTTGTTGAGAGATTTATTATAAATTGTTATATTTTATAGAATTTATCTTATTCCCTCTATTCGACCAAGAAAATACTAATCCCTCATATACAGTGGCTCCATCGCATAATCGGACAAGCACTAGTCTGATATGTATGTGCTTAAAACTTAAAAAGAAAATATTAAATAGATGTTTTTTTGCTTTTATTTACACTCTACATTATAGACTTTCAGATTAATAAAAAACAATATTTTTCATGATAAAGGTAATTTTATAAAGAAAAAGAAAATTAACTCAATTTTTTGCGCTCAACGCATAATCGGACAAAGAAGAGCACCATTGCTAAAAATGACGAAAGAGAACAATTAATACTTTGTGGCATATCCTTTGTTCTCAAGAACGGTCTGTAAACGTTTTGGAATTGATTTTACCAAATTATAGCATGCCTCAGTTTCTATGGAGTTCCACGTTTCCAGTAAAGCCGCCTTAAGCTGATTCATAGTGTTAAATTGTTGTTGGTATACTCTTCTAGCTAATTCTTTCCAAAGATGTTCAATTACGTTGAGAACTGGGCTCTGTGCAGGGGTTTCTATAAGTTTGGGGCAATTATGGATCAACCAAAGCTTTTCCACACCCGAAGTGTGCTTGGGATCATTGTCCTGATAAGCAAAATCATTCGCAATGATAATAATCGCAGCTAGCAAGCAGCTCACATCCCTACATAAGAGTCAGTAGTAAAAATGTATTCGCTAATAGCATTCGAATATTAGTTTGTGTAAAATACTGTGACATCCAGAGATTTCGAAGCAGTGCAAAAATTTTTCCCCAGTTCATTTTGACGTGATCCGACCAATTTAGTTCCCTATTCAGAGTTCCGCCAAGATTTTTAGCTGTTCTAACAAAGTCTATATTTGATCTATTAATTTGAATTGGTGGTAGATATTCGATCATATTTTCAGGTGCCCCTATCAGTAACGCCATTGATTTGTTGGGGTTTATACTCAGACCATTTGCAGATGCCCATAAATAAAATTGCACCAAATCCTGGTTTATCAAATGTATGCAGTGGGGGGCATCACTAGCACTACAACTTATGTATGTATACCTGCAGGTCATCAGCATACATGTATATTTGGCAATGTTTTACTTGCAACGGTAGGTCATTAGCATAAATGGAGTACAACAATGGGCCAAGTATAGAGCTCTGTGGCACACCCCTTGGCATTGCATAGCTTCTGGATACAACTGAATTATGGCTAACACTTTGACTTCTGTCGTTTAGATATGAGGAGATTAGCTTTAATGCAGTTGAGGAAAAATTGCACAAATTGCATATTTAAATTACTCAATATGATGTGCCACCATGAATCTTGACCTGGCAACTGAGTTTTAGTGAGACTATTGAATCTCTAGGACTTGAATTTTAAAATATTCCAAATATAAAAACTCCTTTTTAATTTATACTAAATTTATACTGTAGTGCAGTGTTGCAAAATTGAAATTTTGAAGTGGTACTGAACGATACCTCAAGTGGTACTTTTGCAAAAAAAATATTTATTTGTACTTAATACAGAATGGAATAAAAACTAACGACATGTTTCTCATATCGTGCCCTAACCGCAAAAATATCTCAAGCGACAAAAACGAAATTTTACAGGGGAAGGTTTTTATTATTTATTTCTTGTGCAAATTAAGTTAGAAAGTTAAAATTTTTTTTCTTATAATTTCATAAATGTACAGAGTGTGACCCTGAAATTTTTATAAATGATGCAATTGATGCCAATGAATTTATTTATTACAAAAAACGATATATGAAAAATATGTCGCTTAAGATATTTTTGCGGTTATGGCTCGATATATAAACCAAGAATAGCTGATTCAGAACTCAATAGAACGTAAAAGCCACGTTTTGTCAAATGTCGAAGGAGCGTAACGGAATGTACGTTTATTTTACCATATTAAGAGCAAATTATATACTTATCGAAATTACATTACGGTTTGGCAAGCGTTCTCATTGCTTTTCGTATACTAAAAACGAACGTACGTTACGTGCCCGTTGGGCTAACCGGGGCTAAAGACTAATTCTAACTTTAGCATTACGTTGAACATGTTGCAAACCAATAAAATATTAATAAAAAAAGTGCTAAAAATGTAGCGGAGGTACCGTGGTATTTTAGAAATGAAAAAGTACTGAAAAAAGTACTAAAGTACTGAATTTTTTAACACTGCTGTACTGACACATATTCGTATAAACGCAAAAATATTGATTGATTTTTAGATAACTCAGTAAAACTTATATTGAAGACAAACAAACATTATGCAAATTAGTCATTACAACCCTTCAGTCAGGATTAGGACCTAGCTTCTCAAACCACTCATGTTGTATGTGTTAATTTTCATACATGAGTGGCGAGACCTACACTTTAAAATCAAATCAAATTCTGGCAGTGAATTTATTGTAAATTTTATACAGTAAGTAGTGAATTTCACACAACTAAAGAAAAATCTTGCAAAAGAAATAATATTGCCCTTGTAGTATATGCCTCTTTGTTAATTAGTTCCTAAACGAATTTAACAAAGTTTAGAGTGAGCATAACTGAAAAAGCACGATAACTACAACCGTATTTGGTAGTAACACAAGACATACTTTAAATTGAACAATTCAATAATATTTTGATCATTAAAAAAACAACAATTACTCTTTTTTTGTATTTTACTAAAATTGTATTTTTTAATTTAAAAATTTATTACCACGTACATATGTATAAATACAAACATACATACATATACTCGTATATTTAATAGAAACAATGATATTTAACTTGTTCGAAAGTTAGCATTATTGTTGGAATAGCTGAGTTACCATATTAAAATTAAAAAAAAAAATTAACGATTTAAACTAAAGAAATGAAATTAAATTATATTAAATTAATTTAAATACAAATAAAAATATAAAATACAAATACAAGTAAGTCTATAAGTCACAATAATAATATGAAATTACCCACTTCAGACTTCAATAACAAATGCCGATCGATATTTACGATTGGGTTTCGATAAAACTGAAGGCTTCGACTTGGGTGGACGACGACGAGAACGTGTTAGTTTTGGTGGTGAGCTTTTATGGAAACTTTCACGGAATGGTGGTGGTACATTGGCAATGTATTCATCTTCGTATTCAGATTGACTGAATTGATGTTCCTTTTCAGCAGTTTTTAGAATTTTCTGAAACTTGGGATTACTAAGCAGTTGCAGTTTCAGAGCCTCGTCTAACAATTTACCCTGGTCTTCGATGTACTTCTCGATTTGTTTCTTAGAAGCCACATCCTTATAACGATCTTTTAAGTTCGTTTTAAGGTGTTTAATGGCAATATCGGGATTTTCATAGGACTCTGGTTCGGGCTCATACAGATTATAAGCGGAGCCAATAGACGATGACGTATGATGATAAGAAGAAGGAGTTTTAGATTTTGGTGCCGGAATAACATGGAATGGATCTGGTTCATACAATTTTGTGTATTTATGTTTTTTTGATGATTTTGAGGGCAAATTGTACGAATCTGAACCACGTTCCTCTTGTGAAACATCCAACGAATAGCTTCCAATATTGGGTTGTGGTGTATATTTTGCGCTCTTTGTGGGATAAGCTATTGTGGACTTTTTCGGAGATGTTATGGGATGTTGTACTCGTATATGTGTACCAATAGTGTATTCGCGACTATCGTTCTCCTTCGAAGCATATGAATGGTGTTTAGCTTCATTCGAATATTCATCAGACGTATACGTTTCAGACGATATGTCATCTTCATCCTGTAAAATATTTGAATACAAGTTAAAATGTTCAAAGTTTAGAAGGTAATGGAAAACATACCAAACTGTAACCTTTGTATGATGGCTTTCTAGAATATTTTGATGCCGATCTATGCTTGCTCTCTTCTGTTACCAAATCACTTTTATACGACAATGGAACAAATCCCCCACTTCCACCTCCTGGACCGCCATGATGATATGAATACCGCGATGTTGGTGTAACCACTGAACTATAAAAACTTCTGCCGTATGAGGAAGATTGAGCCTTAATTATCGTTATCACACTCCCAAACAGAAGTAATATATTGAGGAACTGAAGAAAAAGGAAATTAAATTAAAAAAAAAAACAAATAAAATGAAAGGCAATTCACAATAGTGTTCAGCTTTAATAAGAAACTAATTATCAGAGTAATTTTAACACCAAACCGTTTGAATGATTTAAAAACGTCAATCATGTCAGTTCAAGTTCATTGTGGTGTCATTAAAAAGCTTTCAAATAATTTTAATGCTTCAAGATAAATATTAATTTTCAGTTTTCATTAAAGAAAATAAATATAAAAAAATAAAAATGAAAAAATTATTGTGCTTCGCCTAAAGAGTTTTTAAATGAGGAATAATTTCAATTGCGGCATTAACCAATTAAAAATGTTAAACAGTTATTACACAATACAATACTGTTAACATTGGACGGAATAAAAATACAGGTAATAAAATCATTTGAACTCAAAAATGCCATTTATTGTTAATGAATTATGAATTACAAAACTAACTTCTATGTTAGCAGTTGTATGCATTTTCATCGATCAAAGAAACGTTCCATTGCTAGTTCTTCTTGATCATTTAAAAAGGGTTTGGTATGGTTGAACACAATACTCTCAAAGATCAGCTTACGCGTCCATTTTATATCTCAAACTATCGGGTGGGTTATCTATCGGCTTAAATTTGAACCATCGGTTATTTCGCATAATATATTCTGTGACAAAATCCAATATATTATCTCCACTAAAGGTAATGAATTGATTTATGCTTGAGCAACGTTGGGATTTATTAGAAATTTATTTGCAAAACAAAGACAATTGGTCGAAAATTGCACGAAAATGTCACAAGTTTATTGCTAAAGTTCGTGTAACTGATTAAATTAATGATGTGTGGCCATCATCGTTCTCAAGAGTTGAACATTTCACGCACCACCTTACGTCAAATTTTGCGAAAAGATCTCGATATGAAATAATATTCCATTTCTAACTGGAACAGTTGTACTTCACAACAAAAATATAAATTTGGCAAAATCGTTTTTGTTTTGTTGCATTTTATAAATTTAAAATTTTAAAGGGCCCACCCTTTAGTTCCACAGGTCTTTATCTTTACTCAAGCGAAAGAGCCATAT
Source organism: Sarcophaga variegata (assembly GCA_932273835.1). Taxonomy (NCBI): domain Eukaryota; kingdom Metazoa; phylum Arthropoda; class Insecta; order Diptera; family Sarcophagidae; genus Sarcophaga; species Sarcophaga variegata. The sequence continues at coordinate 77,760,106 of OW026359.1, forward strand.
AAAAAAATGCAGTTTGGGGATGAAATCTTTATGCGTATGAACTATTACTGCCTTTGACATATTTGTGTGGTTTGAAATCTTTCTCTTTTGTACTTTTTCAAAAGCAAATTCATAACTAATGAATCCTCTGTGGTCGGTTTTAAGATCACGTCAAATTAAAAGTCCAATATGCTGTATTATTCCAAATAAAATTTCAAAGTAACCTTCCTTGGTAGAGTTCTTACGGTAGATTTTCACGCAACATCCGGACACATACCAAAATAACTTTTATACTATTTATACTATTTAAATAATAACTGCGGTAATTTTTGTCCGATTTGATCAAACGAAGTGTCAATCTCTTCACAAGATAATGCACTTTCAGAATGTCATCACTTATTTTATATTTTTCAATTAAATTTTTCAACTAAGAATAGCTAAACTTGATAAATTACGAAAAAAATCATATTTTCCAAGTTTACCCGATCAAAACTCATAACATGTAGGTTAGGTCATCTGTCCCCTTTTCAAAAACTTTAGATATTAAAAGTAGGTTAAGAAATATTTGGGTAATCAATAATTGTATGTGAAAAGATCAAAAATATCGTTTTTGTCAAATAAAAAAAAGTTTGGAGGTTTGGAGAAATGTAAAAAAAAATATTTTCGAGGTCTACTCAACAGAACTCACAACCTACAATCATTATGTTCTTATCTGGGTGTATTTTGATTGCCGCACCGTGTAATTGGTCGTTCCAACTGTTTTGTTAGGATTAAGACCTATCTTCCAACACCACTTATATTGCGAGCATTTATTTTATGCGTGGCGGAACCTGCAGTTTAAAATCGATTCTGATCGACAGGAACTTTTTCATGGCAATTTTATTTACTCTCAGAGTTTTTGTCAGAAATCAATTGAGAGGAAGTCGCCAAAGAAATATTTTTTCACATTTCTTTTAGTTGGAGATATCTAACCAGGGGTTTGAACCGTGGCCTTACGTCTAATAAGCCAAGGCATTACCTACTAGACTATGAGGACTTTAAACATGATAAACTACAATATAAATAAATACATACATGTATGTATATATAGTATGTAAGTATATTTATTAAAAACAAAATACGATACTCAGCCTATGCTTCTTTTGAAAAATCCAACTCTACCATCAAATTTGGAATAATTTTCCTACGATCATTATTTCTCACTAAGGCGAAAATAATTTTAAAATATTTTATTTGAGGAGCTCACGAGATGCTTGTTCTACCAGTTGTGATGCTTCTGCTTGCAATATCTTTCTTTATTGTTAGTTTTTTTTAAAAATTGTATCAAGAGCCGATACATTCACTTTGAAGTACGTATCGTACATTTTTAAAAACTTATGCAATTCACTGGTAGCACACCTTGATACCTCCACTTTACTTAATTTTAAACTGCTTCCTAGCAAATAATTAGTAATATTAATAATTAGTAATAATTAATAATATATTAGTGTCATGATAATAGTCGGTTTTGAAAAAATTGTGAAACATCTTATTCAGTCGAATCCATTAAACGTGAAAAATTGTTTCATTTTTCTTTTTGTTTTTTATTTTATTTTGTTTACGGTTTAGCACTTTGACTAACCAAATAGTAATTACTTACGTTCATTATTATGGTTATTTTTATGATTTGAATCGATTAAGCACTTGTTGAAATGAATCGAATTGATTGTGCTTTATTCGCGCGCCAATTGTGGCAAGTTTTGTTAAATTTAAAAACTTATTTTACACTGTTGGAACATGAGGAGAGAGGAGCACTTGTGATAATGTTGTAACTAACAATTCTTTTGTATTTTGTTTTATTTTCCTTCTTTTATTTTTTTTTCTTTGTCTGAAAATCTTAATATTTTTGAATACAAGTGAATACTTTTTATTTCTTTTTTCTTTGTATTGTAGTTGACCGTACGTTGTCTTAAGTGAAACTGAAAGTTATGGCAATGAGTGCAACGGTTTTATGCCAACTTCCTAATACCAAAAACAAAAATAGTTGCTTCGTTCAAATGTTGAAATCAGCAGCGAGTGTTAAGCAGAAAACAAGATTCATCTATTGAAGCGCGCTACCACCCTGTTCCAGAAGTTGTTGCTTTAAATGTATTGGTAACGTTTTTTAAATGCCGTCGATCAAACTCGGATACTGATAATAATGATGTTAATAAAACTAATGATAATTACAGTGTTTATGTTGGTAACAGTCATCATCACATCGTCATCATTATGTGAACATGGAAAAAAAGCAAAAGAAATCGTCTTAAAAATAAAATAAAAAAATTAATTTTGTTTTCTTTTACGGTCTTATGGATTCAAATGTTATTTCTTCTAGTGTGGCTGGGGTGCATTGGGAATACACAATTTGAAAACTAACGGCCTTATTTTCGATTTGCATAAATTCAACATTTGCATTCGTTGCAAAAGTAAAGGAAACGACCGAACGTTCATAAATTATTTTTATGTATAAACAATCAAAAAAAATTGTTTTTTTTTCTTCTTAAAATACAATACAAATGTTTTTGGAGAGATTTCCCCAAAATTTACAACAAAATTTGATAACAAAACGGCATTGTTGACAATAGTTTTTCTTTTTTGATGCTTTTATTTTATTTATTATTTTGTTTATTTATGAGTAACTTCCACCATATGCTCGGTGTAGTGTAACAGACCAGAATCTGTGGTGGGGATTGAATACACGATTCTCAAGCTAATAGTCTAGCACACTACCCACTAGACTCTACCTGTGCACGAACGCAGGAATTCAATACAAATGTATACAAAATATCTCAATTTCGAAATAAGATATTCGAATTAATTTTGTTGAATTTTTGAAAAATTTATATTTTTAAGAAATTATAAGACTGAAATATTTTCTTAGGATTATTTTAAAGGGGTTTGAAAATCATACATTTAGGAGTTTATTTTTCAAAAAATGGAGCATTTTGTCTGGACAGCAGAGCATATTATGAACTAAAGACATGAGGATGTCTATATTTTTTTCGACTCTAATTTGTAAAACTTATCATATAAAAAATAACCATCAATATAAACAGATGAAACCAGTGATTTTACATAAATCCTCTTACGCCTCATTACAATTCATAATGGGTATCAATGTTTAACTACTAGAATCTGATATCCAGGGCAATGCCATTTAATTCCTAGAAAATATATACGCGATCAGAACTAAATAAATAGAATTTGTTTTCGATGGAAACTCTCTGTTTCAATGCTTATACTGGTTACCGAAAGTTCATTTTGTTAAGATTACTGGTTACCGGATCTTTTACACACATAACATTCATACATAATTGGCCATTACAACCCTTCAGTCAGGATTACGGCCTAGCATCTCACACCACTGATGTTGTGTGTATTAAATTTATAAGTATGTGGCGGGACCTACAGTTTGAAGTCTACTTCGAACGACAGATTTTTGAGAAAATTTTCATGGCAATTTTGTTTACTCTCAGAGTTTTTGCAGGAAATCGGCTGAGTCGCCGAAGATTTTTCATATTTCGTTTTGATATCTGACCTGGTGTTTGAACTGTGGCCTTGCGTCTAACAAGCCAACACACTACCAACTAGACTACGGCGACTCCTTTTACAACTTTTATATAAAAAGAATCAATAAATTGTCTTAAACTATTTAATCGTTATGAGACTAAGGTCCATTATTACAACTTTCCATTAAGCTTGGGTTTAGTAAAAGGTAACTTAAGCTATAGTAAACTTTAAAGCCCCTTTAGCTTGTTTTCGTTATTACAACGTACTGATAAAATAAAGTTTAGTTTTTCAAAAATATGGCACTGCCGGATTAATATCGATATCTTTAATGGCAACGTAGTATACTCCCTTTTTCATATATTTGTCCATTTTGTTTACATTTGATGTTGCCATATTGGAGATAATATAAAATATGGCAAGTTCAAACATAAAATTCACTTTAGAAGTTACCGGTAGAATGATCTTCCCTTTAGCTTAACGCTCACTTCTACCATATTGTCCACTTATAAAAATGAAAAACAAATTATCTGCCCGTTAAAATCCCGCCTTTAGTTAAAGGCAACTTGTAATAATTGCCCTAAGTAAAATAGTAATGATGAAATAATATTTTGAATGGAAGCAGGCTATAGAAATCTCGGAATACCGAAACTATAGATGACTGAAAATATGCAAATCAATAACAGAGGTCCTCGGGGGGTGATGGTTCGGGACTATATGGCGTATAGCAGCTACAAACGTAACTAATACTCAAACATATGTTATTGATTTTATTGAAAAAAAAAGAAAAATATGGGGGGAAAATACAAGTTATCATACGGCACTTTGCACACCAAAAATATCATCTCTATGCATATCGGTAGTTTACTGAGAGCTGAAGTTGCTACTTTAACACTCATTAGTATATTAATTCCAGATGCATTCTCCGACGATTGGCAGTTTATCACGTTCGATCTATTTTTATTTATGGAAGAACGACTATGGTTTGGAACAACTTTTTGGACAAAAGCCTAAGATATGTTACCCAAAATATGAAAAGTAGTTATTTATCCACTAAGCAGCGTTTTTATAGACACATATCACTGGGGCTAGAGACTCTACTACAGTATATTCCATAATAAGACCATTTCGCCAATATGGATTCAGAATTTCATCAGATATTCATCCACTATCCATAGCCTCTATGCTTTTAAATGGTTTGCAATGAATTAAAATTAAAAAGTATCAAAAATATTAGATTTTTTGCATAACGGTAATTTCAGTTGTAAATCTATTTTAATCGTCGCAATGTCAGCTGATTAGCCCTGACAACTGTGTGTTAAATAAGTAACCATTTGGCCAACAGTCCATCATATTGTGCAAGTTGTCCACGTATACATTGAACATTTATAGGATTTATTTAAGTAAACAATTAAATAAATTAACTTTAAGTTGACTTTGAAAAATTTAGCTCAAAGCAAACAGATTCAGTTGACTTACAATGAAGCCTACAAAGTTCGACTTCGATGTGCCTTACATTGTCACAAGTTATCAAAAAATAAAATGCATTTGTTATCATCATCTAAGCTTCCTGAACATTCCATGAATTCATTTTGTTCGAGCATTGTGTTTATATTTTAATGTGTCTATATTTTAAATTCATATTCATAATAAAATTGAAATTGGTAAACTAAGTCAGATCCGATACATCTGATCTCCAAATACCATAACTGCTTGAAATCTAGTAAATACATACATAATTGGTCACTGCAGCCCTTCAGTAAAGATTGCGACCTAACTTCTCACACCACTTATGTCGCGTGTGTGTTAATTTTTATCCACAAGTGACGGGACCTACAGGTTAAAATCAAGTCCGAACAAAAATTTTTTGAAATACTTTTTTTGATGGCAATTTTTAATTCACTTTCAGAGGAAAGAAATCAACTGAGAGGAAGTCACCGAGGAAATATTTCTTCATACATCGTTTGGTTGGAGAAGTTTGACTTGTGATTTGAACCGTGGCCTCACGTCTAATAAGCCAACATATTATCTACTACACTTAAATATTAATACATAATACAATCTGTTTCATTCAAAAGTACGTTTAAATTAGAAAACTTTTATAAGCAATTTAAAATGCCTGCAAATAATGCAGCATGATTTCTGATTTTCTTATACCAACCATAGGGTATAACAGTTGTAAGCAAACGATCGTAAAATGACTGGGTTATAAAATGTAAGTGCATCTACGCCGTTATAAACAAGATAATGAAAAACAAGAAAGAAAAAAAGAAAATCAATTCCAAAAAATGTATACTTTTGTACGTCTGTCCAACAAAACGTTGTATGTTTATGAAAATGTTTTGCAAAATTATTCACTACAAGTATTTGAAGGCCAAATTTGTTGGCCGCTAACAAAAGGCGTATCATTAAATGTAGCTGCCACTTGTGCCTCTTGTTGCATTTATAAAACCAAAATGAAAAAAAAAAGTTAACAACTGGAACAACAAACAAAACGAATGGAAAACAATTTAATGTTGCAATATGAAAAATGTTACCATTATACAAACCGCAATATATCGAACTTAAATATCTTTACCCAAAAAAAAAACAAAATAAAAGTAAAACCTTTAAAATACAAGAAGCTGATGGCTGGCTGGTTGCTGTTTAGATGCTCGTGTCATCATAACTTAATTCAATAGCGGATGGAATGAATGAAAAAACAAATTTGCTGAAGTTCAGGTTCAGCATCAGGAAGTAAACCATAGAAATCCACATACAATATATATTTTTTGTATTTAAAAATGTTTGGCTTTTTGGAAAAGTTGCAATGTTGCAGCTGCAAACAAGTTCATGTTCACTAAACGAGGCACAAAAAAAAATTGGAAAAGTAAACTTTCTTGTAAGCCACTTGAAGTGGTTACCATATAACAGACTAATGCAAACAGTATAATAGCCGAAATGTAAATGCACCAAACAGTGTTTAAAAATATAATTTCAATTTGATTTAGCATGGCAGCCCTGTATAACTATTTTCGTTAAGCGGAAACAAATTCGTTTAAGAAAGGAAATTCAATTAATGAAAAATGTATTACATTTAAAAAATTTTCCAATTACATGAAATAACAGACAGTCGAAATAAATAGAATGACAAACAGTCATAAACTGCATCACCGCAAACAATCCTGATGATGATGCTGACAATAATTACTCTTTACAATTGAATATTTTGTACACAGAAAATAATAAGAAATTGTTGTTTGTATTTCCGATATCAGAATTGAATGAAGCCTCTTCCAATTCACTTTTTTTATGGAATGCTTATATTCGATTTTATTTATAAACGATTTCTGTGAAACTTATCATGGCAATTTTAATTACTCTCAGTGTTTTTGCCAGAAATCTGCTGAGGGGAAGACGCCGAAGAAATATATTTTCATATCTCGTTTTGATGTCTAACCTGGGGTTTGAACCGTCTAATAAGCCAACACACTACCAACTGGACTACGGCAACTTGATAGCAATTATATTTCAAATGTAAATTGAGGTAATGTTGCTTGAATATGCCTGAGTTCGAGTTCTGCTGCTGTCTATCCATTATTACCACCTTTCTATCACTATTTGCATGTAAACCTTCAGTAATGATCTCTATGGTAGGTGTTAACGTTGCCATACACACGGTAAAGACAGATATTTTTAGAAATATGTGTCTTAACCAATCCAAACAATGGCATTCGATCCATATGAATAATTTTAACGTTATAAAAATTTTTAAGAACTCCTTACAATACGAAGATAATCTCCAAGTGTTTGAGAGGCTAAATCGGTCATGTCAGCCATGTGTTGCCTATAGGTAATAACCACTTAACGCCCTGGCAACCATAATTATAAAAGAGAATGAATGTATATTTTGGAATAGGTGATGTGCCATTGATATTTTCGAGACTATCATTCTCATTTTAGGCAAACTGATTTCACTGGGATATTCATCGGTTATATAAGTTCCATAAATCCATCCAAACAAAGCACATCAAAAACTATGTATGTGTATATGTTTGTTACACTATATATTATTAATATATAAGTGTATATAAAGATATTACTGTCAGTGTATTTATATTTAAATTTAAATGTAACACTTAACTCTCTTATCATCATTTGAATCGCCTGTCTGAACTAATTTCATTGAACTCTTAAAGTCATTTATAAACAAGATGGCAACAGGATATCGGCCAAATGCGGAAGGTATGTGCCACTATGAAATTAATGCTTAAAAATTATAGAAACTGGTCTCACCATAAACACCTCTACCTCTTATCGTATTAAGTCAGTCAATTAATGCAAAAAAAATTTAAAAAAATTATTTCTTTGTCTGTTAACGTTGGAAAGGTGGTGGCATTAGTTTTTTATATTACGCAACTTTTGGTTCCTCAATAAATAAGAGAATTAAATAAAAAAAATTTTTTAATAAGGAAATTTCATTTTCGCAATATTATTGCAAATGTTTAATGTTTTTGAATGAATATGTTTTTTTTTTTTTTAAATTACAGAAGAAATTACATCAGAAGTGAGATGACAAAGAAGATTTATTCTTTTTTTATTTGCTAGTTGATATACTGACCTTTGAATTGAAATTTCCGTTGTATTAGATATCTTAACACTGAATTTCATGAATTTTATGAAAAGTTGCCAAATGTTCTTCTAATCTCGTTGTTTCTGTAAGATTTTTTTTTATTTTTCTAGGCTAATTGCGTTTGTCGCCGTAGTCTAGTTGGTAGTGTGTTGGCTTATTAGACGTAAGGCCACGGTTCCAACCACAGGTCAGACCTCAAAATGAATATACGAAAAAAATATTTCTGCAGCGACTTCCTCTCAGCAGTTTGCTGGCAAAAACTCTGAGAGTAAATAAAATTGCCATGAAGAGTTGCTCAAAAATCTGTCGTTCGGAGTCAACTTTAAACTGTAGGTCCCGCCAATCATGTATAATAATAACACACACAACATGAGTGGTGTGACAATCTAAGCCGAAAAAAAAAGCTGAAGGGTTGTAATGGCCAATTATGTATGTATGTACATATGTATTTGCGTTTTATGCTATTGTTAAATTTTGAACCCTCATCTAACCTGTATACATTTTGTCAACTCGCAAATTATTAACAATATTTGTTTATATAGGGTGGGCTATCTATCGGTTCAAATTTAAATCATCGGTTATTTCGAATCATGCAATACTTATGTCTATTCTGTCACAAAATTCAGTACATTATCTCCACTGAACGTAATGAATAGATTTACGTTTGAGCAGCCATAACGACTGACTGTTTGGTGCTGCTTGGGGAGCGGAGGCATCATTGGCCCATATTTCTGTGAAAATGAAGACAAAGCAACCATTACAATCAATGACGACATCTATCGCACCGTTATAACCGATTTTTTTGTATCTGCTCTTCATGGCATTGATATCATCTCATGACACAATCGATTTATTGCGTCAAACGTTTGATGGTCATTTAATTAACCGATATGGTGATGTAAATTAGCAGCCAAGAAGCAGCGGTTTGACACCGTTGGACTATTTTCTGTGGGACGCCGTTAAAGAAAAGTGTTATGCCGACAAACCAGAAACAATTGAGTATTTGAAGGGCAATATTTTCCTCATTCTATATTATTCCAATCCAATACGAATTAGTAGCAATAATAATAATAAAATCATGCTCTATTAACTGCAGCGTAAAACGATTATAGCACACCAAATATGTGTGTAGCCTGAATTTGATTTGACTTCAAATACTGAATTTTAACATATTCCCTCAGTCAGATTGCCATTTCTTTAGAATAATTTTTCTAACGTACATAAAAAATGAATATTCTTAAAATAAAATATTTGAGTATCAGATGGAATTTAAATAAATTTTATAAATTTTATATAAAAAAGTATAACAAGTGCCAAGGCATGAACAAGATTGAAAACCCTATCATGGCATAGCACTAGTCTATGAAAGAAAAAAACTGAAATTCGAATTTTGAAAAATTTTACAAGAATACCCAGGAAGACGGCGCCCATAAAGTGAAATTTTCAAATGAAATTACTTTGTCATGCAAAATAAAAATTTTATAAAAATTAAACCCGTATAGGAAAAGCACAAGAAGGCATTTTTTTCTTTTTTTTTTTTGGTAAATTGCAGGATGGCATTATTAAATATTTTTCTTTTTCCATATTATTTTCAACATTTGGCGATATTCAACTTTCCAGTTTTGTCTTAAATAAATCATGCAACATGTTGCAACATTGTGCAAATTATGGATAAATTTATGAATCTGTTTTTATTGGTTTTCTTTCTTTATTTTTCTTTCATTTCTTTGGCAATTAAAACGAACACTCTCCACACACCAGTTTCATTTCGTAAAACGTATTTCATATGATTTCTTTTCATAATTGTTTTAATGTGAAGAAATTATTTTGTCTTAAGATTTCCTAATTATCTACGTGAAGATCAATGTGTGATGAAATGATTGTGTAATTGTTGCAGCTGATGATATTGCACAATTATGACAGTAGCAACTTTCACAAGGTCAAGCTCAAGTTCACCACAACAATACATACATATGTCTCTACAATGGAAATGTATTTACACAGGCAATTAAAAAAATTTTTTTAATTTTTTATTTTCTTATTAAATTACAATATCATAATGAGACAATAATCCCCCCACATTGTTTATATTAATAAGACATACGTATACATAAGTATGTACATATGTATATGCATTTACCATAAGTATTATTTTAATAATTTTTTTAATGAATTGGCTTAATTGTTTATGGCAACATTTCAATTTATTTTAATATCTCTGTTGACCCTCTTGGGTAATAAATATTAAGCTAAGGTCTCATGTAAATATAGGTGGGTTGAATGAAAACCAACATTTTTGGCAAAAAGTGACATCCTCATTAGATATGTATGTTTTGCAGTTTTCGTTCTGTTTCCATTAAATTGATAACTAAATTTGTTTGCTAATACATATCTTGCATTAAAAAAGGACTTATTGAAATTTTCTTTTCTTTTTTTATTTACCATTTTATGACACTTTAAGCAAAAATATTCTGACAATGATTTTTTTGACGCCATTATATATTTGTAAACATGAAACAAATTTGGGCACCGTAGAGATATTTCTAAACTTGATAAATATGCATATCGATTTCGTAAACATCACCACAGACTAAGCAAATCTTACAAAATTTACAATATGTCCTTGTGTGACCATTCTGTTAACACTTTAGGAATTCAACGGGTCTTGATCGTTTGCGTTGTTTTAAAATTTTTGCTCTTAGTGTAATAGGTGGTTTACTGAAATAACAGATTATATTTCATAAGAAAATTCTTAGACAAAACATATAAAATATTTGGTATTCTAAAGAGAAGATCGATATAAAAAACTTATGTTATTGCAATATTTCAGAATTATTTTTTTTTTAATTAAAAACATGGCGAAATGGAATTGTAAGCAAACATTTGTATTTGGAATTTTCATAGTACGAGTTCCATCAATTCTACCTACTACCTAATGATTACTTTCATCTATTATGTCAAAGAGAATTAACTATGCTGAGTACCTAGCCAATATTGTAGATACCTTCTATAACTAGAAATAATGCTGTAGTCGCCTGGAAAAAACTCTGAGAATAAATAAAAATTGCCATGAAAAGTTTCTCAAAAATCTGTCCTTCGGAGTGGACTTTAAATTGTAGATCCCGCCACTGATGTATAAAATTAACACACACAACATAAGTGGTGTGAGAAACTATGTCGTAATCCTGACTGAAGGCTTGTATTGACCAATTATGTATGTATGTAATGTCATAAAATTATTTTATTGCCTTAACCTCGTCAAAGCTAATTCCATTGCTTTTCCACTTTTAATTCTAATATCGTGTGCTCTGATAGTCTAGTAGGTAGTGTGTTAAGCGAATAGCGTGACGATCGTGGGTTCGCCACAAACTTGGTCCGTTACACTACACCACGCATATATGGTCGAAGTTATTCAGTTCATATATAATTTGTAATTGCATTGTAATTAATAAATAAATAAAATAAACTTTTAATATATTATACTATAAAAATTTTTATTATAAAGTCACCCGTATTTCCAGTATTTTATAAAAGATGTGAGGGTTGGTTGATCTTGAAAGAAATACAACCATTAACTCTATCCGCTCCGTAACAATTTTATTTGATTTCAAGCAGCTCATAAGGTATGTACTCATAAGAATTAAATTTACATTAAATTAAGCTCTGATAATTCTTTACATGTCTATTCATTTATAACAATAAAATTACCAGAAATCAATAGCAAGAGCGGTAAAGTTTAGTAAATTGTTTTAACTCAGTTTCAGAAGCTATTACTGTATTTGAGTAAATTATTTACTTTTAATTGCTGTGTATTCGAGTTTCGAAATTTAAATTTAGAATTCATTGACCTGTTCACGAAGAATTTTAAAAAATATATTCAAAGAAGACAAAATATTACAGAAGCAGTAAATGTTCGGAATGTTTAAGTTGATTATACATATTTATGGTAATGAAGGGAAACAGACAATAATTAAATGTATTTAAATGTTGTTCTTGTTTTTTATTTATTTTTTTTTTCTAAACAAATTGGTAAAAAAATAATTAAATCATTTTAATGTTTTACGACCATAAAGAGAATAAAATTAAACACGTGTATTTAAATTGTTATTCTTTTAATTTTAATTAATAATCTATTTGAAGTTATTAACATCATATAATATTTACAAACAAAAAATAATTGAATTCTATTATTTTTAATCTCTAGACGATGTTGAGTTATAATTCTGTACTTATTTGCAATTTAAATCATTTTTTAATAAGTTTTTTTTCTGCTTTTTAAAGGAATAGACTTTAACCTTATATGGATAGGGTTTGTTATAAATTTATTAATAATACACGTAATTGATACGATTCTTGTTCTTTAAATAAAACAATCTAAGCGAACTTTATAATGAAAACAACACAATGTATACATAAATAAACAAATTAAACGATGCCTATAATTGGCAACACTTGTATGAAGTTATACAAACACATAAGAAATGATTGGCAAAAAGCCAACATCTCTCAACCAGTCACTTGTTTTTCACCTCGAATGACACAATCCAATGATTCTTAAATTATTTAAACGAAAAATAGTTTGTATTAATATTTGTGAAGTTTTTAATGTGTAGTGAAGATAGATGATTTTTGTTATTAAAATTATTGTAAGATTTCATCATGGCTCACATCAATCTGGTAAGCCTACACTAACACGCTGAGTTGCCGAACTGCGAGCATTGCGTCTTTGTGTTGGATGCTGTGGCGATGTGGGCGTTTGCGTCTCATCATTGCTGTTGTCAGCAACAATTGCACCATCATTAAAACAAAGACTACTGCGCAAATGTTTTTGGGGTTTTGTTGCACCTTGTGAATCAATTCCAGACGTTGCCACCTCTTTTTCTAAATGATTGTTTATACGATTAATTGGGGAATTAGTTTTAGTATTCTCGCTAGTATTCGCATTTTCATAAGGCAAATCAACTTCGTTATTTTCCAGCGTATTATAATTACGTTGAGTACTTCCGCGTTTAGTGGGCGCTCTCATTTGGTCACTGCCATCGTAATTGTTGTCGAATGTGTCATCATAATGCTCTGCGGGTGAATAAATTTGTTTTCGTGGTGGCGGCGATTTTAAATGAATTGAACGCATCCGGTTTGAAATATCTTGTTCTGCTTCATAATCATAATAACCTCTTTCATCCAAAGGTTCATAAGGAGCTCTGGCATTATTTTGTACAACTATTCTGTTCTCTGGCCTTCTATATCTATTATCCCTTTCGTTGTCTAAATTTTCCTCGAAATATTCATTACCTACTGGGTTACGTCTACCGTAACTTTGTTTTAGTGACGGTTCAATAGGACTCTCCCTCTCTACAGAATACCGTTGTTGAATATTATTCCTTGGTTTGATTGCATTTCTTTGAGGACTTTTATTTAATCTTGGTTCCAAAGAACGTCTGCTTTGTAGATAACGATTTTCGTCATTTAAAATACCATCTCGTTGTCTTGCTCCATAATTGTTCTTTACGAATCTGTCAGTGGCCCTTATTTCGTGATTATTTATTTTTTGCGGTTCCTTTTCTTCACTGAAACTTCTAACATCATGTTTCACTTGCAGTTTTGGACTATTTTTCGAGTTTAATTCCATTTCACGTTTATCGTTCATGTCCATTTTCGGTTTTCTTAGATTATTGCGATTATTTTGTGTCTCCTCCTCTCTGTCATTATTCTGATAATCGTAAAATTCGATTGTCGATGTATAGGCCTGTTTCTTTTTAGCATTGGTATAGGCTTCGTCGACAATGTTTTCAGGTAATGCTACCCTAGTATTCGTAGGTTTATCGGCAATTTCCATTTTCTTGCTGGCTATCGAATTACGTGAAGTGTGTCTGCCAAAGTTTGTTCGATTATCATTTAAATTATCGTAGAATTGTATAGAAGACTGGGAGAATTCTTTGCTGAACCTTTTCTTGGTATCTACTCCATTGTCAGTCACTGACATTTGTTTTGCATAAAGTGGTCTCTCCTCGCTCTTCTCTAAAACACTATTTCTACGTTTGATTCGACACTCCACCGCTGTTTCAACTTTAGTATCATCGGGCCAAAAGAAATGAGATTCCAAGCGATTGCGATTAGTAGCAGCAGAGCCACGATCGATCATTTTGGGCGGTAGACCCGTAAAGAATTTTCCATTTAACATTTTACTTTTAATGCGACGATGAGGTAAACCGTGTTGTTTATTCGAAACGTCAAGCTCAACTGAAATCAATACAATTCTGTTCTCATTCATTAGTCGTGAGTTTAGAAAAATGTCGTTGTCGCTTTTTTTTTGTTCACATTGTAGGCGTCTGAACCAAGAAAAACAAAAGCTACGATCTGTTTTTGTAACTACAGCAGCAGCAACAACAGTAACTTGATGTTGGTTAAACTTAAATACAGTGGGATAGTTGTGTGTTAAAATACTATAAAATTGTATGAACATATCTTTGGGCTTTTCAAGTAGTGTTTATAGTTATTCTAGATTACATACATATATTGTTACTGTTATCGTTAGAGAATGTTGCGATTACAATAAGAAGTAATTTGATTTTGATGGTAGTATTTTTATATCATAATAACCCCTCGAACTTTTCAAACCTGTTAAACAGAATAGCACATCAGTTAAATAAGAAATCGTGTAACAGTTTTTTTATGGCTCTTATAATCCATTTACATATGGAATCTAAAAATTGTTCTCTCCTGTAAAACCAATACGCTTAAAATTTGACATACGGACCAACTGCGTCAAAAATGTGTACTAAAAAGCGCTCTCTGTTGAAATTTTCATCCTAACCGTTTTATTTACCTTTAGTTCCCTTGAAGTCGTAGTAGTTTAGTGTAATGTGTTGACGTATTAGAAGTGAAGCCACAGTTCAAACCATAGCTCAGACACCTCCGACAAAACGAAATATGAAAAAATATTTATCCGGCGAATTCCTCTCCTCAGGTTTTTGTCAAAATTTTTGAGAGTAACTAAAATTGCCATGAAAAGTTTCTCAAAAATCTGTTTTTCGGGATCGACTTTAAACTATAGGTCTCGACACTCATGTTTAAAATTAGCACACAGAACAGAGAAACTAGGTTGTAATCCTGTCAAAAGGGTTGTAATGACCAGTTATTTATATCTGTTGTCCCCTTGAAATGATAACATTAGACATTTGTTTAACGTTTTAATTAAAAACGTTTCAAAAAGCAAAATATTAAATATTCAATCACGATTGGCGTTCTGTGAGTAGAGGGTTAGTCAGTTCAAATTTGAAAGAATTTAATATCGTGTGTTCATTTAATAAAAAAGTGTATTTCAAAAACGGCTCGCAAATATTTTTAAATATTTTTTATTATTTTTATATTCTTTTCCATTTCCATAGTTTGCAAATATTAACGAAAAACCCACGGGAGCAAATATCGAAAATATTTTTATCAAATATGAATCTAAACGAGTATATCTGCTTAAATTTTTCCTGACTATAACAATACGAGGTTAACGTATAGCAATTGTACTTTTTGTTTTTGGTTTACATCATCAAAACGCAATCTAGATGTTCACGTATTCATAAATATAAATTTCTTTTGGTACAAATGACTCGATTTAGAAATGTATGCCTACCTGTACATTTATAAATAAAACCTTATGTCTCACGGTAACCGCAATATTTTAAATCATGCTAAAAGCAACACGCCAACGACATTCACAACAGCAGCAAAACAAGACACACATATTTATTATATGAACAGCATTTAACACGACATATGTATGAATAATTTATTCTTAGTTTTTAATTTTTTTTGTTTCAATTTTCAGATTTTCTGTTTGGGTTTGTTGACGAACAGTTCGGGCAACTTCAAGTTTCTTAATATGGTCGGTCAGTCAGCCACAGCCAGAGTACGACGGCAACATTTTCAAAAAGTTGTTTTAACCATTTCAACTATGGCTTTAAAAACAATTTGTTGTTTTACTCATATATTTTGTTTTATTATTCTTCTTCTTCTTCTTAAAATTTAAAAAATTATTACAGTAGAATACATACATATTTCCATTAACATTATCTAGATTGGCATGTAATATGCTGACGTAAAACCAATTTAGATTAACAACGCATTGTACATAACAAATGAAATAATTCTTCATTTGAAGATAAAAAATAAATTGCTCATGATGGTTAAATATGAATGAATGTTTGATGTTCTGAGTACCCATTAAACGGATACGTAAAGCAGTAAACTTGTTAAAAATTAGTTAAAACCTGTATTTTAATTACCGCCATTATGTAATTACATATTGTATAATTAGCATATAAAATACAAGAAATGAATAGAAAAAGATTTATTGGCTTAAACTAATTAAAAGTATTTTGAAACTCACATACATACATACATAGATGCATACATACATAATTATTCATTACAACCCTTCAGTCAGGATTACGACCATGCTTACCGCACCACTTAAGTTGTGTGTGTTCATTTCATACATGAGTGGTGGGACCTACAGTTTAAATTCGACTCTGAACGACAGATTGTTTAAGAAACTTTTTCATGACAAATTTATTTACTCTCAGAGCTTTTGCCAGAAATCTGCTGAGAGTAATTTCGACGAAGAAATATTTATTCAAATTTCGTTTTGCTGGGCATGTCTGACCTGGGGTTCGAACCGATGCCATTATGCCAGAATTGGATTTAACAATTTCGTAAAAATAAATCCTTTTTATTTATTGAATCTTCAATTTTAAATTGTATTAAATAGTAGAATAATCATTTCAATTTTAAAAAAATTCTATTAAAAGTTTATTATATTACAAGACAAGGATATTTAGATGGTATGCGTGCTTCTGTAAGTCTTTTCAATTTCAGTTTTGTAATCATCCTTGTGGTCCGCTTTAGGTATTTTTAATTCATTTATGTGTGAATCTGTATGTATATAGTATACTGTGTTGACTCCATTTCAGAAGATTTCTGGCAAAAACTCTGAAAGTAAATAAAATTTCTCACAATTCCGTCGTTTGAAAACGACATTAAACTGTGGATCCCGCCTCTCATGTATAAAATAAACATCCACAAGTAGTGTGAGAAGCTAGGTCGTAGTCCTGACTGAAGTTTTAGAATGAAAAAATTAGCTCACACAACATAAATGGTGGAAGAATCTAGGTTGTAACCCTGACTGAATGGTTGTAAAGACCAATTAAGTATTTCTTTATTTTTTTATTAATTACAATACAATTACGAATAATATTCAACTATTTTACAAGTCTCTGGTAGGAATCAAACCCACAACCTTCACTTTAATAGTCTACCGCATACCACCCACTAGACTACCAGGTTATCTTTATAAAAGTAAAGCCTATGCCATTGTGTCAATAAACAACGGAGTATTCGAACTTATGGGTAAAAATGCAATCAATACCGCTGACATTTTCTACAATTGAATTTCAAGTTAGATTTCCTTGGATTCCAATTATCAAGAAGGGAGAAGTAAAACAGAGACTGTTTAATATTGCATAAAATCTAATGAACTAATATCGACAGTATCATCATTTGAATCATCGTCAAGCAATACAGCAAGATACATAATTTTAGTCCACGTGTACCTTCGTGGATAACGTCTTAACATTATGTTTAGTAATTAAGAAAGCGATGCCTTGGAAAACGCAGTACAACGGAGCCTAAATAAATTTGAGATTTTCATACTACATACATATGTACATATATGGAGTATATATGACAACTGGAATAAATAAATAATTTCAGCGTTTTCTCCTAAACCGTAGTATACAAGAAACGTGCCCATTAATCCAATAAAAAGAATTTCATTTTCTATTGGACACTTTTTATTGAAATTGTTTCATTCGGCTTGTTTGTTTTCCATATGGTTTCTTAATACATTTTTATTATTTAATTTTATTTTTTTTTTTCATTATTTTTGTTTGGATTCTTGTTATTTTATAGTTAAATTTCTTTTTGTTTCATTTTAAAAATTAATTAAATTTTCTTTTTTTATTTCTGATGTTCTTTGTTTTTCTTTTTTTTAAGTTTGCAATGTACTTTTCATCTATCATTCTGAATTTCCAAATACACATTTAATTCATCTTATAAATACTACAATAATACAATCTATATCAATAAATAATAAAATATTAGCATTTAATGGGTTAAAATCAATTATTTTCTTAAGGGCAATACTATTTAATTTGTTTATTTCTGATTTTTATTTCTTATTTTTTTTCTTGTAATTCTTTCCGTAAATTAAGAACTATTTTGTTGAACTACAATGATGATAAATATATTGTTGTATGGCGCTTTTATTGTAAAACTTAAATAACTATTTTGAAGGGAACTTAAATAAATAGATTGCACATTAAGGAGCTTATTCATGAATTTCGAATGAAAATAACAAAAAGAAAATAAATTTTGAATTTTTGTAGAGAATTTTAAAACAAATTTTTTTTTTAATTCATAAAGAGGCCGTATGTGTTCTTTAAAAAGAATTCGAATTTCATTTAAACACTGTTGACCGGATATGTAAATTTGTTTCTCTTCGTTTTTGTCGTTTTCTTTTAATCTAATTTTTTTTCTTATTTTTTGTTTAATTATTTTACAGTTTATTTCATTGGGGGGAGGCAAATTCATTTAGCAAATCTACACTTGAAGCAAATTAAAATTGAAATTTTTTAAATTATTGAATTTTTTTTCGCTTTTTTTGTATTTTCTGTTTAAAATAAAAAACAAAATCTTTTTAGAACACAATTTTAATCATTTAATTTGATATTTTTCATTTCGTTTTTATTTTTTTTATTTTATTTTTATATTGTAAAGGGATATTTACAATTGCTATTATTACATATTTATATGAAAGTTATTGTTTTAAATGAAGTGACATTTTTAAAATAATCAAATAAAATTGAAATTTTGTAAATTTAATCATAGAAATTCAATTGCAATTTGTATAGAATTTAAGAAAAGCATTCAGAATTCAACACACCTATACATAATACGTACATTCGTACATCCAATTGCTTCGCAAATTAATCACATCGTATACCTACATACATACATAATTGGTCATTACATCGCTTTAGCGAGGATTACGACCTAGCTTCTCACACCACTTCTGTTGTGTGTGTTAATTTTATACATGAGTGGCGGGGCCTACAGTTTTAAAGTCGACTCCGGACTACAGATTTTTGAGAAACTTTTCATGGCAATTTTATTTACTCTCAGAGTTTTTGCCAGAAATCTGCTGAAAGGAAGTCTCTGAAGAAATATTGTTGCATATTTCGTTTTGTTAGAGATGTCTGACCTGGGGTTTGAAACGTGGCCTCATGTCTAATAGGCCAACATAACTGCCTACTAGACAACAGCGACTTTAAATCGTATATCTTTGTACAAATACTACCGTAAATTTGCGTAAATTGTTATTTTTGAAAAAAAGTTTCAATGTATTTTCATAAAATACAAAAGAGTCAAGAACTCCGCACATATTTCATGTACCGAATAAAAAAACAGAGTCACGCACGCCATGATAATTGTGTAACTTTGACTATTTTGATGGTACTATACTTGGTATGAAATTCAGTAGAATATTGATTTCTTAAATTTCTTAAATCGTGTATCTCTGTTGCCTGTACAGTAAAGGAGATTAATTACAACTTGGCACTTTGTTAACGGATTTTTAATAAAGTCAAGTAACGTACTCTTCATAACATAACATACATAATTGGTCATTACAACCCTTCAGGATTACGACCTAGTTTCTCACACCACTTATGTTGTGTGTGTTAATTTTATACACGAGTGGTGGGACCTACAGTTTAAAGTTTTCATGGCAATTTTATTTACTTTCAGAGTTTTTGCCAGAAATCTGCTGAGAGGAAGTCGCCGAAGAAATACTTTTTTACTTTGGTTTGATGTCTGGCCTGGGGCTCGAACCCTGACTTTACGTCTAATAAGCCAAGACACTACCTACTAGACTACGGCGACTACTAACGTACTCTTCATTAAACTGAAATTTTTTTTAAAAAAATTGTCCTTTAAATGACATTTGCATGAATTTCTCTTGTTTTTAGTACATCTTCAGTTGACACTATTTACATCAGGACATAAAGGAGAAATAAATTCCAAAATATATCCTGCTCTAAATATTCAGATAAGAACAACTTACAGTCCACTGTAGGAAGGCTATTGGAAGTTTGACCTCAAATTTGTAAATTCTCGCACACTTGACTATGATGTTTTTGAGCAGGTATGGCCTAATAAGTAGTGTGATAATCGGCAAGTTTGACGAGTTTGGAGTTTTGTGGATTATTTATTAAAAAGGTTTTCAATCTGGCGAACAATACCCCTAGCTTCCTTCCTCCTGCAAATAATCTCTGAATTCCTACACTTCATGAGTAGTGGCGTCAGAAATTATGGATATTCATTCACCGATCACTCTATTTATCCCATAGAGCGAGTTATAGACGTAAATATATACATACTATGGCTCATCAAAATGAATGAATTCAATGAATGCTAAAGATTGTTTTCAGGTTATCAGAAATACTCGATATTATTGTAGAAAATTTATCTTTTTACCGGAAGCCTTTGCTTCAGCCATCAGGAAGCCTTCAGCTGTTGATGATGCCTTGTAAGGGAAAGGTTAAGAAAGTTCAGTAATAGAGTTAAAAAACACGAGACTTGGCGAAAGACTTTTTAACTACGTTTTAGGAAAATAACAGAACCTGCAAATACCATAACTGAACATAATATGTCTGTGCCTTCTCTCCAACCATCTTTGATAAAATTGAACAACGTTTAGTGTTGAAGTTAATTACGAAAGACCGGGACATAATGATAATCCTGGCAACTGCAGAGCGGATGAACTGGCCAGAAGGGGCACGACCATCGAACTCTCTGATGAATTATCTATGTTGGGGATCTCTTTGGGGACCTGCAAACGTATAATTGACAATGCAACCGTAGATCTAGTCAACAGAATGTGGGCAACTTCGGATAAGGGCAGAGCGAAGCAAAAGATCTGGCCGAGGCTGGATAGGAGGCGCACGGTAACTCTGCTTAAACTCCAAAGAAGTAGGCTCAGCACTGTTATCGGGGTTATTAGGAACGCATGCGAGGCGTATTGGTCTTGGACACCTTGCAAATGATTTCTGCAGAAGCTGTGGAGATGAATAGGAAGACGAGACTATTCTTCACCTATTGTGCACATGTCCGGCACTTGGTCGGAGGATATGGATGAACTGTCATGTATGGATATTGGCAGTCTAAGTCGCTTCATCGGAAGCTCCAAATGGTTCCTGGAATAGGGGGAAATGAGAAACTGTGGTATCACAATGGGCCCTGTGTGCGGCCTAAGTGTGTTCGCTCATGACTCCATCGAGGGGACAGCCACTTCTACCTACCTACCTAATGACGAAAGACAGCACAAAATACTATGTATAGATGTACACATGTAGGTATGTATGTAGGCATGGTATGTGGCAATTGAACTCAAACTGCTAAAAACTGATTGTAATTCAAAATACCAACGTTCTATTCAATTATTCACAATGTCACTCGCATTTGACTGTATGGCTGATGAAGATTGCATTAAAATAAAATTAGTTTTTCCTTCTTTATCGGTGGTTACTTGCAGGAGATCGGGTTTTTCAACTGATGCCGATGATGTTATATCGCCGGTATGTGTGATGACACAGTACTGATTGCCATTGTAGGCAACTATTGGCAATCCATTCATGGTGACGGTGGCAGTTGAGGCAGCTGTTGCAGCCACAACACTTGCTGTCAACTGTTGATGATGCTGTTGTTGCTGTTGCTGATCAGTAGTTGTTGTTGTTATATTGAGACCATTGATATTGTTCAACTGAGCCTGTACATATGTGGCGGCCGTAGGTGAATTTGCAATAAAGTTGGCAATCTGAACAAATGCGTACATTTTGTTGTGAAATTTTGATACGATTGTGTGTTGTAACATAAAGTGGGGAAGAAATATTTCAATAAAATAAATTAAAATATAAGAAAAAGCAATTAAAGTGCATTAAAGTGTTCTTAACTGACTTAGAAGTACATATAGAGGGAGAGATATAGAAAAAGTTTTCTGTAATTGTCTGAGTTGCTGACTGACTGTTCTTTTGTTTGATTGTGTGTTAATTTAAATATTTTACAAGTAATTTTTCGTTTCACATATTTACATCTTGATTATTGTTGTTATGTTGCTGTTGTTGTTGATGCTGCTGCTGTTGATTGTTGACATCACAATTAATATTTGCAACAGTTGTTGCGGCCATTGTGTTTGCATCAGCTGTAGTTGATGTGGTTGTACTAAGTATGGCCGGTGGTTGTGTTAATTTTTTTGGAACTTTTTTAACCACATGTTGCTGTTGTGATTGCTGTTGTTGCTGTTGCTGCTGCTGCTGCTGTTGCACATTGATAAACATTTGATTTTGTATGATTATCTTCTCTTTGCGTTGCAATATTTCCTCCATATTACCATTGACATTATTATTGTTATTGTTGTTCGCATTTATTTCCATTTGATAGTTGCGTTGATTTGTATTGTCAGCCATTTTGACTGTTTTAACAATTTCCGTAGTTTCCTGTTCCTGATGTCAATACTATAAACATAAAGCGCCGTCAAAAAGAAAATTTAATATCTCAGAAAATATGAAAATTTAAAAATAATATAGCCTAAGAAAGTTATTTGCGAATGATTTTTAACTTTCCAAAAACAAATTAAATAAATATTATACCATGGTTTAGTACAATTTTTTAGAAACTTGACTGCTTGGAAAATTTATAATAACCGAATGATACGGATGGTTAAATTGAATAATTTTCTTATATATGTATAACCAATACGGGTCTGTATTGAAGCAACACTTGTAATATACTAGATAAGTTACAGTTGATTAATAAGTTATGTTTATACAGTAATGCATGTCCTGTAAAGATTTTATTTTCGTCAGTTTCCCCCTGAATTCATGAAGTAAGTCTCTGATAGAATTGAGTTGTTATAGAAATCATTGAAGAAAAATATACAATAATGTTCAAAGAGAGGTGTTATTCCAAATAGAATCCCAACCAATAACACCAGGGAACAATGATAAATGATCTGATGAAGGAATTGAAAACATCTTACAGGCGAGCCAAAAAGGGAACATTATGACAGATAATTTTAAATAAATTTTCGTTGATTATAGGTAATCGCACTTCATAAAAAAGTGCACAGAACAAGATGATCATAGAATTTTAAAGCGAACAATTTGACATTTTTTTATTTGTACTTCTTCAATTTACTCGTTTTAATAAGAGAACCAAAATTAGCCTTGGTTTATGAAATATGAAAAAAGTTAATTGAAAACAGTCATGCTTACTGTCAATCAGTGAAAAATATAACATATAATGAGCAGTTATATCCTTCAAATATCAGATACATGTTTACACGGTACGTGCCTAATAAATCTAAAATATTTTGCTTCAAATTCTAATTTACAAAGTGTTAAATAAATAAATTCAAATAAATATTTGGTTCAAATTTTTGGTACATGCTTCGGTGTAGTAGTTGCACTTGTTTTGAGCGAAAATATTTCAAGCATCTGAAACAACACCAGTTATTATCGAACATATTCGTCTGTATCAATGTTCTTCCATTTAAAAATTGAAGTCTAAAATTATTTGACGTCTTCACAAAATAATTTTATCTTGGCCGAATAAAAAATTAAATATACTACTTATACTTTTAATAATCCGATACACTGGGCCAACTCTAATAATTCTATAAAAAATAAATTGGAAATCTTCCATAAGTGATCTTAGTAGGTATATGTAATTTTTTTTTTTTTTTGTTTTGGACAAATTTTATGCAAATTTTTATTCACAGTCCTGTAATTCATATTTCTTTTGTTAATTTATTGACATTCTAAATAATATCGGCTTTGTGCAGATAAATCTATTATTTAATTAACTTTAACTTGATGGCACTAGATTCATAAATCATGAATACTTTTGTTGGCTATCAATCGAATTGGTCCATTGAAAGTGCCGAGTCAATTAAAAGTTTAATTATTTAATATAAACGATTTTAAAAATATGTATATAATTTGGTAGATTTGTCTTAAATTTGAAATAATTTTCGTTTGATACTTATGATATTGGATTATTCAAAAAATAATTGCGAACCGATCGTAATCTAGTAATAAATTAAGTCCACGACAAATCTGATAAGTTTGCGAAATAATTACAGAGACAATCATCTGCTCGATCCCTTATACTCAAACACATTATGTTGTGTTATACATGTTGATTAAGAGTCAAGCTAGTAACTTAAAATTCTCACAATATAATTAAATGTAAACGCACTACCGACATTTTTTCTCTCACCTCCAAATGGCTCTTGGCGTGCAATGTCCACTCGTCGCGATTGGAAAACATCCGGCCACACAATTCGCATGTCCACGACAGTTGCTGTTGGGCATGATGATGTGGTATTATAATACCCGGTATGGCTGTCGTCTGACCACCCGAATGCTGGGCGCTCGTGGTCTGAACGATGATATTTTGTGTAGCCACCTGTACAGCCTGCTGTTGCAGTTGTAGTTCTAGATTTTGTTTATTGTCTTCGGGTTCGGGTTCCTTCTTTTTCACCAAATTATTAAGACGCTTCCCAAGCGGTGCAATATTCGTGGGCGTAACATGTTTAAATTTATTCATGTGTATGACGAGTTTATCACGACGGGCAAAAGCTTTATTACAAACCTATTGTAGGATGAATTGAAATCAAAAATACCGCAATGTGTGAAAAAAAAGGAATAAAAATTAATAAAAATGTTTGAATCTTTTAAAGGAATTCAACTATAAAATTATACTTCACAAATATATGGCTTCTCTCCGGTATGGATGCGCATATGAATGGTTAGTTTGTCTTTGCGGGCCAATCCTTTGCCGCATACGGTACATTCAAATGCTTTATTGGTGGCTGAAATTGTTAAGTGATTTTGTGCATTTGATTTCATAATAATTTTTAAATCAGAACATGACTTTGTACTTACGTTTTGATGGATTGATTTTACGAACACCCGACGATGCCTGTTGTACTTGCTGTAGTGCTTTTAGACGACTGGCCGGGTGCATGGAACCACCCTCTACGTAGGGCTCAGTAAACGGAATCAAATTCGGTTTCGGTATATTGTAAGTGATATTGTCGGACGACCAAGTACCTAAGCTTTGTAAAACTCGTACGCCACCTTCAAACCCCATGCCGACATCGTCCGGAACCGTAAATGTACTTTCGTTGCCAGCTGAACTAGAGGAACTTATTTGCGGCACCTTTATGGTGCTGGCATAATGTTGCTGTTGTTGTAATTGTTGATTTGTGTTATTGTTGTTATTATTACTACTATTGTTGTTGTTATTGTTGCTATTGGGTGAATTTTGTTGGTGCTGTTGTTGTTGTTGCTGCTGTTGTTGTTGTGTTTGATTATTATTGCTGGACGTTTGTTGCTGCTGCTGTTTAAATTGTATAGCCGCTTGCGCCATTTGTTGTTGTACAGCCATATGTGCCTCCAGATATGCATTCTTCTGAGCCACTGTCATTTTATCCATATTAACTGTGCCGTCCTATCGAAACAAAAAACAAAACAAGGCAAATAAAACCGCTTCAGAAAAACAGTTTAAGGACACCTTTAAAGAAATAAAATTTCAGACCCAATACAACCCCCCTTTAAGGATTACAATGGAATTGTTTGTTTCATTTCATTTCACTTTCATTCATTTCGACATTTTCTTTTTTCCCCCGGAACGTTTTAATATGAAACATGTTTGCCTCCCTTAACAATAACTAGATTTTACCGCTATTTTTTACTCTCTCTCTCTCTGAAATTCCTTCAGAGAGTGAAAGAGATTTTTGTACAAAATTTAAGCGGCAAATAACGAGTTTCTCTTATCTTTGTTGTTCGTTCATTTGTTTTTCTTCCTGTCACTGGAAAAACAAAACCAACAACAAAAATAACAATAACAAAAAGCAACCATGAATTCCCTGCTCAAATTTATCCTTTACGCGCAAATTCTTAAAAAATTTTCGCAACTTCAAAACACATGTGTATCCGTGAATATGTGTGCAAAAGTATGTGCATATGCAAGTATATATGATGTGTATGCCGGTTTACATATGGTTTAAGTTTTAAGAGTGTATTTTATGGCCAAAAATGTACAGTGGGTCAAAAATACAATCTCTGTTCTGTTGCTTGCAGTACCTTTTGAAAAAAAAACGCGTACCGAACTCGTTGAAAACCAAAAGAATAATAAACTTGATCCCAACAAATATTTCGTAACTTTAACCACAGTGTCAAGATTGTCAGAAATTGGCATTATTGGCAGCTTAGCAAATTCTGTGATTAACATTCGAATTATATAGAAGTCACGTGTAATTTCACCTTTGTTCTCATTTATATAAAAATCAGTACAAATATAGCCTAGCATTCATGGACCGATTAAGTTAAAATTGAGAGGAGAACGATTGTGAGAAGCTTGTTAAAGTATTTTAAAACATTTTGTGTGAGAAGAGACTTCTTGAGGAAGTATGACATTTATAATGTACAGAAACCCACAAAAGTATACGAATTTCAAAAAGTTCCGAACCAATGCTAAAAGCTCTCATAAAATCGAGAAAAGATGGCAATATTCTAAATTTATTTAGGAAAAGATTTCTTTTCATAAAACTAGTGGTGCAAACAATTATAAAAATTCTCAGTGCAAATAGATTGGTTCAAAAATTTCTAAAATTCGTTAATCGTATTTATACTTTTGTGGGCACGTGTAGAATGAAATTTTTTTTAGTTGGAAACATTTAAAAATCAAAACCATTGTCATGCATATGATAAAAAAAACAATCTACTTTAAATTTTTTTGTTTAAAGAATAAATTAGTTTCACTGTAGTTTTCTCACTAAAAATAGAAAATATATAGTATATGATACATATGTACGTAAGTATATATTATGTATGTTTAAACTTATTATTCAAAAAAAAGAAAAAAAGGAAAACCTCTAATGAAATATTTTTAAAGATATTTCTCTTGCAAAGGATTCTTTTATATAGGATTTATAAAATAAAACAATTAATAAATTCTTGTAAATTATAAGAATTTATTAAAGTTTACCACTCTAAAAGCGAATGAAACCCTCTTACAAATCCTTCTTTCAATATACCACTATGACCACTTTTTCTTATTCCTATAATTTTAGAAACTTTGTTGGTCCTCAATAAAAATTTATTTTCACTTCTTTCATTTTAAAAATTATTTTTTTTAAATCTCTTTTTAATTATTTTTTATTTTTTTTTTCTTTTTTTTAATTTGAAATTTTTATATTGAATGTGTCAATTATTTGCCTTTCATTTCTTTGCCTCTCAGTTCCCATTTACACTCGCTTTTAATCGATTTTTCGCGCTGTATTAAACATTATTCGTTACACTCACATACACATACGAATGGACATTCACAGCAGACATTGCCAGCGTTCAGCAAACACAGAAACGGTATAACTTAGGAAAGATTTCTACAATACATATGAATACGTTATGATTTAATCCAATCTGTACACATATATTGTACATGAACCGACACCAGTCAACGGCTCTCCCACGGCTTCAACATTTCCAATGTTTATCAAACCACCTTTCACGAAACCGCACCGAATTCAGTATTTACTTCGATTATTACAAACAATAAGAACTTTAATAATTTATTTATTGTTTATTTTTTTTTTTATTAATTTTTTTTAAGTATTTTTAACTCAGATTTTTTTTTCTGCCCCACAAAGTATGCTACATTCGGAAAACTCTTCAATTTTCAGCACCTTTTGTTTGTGTATGTATTGCAAAACTGAACTGCTGCTACTCATATTATTGTATCTATTATTGTCCGTCTGTCGTTAGTCAGACGACGACAATGACGACGAAGTCGTATATTTTTTTCCATTTTTCTTTTCTTTTTGTTTTTACATTACAAAATTACACAACTACAGCAATAATCTCAATAGCAATAGCAATAACAACAAAACAAATACAATAATACTATTACCAATAGATATGTGACTGTGATTTAATTTGAACTGCGCTTGATTTTTATTTTACATTTAAGAAATTAAAATCCTCACATTCGTATGTGGCAAGGAGATGGGTGAGGGTAAATTTTTTTTGTGTTGTCCGAGTCCACCAAAACAAGAAACAAAAAAAAAGGAACGATTCAACGAACAGACCTCCACAGTACCACGATGTTTTTGTTAGGAAGTTGCGTAGACAATTGTATTGGATTGCCTTTTGATTTGTACAGGAGCGAAACCTTTCCGTTCTCCTTTTATTCGACAAATCTCTTTATGAGCTGCCTGCCATCTCATGATGAAACGTATGAAATTGAAACATTTAACGGCTTCCATACTCACACCGATGTTTTAAAAGTCGAACAAAAATTGTAGTGTGGTAGTACTAAGTACGATTGTATGCGCACACACTTAGGCTCTCTAAAAGCGGAGTGTAACAGTGGAATTTCGATTTTTTCCCCATAACTATTTTAGTTGACCATTAACACCAGATTGTACAAATACAAATACAGTGGTACCCTTCCTTGCTGATACCTCCAAAAGATAAACACTCCCCGATAACGGTCGAATATCTTGATCCCATGCCTTTGATGCCAATTTTGTTAGCGGAAAAAATCAAAAATAAAATTAAAATATGAACCAAATATGTATGTGTTGCGTAAAACGCAGATTTTCTTATTAATAGTAGTTGGCAATTAATTTTTTTATTTTTTAGGTAACTGCCTTAAGATTATTTATATTTTTTACTGTATGTAAGTACTTTGACCACTTTGCACTTGCAAAATACATAAACATAATTGGCCATTACAACACTTCAGTCAGGATTAAGGCCTAGCTTCTCACACCACTCATGTTGTGTGTATTAATTTTATACATGAAAGGCGGAACCTACAGTTTAAAGACGACTCCGAACGACAGATTTTTGCGAAACTTTCCATGGCAATTTTATTAACTCGCAGAGTTTTTGCTAGAAATCTGCTGAGAGGAAGTCGCCGAAGAAATATTTTTTCATATTTCGTTTTGATGTCTGACCTGGGGTTTGAACCGTGGCCTTGCGTCTAATAACAACACACTACCTACTAGACTACGGCGACTTTCAAAATAGAAATCATTAATATCATAATAGCGTACAAATGTAGTCAGGGAACTCACATTTATTCCTGTCATCATTGACAACGAAGATGGCATTGCAATGTTTAACAGTCTATCAGTTGTCTCAAGCAGTGAAGGGTTTAATAGTAAATGTTGAACAATTAAAAGTAACACTCCCTTAAGCAAACACCTCCCTATAGCGGACAAAACTACCTCGACAGTCGTTGTCGGTCGATTTCAGTGTTCCATATCCTGTACATTAAACTATAAATTACTCTGCAACTTCTTATACCTAAATGGGAAAGATTTAACTGGAAATATCCATCAAGAAATCACCAGATAATCAACTTAGAAACAAACTAATCTGCTGCAGTAGGATATTATCCACGATAGACTAGTAATTTCTACAGTGCAGAGTGTTATGAGAATATATTGTGATAATATCTCTTAAAATTTCAGCAGATTTCTGGCAAAAACTCAGAGTAAATAAAATTGCCATGAAAAAGTTTCTCAAAAATCTGTCGTTCGGAGTAGACTTTAAACTATAAAAAAGATGAGCTCGCACAAGATAAACGGTGTGAGAAGCTAGGTCGAAATCCTGATTGAAGGATTGTAATGACCAATTATGAATGCATGTTATGTCTGTATTAACTAAAAAAATTTAAATATTTTAATAATCTTGCATTAAATAAAATTTTTTTGGATTATTTATTTAAATTTGAATAGATTTTCAAATTGATTTGGAATCATGTAGTTCAGGTTTCATTGGATACTTCAAAATTATGATATTTTTATGTACTTTTTATACTGAGAACTGTACTATAAAACTAAAAACAATTTAAACTTGTACAGCAGAGTGTTATTGAAGCATAACAGTTATATGCAAATACTTTGATCTTATGTCATATATTTACAGGAGTATATATACTTACAGGTGCTTGCATTGTCGTATTTTAAAAACGATTACAATTCGTTTAGCATATTAAATGACCTACTCAAACAGAGTATCACATCCACATACATTCTTAATCAAATCGAACAATCGAAATTTCACTGTTTGTTTCGTACACTCTTATTTGCAGTCACAACGTAAGCGTGTGCACAATGAATTTCATATTTTAACGAGAAGGAAAAAAGAAAAACGATACATAGGGAAGAGTATCAAACGAGAAAGTCCACACCGTGTTGTTGTCGTTTGTGTACTAAACGCTAAAAAAAATAATTTATATTGGGGTAACTTTTTTACTTTTGTCCTTTAGCCTCTTAGCAGGACGAGAAGGAGCATAAAAAATGACTTTAATGGATGTCAAAGTCATGTAAACAAAAAGCAAAAAGTGGAACAATTGAAAATGAAACACAACAATGAACATACAATTTAACTGAAATAATTATGCCGTTGACGTTTGGCAATGTGGTGATTGATATCGCGCTTGAATTTACTTTAAAAAAAAGATTTATGCGTCGACTTTTGTTAATTAAACTTAAAAATGAGTTTGTGAAAGAGTTCAAATAAAACGAAATAAAAAAATGTATTTTTATTACGATTACAATTATTCAGTGATTCTGTTCGTTTTCAAAAAATTTGGGACCGTAATTAACAGTTATCAATTATAAACTAAACTAAAAAAATCATACTGTTAGACTCGCCTGACATATGTATGTACATGCTCTTATTGAATCTATTGTGATATTAAAAGAATGATCTTAAATCGCATTATAGCTGTTATAAGTTCAGATAAAATATTTAAAAAGAATATTTTATTTCACCATCATACAGTAGTAACATTCCTTAAGTCAGTTAAATTTTTGCGTCAGAAAACAACGGTCATTTTAAGAGCTTTACTTCTCCTTCAAAGAATAAAGTTTTTTTGTAAATTAAAGGGTGGAGACACATTTCTTAAGGCAAAAATCTTTATCGCGCACAAGACCTTTTAATAAATATTAAATTAAATTACAGAAAAGCAGTTGTAAATAAAATAAATAAACAGAATTTTAATTTTGGGCAGAAAATAAAGTGGAAAAGATGACTCCAGCTTTTATGAATTTCAATGCTTGTATGAATAAAATTGTTTTGAATTATGAACAAAACAATCGTGTTGTTTTAATATTTAAAATAAACACGGTGCCCTGGTAGTCTAGTGGGTAGTGTGCTAGACTATTGGCGTGAGGTTCGTGGGTTCGATTCCCACCAGAGACTCTGGTCTGTGACACTACACCGAGCAGCATATGGTCAAGTTACTCCGCTCGTATATAATTAGAATATAATTTGTAATTGTATTGTAATTAATAAATAAATAAAATGGCATGAAGTGCCTTAAATATTTATCGTTTAGGGAATTTGCCTGTGATTCACAGGAAAAATATTAAAATGCACTTTCATATTAAAATCTTTTATTTAAGTGGGTCGAATGAAGGAAAATTTGACAAAAAAAAGCTTAAATCCATAGTCATAAAAGATATAAAATTTTGTAAATAAGGTATTCGAATATTAATTAACCTATTGGATGACTAAAAACGATTTGAAATAAATGAGTACTTATCATTAGAAGTCTTTATTTTCATGTGCTACTGTTTATTAATTTGATTAGAATTTAAGAAAGCATCATCTCCATATAAATATACTTATAAACAGGATATAGTAATCGATAACAAGCAAGATTTCATATGTTATTCTTAATTAGAAAACTACCTGAAAATTTATGGTTGCAGTTACCGTTCTCATGGATTCGGCATAATTTCTTAAAATATGTTCGTTTTGAAGACTCGATTGACGCCACTCATATAAACCCTCCACCTTTTGGACACAATTTTCGCAAATATTTTTGGGTAGAAAATCCTCTTTGGCAATCTGTAACAAAATAATAGAAGAAATAAAATTTAATATATGTAATAATGCTTAAATTTAAGACATATTTTAATATTTAATAAAATTATAGAAGCTGTCGTTAGCGATGATTAAGATGTTAAGATCGCTAGGCTTTCGTAACCTGAAATTCTTAATTTTACTTTCAGGTTTATTTTTATAAATAAATATCGAATTATTTTAAACACGAAAATCCATTTTAGTTTTGCTTATTACTTTTAAAAACTACTCAAAAGAATATATACCAGCTATGTTAATATAAATAACATTTTTTTTTTAATTTAGTAATTGTTTATAGTGAATAATATTAATTTAATGATATTATTACGATTTTACCATTTAAAAACGTTTAAAATATAAGTTCGCAGATTGTAAATAAAATAAAAATAAGTTTGTGTTCAGTTTTAACCCAGATATGCCCAATGACCTATATATAGTACACCAGTACATTATTGCTTACATGATGCGTCACGTTTATCAAAGTAACGTTTTTTTTTTTGTTCATTTACTCAGTACTCATCAATACCTTGTGGGAGATTATGGGATTGCATTATTTAGTTATTGAATTATTGAACATTAGATAGATTGATAGTGAACATGGGGCCACGTTTGTGCGGTAAGTAAAATTTTGTACATTTGCAAGTAAGTAATTTCACAGGAAAAACAAACAAGATGTGGAGCCTGCCATCGAAAAACCTTAACTAGATGCCGAAAATGTGACATAGGATTGCATGTAAAATGTTTTGTGTCGTATCACATCCAATAAGTCATGTGCCCAATGTCCTTCAAAACCTACTTTTTTCAATAAATCTTTAAAAACCTATAAATGCATTGTTTTTATTTCATTCATTTGCTTCCAAAATAATATAAAAATACTTTTAAAATGATAATGATCAAGCAATGGCATATCTGGGTTAATTAAAATTCTTTATTATTTGCAAAATCCTTGATGTAAACAACAACAATTGCTGTTTTTTGTTATTCCTTCTGTTTCATAAACAATAACAATTACTAGAGAATTATTCGACAGATCTTTGTAACGGCAATCTTCAAACCAGGCTGACTGAACTTCACTAACTCAGTCGCCTGCTTTGCTTTGCTTTTTATATGGCAAAGTAAACAGTCTGATGAATGTTGTTGGAGGCGAACGTTCATGACTTCGCCTTCTCGAAATCTCTATAAAAAATGTAAACATCGTTCTTTACGTCTATTATTTAGTGTTGTTGGTATATTTTTGTTAACTGGTTTACAATTTTTTTATGCTGGTGTTTGTTATATTAAGCAGTGCGATAATTTGTAAACAAGTTCATTGTTTTGTTTTTGAAGCTTTTGTTTATAATTCTAATGTTAAACGATGTAAAAGCAAAACACAAGTATCTAGATTTTTTATTTTTGTCACAATATTAGAAATAAATATCGTCATTCTATTATATATGGCTGGCAACGTTACATCGAAAATGTTTCTTTTATATTCGTTAATATTGATAACACCTCAGCACCTTGTCTTGAATTGTATGTATGATTAAAGGCGTCGGGTAAGAATCTTCTTCTTTCTAGTATTCTTTATTAGCGTCGTGTACTAAATGCTTGTCACGTTAAGGAGCTGCAAATCCTTAGAAGTATTATTGTATTGATAGTATTATCCTAATAATGGTGCGAGAACTACTAACAGGGTCAAGTTTGGGATTTGGTATTTAGAATATATATGTTCAAAATGTTTTTATTGGATTATGAAATAAAATATAGTTTGGATAATGGAATCTTTTGAGAGTAATTAAAACTTCTTCACAAATTTTTTAATTTTTTTGGAGAGTTTTGCATGGTTTCGCGCACTATATATTGAGTAGAGGTTCATGTTATGCAGCACGTATGTAGTGAATGAATTTTTATGCATCAGTTGACAAACGACAAAGTTTTCGATAGCTGTGTGAGTATGCCATTATGAGGAAGCCATTTAACTGCTGGATAATGTTGTTCTTGTATAATCTTGTCTATAATGGCTTCCAATGTTACATTTCCGTATTCAGAATACTCTTTAATTCATTGACGAGACTCCGTTCTATTGAGTCGTTTATGTTCTTCGCTAGGAAGTAATCTTGCCCTAACGAATAAGTTATCTCCGGTTACTGTGATGACACTAAGGGCCATTATTACAACTTGCCGTTAACCAAAGGGAGGATTTTAACGGGAAGATAAATTTTTTTTTCATTATTATAAGTGAACGATAAGGTAGAAGTGAGCGTTAAGCTAAAGGGAAGATCATCCTACTGGTAACTTTTAAAGTTAAGTTTATGTTTGAACTTATTATATTATATATTATTTTCAATATGGCAACATCAAATGTGAACA
This sequence comes from Sarcophaga variegata, assembly GCA_932273835.1. NCBI lineage: Eukaryota > Metazoa > Arthropoda > Insecta > Diptera > Sarcophagidae > Sarcophaga > Sarcophaga variegata. The sequence goes on from OW026359.1 coordinate 77,794,633, forward strand.
AAATAAACAAATATATCAAAAAAGGAAGATTGCCACGTTGTCATTAAAGTTGTCGATATTGATCCGGCAGTGCCATATTTTTATAACAAAATCAGCATATACAACAAAAAAAAAGCTCGTCGTTGACACTGCGTTTAAATAAAACTTGTTTAATTTTAACAGTGTTATCGGCATTGCTCCGCCACTGCCATATTTTTGAAAAAGTTAACTTTATTTTATCTGTAAATTGTAATAACTAAAATAAGTTAAAGGTAGCTTTACAGTTCATTTTAGCTAAAGGTACCTTTAACTAAACCCAAGTTTAACGCCAAGTTGTAATAATGGCCCTAAGACTACTTTTTAAGGCATCAGTGAACATAAGTAGTTTTGCTGTTTGCTTCGGAAGGTATGCTTCAGAGTTGGATTCAGTACGTTCAAATTGGTTGTATTACTGTGTTATACATATACTATGACTTTATATTTCAGCCGCGTTAATTGTGCTTAAGTTATTTTTGCTTTAACTTTCGCTTTTCAAACATACTTGGTAGGCGTATACGTGATTACTGGAAGAAATGTCATAACGGACAATTTTTTTACAACTCTATCACTTGCTCTTGAGTTGGCCACTTGGAAGACATTCGACTTACTTACATAATTGGCCATTACAACCCTTCAGTCAGTATTACGACTTAGCTTCTCACACCACTTATTTTGTGTTAATTTTATCCACAAGTAGCGGCACTCACAGTTTAAAGTCGACTTCGAACGACAGACTTGTGAGATTGTGGGTTGGTCAGGTGATATTGCATCTGATTTTGTATTAAATACTCTCTGAAACAGCGCATCTAGCAACCGTTGTCCAGGCGAAACCGACAGCCCTGCGGCCAGTAGACCTATGCCTGAACCCTACGATTACGGCTAACTTCCTCGGACTACCTACCACATGACGTTAACAACACGCACATACAACCAAGAACAACAATCCTATCTCAAACCCTTCCCATTCCCATCAAATTACACGGCACACAACAAATAGAACACATAAACTAAAATTATCCATCTTTATATTACATACAGGGAAAAGCTTCCGGAGACAACAGCCGAACTGTTACAACAACAACAACCGTTGTCCAGTGACAAGAAATACTAGATAAGATGTTTATCTTGTATACGAGACTTTCAAAACATATTAACTTATTAATATACAGTGAAATCCAAAATTAAATACCCTATGCTTCTCAAAATAACTACAGGAATATTAATATAATGGCAAAAGAAAAACATAAAAAAAGAAAATATTCATGAAGATGAATTTGTAACAAAAGTTATCGAACAGTTATTATAAAATCTGAAATATTGAATTCTTGGATACGACAAAGCACTTTGTTCGTCTTTATTGGATTGTTTGAAATGTGTATAGTTTTTATGAACAATAAAAAACCATATTATTTCTGGCTTGTTTAATATTAAGAGCACCGTGTGACAGTCAAAATACACCCGCTAATAACATGGTTTAGGTTGTGAGTTTTGTTGATTAGAAAAATAATTTTTTTATATTCCTCGTAGCCTACAAACTTCATTTATTTGACAACAACTGCTTTTTAATCTTTTAACACCAAATTATTGATTACCCAAATATTTTTTTTAAATTCAAAAACTAAAGTTTTTTTGCAAAGGGGAGAGATGAGCCTTTAAAATGGTTTACATAAACATATGGTTTAAACTTGCATGTTATGAGTTTTGATCAAGTAAACATGGATAATATGATTTTTTTGTTTAAGTTTAGCTATTCTTAATTGCAAAATTTAATTTAATAAAATTTAAAAAATGTACACACAAATCCAACATGAGTAATTTTGAATTGAATTTGAATTCTGTAAAACAAAAATAGAATGTAGAAGATATCCTAAATAAAAGAAAAAGTATTAATTGCTGCTCTTATTTTTTGAGATTTCGATTTACTGTACACTTTGAAGTCAAAATCGTCAAAATCGTCGAAAATGAAAAAATTAATTGTAACTTTTCATAGCGTATTTTTGCTATGACGTACTTATGTATGTATGTAACAACGGTTTACTTACATTAAGCGGCATTAGAGAGCGTAACTTATAAATGAGGTTACGCTGTTCGGCTTCCTTTTCGAACAGATGTATTTTGGTGGGTCCATTGTGTATTGCACACAGACGGCATAATTCGGCAAATGAAGTGAAATTTAAATTCGCATCATAGTGATGGGTGTTTAGGCTCAGGAGGTGTGTTAATGTTTGTGTAGTGGTTGTATTTTGTTGTTGTTGCTGTTGCTGTTGCTGTTGGTGATGATGTTGTTGTGGTTGATGTTGTTGCTGCTGTTGTTGTGTTGTATGATGCTGCTGCTGCTGTTGTTGTTGTTGATGTTGTTGTTGTTGCTGCTGTTGATTACCGGTATTCAACATAACTAATGTGATGTTTATTTTAATTTTTATTAAACTTGTTATCGTTTACGTTTCAATAAAATTTTACTCTATTTTACCGGCATGAATTTTACATTTTTTATTGTGGTTTCTTTATTAATAATTATACAAATAAACTAAAGAAAAGTCACTAATTTCAAATCACAGTCTTTTTGGTTTCCTTTTTATTTCGCTTTTTTTAATTTTCTTTCATTTGCAACATTTGTTTTTTCAAACTGAAATTGTTTATTTTATTTTCATAATATTTTCTAACTAAAACAAAAATTGAATACAAGTAATTGAAATAATAATTGCCAAAATTTTTAAACGTTTCAAATATGGTGTAGTCCGGAAATGGAACACTGTTACGAAATGTTAAATAATACTTGGAAATCAAATAAAATAGATTATTGGGTGCCCTGGTAGTCTAGTGGGTAGTGTGCTTCACTATTAGCCTGAGGGTCGTGGTTTCGATTCCCACCAGAAACCTCTGGTCTGTCACACTACAGCGAGCAATATGGTCGAGTTACTCCGCTCGTATGTAATTAAAATATAATTTGTAATTGTATTTTAATTAATAAATAAATAAATAAAATTGATTAATTGATTCTTAAATACACATTTCGTTTTCCATTTCTTGCAAAACGCTAACAGGTAAAGATTAGAAGCTTAGTTGATATTGTAATAGGTCCCGCCACTCATGTATAAAATTAACACATCCAAACATAAGTGGTGAGAGAAGCTAGGTCCTTATCCCGACTAAAGGGTTGCAATGACCAATTACGTATGTTTTAACTTATTTTTATTAAATCACAGATTTTTTATTGAACCATATTTATTTTTTCATTTATACATCAGAATTAATATAAAAAGGATTTTACCACATCCGCCTCAACTTGTGAGGTTTAAAGCCGATTCGCATAGAGTCTGTCATACGTTATCCATTGACGTTTTCAACTGCCGGCAAAGTAATAAACTATTACGTACTTTAACGTATATTGATTTATTTGTATTTTTAATGTTCTTGCATTTTTAAATTCTACGTTCTCTAACTTAAATACTGTCAAAATTTGGTTAAGATACGCCGATCCGTTCCGAAATTATAGGGAAAAATCTTCTTATAATACACATATGGTCGTATGTCACGTGAAAACTTTGAGAGCTCATAACTTAAAACACACTTTTTCGACTTAGAATGTTATAGAACGGAGGCGTCGATATGAAAACATATATTTTAACTGTTCTTTCAGTTGGACAAGTCAAAGTATAATATTTGACAGATTCTCTGTAAATCGACCTTTACACTGGTGTAGACATCAGAGATGACAAGCTTGGTACAATTTTAACATTTGCCATTCAAACTCGAAAAGTATAATGGAGCACCAATTGCTTATTTAGTTCAATTAAATTAAAAGTTGCAGTTTTCAACATATTTACGGCATCTCACCAATGTAGACATTTTACTGTGAGTACATTTGTACAAATGTTTCTTCTTTCTTCTCTAATCATTTATATGCGTTTCAATTTAAGCTCAAATTATTTCAAAACCTTGTCGATTTACGTGAGTGTCTGCAAGAGAAACTGAGGCAGCCGATTTCGCTATGCAAACTATGACGAATTTTGCATCTTTGCTTGGACCCACACTCGTTCAAAATGCAACGGAAAGTAAACAATCGTAGACGACGATAAATATATGTTCGCTGAATTGGCTCTACAAGCACTAAAAGTTGACCCATACTTTCATCGAAAAATCATCTTCAGCGATTAGGAATACTTCTAGATGAATAGGTACATACGTGAAGAAACAAAATTGTTGAATTTGGGACGATACCAACCCACGTGGAAATGTTCGTGTTTGGCGTGGATTCATAATTTTCAACGACGTTATCCAGACCATACCTATAGGCCGATAGCTATAAACTTCTTTTGTCCCAAAATTGGATGATTTGGACAGAGCGCTTGTCTCTTTGAATATTTTCCACGAGCAATTTGAAGGCATTGAGATGAGGTGAACCGGCCATGGAGATAGTGTGATTTGGTCCGGTTGGACTTTGCTTGTATGAGAATAAAACACAAAACACAACGGTCCACATTGCCCATGCCATCGATCAAATTCAGACTGATTTATGCACCAGAGTCATTAAAAATTAGCAGACATTTGAACGATGTTATATTCAATACATAATGGCACAAATAAATCTGTCAAACGAATAAAAAATATCGATATCTCACACAATCCGATATTATGCACTAAAGATTTATCGTAGTAGTAAAAGGAAAGTGTAATGAAATTAATAGTGAGGCATTATCGATGTAGTCGCCGTAGTCTAGTAGGTAGTGTGTTCGCTTATTAGACATATATCCCGGGTTCGAGCCTCAGGTCAGACATCAAAACGAAATATGAAAAAAAAATATTTCTTCCTCTCAGCAGATTTCTGGCAAAAACACTGAGAGTAAATAAGCCTGCCATGAAAAAGTTTCTCAAAAATCTGTCGTTCGGAGTCGACGTTAAGCTGTAGGTCCCGCCGCTCAAGTATAAAATTAAGGCACACAACATAAGTGGTGTGAAAAGCTAGGCCGTAATCCTGACTGAAGGGTTGTAATGGCCAATTTTGTATGTATGTATGTATGTGCATTATCGATAAAAGTCTGTTGTTTAATTTAAATAAAGGATTTATTTAAATGAAGAAATTACAATACCGGAAAGGAAAAATTGTAATCGTTGAATCCACAGGAATTTTTCCTATTTTTATAAATATTTATATTGTAATAATATAAGTATTCATAAAACAATTTTCAAAAAAGACAACAAAAATAAATAGATTACGCCGTTCATCACACCTTTATCACACCTCCTTCCCTTTAAAAGTCCGTTAACATTACAATATCAGACCAAGTGTATTTTATTTTGGTTCTCGCAAAAGAAACATTTCGCAATTGTTGTAAATTTCTGAGGTGAAAGGTTTTCTCACTCTAAACGAGAGCGATTGCGATTTGTGACAGTGTAATAATAAACATTCACCAACGTTCAACGTAAACATTGCACAATCCCTAGTTGGGGAGAGGGAGAGAAAACTGCGCTATTATTAATAGTGTTGCCATGTCCATTCAGATTTGCATTCTGTTTTTAAAAAATTGAGGTCAGACGTTAAAGAAAAATTGAACTGTTTTCACTCTAAAGTTTGTTTTATTTTGGCATCGATTGATTCCTTATCTGGAACGTAAAATTTACTGTCTCTATTTCATGTACAAGTGTTTTGAACAGGCTGTTATTTCTTTTAAAAACTTGAAGACTTTTATTTAAAACTCCGGAAAACCCCCAATCCGCAACGATAGATAAAAACATGGCAAAAATTGGAACTAGGCATTCGTTACAGTTAGCAAAGAATTATGTAGGCTGTAGGAATTTGGTGCCGCATGAATTAAAAAATTTAATTTAAGTATTAGCGAATGATTACTAGTGATGACATAACCATATGCGAACAAGGTCATGGACAAAGGAGAACGAATCATTGCTTAGAGCGAAAAAAGTAAGAATTTGCAACAGGAAAGACTGTGGTTCTGATGAGGAGGCAAACTAATTGATCATTATGAGCTTCTACAGCCTGTTTAAATGATTAATTCGAATCTCTATTGCCAACAATTAAGAATATTAAAGTCATTAATTCAATTAAAACGGCCCGAAATGATCAACAGGGAAGTCTGATGTTGATAAACCCGGACCTTGCACCCTCGGTTTATCATTCATTTTGATTTCCGCGTAGGTTCTTTAATAATTTTAATTTCAATTCCTTTTTCTAAATCAATTAAATAATGTGTTTAATTTTTGGCACCACGTTTGGTTGAAATGCCATCACAAATTCCATTTTATCTCTGATGCTGAATTGCTTGACAATTTGATGATGACAGTAAATAGGGTTTTCTTACTAGCGTATTAATTCATGTGTGGCAGTCTAGCTTTTTAATAAAATACATACATAATTGGTCAATACAACACTTCAGTCAGGATTACGACCTAGTTTCTCACACCACTTATGTTGTGTGTGTTAATTTTATACATGAGTGCCGGGACCTACAGTTTAAAGTCGACTCCGAACAACAGAACTTTTCATGGCAATTTTATTTGCTCTCAGAGTTTTTGCCAGAAATCTGTTGAGAGAAAGTTGCCAAAGAAATATTTTCTTTTTCATACTTTCGATTTGATGTCTGACCTGGGGTTTGAACCGTGACCTTATGTCTAATTAGCTAACACACTACCTAATATACTACGGCGACTTTTTAATAAACTCAAGGTATATATATATCTCTGCCTGTTGTTTCGTCAATACAATACGAATTTTCGTGCCCAGTTTCGTTGCCGTTTCAATATTTCCCGATTTTTTAATTTAAAATTTTTCTTTTGAATCCTGGTAACTCTGTTAACCTACTTGCATTCAAATGTGAGAGTACTGGTCGTTTCGAAGAGCGCATAAAATAGAGTCGTATGCAAAAGAAAAACAAAACAGTTTTCCGGAAAAATGGGAATTCTGTGTTTTCGCGGAAAATAGTAGCGACACAAACGATGTATTGTATTATTCTTCCATACAACTGACCACCCACTAACCTTGCGAAAAATCAATACTGCAGCCAATACCAACACATAAAACCAAAAAAACTAAATTTTCAATAAATCAACATTAATAATAATAACAATAAGAGAAAGAAAATCAAAACAACTTCTTCTTGTTTTTAAAAACATTAAACATATGCACTTCAAACACACACTCTGTTCTATAAAAAAAAGCGCAACTTAAACATAAACACTTCAAATATCGCATAATCAGATTAATCATCGTCATTCGATTGTTTAAACTATCGTTGCAAATAATAATTTCATTCGGAATTCGATTGGATTCGTTCTTTCTACTGGTAAATGATAATTTTTAAAGTTTTCATAATCGGAAATAAACACATTAAGGACTGTGGGATTATTATAATAATTATGACTGACATCGTTAAACTTCACTTGATTTATATGGTATCACGGCAATTATCGTTATGCAGGTGTAACGGTTTATGTGTAAAACCGTATTCATTATGTATCGAAATTTGTCCATTTCGATGGCACATATTTTCCAATTTTTTTTTCTTTTTCTTTTTTCTTAATCCAAAACGCCCCACAACGCATTAAGTTTTTTTAATATCAACACAGTTTTATTTCTTTCTTGTTTTTTCTCTATTTTAAATGGATTTTATATGTTTCGGATGTTGTTTTTTTATTTGTTATTTGTGTAACGGTATAAAACGAAAACAAAAACTATGTGACCCATTACAGTGCGACCGAAGTTCACTACTACCGTTATTCACCAGCACTGCACTTTCTTACACCACTCAGCACTACCACTATAATAAACATGCACAACAACAACATTCACTAACAACTACAACAACTATTCGTAGATAGTGCACTTAGTTTTGTACAATGTTGTTGTTGTTATTCTCGTTGCTGTTATTTCTTTTTCATGCAACTTAACGCAAATTGCAAACCTCTTGCAGTACTCATACACTCACTCACACACACACTCACACACATAGACCAGTAATCACTCAAGTCTTACGGTATTTTTCCGGTAGTCTCTTGTGCATCATCTCTTGATTTCCGCGTATGCGCTTTTTCAACGCCAGGAAGTTTATTGTCAAACAATTCATAACCATTTTGTACGCGTATTTCGTTTATTTATTAATACGAGTATCTCTACCGCTACTGATATCGAAAAAAAAACGTTTTTTTTTTCCTTTTTTAACACACATTTTTGGTAAAACTGTAGTAAAAATAAAGAAAATTAAAATATTCAAACGTTAAACAATATTACACATCTATTGCCAGAGCAAACGGGCAGATGGAGAGACCAACAACAGGTTGGTAATTTGGCCAATGCATCTTCCCCATCCTATACGATGGTTAAGAGTGCGCTATAGCAGGTAACATCGAATTAACATTTAACACAACCCTCGTGTCGTATTGACCATTTTTACACTCATAAAACCTTAAAATCGTTATCGTACTCTTCCACTCTCATCTTCTTATTTGGCATTTTATATGTATTTATTCCTCCCTTGTTAGACTCCTTAGCTTCGCTTTCGAAGCCTCCATCTACCGACAACGTATGAAATTGATTGGCCGGCAAGTGTAACGTCACTTAAGATCGTGTTGCTGTCAGATATTTCATATGTTTTTAACACATTTATCTTCAATTCTAGTTTATGGTGTTCGAATGTTTGCGAGGTTCGAGGCAGATAATATCTGCGAATCCTATCCACACTTTTCTTCTTTTTTGGCAATCTTTTAGCGTGGACTCGTCCACTCAAACAATATAGTTGACAAAGCACTCGTTTATTCAAACCGAAGTTTGGATCGAATTTCTTTTCCTCATTTTGATATTCTGCAGGTCAAAAAAAACATTGGCTGAATATGTTCGACACTAACCCAACATAATGGTGTAAGTTAGGTAAGCCTCCTTGTTATGATCCGTTAGTGGTGGGTTTGAAGCACCCCGAGCTCAGAATGAAACCGGCTAGTTCCCATAGTAACATGTTCGCCACCATGCCCAGATCTTCAAACGTTCTGTCACCCAAAAACCAATGACGTCAGTTCTGAAGTAATTGAGTTTATTATTTGACGAACCTGTGAAATCGTTTTTTTTTACAAAAACATAGGATTAGTGATGTCTACGCCTACTTGTGGATATTTTTATGTGGGTGATTTGAGGCGGCTATAACTTTTTGAAAAAATTGGAGAATATCCATAAAGCGTTCTCCGTTACTGTTTCTGATTCTTAACTCTTTTTATTCATTGCATAATTAAATATTAAGACCAATTTGTCCCTGCCTATTTAAGCATTAATGTCTCCAGTAACACCATCTATCTATACTACCGTTTGATATTTTATGGACAGTAGCAGTAAGCTGATTAAAAATGCATGTTTATTGTCGGTTAAAGCATTACATTGTACTATCGCGACGAAAAGTCCCGCTTTACTGTACAATTTTTTAGTTAATATTTGACCAAATACTGGATAAGGAAGTCTCCTTATTTTCTTGTTTAAAATAAAACATTCACTACTTTAAAGTCTGTTACTTTACACATTAGTAGTTGTGCCTCTAATTGCATCAGAGGCACCAATTCCAGTCTTGCCCAAATATTGGAATGGATCCGTTTTACTCTCTATATACTGAACATACCCTACTCCTGCACTGGAAACTCATCCACTCAACAGTACCGACACTCCCCCATGGTTGAAAATAGCCTGAGTATTGTTACGCAAAAACCCAGTACTTTGCTTACGCCAAAGGTACTGCTTTCCATCTGATCCATGTACATACATAGTCTAAAGTTATTCTCACAAGTAAAGAACACATATGTAGGTACTATGCAGGTATTTGAGCAAGTATGAGTCTACAGTTACATTGCTTCACACCGTTTATTATCAAAACACTTCCCTGCACCGTAGGTTTCCTGTTAAAATATAAATTGCATTCCGTATACAATTTCTCAAATTATGCTTTACAACATGTTTCTAAGATGTCGGCCTATTCATCTATTGGAGTATAAATTTCCCGACATATCCGTCAAACTGGATGAAATAGCGGCTACCGTTTCTCTATATATTAAAACCGATTTTTCCTCGCAATAATGCCGCAACTTCTGAGGATATTGTTATACTCACTGTAGTATTCACCTAATCAAACCTAATTTTTGCAAAACATCTTCCATTGCATAAATTCAACTTTAAATATTTGCTTTTTAAAGACTTTTTTCCGAAAGAATTTAAATTGTTTTTAATTCCAAAAACAATAAAATTATACGAATATAGAAATGTATATAGAAATAATAGTTTTATAAAATATCACTCAGGTACTGGCTCCTGATCTTTAACAGATGCTTCTTGTACAACAGATTCATCTTTTATGGCAGGCTCATCTTCTACCACAGGTTCATCCTTTACAACAGATTCTTCTTTTACGTCAGCTTTAGCTTTTACATCATCCTCAAGAGATGCTTCAATAACTTCTTCTTGAGCAGGCTCAGCTTGTGGCAGTACCTCAGATATGGGTTCTATATCTGGCTGTTCCACTTCATCCAAGTCTTTCGCAAGCGGTGAAGAACGCTTATCGACTTTGTCTTCATCTTTTTCAAATGGAATAATACCTTCCTCTTCACCAACAAATTCTTCAACTTTCCATTTGTCTGATGCTTCTTCCTCAGCTAAAACAAGTTTATCGCTGGATGACGATTTTTTCATTTCTAATGGTGCCGTACGAAGTTTTATTATGTCTTCATATGGTGGGTGTTGCAAATCTTGATGCAAACATTCGGCTACACTTCCAAATGCTGAGCACGAGATACATGAACTCGTTGTTATATTAACGGATGTTCCGTCTGTATCAAAGTCCAAATTGGAAAATGTAGGTTTTTCTCCCGTCTTCTTAACAGCTGCTATACTGGTTATTTTAGTTTGTTGTGACGTTTCCTGTGCTCGTAAGCTTGTATTGTAATTGCATTGATTCGAAATATGTGGCAAATCTTTATTGGATAAAATCAAAAACTCAGCTAATTTCTCCTTCCATGTTTTATGCGGATCATCTGATGGCGTTGTTATAATATCATAGAGTTTGCCAATTGTGGACTCCACCAAGGGATTGTTAACACAGAAATTAAGTTGTACTGGACAATATATGGGCTCGTAAATATCTGAAATAGAAACTCACATCTGATTAGGATTATCGAGTCGTAAAGAAATCGAAGTCCTCAAAAATATTACAACCACAACAACCGTAATAATGAAGTGAAATAAAGTTTCGGTATTTTATTTTGATGCTTATGGGAATAAAACTTACAGTTGGGAAATGTGAAACTAATTTCTCTTTGTACTTTAGCTAGACATTTTGTAACGTGAACATTTCGTTCCATTTCTATGGAAGTGCCACTGAAAGAAAGTTTCACAATGAGCAGGATTCTAGTAAATATTTTTGAAATATTTTCTCGTTAACTTACAAATAACACACCATGGCATTGAGTAAATCCTCAACAGCATTTTCTTTGCTTAATATAAACGCCTCTGAATTTCCCTTTGATAGTAAAATAACTTGAAACATGAAACAACTATCTTCAGCCATGTCTTGATAAAATTCGGCAGCCAATTCAGGAGTAAAGCAAACCTTCCTTTGCCCCTTTATAAAGAACCCACTACGGAGTACATACAATAAGACTGCTTTACGTTTTGCCAAATAATCACACTTGATAATTAATAAAGTGTCTTGGAACATGATGGTGTCGAAAAATAAAGTCAATTTATTGGTTCGATTGATGATTTTAAAAAGATTACGACGAAAATATAAAAATATTTGTTTATAATTTCTTTTTTCTTTTTCTTTTAATTTATTTATTACACATTGTTCACAGAAATTCTTAGTGAACTAAATGAAAATTTCAAATATAAATTATTTATAAGTGTTTTTCTTTTTCGCACAACTAAAAACTATAGAAGATAAAACGTAAACTAATGCATAAAATTTAATTTAAGATCAATAAATTGCTTATAAAAAATATTTTCGATAAGAATTATTTTTAAGATGCTTATGGTATTAATTTTAATAAGTTTCGTATATTTTTAATCATATTATCTCTTTACACAATTTTTTAATCATTTTATTTGAATTGTATTCTTCTTTATATGTTTTTGGTAATGGTTGTTAATAACTTCAAAGGCTTTCTTCCTTCATCTTAATTCTTTACATTGAATTATTCAAATAAAGGAATTTATAGTTGTTGTATACTTTTAAAATAATAATTATAGTGGAAAATAGAAATGATAATTATCGATACGCATCACAATACAATTAAGATAATTCACCAAACGCCTTTTATCAACTCTACTCAATATTACTCCCGTCCCTTCCTCCGTCTCTTCGATTTCGATGTTTTAAAGCATCATATAGACTGACTTTAAAAATTACGTTTGATTAAACTGTAAAGATATTAAAAAAAGAAAAGAAACGTTTTAATCATGGTAAATGCATAGAGTACATGAGTAAATTACCTGAAATTCTGGCAAAAGCCAAATTCGATTTTTCATTATCGAAACATTTGCCAATTTCGGCACAAATGTGAGTCTCGTCTAAAGCAATACGTTCAGACAAGTTCATAATACTTTTGCCATAAATGCGTACCATTTTGGAACACTAAAAAAAAAGAGACGAAATTACATTCAACACTTTACACATGCTGGTAGGTATATAAGTGAAAATAATATAGAAGACTTACAATTTGATAGTACTTTGCAGGTAAATTTTCGCAAGCCACACTAATCATTTCAATTGGGCCAATAGCATTATGTTCAGTATATTTTCTAAAGTATGGCAATAAAGCCATTGAGGCTCCGTGGCAAACACCACATTCTATTACCTCATCTGAACGAAACAAGAAAAAAAACGATTTGAGAAAAATTATTTAAAAAGGTGTTCACATAAAATTTACCAGTGATCACTTCACTTAAGCCAGCAAAACATAATTGCATTTTCTGGCAGATTTCCTTGGGAGGCACACTGCCAACCAACGCCATAATGGCATTGGCATACTGTTCTACGAACTTGTCACAACTTTTCGAAACGGTGTTGGGCATTTTACTGCAGATGTTCTTAATAGCACGTTTGATTTCATCTTGTTCGGTTTTATTTTTCAATTCCATTTCCAATTTCGTCATTACAAATTCGCACAAAACACAAGTAGGAGGTTCCTGCAGCGTCATTGCTTCATCCATACCCACGAAGCGATCGTTCTTAATCCAAACAGCATTTTCATTGGGCATTGCAATTACATCGTATTTTAAGGCTTCATCGATTTCCACTAGAAATAAATATGAATCAGCCTATATTTTCGATAAATTTTCAACATTTAAACTTACAGTCTTCTTGTTCGCTGAAGAGGCACAGGCCTAACTCGGTACAAATAATTTTCGGTTCCATTTCTTTCATCAGTAATTCGGCAATTTTATCGCCGTATTTATCAACGTACTGATGACATTTTGGTTGCAAATTTTTGCGTAATTTTTGACACGATTCCTCCAAAGCGTTTTTGATATCCTCCTAAGGAATAATATAACGAATATATATACGTATTATAGTGTGGTGTAAATATGTCAATATATGCTAGTCAAATAAATATACATGTTTTGTTTTAGTTTGAATATATAATAGAAAAAAAAACGTTTGTTTATTATTAAGCTCCACTATGAGACAGTGGGCTATTCGGTGGTCAACACGTTTTATTCCTTTCAGCCGAATTGATCATGTCTGATTGGAATCTTACATTAGAGTAATCAATAATGAACCTTAATTTGCATTGTAAGTAGTGTTCGATGGATAAAGAATAGAAGAATATTTACACATTCTCACTCATAGTTTTCTTTTTTTTTTTGTACACAAGTATTTGTTTTTAACCAATACAGTTTATAAAACATACATATTTTAAGTCGGAAATAGCCATAAAAATTTTAGTTTGCAGTTAAGAGTGCATAGATTACATAGCTCATTATAAATAACTGTTAAATTTTTAAATCCGAATGCGCATTTCGTGGAGAATTTATGATATAATTTCACTTGAAACGAAGTTGAATTTTTACGTAAATAAAAATTTCACTTATTATTCACGATAGGATTTAATATCTTCTACATGAGATAGAACAGACGTTTTCTACAATATCAACAATTTCGATGTTACTGTATGAAAAACTCGCTAAAACGTGCTCGTTTTTATTCGTTGTTCTTTAACCAAACAAATATTCTGATATCAGACGCTTGAAATAGAACCACTTTCGACAAATCTGTACAAAGAATGTTTCGCTTATTTTTAGATTGTAACCAATATAAGTGGCGTCACTTTTTTTGCGCTAAGCTATAAGACTTTTCCTAGAGTTCTACCAAAGAGATTATATTTAATAAGATGTCTCCGAACAGTTGATGTACCAATTTCAAGGTTTTAATTTGTTTATCTTTGGTAATTTTTTTAAAGGGTTCGAAGTTATCACGTATTTAATAACGTAACATTACATTGATCAATCATTTTTGCTGTTCGTGTACGTATTTCTGTATATAATTGAATTTTTTTGCAGACAGCAATGCCAACTATTGGCGAATATTTAGCATGGTTTCAAATAAATCAGCAATATTTGCAACTGATAGAAGATTTTTTAATAATTCTCTGTTAATTATTAATCCGGTCTTTGCATTTCATTACAATTTAATTTTCCTGCACACACGTGTTATATTACACAGAGTGTTAGGTTCAGTTGTGTTCAAAATAATAGGAACGCCCCTTCATTTAAAAGCAAAGTTTAAAATTAAGAAAAATAAAAAAGAAAATATCAAATTTTTTTGACTTAAATTTATTTGTAATTCATTTTCTAATTTTTGAACACTCAATTATTTAATTAAAACTACGAAAACAAAAAATATTTTATGTACTCTCAATATTAATTGTTCAAAATAATAGGAGTGTTAGCAAACAACCTAATAATTTTTAAACATAAGGCACAAAATCTTAAAATAGTAAAGTTATTTTAGTATTTGGTTGAATAACCTTTGTTTTTAATGAATTCAGCACATCTACGAGGCATTGAGTCAATAAGATCTTGGCATCTCTTTAAAGGAATTTGATGCCACGCATCGCGCACCATAGTTCTTCTACATTTGAAGGTTTTTTTCTCTTCAATATATTTTTAACATCTCCCTATAGATGTTCTATAGGATTAAGGTCAGGAGACTGAACTGGCCACGCCATAACATTTACCCCATTAACCCGAAACCACTCATTTGACAATTTACTGGTGTGTTTCGGGTTATTATCTCGTTGGAATATCCATTTCAGAGGCGTGGAGTATGGTAACATCACTCCTCTCAAAATGCCAACTTAGACGTTCCTATCCATTGTGTATCTAATTGGATGTATTGGGCCTACACCATTATATGAAAACCTTCCCCGTATCATTAGTTTTGCACCACCATGTTTAACTGTCTTTTGTGTATACTGAGCTTTATATTTGGTGATGGGCGGACATCTAACGTACTGTCTAGACCCAATGCCACCAAATAAAACAAATTTGTCTTCGTCGGTCCACAGTATGTTTCTCCATTTTTCTTTCGGCCAATTGATATGTTCTTGGACAAAATTTAAGCGTGCTAATACCTGCTTTTTGTCAGCAATGGCACCTTTCGTGGACTTCTTGCGAATAAATTGTTGTCCATCAGACGCCTACGGATAGTAGCGCCACTTACGGCAAGATTCAGATCCTTTTGAATTTTATTTGAAGACGCTGAAGGTTTTATTTTGCTGTATCGCACAATTCGGCGGTCATCGACAGTAGATGTTTTGGCCTTGCGCCCACGTGTTTCGGGCTTTTTTATATTTTAATGTATTTGCAATCATTTGATTGGAGCAACTTAAGGTCTCCTCAATTTCTTTAGAAGTTTTGCCTTTTTTTTCGAAGATTTTTAATTAGTTTTCTCTTTTCTTCAGTACAGTGCTTTTCTCGTCCCACTATTACAAAAATTTATGTGAATCACTGTAGAAAAAGTTTTAACTACATTTTTCCGTACTTATTTTTACCCTTTTCTTTAAATTATGTGCTGTTATATTTTTATTTTTAAAAGAACACTCACACGCCTATTTTTTTTATTAAATGAATTCAGGGGCAACACAGAAATGAATAAATTTCATCGTAAATATTAAAGTTATTACGAGATTCTTTTTTGTATTTTATTTCTTACATATCGTTGTAACTACCATTAAAATATATCATGCTTTGATATACAATATGATACAATAAAAAATTTTAACTTTGAAAATATTACATGGTAGCACTCCTATTATTTTGAACACAGCTGTACATATTCAAAATCTTTGTGACATTCATTTACAATTTAATAACTATACTATCGGGTACATACATACATACATACATATGTATGAATATTAATAAATTTCGATTTCACTGTTTAATTTGCATTTCTCTATGCATATATATTACGTGGAAATGTTTCCAATTCAAAATTAGAAACTCTATGTTGACGTTGAAAAAAATTTGTCAACTTTTTATCCCTGATATATGGAAGGTCGCACTTATAATTCCAAAATACTCAAACCAGGGAATTCAGCAGACGTTGGAGAATTGAAATAGTTTCGTTATGGTTCCGGAGACACTACTAATACCGACATTAAGGCAATATCTCCCAATCTCCAAAATCGACATGGATTAAGAGACCTTTATACAGTACAACGATGGCTTTAAATCTAAAAACTACCAGCATAGCAACATCGTGTTAACAATCGTATTAACACACTATCGTGACGGCATTGGATCTTTCCAAAGTGTTTGATACGATTGACCATGCTATTATGTTGGTAGATGACTTACGCAACACCACACCGCCTAACGATCTAAAACGATGTTTAGCTAATTATCTCTACAGTAGATTGGCTATTACGAATTTTTGAGATAAAACCTCTAGGTATCGTAAATAAAAATGGACGTCTTTGTTTAATCTATATATCGATGCCTCCATTCTATAACGTTCTAAGTGTACTTAGAATGGTTTTAATGTTCTTGCATTTTTAAATTCTACGTTCTCTAACTTAAATACTGTCTAAATTTGGTTAAGATGCGCCGATCCGTTCCGAAGTTATAGGGAAAAATCTTCTTAGAATACACATATGTTCGTATGTCGCGTGAAAACTTTGAGAGCTCATAACTCAAAACACACTTTTTCGACTTAGAATGTTATAGAACGGAGGCGTCGATATGGCCAATATGGCAACAGCGCAACCCCTCATTTCATCAGGTGTGCATACAAGCGAGGTTTGTTCTAGGACCACTTGCCACGTTGTCAGTCGTTGAATATTTTGAGAACATGAACCTTAGCCTCTCCCCCTCAAAGTCTACAGTCAATCTTTTCTCTTCTTGGTCGAAGGAAATCCCTCCTTAATACTAGGTTGAACGGACAGATTGTACCTCCTGTATGATATCCAAAGATCCTGAATATGTTTTCCGATAACCTTCTGCACTTATCATACATACATACATACATATGTACATACATGATTAGTCATTACAATCCTTCAATCAGGATTGCGACCTTGCTTCTCACACCACTTATGTATGTTGTGTGTGTCAATTTTATATACGAGTGGCGGGACCTACAGTTTAAACGAAACTCCGACCGCCATATTTTTGAAAAACTTTTCATGGCAATTTTTTATTTACTCCCAGAGTTTTTGTCAGAAATCTACTGAGAGGCCGTTGCCGAATAAATTAATTTTCATATTTGGCCTCATGTCTAATAAGCCAACACACAACCTACTAGACTACGGCGATTTATTATCAGATGCGCCATATATCAGCAGAAAGGGCAGAATGGCCAAAGAGGTAATAGAGACAATTGGTTTGCCTGAGCTGAGCTGTGGACTTCATTTCTGAGCAACATATAATAAAAAAAAGATGTGGAGAGCAATTTTCAATGGTTCGCTACCAGCTTTGCCAAGATAACAAGCGTATATCACCTCCATGAGGAAACAAATTGCCTTCCATGCAATGTATATAATACCCTTCTGGCTAAATAGTTCCTACAACTCTACATAACTCCATCAAATACACTACATACATAAATACCCTATAGCAACAGAACAACATCAAAACAACAAAAAGGTTGTTAATTATCGAGATAGACAACTTAATTTCTTTATAGAAATTAACCTCTGTCAGGCATTTTTAAATTAAGAACAGATACTACTTACCTTACTCGTATGTTTATTTAAACGTTTTTCTGCCAATTTGACAATCTCAATGCACAAAAGGCAATTTGGTGAAACAGCTTCATTGTGTTGTTGGAAAACAATTTCAAGAGGTAATTCTTCGCTATCGTCGTTTATTTCATTTACAGCTGAAAACAAACAAGCATACATACACATAACAACAGAACATTCAACATACAGTAGTAAATACAAAAACATACCAAAAACTTCGTCCTCTTCGCTGCTGCTTTCATTTTCCAAACTGATTCCCATATCCTCCAAATAGTTTTTGCTCTTGGGACATAATTTTAAAGCGACACAAATTTCTTGTGGTTTAAAATCGGTAATTAGCATATCAATCAATTCAGATGAGTAAGTGTGAATAAAATCAACACATTCGTTTTGTAATTTAGATGGTAAATGATTGCATAAGTGATTTAATACGTTTTCGATATTTGTCTGCAATTTAAAATTTTTTTCATTTGTATTTAAAAAATAAATAAAATTCGCTTCAAAATTCGATGTACCTTTGATTTATCGTTTTTGATTTTCTCTTGGGCCTGTTCTACAGCAAACAAACATAGAGGACATGTGGGTTTGTCTTGTTCCTCTGAGGTTACAGGTTGGAAAACTTCCATGTCGTTGTGGTTTTCATGGTTTCGTGGACACAATTGCATTTTAGGACAAACTTGACGTGGATCCAAGCCTTGTACGAGAAGAGCAATAACTGCATCTCCATACATATCAATAAAATTGTGGCATTGGCCACGAACTGAATTGGGTAATTTGTTACAAATGCTATTTACCAAGTGTTTGACCTCTTCTTCAGTAGCTGGTGTAGATAAAGATACTTGTATGAAATGAAGCAAGTACTCACAAAGTGTACAGAGTTCACCTCCTTGTACTAAATTACCGGGATTGGCAGCACCCATTAAATGATCAATTGGCAAAGTCATCGCTTGAAGTTCATCTTGAGTGAATTTAGGTTCATTAGCACCCAATTTCTTGCGAATGGTTACTTTAACTTCAGCTGGAGGCAAAACCGGTAGTAATGGTCTGATTTCGCCTTGGAACAAATTATTCAAACCTTTAGGGCATACTCCGATTAGGAAACAGGCACCTTTGGCATCCAAATTAGTCACCAAACTTTGATAAATAATATCATAATATTGGTCAACGATACTCAAGCATTCAGTTCGGAAACCTTTAGTTTGATTGCACAATCCTTCCATTACCTGCTTAAATTCAGATTCTGTGGTATTTGCAATCAATACATCGCGCAAATGCTGTACCAATTGTTCACATAACTGACAGGGAATATCATCATTACCGGGTGCCATTAAATCAACTGGTTCTTCTTCCTTCGGATCTTCAGGATGTTGATGATACTTAGCAGCGCATACACCAGAAATATGACACACTCCAGCTGGTTGAAGATGCTGTTCAATATGATCGTAAACATCATTAAAATAGGTCAGAGCAATATTGGCACAAGCGTCCGAAAAGGAAGACATTTCACCACAAATATGAAGAATATTTTCAAGAACGTCATCGCGATTGCTTGAGTGGAACTTATCGGTCATCAATTGTGCCACATTGTAACAATTGCCACAGCTTAACAAGTGTCTTTTGGAGGCAGCTGGTGTATTTAGGTCTTTATTTTCTGCAGGTACAATAAGTTCTCCACTAACATCGTCCTCCTCTTCTGTCAATGTACCATCCAAAGCAGAAGAATAATATTTCATTAATAATTTATCAATGTCAGCATTGTTGCAAAGACCGGCTACCGAACAAACTTGCTAAATATTGAAAAATATGTATAAAGGAAAACAATATTATGAATGGAGTATACAGTATTTAATAGCTTTGTGTTAAAACTTACATCAGGATTCATCTGAGATGATAAGGCTTCGACCAATTCTGGTATAAAATTATCAGCCAACTTACAACATTCCTTTTTAACAATCTTAATTGGTATTAGATTGCAAGAACCTTCAAAAACTTCCTTCAACTCCTCCATTGTTTCGTTGCTTCGCAATTGATCACGGGCCTGGGTCACCATATCTTTACAGATTTGACAAATGGAATCATTATCGACTGGTACTTGATGTTTCTCCCAAACAGTTTGTATACAATGACGAACAGCATTACAACCTTTAGCATTTCTAGAAAAATAAAAAATACAAAAAAATAATAATTTTATTTACAGTAAAATACAAAATAAATCATTCAAATATAATGTAATATAAAGATAATTATATGACAAAGAAAAATAAAGAAAAACGTATGTACTAAAAAATAAAAACAACGATAGATAACAATATAAAACATAGAAAAAATAATCGCTTTTAAAAAACATGATTAGATAAAATACGTGAATATGTGAATATCCCCGGTAAATAAAATTAGAAGTCTTTATTAATATTGAAAAATATAAACAAAGAAAATTATTGTTTGTAAACATTTGATAAACAGAGAATAGATTAAGAACGTTTAAGGAGGGAAGAAAAGAAACAACTCCAACTAAGTCGCATCTTAAGAAAAGTCTTTATAATAAAATATCAACGGCTAGGCTATTAACACTTTCATTATATATGTAAGTAAATATGTGTTTAAATTTGGTTTAAGAATTTCTATTTATATTTTGGTAGGTAAATAAAAATACCAAATAATTTAGGTTATGACTGATTAAAAATAAATGCGTTATAAATTAAATTTGAGTTCTGTTCTCAATATCAAATATTTAGACTTTATGACGAAAACTAATTTACTATTAATTGTCCAGTGTATACTAGTTTCATATAGAATTTCGCATAAATGTACACAAAATCAAAATCACAACAAAACAAAATACATACAAAATTTATGATTAACTAATAATTACAGTTAATTTGTTTCAAGTGATTACATTTGCAGTACTTAAAACATTTTCCCACTTCCATACGACTTTTTATGTAAATATGAATGAAAAACAACTTTTTAAATGAATCAACACACCAAAAAACAAAATATATTGTTTTAAAAATTTCTTTAACATGAGTACATCATTTTGTTATTATAATCAGCAATAATACGTGCTATATATTTGATTTTAATATGCAAAAATTTGCAAAAGTATAGCAAACATTTAAAAATTAAGCATAAAATAAAAAATTATATTTATTGCATCTACATTCATACAGGGATAATACATATACATATACAGTATGTCAAGAATGAGTTTTCACATTAAAGAAATTTAAAATTTTTGTGTTATTTCATTAAAAAAAAGTTATTCTTATTTTAAAACAAAAACTTTTTTAATTTATTCATATTATTAATATTATTTACAATGGTTTACAACAAAAAAAATTCACTTTGATCAAAATATAAGAAACAATTTAGTAAAAACGATTAATACTCAAATATTTCACTGTCAAAAAACTCTTTTCACAATATAGTTGCCTTTGTCTTATTTGTAAACATTTGATGATTAGCGGTATAATACCGCTAATTTTAATGTATATCTATTTTCTATGTAGTTTCAGAAACATGTATACCAATGTACCAAAGTATGTATGTCAATTTTTTGTAGTGCAGACGTGTTATAAAGAACTAAAAGCAATGACAGGAAAACGATTATCGTACGATGTAATTCAACTAATTTATTACAATCACTATTTGGGCACAAGTGCTCCGGAGCTGGTAAAAAGGTTTTCGGTATCAAGAAGAACCATTTACAACATTATTAATCGTGCTGAAAAAGAGGGTAGGTTAGAAATAAAACGTGGAGGTGGTCCCACCACTAAAATTAGCAATCGCACAGAGCGCTTACTTATAAGAAAAGTTGTCCAGGACCCAAAAATTTCAACAATGACCCTTCGAAGAAGCATAAAGAATAATGTGATGTTGTTGTTTCCCACGAAACTTTTCGGCAGGTCTTGTTAAAAACAAATATTCTTCGAGATCAGCCCGTAAAAAACCACTACTTTCCGCAGTAAAGAAACAAAGGCGTTTTTCATCTGCTATGAACAACATTTTGCAACCTGGGACGACGTAATATTCTGCGATGAGGCCAACATAATGTTATACTATAACGATGGCCCAACAAAAGTCTGGCAAAAGCCGTTTACAGCGTTAGAAAACCGAAATATAATACCAACTAAAATTTGTAAAAATTTCGATCATGATTTGGGGTTGTATCTCGAGTAAGGGAGTAGGAGATTTGGCCTTAATAGATACAACAATAAATGCGCAACAATATTTGAACATTTTAAAGACAAATTTAAAAAGAAGCGCTAATAAATACGAATTTAAATTTGTTCAAGATAATGACCCCAAACATAGGTCGCACATGGTAAGAATGCGGCTACTATATAACTGCGGCAAAGTCCTAGACACTCCTGTCCAAAGTCCGGATTTAAATCCCATTAAAAATTTGTAGGTTTATTTAAAATAAAGCATATCTAAACTTCAAACGAAATATGGCAGCTCTAAAAGCTGCAATTTAAACGGGAAATTTAAATTGGAGGAGTGGCAGAATATACCAGATCACTATGACTTGCAGAAGCTAATCCACTCAATGAAGACACGATGGCAATGTGTGGCAACCGCAAAGGATGGTTATACCAAGTACTAAAGTTATGTAATGAAATTAAAATAAATTTGTGAAGAGTTTTTTGACAGTGAAATATTTGAGTATTAATCGTTTTTACTAAATTGTTTCTTATATTTTGATCAAAGTGAATTTATTTTTGTTGTAAACCTTTGTAAACAATATTAATAATATGAATAAATTAAAAAGTTTTTGTTTTAAAATAAGAATAACTTTTTTTTAAAGAAATAACAGAAAAATTTTAAATTTCTTTAATGTGAAAACTCATTCTTGACATACTGTATGCATATGACCACTTTTTAAAAAACAAATGTATATGCATATACATATGTATATGTATATAAGTATGTACATATATGCATATATTTAGTCATCAGTTTCAAGCTAAAGCTAAGTCATTTAATATATTAATGGATTGCATATTACATATATTTGTTATAATGTAATTTAAAATAAATGAACTTTGGATTGTTGTAATCTGAGCTTCTTCCCTTTATTTATCACAACTGTAATAATATGTAAAGAAACAAATTAAAAGCTTTACTTAACCCTTTCATGCCCGAATTTTTTGGGCCAGAGCTAAAAAATTTTTAAGGACATGTGTTTGTTGTCATGGCCTAAATATGAAGTGATATTAAATTCAGAGTCCTACGTATTCTGGTTGTACACGTTTTTAACCAAGCTTGTTTGCAAAAAAAAAAATTCATTTAAAAAAATTAAAAATTAGGGAATTTATGAACAAAAATGTACAATGTTGTCTATAGGCAACATCGGGCATGAAAGGGTTAAATGCCTCTTAATGATTACATACGTATAAGACCGGCACAAAACTACACAAATACTTAGTTAGCCAACCTTTTTAAGAATACGGAAAACATTAAGAACATCAGAAAGGCACCATATTAGCTGGTGCACTTATAATTGCATTTGAAAAAGATCTTTGAATTTTAATAAAAATTATTCTGATCTATTTTAATACAGAGTGATTCATAAAATAAAAAACTAACAAATCACAATCCCTCCTTATATATTATATATAGAAACACGACATTACATTATATATTAGAAACACGAAAATAAAGTTAAAAACGCTTCTATTTATAGATTAGCTATTTAGTTTAATATACTAGGCTAACATTAGGGTTCGTAAATAATGTATGGCGTCTATATTAGTATCACAAGTGCAGTGCCTACTATAAATGCACACATCAATACCAAATCGATCATTAACAAATACCAACAAAAAAAAAAAAACAGTTCTGTTTGTATAAGTTGAAAAACTGAATTGTTACAAATAAGTCCGTTTTATGTCATACAGAAGTTTCAATAATATTTCTATGTATGTATAGTTGTATAAATATTAAAATAATAAAATAATTGATTTTCACCAAATACTTTTCTAATATTATTTCCATCATGTAGAATGGTTGCAGAGTCGCGCTTGATCTAAAAAAGATGGAATCAAGGCCTTGAGCTAACATGTACGGCTGGCGGGCTTAAATCTTTTTGAGAATCTATGGGGTTAAGCAGTTAAACAGCGTAGGCCACGGATTAAATTTGCATGGCAGCACACATTAGTCATTGACGTGCAAAAAAAAAACTTGTGGTCTCAATGTCCATTCGTTACCGAGAGATTTTTAATAATGCTGGCCGTTTTAATACAGAATAATGAGTAAAGAAATATTACAGAAAATTCCTTCATTTTACTCATTAATTTATTGCATTTTAAGCAAAAAAATATTCTGGCGTCATTTAAAGGAACACTCCCAATAAGACAATTGATTTTAATTTGTCAAATAATATTTAATTTATAGTTTTAATTATTATGGTTAATCATAATATACATTTCAATATTAGAAAATAAACGAAAGGAAAATTTTCTTATATTTTTCGTTCCGAAATCTAAGTCTAGGGCTATTATATCTCATCTCATTCACTGGATATGTGATTTATGTATGTAAGTATGTGTACATATTTCCCAATATTACAAAGAGAACTGAATGTAAAAAATCAAAAAGAATGAAAAAAAACAGAACAAAACAATAAAACCCACTCTTGCATTTGAGTTTCATTATTATTATTTGCCTTGCAGTAAAGAACAATGGAAATGAAAGAGTATAATTAAATTAAATGATTTAAATTAAAAACGTGATAAAAGATATGACTCAAACGTAGTCAAAATAATGTACAGCGAATAATTTTCAATCATCAATATTGAACAGCATTAAAAATATAAAATAATATTATTATTATAGATTACCTACTTTGAAATTTTTAAAAATATAAACACAATATAATTCAACATTCAGTGAGTGAGGTTATCAAAAAAGCCATAAATTGAATTTGTGCTAATTATCCGTATTGTTTTTGTTTATAACAATAAAAATAGATTTGAATTCGAAGTATATTTTCCGCAGACAACAATGTTCAAATCTTAGTCTTTAGTTTATAACTACATTTGAAACATTGAAAATCAGTTTATCAGTCGATTGTTCTATGTGTCTTAAAACATATAATTGTTAAATTGTTTGTGAGCATAAACGCTTAAGTGTAGTTTTAAAGGAACCAAGTATAGCATGTTCGGCAATATGAGATACAGTAAGACCCCGCTTAACGGGGGATACGTTCCAATAAGTTCCAGCGCTAAACGAGACAACTTAACACGCACATATGTATACACCTAGTAACGTTGATGATAACTAATAAATCAACTGTAACGCAGGAAAGATGCGTTCGTACTGTGATTGCGACTTCGGAAAATACAGTTGGAGTCTTTATTCTGGACAAACTGACAAAAGAGCTTTGAAAAAGATACATAGTATACACCGTCGCTATATAGTGCACCGCTTTTGGTTGGTGCATGACCGTTTCATTTGCACACATATACAACAAGTATCAATACAGCGTGCGATTTAGGGGAATCCCAATACTACCGCGTAATACTGAAACAGCGTTAAGCGGGGTCTTACTGTACTTGGTTTGTTTACAGAAACATAATTGCGAGTCAACCTGTTCACACAACACACTTATGATTCGTTTTGACAGTTAATGCTATTGGAAATGCGTACAAACGAAAGAACATACATTTGGACGTCCACTGTAGTTTCTAAATGAAACAATGTGGTTCACTCTCAAAATTCTTTACGACGAATGAACATGGTATTATAGTCTAATAAACAAGTCTAGTTAAAGTAAGAGTAAACCAGAGCGTTTTGAGATTTTTCCTATTCAGATTAACTTAATAAAAAATATTTTTCTCTTAATTTGTTTATCCCTAACATACATGCATACATATTTAATTATATCAAATGGGAATTATTTAAAATAAAATATTTATATAAAAAGTACTTAGATTTATCGCATTACTAGCTGTTTGTGACTGGAAAATTCCTATTTGTGGATAATACGAATACAACACAACACAATTGAACTGTTTTATTACTTTTTTCCAATAATGTACTTTACATTGATAAAGAAATTTTTAAATCTTAAAAAAATGTTATCTTAAATGAATAACTCTTTCACTCAATGCAATTACAAGTATATTCTACAAAAGAAAAAAAAATAATTAAATCTTGATTTGTGGCATACAATAACTTTTTTTGAAAACGTGAAATTTCCCAGCGAAATAAAATTTCTTGTATTTTAAATTATTTGTTAACTCAATTTTTTAATTATTTATTACTTTATACTTTATACCTGGAATAGTTACAGCAGTTTATCATACAAAATATTAGTCATGCTACTTTAGTCATTCTTCCTAATAGTTTTCTTTAAATTGAAACGAATTCGGAATATGTAGTTAAAAATCTTTAATTAGTTATGATGTTTATAGTGTTAAAATCTTCTTCAATAATGATGAAAAAAGCCCATTTAAAAAGAATTAAGTTACGGCCTAAATAAATCTATAAATTGACAGATTGACTCAAATTAAAAATTGCTATCCCTTAAAAACTAAAATTCTTTGAACTCATCTTTAACCTGTTAGTACTGAATTTATTCAGTTTAGTGCTAAAGAATATTTGTAAAGGAATAAAAATAAGAATCAAATGTTTTTAAAATTTCACTCTTTTCAAGGAATCAAATAACATCAATATCCGATGACTCTTTCATTTTGAAAACCATATTGGAAAAAATATTTTGAATCTTTATTAAAATTTCCTTTATAGCGCCATAAGTCGAAATAATACAAAAAAATATCGGGAAGAATCAGAAAAATTGTATCAACTCAAAACATAAGATTTTTTCCAACAATTATAAAATTTTAAAATAAATGCAATGTAAATATTCTTTCAAATGAAATTTGCTTACTTTATTATGATTGATACATTCGCATTTTGTCTCTTAAAATGTAACCACAATTTTTCACCTCTACTAAAAATTTTGAGTTAATACCCTTTATTCAAAAGTTATGTGTACATCCAGCAATAACCATATAAATTTCATTTTTTTGTTTTATAGCCACTTGCTATTCTCAAACTTCAAGGGATGCTAACTAACTTTGCAATTACAACTGTAACACAATAATTTATTTAAAATCATTTTTCTTTGTTCTTTAATAAATACACAATTACTGTTTGATTTGCTTGCAATCACTGTAAAAGCTTCTTTTTCTGTTTTTGATAAGTAAATTTTGCAAACAAAACAAAAACAAACAGTAGGAGATTTGTTAACTTCCAATATAGAAAAAAATTATTTAAGTTTCATTTGTGATGAATACACTCAAAAAGCTAAGGTTAGAATAACTTACGCTCCTGACACTTACTATTCCCGAATTTTTTCTTTATTGTTTTATGAAATTTAATTATTTTGCGTTCCTTCGGTTTTTTTACTATTTATAAGCAGATAAAGGTAGGATTTCATATTGTAACTCTCGTGATTATCTTTATATACTTGTTAAATATAAAAATGAAAAATGTAATAAAAAAGATAATTAATCATAAAGGCAGAAGAATACTGAGAGTAGAGAGTAGAGTACCCAGTTGCAGAAAATATAAAATTTTCGTTTCTATTACTCACTACATAAGCGATCTAAATCAAAAGAATAATATACGAAATAACCACTTGATGCCCAAAAATAAAACTGAAAAAAATTGGTAGGAATAGGAGCGATCAGCAAGTTGTACCCACTACACACAATTCTAATACGGTTTGATTTCAAAACAACTCTAATAACATTAACAATAAAACAAGCTTTTTATGTCTGTACGCGAATAGCAATGTATATAAATTATACGACGTCTCGAATTCTATTCGCGAAATTCATTGTGAATTGACAATAAAAAGTTGATACATTTTGCCATTATTATTGCCAATATTTGGCAACCCATTTTATGATAAGCGTTTGTTTTTGTATTCAAACTGAATGTATTTGAAATTAAAACAATAACAGAAACGACATATGTAAGTTGACTGCTACATTTCTTATCTGCAAAGTCTTGCCTTTTGTTTTTCTGCAATAATTATTTTTTTTTTCAATTCTTACAATGAAAAAGAGTAAAGTTTAATTTTTCTGCAGTTTAACCAAATTTTAGGATATAACTGTACAAAAGAAAATCTCCAACAAATAATCACAAGCACATACGTAGTATGTTTGCAACATTTTATCAACAAGTGCTTCTTATTGCCGCTGACGAAGCAAAAAATAATTTTTTTTTTTTTGTTAATTCTGGAAATATTATTTTCTGCACTCACAGCGGACATGACATATGAAAGATAAAATGCAATGTTAAAGCCAATGCCCTACTGATTGCTTTGGCAAGAGGAAATTTAAATAAATGAATGATTTTCTTTCTTATTAACGCCTGATCGCAAGTATTAGATGTTCATTCCATGATTAGAAATTAACAAAATAGTACAACTACTTACGTTATATTGCTGCACCAGTACGAAGGACCCCAAGTGCATTTTTCAACTCCCAACTGGTGATTTAGGGGCGATGAATCAACAACAACTGATCCTAGAAAAATAAAAAAATAACAACAATTAAAATAAACAAAAGAAATTTGCAAGTTTGCTTTACTTTCTGTTTATTACTATGTGTTTTCCATATATTTATTCATTTCTTTTTTTTTTTTTTTTTGTTAAAACGCAATTTGTTTTTTCACATACTTTTGTTAAAACTCTCTCACACAAACGTACAATAGAAACACAAACACATATGTAAAAAAATCTATTATTTTGCCATTCTTATTTGTCTGTGGTTGGTTGTACTTTATTACTTACCAAATACTGCTAATGCAGCAACAATGGCACAAAGGCCAGTATTGAATTGTTTCATTTTTACTTCACTTCTTTTCTTAATGTTTTTAAATATCCTTTGTTGTACAATAAAATGAATCTTTTAAATAATAAGATATTTTAATTCGTATTAAACACTATTATTTATTTTTTCTCTTTTGTTTCTCAATCTTCCAAACTTCTTCTAAGACAATCGGTCACGAATGCAGCAGAATGAATAATCGCATTTGTATAATCAAGCCGACCAATATAAAATTAGCGGCGCCAAGTCGTCTTTGGAATTTTCTTCTTGACGGCGTCACTGCATTTGAGGCGTGACGTCTATTCGAAGACGTTAATTCAATTCGATGCAGAGCAGCAAAAATATTTTTAGAAATAAATCTTTAGCCTAATTCGCAAATTTGTTAAGTCCCTTTTTTCAAATTTTACGGAGGACACGAAAAACATTGCGGCTTCTTCAGTTTTTAAAATTTATAAACTTTTTAAACGCTATATTTTTTTTTTAATTTTTTTCGTAGTTTTGTGGAAGCGTTTTTGCCACAACCACAAAATTACAACAACTTTAAACTATACATTTTTTGTTGTCGTAAAATATGTATGTGTTACCGTTTTTCATTAAAATTTCAATTTTGGAAAAAAGTGGACTTAGCGTTTTTGCGAATTATACTAATGAAATAATAAATAAAAGAAATAAAGTTAATTTGAAGTTAAATAAAAAGAAGAAATCAATTCATTTCGGTACTAAAATTTTCAAACGACCAAAGAAAAACCCGCATAAAAACCGATCATCACCAATGTTGGCCGTTTTGGTTATTTCTAGCCAAAACTGGTTATTTTTTGTTCAAAGTGAGGACGTGAAGATTTTTCTAGTTTAGTTTCTTAGTTTTCTTAGTTTCTTTTAGTTGCCAAAAAATGTAATTTATTATTATATAAACTAAACAAACATATTTTAATTTTAAAAAAACTATGATTTTTTTTCTTATTTTAGAGTTTTTACTTTTTCAGGATTTGGCTACAAAATTTTTTGTTTTCTGGCAATACTGGTACTTAGAAAAATTCGTTTGTTCGTTCAAAAAACAAACATTAAAATTAATTCGCACATTCTTTTTTGTGTTCAATTTGTTAAATGAAAATTAAGAAAACTGAGTTTAAGAATTCGAATTAAATTGTTTGTGTGTGTAAGTCGGCAGATGGGACGGAGTTCGCGATTTGAGGTTTGTTTGTGTGTTTTGGGGGGGTTGGTTGTTCGCAGTTAGTTTGTGTTTTTTGTTGGAAGTTGGTGGTATACGATGGAGACCAACAAAATAAATTACTTTTCTTTATAACGTGGTGAATTTTTGCGAAGTGTGATGAGTTTCTTCATGATTGTGATTTTTTGCACAGTGTGGTGAATTTGTCTGATGGTGGTGAGTTTCCGGGATGGTGAATTTGTTCAATGAGGTAAGTTTCCAGTTTTTGCAGTGTGGCGAATAAAATTGAAATTCACCAAAGTGTCGTTGTTCCAAATGGATACTGTGTTACCATAAAACACTGTAATATCAGTGGTGAATTAACCGGTGTGTATCTAGAATAAGTAATTTTCACATATATAAGCGGACCCATTGGATTCATACAATTTGGATGCGAAACAGGGATGTGTGGAGTCACGTAGTGTTGCCACTGTGTTAGTAAACTCTTTTTACTATGTATCTAAAAAATTTATAATTATAAAATATTGTGTATGTAAGGCATAAAAAATAAAATTTAAATTGTTTTGTAATTAAATTTTTAAATAATTTTTTTACTCTTTTAAACTTTTTCAAAGCAATGAGTTTGCTTAGCTTAAATGATTTTTAACACGTCCCGTTTTCCTAAAACATATTTCAGAATTTCGCGGGATTGGAAATTCACTATGTTCATTATAAAGTAAGAAAAAGGAATTTAGTTTATGGAATTGTTTTTTTTATTTAATATTACATTAAATAACGTGCAAGTAGTTTTTCAGGTGTATCTTTCAATAATTAAGTGAACATTCTATATCACTTGACATCGAATTAAATCAGAGAGAACCCAATTTCCACTGTTAAAAAGTTAAACTCTGCCATTGAAGAATGTAAAAGTCCAAAGATACTTAACTTTCTAAAGGAATAGATTTCTTTGTATCAGGAGATGGTAGAGGTGGAATATCTACATCCTGCATATAATATAGCCTATCTAGTAACCATTTTACCCAGAAGTGTAGAAAGATGTTTTTCAGTGGCAGCGTATGTTGGCAACTAAATCCATTCAAGGCTCTCCTATGAAATATTAGATCTTTTTAAAAAATTGCTTAAAACAATAAGTATAAGTAATATATACATATGTATGTATGTATGTACATATACATACATATATATATATTTATATATATATATAATGTATATATTTAATTTATTTAATATATATATATTTTGAATTAGAAACAGTCTTACAAGGGCACAATTATTTCTTCACTACTGTATTTATGTATATATGTATATAGACACAGATGAGTTCTTTTTGTTTTTGTTAATTTACGCTTTTTTGTTACTTTCTGATTTGTTTTATTTTATTTAATAAGTCCCAAAATCCTGGGATAATTCGGGATCCAAAAATTCCCAAATTTTGGAATCGGGATTTCGATATCCTGAACCTGGTGATTGCCACAATCGTTTTGACATGCCTAATACATATACATATGTACATATTATGTTACAACCATTTCAAGGTAGTTATATAATCCAACATATTTCCACAATTTAATTTCAATAGACACTACTTTTGCAACGAACGGTGCCATATTGTAAGAAAAACAAATATAGCACCTAAAAGCATGCT
Source organism: Sarcophaga variegata (assembly GCA_932273835.1). NCBI lineage: Eukaryota > Metazoa > Arthropoda > Insecta > Diptera > Sarcophagidae > Sarcophaga > Sarcophaga variegata. The sequence goes on from OW026359.1 coordinate 77,826,533, forward strand.
ACAGAAATTTAAAATTAAAATTTAAAATATAAAATTATTTTAATTAACGACGTTGCATTTATTGTAAAAACTGTAAATAAATACATCTGCGACCGCAATAAACTGAATTTCTGAATTTTTTGCTAATAAATTCGTTTTGTAAACCTCACATGTTTGACAAACACAAAAGCTTGAGTTAAAACGAGAAAAATAAACAATTTTTTATTGCCAACCCAATGAATTAGAGCTCTAACACCAAAGTTATTTAACACTCCTTTAACTTCGAGGACAGAAAAGGAGCACTACTAACTTTGGAGCTAGAGCTCTAACCCAATGAGGTTTGCCATACATACATACATACATAATTGGTCATTATAACCCTTCAGTCAGGATTACGACCTAGCTTCCCACACCATTTATGTTGTGTGCGTTAATTTAAACATGAGTGGCGGGACCTACAGGTTAAAGTCGACTCCGAACGACAGATTTTTGAGAAACTTTTCATGGCGATTTTATTTACTTTCAGAGTTTTTGCCAGAAATCTGATGAGAGGAAGTAGCCGAAGAAATATTTTTCATATTTTTCGTTTTGATGTCTGACCTGGGGTTTGAACCGTGGCCTTACGTCTAATAAGCCGACACACTACCTACTAGACTACGGCTTGCCATATAAAACTTTATTTGTTTAAGTTTCTTGTAGTTTAAGTTCTTTGGAAAATGGAATTGTAGCTCGGACGATGCAGGATTCCTATTTATATTTTGCCGATTCTTAATGGTAATTTAACTTTCACTATGCTAGAGTGTTAAGTTTTTTCACTAGAGCGTGAAGAAAGTGACCATAGTGCCTTACACCTGTAAAATAGTCATAGGTAAGGTATAGAGTAGCCATAATATTTAATATAAAAGCAAAAATATTAAAAAGAATGTGGTGTTGCTGATTTGTAATGCTTGAAGTTTGTTTTCTTAAGGGGGGTCATGTCAAGTTTTTGTTTAGAAATATGAAAATCTTTTTTTTTTCTCAATTAATTTTTATTTGCAATATATTTTACAAAATTAAAATAATAAGCAAATTAAATAATAATTAAAAATAACTTATTTATTAAGTTGCAATGAACTCAATATACGAAAATACAATATTGTATTGTTAAATTAACAATAATACATATTTATTTACATTTTTCTATTTTCTAAAGGGTAGGTCAAGTACATGAAACCTCTTTAATCTTTGTATTTCCTCACTATCATTTAATAGATTAATTGCTAGCACATTTGTGTGGTTAGTTAATCTATTGAGGTATCTTTCACTAAAACAATTAATTTCATCTTTAACTTTTACAATTTTTAGATCGTTTAGACGTTTTTTAGACAGTATATAGAACTGGACCAAAAACACTTCCTTGCGGAATTCCAACAAAGAAAGAAAGAAGTGTGTCTCATGGAGATATGATTACGAATTTAATAATAATGCGGTTATCTACAAATTTTTTTTAAATATTTTTTTTTATATTTGAACGTGATTTGAACGATGGGGTCAGATCTTTCTATGGGACAGGAGTTTGAAACGCTCTACTCTGCGAAAAATAATGCATAGGGAAGCAGAGACTCTTCTCAAGCCCGACAAACAAACTAAACTATTGCTTGGCAAATATAGTGGGAAGATAGTTAGACTTTCCAGAAATAACATACAAATAGTGTCAGGCATCAGAGGCTCAAAGAACATTGTAGCAGTATATAAATCAGCTCAGTCCCAAAATGTAAATTATATAATGAGGAGACCGCATTACAAGAACACATACTTGAAAACTGTACGGCGATAAAACTTTAATTCCCCACGATTATAATAGCCTATTGCCGGTCTGAAACGAAACAAAAATTCGGAATAAAATTCATAAGTATCGTATATTATTTCTCCTGGAAATTTATTCAAATCTTGCAACCTTAGTGACACAGAGAAGTAAAGGCAGTTTCGTTCAAAAATTGAAATAACAAAAGAATTTGATGGTTATTATTGGAAAACACAAGTTGCTTTTAAAATTGTCTCATGGTTTTATAATTATTATTTTCTTTCATTCCAAAGATTTTATACATTTGCACGATATTGTTTTATATTCTTCAAATTAAAATGCAAATTTTATTTTATTAATAAACAGAGAACAGAGCGCTTGGAAGGATGTGTTAAGGTAGGCCGAAATCTGTTAATCGAGTTGTTAATGGCCAATTAAATAAGTAAATAAGAAGACTTAATTGTTATTGGAAAAATTGTATTACAGTTGTAGTTGAAATGTACCATCAAGAAAACTGACGTGTCTCTGATGTCGTATACTCTATAAACATTTGCATTTTTTAATTCTCAATCTCGAATTTTGGCAAAACTTGTTTTATGTGATTGTGATGAAATCTTTTTAAACTGCCATGAACCTTTTATAAAATCAAAAAAATTCTATAGAAGTCACTGGACTATAATTAATTACCATATATGTACGTTCTGTACTGGTCTGGTAATAAATTACCACCTGCCAAATGCAGTTTTCTTAAAATACGTAACATTTTATTTGAGTTTTTATTTAAAGAACGTTTGATAGACTTTTATTAAGAATTTTGCTTAGATCGCAAACGAATGCAGTTGCACACATACATATATATTTATTATTGATTTGTGGTTGCTATTCTATTCACTTTTATTCTATTCAAACATTTTTAACTTCTTTCAAGGTTGAAAAAATCCAAAATCTTTAGTTTAGAAAATTCAAACATTGTTTGGTAGTCGCAATTAATTTAATCGAATTTGTTTGGCAGTGTTGCCAGATCTGGTACACAAGACGGCGGAGAGGTAACTAAAAAACTAAAAAATCCTGTGCTATTCAATTTTTTTTTGTTAACATACAGTCTATGGATTGGGAGTCTTAGAGCTTGAAGTTCATGCAACTAATGGTTAAGAATATTTCCTCAGCGAAGAAAACAGGAACTTTACTTTGGCAAATGAAACAGAAAAAAAACCAAATTTATTATATTTATGGAAAGCTTCATTCCGAACATAAAAACACACCACTAAACTACAGCGGAGGAAGAAAGAGTTTCAAAAGTATACAACACGTTCTCAAATGCAGTCATTTATAGAACTGGAAAAGGATCATTTCGTCTGGACGATTATTTTCCTCAAAACGATTGATAGCACCATTCCTTGAAACAATTGAGATTGTTTATGGTTATCCGTAATAATCTACCCCCGCTACTGTAATGTGATAAATTTGACTGGTATCAAGAGTAAATCAAAGTAATTAATGGTGTAGATGATTGCAAAAGACTTCAATTGAGTCGCTCACAAGCTCTGGTCTGAAACAAAAGTCGAGGCAAATAAACTTTTCGATGTATTGAAAAGATTGAAATCTATTTCAAGTTTTACGCCTTAACCTCCTATTCAAAAAAAGGTTTAATCGGGTGACTGTTATCGTAGATAATGCATTGTTGTCGTTGCTTCGGGAGTTAGATGGATTTTGGACTGCGAACAGTAAGAAATATTCTTTAAGGTAGTCTTAGAGACGAACTTTCTTGGTCGTCTAGAACTGATTTTTCCACCCTTCAGCGATCCAAACATATTTTACTTTTAATCTGCAAAGGAGACAAAGCATGCCACAGTAAGATTAAGGACTTTTGTCATTAGTCTATCCTTATATAATTCGCTTTAGTCTAGTAGGTAGTGTGTTGGCTTATTAGACATGAGACCTTGGTTCAAATCCCATGTCAGACATCTCCACCAAAACGAAATATTAAAAAATAATATTTCTCATTCCGAATCGATTTTAAAATTGTAGGTCCCGCTACTCATGTATAAAATTAACACACACAAAATAAGTGGTGTGAGAAGCTAGATCGTAATCCTGACTGAAGGGTTGTAATGACAAGTTATGTTACTATCAAATTATCACAAATTACCTACTATCAAACCTTATATGATATAAAGAGTTCATGTAATATTGTTAAAGCCATAAACGACATAAAACGATCGAATTTCACTTCCGTAAACATCCCTTTTGCTGAATGATTGTTTTTAAAATGACAGTTTTGTGTATTTTACAAAGTCCCCAAGTTCAAGAGGAAATGTAGAGTGAACTGTAATTCTCTTCTGGATTTATGAACGCGTGGATATAGGATATGGCTATGACGAACTAGCGTAAGCTACCGCAATTACTAATTCGAATGAATTCGGATTTGGGGATCCTTCTTTGAATGAGAAACTAAAGATCTGAAATAGTCTTTAGTCATTCCACAAGAAAAGATGGAAAAATGTATTTTTTATACATTGTTTAACATTAAACGGTTTATGTATCAGATTATTAATAAATTTATGGGACGAATATAACCTAATTAGGACTGATATAAAGTACCCATACAGTTTGAAATAAAAGAGAACGAAATTTTCTTAAAGGATCTCTTTTAATAAAATACGAACAATTGTTAAGAAGAATATGGTATCTCTGTTCGTAAATCTATGCCATCAAAAACTTGTCGATTTTTAGCCAAATCTAAATAATGTGGTATACAACAATATTACTGGGTAAATACAATTTGGTCGTTGCAATGTAATGTTCAGTTCTAATGGCCTCGACAATATTCAGCAGTGGTACAAAATTGTAGAGGGCATTGCTACTAGCTGCCATAAAGCGATAAATTCGTATGACTATTTTAGTTAATGAACTAGCCTAAGCCATAAACTGTAAATAGTTTTTAGAATGATTTTTTCAAATGTGTGCGTGTATGTATGTGTTTTTAAAATTTTAAATTTTTTTTGGTTAAAAATAAAACCTTCAAATTCTAACAAACTTGATTTTGGCTTTCATGAGACTCAAATTATTTACAGCCACGGCTAAGTGCAACAAGATATTTGAATGCATATTCAACAAAACAATTCGCGTGGAAACCAGTTGTAGTCAATTACATTTTTTTTATTATCTATTTTTCTTTTCTATTCAAAATAAATAATAAAAAATCATGGTTTTTTAGAGAAAAACAAAGTAATATAAGTATTAAATACCATGTCAGCCACATCTATTTGCCATCTTTAAACTTGAAATGTTAAGATGTGTTGAAAGTGTTGGAAACTTTTGTTTAAAAATAAAAACTTTGAAAATTGCTACGATCGATAAAGATCAAATCGAATTCTCCCACTATTGTTAATAATTACACTCGTAATATTAGATGGGAACTTTAACTTTAAAAATTATTTCAATTATTGTTTATCAATGGGTTATGGTTACTGCACAGGTTCCTTTTAAAATAACTATTTAGTGGGCAAAAGTCGAATTAAAATATATAAAAAAAATTTATTTTTAATTGCTTTACTCTGTAAATGTTTATAAGAAATTTAAAATTCTATAGAAAAAATCATAGACTGTCTATGTGAACACAGATAAGAATACAGATGAACAAATTTCTGAATTATGTATGTATATTGGTATCGTATTCAAAATCAAATAAAAAGTATTTGTTTATACATATATAGCGTGGGCAATCTATCAATTTCAATTTGCACCAACGGTTATTTAACAATTCTGTCACAAATACGCAAAAACGATATGACGCCTTACAAAGTCCAATTGGTACAAGCGTCGAAGCCGTCTGACCATCCTCTTCGTTTTCGCTTCGATAGATGGGCCAACGAGAAACTGCACGATTATGTCAATTTTGCAAAATTTTTTGGGACTCAGAAAACCCATGCGTGGTCTTACAGAAGCCAATGCACCCATTACAAGAGATAGTTTGCTGCGGCTTGAGGAGCGGAAGCATCATTGGCCCATATTTCTTAGAAAATGAGAACGGCTCAACCATTACGGTCAATGGAGACACCTATCGCACCATGCTAACCAATTTTTCGTACCCGCTCTTCATAGTATTGATGTGAACGATGTTTGGTTTGAACAGGTTGGAGCAACTTGCCACATATCTCATGCCACAATCGATTTATTGCGTCAAACGTTTGATGGACATTCAATTAGCCGAAATGTTGATGACAATAGACCGCCAAGAAGCTACCATTTGATACCGTTTGACTGTTTTCTGTGAGGCGTTGTTAAAGAAAAGTGTTATGCCGACAAACCAGAGACAATTGGGCATTAGAAGGACAACATTCGTGATCCCATTGCCAAGATATGACCCTATATACTCGAAAAAGTGCACGACAATTAGTCCAATCGAATGTGAGGCCAGCCGCGTCAGCTATATGAATGAAATAATATTCAATTTCTAACAGGAATAATTGCACTGCGTGACAAAAACATAAATTTGGCAAAATTTTAAAACCGTTTTTGTTTTATTGTATTTTTAAATTTAAAATTTTAAATGGCTGACCCTACATAATATTCAGAAAATATGGCAAAAAACGTGACGAAAGATAATCTGGAGCGAAGTAAAAAAAATAAATACCTTTCGAAACAACGTTTAGAAATGAATTATTATTTCATAGCTCCTATATAATATTTCGTAATCTTTTCGGGACCAAAATAAATGCTCTTTAGCAACCTGTACTTATCATTTGTTTTCTCATTAGCAGAAATTTTCTGGTAATATTTCCTGAAAAATTCGCTTGCACAAGACTACGACGAACTGTTGTTGGACTGATTTCAATAAAAATCTTAGCAAAAATAGACTTAGGGTAATATTTTGCCAATATAAGGACTTTCCTAAGCTCGCTCTCTAGGCGATTAAATTTTGCCAGGTGGTACACCTTACTTTTGCAGACGTACTGATTAGAAAATCTCTGCTAGTCGTAGATATCGCAGTGTTTTCTGCTTTAGAGTAGGATTCGCGAGATCCAAGTGGATTTCAAACGATCAACGGTTTGTCTCACCATTGTGACTTGATATTCAATTTTATTTTTAAACCATTAGACTCTGTTAAAAATACTGCGTAATTAGCGTAAAGAGTGTGTGGCTGTTTTGTAGACGTAATGCAGGATTCACTAGAACAGGAAAGGGGTTTTGAGCTCTAAATGGGTTTTAAACTTGGTTGTTGGCATGACATTTTTCTCCTATACTATACTATACTATACTATACTATACTATACTATACTATATTGGTGTGCTTGTTGGAGTGCTAATTCTGGCACTACTTTTTAACTTCTGACTGGAGTGCAGAAGTAATTCATTCTAGTATACGTCTTGTGTCCTTAGTCACTGCCTTATCGTAATCGTTGTGTCTGTAGGATATTTTTTCCGTTCTAAGTTAGTGTTGTAAGAAAAACTGTTCGCCTTGCCATAGTTCTCTCAAACATGGTAAAGTCACTAATTAACCGTTAAGAAGAACAGGTATTAGCGTGTCACTGTGCATAGACAGCTGGTTATTTCTTGTTGCAAACCAAATCTGGCGAGCATGATCGTGTAACTAACTCAGGGGTTACTAAAAATTTGTTGGTTGTGAATTAGTGAGTAAGATAGAGAAAATAAGTTGACTCATAGAAAAATGTTAGTAATATTCCCTTATTTTATTTTTTAATTTCATCAACATACATACATAAAGTTATACACCTTCGACTTAATAATTAGGTAATGTTTTTTAGATATTTGCTGGGTACTAATTTTGGTTCAAAATGTGTTTTAAGAACATATAAGACTTTGAATTTTAAAAAAAGGATTTTTAACATAAAACATTTTTTGAGTGTAAACCTAAAAAATATATTATAGCATCCGCTGACCTGTGCGCCTGTCACAGTCTGATCGACAACTAAATAAAAGAGCATAAGCAATATGTGTGAATTCTCGCTGCACAATTGTGCTATGAATCCTTGAACTAACTGCACCTGATATGACATGAGTGTCAAATCAGTTTTCAATAAATCAAACTTATTAAATTCTTTTATTTACTTCAATTATAAAAAAGTTAATAAGGAGGTTCGCTTCTTTGACACGTTATATTAACAAAATGTCCGTTGTTTTTGTATAAAACTTTGTTCTCTCATTAGTAGCATTATGTTAACTATCGGTGGTCATTCAACTAAAAATATCTGCGCTTTAATAGACAGCGTTGTGGAAATTCTAAACGTATCGGTGAGGTAGTATCAGCAACTTCGACAACTTATTTATTTTATTAAAGGACAATACTTTAACCCGCAACTCATTTATACTTCAATATGAGGGAATACTTACATGCCGACATTTCTTTCATGTTGTTGTTTGTTACGTATTTCGATCAGGTTGTGAGTTTGAGTCATTTATCTTTGAAAACATTGTTAGAAGTTAAATATATTGGAAAGATTTTCTTTTGAACAGTTGTTTAAATTATAATTATTCAAAGAGACACTAAAAAATGTAATTATTTTAAACGATATTTCTGAGAAGATTCTCCAAACTAAGAAATTACCGACACTGAAGTAAAATGTTATCTAAAACCATCGTCACTACATCGTAAATCTTAGACGATTTTGTAGATTAATTTATACATTTCAACATACTCACATACATACATATTTATGTATGTATGTATGAATGAACATACGTCATGAATATTCGTTCAAAAAGTGTATTTTACTTGTATTTGAAAGAAAAAAAGATATGGGAAATGACTTTATTGTTCGATGATTCTTACTGGTACGAAAAATTAGAAATTACTCAGTGTGACGCACTGAGTACGTTACTGTTTCAATGTGGGAGTTATGGATTCGATTCCAATGACGAGACTTAGGCTGTGACACTACACTTACATACATAGCTCGTAATCATTAGAATATAATTTCTAATTGCATTTTAATAATAAAAAAAATAAATGAATCACGATAATATGATGTTATAGTAAATTTAATATTAATTAATTTAATATTAATATTATTTAATATGTGCAATAAGAAAAAAAAATAATTCGATATTAAGGAGACTCCGTCTTTTCTTTTATAGTATACAGAACTACATACATATTTATTAAAAATGTGTTTCCAATTTGTAGTAGTGCTCGAATGACTTAATACTTCTTATGCTTAAATTTAAAAAAATGCACTTCAATCGAGAAAAAAATTAAATATTTATTACATCAGAAGGAAATCTGCACTCTAAATACAGTTTACGTACATATGTATGTATGTAATTTTGTTTAAACATTTTAAGTCATATCGAAATGAAAAGAAAAATAATTATCCAAAAAAAAATACAGAAATATTCTACTTAAAAACTTTTCCTTAAACTTTTCTTAAATCATTTTTAAATTATTAAAAATAATTTATTTCTATTCAATTCAACTATTGATTGTCATTGGAAATTGAATTTAACTTTTAAATCGGAATCAATTTAATGAATTTAAATTGTATTTTTAAAATTAACACAACGAAAAAAAAAATCGAAAGATTTTAGTCAAAAACAACATTTTTTTTATTTAAGTATTTATTTGCAATCTATTTAAACAAAATATTAAAATATTAAGCAAATCTTATGATAATTTACAATTACTTAGTTTATTAGGTTTCAGTAAACCTAATAAAACCGATAAAACTTAGATTTTAGTTCAAGATTATCTCCTAAATTTTAAGTCAAGTATATGAAATCTTTTAAGTCGCCGTATTTCTTCACTGTCGTCTAAAAGTGTTGTAGCTAACAAGTTAGAATGATCACTCAGCCTTTGAAGGTATTTTAAACTGAAATTGTTTATCTCTTCCTTTATTGTTGATATGTTGAGATCGTTATGTATACATCTTACATTTGCTTACATACCAAGGGGCATTCGTAATAAAGCGTAGAGTTTTAGACTGATATCTCTGAAGTATTTCAATGTTAGAATTACTCGCTGTTCCCCAGAGTTGCAGTCCATAGGTCCAAATTGGCTTTAGATTAGCTTTATAAAGGATGATTTTGTTTTGAATGCTTAATTCAGACTTCGGTCCCAGAAGCCAATAAATTTTTTTTAGTTTTTAAATTTAAATGTTTTCTTTTCGAAACAATATGGTCCTTCCATGTAAGTCTTCTATCTAAATGAAGTCCTAAATATTTAACTTTTTTTGCTTTTGGTATACTGCTCCCATTTAAATAAAGTGTTGGGCTATCTCCTTTTCTTAGTGCAAATGTAATTTTGTGAATTGACTTTAATATTCCATTTTTAAGCCATTTTTAAATTGTAAAAAACAATACTAAATTTAGTTTTTTTTTTTCATTAACTTATGTTTAATAGCAAGAATTTCTTCCTGCTACCATGAGTCTGGCGGGTGAAGTAATATTAAGCAAACGTATTGGCGACGAAAGTGATAAAGTTTGGCAGAGATTGACTTCATTGACGAATTTTGTAAATCGAAATCACCCTTAATTTGCTTTCGTCTAGCAAACAACGACATAATTCATAAGGGAGGAAAATGTGAAAACAAATTCTCTTCATTAATTTATTTCATAATAATTCACATTTAGATGATAATATTTTATAGATAAGTACCTCGTTGTGAGCGATATTTAGTTATCGCTTCTCGGCCTTATGGCTAAGATCAAAGTGTAGTATCTGTTCTTATCAGCTTAACATCTGATAGATCCTCCATCGGAGGACAACAAATGTTAAACTGATTTTTGGAATTAGACGGAATGTTTAGGAGCTTGCTCCACTTCTGTCACGGGTTGGCCCAGTATTGCAGTACCGCTGGGATTTCGGCCCAAATCTACAATCGATTTCGAGTGTTACGTTTTTAGTAAACGGGGTTAGGCATTGTGGATTTAGGGGAGTGTTCCACAAAAAAAAGTTAATTTTTATTTACTTGCAATCGAAATTCAAGAAAAAGTGGAATCAACATATAAAAAAAAAGGTTACAAACCCAATGATAAAATAAAGTTAACTTTTTCAAAAATATGGCACTTGCCAGAGCAATGTCGATAACATTGTTCAATTAAACGGTTTTTTTTTTTTTTTTTTTTTTTGAAAAGCAGTGAAAACGACGGGCACTGCTGCCAGATTTTTTCAGTCCTCATCCCCATCTCCATTATTTTATGCAAAAAAATTCCAAATCGTTAGTATAAATTCGCAAAGACGCTAGTCCACTTTTTCCAAAATTGAGATTTAATGCGAAACGATAACACTATACCAAATGCATATTTTACGACAAAAGAAATGTCAGTATGTAGTTTAAAGTTGTTGTAATTTTGTGGTTTGCAAAAACGCTAAGTCCACAAAACTACGAAAAATATTAACAGCACGTGCTAACTCCACGATTATTAATTATTCCTAATTTTTGATCTAGGCCATTTAAAGAGAGCTATTTAGTAAAAATAATTGCTTTATAAAGTTTACAAATTTTAAAAACTGAAGAAGCCGCCATGTTTTTTGTGTCCACTGTAAAATTTGAAAAAAGCGACTTAACACATTTGCGAATGAGACTAACGAAATACAATTAAATAAAAATTGTTTCTTATTTTATTTAAAAATTAATTTATTTTATGTGCACATAGTATGTATGTAAGTACAAATTAATGTCGAGTTCAATATTACCGTACATGTACATAAAAGTATGCATACTAATTTTAATAAAATAATTTAAATTCATTATTATAAACTACCTTAAAGTTTGTTTACTTTAATCAAAAGTAAAAATTAATTAGATTAATTACAATATATATAATTACATATTAATATATATATAATTACAATATATAATATAAAAATTTTGTAATTAAAAAACTATTGGCCAATATTAACTATTTCAAAAATTTCGGTATCGAAGTCCTTCGTGTCAATAGCTTCAGAAATTTTATTGTACATTGTATTTGAGTTAAACAGTCTCAACATATCAGGAGATGGTTCGAACTTTTCACAGCAAACAGAATTATTTGTTATATACAATGAGCGCCAAAAGTGAGTAAAAACCACTGAAATAGTTCATTTTTTATGATAGTGAGAAAAGTAACTGAGAATAGTCGAATAAATTTCCAAAAATAAAAACGTTTATTTATTACTTATAAAATGTCAAAACAAAAACAACAATTCATGATAAAGGAACTTTTTTTATACTTAAGAACAAAAGTGTTGACTCACTGTATACATATATTTAATCTAAGAAGAGCTTTTAATAATTCATATTGCATTTAAATTTTGTCCAGACTATTCTCTAAAACAATCGTTCCATTTTACAAATGGCATTTTGTCTATTGCTCTTCATATAAGTCCATTGGGATATTTGCCTTTAATACAGGATTTAATATTTTAGCAATAGAACAAAAATTTCGTTGGCGTACAGCATATACTTGGAGAAAATTGTTTGTATGTTTTAAAAAACATAATTTTTGTTGGAAAACATAGACTTGCCAGAGTAAAAATTCTATCACTTATTTTTTATTATTATCCATTATGTTACTAAATCAAAAAATTTTTTTATATGTAAAAAAAATCTATAATTTTTTATCCTCAAAAACTCCCCAGCAGTGTTGGTTCATCCCCAAAAAATCCTTAGATCCCCAAACTGAAATTTTCATCCCCATTGACTAAAAAAAATCCCCTATTTGGGGATAAATCCCCTAATCTGGCAGCAGTGGTTTGTAGTGTTGTTTTCAAGCGCTAATAGCACACAGTATATTTCTCTACGTTCATTTTTTGTTTTACAAAAATTTATCATTACAATTCTCAATGAGTTAATTTAAGATTTTATACAAAGAGTTTATGTTAAGCGGAAGAAAGCATACTTACCTGGCGTAGGGGTTACCGTGATCATGAAGGCGGTTCCCCCGGAGTGAGGCTTGGCCATTGCACTTTCGGTTGAGTTGACCTCCGCGATTATTCCTAATGCGAATAACTCGTGCGTGTAATTTTTGGTAGCCGGGAATGGCGTTCGCGCCGTCCCGTCATTCATAAATAAATTTCGGAATCGTGCCATTTAACGTTTTTTTACTGTGTGTGAATCTCGGTGAAGCTTCATTCTACAAAATCTAGATTGGGTGGCAAATGAGTAAGGTTTTAATATTTAAACTAAATATTCTTTAAATCCCCATTTATTTTTATTACGTTTAACTTTATCAGTAGATTAATTCAATTTAGGCTTGTGACTACATTTATAGCATGAAAATGAATTGACTACATACCTCGTAGGCAATCTAATTTCAAAAATAAGATAAGTTTGTTGTTGGTATTTTGAGTAATAAATATTGATTTGCTACATTAAAAGCACAAAGTTATTGCGAGACGCTATGAAACGCTATATATTTTAAAATACGAAGAGGTGCTGCGATAAATTTATTAAATTGATAAATTCAACATATATCACGGTCCTAAGTTAGAATGTCTACTTACGCAGTATTCATTATAAACTTTAAAATGAAGCATCTAATAGCCGTACAACGATTGAAACAATTTAGCTTCTTTATTTTCACAACTGCTAATAATAGAGGAAAATTTCCAATCTTACAACATATGTACCAGATTTTCTAGATTGACTCCAATGTAAACTGGGTAGTCCAATTGGTTATGTATTTTAATATTATACTTAGGACCATAATTACAACTTGCCGTTAACTAAAGGGAAGTTTTTAACGGGAAGATAAATTAATTTTCATTATTATAAGTGCACGATAAGGTAGAAGTGAGCGTTAAGCTAAAGGGAGGATCATCCTACCGGTAACTTTTAAAGTTAAGTTTATGTTTGAACTTGCCATATTATTTTCAATATGGCAACTTCAAATCAGGGATGGAAAAGTTGGTACAATTGTACACTATTTGGAAGTCAAAAACACTCGCACCTCCATGACTTATTAAGCAGTATTTAAAAATTTTCTAATCCCTCCCTACAAAGGAAGAAATAGACTGTTTGCTTCGACTGTCTCCAATTTAATCCAAACAAGGGATTTATTGAAGTCATTTAATTCGTGTTGCTACAAATTTGGAAATAACAAATAGTTTGCTACCAAAAAAGTGTATCATAAATATTGATTTAAAATTTAGATCTCATAAACTTTTCTATTCCTTTTTATTTAAGTTTTAAAGTAAGTTGTTAAGTTTACCTATTATATATACAAGTACTTAGTACAAAGAAACTGCAATGTACCTTTTTGTTAACTTTGTTTTTTTACGCATATATGTAGATAAATATATGTAAAATGAATTGTCATTTATATTTTTATTTAATTTTTGATAAAAAAGTTTAAAAAAGAAAACAAGTGAATTTAGTACAATCGGGTAAGAGTAAAATTTTTTGTGAAAGTTAGTACAATTTGTTAAGATAAATTTCCCATCCCTGCTTCAAATATAAACAAAATGAGCAAATACAACAAAAAGATGCCCGTCGTCACTGCTGCCAGATTAGGGGATTTATCCCCAAATAGGGGATTTTTTTAGCCAATGGGGATGAAAATTTCAATTTTTTTGAGTATAAAAAACTATAGATTTTTTTACATATAAAAAAATTTATCGATTTAGTAACAAATGGATAATAATAAAAAATAAGTGATAGAATTTTTACTCTGGCAAGTCTATGTTTTCCAACAAAAATTATGTTTTTTAAAACATACAAACAATTTTCTCCAAGTATATGTATATGCTGTACTTTTTCTTAAATTTCGATTGTATAATAAATAATATAATATATATATAATAATAATATAATATAATAAATAAAAATCAATTTTTTTTTGTGGAACCAGCGATGCCAACTTAGCACTTTTTACGCTATTTTTTAGCTCTTTTTGAATGGACGCTGCGCGTTTTGTTTTCTATTTAGCCCTTTTTTAAAAAAAGAGCTGGAATGGCCCTTTTTGGTTTAGTTTTTAGCACTTTTTGCAAAAAAAGGACACATTTTTCTTTCGTAAAGGAAAAATCTCTTGAAACATCATTATTAAAAGACATATATAACGACGAGAAAATTTTTATATATATTACGTTTTTGGCATCAGTTTTAGCTAAAGTACAAAAAGTTAATCTGGCCTTCGAGGCCCAGTTTGCTGACCACACAAAACTTTTTAGTGATTTGTATCGTTTATTGCAGAGCTTGACTAATAGAATAATTATTCCAACAGACGATTTTGATTACACGAATGGTGAAATAGACCCAAAAGTATACGAAAATTGTTACCTTGGTTACAGCTTTGAGAAAGCTTGTGCAGAGTCTAACATATCAAGAAAAACTTGATAAAATTTACGAAGAATTTAATTTATGAAATAAGGGCAAAATTACTATTAAGCTTTCAAATTTTGGAAAAAATTTCTGCATTTAGTGTAACAAATATTTTCTCTATTAATATAGAAGATACAAAAGGTTGTTATTAAAGAGTTTATAAACAACTATAAAGAAATTGAGAAACTTAAAAATTGTATACAAAATTTCAAACTATATAAGGGGAAAAATCTGGATAGAACTGATAGTTTTTGGATCGCAGTAAACCAATTTAAAAACTCAACAAACGAAAATCCATTTGGAAAACTTTCATCTTTTGTGTTAAGACTTCTGACACTGCCTTACTCAAATGCAGAAGTAGAATGCACATTTAGCGTTATGAATTTTTTTAAAAATAAAATAAGGAACAGAATGTCGTTGAATACATCTAATTGCTTAATTCATATAAAGTATGGTTTAAAACGAAAAAAATCCTGCTGTTTGGACTATCAAATACCAGAACATGTTTATCTAAAAATTAATTCTAATGAAACCTATAAAAAGTCAAAATAGTTTATCAAAACCAGTGTTGCCAACTCCTTCAAGAACGAAAGCACCGTAAGCGGTTCAAAAACGGGTAAAAATTAAAAAGCGTAAAAAGCACCGACTATAATTTTAAATAATAGGCACAAAATAGCTGAATTTTAAAATACAAAATAAAGAAAAAAAATACAAAATACAAATATAGTTTATTTTAAATTTATTATTAATATAAAGAAAGATGTATTCATTAATATAAAATAATTAATTCATTTTAATTAAACAATTCATTTAAACATAAATAACAAATAATTTTGTTGAGATCGTTTACAATATGTTAGTATGTACATTAGTTTTCAAATAAATCAATATCCTCTTCTATGCCATCATTGTGCCACAAAACAGTTTTAATAAAATGTTTTGACTTCTTGTAATTATATTATAATATTATTATAAACATGTGGTGGTAGTTAAACTGCTACAACATGCATTTTCAAACTTTAAACCATATTTAATGTGTAACAGCGTATTTACTGAATTTAAGGACAATCGGTTTCTTATTTTTTTTTGAACAAACTCATCAAACTAAAAGTCCTTTCTATCTAAGCATTAGAATAAGGCAACGAAAGCAATTTTAAGACAAAATTAGTGAGATCTATACATGGGTTTTCTCTCAAGGAATCTCTAAAGTTGTGAAGTTCAATCCAAAACTCGTTAGTTTTTTATGTATTTTTCCATTTATGTAGTTTAAGATTATTTAAACATACATATTTCAACTTAAGTTTAGTTGTTAGTTTTAAAACTATTTTCCACGATAAATTTTGCAACAAATTGAAATTTTTTGGAAGTACTATAATTCTTTTTTAATTGACTGAAAACGTTGTAAAAAAATATTTATAAAAAAACAACAATACGTATATAAAAAGCCACATAGTTGGATAAAAAGTATTAAATGCAAAGAAGTAAATGGGTGAGAAATTCAATGTCAAAAAGAATTAAAATAATATCATAGCTGCATAAAAGGAATCAAAAAGGTCGTAAAAAATTCAGTGTCAAAAAGAAATTCAAAAATTTTATAGTTGTATAAAAAAGCACTGTGAGAAATTTTAAAATGCACTATAATACTCGTTTTATTATATCGGGTATTTGTTAAAAATGTACGGGTACTAAGTACAAAAATCACCAAAAAATACCCGAAAAGCACCAAAATGGCAACACTGATCAAAACTGTTTTGTGGATCGATGAGAAAGAAGACAATACAATTTTGTACGAAAACGATGAATCAAATGTTTGCTTTAATGATATTTTTTATATTTATAAACACTATTTAATATTATAATAGAATTAATTTAAATCCAAAGGACAAATAAAATTAATTTAAAAAACGTTACATTTCAATTTAGCCCTTTTTAATTGTTGCCCTGGCGCTTTTTGCATCTACAAAGTTGGCATTGCTGTGTGGAACACTTCCATAAATCCACAATGCCTACCGTTTACCAAAAACGTAACACTTGAAATTGATTGTAAATTTGGGCCGAAATCCCAGCGGTACTGCAATACCGGGCCAACCCGTGACAGAAGTGGAGCAAGCTCCTAAACATTCCGTCTAATTCCAAAAATCAGTTTAACATTTGTTGTCCTCCGATGGAGGATCTATCAGATGTTAAGCTGATAAGAACAGATACTACACTTTGATCTTAGCCATAAGGCCGAGAAGCAGTGTTGCAAAATTGGAATTTTGAAATGGTACTGAACTATAACTGAAAGAGTACTTTTTTGCATCAAATGGTACTTTTATAACTCTTCAATCAGGATTATGACCTAATTTCTTACGCCACTTATTTTGTGTGTGTTAATTTTATATATGAGGTTCGGGACCTACTGTCGACTCCGAACGAAGGGTTTTTGAGAAACTTTTCATGGCAATTTTAATTACTCTCAGAGTTTTTTCACGAAGACTTTTGAGAAGAAGTCGCCGAGATGTCTAATCATTACAAACTTTTAATCAGGATTTTAAAGTTTATGCAAGAGTAGTTTAACAGTTTAACGTTGATTAACGACAGATTTTATTTACTCTCAAGGTTGTTGCTAGAAGGTCAAGAAAGACAAATTCAAAGACTCCTGAATGTAACGCATTAAGTCTCTAATAGATGATTCACCGTGGGTTCACGTCTAGTAAGCCAGCAATCTACCTACTAGACTGTTTATTTATTTACATTTATGACACGGAACAGAAAAGCTAACGACTTATTCGTGTTCCCCACATATAAGACAAAAACATCTGATTCGGAACGTAACAAAACATAAAAGACCCGTTTAGTCAAACGTCGATGGAACGTTCGTTTTTAGCATATGAAGAGCAATACTAGTGCTTACCGATGTAATAATACGGTTCTGCAAGAGTTTTAATTGCGTTTCGTATTCTAAAAACGAAGGTATGTTCCGTGAACGTTTGACTAACCGGGGCTAAAGCCTGGTTCTACCTTTAGCATTAACATGTTGCTAATGCATTAATTCTTGGAAAGCGCAAGACATAAAATTTTTAATAATAAAAAAGTACTGAAAACGCCGAGGGGGTACTGCGGTATTTTTGAAATGAAAAAGTACTGAAAAAAGTACCAAAGTACTGAATTTTTCAACACTGCCGAGAAGCGATAACTAAACGCTGCTCACAACGAGGCACTTATCTATAAAATATTATCATCTAAATGTGAATTATTATGAAATAAATTAATGAAGAGAATTTGTTATCACATTTACCTCTCTTATGAATTTCGTCGTTGTTTGCTAGAAGAAAGCAAATTAAGGGTGATTTTGATTTGCAAAATTCGTGGATAAAATATTTTTTTTGGTAATAGAGCCTTGAATAGAATAAAATACTTGTACTAGAAGCTGAAGTTCACTAACTAGAAGTTTAAGAGTGTAATAAGAGAAAATATTATATCCACTTGGAAAGTGCCTCCACTATTTCTTTCGAAACATTGCACTAGTAAAAGCGCCCAATAAGATCATGTAGTTCATATCTGTTTAAACGTCTTACTAAGACTGTAGGTCTTATTAAAGATGACATTTCTTCTTCTTTCACACAGGAATCAAAAAATACAACACATAGTATAAAAATTTCTAGGTTTACTATTTAAAGTCGTTAACAAATTCATTGCATGTCTGGTATCGTAAAAGTATGAGGAATATATGGTATCGCAGAAAGTCTTTGTGAGGTTGTGGTTAATATGGAAAGGTAAATATATTGTTACATAAAGCGAAACGACCTAATATCGTTTAACAATAAAAACGACCCTGCCGTCAAATGAGTAGCTAACTACAAAAAAAAAAACTAACTTTAAGTTTGCTTGTATAGGCTAACTTAAATCTAACTACTACGCAATGCAAAATTTACATTAACCAAAGTGTATACAAACACTCCAATTCTTAACGCCGTTGGGTATAGATAACTAACGTCTTAGACATTTGATTAATAAACAAAACCGCGTGTCATCCTTTCGCTTTATATTTTTGGTTAAAAATTTATTGTTTGCGTAAAATAATTATAAAAAATACACTAAATTAATAAATAAATTCGAAAGGTTTGAAGTGTTTTTATTTGAAGTGAAGTGAAACAATATTAAAGGGCCGCTTGCCAAAATAGCTTACGGAAATTATGTCACCAAATTTGTGCATGGACATAAACTCGGATGGTGTTCATGGTAAAAAGCGTTTAAAAGACCATGACACCTTAACAGGTAAGTGCTAATTTGAAAATATAAGTTTTAACCAAGTCTGAAAACATGTAAAAATTTATATAAATATTTTTAAAACAGTCGGCTCTCAGGATGTAAAAACTGGCGTTACGCATTAAAAATAATAAAAAAAACGTTGTATTCATGCTAAGTGCATTAAAAATAAAAACACAAATCCAAAAAATTAAAATATTTGCAAATGTTATATTTAGAAACTGTTTTTATCTTTTTTTATCAACAAATGTGCAAAATATTTTTGTAAATCGTGAATTTATTAATTTTTTTCATATGTCTAAATTAGTTTAGAAAGAGATCTTTATTTACACAATCAACAAATGTATAAAATATTGCTTGTGATGTGTTGAACTGAATTTATTTTATTTAAACTGAACTGAATTTATTTTAATTTATTTTTTTTATTTATTTATTTTATTTATTTTCTTTTTACATGAATAAACTTTTGTTTTCTATTAAAATATAAATTTTAAAAAACTGTTTCATTTCGAATAATTAATATGATAGCTTATTATTGTGAGTTTAAAGCCAACGTGAAAGAACTGACTATTCATTCACTGAAATTTAGCTAACTTCTAGTCAGTTTAAAAAAACTAGCTTAAAGCCAATAAAAGTAGTAAGTTTATAGCTAGCTACAAATAGGTTTACTTTAAGTTAATTGCTAAGTAACTAACTTTAAATTAATTTAAAAGTATTGCAGATTCGGACAATTGACTACTTCCTAGGACATCGCAATGTTAAAATAGTTAGTCATTTCCATATAAAAGTAATCCAAGTGTCAACCACCACTGCTTGAGAAATAGTTGGTTTTAAGTTAATTTAAAGTCAACTGAGTGTACGACAGGGGATAAACAAAAGCTACCAACTACACCAACACAAAGCCACACGATACAAACGCACACTAACACTAAGTATACAATGAACGTGTTGGTTATCTAAAGCTGCACACACACATATGTACAACAAACCTGGTTGCAACAACAACATAAAGTAAACCAGCTACGACAAATATGTAACGGACAACATAAGCAAAGTACACAAACAACAATGTACTAGCAATAGAGTCCTCGAGAAGGCGCGAGCGAGAACCTTCCACATCGAGAACGTTCATCATACTGATAATACGTGCGTGCGGAGCAGGGATGGAAAAGTTCGTACAATTGTACTTTTTTTTAGCGCTATTTGGAAGTCAAAAACACCATAGCACCTCAATGACTTATTTAGCACTATTTAAAAATTTTCCCTATTTTATTACATTACTCAAATATTCTGTCTCATCACTGTATAATCTTTTGTTTCATTTTCATATTGCCACTCGATGCAAACTTTTAGACCGCTTAAAATTTTTGTTCAGTCAAATAGCTCGCAATTTTATACAAAAAGATACATTAGATGAAAATGATATATTAAAAATCAATATCAATGAAAACAGTATTCCTATTGGCGAGATATATACATATCCATAAATAATATTGATCACAGTATTATTTTGGAGCTTAAAGAAATAGCAAAGAAATTTTATTTAAAATTCTGTGAAGTTTTAAAAGCAAAAGTTGATTTAAATAATGAAATGTTACTATGGTTTAAAAAATGTACACCAGAAAACGTTGTTTCAGGTAAAACTTCAAGTATTGTACCGTTTATATTCAAAATGTTTCCTAATGAAATTAAGAATATTGAATCAATAAATAATCAATTTCGTACGCTATAGGACTTAGAAACTATTAAAGCTTTCAAAAATGAGAACATATGTACCTTTTTGGTCGAAGGTATTAGAAATAAAAAATGAACTAAATGAACCAATGTTCAATGTCATTTCAAGAGTTATAAAAGGAATATTTTCCATTCCACATTCATCTGTAAATGTAAAAAGGATATATTCGTACCAAAATTTAATAAAAACCAAAGGGAGAAATAGACTGTTTGCTTCGACTGTCTCCATTTTAATCCAACCAAGGGATTTATTGAAGTCATTTAATTCGTGTTGCTACAATTTTGAAATAACAAATAGTTTGCTCGCAAAGAAAAATATCATAAATAGTGATTTTAAATTTAGGTCTCATAAACTTTTGTGTTCCTTTATAGTTAAGTATTAAAGTAAGTTGTTAAGTTTACCTATTATAAAGGGTCCGCCAAAAAACTTTTTTTTTGAAAATGCTTTAAAAAAAACTGAATATTTTCTCAAATTTCTTTTTTATTTGAAAGTACACTCCTTCCGGTTAATAATGGAAAATAATTTCATTCAAATGGCTGCCTCGGCTGGCCATGCAGTAGCCTACACCAGAAGATGCCGATTTTGGCAAAAAAAATCATCTTTTCGGATGAAGTTCATTTTGATCTTGGCGGGTGTGTAAACAAGCAAAATTGTCGCATTTTGGGCACAGAAAACCTGCACGCATACATTGAAAAGCCGACGCACCCAAAACGAGCCACTGTTTGGTGCGGATTTTGGTCCAGAGGCATAATTGGGCCATTATTCTTCGAAAATGAGCAATGAGTGGCCGTTACAATCAATGGCGATCGTTATCGGGACATGTTGAACGAATTTTTGTTCACAAAAATTGAAGAGGAGGATATTGGCAACATTTGCTATCAACAGGACGGCGCTATGTGCCACACAGCCGAAGCTACACTCGATGTTTTGCGCCCTGTTTTTGAATATTGCATTATCAGCCGCAGAGCTGATGTCGTTTGGCCACCTCGGAGCTGCGATTTGACACCGTTGGACTATTTTTTGTGGGGTGCCGTCAAAGGTAAGTGTTACGCTGACAAGCCAGAGAGAATTGACGCTTTAAAGGACAATATTCGTGAAGCCATTGGTGAAATACAGCTGCACACAATCGATAATGTGCTTAAAAATTGGACCGATCGTATAGGCTACTGCATGGCCAACCGAGGCAGCCATTTGAATGAAATTATTTTTCATTATTAACCGGAATGATTGTAATTTCAAATAAAAAAAGAAATTTGAGAAAATATTCAGTAGGTTTTTTTAAAGCATTTTCAAAAAAAAAAAGTTATTTGGCGGATCCTTTATATACTTAGTGCTTAGTACAAAGAAACTGCAATGTACCTTTTTTAATTTTTATGTTTTTTTACGCATATATGATCATAAATATATGTAAAATGAATTCTCATTTATATATTTATTTAATTTTTAATAAAAAAAATTAAAAAAGAAAAAAAGTGAATTTAGTACAATCGGGCTGAAAAAAGTAAAATTATTTGTGAAAGTTAGTACAATTTGTTAAGATCAATTTCCCACCCCTGGTGCGGACTATAAAAGGGCTGGACAAAGCAAGCAGCAGTGAGAGTTAATTCAGTCAGCCTTGTGTAAAGTTGCGTGTGAATAAAATAAGTCGTGGTTGTAACGATCCAGTGAATACTTGTGTGAACTAATAAAGTGAATAATGCCTTGATTACCCAAGCGTTAGAAACGTAAAATCGTAACGTACGTAGCCTTAAAAACGTTTGTGTAGTTATAGAAACGTTTAAAACGGGACATATGTCAACGAAAAATGTAAATAAAAATGAAACAGAACACAAAGCAACAAACAAACAAACACAACACAATGCATAGAAATTGGTATACAGACTCATCATCAGTGTTGCCGTTTTTTGTTCAATGTGTAGATTATTCCGGATTTGGTTATCATTTTTCTTATAAAAATAGCTTTTGTTTTGTTTGTTAAAATTAATTAATTATGAGACTATAATTTTGTTTTCTTATTTTCTGTTTCTTTTTTCTCAATTATAATTTAAATTTGAAAAAAAATAAAATAAAAAAACTGCAAATTTAATTTTGATCATATTTTTCCTTTTTTGGTGATTTTTTCACAAATGTTGTTTAGAATATTTTTTTTCGTGGCAACACTGCACTCTCTCTCATGTTCTCTCTCTTATGTTCAAATGTCACGTAAAAACGTGGGAGAATTCTGTTTTATACAGATCAAGGCGAATTCATTACGAGGTGGGATTTGTTTACCAGCTGATGTAAGTAACAATGTCAAAAAATTTTTGGTTTTTGTGTATTTTGTTTTGATAATCAATTTCGTTTTTTGTTATTGTGACAGAAGTTTGTATATTTTTCTTCTTTTTCTTTTAACATTTTTCTTCCCATCGTCATTCTTTAACAATTTTTATAAAAAATTTTAACATTCTTCTTCCCATCGTCATTCTTTAATCAACATTTTTCTTCCCATCGTCATTCTTCAACAATTTTTATAAAATTTTTTAACATTTTTCTTCCCATCGTCATTCTTAAGTCAGCTGTTTTTGACAACATTACTTCTTCTCAACAACAAAAAATCCCTGTTGTTCTTGTATTGTTGTACTTATTGTAATACTAGTCCCACCTCGTAATGAATTCGCCTTGATACAGATCGTTTCGTTTTGCTAACGAGAGAGAACGTTTGGGTAAGCGTTTACATTGTTCTCCATATGCTAAAAAGATAACGTTTTCTACGGCACGTTACGTTACGTGTGGGTAACTCCAGCATAAGCAGATTATTATTGTTGTATCGTTAAGTTCTATACGGTGGCACATAAAAGTAGTGTAAATAATAAAGAGAGTTAAGAAAAACTAAAGACGCATTTGTTTTTACTTTGGTTGCAATTAACGAACACATATTTAAACGTTTTTAAAAAGGTAAAAACGTAACAATTGGTGTCAGAAGTGGGATTGCAAAATCCAAAAGTAAAAATAAATAAACCAAAAAAGAGAAAATCAAAATCAAGATGAAACTCTGCGATCTAAAAGTGGAACGGCTTTAACGGGAGTTGGGTAAACTCGAGCTGCCAACAATGGGCACGAAAAATGAACTGCAAAGGCGATTAAGGGAACATCTGCAGCTTCAGGACATCGACATCGATTCCTACGAGTTCGAGGATGAAGAGGAACGAGAGGTAAAGGCCCCTGTAACCCCTAGCGGTATCGACATAAATTCGTTGCTAGCCGCCATGATGGAAAAGATGCAAGTATTAACGGATGCACAAGAAGCTTCTAGAGCGGAGAATCAGAAGCTATTTGTTGATGTACGAGAAGCTTCTAGAAGCGAAAATCAAAAACTTCTAGCTGAAGTACAAGAAGCTTCTAGAAGCGAAAATCAAAAACTTCTGGCTGAAGTACAAGAAGCATCTAGAGCTGAAAATCAGAAACTTCTGGCTGAGTCGCGACAAGATAGTGAAAGAAGAATGGAAAGAATGCAATCAGCAATTATGGAACAAATGGAGCATAGAGAACAAAAATTTTTGTCAAAAATCGAGAATAAACTTGAAGCGACCACAGAAAAGCTGCACTAAATACATAAGTCAGGATTTCAGTATTTGGTGAAGGTATAGAATTTTACATCTATTCTTTCTCCAATTCGGTATATAAGAGATTCAAACATTGTCCTTCCCAGTGAAATATTAATTAAAGAAATTTGTTGGCATAAAGTATTCACTATCACATAAACTGTTATAATATTAACTTCTCGACGACATAAAGCTTCCACAGCCAATTTTATTGGGTTTAAAACGTCCAAAAGCTTCTGCAAATTATTTATATTGGATTCTATCCATAGATCACCTATTTCCAAATCAATGAGGCTTTTCTTTATTGCACTTTTATAAGTAAAAGTTTTTCGATCATTGGAACTAGAGAATTCCATCTGGTTACTATATCCAATACAAGGCAGATTTCCTTATTATATTCGGCCAACACATCTTTTTGTAACACAATTTTTTGCTGGACTCTTTCTAAACAATTTAATAACACGACGAGTTTGGTCTAATACCAATTTGTAATTAAATGATAAATGTTGCCATATAGTAAAAAATTTTCATTCACAATAATTCCCGGGAATTCCCGAACAAATTTCCCGGGATTACGGGATTGAAAAATTTGCGGATTTCCCGTCCCGGGATTTCCCGTGAAAAACACTAGTGGTGATAGAAGCTAGTACGTAATCCTAACTGAAAGGTTGTAATGACCTATTATGTATGTATGTATGTAGAAACAATCTATTTGTCATGAGTTTCTCACTTTTCAATTTTAAGAAATAAAAAAGTTAAGTGGCTTACTCCACATATCGAGCCATAACCGCAAAAATATCTCAAGCGACATATTTTTCATATATCGTTTTTTGCAATAAATAAAATCATTGGCATCAATTGCAATCTATAAAAAATTCAGGGTCACACTCCGTACATTTATGAAGTTTAAAAAAATTAACTTTCTAACTTAATTTGTACAAGAAATAAATAATAACATTCCTCTGTAAAATTTCGTTTTTGTCGCTTGAGATATTTTTGCGGTTATGGCTCCATATAATCCATTACTCCATATAATCCATTCAGAAAACTTTTGATCTTCCATATAGGATAACATCAACAAGGAACATCATCAGAAGATTTAGCAGCGCCAATAAGTAAATTCACCGCAGTCTAGTGTGTTGGCTTATTAGACGTTTCCAACAAAACGGAAATATTTCTTCTGCGTCTTCTTCTCAGCAGATTTCTGGCAAAAACTCTGAGAGTAAATAAAATTGCCATGAAAAGTTTATCAAAGGTCCTTCGTTCGGAGTCGACCTTAAACTGTAGGTCCCGAACCTCATATATAAAATTAACACACACAAAATAAGTGGCGTGAGAAATTAGGTTATAATCCTGATTGAGAAGTTATAAAAGTACCATTTGATGCAAAAAAGTACTCTTTCAGTTATAGTTCAGTACCATTTCAAAATTCAAATTTTGCAACACTGATAGCTATTATAGCCTTTTCTGTAAAATTAACGGTAAAACGAATAGAGGCAAAAACAAAATAAAGCGAGCAATTCCCTTTACCTTTAAATTCTAACTTAGAAAGAAATATTTAGTGTTGTATTTACTATATGCAAAATATTCTTCATTGGCAGATACGATAAAATCGCTTACAAGAAAAAATGGAGTGTAACATACGATAAAGTATTCAATCAATTTTTGGAGCAACGAAGTGGAATTTGTCTACAATATTTTGTCAGGTGACGTATCTTTGAATGTAGAAAGATTGCTTCAAAAACTCAATTTAAAAAAAATGGTATATACGATAATTTCGCGCAAAGGGGTCGATATGTGTTTTGTACCAGGGTTGGCAAATGACATTTCTAAATTGACGTTTTAAATTGTACTTTTTTGATACTAATTGTACAAAACACATTTATTATTGGAAATATATATGTTCATTAGATATATATATTTTATTTTAATAAACTGATTTGTCAAAGCACGCAATAAGATGCCCAACTTTTCGTTTTGGGTTGTGTTAAAAGCACTTTATGTTGTACATTGTGGTTAAAAGCACTTTATGTGACAAGTGGTACATGCACATTTTATCTTAAATGTCAAAGCGAATTTGTAACGCAACGCGAAGCAAAAGTTTTATCTGACACGGCCTTAAATCCTGATTTATTTTAAACAGTGATGCCAACTCTTAGGACACCAAACGCGTGAACAAAAATGAAAAACGGGCTAAATTTAAAAAAATACCTGTTTAGTACAATACAATTTAATTTTTTTCAAAAAAAGCGAAAAAGAGGGCTAAAATTAAAATAGTCTTTTCAGATAAAAACACCACAATTTTTAATCGTTTTTTCGTTTCTGAATGTCTGACCAGGTCATAGTGTTTAGCGGCTATTTGCGTGCTGCAGTAAATACATACTGCTTTATATTCATCTTTACAAGGCTTTATCCATTTCTTAAAAAGGGGATCTGTCTCCCAAATTTTACTATATCTTTGCGTGTAGCGCTCCATCTAAACATAGCATAACATTTACATTAAAGACACATCTAAGAATATTAAATTGTGACTTACTTAAAGTTTTACACTCAGATACTTATTAATATGTTTTTTATCAATGCCTAATTATTAGGTAAATACAATTTTAAACTTTCAGCAAAGCTTGTGTTTCTCGGTACTTTTGTTAATTCTATATAAATGACAAAGAAGAAAACAAGAAGTAGAAGAAAAAAGTGCTGCCACATTGGCTTAAACAACATTGCCAGAGAAACATAAGATAATATTGTCATACAGAGTTAAAGGAAAAACGGGCTAAACAAAAATACTGAAAAGCGCTGAAATTGCGTGTTGTTTAGTTTAAGGCTAAAAGTTGGCATCACTGATTTTAAATTCATCTAAATAAAATATCTATTGCACGTTTTTATCCAATTCTGTAACGCGGTTTGCTGTCATTTTAATAAGCTCACCATATGCACAAAAGGCTTAATCACTGCTGCCAGATTAAGGGATTTATCCCCAAATAGGGGATTTTTTTTAGCCAATGGGGATCTAAGGATAAGATTTTTTGGGGATGAACCAACACTGCTGGGGAGTTTTTG
The DNA here is from genome assembly GCA_932273835.1 of Sarcophaga variegata. NCBI lineage: Eukaryota > Metazoa > Arthropoda > Insecta > Diptera > Sarcophagidae > Sarcophaga > Sarcophaga variegata. The sequence continues at coordinate 77,854,184 of OW026359.1, forward strand.
AGGATAAAAAACTATAGATTTTTTTACATATAAAAGTCGATTTAGTAACATAATGGATAATAATAAAAAATATTTATGATAGAATTTTTACTCTGGCAAATCTATAGTTTTCTTTTGTTGTGATTCAAATGTTAAAACGTTCTCCAACAAAAATTATGTTTTTTAAAACATACACACAATTTTCTCCAAGTATATGCTGTAATTCAATAGAGCAACCAAATGCTAAAATTTTAATCCTGTATTAAAGGCAAATATCCCAATAGAATAGAATAAAATGGAACGATTGTTTTGTAGAGAGCCTGGACAAAATTTAAATGTATTTTGGAATAAAGTTTATTGCTACAAAGATTCTGCAGGTCCTAAACCATTCAAGGAACTTGCTGAACTAGTTTTGAATATTCTTTGTGTACCAACAAGTAACGCTTGCGTTGAACGCGTTTTTTTTTAATAATGAATCTTACCAAAACAAAAATACGAAATAAAATGCAATATGAATTATTAGAAGCTTTTCTTAGACTATATACATACATATAACAAATAATTCTGTTTGCTGTGAAAAGTTCGAACCATCTCCTGAAATTTTGAAACTTTTTAACTCAAATACAATGTACAATAAAATTTCTGAAGCTAATGACTCTGAGGTCTTCGATACCGAAATTTTTGAAATAGTTAATATTGGCCAATAGTTTTTTTAATTACAAAATTTTTATATTATTAAATATTGTAATTAATCCAATTGATTTTTTACTTTTAATTAAAGTAAACAAACTTTAAGGTATTTAAATTATTTTATGAAAAATAGTGTGTATACTTTTATGTATATGTGCACATAAAAAATTAATTTTTAAATAAAATAAGAAACAATATTTTTAATTGTATTTGGGATATAATAATGGATTTGGGGCAGCGTTGTCAACTATTTATAAGCAAAAAGCGCCGTCCATCACATCAAAACGCGCTAAAATTATATTCAATTACAAAAACTCAAACATTGGTATTAAAAACATTTTTTATTAAACATTACTACATATTTGGTATTACAATTCAAGTACAAATAGTAGATTTTACATTAAATTCTGTTTAAGCTTTACTACTTACATTTACGTAGTAATTTTTAAATTCAGGTACAAATCAGATAGATAAATCATTAATATCAAATATTATTTTAAAATAAAAAGATAGTGTGAAATCAGAGAAGACTAACATTACTATTGATGATCAAAACATTACTTGTTCATCTTCCAGAAAAAAATCTTCGTCCTCATCATTATGCTCAACTTCTGGCCATAATATTGTTTTTATATAATATTTTGATTTTTTATATGTAATATTTGAATTAATTTTTGATGGTATCAAATAGTCTTCACATGAATTTTTCATTTTGAGGCCATATTTTCTATGAATTAATGAATTTACTGTATTGTGAACATTGTGACATTCTATTTCTTATTTTTGTTTTGAAATAATTCATTACACTAAAAGATATTTCCACTTCTGCATTAGAATATGGAAAGCTTAATAAATTAATAACAAATTTTGAAAGTTTGGGAAAAGGGTTTTCATTTAATGAATTTTTATAACAGTGTACTTCTATCCAAAATGATTCAGTTTTATCTTTATTTTTCCACTCGCATAATTTTAAATTACTAAGGCAATTTTCCATTTTTACAATCAATAAATTCTATTACGTTTGTGAAAAAAAATATTGTCTATACTGAACAAAGATAATTTTTTTAAAATTAGTTGGCAATTTTGCTCTGATTTCAAGGATTAGTGCTTTGGTAAATATTATTATTTTCATTATTTTTTTCACAACCTTCAATATTACACTCATGACAAACTTTCTCAAAATTATATCCTAAATAGCAATATTCAATATCACCTTCCTTCGATATAATCGAAATCTTCCAAAGGCATTATAATTTTGTTAGTTAAAACTTGCAACAATCTGAATAAAACATTAAAAAGTTTAGTTTGATCTGCACTTTGAGATTCAAAAGCTAAATTTACATTTTGAACTTCACCTTAAACTGCTGCTAAATAAGTTATGTAAACTAAATTTTTTGAATCATTATACATATCTTTAAGATGAGATGTCTCAAATAAATTATCATTAACAATATTGAAGTGTGTTTTTAATTCTAACTATCAACGAGTTGATAATTAAGCGCATTTTTTATTAGTTACAAACAAAGTAGGAAACATGTTGCTAATCTGCAAATCAAATAAATAAAAACGCGCTAATTTAGCGCCTTTTTCAAAAAAAGCGCTTAGAAGAAAAAATGCGACTTTTGGGTTGTTAAAAGGCGCTACATCAGGGATGGGAAATTGATCTTAACAAATTGTACTAACTTTCACAAAAAATTGTACTTTTTTCAGCCCGATTGTACTAAATTCACTTTTTTTCTTTTGTTAACTTTTTTATTAAAAAATAAATAAATATATAAATGAGAATTCATTTTACATATATTTATATAAAAAACATAAAAATTAAAAAAGGTACGTTGCAGTTTCGTTGTACTAAGCACTAAGTATATATTTATAATAGGTAAACTTAACAACTTACTTTAATACTTAACTATAAAGGAACACAAAAGTGTATGAGATCTAATTTTTAAAATCACTATTTATGATATTTTTTTTTGCTAGCAAACTATTTGTTATTTCAAAATTGTAGCAACACGAATTAAATCACTTCAATAAATCCCTTGTTTGGATTAAATTGGAGACAGTCGAAGCAAACAGTCTATTTCTCCCTTTGGTTTTTTGGTACGAAAATATCCTTTTTACATTTACAGATGAATGTGGAATGGAAAATATTCCTTTTATAACTCTTGAAATGACATTGAACATTAGTTCTTTTTTATTTCTGATACCTTCGACCAAAAAGGTACATATGTTCTTATATTTGAAAGCTTTAATAGTTTCTATATTCAATATTCTTAATTTCATTGGGAAACATTTTGAATATAAACTTGAAGTTTTACCTGAAACAACGTTTTCTGGTGTACATTTTTTAAACCATAGTAACATTTGCTATTTCTTTAAACTCCAAAATAATACTGTGATCAATCTTATTTATGGATATGTACATGTACATCAATTTCTGTTCCACAATATATCTCGCCAATAGGAATATGGTTTTCATTGATATTGATTTTTAATATATCATTTTCATCTAATGCATCTTTTTGTATAAAATTGCGAGCTATTTAACTGAACAAAAATTTTAAGCGGTCTAAAAGTTAGCATCGAGTGGCAATATGAAAATGAAGCAAAAACAAAAAATTATACAGTGATGAGACAGAATATTTGAGTAATGTAATAAAATAGGGAAAAATTTTTAAATAGTGCTAAAGAAGTCATTGAGGTGCTAAGGTGTTTTTGACTTCCAAATAGTGCTAAAAAAGTACAATTGTACCAACTTTTCCATCCCTGCGCTAAATCTAGCGCGAAAAGAGCTAAATTGGCAACCACTGTTGCCAGATTTGCCGATTTATCGGCATTTTGCCGATTTTTGACTTTAAAAATGACAAAGTGCGATTTGCCGATTTTTGCTCTTAAAATGCCGATTTAATTAAAAGTATATGTTTGCACCACTGTTTTCATATAATTGTGTCAATATGACTTTGTTAAGAACAGAATACTTCGTATCTGAAGAAGATATGCAAAACATTGATACAGAATTTCGAGAACTTAAATTATTAGATTTCAATAGTATAATCAATAAAAGTGAAAAGGATTTCTTAAGTTTTTGGAAAGAAATTTGTGGAATGAAAACTATTAATACAAACTTTTTATTTCCAAAATTGTCAATTTTTATCCCAACAATTTTTATTCTACCACATTCGTCCCACAGATGTGCAGCCCTTGCACTGACCAACTTCTTCCTCTTGCCTGATTTTGGTGGAACTTGGTCAGTATAAGGACTGCGTTCACCCGTGGCATCACTATTGGCCGCTATGCGTGCTCAAGAGAGCTTTGTGATATCAGAGCTACCACTCCAACCTGACCTGACATTCGTCCGGCAATGTGGAAAAGATATATAGTCAGGTAAATATCAATAAAACTAAACATAAAAGTCGTTTAGACAATATCACAATTGAACGAATTCTGTATACCAGACTACTTAAAATTAAATAAAACAAATTGTTTTAATACATTAATAAAACCTGATGTATTGTGGCAATTAAATACCGGTATATAAGTTAACGCTAGATATGTTTAAACATCAAACACAAATTCTTTTCCCACCAAAAATGCTGACACCATGTCTGGCTATTTCAACAGTGGGAAAATGCTGACATGTCTAGCAGAAGTGGCGTGATCATACAAATCTACAGGTAGAATGCTAGGGTAGAAGTTAAGAAATATTTTACTGTTGTTTTGACTTTTAATAAATAAAGACGTGTTGTGTGCTCTAAAAAACACACAACACAAAATGATTTTTTTAAGAAAAATAATTTAAAATTATTTAATTTATATAAATAAATGTTTAATTATATTTAATAGAACAAAGTGTAAACATAATTAATGTATAAATATATATTTAACTTTTGTACAAAAATTATTAAATGTTATGAATTATTTACTTATGTATATGTAACATAGAATAAATTTCTTCGAATAAAAACAGACATTTTACCAAAAAGAAAGATATTTTTATTTTTCCGATTTCGAAAATATATTGCCGATTTTTCATCTAGTTTTGACGATTTTATGCCAAATTTATCTGGCAACAGTGTTGGCAACGCTGATTTGGGGATGAGGGCTGAAAAAAATCTGGCAGCAGTGGGCTAATACAATTTTGAAATTTATTAGTAAACGTCGGGACGGCGCGAACGCCATTCCCGGCTATCAAAAATTACACGCACGAGTTATTCGCATTAGGAATAATCGCGGAGGTCAACTCAACCGAAAGTGCAATGGCCAAGCCTCACTCCGGGGGAACCGCCTTCATGATCACGGTAACCCCTACGCCAGGTAAGTATGCTTTCTTCCGCTTAACATAAACTCTTTGTATAAAATCTTAAATGAACTCATTGAGAATTATAATGATAAATTTTTGTAAAACAAAAAATGAACGTAGAGAAATATACTGTGTGCTGTTAGCACTTGAAAACAACACTACAAACACACAAACACAAATACTATACATACTACATATATGATTTCATTTAACATATAGTGGTGGTTATTTTTATACTTGTTTTTGTTATTGTTACGTTCAGATTAATTTATTTTATTTACGTTTTGTTTTGATTCCCTATACGTTTAGTAATACAAGAACACTATTCGACTAGTTAAATGCTATGTATTCGTTTCGTTCAGCATGATTTTTCACATTGAGCGTTTTGTAATTATCGCAAGAAAGCCTACATGACGTTATAAACAATTGTCGACAATTGAACAGTACGTCGAAGATCAGGTTGTATTTTTAGTTGAAGTACTTACATAAGCCCATGTTAGAATCCCAATGGAGTTATAAAAAAAGCCCAGGTTCGAATCCCAAAGAAGTTGAAAAAAAAATAAACGTTCATCATAATTTTCGAATTTCAAATTAAGTAGCTCCACCCACCTCTAATGTAGACCATCTAAGAAGCCCCCTCACCACATGGAAATGGAAAAAGAGATAACATCACAGGAAGATCAGGCAGTGCCGCTACCTAGCGGAAAAAAAGGTAGGAATATACAATCAATAAGAATCCCCACCATTACACACCATATAATCGGAGGGAGTTGTTTCTTGGCAACGATAGAACTTCCTACAGCAGACTTAGGACTTGCTACAGCAGACCAACCACCTGCTTAGCTGGAACAAAATAGATTAGAGAAATGGAAACAGGGCCGAAATACTTAGTGGAAGGCATATGCTCCCAAGAGGGGAGCTAAAGAAAAATTACACAAAACAATAATTTTTTTTTTATAATTTTTATTTTTGCAATCTATTTACAAATAAATATTAAGCAAAACTTATAGCTACTACAACAATTTCACAGAGTGTTAGGTTCCTACGAACCTAACTATTTATATACATATGTTTACAATGTTTAAAATAGTTATTTACATTAACTTATTTACATATACATACCGAAAGTTATATTTGAAATGGGAGAACTAGTATGTGTAACCTTTTTAAGCGTCTAACAGTAAAATCGCAAGTAAATTTTGGTGGTTGCTCAGTCTTTGTTGGTATTTTGTACTGTAAATTTTAATTTCCTCTCTAATAAGGCGTATATTAAGATCACGATGAATAGCGTTGTTTCTCATAAACCACGGTGCGTTCGTTAATAGTTTAAGTGTTTTAGACTAATATTTTTGAATTATATCAATATTTGAGTAGGATACAGTTCCCCATAGCTGTATTCCGTAAGTCCATATTGGCTTTAGTACCGAAAACAATAATTTAAAATCAATATTACCAACAAAAATAATAATGAAATTCTTACATAGGTTGTACACCAGTGTTGAAAAATACAGTACTTTAGTACTTTTTTCAGTACTTTTGCATTTCAAAAATACCACAGTACCCCCGCGACGCTTTCAGTACTTTTTTATTTTTTGCATATTTTATGTTTTGCGCTTTTCAACCATTAATGTTCAACATAATACATGCTAAAGGTAGAATTAGTCATTAGCCCCGCTTTGCCCAATGACCATGCAAAGTACGTTCGTTTTTAGAATACGAAAAGCAATGAGAACGCTTGCCAAACTGTAACGTAATTTAGGTAAGTATTTATTTTGCTCTACATATGGTAACATATGTATGTTCCTTCGAAATTTGACTAAACGGGACTTTACGTTTCGAATAAAATGTTTTTGTTTTCTATATGAGAAATATGAATAAGTTGTTATTACTATTCCATTCCGTACCCGTATTAAGTATAAATAAATATTTTTTATAAAAGCACCATTTGATGAAAAAAAGTAATTTTTTCAGTAATAGTTCAGTACCATTTAAAAATTTCTATTTTGCAATAATATTTAACTTGCAGAGGCATAAAAATAAAAATAGATGAAATAAAAGAAACAATATGAAAAATACAAATACAAATTAAATTTTAAAAAATATTAAAAAAATAAAGATAAACGTAAAAAATTAAAAAAAAAACTTTTGAAAACAAATTTTATCACTCAAAACCTTTAATCAGGCCTTTTGATTAAACTCATTCAAAATTTTCTTCTTAAAATCTTTAACTGGCTTGGTGTGCAAGTAAATAACTTTGTAATCACCATAACATTACTGCAGTATTACTTTAAACAGTAGCGTTAGAGTATTCTTATCAGATAGCAGGTTAATTTTTTGTACCACAAAACAACACTCTCTCTTTCTTGCAAACCACATGCGTTGACATATGTCCCGTTTAACTACACAAAGGTTTTTAAGGCTACGTACGTTAGGATTTTACGTTTCTTACGCCTGGGTAACGAAGAATGTAAATAAAAACGAAACAGAACACAAAGCAACACACAAACAAACACAACACAATGCATAGACATAGGTATACAGGCTCATCATCAGTGATGCCGTTTTTTGTTCAATGTGTAGATTATTCCGGATTTGGTTATTATTTGTCTTATAAAAATAGCTTTTGTTTTGTTTGTTAAAATTAATTAATTATGAGACTATAATTTTGTTTTCTTATTTTTTGTTTCTTTTTTCTCAATTATAATTTTAATTTGAAAGAATAAAATAAAAAAACTGCGAATTTAATTTTGATCATATTTTTCCGTATTTGGTGATTTTTTCACAAATGTTGGTTAGAATATTTTTTTTGTGGCAACACTGCACTCTCTATCATGTTCTCTCTCTTATGTTCAAATGTCACGTAAAAACGTGGGAGAATTCTGTTTTATACAGATCCCCAACGGTAAAAATAGTCATTATGTACTCGCTTATCTAAGCCATATTTCGTGGCTGTCAGTGGTGATGCTTTCACTTAGTTCCCCACTTAGATTTAACATTAAAGTGTCGTAGGCTGCCACATCGGTGTGCTCTCGCTAAGAATGTAAGCCACAATACCATTAGGCTCTATTAACGTTTCACTTACATAATAAGTGGAGTTCTAAGCGAAGTTGATGAGAAGCCTATATAGACTTGCAAATTAGAAAGTGTTGTATGTAGATTACAGTCCTACTTGCATTTGTAAGTTAAAATACCAGCAAATAGGATTTTTTATTAAAAGAAAAATATTTTTTATTAATACAAAAATTAAATTAAATAAATACGAACTATTAAACATCATAATTTAATGATACATCTTTATGCAATATTCTGTCAAAAATTTTTTGTCAGCCCCCTGTTCTCAAAATGGTCTTTATTTTTGGAATCTGGAATAAGAATAAATATATTTATAGATTAATGGTTCTTGTTATTTGATTTTAAGAACTTACATATGATTCTGGATCTGCAGGAATTAGGCTATTAACTCTTTTTATGTCTTCAACATTTAAAATAGGAAAATCTGAATCTTTTCCCACATGTACGTTTTTTTAAAAGTTGTTTAATTATTGTAGTGGCTTGTATTTGATCAACTGAAATAATTAATATTTATGTATTTAAAAATTAATAATTCTCCCATTTGGATATCAGTACCTAAAATACAAAACGTTCTAACTCTTTACATATGTTAACAACAAGATGTTAAAATTTCAAAAAATAATGAAAATTGTATATAAATTCAAAGTTTCACTATTTCTAAAATTTAAGTATAAAAATCTAAAATGCGATTAGAAATATTCCAGCCGTTTTAATATTTCTGTGAAAGTATGTAAATGTGAGTTAGGACGTTTTGGGTTACCTCTTTCTGTTATTAGCTATGGATATTATATTAGCTTTAATTACATACCTTTTAATTTATCCAGTTCATTTTAAATTTTTTCTAATAAGGTTTTTTGATTATTTATTATATTATTATATTTATTACCAGACATATATTTCACAGACTGTTTTTCACAAAAAACAAACGGTTCTTTATAATTTTTCTTTAAATGAAAAAAAAAAAATAACATAAAAATATCATTATATGTTGGATTACGCATAGATTACACTCTAAGTACTTAGATCGCTCGCTTAGAATATCATACTCACCTCATCGCATATTGTCTAAGTACTTAGTTTTATTTACCGCTGGGTCGTTCCGTTTTGCTAACGAGAGAGAACGTTTGGGTAAGCGTTTACATTGTTCTCCATATGCTAGAAAGAGAACGTTTTCTACGGTACGTTACGTTACGTGTGGGTAACTTCGGCATAAAGCCCTAGTTATGCTACCGGAACGTAATGTAACGCAATGTAACAGTAATGTGCGCGGAGCGTAAAAATGTAAGAGCAATTATAGAACGTAAAAACGTAATCATATGTTTTAGGTAAACAAAACAATAAAAGAAATAGACAAAAACGAATAAAGAATTAAAAATTGCAAAAACTAAAAGCCAAAAATTCAGATATGGATACAGGAGACATATTTTTGGGTTTGAGTTTTTATTTTATTATATTTATTATTGTTTTTTAAACAAACTTAATATTAATTTCAGATTTTAAAAACTTCGTTTTCACTGTTTTTATCACTTTTAATATGGCGCCTTTTGTTTTACCTTAATTCAGTTGTTAACCAGTGTTATCACTACAGAGTTTTTAGGTTCATTTCAACGATTTTATATTTATTTAAAGGTACTTATTAAAAGTTTTATTATTTTTATTATTATTATTATTAAAAGTTTTTATGTAAAACAAACACAAAATTGAGTGCTTTTGATTGGATTTTCCATATAAATAGACAAGCAAGTGAAATCGTTTATTTTACAGAGACAGATCAGGCATTTCGGAAACCAAATTTGTACGAACGTTAAAACGTAGTTATCTTCTCTAATAAAAGTGAAGTGAAATGTTTTTCGAACGCTTTAATTAGTTAAAAATCTATAACTATATTTTTCTAATTTAAAATAAAAATAAACACTACCTACATAATGTAATAATAAAATAGCGTTTATTTTTATTTTAAATTATAAAAGTTAATAATGAAATAAATTATAATTTGGGTTTTTAAAATATGTGAAGTTTTATTTAAAGAGAATTCCACATACAGACAAGTATAACATACATACGTACAAAATGTAAATTCTGTTTATAATTACAATTTTCAGTTTTGGTGGTTTTTAATATTGACATGTTGTTAACACTGCTAAACAGATGTCACATAAAAATGTAAGAAAATTCTATTTTTTACAGATTCTTACGTTCCGGTTACGTTACATTACATTTCTATAACCGTTCGTATTGCCTTATACATAACAAAAACGATCAGTTGTTTCTTACTGTTGCGGTTACATTCAGTTAGAGTAGCACAACTGGGCCTTTATACAGATCGTTCCGTTTTGCTAACGAGAGAGAACGTTTCGGTAAAGCCGAAAGTCCATACCATGCGTTTCATGCTAGCTTGCATTACATGCGTATACCTAAAAAGTAGAATCAGTGTAGTTGATTGTGACAAGTTACAGAAGAAAAAGCATAGAATGCATAGACGCATAGAAAGTAGGATTACTTTCTACTTTTCTATGCGACTAATGCAGTGTTGGAAAATGTCAGCAGTTTTTCAAACTTTGCATGCCAAATGAATGCTTTCTATAAATATGTTTAAATAGCGCATTACTATTTTCGCATTTTTCTTTATTTGCATAATAAAAGTATTAATAAAAACATATTTCATAATAAAGTTTATTACTAATTTAAGAGGAAAATACATTTTTTAAGAAATTTCTTTCATGAACAAAATATGTATATGATGATTGTTTATACATATGTATGTATATATGATTGTTTTTATGTACTGAGCGTCATCTATTTTGAATTTATTAATTTGTAAACAAGAAAAATGGAGGATAAATTAACTGAAAACACTCGTCTTGTGTTCTTTTGAGGATTTTCGTAGGCCTTAACAGCACAATACAATGTAATTTTTGTGTAAAACTATTAATAATAAAAACAACTAATAACAATTTTTAATTTTTCATTTCAAGAAATTAAAAAATATTCGCAACTTTCAGCAAGAAAAATTTTTTATGAGCAGTACGTCTTATTTTGATCTTATAATATTTAGCTTTTTAATTACCTCTTGCACAAGAAACTATATTCATTGTGACCGAAAGTTACCCACATTTCGATTAATATTTAAATATTTAAGAATCTTTAAACTTTTAATTGAAGAAATTAAAAAATAATCAAAATTTTCCCTTTTTAACACAAAATAAATGTTTATTTACATTTAATTTTTCTACTTTATTAGCCAGTTTTCACTCTGTTGCTTCTAACACATTTGCTTTGCAAAACTTATAACATTTTTTTTCCCCTCTAAATTGGCCTGTCCTTTTATGTTATGAGCGTTTTTCAAATGTCAAAATATCACATGTGTAAACTAATAAATTTGTAATTAATGCCATAAATTGTTTTAAAATTACAATTTGATTTTCTATTTTTCACAAAAATGTTCTTGTTCGCTTGTTTGTTGTTTACCACAACAGCTGATCAAAACATAAAACCAGTCGCATAAACGCATTGTGTGTAACTTGCAATAAAATCGGCATAGAAAGCAAGAATCGCATGTAATGCAAGGCGCATGAAATGGATGGTATGGACTTTCGGCTTAATGGTTTACATTGTTCTTCACATGCTAAAAAGAGAACGTTCTCTACGGTACGTTACGTTACGTGTTGATAACTACAGCATAACACTCTTTCGTATCATAACAATCGAAGAAGCATTTTAGCATGAAGCCGAATGCATGAAAGTTTTTTATACGCGCTATATTTACATTGTATTAAATACGGTTAGTATGCTGGAAGACCATTTGGTATTGCGAATGAATGCTTGAATGAAAAATGAATAACAAAGCGAAGGAATTTGTGTGTGCATGAAGTTGAAGTTTTGTTGTTTGCTGTTTTTTGGACATACATATGTACATTGCATTAAACTCGAATACTGTGAGTGAAGAACAATAGGACTTTGAATGAATAACAATTGAAGGAGCATTAGAGCGGATGCATGACATGAGTGTGTTTGTTGTTGTTTGTTTTTGTTTTCTTTTGGTTGTTATGCATGTATTTGAAACTAAAGAACAGAGAGAAAAGAGTATGCAATGTAGAATGCAAGAAATCTGCTTAACATTGTTTGACCAGAAAAAATAATAATGATTTGTTTATTCTTTTCCTTCATAATAATAATGCGTTTATAAATTATATCTTATAATTTATAAGAAATGTTGGACTTTGCTGTAATTTGGTTTAAATTTCGTTAAGTTTTTTTGAAATGCTCCACTTGCGTTTTATAATCTTTTTTAAAATAAGCAGAACAAAGGTAACAGGCAACCAACCAACCAATCTGTTGTGTTTGTTCTTGTTGTTGTTTTTTTGAATTATCATAGTGTTATTTGTGTTACGAGATTTTTGGCGTAAAGGTAAAGGAGAGCCCTCAATTTTATTTAAAGATGCACGTAATTGTTGTTGTTATTGTTTGTAATCGTCATGTTATTAATTGATGTTATTTGAATTGAATTGCTTTAAAAAGAACTACAAAGCCGGCAACCGGTTAGTGGTAATTTTTGTACAATATAAGAAGGAGTAAGTGAAAGTTTTTGCGTTTTAAAAGTTTGAAGTAAAAGCAAAATAAATTTAAGATTGTTAATAAGCAAAAAAAAATAGAAAAGTTATACCTATGTACTAATAAAATAATATAGTTATGTATTGTGTTGATAATAAGAATGATAACAAAAGTTTTAATTATTTTTTTTTGTACGTAGTTTCAATAAGAATTATTGGAAAATTTTTGTAAAATGGAGTACATACGTCAGTAGGGGTGTATTTAAAAAAAATATCAAATATAAAATGTAAGTGAAGTGTTGTTAGTGCAAGGCCTTGTATGTCAAAAAATAGAAACAACAACAACAAAAAAGTTTCTAATAAGTAAAAAAATTTGAAAACTCCCTTGCTGGAGTACAATAACAGAGTAACCGGTTTATACATAAAAAATAAATATTGTGTTGTTAGTTCATGACCTTGAATGTGCGTATAGTGGAAATAAATTTCATTGGAAAAACGAAGAGAAAGAGAGGGTGTGAGTGGATGAGCAGTTCTAGGAAGGTGAGTTTCATTATTTTTTTGTAAACCAACACTATAAATCTAATTTGTTATGATGCATGTAAAACAAATGCTGTAGCATTGTGGTTTAGTGTTGTTTTGTGGTACAAAAAATTAACCTGCTATCTGATAAGAATACTCTAACGCTACTGTTTAAAGTAATACTGCAGTAATGTTATGGTGATTACAAAGTTATTTACATACTTGCACACCAAGCCAGTTAAAGATTTTAAGAAGAAAATTTTGAATGAGTTTAATCAAAAGGCCTGATTAAAGGTTTTGAGTGATAAAATTTGTTTTCAAAAGTTTCTTTTTTTTAATTTTTTTACTTTTCTTATCTTTATTTTTTAAATATTTTTAATATTTTTTAAAATTAAATTTTTAATTGTATTTTTCTTATTGTTTCTTTAATTTAATTAATTTTTTTTTATTTTAAAATTTTTCTTTTTATGCCTATTCAAATTTATTATTTATTGACCAGCAACTAAATAAAATTTTATATTTATCAGTGTTTGTGTGCCTTGGTCTGAGGAGAAATGTAATCATTTTACTCTTCTTTCTCAATTCTCCCACAAACAGCACTCTGTTGCAACGTAGCGAACGCAAATAAAATCAACAAAGTTAACGTTTAGTATGGGAAGAGGTTGTTTGAAAATTCAGTAGGTACTTTAGTACTTTTCCATTTCAAAAATACCGCAGTACACGTGCGACACTTTCAGTACTCTTTCCATGTTCGACGTAATGCTGACCTAGAAACTTCGTATTCAGAAAGTGAAAAGCAATGAGAACGCTCCTCGTAAGCTAAAAACGAACGAACGTTCCGTGACGTTTCGGCGACGTTTGACTAAACGAGAATTTTACGTTCTATTACTTTCCAAATCAGTTGTTTTTTGTTTTGTACCTGCCGTTAGTTTTTCTGTTCCGTTTCGTACGTGTATATTTTTTTTTTTGCAAAAGAAACATTTGATACGAAAAAGTACTCTTTCAGTTATACTTCAGTATCATTTCAAAATTTAAATTTTGCAACACTAGTGTACACTACATGATACGGTATGATACGAATGAGAACGTCGACAGAGAAACGCAAGTATTATGTTTGCATTTTTCTACATATTGAACAATATGAACGTGTACATAATTTTACAATACAGTATTCCACGGATATAAGCACTTTAAAAAATGCTTGCATGACAGTGCTTATAAGCTGGAAATTTTTATATCAAAATTCCGCATCTGAGAGCAAATAGCCGCGAGTTATTCAATGTGATAGAATTCTATTTGTCTCATTGACAGTAATGGTTTCGTATTCGACAGAATGCAGGCTTGCCGGAGAGGACATTGATAATGTTCTACAGTTCGGTGTGGTGAACATTGTTTTAATTTTCTGGGCCACTTGACATAGTCAAGGGTCCTATTGTAGCATTAACTAGACAGAGAATCAGATCGTTGACTCGCCTGAGACCTGCACCAGGCCAGATTAATAGAAAAAGAGCTTTACAAATTACGAAAGGTGAACATTGGTAAATCAATCAGGAATCAATTATCTGAGAGTTGGTTTTGTCTTGTTTTATTTTGGATGGACTCTGTTCCAGCAGCCTCTATCTCGAAAAAATGAAACTATAAGGAATAGGTTTTCAGGAATTAATTATCTGCGCTACCGTTGCCTCAGTTGGTTATGTCTTCTGGATCGGACAGAGTGCATCATCTGCTTCAAGGGAAAAAAAAAAATAAAATAAAATCATAAGGAACATTCTATGAAATTGCAATGCATTGTCCAATTTTTTTTATTGTTTTTCCAATAAATCTGTCTAATAGCGAGAAAGGTGATTATTGGCTTCCAAAACGCTCAAGAAATCCAGAAACGTTTATTTGCAGGAACGAGGGAGTTAATGAGCAGGATAAATTTTGGAAAGAAAATTGTCACAAAGCGGGTTCATATAAACGAATCTTTTTTAAGGTAAATTTAGAGTATGAAGTACAATTTTTCGCGTTTATAAGTGGAGAATGCTTAAAAGCGAGATGCATATATCGAAATAATTTCAATACATTCTGAAGCAAAAAGGCAAGACTGCATAACTTTTAGTGCTATTAAGCTTTTTTCTGCTTGCTATCTATGTTCCGTTTGGTGTTACCTATTTCTTTGCGCATACACTTTTGTGTTATTCAAATACAAACTCAGTCTCGTTCTGATTTTATCCTTTTACGAAAAATAGCTGGATCTGATGGGAAGTAAACAAGAATCGTTAAGGTTAAAATAAATTGAATAAGCGTTTATAGAACAAGTTTGAAAAATTAAAAATAAGTTTTATTCGGTCTCAAATGGAACGTAAATGAAAGAGGAATGGACAAAAATAATATCCCCCAAACCACTAGAAAGTTGGTGTAAATCACCAAAAGTTTTCACCAAGTTCTCACATAACCTGAGGTTGATTCTATTTTACCTGTCAACCACATAGAAAATAATTGCTCAGTTAACAACCTGACTGTTCAACAGTTTTGCAATGATTCATCCTCTGTCCGTACTCCACCGCATCGCGGTAGTCACCCCACTGGTTAGCAACTTTAGCCACCTTCCAGTTGTAAGTGGGTAGGTAGGTGTTGCTAACCTTGAGGATCTTTAAAATGGCTTTCGGGTCAGATGGTTGGCAACAGACTTTATGGGGACAGGTGCTCAGAGCCAGACTGGGTACTAATCGACAGTCTTTTCAATCGAACCTACACCACCAACTTAACGACGACGGACAAGTAACGTACTTTGCGGCCTGTCAGAGTTTTAACGGGACGGGGGCGGTTGTACCCCTAGCCTGGAGCCGTTCAGACTGCGGGTTTCACCCCGGTGCTACCGTGCATACGCAGCTAGGTTCAGAAAGCTACAACCACCAACTCAAGGAAATCAATTAAGAAATAGGAGAGGCGAGAATGGTCCGGAGAAAATCTGGCGAAAAAGATTGTGCCAAAAAGAGGGACGGGGGGTTCAACCATAGTCACTCCGTCTCAGGGGGTTGTTTATTGGCTACCCAATCTATATCCGTAAAAGAGCAGGGTCACCATTGTTGCCAATTTGACGTTTTTCCCGTCAAATCTGACGTTTTTGCAATGCCAATTACGGGAAAAAATGCTTTTTAGCGGTTAGCGTGAAATCTGGTTTTTTGCAGCTCTTTAGCGTTTCTTTAGCGTTTTTTTCAAGGTTGAATTATATGATATAAGTAAGATAAAATGCAACCATCTATTTGAATTCGAGAGTCGAATAACGGTTAGTAGAAAAAGTACAAAGAAAAAATCGAAAACGTAAAGTTGAAATCGATTTCAAATGAAGGTGAAGCTTAAAGTGTTGTGTTTAAAATAATAAGGCAGAAAAAAGAAAAATATCAAAAAAGTAAGTACATGACAAAAAAATAAATAAAATTGTTACAACATAAATTATATGAATATAATTTTAAAATGCATTTCAATTGAATTTTCTCTTTAAAAAGTTATCGCACCTCAGTATCCACAAAAGTTTCGAAACGAATGGCTGGACCATTATAAACTAAAAGGATGGCTAACAAAAAATGAAAAAGATCATACAAAAAGTTTTTGCAAGTATTGCAAATGTGCCTTATCCGGAATGTTGAGCGATTTAATTAATCACTGAGAAACCCAAAAACATAAAACCGTAGTATCAACAAAGTAGGTACAATGACCACTTATAAAGAAAATGCAGAAGACTGGCACTATATTTTTGAAAATACGTAATTTTGTTTGTAAATTATTAAACATAATTGAAAAAACAATTCAATAAAAAATATGTGTAATTATTTAAATTTTATTTTAATTATTTACATTTTATTTTACTTAACGTTAATTTAAAATGTTCAAACTATTTATTTGACGGGTTTCTGACGATTTTGTAAAAATTTAATTTAGCTATTTCTGGCGATTTTTATAGCCCAATTTGACGGGAAATTTTGAAAAAAATTTGGCAACACTGAGGGTCACCTATAGCAGGATGTGACGATGTCACGCACTAACGGTCTTGATGAAGTCGCCGTGGTCTAGTAGGTAGTGTGTTGGCCTATTAGACGTAAAGCCAGTGTTCAAAGCCCAGGCCAGACATCAAGACAAAAATACAAAAAGTATTTCTTCGGTGACTTCCTCTCAGCAGATTTCTGGCAAAAACTCTGAGAGTAAATAAAATTGCCATGAAAAAGTTTCTCAAAAATCTATCGTTCGGAGTCGACTTTAAACTTTAGGTCCCACCACTCATGTATAAAATTAACACACACAACATAATTGGTGTGAGAAACTAGGACGTTGTACAATGCGTCAATTCGACCTCCGGGTACTGTACTTGTCTTAATTGAGAAGTACACGTCCTCCAACCTAACCTAACGGTCTTGATAGGGAGGGTCCGTGGAAGTTATGATCGTTTATCTCTATCCTGCAGAAACCGCTTGGCCCCAACTGCGATGCATCGTATACAAAATATTGACGTTATATCGATGTCCACCATTAAAAAAACATCGATAAAAATCGTCCATCGCCAAGAGTAAGTAATTATAAGTTTTCTTGTAAATTACTAAACTTACAAATTAAGATTTTACTTTTACAGCAAATACAAAAAGGAATCGGGCTCTAAAGTTTTTTTAGACTTAAGTAATTACAGTGCACGGGCGCTAATGTGAACACCGCATAATATGAACACCGCTTAATGTGAACAATATTTTTGCTTCAATGACTACTCTAAAAGATGAAAAAATGTAAAAAGCCCTATAATTTTAACAGAATTTTTTTTAATTTGAAACGTAAAAATCTGTGTTTATTAGTTGCGGAAATCCCCGTTTTAGGTGTACATATATATATGTATGTGTTAATACATTTGCTTGCATATTTATTCTTCAATTGCTATTTAGATACTGTGAAGAAAGTTTGTGAAGATTAAATTATAAAATGTGTTCTAAAATTATTCTAAAAAATAAAAAAATTCATAAATAATGATTTTTGTTTAAAAGATTGTATAATTCTGTTTTAAAATTTTCGGAATTCGGAAATGTGAACAATTCGCAAAAGTGAACAACGCCAGTTTTAATTAGTTCACATTAGCGAGCGTGCACTGTATAACCTTAAATTTATCGATTACATTTAACGATATTATGGTATTTGAGCATTGGCCCCTTCAATAGATATTAAAAGAAAAAAACACAAATTTTGCAAAAATTTAACCCTGCCATGGTGTTATCAATACCGATACATATGTATGTACATACCTGTTTACGTTAGTTTGTATATCATATGCTGTATAGATTTGAATATTAATTTTGCTTGTATTTTTTATTGTTTGCCAGTTCAGATAGTATATCTCATATAATTTATTGATTTTGTTTCTTTATTCACTAATCTTCTGAGGGGGTATTGTCGGCGTTTACGAGATTGTTTTTTTTATAATTTACGTGTGTGTGTGTGAGCGAATTTGTGTTTTAGTTCTTATAGTCCAATAATACATCAGGTTCTGTTCATTTCTTTTAATTTGTGATTAATAATGCAGTTAAACCACTTCTTTGACTTTAATATGTACCGTAGTCACAAATATATATATATATATGATTTTATATGTACGTATGTATGATTGTGCATATATTTCTGGTATTTCTTCTTCTCTAACTTTTATGATTTAAAGTTTTGATTGTTTATGTTTTTTTCTTCGGTTTTTAGTTTTTTTTTTGCTTTTATTTCACAGTTTTAAAATCTTGTTATTTTATGATAATATTTAAATATATTTTTTTCTTTTATGTTTTTTTTTTTGAAAAAGTGCTGTTATATTCCTCGCAAAGGTCAAGTTCATTTCCGTATTTTTGATTTGCTCTTTGGCTAGTGTTTGTTCAATGAAGTGTGGCGTTATATTTTTATTCAATATTATACAATATTTAATATGAATAATGAAAATAATATTTGAAATAATAAAGCCTTCTTAAATTTTTTAGAGACTTCTTAATGAGATCAACTTTAAAAATCAAACAAAGTTCTTGACCTCCTTTTTTCACACGGTACAATGTAAATGTGCAAAAATGTTTTTCAACTATTTGATAACAAAAACAAAATTCTATCGTAGTTAAATGTAAATAAACTTGCAAGCAATTGGTTTTCGATCGAAAGAATAACTCTTTTTTTTTTTAAAGAGGCCTAACTATACAAATTTAGAAATCCTTTCAAAATTGCACTTTTGATCGCTCATCAGTGTTAATAAAAAAATATTGAATTTTCTTATACGTAAATTCATACGTATAATTAAAAACCAAATAATTGGAATCAATTAAAGATTCCATATAAAAATTTACAATTTTCATTGATCGCTAGCTATAACATTCATTCCAATTACAATAAAGCGACGATATTCAAAACCAAAATATTCCCATTACAGTGGTATAAAAAACAATTCATATAAAAACGATAGGATGCTATAGTGGATCAATATCACCAGGTCTGTATGCATTTTATATACGCCCAGTTAATTATTCTTTTAATAAAAATAAATTGTTTGGCAGAGAAATTTTAATATTTACCTGAATATTTATCGAAAAAGATGTGTAAAAATACTATATACATACATATGTATATAGGGTGGAAATTTAAAAGTTTAAATTTAAAAATGCTATAAAACAAAAACGGTTTGAAATTTTGTCAAATTTATATTTTTTGCTGTGAAGTACAATTGTTCCGGTTAGAAATGGAATATTGTTATTTTTGTATGGCTGCCGCGGTTGGCCTCACAGTACCTCATCCGATCTGGCAATTGCATCATGAATGTTGGCCTTCAAATGCTCAATTGTCTCTGGTTTGTCGGCAGACTCGTTAATTGCATATGCAGCCTAAGATGGCCTCAAACAACGTTGAAATTCATTCATTCGTTATCAGCTAAAAAATCTAAACTACAGAATTAAAAGTATTATAAATTTAATAATCTGATCAACAGAAAATAAATGAAACGAAAACATTTAATGATATTCAAACAATTTTAAGAATTAAGAAATCTAAAAAAGAAATAAAAATTAATCCGCAAGAAATTTCAAGTACAAATATTCACACTTGCTGCCTGACGACAGACTTCTACTAGATAACAATGACCCAGTGAACCTCTTCCATAAAATTATTTCTTCTCTTTCTATTCGTTGTTATTATTTAATTTTGTTATGCTTTGTTTTTTCGTCTAACAAAAGCTAATTTTTAATTGTTCCACAGTCATCTTGTTGTTAGAACTTCTAAACGTACAAATGTCTATCCAGTCAGTCAGTCAGACAGGTTAGCAGACTTAAATATTTAAATCGTTTTTAATGATTATAATGATTTTTTTCTTTTGGTTTTAACTCCCTTTCAATCAAACGCATAACTCGAAATTATTATTTAAGAATTATTCTTTCTGTAAACCAGTCTTTTGTATTTGAGTCATGGACAGCTGATTGGTTTTATTGTGTAAATTTGTTACAGGAAATAATTCTTCAAGGTTATGGGAAACAGTAACCATAATTTAAAATATCGAATAAAAATTTTAAATTTTTTGAAAAGAGGAACAAGAATTAAAAATATTTTTAAAAAACAATATGATTGATATTGATGACTCCCATTTAAAACCACATTTTAATTACATACACACATACATACCATACATGCTTACAATCTTTAAAGGTCAATATTTAAATTTAAGAAAACATTTTTTACTTCCCTTATTTTTAAATTTTTATATGAAATACCAATTGCTACACAAATGTAATTAAAGCTAGGAAGCATTCTAGTATCTCAGAGGTGTTGTAAAATTATTTATTAGAATGTACACAAATTTAATAATTATTTTTGAAGAAATGCTGATGAAATGCCAAGATATGCTCTTTGATTAATAAAAAATGTGTAACAAAATTAATTTCCGATCTCCTTATTTAGTTATTTAAAACAATTCTATTAAATTAAATATAATTCTTTTACTTCTTTACGCAACAAGAATACCAATTATAGAACAAATTTTTCAAAATATATTTAATATCAGAGGTTCCCAATTTTTCAAAATATATTTAATATCAGAGGTTCCCAACATTGTAGCACTGCATTAACTGATAACAAAAAAATTTCGGGAAAATTTACAAAGAAAAAATATTTTTTTTTATACATACATACATATGTACATACAAAATTGGTCATTATAACCCTTTAGTCAGAAGTACGATCTAGCTTCTCACACCACTTATATTGTGTGTGTTAATTTTATACATTAGTGGCGAGGCCTACAGTTTAAAATCGACTCTGAACGACAGATTTTTGACATACTTTTCATGGCACTTTTTTTCATTTAATCTCAGAGTTTTTGTCAGAAATCTGATAAGAGGAAGTCGCCGAATATTTTTGGATATTTCATTTAGTAGGAGATCTCGGTTTAAACTGTGTCCTCACGTCTAATAAGCCAACACACTACCTACTAGAATACGGCAGCAAAATAATTAATAAACGTAATTAATTTAATTTAAGTAATTTAAATTTAATAGTCTGACACCATTGCTTAAGTTTATTTCATAGGTCAGTTCAAGACATTATCAAAAATTTGTGATTTGCTTTGATAAGGTGATTTAAGCAACACAATGGAGTTGTGATAAGTTTGAAGGTCTTTGGATTCGAGTAAGAATAGAATGAAAATATATGTATTTTAAATGAATTTAATGAGAACTTTGTGTATAATATGATATATCGCAGCTCAACTTAATATTTTATAGTTATTCCAAAGAAATGTACGAAACTGAGTGAATTGCATTCGTTAGCCCCCTTACTTTGAATTCTTTTTTCAATATTTCGGACGGTACATCACCAATGGCAACTAAAACTTCAGGAAAGGAATTGTCGCAATGGACTGCTCGAAAATGTGAGATTTCTTAATTTACCGCTCGACAGGGCCATTGAACGCGTAACTCCGTTTTTTTGAAGCCAGATTTTAAAAAAATCTAATTTTTGTATTTTTGGTAAAAAAAGTCAGTAATGATCGAACCGACCTTAACGTTGAGATTTTCATCGTACTTGAAGGAGTACGGTTCAATGGTGCTGGCATAAAACAGTGCATATTTCAGATTGAATGGGTAGTTTTTGAACTGGATCTGGCTGCTGTTCAAATCAAATTCTGTCATTCCGTGTGTAAACGTATCCATTTAGCTTCGTTGCTGAAAATAAATTTAAAATAGAAGAACGTTTACCACAAAACTCTAATATTGATTACATAATTAATTGTTTATATACTAATAGTTCTACAATATAATTTTAAGATCATAGGACTTGTTGTATAGAACACCAAATAAGTAAATAAATAAAATAAATAAATATTAATTAAATTAATATTAATATTATATAATATTAATATTATTAAAAAATATTAAAATAAAAAAACTTCGTTTAGTTGCAACTTATCGACGAGTGTTTTGTATCATTTATAATCTTAGCTTAGTTGTATCGGTTTCATATATTTATTAAATATTATTGCGTTGTAGGACGCCGTAGTCTAGTAGGTAGTGTGGTGGCTTCTGTTCAAATAGGGTCAGATATCAAAACGAAAATATAAAAAAATATTCCTTCGGTGACCTCCTCTCAGCAGATTTCTGGCAAAAACTCTAAGAGTAAATAAAAAATTGCCATGAAAAGTTTCTGAAAAAAGAAAAATCTGTCGTTTGGAGTCTACTTTAAACTGTAGGTCCCGCCACTTATATATAAAAATTCACACACACAACATAAGTGGTAACAGAAACTAGGTCCATAATCCTGACTGAAGGGTTGTAATGAATTATGTATGTATGTATGTATTCAGTTTGGAAAACTATACAGAAACAGTGTAAACAGTGGACTAAGAATTCATCATAATTCAACCCTCACGTCGCTAATTGATTCTACACTACGACATTCAGTTTGCATATTGCCATGTCAAATAAAGTCTGCAACAAAATGTTAGTTTGTAGAACAATTGTATGTGAAATAGGAATAAAAACACATGCATTCCGATACCAAAGTGGAAGAGAGCAATAACTCGCTCACTCTTCCATTTTAAATACTTTGTCTATAAATTATTAAGCTTTTGTAAGAGAAAAAAAATTCATTTCACTTTCAATTTCAAATTTGAAGAGCCAAAAGTGGAGATGAATTCGAAAACGAATTTAGGCTGAGTACAACAACTTTTAAAAGCCAGCTTTGATAGTAAGGCATAAGTAAACAATCAATTAATAATTATATGTTAATTATATTATACACTGTATAAAACAAAACAATGGTGATAAACAAAGAAAAAACAAAAACTTTATTCTTTTCATTGTTATTCCATAATGCCTTGTGCGTAAAATTTCCATTTCTTAAGTCAAAGAATCAAAAGTTGTTATGAAATAAATTAGTGACGTCGTGTATAATATTTCTGTTTAAAATAGAATATTTCGAAAATTGGAAAATACCAAAAAAATAAATACATTATTTATAGTCTTCTCATAGAAGAATATTACAGTATAGGATATAAGCAATGATACAGAGGAGAAATTAAAAATATAAAAAATAATTACAAATATATACTTTATTAATTATAAATACTGTTATATTTTCGTATTAAATACCAACAACCAACCCAGCCCATATTTTCGATTCCACAAACATACTTCCATTTTAATTCGACACATTTTGAATACGAATGAATTTTGCAGGAACCGAAAGAAAAAAAAAAATAAGCCAACATAATAATGATTGGCAATTATGATACAATAATAAACAATATAGTCTGGGACATGAAAAGTGTGTGAGTTTAATTCGGTTCTTGATTTTTCACAATTTTATGAAGTTTCATAGAGGCGAACGTGCGCAAATTTAAATAAAAAATAACAAAAAAAAAACTTTAAATCTTAATATATAATGAGAAATTGGTTGATGAATGAACCAAAGCACGTATAAATATGTTACTTACACATCCATCTGGTCTCAGAAATTGTTAAAAGACCGGCTTCAGTAGATATTATCGTATCGTTCAACGATATTATCGTATTGTTTATTGAATGGCTGAATAAAAACTGATTTGAAATGCGTAAAATGTACGCAACAGATTATTCCCATTGTTCAACTATAATTGATATTGTATTATTATCTCTGCGATTTAAACTTAATGACTAATAAAAGAAAAGATCTACGATATGAAATAGAGGGAACTTTATAAAATTTATTTATTTTATTGGGAGAACAAACATTTTTTCAAAATGCTTTTCTAATTCACTGTGTTATTTCATAATTTTTTCTTGACATAATGCAGCCAAATTATTTTTTGACTTGCAGTAAACAAATAAAATTTTCACTATACATATAGACAAAGAATAACAAAATTATATAAAAAAATTCAAATCATATATAAAACGCTATATTTATTAGATTTCATAACTTTATTATTCTTTTTGACTAAAAACCAAAAATCTAAATAACCTCCTTTACTAAAAAGATAAGTTGGAAAAGCGTAGCTGTGACCGTAGTGCTATAAACACAATAGACGCAACACAGCAAGTACAACCGTTTTTCAATTGTAGCCTTAGATAAGCTGCATGTGCATTAATTATACTAAAGGCAACAGCGGCAAAGCATTGTCAAAGCAAATAAGGCACATTTCATTTATTCTTTATCAATGGTGCCACTAAAATGTTTTATCGCGTTATATTTCATTGAACTGTTTTGAAACCTCCATTTCCATGTATAGTCAGCACAAATCCTCTCATTGCCCAAATACTTTCACTGTGAGCACTAATTCTCTAATTGCTGCCAGTAAAGATAGAAATTAGCCTAAATGCGAAGCAGTGGCATCTTAACTTGTTGTCGCGTTGCCTTTAAAATAATCACTTCCATATACACTCATGTAGTCTATTTCTGATAGATTGTCGTGTTGCGTTTATTGTGTTTATAGCATAATGCTGAGTATCTAAAATCGAAAGATCTAGCAGTTGTCAAAATTTTTTGTATACATATGTACATAGCCAAATTATGGAAAATAATATGGTGTTCAGATATGCACCTTTGTTGCGTAAATCGCAATAAACGCCTTTATTGAGTTCAATATTTCATAAGTATGTTCAGTGCTCATATTACAATTATCCGAACACTTTCTGTTGAAATTTGACGACTCAAATGTCAACAACGACAAAAAAAAACAATGTTGTTGAAACAACCACCTGTTTTGTTTACCAGCTGTCAATGAATATTGAATAAGCCGCTGAACTGCGTATATTATTATGTCTGAACACTTAAAATATTGTACTCAATAAAACGAATATTGGCTCAATAAAAGTGTATATCTGAACATAGTATAACATACGGTTTTCCTTTGTAAAATTCGAAAAAAACTTAGAAGAATGAAAGATAAATACATATTCGACTGTTATGAACTCGAACTGATGCTAGCCATTTAAATACACATAAAAAAGAAAAACTGTCGAAAATTGGAAGTTTAATTTATTTTCGAATTTGTTGAATAGATTCTAAAGTCTAAACTTTAGAAATATATTCTGTTTAAAAGCGTGTGCTTAGCCTTAATAGCTCTGTGTCAGTAGTAATAAGTGATTTCGTCTGTGTACACAATTTTAGCCAGTTCGTCTTAATTTATTAGAATTGTGATACACTGCGACTAGATCATTTGATAATAGCGATGACTGTTAAAAATAGTCTTTTGACTTTAATTGTATGCAGACAATATTTATTATTAATATTTAAAAAAATATTTTATTTTAAAAATAATTTTATTAACAGCAACGTATTTCGGGCGATTTGTTGGCACGTGAAAGAATAATTGTTTGAGTTTTGAAAGTGCTCCAGTCGAATGTCTTGGTTAAACAAAAATAAAAATTAATTATTTTAATTGCTCAATTAAAGTTTTATTTTTATTTTATAAAACAATTGGAATGGGGAATATTTTTTTTACTGTTTAATAGCTTTTTTTGGTTGTATATTTGAGTCAGACCTTTTGGAGAACTTTAAGTAATAATTTAACGTGTGTTTCATTATTTATGGGCTATTAAACGAGAGTTGTTATTAATTTTAACGAACTTTAACATGAAATATTAATTGTATTTGAAAATTTTAACAAATCTTTACTTCTCATTTTAAAAGTAAAAAAGCAAAGTCCGAACAAACCTCATTTAATTGTTTAGAGTTTAATAACGCTTATAACGAATTTAATATGCTCAAACTTCCTTCCTATTAGTTTTCTTCTAATTTCATAGATATTGAAATTACTTTATTAATGTATGTATATATGTATGTAAGTAAGTATGTATGTTTAAATCATATCCATTTACTAAATACATACAAGAGAACATGTTTAGTATGCAAAACTATGTAATTTTTTAAATTTTTTTCTGTATTTTTTTTTAAATGAGATACAAGATGGTGGTGGTGAAATCATTTCACAATCATTTTACAATTTAATAAAATTACTCAGATGCAATAGAACATAAAATAAGATTCACAAAAGAAGATTAAAAATACGAAAATTCATCAGTCCTTGTTTAGGCTTACTGCATGCAAAAGAACACGTTTCGGATGAAACTTGTTGTGTACACTGCTCACCTCCCTACCAGCAATTTGAAGATATTTGTTAATTATTTATGATTTTATTAAAGTCCAAATTTTGTTGAAACTTGTTACATAAATTAAATTTTTTAAATCAATTTTATTGAGGAGACGACGGAGACTTTACTAACTCATTTAAATTAGAGATATAAAATCCACAGAAATTATTTTAATATAGACGGATATATTATACACACCTATTGGTTTAATTTACTTTTTTTTCGCATCTTTTATTGTTACGTATTCTTAAATTAAGCATTAGAACAAGTTTTTTTTATTATTCAGAAAGTATTTTAATTTGCACACTTTAAGAATAAAACAGGTACTGTTTCATATACATACATATTAAAAAATATGCATTTACAATCATTTCTTTATTTTAATTTATATTGTTATGTTTTAAAATTTTTCAAAACGTTTATTTATCGTGGATTTGATGATTGAAACGTGTCAGAAAAATACTTGTTCAATCCAAATGTAAACAAAGTAGTTTTTCTGTAAAAGAAAATTTATGACTTTAAAATCGTTTTTCCAAAATGTATTTTTTCATTCCAATTTTAACTTTCATTCAATAAAGAATAAATTTTAATAATTTAATAAATTAAATTATAATTTCGAATATCCATCATCTTTATTTAATCTTTGAGCTTTTACCACTGCACGCTCCTAGGAATTTATCCAACAATGGTTATGGGCCCAGGAAGCGTATAAAGCAAAGAAACAAATAAAGGATTCAATTACCGGCAGGAATTTTAATAATCGAAAGTCAGTTTCGTTTTTAGGTTTTTCATTGTTTTATCCGGAGATAAAAAACAAGGAATATGTCGTCTGCTGTATCAAATATCGATAAATTAAATGGGGAGAATTATGCAACGTGGAGCATTCAGGTAAAAAGTTTGCTTGTTACGTTAGATTTGTGGCAAACTATTGTTGAGGCTTGTCCAAAAGAAAATCCCAGAAAATGGATGGAAACGGACATGAAGGCTCTTGCAACAATAACGTTAAGTGTGAAGCCAAATCAGTTGATTTATATTAAAAATTGTGCAACGGCAAAAGATGCATGGAACGTGTTAGATTCAATTTACAAAGCAGACACAGCATCACGTAAGGTAAATTTATTCAAGAAATTGGTACGTTATAAATTTAATTCGAATGAAGGTTTTGCATCACAACTTAATGAATTTATCTCAATAGTTGATGGATTAAAGGAAATTGGAATCGAAATGCATAATGATCTTTTATCCATTTTATTATTATGCAGTCTGCCGGAAGATATGGAAAGTTTTGTTGTAGCTATAGAAAGCCGTGATGAGTTGCCTAAATGTGAAAAATTAATTTCGAAAATTTTAGAAGAAGAAATGAGAAAAAGCAATAAGAACGATGATCAAAATGAAAAAGTTTTTGCTGCAAATTCCAAAAAAGAATTTAAACGAGGTAAGAAGCAATATTTCAGTAATGATATAAAGAATGCGCAATATAAAAGAAATTATTCAAATGAGAAGAGAGATACAGATGCGTATGCAAATAAAAATAGTAAAAATATTAAATGTTTTAGATGTGGAAAGAAAGGCCACATAAGATCTCAGTGTAGAGAAAGTAAAGAAAAACAAGAAAATAATTTTGCATGTTCCTTAAGAAAAAAAAATTATATTTAAAAGATTTATGGATATTAGATAGTGGTGCATCATCTCACATGGTAAATAGTAAAGAATATTTTGAAGATTTTAAAGAATCAACTAGACAAATAATTTTGGCATCTGGCGAAGTAATTTATG
Organism: Sarcophaga variegata; assembly: GCA_932273835.1. Classification (NCBI taxonomy): domain Eukaryota; kingdom Metazoa; phylum Arthropoda; class Insecta; order Diptera; family Sarcophagidae; genus Sarcophaga; species Sarcophaga variegata. Next base: position 77,882,665 of record OW026359.1, read on the forward strand.
CAGAAGGCTATGGAAAGATAAGAGTAAAAACAAATTTTTGTTCTCTCACATTACACAATGTGTGGTATGTACCGCAATTACATTCGAATTTTCTATCAATAAACAAAGTTATTAAAGCTGGTCATGTAGTCCATTTTGCTATGAATAAAGCAACTGTAAAAAGCAAGAAAAATATACATATTTTAACGGCTGACCTGGTGGAAGGTATGTTTATTGTAAATTTTAAAAAAATTAAAAATTATGAAGTTATAAATGGCATAATTGATGAAAATACTATCAAAAAGTGGCATCAAAGATTTGGTCACATCAATGTGAATGATTTAAATAAATTGGCCAACAGAAAAATGGTGAAAGGACTTAATATAAAAATGGTCACGTCTATAGATTGTTTTACTTGTGCAGAAAACAAGATAAGTGCAAGACCATATAAAAGTTATTCAAACGTGCAAACGAGTGATGTCCTGGAACTGATTCATACAGATTTGTGCGGACCGATAGGTGTCAAGTCTGTGGGAGGATCTTCATATTTCATCACGTTTATCGACGACTATTCGCGATATATTTTCCATTTTTTCTTAAACAAAAAAGCGATGCATTTGATGCATTTGTAAACTTTGCTGGTCTCGTGGAGAAGCAGACAGGCCGTCAAATAAAAATTATTCGTAGTGACAACGGTAAAGAATTTGTTAACTCAAAGTTTCAACAATATTGTTCGGAAAAAGGAATTATTCATCAAACTACTGTCGCTTATTCACCACAACAAAACGGAGTATCAGAACGCGCAAATAGAACTCTAGTTGAGATGGGAAGGTGTTTGTTAAATTCTTCTGGTTTACCACAAAGTTTATGGGGAGAAGCCATAAATACAGCCACATATTTAAGGAATCGTGTTCCTACGAAGGTTCTAGGGGATGTTACCCCGTATGAAAGATGGTGTGAAAAAAAGCCGTCAGTATCACATTTAAAAATTTTTGGTTGTGACGCCGTGGTACTTAAAAAGGGGCCGAAATCTAAAGGTGGAAAGTTTTTGCCAAAAGGTATAAAAATTAAATTCGTTGGTTATCAATTGTGCACAAAAGCATATCGTTTATACAATACGAATACAAGACAAATTTATGTTGCTCGGGATGTATTATTCTTCGAAAGGTCATTCGAAAAAGTTAATTCGCAAAATGAAATAAATGACGTTGGTAAAAATGAAATTTTTGAATGTTTTGTAAATGAAAATCAAGATATACCTGATGACAAACATCAAGAGAATAGTGAAATTAATGAGCAGCAGTTAAAAGCAAATGAAATCGAACAAGAAGATAAAGAAGAGGACATGGAGATTAGTGAAGAAACTAGTGATTCAGAAAGAGAAGAAATTTTAAGTGCGGGAAATAAAAGAAAACGTGGCAGGCCTAGATTGATAAGAACAGGAGCTAAAGGAAGACCACGAAAAATTTATTGTACAGAAAACGGAACGCAAATGGTAAACTCAGTCATTGATAGTCCCAAAACTGTTAACGAGGTTTTAAATTGTAAGGATTCTGATAAATGGCTAGAGGCTATGAAAGCTGAATACGAATCGTTAATTAGAAATAAAACAAGGGATTTAGTAGATAAGCCCGAAGGAAAAAACATTATCGGATGCAAGTGGGTATTTGCATTAAAACATAATGCAGATGGTTCAATTGAAAAATATAAAGCGCGACTAGTAGCTCAAGGGTGCTCTCAAAAATATAGTATTGATTTTTATGAAACTTTTGCACCGGTAGGAAGACACTCAACTATAAGGATAATATTAGCGCTGGCAGCAAGGCATAAATTATTGATTAATCATGTTGATGTAGTTGCAGCATACTTAAATGGAAATTTAGAAAAGGAGATTTATATGTCTCAACCTAAAATGTTTGAAAACAAGGAATATCCCAACAAGGTTTGTAAATTAAAAAAGCCTCTCTACGGTTTAAAGCAAGCAGGACGTGAATGGAACAAGCGTGTAAATGAAATCTTAATAGAAATGAATTTTCAGAGATGTAAACACGATACCTGCGTATACTTAAGAAGAAGCAGAAATAATTTATGTATAATTGCTTTATATGTCGATGACATGTTATTGGCATGTTCAAGTGAATTAGAAATGAAAAATGTTATATCAAGTTTAAATAATTCGGTAGATGTAGTTGATAGAGGATCGATATCATTTTACCTTGGAATGGAAATTAGTCGTGATGGTCCACGGGGCAGTATATTGATTCATCAGAAGAAGTACGCTGAAGAGATATTAGAAAAATGGAATATGACGAATTGCAAGCCGGCGGCAACACCTTGGGCAAGTGGAACAATGCTCAAAAAATGCGCAAAAAATTGTGAGAATTTAGACACGAGAAACTATCAAAGTCTTATGGGAGCGTTAATGTATTTGGCAGTTATTTCTAGACCAGATTTAATACATGTTGTCTCTAAGTTATCTCAATTTAATACTCATCCACATAAAGAACATTTTCAAGCTGCAAAATATGTGTTGAGATACCTAAAGAAGAATCCTGTTGGTAATACAGAAGAAGAGTAAGCATATTGATATTCGATATCATTATGTACGAGATAAATATGAAGAAAAAGAAATTGATTTACTATATGTTACATCCGATAACAATGCAGCTGATATTTTAACAAAAACGTTGGCTAAGCAGAAACATGTAGACGGGTGTAGACTCTTAAAGATTGAATTTTAAATATTAATTGTAATTGTTGTAATTGTATACATTTGGTTTGTGTGGGAGATTGTCAGAAAAATACTTGTTCAATCCAAATGTAAACAAAGTAGTTTTTCTGTAAAAGAAAATTTATGACTTTAAAATCGTTTTTCCAAAATGTATTTTTTCATTCCAATTTTAACTTTCATTCAATATAGAATAAATTTTAATAATTTAATAAATTAAATTATAATTTCGAATATCCATCATCTTTATTTAATCTTTGAGCTTTTACCACTGCACGCTCCTAGGAATTTATCCAACAAAACGAAAATAAATTTTTTATTTTTGATCATTATTGGTTTCTTTATTTAAATAAATCGTTTATTTATTTAAAAGACAACATACTACATCCGATAGCTCTACGCTATTAAATTTATTCCATATCCGATTTAACAAAAAACAAACTTTTCGATGCTTCACTCGAATTTCTTGTTATCTTCTCGTAAATTTCTACGTGTTGGTTTGTATAATTCTGTGTACTGTATGATGTGTATATTTGGTTGTTGTTTGGCCTCATAACAATATTTTAAAAAACTGTTGTTGTTATAAATTAAGTAAAAATTATTAACAGTTTTTAATATCGAGCTATGCAATATCTGTATAGTTATAGTTCCCATATTTAAAAAGTTGAACTTTTTTGCCTATTTTTTCAGGAAGTTTCTGGCTTCAAAATTAATCAATCTCAGAAAGGTCTAGTGTTGAATTTCGTTTAATGTGCTGTTTGTTTATTTTAGTATCTTAATAGTTGTCTAGTAGTTAGACTAGAGCCCATGGCTCAATATGTAAAAATATTTCCTCGGCAGATATGTGGCAAAAACTCTGAGAGTAAATAAAATTGTCATAAAAAAGTTTCTCGAAAATCTGTATTTCGGAGGCAACTTTGGATAAAACTAACACACAACATGGGTGATGCGTTTTAATGACCCCTTAAGTAAGTAAGTAATAGATATTCGAAATGGTGTCCGTATTATATTTAAAATTTTAAATATAAATAAATATAATTTTTTTTGCTTTAAATTTTTAATTTGCTTTGGTTAGGATACAATTATAATTCATTTAATATACACTGAGCGCCATAAGTGAGTCAACACTTTTGTTCTTAAGTATAAGACAGTTTTGTTCTTAAGTATAAAAAACGTTCCTTTATAATGAATTGTTGTTTTTGTTTTAACATTTTAAAAGTAATAAATAAACGTTTTTAATTTTTTTTATTTTTGGAATATTATTCGACTATTCTCATTTACTTTTCTCGCTACCCTAAGAAAATGAACTATTTCAGTGGTGTTTACTCACTTTTGGCGCTCAGTGTATATAATTTTGTGTTTTAAATTGGGTTATTTTATGCGGTCACTAAATTGTTTCTTACAAGAATGGGTCCAATCTATACCATTCATATCATCTATATCAAGGTGTCGTAGTGTTGTGAGTTAGTTGCGAATGCTCACTAGGCGTGGACTCGCGAGCTGGAACTGTGAGGAAGTATAAATCTTATTTATTCATTTATAGATCTTATTTCAAACGAATGGTTCAAATAACAAACATAATTTAAAAATTTAGTTATATACTGAGTATAAACTGACATGACATGCAAGAATAACTAAGAACAGTTTTTCTTACGTCTAATATTAGAAATATAAACTATTTTAGTGTGCATATGTATATGTATACATATATAACAAGAAAAAAACTATGGTAAAATTTTAGTGCAATTATTTAAACATTTTGCGAACCAACATATACAACTCCACTGACAGTGTTGGATCTTTACAACTTCAAATTGAACTTGTTTAATAAACCGGCAGACTTAGTTTAACATTACTATCTCTAAATTTAATAAATGTTCCGTCTCATACTGTAAATAGCATTGACAATTGTCAGTTGCTGTCATAAACTTAACATTTGTATTTTTGTTATTCAGCTGTATTATTAACTGCAAATTTTTCTTTCCAGAAAAAGAATAATAATAAAAAGAATAAAATTTAAAAAACAGACTTTTGACACTTTTTTCTTAGCAATAATTCTTTAATTTTGTAGACAGGAAAAATTTATTCTGTTTTCGTCGAGTATACTTATCTTGGCTGCAAAATTTGTAATTAAACAAATAGAAGTTGCTTTTAATACAACACTAAACACTTAGGGCCATTATTACAACTTGTCCTTAAACTTGGGTTTAGTTTAAGGTATCTTTAGCTAAAGGGAACTGTAAAGTTAGCTTTAACTTATTTTCGTTATTACATCTTACAGATAAAATAAAGTTAACTGTTTTCAAAAATATGGCAGTGCCGGAGCAATGTCGATAAAACTGCTCAATTATACACGTTTTTTTTAAAGCAGCGGCAACCGCGGGCTTCGTTTTTTGTTTTTGTACATGCTCATTTTGTTTAATCCTTTCATGCCCGATGTTGCCTATAGGCAACATTGTACATTTTTGTTCATAAATTCTGTAATTTTTAATTTTTTTAAAAGATTTTTTTTTTGCAAACAAGCTTGGTAAAAAACGTGTAAAACCAGAATACGTAGGACTCTGAATTTAATATCACTTCATATTTAGGCCATGACTAACAAACACATGTCCTTAAAAAATTTTTAGCTCTGGCCCAAAAAATTCGGGCATGAAAGGGTTAAATTTGAAGTTGCCGTAATGAAAATAATATAAATAATATGGCAAGATCAAACATAAAGTGATCTTTAAATGTTAAAGGCAGGATGATCCTCCCTTTAGCTTAGCGATCACTTCTATCTTATTGGGTACTCATAATAACGAAAAACAATTTATCTGTCCGTTAAAATCCTCCCTTTAGTTAACGGCAAGTTGTAATAGTGGCCCTTAGGGTCATTACGGGCAGATAAATTGTTTTTCATTATTATAAGTGACAGCGTTAAGCTAAAGGAAAGATCATCTTGCCAATAATTTTTAAAGTGAAGTTTATGATTGAACTTGCAATATTATAAATTATTTTCAGTATGGCAACTTCAAATATAAACAAAATGAGTAAATAGAAAAAAAAGTTCGTCTTTGCAACTGCGCTTTAAAAAAACTTGTATGATTGAGCAATGTTCTGTACATTGCTCCGGCATTGCCATATTTTAAAAAAAGTTATCTTTATTTTATCATTAGGTTTTTAGCTAAAGTGAACTTTAAAGTCACCTTTAAGTAAACTCAACTTTAACGGCAAGTTGTAACAGTGGCTTTTAAAGTGTTACGAAATTTTACCACAAGGTTGATTTTTCTTTTAATATAAATTTAAGAAGAATTTAATTTTTTATTAATATTAACACACTTATATTGTTATTAGTTTGTAGGGATATGGCATTTATGTATTCAAGTAAACAAATAATATTGACTAAATTCTTTTCCATTTTACATTGCATCACATAATCAATCCAAAAAATATTGTTATTATTTCTTAGTTTGTCATAAATACATAACATACATACATAATTGGTCATTACAATCCTTTAGTCGGGATTACGACCTAGTTTCTCACATCACTTATGTTGTGTGTGTTAATTTTTATACATGAGTGGCGGGACCTATAGTTTAAAGTCGACTCCGAACGACGGATTTTTGAGAAGCTTCTCAGGACCGTTTTATTTACTCTCAGAGAAATATTTTTCATATTTCGTTTAGTTGGAGATGCCTGACCTGGGATTTGAACCGAGGCCTCACGTCTAATAAGCCAACACACTACCTTCTAAACCACGGCGACAGTTTGTCATACACTTTGCTTAAATGATAATCTTATTAGTTCTCATCACGGCTAATTTAATGAAAATGTATTTAAAATTTATTTAAGGTGCATAATTAATTGGCTTTCATGCAATTTATAATTATTATTAATATAAAAAAACCAATAAATGTATGGATAATTCAAAAATATTCTGGTTATTCAATTAGAATTTAACGTATTTATAATTACTTCTCACGAACAAACATGTGAAACACAAACTTTCGTTTTTCACAGTTTTACCTACACATCCTTCATCTACAACTTGCTACATACTGTGGCATTTGTAATTGAATCAACATTCAACACGTGGCGGAAGCTTGGTTGAACATGGTCATCGCTAAAATTTTTCATAAAGAATTGCTTTTAATTTGTATGTCATTAACTACATACATATATATGTACGTCCAAAACGCTAAAGAAAACCTTAAATTTATCATTGTAATCGTCAAGCAAGATTTAAAACGACCTCTGCTAATAAAAATAAAAGAACCACAACAATCTTGAATAATTTTTCAAAAACAATTTTCTAAAACAATAATTATTGTCGTACGAATGTATGCATATACATATGTATGTGTGAATATTAAATAAAATTTTAGCAAATTGTACGAAGTACATGTGTTTGTGCCATATCCGGAGCTGGTCTTAAACACAAGTGACTCCAATGGTGCTGCAATAACGCTGTGTGAGTTGTAGATTAACTGCTTTTGGTTTTTGACTACACACACAGTATTCGATGCTTGTATTTGGAAGCGATGACGCTAACGTTTGCGTTAGCGTTGACGGTAGCCACTGTTGCTAGCAGCCGATGTTAAACAATGTTAATGTTTGAGATTGTTAACGGCTAAGCAGCGAAATAATTTAACGAACGAAGAATTGAATACCAAAATAATAATAAAACCAAAACAAACCATTCGAAAATAGTCAAAACAATTGAAATAACACTTCTTTTAAATTTTTATGCAATCGGTGGGTTTTCGTTAGTTGACATTCGACCAGCGCAACTGTAACGTCTCGTTAAGAGATTTGAATTTTGAATTGTTTTTCTCTCAAAATCCACCTCACCTTTGTCTAATTGTATTGAAACGTGCGTGACTGAATGGTATTTGAGCGGGCTTTTGAAAATCAATTTAAATGAAAAGTAAATCAAATAAATGATAAATTAAATACAGTTTACAATTATTACAAACGAAGAAATGATTTATTAAAAAAATAATAAAGAAATGAATTAAGCTGAGTTGAGTTGAATTAAATTAAATACCCTTTAATAAAATTAAAAAAAAAAATTAAAACAAATTAAGGAACCACCAGACCTAAACAAAATAAACATAATTTTTTAAAGTTTAACGCCGTTTAAAAAAATAAAACAAAATGTCCTCTCGTGTAATCACCACTCTTATGGCTGAGAGTGTATTGCTTTCGAAAACCGTTAAATTTATTTCTGGCTATTCGCCCATAACAGTATTTCTAACTGCTGCAGTCGTTATATTCCTAGTGGTCTACAATAAAAGACGTGCTCGTCTAGTGAAATTAATTGAGAAAATACCTGGTCCAGCATCATTGCCCTTTCTGGGAAATGCCATCGAAATGAATGTGGATCATGACGGTAAATATTATGTTTTTTACTCCCAAAATAAAATCGTGTACGACAGGTTTTTGACCTTTTTTAAATAATACAAACAAAAATTTTGAATTTTTCTACTCTTACAAAAAAAAAAGAAAAATTTCATTCGAAGGTGTCAACAATTTTAACCCTGAATAGTACGTAATTTTTCGATTACTTAATCTCTTTTTCTCTTTCTGGTGTATGTTCTGTTTCTTTTTAATGCAAACGATATTCGAACAAAACTGGAGAGAAAAATTGTGTGTGTGTTTGCGTAGCTAAAGTGTTAATTAATTACTTAAATTTATAGTTGAATCTGAAGCATATTAACAATAACATACATAAACTAAAATTAAAATAAAGTGTGTATTCAATATGTTCTGGTTGAAGGAAATCATCAAAGATTTTAAATATCGTGAATAGAATTTTTTTTTTTTCAAAACAAAAAAAAAATAAAAATTCCGATTTCTATTCGATGTAAACTTTACAAACGTTTCCCGGCACGCGTTTTATTTAATCATGTCTGAAATTTTAAATTAATTTTGTATAGTAATATGGAGCCATAGTGCTGGAAAATACTCCAATTTTATATTTTGTTTTCGTAATTTTTGTAATAACGACGAGTGTTTTACATGCCAATAAATTGATTTACGCTTCATTTTTTTTAATTTCGAATAAGTTAACATTGGTTTATTCCATGGATTAGATTCAAAATTGATATAAGGAAACAAAATAAAAAAACCAAAAAATGTAAATCATAAACTGCTAAAGAATTAAAAATTATATTAAAATAGATACAAATTTTCTTTGATATCAAAGTCTTTTATGACAAGATTTTGTGATTTATTTTACAGTATCTAAGTTAGAGTAGTATGGGAGCCAATTCTGTGTGATTATAATATATTTGATTTAATAATTTAAGAATGCAGTATTGTAATCAAATTATTTTAATTTTTCCATACTTTTTTTAACATTATTTTGCGTGTAATCTATAGAACAATTAATTTAAATTTATAACTGGAAACCTTGTAATATATAAAACCCTGTAAATTATAAAAATGATGTTTTTTATAACCAACTCGATGTAAAGATATGTATATTTATGTACATTAATATAACATTTATATATACTTATATACACATTTACATATAAGTATGTATCTCCATATATGTCATATCGAACGTATAACAAGAGTTTTCAAGAATTTCTAATGTCTAGTTTACTAGTCCTGTACTAAAATTATAAGACCATAAGTCTTGTTGTATAGAACATCAAGAAATAAATAAATAAATAGAAATCATTGAAAATGGATAAATTGAAATGAATTCTTTATAGTCTTTGAATATTATATGCAAAAAAATATGTGTATATACTGTGCATTTTATTTATAGACTCTGGAACCATCCAGCCAAAGTGTCTCAAATCGGTTTTATTAGAAAGACAATAACGACAATAAATAGAAAGACATTAGTTTTTTAGACATTTCGTTTCATTCATGGAATCTTTTTTCAACTATTCCCATACAAAAGTTTGTTTTGAGTAAAACTCAAAAACATTTTTTTTATATTTCTTGAAACCTCCAAACTTGTTTTATTTGACAAAAACTGTTTTTTTGGACTTAGCGCACAAATTTATTGATTACACAAACATTTCTGAACCGATGTCCAAACTTTAAAACTTATTAGAAAGAATGGGCCTTAAAACGATATACATACATATATTATTTGACTTAATATGCTATGAGGTTTGATGATTCATTATGTTGTGAAGAGATTGATACTTCGTTTGTTCAAATCGGACAAAAATTACCGTAGTTATTACTTAAAGAGTCTAATAGTCAAGTTATATTTTTCATATACTATATATTTTTCAAATGAACTTTATTTCAAACATTTTCAGAATTTTTGAGGGATCTTGATTGTTTATCTGTCAATTCACATTTGAGCGATCACCAGAAATTGGCCAATGTTTGGGCAAAGAGAAATAATAATATTTCCAAAAAAAAAACACAAATATTAGCCGACTTCTGGTAGTGGTGCAAACGTGAAATTGACACATTTTGCGATAAACAATCAAGATCCATCATAACTTTTGAAAATTTTTGAACTGAAAATTCATTTGATAACATGACATATATAAAAAGTAGAACAAGTCTGTTATGCTATTTAAATAATAACTACAGTAATTTTTGTCCGATTTGATCAAACGAAGTGCAACTAAGAATAGCTAAACATGAAAAAATGAGAAAAAATCTTATTTTCCAAGTTTACCCGATCAAAACTCATAACATGTAAGTTTGAACCATATGTTTATGTATACCATTTTAAAGGCTCGTCTGTCGCCTTTTCAAAAAACTTTACATTTTGAAAATAGGTTGAAAAATATTTGGGTAATCAATAATTTTTGTGTGAAAAGATCAAAAACACCGTTTTTTTCAAATCAAACAAGTTGGGAGGGTTCAAGAAATATAAAAAAAATATTTTTTAGTTCTGCTCAACAAAATTCACAAACTACACTATGTCGTTAGCTGAGTATATTTTGACTATCGCACAGTGTTATTTGTGATTTTATTTAAATATGATATTCTATTAGTCTAACAGACTAGCAAGTTAAGAATCTCACAGAGGTAATTCAAGTGATATTTGGTTAAGGTTTTTAACATTTGTCATTGTCTATTTTTTATGTAAAAAAAAATTAAAAATTACCCCCTATTTTCAATGAATTATTCCCAATAATATTTCAATATCGTTATTTTCATAATTTAAATATATTCCACACTGTAATACATTAAAAACATTAGGATTGTATTTATTTCACCAGATATGATTCCTTTTTTAAAATCTGGTCCGATCAAAAATTTTTTTAAAAACTGCAGTAAAAACTTGTGTTACAATATTTTTTTACAATATTATACGTGATAGAAAGTGATACAGTTATCTTCTTTGTAATGACATAAAAATTTAATATCAATTCGTAATAAAATTAACTTTTTCATAAAAATTATACGATAAAAAATCTTGTTTTGCAATATATTGATTTCTACAAGAATATTTTATTATTTTATTTACATATAAATGTGAATCATATTGGCGGAAAGGAAATTAAACTATTTAAAAGTTTAATCTTTATTTATACATTACGTGATTTAATATACATACATACATAAATGTTTTCTATAAGTAGAATTCTTTTGTATATCTAGATATCAGTATAATCCAGATATATTCTATTTGATTTGAAAATAAACTGTCTGAGTTGTGATATGATCAAAAAATAATAAAAATAAAAAATACATTCCTTTCATTTTTCCTTCGTTTTTTATATCCTCCCTTTCCTACCTCCTCTCCTTTTTCAATTTTCCTATCTCCTTCGCTATCATCTCTCTTTCTCTCTTCCACTAACCATACCTAACCTAATACATTCCCTAGAAAACTATAATTATTTGTTTGCATTTTTTTGTACTAAAATACATTTCAGATATTATAAATATTTTTATTTAATCAGCCTTCACAACACATTTTTTAATAATTTAAAAAAAAAAATATTTTTAACACTATTTCTACCACGATTTTGTGTATACCTATTTCGACCAAAAGGTGTCTTTTGACACCTTTGCGTTTGGATGCAAATAATTATGGAAATAATTATTAAAACATGTCCTATTTCTATTCCTATTGTTCCCAATCAACAATAGAATATAAAAATTATAACGGGGAATTCAGTGTACCGAAAATTTTTGGCATTTTCGAAAATTTGCTGAACAGAAGAATTTCACAATTGCACAGAATTTCCATGGCGTTGTATTTCGCAGAATTTCCAATTGCACAGAATTTCCATGGCTTGGTAAAATAATACGAAGAGGAAAAAAACAAAAACAAATTATAGTTCAGTCCAAATGTATATATGTGTAGTTTCTTTAAAAAAATTTATTTCTTGCTGTAAGAAAAATCGTAAAGGTGTCAAATGACACCTCATGGTAGAAATAGGTATATCATGTACGCTTATACTGATCCAGGATGAGCTGGAGGCAAATGATAACGTTAAATAAATTTAACAATTATTATAGGAAAAGTCATAACATTAACTGAGAAAAAATTATTAAACTTTGAAATAAATTTCAAGTTATAATTTTAAAATGTGACTTTTGACACGTTTGGTAGAAATAGTGTTAAAATAAATTACTCTTATTTTCTGCAAAACATTTTCAACTTTTCTGATAGCTCGACTAAAATTCTTTTAACACACACTTTAACTGCAAGTTTAATATCATATTAGAGATGGTGAAGAGATATCTAGGCTAGCTAATCAAAACATATCCTCTTTTGTTTGAGTGTAATTTTAAAAATTTATTTAAAAAGAATTACAAAAATGTTTGTTTTTCAATTTTAGTTAAAATCCGTTTTCTAGTCTTTTTTTTTTTTTTTTTTTTTAAAGTTAATATAACCCGCTAAGCCATTGGCTTGTCAGCATAGCTTGTCAGCTATAATACAAAATAATATTTTGGAAAATTTCTAACACAAAGAACAACTATTTGCAGTAATATACGAATTGGAAATTAATTTTTCTAATTATTTAATAATTTATCTGAAAAATGCTTATATGTTAGTTCTTTTAACATTCTTTGTCATTCAGGCTATTAAAGGATATTTTAATTTCAAGAAGTTTGCTTGCATTTCGTTCATCGAGGCTTCGATGTAATTATATAAGATAATTGCCGGAATTTTTAATCTAATATAATATAAGCAGAAGATTTAAGACAAATAAACGCTTAGATTACGATAATTTCAACCGGAAAAAGAATGAATGATTAAAGGCAATTAAAGTAAAAAATTAGAAGAATAGTAAAAAAACTAAAAAGAGAAACAGTCGTATAAATGAATCACAGCAATTCACATACATTTAAAAACTATTATTATTACAATATATGTATACAGAAACATACATGTGTATAACATATACATAAAAACCGGAAAGAAATAAATTCCCTTAATTATTTAAAGTTTCGTTAAAACCAAAACACAGAAGAAAATAAAAATGTCCAAAATGAAGCCATAAAAAATACGAACTTCAAAAACAAGAAACAAAACAAAACAAAAAATAAATAAAAATAAAATAAAAGTGAGAAAAAAACAACAGAAGAAATAGACGGAATATGTTTATTGCACATTCCATAATTTAAAATTACGAACTACAACGATTTGATTCGCCATTTCCGCATTTTGAAACAAAAAAAGAAGACTCTGAATTGAATCTACTTAAGACTATTTGACGCTGTACCATACAACAACAGTTAAAACAAAAATATCATCAGTGAATAATTTTAACTTCAGGGCAATTTAATATAATTTTTTTTTAAGATGAAATCAAAGAAATTTAATTTAAAATTCATGAATTCAAACAACTTGGCTATAAACACATATATAAATTTGAATATTTTTTTTCTTTTATTTTTGTTTTTTATTTCTTTATTGATTTATCGATTGAGGAAAATATCATTGAAATATTTGTTGTATGATAATGCTTGTACCATAACTGCTAAAGTATTCTCTTGCCAAACAGTTACAATTGAAAAGTAATGTCATTAACCTTTAGAAATAATAAAAAAAAATTTCATAAGTTTGCAATTATTATTAATTGATTTCATATGTAGAATCAAGTTTAAGGCCATTGAAGTCGAAACATTTAATTCTAAAGGTTAACATATGTATTTGTTTCAAATGCATTCATTTGTTTCGAATTGGCAGTAATAGAGGTCGACACAGTATTGTTTAAAAGTAATAATAAATATTAATGTTTATGTATCGTATACATATTAAAATACTCGTATAGTGTGTGATGCTTTTGCATAAATTTCAAAAATTTAATGAATTTAAATGTGAGAGATTATCCTTGGAAACATATTGTGGTACTAGTTTAATTCCGCATATAACGAATCCATGTGAATTCACACGTTCTAACAAATTTATGCAAAAAGTTTTAATAAAACTTTCAAAAGTTATTTTTATTTTTATTTTAGTTTTAACTTTTAATATTACTATCTCAAACTAAATACCTGCAGCCGGTCATCTTATTTTCAATGATCAATGAAATTAAATCTGACTTATTGAAAAGTCTGAATATAACAACATTTGTAGATGTATATGTATATAGATAACAGATAATGCATCAGAAAGTAGAGTTAAGCGATTTCAACACGTAAAAGAAGGCAAAATATACAAAATATATTACAATCTCTTCAGTGTATCTCTCCAACACATCAGCCAAATATTATCGCCTGATGCAATTTTTACCATCTAATGGTAATCCTATACCCATACTTAATTAAGTTAATATTTAATTTATATTCCAGATTCTATATCCACAACCAAAATCGGTTCATCTCTTACACAAAAGCTAACAACTGTCGATTCTTTTGATGAAAATTTTTGAGACATAATCTTCAATTCCTACAGATTTACTTGAATTAACTTAATCTAACCAATTTGGAAAACAATTCGTTTCAGAATTTTACCAAATCGTTCTTCTCAAAGAATTCTCCAAATGTAGAAATTTCAACCTTAGCGTAATCCGTTTGCGATATACTTGTATATGGGAAACAATATTACAATCCAATGTCAGAAAAAGTTCTCTGTAAATAATATCATGACAGGAATTTAAATTTTTCGCTACATCTTGGTATAACGATACATTTCATTTTAATGGTCCTTTAAAAAAAACCACTGGTTTTTTTCTCAATAAAATAACCAAGATATCGGTAGTAGCCTCCAATCCTGTACCAACTGCAGCTTGTAAGGTGAAAAGAGTAGCTGGGTGCCTCTTAATTACAAAATTTTGATTTTCTGCAATGCTGACCCTTACCGAGGCGTTCCCTTAACCAAGTCTCAATTGGACAATTATCGATAAACGTTTACAATTTAGCGAAATGTTGTCATTAGAAACCCACTTGTTCGATGGCGGATATAAATTTATTTTTATTCAGTCTACAGTAAAATAGAACTGATTTTAGAAACTGGAATTGAATTTGTTTTTTGGCGTACACGCAGAGGATATTATAAAATGTACTTTAATACTCTTTAATGATACTTTTAATGTAAAATAATTATTAGAGTAATTACGATGAAAATTATTTACAAAATTTTTATTGCAAGAAAACTCATAAATCTACTCACTTTCATTAACAAATGTATTCACTGATAATTAGCATAATTAAATAATTTTATTCCCTCCAAAGTTTAGTTTCTACACAAACGAAATGATCATGCAACATAATTAAAAAAAAAATAATTTTACTTCATAAATTATTCTCTAGTAAATCACAAGCAACTTATTACATTAAACTTTAAACAGTGCGTAGCAAAATTATGCTTTCGACAAAAAGATGAGATAAATTATACTTGCATATACGTAAATATTGTATGTATGTATGTATGTATGTCATTTAAAATTATTTAAAATGTACATTTTTATTACAATACTAAAGTCCATACACAATAATAGCAATATAGAATTTAACATTATTTTACAGACAGTACAGTAGCTCATCGCTTACTTGACGCCAGCAAAATTAAAAAAAAAAATTAAAATACGTCGAAATATATTGCATTTAGAAGAAAATACTTCCACTGCGTTTTGAGCCATATTTCTCATTAATAGAATACAATAAAAACGTACTCCCTTTCAGAAATATTAACTAAACAATTAAATTCCCCTTAAAAATATAGTCACAGCTTAAATAATACAAATCAGAAAATAGTTACATATCTGAGATAAAAGGATCAATAAAAGTTTACTTATTTTTAACATTTTACAGTGTCAGTGACAATTTAAAAGCACGTGTTGAAAAGTAAAGTTTAAATTAAAATTTTTTAGCAATAATTCGTTCACATTGGGTAAGCATGAGGATATAATTCGTCACTTTAAGCAAGGGAACACCCAACACAAGATCGCCGAAATTGTCCCGTTGATTTCCTCAACAGTTCGGCGTAGAACTGAAAGACTTCGTTGGGAAAATAGAGTGGAGAATTATGGTAGAACTACACCAAATAAAGCATTTACAAATGTAGAATTGCGTTGGATTATGAGGAAAATTAAAGTGAAGCCCCATTTAAGTGCACCAAAGTGATCTAAGTCGACAATGCATAGTTGGTAGTGTGTTGCCTTATTAGAAATGAGTCCACAGTTCAAATCCCAGGTCAGAAATATTCAACAAAAAAGCGAAAAATGAAAAAAAAAATTGCCATGAAAAGTTTCGCAAAATATCTGTCTTTCCGTCACGGAATGTATAAAATTAACACACACACCATAAGTAGTGCGTGAGGCTAGGTCGTAATCCTGACTGAAGGGTTACTACTGGGTAAGTCTGTAAGTGTGTAAGCTATTAGAAGAGTTATCACAGAAGTAAATTTCCATGGACGAACTGCCCAAAATAAGCCTCTAAATCAATGCGGTAAATAGAAAACGCAGAATAAAATTTGCAGGGGAGTAAATGACCAAAGATATGACATTTTGGAAAACAGTTAGTTTTGCTAATGAAAGCAAAAAAGAAAGAATTTAATTAATTGAGATCTCATAGAAAATCTTACGTTTGGAGAAAAATGCTTTCATCAGCAAAAATAAGGCTGACTTTCAAAATGTATCAATACAAAGTTTGTATGCAGTTCTACTACGTTATATAAATTATGTAGATATGCAAAGTAGCCAAACAATGCATCAACTATAAATCCGATACCTGATTGTTTTTTGACTGTGTTAAAAATACACATTGACGACGTTTTGAAATAGTATAGATTGTAAACATTTTGTATAGCGGCTTTATGAAACACTAGCGGCTTTGTTCAAACACAAAGCAACTAACATTTTGGAAGTCAGCCTAACTGTCTTTCAAAAGGGCGTGTCTTTGGTGCTGTTCTCCCTTCCCAATTAAAAACTACGCAAGTTTTGAATTTGAAATTCTTATTTCTTTAAGCACAGTAGAATAACAATACAGAAGAAATATTTTTTCATATTTCGTTTTGTTTGAGATATCTGACCTGGGCATTGACCCGTGGCCTCACGTCAAATAAGCCAACACACTACGTACTAGACTATGGCGGTTTCGTATATATCTTTGGGTTTATTTTTAGCGAAATCTTCTGCGAGAAGTCGATATGTTGTATACGAATATTAAAATCTTGTTTAATTTTAAAAATTTTTCTAAATCCATAAAATTTTGTTGCTCACTGTTTATACAAAACGATGTAAAAAAGTGTGTTTACATATGTAATTAATTTTAAACTTATTTTATGGACAATTTTTATTTTTATTTTTAAAGCAAACAAACAAACAAAAAAATTATAATAATTGTATGGGTTTTTATTTTTAATTGTCTACAAATATTGTCTACCGTCTATATGTGTACGTTTTTTTTTTGTTTTGTGAGAAAATCGAGGCATCAACTACAACAATTTGTTTTGTCCACTTAAAATGGTCATAATGAATTTGTTGTTGTTTTTACTGTTGTGTTAATAAAATTTATTTAAATATTGTTATGGTAAATTTATATTTATTGTTATTGTTACTTTTATTGCATTTATTAGAGCCAATATTACCCGAGATTTAGAATAAGACAACGAACGTCATGAATACTTTTATCTTTGACAGCTGGCGTGTGGTACGGAATAATTAATGTGGGAATATTTTAATTTAATTCTGTTTATTTACTTATCGATTGTTGCCGATTTTTCTGATTCTTTTTTTTTTCAAAATGTTCTCCTCTTATTGTTGTCACTTAAGATGATTAATAAAGTTTTTAAACGAAATCTAAATAATGAACACCATTCAACGATGCCGAAATATAAATTATTTTTTTTTCTTCCGGAAATAAATTATTAATGGAGCGCAAATATGTGAATGAATTAATATCACTCAACATCAATATTTAGTTTAAAATAAAATGGGAAAATTATTAAACAAATATTATGATTTGATTATGTTGTTCAATGAAAGAGATGCGATTTGTTGATTTTATTAAAATGTTTGATAAATTTTTAGAAAAAGAACGTCAATGTCAAGATAGTCAAAATCACTTGCCAGATTGTATGTCAATACAGTTCGTCCAGTTGTTTCTTTATATTTTTTAATCATAGTATAGACCACCATTTCAGGAATTGTAAGTCGACAAAAGTTGTCAAAAAAAAGAGATACAGAGCCCGATATAATTTTGCAGCAAGCGGTGTATTTGATGATCGTAACGATTGAAGTAAATTTTAAGAAAATTGGACAAATACGTGTAATGATGAAAAAACAATCTTTTAATGTGGTAAACTCAAAAAATTTTGTTCAAATTGCACAAAACTATTACTTTACCCAATAGCATGCATTTGTTTGAAAACTGCGCTGAATTATGTGACGATCATCCTACTTTACCACACTACAATCGACATAATAATGTTCGCCTATAAAGCAGTTTTAGGTAACACATTCATATTCATACTTCTTTTCGAAAAAACAAAAAACATTTTCTACATTTTCTAAAGAATATCTCTCATCTTCTTCTTATTTCATTGTTTTCTATCGGGGCCATCAATCAAATTTTTACTGCCTAAGTACACGATTATTATTATGTAACAGGTAGTTGCCTGCACCCTCAAATGGTGGCGTTTAATGACAGAAGTCTCCCTTGGTGGATTATTTTGAGAGAATTGAAGCCTCTTTGCTTTATCAAATCGAATTCCATGATGAACATTTTATCGCCCAGCATTCGAATCTTGAGCACAATAATGCTAAACTAGTTGTTGACCAATAACACCATGAATTCGTCGATTAATCGATTTTAAAATTTGCCCGTATAAAATGTAGCATTTCCTAAAGTCGCTTTATATTTTCTTAATTGATCTACAATATCCTGTAGATAAAATTGATCACTACGAAACGTTGATGTTGTTTGCAATAATTAACATCATCACGCATTTGTATGAGTGTTTATATACACATTGTGTAATGTATCCTATATCGTGGGTCAATTCCACGTTCATCCAAAAACCTTTACATTACCTTCTCTATGTGTTACAGTATCATGTGTTGCATATTCGATTAAGGCGCACGTGATAGCTTTATTTCATTAGAAACTGACCGAATTAATTTGGTTTCATCTAGGAATATCATATTTTCTAATTCGGTTTCATTTAACCCTAACAAACAATAATTTATTTTGTTATTTAACACACTGATCCAGTATTAAAAAATCACTAGTTTTTTTCCTTTTACTTCAACTGTATATTTATATTTATATTTATTTTATAAACGCGCCTCTCTCTCTAGAACCAAAAAAAAATATTTAAAATTTTTTTATTTTCTTTCAAATTGATTTTAGAGCTGTAAGGGCCATTATTACAACTTGTCGTTAAACTTGGGTTTAGTTGAAGGTACCTTTATCTAAAGGGAACTGTAAAGTTACCTTTAACTTATTTTCGTTATTACAACTTACAACTTAAATAATTCTCTAATATGGCAAGTTCAAACATAAACTTAACTTTAAAAGTTACCAGTAGGATGATCCTCCCTTTAGCTTAACGCTCACTTCTACCATATTGTTCACTTATAATAATGAAAAACAATTTATCTGTCCGTTATAATCCTTCCTTTAGTTAACGGCAAGTTGTAATAATGGCCCTAAAACTAAAAAAATAACGACGTTTAGTGTTAGTAATTTGTGGCAGTTAACTGACATAATAAATATTCAAGATTCTATGATTAAGATTTGTCTCTTCCTTTGTTTTCTCTCATAAATTTCCAAAAGAAAAAAAAGAAAATATAATTAAAACTCTGAAGGCAACAACAATACAGCATGTTTTCTTTGTATCTTTAAAAATATACTGGATATACTCACTAAAATAAAAATAAAGGTTAGTGGTGAAACAGAATACTTCCGCAACTGCCAAAAAAAAAAAGCGCTGTCAAACAAAAGATAACCTATAAAATCGATATGTTGTAATCCATCATTATAATATGGATTACTTCATTAAAGGAATTTGTGCGAAAGTTAAAGGCTTGGGGGGTAATTTTAGGTATTAAAATAAACGGTACTCATTCGAAATTTTACTCTTTTTTTAAATTAAACTTTTATTTATTTATGGTAAGATCTTAATTCCATTGTAACATTTTTATTTCATACTTAATAAAAATAATAGGAATTCTATTTAGAAGAAAACATAATTTCACGAAAGAAAAAAATCTGAGTACACAACGTAAAATAATAAAAAACAAAAATTTTTTGGATGCTTAAATTATGCTATGTATTCTAATAATAAGTCGGATAATCACTTCATGAAGAACCAGTTTACATGGTATTCGGAAATGAACTTTTCCCATTCTTCAGTTAATACTGTTTGAAGTATTTGCTCTCACATTATTATGTGGTTTCGTATTTTTTGTTCCAGCCAATTCTAAAAACGCTCCAGTTTTTATTTGAATTCGTTCATTATAGGTCAACGAAAGCCTTGTATTTGTACAATATCCTTTGGGTCAGTGTCTTGTTAAAATAACAATTGCTTAAAACTTTCCGTGTGATTTGTTTTAGAATGTCTAACTAGATCCTAAGATCTACTACCGTATCGAATATACTCTGAATTATTTACAACTCATTTGTCAAACTTCACCATACTATTATGTATCCACCATACTATTGTGTATGTATGTGTAGCCTTTGGATTTTAATTTCTGTAATTGAAGACTGAAAAAGGTTTCATCCAGAGAAATAGACGATCTATTATGGCAATATTACATCCATAAATAGATTTTTTTCCGCATTTTAGTCCCATTTATGTATACTTTAGCGAAAGTAATTCGTGTTTTACTATTGACTAACTACACTAGCGGCGTTTTCCTATCTACATGGCGTGTGTATTTGTAGTTTCATTGTGTATATCTTTTTTAAATTATGCTAATAACCTGGGTTTTTTTTGTATCAATCTCACTACAATTCTACTTTCGCATTCAAACAATTTTTTAGTACGAGCAGAGAGAGGCCTAAAACTCCAGTATTATTACAGTTGATAATCACTCCCTATATAATATTTTCTTTTCTGTTTGCAATTTCATGAAATTTATTGCAACTTGAAACGTAAAAGCTTACAAAATTAATTTCTTAGTTAAGTTTGAACCAAGTACCTATTAAAAATATTTTTCGGCATCAAGAAAACAAGACCAAAGCATACGCAGCAAATAGCCATTCATATGTTTTAAAGTTATCGGGTGTCACCAAGCTTTGCAAAAGCAAAAAGGAGTATCGAACATAATTTTCCAAGGTTTACCTGTAAATCGAAATCAATTTGAAAGGATAAGGCGTTGTTAACAGGCATTAAACTATCACGTTAAAATTTATGAAATACTTTGTACGTAGACTTGTGCTACTGAGTGTATATATAATTTAATCCGATATGCATACAGTCATATATTTTGCAAACCCAATTTAGACTACAGGCCGTCCTCATAGTATTTCAAACATACGAGAGTGGTAATATTTTTGAAATTGCGATACACTTTCTTGAATTTTATAAAAATGTTTTCGTAATACTGGCTTACAAACAAATACTCTTGCACAGACCGTAACAATAAGCGTAAAACCTAAATGTCGACAAGACAGTTAAAATTGTATGAAAAGAAAATAAAATGAAATGAAAAATAGTTTTAGTTCACACATTAATTTCATTTTGTAATCGTAGAAAGGGAAAGATAAAGAGGAAGTGGATGATAAATACATCATTTAAAAGTAGTCAAAAAAACTAGTAAACAAAAAAGACCCGGTGGTTTATTTATTTGTCTATGTTTCAATCATTTTTATAAACAACTCTTTTATAATATTTGAAATATTAGGTTGGCGCCAATTATTAAAGATTTCTTTTAAAACTTGACATTGTAAAAACGTCACCGATTGTTTATTTAGTTGATAAACTCTGTATAAAATCATAAAAAGGAAAATTCGGTATTGCAGTTTTCTCCCGAAAAAGTGTGCACCATTAATAATGACGTATGTATCCAACACTAATTAAACACAAATGTTTCACTTGTAGATTTTATTTTTTTAATCAATCATTTGGAATAAAATTATTGAATTTTCTGATTCTAATTCTTCTAAATGAAGTCTAAATTTGCCGTAGTCTAGTAGGTAGTGTGTTGATTTATTAGACGTGAGGCTACGGTTCAAACCCCAGGTCAGACATTTCCATCAACATGAAAAATACAAACATTCTTCTTCGGCAATTTCGTCTCAGAATTTTTCTGACAAAAACTCTGAGAGTAAATAAAATTGCCATGAAAAGTTAATCAAAAATCTGTCGTTCGTAGTCGGCTTTAAACAGTAGGTCCCCGTCACTCATGTATAAAATTAAAATTAATATGTTGTAACCCTTGCTGAAGTTGTAATGATCAACTGTGTATGTATGTAAATATCAAACATACTCAATAAACAGATAAGTGCCTTTCTTATATGTTTATCAAATTTTAATTGTATTTGTTGCGTTTAATATTTCAAATTCATTAATAAATTGGCGCTACCTTAATGCAAATCTTTTATACACTTGTAAATTTCTGTGTGTGTACATTAACAAAACAATCTTAACAACAAAGTAAAGTTTATTACATAAATAAACAAGAAAGAAAGAAAGACAAGCACCGTTTTCTTTCTACCGTCCCCATCTATGATTCATTTTGATCAGATCTTGTGTTGATTATGCGGTCAACAGTTGATGCTCGTAGAGGAGAGACATGATTTAAATTGAGTGTAGATTGATCGCATCATCGCTTTAATGAGATCAAAATCATAAAAATTTTCATTATCGATCCCACAAGTGAAAAATATCTGTTCAACAGACAACAAAATCTGTTTTAATATGATACTCGAGGTACATAGATTTTAAACGAAGAGCAAATGTTGTGTTCATAACAAACGTGAGTATTTGCTCGTGCGCATTTCTACGATACGTATACAGTAAATACAAATTGTTAACGAAAAAAATTAAAAACCATTTGTTTTCTAAATATTGTACGTAAACAGTTAATTTATTTATTTATTTATTTATTTATTTATTACAATACAATTATAAATTATATTTTAATTATATACGAGCTGAGTAACTTTGACCATATGCTCGGTGGATCAGAGTCTCTGGTGGGAATCGAACCTACGACCCTAACGCTAATAGTCTAGCACACCACCCACTAGGCTACTGGGGTACCCAAATAGTTAATTTATGTTATAATAATTGTAATAATTTTAGAATGCTTTAATTATACATATCAGTACATACATATGTATATAAAAAACAAGAAACAAGAAGAAATATGAAAATTAAAGAAATCTTGATGACAAATTAATTTACTGCCGTAGATAGTTGTTAAAACAAATCACAAAATATATGCGAAAGTAAATAAAATACTTACTAAAGGCGAATGTCAGTCATTTACTTTACTACGATTATTTCATTCCATTTGTGGGACGCAGGTTTTAATAAAAACCTATCACTCGACTGTACGTGATTTATGTCAAATCGATTTAATAAATACATATCAGCCCCAGGCCACATATCTCCAACAAAACAAAATATAAAACAAATTTCTTCGGCGACTGCCGCTTAGCAGATTTCTGGTAAAAACTCAGAGAGTAAATAGAAAATTGCCATGAAAAGTTTCCCTAAAAACCTGTCGTTCGGAGTCGACTCTAAATTGTAGGTCCTGTCACTCATGCATACAATTAACACACACAACATAAGTGGTGTGAGAAACTAGGTTGTAAACCTGACTAAAGGGTTGTAATGTCTAATTATGTATGTATGCATGTATATCATCCGATTGTGTGTGATATTTATATCGAATCGAATCAATATAACTATTGTGCGTTAACACTGTAATGAATGACAGGTCCATACTGTTCAAGTCGGTCTATAATCAATTTTATCTGATTGAAATATATGTACATGAATTTAATAAAACTGACTGAATTTAATAAAACAATTTCATGATATACCTTAGGAATCTAGTTAATTATTTGATTTGTGATTTACGATTGTATTAATTTATTTTATTACTTTAACATTTTGTGTTCAGTGATATTTGAAACGAATTTGGTGGTAACTTTTATTATTGCGGTTGCTAACTTGCAAACAGAATTATTTCAAATTATTTGTGTCATGAGAATTCAAATATTAAACGATACAGTATTTATGTTAACGTACTTACGGCCTTGGGATACTTGTTTATTTTTCTTTTTCTTCTTTTAATAATAAAAAATTCATTTAAGAATCATTCTAAACAGACGCACGTGCCGACGAAAAACGGGTTTTAAAGCCTTAATCGTATTAATTTTTAATTTATTCAATAATAATTATAAAAACAATTATAATTAATATTCAAATGATGCTCTCTTCTTTGTTAAATTTTTATAATTTTTTCTTTTTAATAAAGAAAAGATCGAAACCAGATTCAGGATTCTACAATAACACAGCCCTGCATGGGTTTTGCAAATAAGATTGCTCCAGGTGTTTCCGAAGGCATTTTTGAAACATTGTAGAGCTAAACACTAACGTGCTAGAACCATCGCTATTATAAGAAATTGACAATTGATCTTTGCTCTTTAAAATGAACCCAAAGCCAAATTGTTTGCATGCACCCTTAAAGTAGGGGGTGGGTTTATGTCAAGGAGTGCAAAATGAAAAATAAACACATTACGGAGGTCCTTAAAATCAGATTTACTTGAAAATTGCTACTCAGGGGTTTTTGGGGTCGCTGATTACAGCTCTTCATTCAGATTTAAAAAATTCAAAATGGCGGATCCAATATCCGCGGATCCAATATCCAATATGGCGGTCAAGTAAATCTGATTAATTTTTATAAACCTCGACCGCCATATTGCACGTCAGTGTTCAGCTCTACAATGTTTCAAAAATGGCCAAAAACGCTATTTTTAGGGGTTTCAACCCCCTTTTTCTTGAAAACCTGACGTGATGGAAAGTTTATGAAACCAGATTCGTGTTCAGTTCGCAAAATGCCTTCGAAAACACCTGAAGCCGTCTTATTTGCACAAAACAAGTCCAAATTTGCAGGGCTGTGTAATTTATTCAATTGTTTGATAAAATTATTCATAAAAAATTAATTTCTAAAAAATAATAAAAAATTAAAATTAAACATAACTAAACGCGTATACACAAATACACAAGCTGAGAAGCTGGAAAGTCACTTCAATTATTATTTTGCATAACAAATGACAAAAAAAAAAAACAACACGAAATTCGCAAATTAATAATTCCAAGTACATATACGGTAACTGTGCAGATGTTTAATTGTCTCAATCTCAATTTCAGATGCCGGCAGAAACAATCGTAATTATGATTTGAGAGTAAATATTTAATTTTATCACAATTGTTTTGGTATTTTCCCATTAAAGAACAAAGACTAATGACGTAATATCTATTAATCTCTACAATCCATCTATCTGTCTATCTATGCACATAAACAATATTTTATGCAAAATTAACAAACAAAACAAAAACAAAAGAAATTAATTATAAGAATACTTACAAAATCATACGCTTGAATGCACATAAAAAATATTAAATTTTATATACGGCGTTAAAATGATTGTGAACATTTAAAAATTCATTCGAATTTGAAACTTTGATTTCTACGTATGTATTTATATTCACAGATTTGATACGCATTTATTGTGAGAAGAGGATTCTTTAGCAACAATGTCTGGGTAAAAGAATTTTTTAATGGGATTGTAATACTTATCATCAGAATTAAAAGATTTATCTGCATTTGAAGCCGTTGTAGTCTAGTAGGTAGCGTGTGGGCATTTTAGACGTGAGGCCACGGTTCAAACCCCGGGCCAGACATCTCCAACAAAACGAAATATAAAAAAATATTTCTTCGGCGAATGCTTCTCAGCAGATATCTGGTAAAAACTCTGAGAGGAAAATAAAATTGCCATGAAAAAGTTTCTCAAAAATCTATCGCCAAGAGTCGCCTTTAAGCTGTAGGTCCCGCCACTCACGTGTAAAATTGACACACACAAATAAGTGTTGTGAGAAGCTAAGTTGTAATCCTGACCGAAGAGTTGATCAATTATGTATGTATGTAGGTATGTATCTCCATTAACGCAGGTAGAGTGACACATAATTTAATTGAAGCCGAAGATATTTCCATTAGCAACTTCCTATATCCGTTACGTTTAAAACAAATGAATACTCTCACTCCCAACATTTGGAAGATACACGTGTTCCTAAACAGTTGCCTTTGTAAGATGTCACACACCTACCGCCTCCGAACTGTGGTCAATATGGTATACGAAGGCAAACTGTTCGAAAGGTAACTAAACCATATAACAACGATTGCCATAGGCTGGATCTCGCAAACAAAGCGTTGTACAAGTCATGCAACATATATGTTCGTGCATAAAATAGAGTAAGTAGAGTGACATTGAGTTGTTGTAGCATTAGTTGAAACATACATATGCATATTGTACATATACATGCGTATGTAAAGAAAGACATTTCTGAACGTTTTCTTATATATGGGGTATTCACACGGTGTGCTATCTAGTCTTATTGTCATAAAATACTAAAGTTTTATGATAGTTTAAGAAAATTGTTGTTGTGCTTCAAAGAAAAAAGTCATAAAATAATAACACCTTTTGTGATGTGTTTATTGTTTTGTCATAACTAAACGGTGTAAATCTAATCCAAAAGGGAAAAACTCGTCATCGAGCCGGCGATAATATTTAGAAGTTGTCGCCATTGAATATTTGCAACATGTACGTAAAACATTCTAGTAATTTCTGCATAGTTCTATAACTTCGAGATTAATTACATTTTAATAATTTATTTATAAAAGTTATTAACTTTTATAAAGTTAAATAAAAAAAATTTAAATTGATACATTTAAAATATAAAAGAAAATTTTGTTTGCATACTTTAGCTGATTGGCAGCACCGAACGTATTTAAAATAAGCGCCGTCAGAAATTATTACCGGCTTAGTAATCAACAACAGCTGTTTATGTTTATGTTTTTAAAAATTTTCTTTTGTGCCAAGAGATTTAATAATTTTGATTTATTTAAATGTAAACATGTAATTATTTTTTCCTATTTACTTGAATCAATCATAATAATGTCCAATATGTATTTTATGCACAAACCGGTTATTATTTCAGTTTTTTGACTTGCTTTTGGCATTTTTAATTAAAAATATTTGTAATTTTTTATAATTGTATTTTTCTTTTATCAGCTGACTCAAATTTGAAATAGCACACTAACTTATGAGGGTTGCTCACAGCAGTCATATTTTTTTGTGTTATTATTTTATGATATATGACTTTATGACGACCGTGTGAATATTATATTAAATACAAGGGATTCCCGAATTCCGGGATTTCTTAAAACTTGTCCCGGGATTTTCCGGAATTTTCGGGATTGTAAATTCATACATACATATATACTTTATAAATTAAGAAAAGAAAATTGAGTTTACGGCATTGTTTTTTTTTATTTAATATTACATTAAATAACACCCATGTAGTTCTTCAAGTGTATCATGCAACAATTAAGTGAATATTCTATATCACTCGACATCGAATTGAATAAGAACTTCCAACTTCCATTGTTAAAATTTTAAACATTGCCCTTGAAGTCGAATAAAATCTGTTAATACAGCTGATGATTTAGATAATGAACTTTCTAAAGAAATAGATTTGTGTGAATCACGAGGTGTTATAGTATGTAGCTCTCTTGAAACCATTTGGCCCACAAGTATAGATTGCGAAAGATGTTTTTCAGCGAAAGATGTTTTTGTTCGCATCAAAATTAAGGCATCGAAATCCCCATCGCGAAATCCCGGGATTTTTAAAAATCAATCATGTTTGGCATCCCTAGTTCAAAGAGAGCTTTGACTTGAAATTTTTTTTGATAGAAGTTCGTTTAAATAATGTGTAAATAAAAAATCAATTATAATTATAATTGCTTCTTTTAATGCCGCTCCTTAAAAGGTTATTACCCACTTTATTAAATATTATTGTGAAAGAACGATTCCAAATTCTGCTATAATTGTATTCATAATATGACTAATTGAATTTATTTAAAATATACACACGATATTTGAAAAAGAAAAAAATAAAAACAAAAAAGAACAAACTAGGCATTTATTATTATTTTAATGTGCCTTTAACTTTTTTCGTCTTTTACATGCGCAGTATTTTGTGCAAAATCTTAGCAGTACTGGCTTATTATTTGACAATTTTTACATTCTAATTCAATGTGTATCTGCATATACGAATATACACCTACAAAGGAGTGGAAAGAAAATATTGACTTTTAATTTCTCCTAACAATGATTTTTAATGATTTTATTAAAAAACAATTCGCCAGATAATAATAATATTTTAAATTTTTGCTATTCTGCAACACAGCTAGGTTAAGTGACTCGTCAGCAAAAATTCAAAACATAACTCAGTAAATTTTCACTAACTTACACACATAATTGGCCATTACAACCCTTCAGTCAGGATTACGGCCTAGCTCTCACACCACTTATGTTGTTTGTGTTAATTTTAATTTTATGAGTGTCGGGACCTACAGTTTAAAGTCGACTTCGAACGACCGATTTTTGAGGAACTTTTCATTTCAATTTTATTTGCTGTCAGAGTTTTTGCCAGAAATCTGCTGAGAGGAAGTCGCCGAAGAAATAAATTTTCATATTTCGTTTTGATGTCTGATCTGGGATTTGAACCGTGGCTTTACGTCTAATAAGCCAACACACTATCTACTAGACTACGGCGACTTCGAAAATTTTAAAAAATAAAAATAAATCAAAGCGAATTACAATCAATTATAGCTTCTAAGTCTAGTATTTCATAGTAATTTCGTAGAACTTTGCAATTTTTACTCTTATAATTGACATTAATACCATATTAATTAATATATTAATTAATAATATATCAAGACCCATGCAAAATTTATGTAAATTATCAGACTGAATCCAATCTTGATAAAATTTATGGAATTTATATAACAAACTAAATTTTTTTTGAATAATTTATTAAATAAATAAAATCTAAAAGATACGTACGTACTAAAATTCTCTGAATTTATAAGAACTAAAAAAAGAACACAAAAAAACAGAAAGTAAACAAAAAAAGGGGTCAAGGTAAACCACAAGAACGATCAAATGAATGCGCAAACTGTTGAAACCACTAACAACAGTGTAATAGGAATGTTTGAAATCATTCTTCCAAATCACATTCGATTAACAATTTTTTTTAAATTCTAACAAGAATTTTAAGATTGAAGGAAAATCATGTAAAATTTCTTACGAAATTTTCTTCTGAAAAGTCAAACTGTTTACTTCATGTATTATTTTTTAAGTTTAAAATTTAAATTAAAAAAAAATATTAAAAATTCACTAAACTTATCAAAGCAATAATAATACTATTTTTTTTAAATTATATTTCTAAAATTTAAACAAAGAAATTAAAGAACTTGTCATTTATGATATGACTTAAAATTTAAATTTAAATAATAAATCGTTTGCTTTTATGAATATAGGTTTGCCAATTTTAAGACTTTTTTGGCTGGGTTTTTTTTTGTCTTCTTCTTCTAATCAATCCAGTTCGATTTTAAAACGATTGTCTTGAATTTTTATTTCCCACTTTAATTATGTTACTTAATGATGTTTATCATCATAATGACAATGATACAACAAAATTTTGAACAAGAAACTCTACAGTATGATTGTGGCAAAAAAATAATTAAATTTTATTTTTAATTTTAATGTTTTCATTGTAGTTTCTAATAAAACTGAAGGCCATCGGGTTGGTTAAGAATTATTTTTTTATTTTTTTAAAAAATGTTCATAAAATTTAACTAAAACCACAAACTTCTTAAATCTTAATTCTGTTGCTCGTTTTGCCACTGCTGCTGTCGTTGTTGCTGCTCAACTTGATTCATAAATCTTAAACGAATTTAAGTATTAGAAAAATTATAATTTTTATGAAAATAAATATAAAAAAATGTTTGTCTCTGTGTGTGATTTCTTTAATGTTGAAATAAATTCGTTGTCAAATCGTCAAACGACAAACGTTTTTTGGAAATGATAATTCATTCAATAGTTTCACTGTTTTTCTTCTATTGTTTTATGCAACAATGATTCATTCTTTATTTAATATTTTTATTCATTATGGTTTTTGGTGTAATTAAATTGTATTACAAGAAAAAAAAAAACTACAACCACAACTAATAATAAAAAACAATATTTTCAATGGCACTTTTAACATTAAACATACCATGTGTTTGGAACTTTCATGAGCATTTAATGCAGGTTTATAACATAATTTAGTTTTCAATTTGATACACTGTAAAATACTTCTTTTTACTTCTTCGTAATTAAACTTAAAGTGACTGCTGTTAATGTCTCAATATGCGTTCATAACAGAATTCATCGAAATTATTTGTCACATGACAACTGTTGGATGAAAAGCTGAAATAATCAAAACAATCTCTCTTACTTACATACATACATAATTGGTAATTACAACCCTTCAGTCAGGATTACGACCCAGTTTCTCACACCACTTATGTTGTGTGTGTTAATTTTATACATGAGTGGTGGGACCTACAGTTTAAAGTCGACTCCGAACGACAGATTTTTGAGAAACTTTTCATGGCAATTTTATTTACTCTCAGAGTTTTTGCCAGAAATTTTCTGAGAGAAAGTTGCCGGAGAAATATTTTTTCATATTTCGTTTTGTTGGAGATGTCTTTCCTGGGCTTTTAACCGTGTCCTCTCCCGTCTAATAAGCCAAAACGTGTTTTGAGAAAGAACGGTTTCCGCAGCCGAGTGCCGAGAAAAAAGCCACGATTGGAATTCGCCCAATAATATATGGACAAGTCAACTGATTTTTGGGCGAATATAATGTTTAGTTATGAGGACAAATATAATTTGTTCGGCTGTGACGGAAAACAAAAATTTGGCGCTAAAATCAGTTGACCTGTCCATATATTAACATTTTAAAAAAATGATTTTTAGGGGGGTACGTATAATTATCTGTGTGACTGTATATAGTATTGCATCATCTAAATCTGTCTGTGGTGTAAATATTAGGGAGTCAGAGGTCTTGATGTTCTGAGCATGAAAATTCAGTGTGATGTTCGCTGGAACCGACACATTTTTCAGTGCCTTGAAGAAATACTTTACTTCATCTGATCTTCTTATTATTTACACCACTTATATCCGAAAGAGAATGGAATACAATTCACATGCATAGGCCGGTGCCTCAACGTCTATTTTGACGTTAGGGTATTGAACTCTATTGATTCATTGGAGCATCGCTGCAATGTGGCTTACGTTTCATTGTTCTATCGCTATTACAACGAATTGAACTTGTTCCCCACAATCATATATTCCTAAGTAACACCCGTCTTTCCCGGCGAGGACATACGTATGTGATCGATTGGCCAGTGGATCGCACAATGCACTACAGACAAAATTCGTTCTTTAGTCGGACTACTCTTATGTGGAATTCCCTTCGTGCAGAGGTTGTAATTTTTTGGCTTTTAAGGGATGAAAAAGGCATAAGATATAAAACAAAATCATCACAGGTGTTCGCAAATAACTTAAAAATATAATACTTCACTCCTCGTTACTACTAATCTAAATTTGCAATAGTAGCAATTGCAAAGTAAGAACAAAGCTTCAAATGGCTTTTATTGTGCTAAAGTAAAGAATATGATGTAAATTTTTCATTTCCAAAAATCGTCAAAACAAGGGCATAAATCGTCATATCGTCAATATGATACTTTTGGAGCTCAAAATCGTCAAATCTATGTGTACATATATAGCACAGTAAATTATACATTAAATTTTAAATTTGTAAAAAATTATTTATCAAAAAAAAAAAGAAAACAATCTTATATATAATCTGCCTTTATTCACTTTCATTTGCTGCAGTAATTATTTTACATTTTGGATTTTTTTTTTATTTTTAGAATTATTTGCTCGTATAACTGGATCACAACGTTTGTGGGGTAATCGGTTGGGTCTAAATAAAGTATGGCAGGGTACGACACCTTACATTATGTTATTTGACCCTGAAACGGTTGAGGTAAGTAGTTTTAGGCATTTTATGTAAATTATCCTCCATTGTTTCTAACCTCTGATCTTTTCTAATCTTCAAATTGTAGCCCATACTGAACAGTCAAAAATTCATTGACAAGAGTCATGATTACGATTATTTGCAACCCTGGTTGGGTACTGGCTTATTGACTAGTTTTGGCCGTAAATGGCATTCCAGAAGAAAGGTAAGTGTGTACATACATTCAAATACTTGTATACAGTATATATCAAAATGAAATGAAATAAAAATCAACGTAGCTACAGTAGAGTACATAGCGTATGTGGCAGTCATTAGATAATTTTAATTAAATTGTTTTTTATGTTTATTTGTTTGTTTATTGTCTTTTGTTGTACATATTATAATTGTTTCTGTACTTTGTCGTTAGTGTGTATGTAGATGTACATGCACATGTAATTAATATGATTAAGTGTCGTATTTTGTTAATTTTCATTTAATTGTTTGTAGATTTTAACACCAGCCTTTCATTTTAAAATCTTGGATGATTTCATTGATGTCTTCAACGAACAAAGTGCTATTTTGACACGTAAACTTGAACGTGAATTGTCTTCCGAAACATTCAACATCTTTCCATACGTAACCCTTTGTACGCTTGACATTGTGTGCGGTAAGTAGCCCAAATGAATGTGTAAATAAATGGATGAATGAAGATAAATTGCAGCCGTAATGGATCATAAAATTCATTGCAGGAAGTTGGTAACATCACAATAAATTTTTTCAATGTTTTGTGATTTCAGAAACCGCCATGGGTCGCAGTATTTATGCCCAAAGCAATAGTGAATCAGATTATGTGAAAGCAGTTTATGGGTAAGTGTTCAAAAACCGACGTTCGTATAAAAAAAGCTGACATTGTGGTTCAATTGTTTGAATCTATAATAATAAAATAATGTGTGACCACATGAATTAAGTTTTAGATTGAAACCAGTTTAATGCGAATGCTAGATTAATTTGCTGCATACGTTTGCAGTTGCAATCGTCGAATAGTATGCTTGCTATCTGTTCTAATATTCATAATTACTTAACAGATCATATAGTCTCTAAGACAATTGACAATTAATATTAAAAAATGGGCCAGCACCTAAAGATTATATGTAAACAATACATAAACTGTCTGATTGGTTTAAAACATCACCAAGTTTAGAGAACTCACCAAAGGAAGATGGAAGCCATTTGTTTTATCCCTCACACATGCTTACATAATTGGTCATTACAACCCTTCAGTCAGGAAGAAAAATTTATTTTCATATTTCGTTCAGTTGGAAATGTCTGACCTAGTGCTTGAGCAAAGGCCTCATGTCTAATAAGCCAACACTCTACCTACTAGACTACATATCACGCTTTAATTATCCTCTTGTATCCCTTGGTTTAAAAATTTAAAATCTCAATAAAGAATTAAATGAAACTAAAAAATAAATTGAGATGTAAATAGTGTAAAATATGCTCATGATATCTACTCGTTTTAAATATGTACATGAGAAATATATTCAGAAAACAATTTTTGTTTCCGATTATCGAAAATTTTGTTTTTATAACTTCAAATTTGTTTTGACTTTTCCAAAATTATTACCGATTATTTGATTTCTATTCTGTTCTTTTGAGATGTTTAATTCATTATTACTTACAACTAATAAAGCACCATCTAAAGAGAAGTGAAGGCTTAGAAAGCCCTTTTAGTTTTAGGAGTAGAAAGCATTAATAAACGTCATCATTTTCTATTCATGTATTCAGTTCAACATTTAATTTTTTTAACTTCATTTAAAAAAAATAACAAAATAACGCAATAGGAGTCGTTATATAAAATCCAACTGTAATCTTTATTTCGCGCATCAAAAAATTTACTAAAAGCCGTTATATATTCCGCTATTTTCAATAATTAAGTATTAAAGATGTGATCAACAGTTTTTCATTCCCTTTAGCTGTAGTTGGCGACTGTAAAAGAACTTTTTCAAAATTTTAAAACAGACTTCCATTGCAATTTGCGTGTTTGTTGCCATACACTGCACAACGTCGATGTCGTTGAAGAGCTCATACTGCTTCCGAATTCGGAAATCATCGTCAACTCACGTTAGACCAAAGATCTTACGTAGGACGTTTCTTTCGAATACTTTCAAGGTTACTGCATCAGAGTTTAAGTTTTACTGCATCTGCGTCATAAAGAAGCACGGGGAGGATGAGAGTCCTGTAGAGTAATAGTTTTGTCGTGCGAGGGATGTCTCTGCTACTTCTAGTTCAACAGTTGAAAAACAAGTTACCAAATAGTGCAGAAGATTTAGGCTTGCAATGTTCTTGATATTACCGACATCGCGATAGAATGGTTACAATGTCGAACTTATAATCACCTGTTTTATGCTTTCTTTTGTGGTAATATCTTGTGATAGTGATATCCGGTTTTTCAGTGTTTTAAAAGAGCACTGGTAAAAACGGTTTATTTTCTTATAAAAATTCTCATGATGCCACTGTTGGAACCCCCAGATATTAAAAAAGAAAAAAATATTTCTTCGGCGACTTCCCCTCAGCAGATTTCTGGCAAAAACTCTGAGAGTAAATAAAATGGCCATGAAAAGTTTCTCAAAAATATGTTGTTCGGAGTCGACTTTAAGCTGTAGGTTCCGCCATTCTTGTATAAATTTAACACACCCAACAAAAGTGGTGTGAAAAGCTAGGTCGGAATCTGTGTACTTTTGGAAATTCTAACTATTTATGTATTTTCAATTACCATTTAGAAAAAAATTACAATATGACAATAAATTGAACAGTTAATCATATTGAAACTTTATTAAGAACAAAATGTGTCTTTACAATTCAAGTGACTTTATTGGAATAAAAATTTACTTCATGTTTTTTCTAAATTTTACAAGTGACAAAGTTTACAAAGATATAGAGTATGTTAGAAAACAGAGTATATATTAATTAATAAAGTTGTATACACTTAGAAAAACTATGGAATATATATATACACTCGAAAGTGAATGTTATTACTACAACAAATCATTCAATTAATTAATGAATTGAAAAGTAGTAACAGTTCTATATTCTTATGTAACGCAATAATAAATAATAATATATTCTTATTGAAACGCCTACCCATTACACAACATAATATGTAAACAAATTGATTATAGAACAATTTCCTTTTCAATCAAATAAAATGCCATTTATTTTTATCGTTTACCTATTTTTTATTCCTTTAGAATTGGTGAAATTATTCAATCGCGTCAATCAAAATTGTGGTTACACTTGGATGCCATTTTCCGTTTGACCGCCGATTACAAACGCCACAGTAGTTACATTAAGACCCTGCATGGTTTCTCCAATCGAGTCATACGCGAACGTAAAGCCGAATTGGCCGATAGCAATAACAATAATAATAATGTGGCCGATGCTTATGACGATTTGGGTAAAAAGAAACGTTTGGCGTTCTTGGATCTGTTGATTGAGTATTCCAAGAATGGCACTCAATTGTCCAATGACGATATACGTGAGGAAGTCGATACATTTATGTTTGAGGGTCATGATACCACTTCGGCTGCCATTTCGTGGACTTTGTTTTTGTTGGGCTCTCATCCAGAGTATCAAGAACGTGTATACGAAGAACTGGAATCTATTTTTGGTGATGATCGCGATACACCTGCCACTATGAAGAATCTCATGGATATGCGCTACTTGGAATGCTGTATTAAAGATGCTCTGCGTTTGTTCCCCTCTGTACCCATGATGGGACGTTCCATTGGTGAAGATGTACAAATTGGTAAGTTACCCACCATTATTAACCCGTTTGTTTAAATGATTTTCATTTTTCTTTTTTTGCTATCACCAGGTGATTATAACATTCCAGCTGGCACTACTGCCATCATTATGACGTATATGTTGCATCGCAATCCCCGCATCTTTCCTAAACCTGAGCAATTTAATCCTGATAATTTCTTGCCTGAAAATTGTGCTGGCCGCCATCCATTCGCTTATATACCGTTCAGTGCTGGTCCACGTAATTGCATTGGACAAAAATTCGCTATCCTTGAAGAGAAGGCTGTTCTATCGTCAGTATTACGTAAATACAAAATTGAAGCAGTTGATCGACGTGAAGATTTAACTCTTTTGGGTGAATTGATTCTACGCCCCAAAGACGGTTTGCACGTGAAAATTACAAAACGTGTGTGAGCAACGTCCGTTGTTAGAGAGGGCCAAAAATAAAGAGATTTTCTTGCCGTTAATTATATGAATAACAAAATATTAAAAATAATTATAATTTATGTGTATATTTTATCTAACCTATCCTACCTACTCTAGTGAGTAAGTATATGTAAATAATTTCTTAGTTTTATTAAATATTTGATTCAAATGATCAATGATTTTGAAATTCAAATAAAATAGCGTCCTATGTTTGCCTTAGTTTTATAACATATTACCGTATATAAACTATACAATGATCGATTTAAATTAGTAATTAATTGTTTTTTTTTTTATTTAATTTTAAGATTCCAACTCAGTTTTGTTAGCTTTTATATTGAAAGTTTTTAAAACGAAAGAAAAAACACTAACTTTTTTCAAATAAAAAAAATTATTCTTTAAAAATTGTTATTTTATTCGAGACACATTTATTGTTTAACTGACTTGGCATCACTCTGTTGGTTTGTGCCTAAGCGTATGCAATAAATATTTCGAAAATCATAAAAAGTTTTTAACAGTTTAAAATGCACTGTTGCAGCAGAACACATTGAATCAAGTGAGAATAGTTAGGATTTCTTCCATCACCTAATGAGGATATCATGAAAGTTTCCAAAATTTTACTAAAAATTTTTATATGCAATAAAAACAAGTAATCCTCAGCGGTCTCCGATTGACATCCGAATCATTGGAAACATAAGAAAATGTATGACTGTTAGAAGCGCCCACATTTCTACTAAATAACAGGATAATACAATACGTCAACAATATTTGCTACATATACCACAAATAAACACATTCGAACAGTCACATGCCGTATTATTAAAAGTGGAAGATATGTATGTATGTATGAATGATATTTTCAAAACTGTGATTTAATCACGGTGATTGATAATTCACTGGTAACTACAGTGATTGAAATTGGCAAATAACAGTTACTAATAATGTCGTTCTTTCAAAATTGTTACATACTCAAATTTATTTCATTTTATTTTGAGCGAGGCAGAATTACTATTAGATGATGCTGATTATTTACTTTTGTCTTTTGAACTACATGAACTTCCTGTGAAACCGAATTGTCAAATTTCATATAAAAAAAAATTACATTAAAAATAATAACATTGATGACACCACTTTGATTTTGTTTAGTAGTCTTTTCGTAGTATGTATCTAGTTGTCTCTTTCTTACGACTTAATAAAATACGTTATTGTCATTATTGTTTTCTTTTGGAATACTGTGATCACAATCACTGTTTTAAGGAACAGTGATTAACAAATCACGTTCACTGAGAACAACGTTCTTCAAAAATCACTTCACTGGATCGCTCATCTCTAGTATGTATATATGTATGTATCCTAAGTTTGAGAGATTGATTGCTGATTATTGCTGCGTTGTGTTCTATTGTGTTCACAGCATTATACTATAACATGAATCTAGCCTTCGAACACAACTTTATTTATTTCAAAATCAAAAGTATTTCTAATCTAAATTGTTTATCGGAAATCCAGTAATACGACCGTACACTAGAAACTATCTATCACTCTATTTTAAATATTGCAGTAAATATATCGACAGTTAAAACACAACGTAAAGTTTACAATAAGTCCTTGAGTAACCGTACCATTTGTCCAGTAATTTAGTACTTAGTTAAGTAATGTATGCTTAGAATTATTGATTAAGTGTGGGCTAAGCTGAGTAATTTGTAGATATTTTTCAACGCATCAAATATTTCACAAAAACAAAAATCTTACTTCATAAGTACACGGGAATAAAATATATAATAAAACTAATTTAATATATACATTTAATTTTAATACAATAGAAATTAAATTTTAAAATAAATTGACAAAGTACTCTTACCGCGAGTGTAGAATTTTAAACGATCTATACCGATACTGCACTTTTGCCGTAATCTACAGAGTTGTGCACATCTCTGTCGGATAGAGGATATAACTGGACGCATTCTTTTTTCCGCAAAAGTTTGAAAGAGCTATAAGACGAGCTTTTTTAACCTCTTCACGCCCTTGGCCATATATGTATGTGGACGTTTAATCTTTTATAATTATAATAATAATTGACTACCAAATCCTCTAACAAGAGAAGTAAACATTTTACCGTTTGTCTGCGCTGGTAATATTATTTCCGACGCATAGGCAGATAAATAAAAAAAAACTGAAATAATTCTTCGGCAGTCTGTTTTATTGGATTATATCAAGAAACCGTTAATATTTGAAAAAAATAATATCAGATATATTTAATATAATAAGTTTTACCATCACCACCTAAAAAGTCTAAAAACTGGACTAAAGTTAATCCTGGAATTATACTGGACGGTATAGGTCATTATTCTAAATACAAGGAACTGAAAAATCCCCCCAGATGTCACGACAAAAACTCGCTACATTTCTGCGAAATGTGAAGAATATACAGTGGTGGTCACGAATTTAAGACACGACATTTTACTTATAAATACATTTCTGATAATTTTTACATCTTATCAAAAATATTTTAGGTCCATGATATTTTTCTTAAGATTTTAGTAATATTAGGAAGAGAAATTAATAATATTTTGCTACCTATATTTGGTTAAGAATTTTTATTTACATATTATATAGATCAAGACAAAATGCTAGTCGGTATTTGATATTTTTTTGACACAAGTGGTTTACGTTGTGCAATACACCCACGCAAGTTTTTCTCATTTAGACATCTTCTTATTGCCCTAGACGACATATCGATACCAAAATCCAATACAATTTTATTTTTTATTTTACTTGAGCTCGTGAAAGGATTATTAGCAGCTACTTTATGGTGTGGTTTTTCGGGCTCTAGGTTGCTGTTTGACATTTTTGATGGTACCATGTTGCTTGATGTGTTCCAGCGCGTTGTAAATTTTGCATGTAGAACATTTAAGCAGCTTGGATATCTCCATTATTATTTTTCCATCAAATTTTAATTGTTGGATCAGTTTTCGCTCGGCATCGGTATTCCAAGTACCTCTGACCATTTATGATTAAATATTTCTATGTATTCCAACATAAAATAAAATAAAACATTCGTTGCTCACCGTTTAGCTTCAAAAAACACCAAAAAATCGCTTAAAAACCAGATATTTCTGAAATGTCTTAAATTCGTGGCCAATTTCAAATAAACGTTTTTACAATAATATGATCAAAAAGCAACAAAATGTAAATAGAAACAAAATAAAATAATGGTACTTTTTCTTAGTATTACAGGGTACATAGAAGTATAAAGAATACCAATTTTGATACTACATGATTGTAAATATTATCGCAACTAAGTCAGTCATATGTCCTGTCTTAAATTCGTGGCCACCACTGTATATGCCTGATATGCCTGGAATGTATGAAATCATTTCACACATAAATTACCATTAACGCTCAGTGGCCACAAATGTGGACGTTATTCCTTTTTGTGAATTTTCATTGTTTTTTGTTTTCTGAATTGCTATTTAAATAAAATTAAATAATTTAAAAAGAAAACAAAATTTAATCATTTTTTTTGTCACCATAAAAAAATCGTCCCTGAAAAGGTTAATTGAATATAGCAGTTCTAACGCAATGTCGAATTTAATACTGAATATCGTTGAGCACAAAGTAGTTTTTAGTTATAAGATTTTATTGTTGTTGACATTAAGTATAATGCTAAATGAAGCAGTTGCAGTTTTTCGAAATACTAGCTTATATTGGATAGAATATTCATCACTATTCTACATTTCGATTACGTATCCGCATTCAGTTATGCATTGACCGATAACTGGTATTCCAACTTACGATCGAATCAAAAAAAGAGGAACTACATATGTGCTGAAGAACGTACATGTGGAATAAAAACGGACAAAATTTATAGTTTTTTAAAAATTAAATGACAAAACATATTCAGACAAAGTTCTTCATGACCTGCAATAAATAATTAAAATCTTACTACAAAAAACAACAAAATTAATTAAAAAAAAAAAATTATTTGTGAAATATAGCGCCTATATAACCTTTTGGCTAATTAGATGTAAGGCCAGGTCAGACATCCCCAACAAAACGAAATATGAGAAAATATTTCTTCGGCAACTTCCTCTCAGCAGATTTCTGGCAAAAGCTCTGAGAGTAAATAAAATTGCAATGAAAAGTTTCTCAAGAATATGTCGTTCGGAGTCGACTTTAAACTCACATATAACATTAACACACACCAACATAAATGTTGTGAGAAACTAGGTCGTAATCCTGACTAAAGGGTTGCAATGACCAATTATGTGTATATGTATTGATATTATCATACTTATCGGAAATTTTCGAAATTATTAATTTATATGCAAATAACCCAATATCTGTATGACAATGATTTGCTATATGAGAGATAATTTAGTTTTAGACCTAATCAGAGCTGCATTTCCGCGCTTGTTATATAATATGGCATCGCTTTTAGTCTTACTTGATCATTCGAAGGCATTTGATACCGTTGACCATACGATACTTTGCCAATAACTCAAACACATCTGCCACTTTTCAGATATCGCTGTTAAGCGTATTTCTTCATATTAACGGGGCAGATGTCAATTTGTGTTTTATTTATTAAGAGGTGTGCCACAAAGTTCCATACTTGGTCAATCATTATAAACAATTTCCTCTAATGATGTGCCATCAAAGTTGAACTACTGTAATGTACAGATGTATGCAGATGACGTTCAACTATACATATATCAGTTGTTTGCCCTCTAAAATTATAAATTCTGTTAGCAAAGTAAACTGTGATCTGTATTTTATAATTGGTCATTACATCCCTTCAGTCAGGATTACGACCTAGCTTCTCATATCACTTACGTTGCGTGTGTTAGTTTTATACATGAGTGGCAGAACCTACAGTTTAAAGTCGACTCCGAACGACAGATTTTTGAGAATCGTTTCATGGCAATTTTATTTACTCTCAGAGTTTTTGCCATAAATCTGCTGAGATGAAGTCGCCGAAGAAATATTTTTTCATATTTTCGTTTTGATGTCTGACCTGGAGTTTGAACCGTGGCCTTACGTCAAATAAGCCAACACACTACCTACTAGACTACGGCAACTTCAATCTGATCTGAGTTTGTATTCTCAAAATTGCTTCTTCTTACATTCCCATTATTGTTTCGATGAAAAGGTGAAAACTTTTTAAGGACTGGATTAAAGAATGAATATTCTACTGACGCTTACTAATAAATTCTCGTCCATATTAACGCATAATCCTTATTTGTCTCTTTTATATAAAGTCCAAAATGTTACGAGCTACAAGCTACTGCGAGTTCGTTCAGGTACCTTTCTCATATTTTTTTTATCTCAATTCTAACCGCGATCATAAACGAAAATCGAGTTTTTGAGGTACCCAGCTGGTGATTAGAATCATCAATAAGATGTTACTTTGCAGTTCCTCAAAACTGTATATTGGTTCCAGATATGAACTATGCAGTAAGCATTTACAATCCAACCTCAAACACAAATAGGGAAGGCTCTCAAAGCCATTATCTTCAATAACGAACCTTCGGCTCCTAACATAACTCCTCTCCATTAAAAGTTAAGTTTTTGATCAGTTGAAGCATTTGTGTCAAATCTTGTCGAATGCTTAAAATTGGCTAAATATTCGAACTTTGGCCAAATTGTTAGAACGCTGAAATGAAAACATCCGAAGAGTCTTAACTTTATTTTTGAAATCCCATTAAAATTCTAATTTAACCATAGGCAAGGTGCCCTGGTAGTCTAGTGGGTAGTGTGCTAGACTATTAGCGTGAGGGTCGTGGGTTCGATTCCCTCCAGAGACTCTGGTCTGTGCCACTACACCGAGCATATGGGCAAGTTACTTCGCTCGTATATAATTAAAATACAATTTGTAATTGTATTGTCATTAAGAAATAAATAACCACAGAGGCATTTTGTTAATTTACGAATTTCATTGAGTAGAATATATTTTGCTTACTGCATAAAAGATATAATTGTACTCTAATGTCATATCGAGGTCACATAAATTTCAATTCAATTGAATTTTAATAGAATAGAAATCATAACTGATGTTAAACATGAGGCAATTATCAAATAAAATGCACTTCAAAATGCATACAATTATTGACGCACGTACATAGTATGTGAAATGAGAGAGCAATTGATTTATTTAAACGAATACTTTAAATATGAAATATTGCGCGTATGTTGAATAATGTGGCGCCACAGCTTAAGTGGGCTTTAAGCGATTAGAAACAAACTACATTCAGACTATGAAAAGAAAATAAATCAGATTTAATTGTAAGTGCGCATATCAACCAATAGAATCAAATCAATATTTGTATTCCATTTATACATATTTCGCAAATTGCTCAATGCCCAATACTTCACGTCAGTTTTTTTTCGCTTTTTCTTTCCCTGCCGCGAATTGAAGCAAATCAAAACAAAACAAAACAAAACAATCAATTTAGCGAAAAAAAAATCACAAATAGACCAAAGGAAAAAAGAGAAGAAAAACATGCAAAAAAAATGCAATCTAATGAATCAAATGCATTTTAAATCCAACTAAAATGGCAAAATGACTTAAAATTAATACCACCGCACGATTAAAAAGCTTTGGACACATGTGTGAATGAATATTTGATTATGAACAACGATGATGATAATGATGATGATGATGACGGTGATGATGATGATGATGATGATAGTGATGATGGACTCAACTAGTCATAGATGTCAAATTTGTTTTTATCGCGAAAAGAAAACAACAACAAATAATTCAATAATTAAAAACAATTGCCATTGAGATTGTATTTAAAATATTTAAATTCAAAAGATATTTTTGAAATTCTATAATGAGAATATAATTGTTGTTCTGTCATCACAGCTCCCATACAACAAAAAATGCAATACAACGTAATAACTGACTGCATTCAATGCAATATTTACATTGAAATCACTGCAACATTTAGGTTGTCTGACGAATGCTCATACATTGTATTGAGTTGTCCTTGAAATGGCGTCTCATCAAGAGCTTACTTACCACAGACAATTATCACAGCACCAGAGGTTCATTTTGCAATTAGGGACACTTGATACCATCCATTGCATTGGCGTTAGTAGTAGACACAATACAAATAAATGGATTCGTATTTCTGAAATTCTTTACATTTTACTTTTGATTTGTCTGCACAAATAAATGCCATTTTGAAGAGGAGGAAAATATCAGTTTATTTCATTTGAGTTGAAAATAAATAAAAAAAAAAAAGAAAAATAAATAAAAATTAGAAAAAAAAACTTGGAATAGAATAGAAAACGTTGCATTGTGCACATTAGAAATTTGAAATTTATTGCAGTCATAGCTTTTACGATCCCATGATTAAATCGATTTTATTGGTGATATTTAAACTCAATCAATCGTTGTCAAATGAGATATTCATTCAATTGCCAGTTAAATGGCGTTTTTATGCAATAATACCCGATCGTAAAAGTTTTAACGTACAACCTAATAAATGATTTGTGATAAATTAATATACGCACATACTGCAAATAAATATCAATTTTTGCATTATACAAGTGAGTGAACGTCATTATAATTTATTGAATAACAGAAAAAAAAAATTATTTGTTATTAAAACTGGTGATTTTGTTAGTTAAATGGGCC
The DNA here is from genome assembly GCA_932273835.1 of Sarcophaga variegata. Taxonomy (NCBI): domain Eukaryota; kingdom Metazoa; phylum Arthropoda; class Insecta; order Diptera; family Sarcophagidae; genus Sarcophaga; species Sarcophaga variegata. The sequence continues at coordinate 77,926,708 of OW026359.1, forward strand.
ATTCAAATAAAGGTAAGTTGTTTCCTTAAATACATGCAATTAAGAGAAGTGTTCAGCAGTTTTCTGTTGTGTACTCAATTTAGAATATGGAAACTGCAAATTATATTAAAAGAATACTGTTTAATATGTTTATGTTTATGTTTTATTTTTCTAATTTTTTATTTTTTTTATTATAATTAATATAACACAACAAGATATTAATCTTATAAGTGATAGTGTTATGGTTAGGAGCAATAAGTTATAAAGTATAAAAAATTACCCATTAATCACATATAGGAAATTATTTTTTTTTTAAATTTTATAAATATTGAAAAAATAACATATCCTATTGAAACCCTTTGAAAGCAATAATATAAATTATATATGTACAGTTAAATTTAAAGGTAATATAATAAAATTAATAATAAATAAGAAAAATTAATTAAGTAATTATAATAAACTTATTCAATAAAAGGGAGATCTAAAATGTGATTTCATCAGTCTCATCTAGTAGTGTAATTGCCAATACGTTTGTATGGTTAATGAGCCTAGCTGAATAATTGGATCTTTTTATTTCCGATTTTATAAAAGGCATGCTAAAATCATTATGTAAGGATTTATTGGTTATATAATAAGGAGCGCTTGTTATTAAAGCCTTAGATTGAAATCTTTGTAAGATTTCTATATTTGAGTTGCTGGCAGGTCCCCCCCAATTCAATACCATAGGTCCACATAGGTTTAAGTATAGTTTTCAGTAGTAATACTTTATTATTTAAGGAAAGTTGAGATTTACTCATATCAAGCTGTTTTCTTTTAGCTGTTATACATATGTACTCTCTTTGTAAGTCTTCAGTCCACCTGGAGACCCAGATATTTAACATTTTCACTACGCGGAATTTCTTTGTTGTTTAGATACACAGGTGGACAGGTTCCTCTTCTCACTGCGAAAGTAATGCGTTTTGATTTTTCAGTGTTAATTACAATGTTCCATTTTGAGAGCCAGAGCTGACGACTATCGAGTTGCTCTTGTAGAATCGAAAAAGCTTGGGAAGATAGGCAATTTGATAACAAAAATGCTGTGTCATCTGCGTATGTCGCAGTAGAAATATCATCATGTATTGGCATGTCATATTTAAATATCGTATAAAACACTGGTCCGAGAATACTACTTTGCGGTATTCCGGCATTAATTTGGCAAATTTTTGAGATGTCATTGTTAACTTTTACATGGAAATACCTGTTTTTTAAATAATACAAGAGAAATATATAAAATGGAGGGTGCCCTGATAGTCTAGTGGGTAGTGTGCTAGACTATTAGCGTGAGGGTCGTGAGTTCGATTTCCACCAGAGGCTCTGGTCTGTGACACTACACTGAGCATATGGTCAAGTTACGCCGCTCGTATATAATTAGAATATAATTTGTAATTGTATTGTAATTAATAAATAAATATATAAAATGGAGGAGGAAAAGTTGTTTTTATCTTGTAAAGCAAACCCTAATTCCAAATTTTATCAAAAGCCTGTTGGATGCCTAAAATATTAATATTAATATTTAATATTAAATTTAAATATAAAAATAAAAATATAATAAGGAGCAAAAAAAAAACTAACAATACTACAGAATTATATAAAAAAAGTTAAAAGGTAAAGAATTATAAAAATATAAAAATATATGTAAAAAGTTATTATTAAGAGAATAATTTATAATATAACTTCCTTTTTGAACGCATTTACATTGCCTAACTTTTGGATGCAGTTTGGTAGGGAATTCAAAACACTTGTGTATAAAAAACTGTCGCTGTGACAGAAGACTCGTATACCGTTGTTGAATAACCTTCATGCCCCGGAAAGATCTAACAAACTTAATTCGGTTTAATAAATATTTTGGCTGTTTTGTGTTGAAAATTTTATGGAATAGATTGAGTCATTTAATTTTCAAAAGATTCAAATTCATTTCAAATTTCACACTAAATATCTGTTACGCTAAATGAGAAATGTGATCCCGGCGACATATTTTGCTATATTGTTGTATGCCAAGTTGGGTTACCGATTGTCATTACTATTACAGTTTGCGAAGATTTCACACCCATACAAAAGCACAGGAATTAAATACGTTTTAGAAATTTTCATACGAATGGCAAAATAAGTTGAATCCATGACAGCCCATAAATTTCGAAGCATGCTGTAAAAGTATGACAAACGACACATTGATTTCCGAAAACTTAATACATTTGAACTTTGAGGGATTGATGCGTAGTCCATTGCCATTGCTCAACTGTCTATTCTCTCCAGGTCACGGTTAATAGAGAGTAAACAAGAATTAATATTCTCCTTACGAGTACTGGTATATTTTTGTTTTAATTTTTAAAATTATTTCTAAAAGTTAAAACTACTGTTTGCAGATATATTTATAATGTTTTTTAAATCTGAGTTTTCAGAATATAATTTGTCTTGATTTCTTAAGGCCAACACTCGCATGAAGTTGTAGTATTCTCGTAAGTAGTGTGTTAGACGTGAGGCCACGGTTCAAACCACAGATCAGACATCTTGAATAAATCAAAGTATTTTAATGCGGGAGTTACATGCATACATAATTGGTCATTACAACCCTATAGTCAAGATTACGACCTAGTTTCTCACACCACTTATGTTGTGTGAGTTAATTTTTATATATGAGTGGTGGGACATACATTTTAAAGTCGACTCCAAACGACAGATTTTTTAGAAACTTTTCATGGCAATTTTATTTACACTCAGAGTTTTTGCCAGAAATCTGCTGAGAGGAAGTCGCCGAAGAAATATTTTCTCATATTTCGTTTAGTTGGAGAAGCCTGACCTGGGGTTTGAACCGAGGCCCCACGTCTAATAAGCCAACACGCTACCTAATAGACCACGGCGACTTCTTAGAACTAATCAAGACAATTAATATTTTTCTAATATTCTATTATATAGTATCGAACCTCCAAATGCCATAAGAACTTTAATCCCGAATATTTTTTAAGTTTTAATTATTCTAGAAAAAAAACACATCAAAAAAGAAATTATGAGAATATGAGGTATACAGATATTAAGCTACAATAACAAGATTGTACATATAAAAAAGAAAATAGTAACAATCACAAATCAACAGTAATTTCTAGAAGATGACAATGGAAGTTAATGTATAAATAAAGCGAAGGTTAACTTTGTTTGTTAATTGTAGCAAACACTGTTGCATTATACACTGCGAAATTTGATCACAATGTGTTGTTAAATTAAATTTAAATAGCGAAATAATAATAGAGTTGAGAATTTACTTTGAAATTGATCAAATATGTCAATAAAGATGCAGATATAAATCAATCCATCCTGGAAACGAAGAAATCAATACAAAACAATAATATTCAGAACGAATGCATATCATTCCAACGGGCTATCGGATCCTTGGTAATAAATTGTTCAACACTACCATGATAAAATGCGGCATAGCCTCCAGATTGACTTGCGCCAAACAGGGAAATAGTATGCCATAGTTATGTATATTTTCTCTGATAAATACAACCGTTCCACTAAAATGAAATTCAAATTGATGGCAAAAGCCTTTCTCCTTGTCTCGCTATGTTGGCAAAAAACTTATGACTCGTATATGAAAAGAATAATTGGAACAAAGTAAATTTATCTAGGTTTGCATTGTATTTTACCTGTGACGCTATGCGATGTGCTAGTGGATGCATAGTTTTTGGGTGCCCCCTTGGCTTAGTTGATAGTATGCTAAACTTCAATTGGAGAGGCCTTGAGTTCGCCTTGAATGTTTGTCTGACATTATATGTGATCACTCACAGTAGAAAAAGTAGAAACAATTCTCGAAAAAGTGACGAAGGTATACACACTGGTCATTAAAAAAAAAAAAATATGGTCGCAAACTACCCCTCTTTCTTTTCTCCTATAAATTATGTTTTCTGTATTCCAACACAATAAATTGCATGAACAGGGTCAATTCTTAAGGGCTACAAAGAAAAATAATAGTTACCTCTGTATAACGCAAGTAGATTAATTTAGATCCACACCAGAGATCAGCAATGAATCGTTTTTTCGCTACTCATAAGCACTCATGAAATTTTGAATATAAGTGAGTCATCACTATTGAAATTTAACTACTACTACTGATTCATTCATACTCACTACAACGTTGATTTATAAGTGCAGTTTGAAATGAGTATGCGTACAACATTGACATCAAACTCATATCATTCGAAATATGTTTGATTCATAAAACTACTCGTTAAGATTCATAACTTTAGAAAAATACTTATAATACTTATAAATGATTGTAGTGACTCGAATCATTCATCAAAATTTAAACAGACAGAGCAGCAAGCAGAGTACACACAACCTTTTAGTGAGTATTTTAGTGTTCGTAAGCGAATCATACTTATTTTGTGGAGAGTCGAAATTAACAACATCATGCGTATTGTAAGTATGAGTACGATTAGTACTTCAAACTTCGAATATGAGTAGTATGAGTATAATATTAAAATAAGTATGAATACGTATAAGTGTCAGAAATTATGAGTATGATTCGATTCTACTCATCTTTTTGAAAACTCATTGCTGATCTCTGGTCCACACATTGACGAATTGCAAAATACCTGGAATATCAAATGGTTCTCATAGGAAACAATATATTGATTTATATACAAACGAGGCATGTTTCAAAAATAAGGTGAATTCTCTATTTTCGGAGGCTACGTACATTGGACTCTTAATTTTTATTTATTTCTTTTTAATTTTGCTACAAACGTGTCAAACATACAAACGTTCAGAGTTTTAGTAAGCTTAGTTTGTTTGAGAGAAACATAAATAAGACAAGTATTCAGCGTGTTTGACGATATTTTTCTATCGAAAACAATGGATCAACACAATTGCATCAAATTTTGTGTAACAAATGGAATTAAGTGCTCAAAAGCACTTGAAACAGGCCTCATACATGGTTTAGAAATTCAAGAAAAACTCATTTGGATTTTTTAATACATGAACTATTGACTGTTTCGTTATACCACATACTTTGTGATAAATTTGTAAAAAAAAAAAAATCAAAAAATATATTCACGAGGTTACATGTTCTTCCTTTCGAATAACAATGGAATGAATGTGAATTTATGCAAAACGTTTTCCTTAATTACCCGACACCATTACAAGTGTTTTTGTTTTTGTTATTTAAAGCAAATAAACCAAAAATCTCTTTCACGATTTAAATCAGAAATTACAAAAATAAAAGTCTGAAAAACAAGCGGATAATGCCACCTAAAGTGGCAAATCCAATCATTGAAAAGAAGCAACAACAAAAACAATTGTACAACTACCGGACCGGAGAACGACAAAGAACAACAAATCAAAATTAAACAAGAATTTACTGCATAAACAATCAAAATTGAAAACAAAACAAAAAAAGTGAAGGAAAAGGAAACAATCAAAGAAAGTGATGGTAGCAGTGGTGGCATCACTTAACGTGCAAGCAAATATTGATGTACAATAACTGGTGGTTTCCTTTGTGATATGTTGTTGCTACTGTTGCGTTCACAATTTTTTTTTTTTGCTTCGTTCTATGTGTGGCAAACAACACTTTTGATAGATTAGAAACGTAAACGAAAAAGGCACAAACACTCACTAGAAAAAACACCCAACTCTACAGACACGTGACCCAAAACAAATTCAAAAAAAAAAAACAACTGAACAGCAATCGTCGTGGCATGCATCACAAGCTTAGAATCGAATTTACACTCAAAGAAAATAATCAGGGATTTATAAAAATTCGTTTACATACTTACATACATACACAATTCGTCATTACAATCCTTCAGTCAGGATTACAATCCAGCTTCTCATACCGCTTATGTGTTATGTGACAGGACCTACAGTTTAAAGTCGTCTCCGAACGACAGATTTCTGAGAAACTTTTCGTGGCAATTTTATTTACTCTCAGAGTTTTTTCTATAAATCTGCTGAGAAATGCCAGAAATCTGTTGGAAATGTCTGACCTGGGGTTTGAAACATGGCCACATACAATTTTACGCGTTTATGAGAGCGGAATGCTTAAAAGCGGGATGCATATATCGAAATAATTTCAATACATTCTAAAGCAAAAAACAAGATTGTATAAACTTCAGTGGTACTAATCGGGTAATTGTTATATCCGGGGTGCTTATATTCGGGGATACTGTATTTATTTTTATCTTTAATACAATTCGTTTTCTAAAACAAAAAGAAAAAACGTTTATCGCCTAGTTGTAGCTCAAAAGCTAATACTCTTCAGCACAAACATACCCTGTTATTTATAATCGATTAATATTTCTTAGGAAAAAAATTGTTATTTGTAGTGGGTCCATTAAGGGTTTTTGAGTTACATAAAAAAACGGTAAACAATTAAACAGAAATACAACAACAAACACTACAAGTATAAATGTGAACAAAATACACAAACAGAGGGCGAAGCCACCAACATTCGCCTTCAGGAACATTCATCAGACTGCCATTTAAAAGGCAAGGCAAAGCAGGCGAAGTAGTCTAGTAGGTAGTGTGTAGGCTTATTAGACGCCTGTCCCAGGTCAGACATCAAACCGAGAATTTGAAAAAATATTTCTTCGGCGACTACCTCAGCAGATTTCTGGCAAAAAAAACTCTGAGAGTAAATAAAATTGCTATGAAGAGTTTCTTAAAAATCTGTCGTTCCGAGTCGACTTTAAACTGTAGATCCCGCCACTCATGTATAAAATTATCGCACACAACATAAGTGGTATGAGAAGCTAGGTCGTAATACTCGCTGAAGGGTTGTAATGATGAATGTGTAGAATGGCGAATGTGTAGTGAAGTTCAGTCCGTCTTGTGTGAAGAGAGTAATCGTGGTTTAGGTCTCCTTTACAAAGATCAGTCTAACAATTGCCTAGTAATTGTTATTGTTTATGCAAAGGGTATAAACAGAGGAATAACAAACAAAGCAATTGTAATTGTTTACATAAAGTTGTGAACGGTGGCACACAGAATTGTGCGAATAATAAAGAATTTTAATTAAAACTAAACACAAATTTTATTTTTATTTTATTTACAATCTACGAGCTCATATTTTAAACGTTTCTGAAAGCTAAAAACGTAACAATATATTCACATGATTTGACATCAAAAATGCAATAGGCTGGCTTTAAGAGTCTGGATTCAACTGGAGAACGGATGCAACTTTCTCATCTCTTGTACTCAAGAGCATTCTTTTTGTATTAACTTGTTGCACCCTCTAACAACTTACAACCCTTTCTACAAATAATGCTTTTTTTGAGTGTATTCAATATGAGTTTATATGGCGGGAAGATTGCTGTCAAATTCCTTTCTATTTAACCTTCCTGGGATGGCTAACATTTTGTTGAAGCTGCTGCTGCCTTAACAAAAACACACTCTCACAGAGAACAACGATTCTTTAAGGGCGAATAATGTTCCCTTTGTCACGGAATAGCGAAACTAAAATGAAAAGAAAATATTGTTTTTGAATGTTCAGAGTGCACACGACTCGCGCCTCCTTCTGCGAAAAATGCCCTGCAATACAGTCGTCGCTTACATGTTGGCTTATTTGTTTAATCGAATGATTTGAAGACAATCACAGACGAGAACGAGAACGAGATGAAGAACCTTTACCAACTATAAGCGACAGATAACACGTGCCCATTGGCCTGAAATTAGATGGAGTGATGAAATATTCCAAGCGGCTTACGCAGTGAATAGTTAACTGCTATCATGCCTACGAAAAGAGAATGGGAATGAATGAAAGACAAAAAATGTGGTCACGTGACCACAGCGATGATGTTTCACTGATTCAATCATGTAAACGGTATTGAAATGTCAGTATTGGTTTAATAAGGCGGAAAATTGAATCAGAATAGAAAAATTCTACTTTGTTCTTGGGTTAGTTAGCGCTGGGACTGGCAAGTGAATTTAAAGCGAAATAATTTCCATATGGTTTGGGGAGTTTTTAAAAATTCTCTTGCATTTGGTAGTGCCGAGAAAAACAAAGGGCCTGAATGGCATATTACGAGTACGTAATTAGCAGAGTTGGGAATTTGGGAATTATGTAAAGCACACACACTTGTTTTTGTTGTCTGAATTTCATTTCATTTTACATTCTTGTTGTTGTTTCCTTCAATTAAGTAATTCAATTGTTTGTCTGCTCTTCACTTTGTATTTTTCTTTTGTTTTTTTGTCGCTTTATGTCACGAAAAACAAACACAAATGTTGTCACTTCACATCAAAGTTTGTGTGACAGTTAAAATATTTCCTCTGACTCCAATGCTGCTACAACACAACCTATGAAGTGAAAATCAAACACATTCCGTCTCTCTCTCTCTCTCTCACTCTATATCGGTTTCTGCTCATTTGCAGTATGAGACAAGGAGAGTGTGACAGTGAATTTTTAAAAACAGCATAAACAAAAAAGTGAATGTTAATCCTTTTAAAAGGTTTCTTAATCTGTGGCTGTGGTGATTGAATTCGTTTTTCCTTCCTTTTTTCTTTTTTGTTTCCTTTCCTTTTTTATTTTCGAATGTATTTTTTGTAATTTCTTACGCAATTTTGGTCAACTTTCGGGATCTAATAAAACATGTTTAAAAAATTGTCAGGTTCCTTTAATTACAAAAAAATTCCTAAATATATCCAATCGAGAATTTTACTTACATTTTATAATTTTTCACCAATTACTCTGAATTTGTGAAAACACTACCGATACCGACAAATGTATGTGAAATTTAATGGGCCGTATGACTGTACTACTTTAGTTCACATAAATCTCAGCCTTTAATTTCTACAGGCTGCTAGAGTTTATGGCACGTTGACGTTTTTAGCGTCAAAAATTATCTTCAACTGCGGGTTTCTCTGCCCTTGTGATAAAGGAAGTTTTCCAAAATGTGAAAATTGCTACAAAATGCCTCTGAAACAGTTGGTTTAATAACTGGTTAAACTGGTTGGTTAATCATACTGTCCATGTGGAATAGTTTAACTGTTTTCATTCCTATAACAACAATTTGAAAAGAATTTCAACACTTCAGTCAGGATTGCAAGATAGCTTCTCACACCACTTATGTTGTATGCGTTAATTTTATCCATAAGTTACGGCACCTACAGTTTAAAGTCGACTCGGGATGACAGATTTTTTGAGAAAGTTCTCATGGCAATTTTATTCACTCTCAGAGTTTTTGCCAGAAAACTAGTGAGATGCAGCCGCCGAAGAAATTTTTTGTTTTTCAGATTTCGTTTTGTTGGAGATGTTTGACCTGAGGTTTGAACGGTGGCTAATCGATCGGACCAATTTTCGTGCACTTTTTCGAGTGTATGTGGTCGTATCTCGGCAATGGCATCTCGAATGTTGGTATTCAAGTACTCAATTGTCTCTGGTTTGTCGGCATAACACTTTTCTTAATGGCGCCCAACAGAAAATATTCCAACGGTGTCAAATCACAGCTTCTTGGAGGCCAATTGATATCATCATTTCGGCTCATTGAACGGCCATCAAACGTTTGACGTAATAAATCGATTTGGCATGACATGTGTGGCAAACTGCACCATCATGTTGAAACCAAACATCGTTAACATCAATACCATGAAGAGCGGGTACAAGAAAATTTATTATTATGGTGCGATAGGTGTCTCCATTGACCGTAATGGTTAAGCCGTACACATTTTCAAAAAAATATGGGTCAATGATTCCTCCGCTCTACAAGCCGCACCAAACAGTCACTCGTAATGAGTGCATTGGCTTCTGTAAGACCACGTGTGTGTTTTCTGAACCTCAAATACGACAATTTTGCTTATAACAAACCCACCAAGATGAAGAGATGATTTTTTTTTTTGCAAAATTGACATCATCGTGCAGTTTCTTGTTGGTCCAAATTTCCAATAAATACCAATGGTGCTCAAGCGTAAATCGATTCATTACATTCAGTGGAGATAAAATACTGAGTTATGTGACAGAATAGAATGACGTAAGTATTCTATATAAATAATAATCGAAATAATCGATGGTTCAATAGATAGCCCGTCGCCGTAGTCTAGTAGGTAGTGTGTTGGCTTATTAGACGTAAGGCCATGGTTCAAACCACAGCTCAGACATCAAAACGAATATATGAAAAAAAAATATTTCTTCGGCGACTTCCGCTCAGCAGATTTCTGGCAAAAACTCTGGGAGTAAATAAAATTGCCATGAAAAGTTTCTCAAAAAATCTGTTGTTCGGAGTCGACTTAAAACTGTAGGTGCCACCACTCATGTATAGAATTAACACACACAACATAAGTGGTGTGAGAAACTAGGTCCATAAACCTGACAGAAGGGTTGTAATGGCAGTTTATGTATGTATGTATGTCTTTTCCAATTTTCAACATAAATTCTATATCAGGTTCATGTAGTTTTTTTGAGACCAATGGTGGAATACTGTCTTTAATGTCATATTTTTCTGAGTTCCATGAATGTTTACGAGTTTTTCATTTTTAATTTACAGCTTGTAAGATACACTAAAATTATTTTTATTTATTTGGTTTTGCATTTCAGCGGTCTTTTATGAATAATTTTATGCAATATTTCTTATTTCTATCGATTTTTATTCACATAAATGCTGATTGTCTTTCGAACATCTCATGGACTGTTCCTGTAGAAGTTCAATTATTAAATATTATTGTTATTGACCAATGGTACGAGTAAGATATTGATTTAGTCAGTGTAACGTAGTATATGCAACTACAAATCTCACGTTTAAGTAAAACAATCTAAAGACTTTATTCGAACTTCCGTTTTTTCTCATTTATAAGTAAATCAATACCATGCCTTCAGTGTGTTTGTAGCAACCAAAATAACAAATACAACCATATTTATTGTATGCTTAAAAGTACTTCCTTGTGACCCTTCCAAAAACTAATTGAATTGTTGTCGTTTATATCTCTCTTTAGTTGAAATAATAAACCGAGTTGTCAAGTCACAAATTCAACCCATCAATAAAAATTGAAAATAGAGAATAGAAAAGCATTCTGTATGGCATTTACGATATAAACGAATACAAAACGTCTGTCACATGACGAAACATTTCGCATTTAATTGATAGAAAATGAATTTCATTTGATTTGTATCAGTTACGGGTGAAATGACTGAATTGAAGGAAATGGTCAAACGATTGTAATTACAAATTGTCATTACACACATACACACATGCACCTCACACATACATACATATGAATTATTTGCAAAATAAAAAGGAAGAATAAAATTGTTATTCTTACTATCGTATCGTACGTAACAATAATTGTGTTGTGTTGTGTTTTTTTTCTTCTGCGTTCGTTCTTTTCTTTACATCGTAAAATCGTGTACAATAATCTAAGTTCAGTGTAAATAAAAATAAGAAAAAACCTAAAAAGGAAAATATTTAAAGTGCATTTGATCAACAGAACACAACACAACCGAACTAAACAGAGTTTGCCAGAGTTTTATGGCTTTGATGATAAGCAATGATAACTTCATGTAGAAATGCCATTTCCATTAGCAAAATTATTACCTCCAATTATAGCACAAATATTGTACATACAGAGCTGTCCACGCTGTAATTGTGTGCTGGGAGTAATATATAATGTTCTCTTCTGTTTTATGCATTCCACTCGCTGTTAGTGCAAAAGTGCGTCGTAGCTATCGTCCGATATGCACGTACAAAATAAAAGAATTACAATTTTCAGACATAAAAATTAACTTTTAACTCGCCATAGTCTAATAGGTGTATTGGCTTCTTAGACGTGAGGCCATGGCTCAAACCCCAGGTCAGAAATCTCGTTGAAAACGAAATATAAAAAATATTTCTTCGGCTACTTCCTCTCAACTGATTTCTGACAAAAACTCAGAGTAAATAAAAATTGTCATGAAAAGTTTCTCAAATAAAACTGTCGTTCGGAAACGATTTTGAACTGTAGGCCCCGTCACTTATAGGCAGACGTCGGCACAAAGAGAACATGATAAAAATGTGAGTGTATTTGTGACAGGCATGTGTATAACCCGGAGGAAAATTGTTAGTAATATTCAAGTGTACTTATTAACCTAATAATATGTACACATATGGCCAAAAAAATAGGTGTGAACTGCATAGCAAACTATATCCGTATATATTTTCGGTTTTATTTATACGTCATAGTTTAGTCAATTATTTTTATTAAAGTAATTTATTTTACGTTCTTAAAAGTTAAAAGAAAGAGAAAAAAAAGCAGCAAATTATGTTTAAAATAAAGTGAATTCAAAAAAAGATCAGTTTTTGTTGTGGACAAAAAAATAGGTGTATGCAAAACAACTTTAAATTTAATGAAAAATTTTTACATAAAAATTGTTTTTCACAAATAAAAACTAAATGATATCATTAATGGTCCGTATAATTGCCATTGTTTTTAAAGACAGCTTCCATTCTTCGAGGCATAGACGAAATTAAATTACGGCAAGTCTCTACCCCAATATTGTACCAAACATGTTGAACGTTTCCCCATCATTGGTCTTTATTACAACAAGGAAGCTTGGAAACTCTTCTTTTTAATTCTCCCCAAAGGTTTTCTAACTGGTTCAAGTTGGGCGACTGACTAGGCCACTCAATAACGTCTATCTTCCTTTGACGAAACCATGCACTTACTAACTTTGATGAGTGTTTTGGATCGTTATCCTGTTGAAACTTCAACATCAGAGGCATATTTTCCTCCGCAAAGGATAGCATAACAAATTTTTGTACACAAATCTGACCATTGTTTGCTCTATTCGGTGAATTGGACCTACTCCATACCAGGAAAAGCAACCCCATACCATGATATTGCCTTCTCCATGCTTGATGGTCTTTTTTGTGTATCTACTGTCGAATTCTTTACCTTTTGGTCGACGAACATTTTTTTCTGCGTCGTTTCCAAATAAATTGATTTTGGTTTCGTTGCTCCAAATGATATTTCGCCACTTTTTATCTCCCTCTGCTCCACACCAATCTTTGTGAGCCAAGGCAAAATTTTTCCTCTTCTTTAAATTGTTTGTTCTAAGCAGAGGTACTTTGCGAGCTATCCTACCTTGTAGGCCTGCCTTCTGTAATCGTCTTCGCACAGTTCGTGATGACACTGTATTTTCAATTTCTGTAGCAATCGCCTTAGATGACTTAAAAGGGTCCCATTTGGATAGTGTGACTATGCGTTTGTCTGTAGTTAATGAAGTTTTTCTATGTCTATCTCGTGTTTCAAAGTTATTTTTTTCTTTTAAAGCGTTGGTTTCAAAATTCTCAGACCGATTTAAAGCATCTGCAATGAATTTGTTGGTTTTACCTTGCTCGAGAAGTTTAAGAACGAGGATTCTTTCTTCAATACTGCAATGATTCATTATGTCTGAAATAATGTTTAATTTATTTTCAATTAATATTATTTCACTTACTTTCTTCCTTTTTTTCCTAATTTTTTGACAATAAATCAAATTTTAACTAAATTACATATCACACACCTATTATTTTGTCCAAGTAAAATTCGCACTTAAAGGAAAAATGCCACACTATTTATCTGAGACAAGCTTATTTTTAGTGGAATTCCCCTTTTTTTTTCTTTCTGCAACAATAATACCAGTCTATTTATTTAGTAATTTTAGCCTGGTTGTAATTTTTTGCATTTCTTAATAAGTTGAAAGAAAAAAATTTTTACACCTATTTTTTTGGCCATATGGTACATATGTAGTGGAAAATACAGAAAAAATTTACAGCGATAAATCCATAAAGACAGCATATTTAACTTGACAAATATTCTTCCAAAATTCGCGATTATTTCTCATTGTTATTAGTGAATCTCATTGAATATTAGTGAGTCCTACTGTAATATTTCTTTAGGTGTATAATTAAAACCTGAAAAAAGCGACTGAGTGCTTTTTTACACATTTTAACGTACATTGTTGATGTTCGTGTCTTATGTGTGTAAAAAACCGAAGATTTTCGGCCCCAAAGGCTATTGGTGCCGACGTCTGCTTATGTGTAAAATTAACACTCACAACATATGTAGTGTGAGGAGATAGGTCGTAATCTTAACTGAAAGGTTGTAATCACTATCATAACTTGTAATTTTTATATTCATTCATTCATATTCTTGTGTTATTTATTTATCGCTCATATCGAATGGATTTTAAATTCTTTAAGCCTTGATGTTCGAATGATTTTTTTTTTGTAATTGAGGTGAATCTATTTCAATTGACGTAAGTATGGTAGTCGCCGTAGTCTGGTAGGTAGTTTGAAAATATGAAAAAAAATTTTCGGCGACTACCTCTCAGCAGATTTCTGACAAAAACTATGAGAGTAAATAAAATTGACATGAATAGTTTCTCAAATAAAATTGTCGTTCGGAGTGGACTTTTAACTGTAGGTCACAACATAAGTGGTGTGAGAAGCTAGGTCGTAAGCCTGACTGAATGAGCAATTATGTATGTATATGTATGTATGTGGTGTATATAAGTTTTTGTAGGCAGTTTAATTTTTTTTTTTGATATTTCCTTCTTCTTGCTTTGAATGAAAAAACTGAAATAACTTTTGCAGCTTTCATCCTAAACCAACCAAATTTCATTCCCAGTGCCAATTTGAATAGTTAAGGTTGGTCTGTAATGAATCAAGATTTATAATTTAAAGTTTCAAGTGTTAAAGAGTTCAAGTGGTAGAGCCGTAATACGTATATATTTTTACCGCTTTATTTGCTAAATAAATTTAAGTGTACAATTAGTCAAATACAAATTAATAAAAACAAAAAAAAAAAAAACAAAAAAAAACTACAACAATTACAATAAGTATAATTACTAATGCATACACACAGTGCTCTCATGCATTTTCATCCATAAAAACTGAAAATGTTTATGACTACAGTAATGATTATGACATCCATTTGACGAATTCCATCGTTCATAAGAATTATTCATCCAGCTATACATTCATCCATCCATCCGTTTGTTGGTTGATTCATTCGTTCATTCATTCGTTCATTTATGCGAAAATATGACAACAACAACAGTAGAATGCTGTTTGGTTGTACATATTTGCGAAACAGAAGCTTTAGTTTATAATGCCAAATGGCTTAGCAGGTTTTAGACAATAAAACTTAAGCATTTAATTGCCTCGAATGTGTATATAAAAGTTAAGATCTGTTGTAATACTATTGTATAAATTGGTATTATAATTAAGTTCCTATAAAATATTATAGAATCATATAAAAAAAAAACAGTGCAAATAATCGCCGACAGACACTGTTAGCTAATAAGTAGTAAAAGCAGCAGGTAAGAAAATTTATGAATGACTGAATGACTGAATGAAATTCTTATAATATTGTTAAATGACAATAACAACAATTACGATTACGATTATGATTATGACGAGGGCAATGACGATGACGATGAAGATTGCCTGGCGTGGGAAATTTTATATGATTCACTGTATTTCGCACGCATTTAAAGGATTTTGCTTTTATGTATCTTTGAAGGAATACTCGTATATGGAAAAATATTTAAAACTTTATTTATTTTTGTTATTTCTATTATTTTTAATAAAAATATTTATTTAATAAGAATAAATTCTATATGTGCACTCTTGCTCTTGCTCGTTTAGCAGTCAGTCACAAGGGAATAAAGAAAGCGTATGTTTTGCTTCGACAGCATGAAAGGAAATGAAAATATTTTCAAATCAAATGCACCCCATTGTTTAAAAGTTTGTTTAAAACAATCCTTAAAAATAATATTCTTTTATTGTTTTGCATAACAAAAAAAAAAAAAAAACAAATAAAAATAAAAATAAAGATTTTAAAATATTCGATGTCGTGTGCCGAAAATGATTTTTTTTTTCATTTTTGTTTTCCTACCCTTTTTCCATTTGAAATTGTGTCATTGTGTACATATTTCATACAATTGAATTACAATTTTACATACAAACATATTTCTTGTCATCCTCGCAATAATATTTTGAATACATTACTTAGGCATTGTAACCAAGGTTGTTGTCAGCCGCCTGTTACTGTTGTGAAATGTCTGTAGATTTTTCTGTGTGAACCTGAGGCAATTTTTCTTAATTGTATACCATAACGCCATATTAGCCTTAGAAAGGAATTATACAGAAATAATTTACTGCCCGGTCTTAGGAGTCAGTACCATCCAATAGCCCCAAAAATGTTGTCAATAACTATCAAGTTGTGTAGAAATTAATTCGAAGTCAGTTGTCTATCAAGGCGTATACTATATTTTGACAAAAAACAGTCCCCACAGGCTTAATACTCTTGCATAAAGTACAGATATGACTTTAAGAGAGTATTTAGGAGATCATTTAAAAGAACGGTTACGTAATCGCTAAACCTCAAACAAAAGTCAACCGAAAAACTTGCTCATGATGCCACCAGAAAACACTAAACAAAACTTGTACATTCAATTCCAAATGGGTTAAATGGAGTGCTTGACCTTAAGGGATATTTTGCTAAATACAAAAGATAATATTTTCATATATTAAGCCTTTGAATTTCAAATTTACTCAGAGTTCTCCTTCGGGGTACCTAAGGAGTCACCTGAAACTTTTCCTTATTTTTCTCTTGTTTTAAGAAAAACATTAAAAGTCGCTCGTTTTATAATAAAACAGAAATAAATTAATAAAATAAATATATAAACAATAAATTTTTATACAAACTTTTGGCTAAAATTCATGAAATTGCTAAAATATATTGCCGTACTAAGACTTTTGCTGTCCACTGTATATACCAGACATCAGTAATGAGTATTCAAAAAGATAAGTAAAATCGAATCATACTCTGATACTTATACACATTCATACTTATTTTAATATCATAGAAACCTCTACTCATAATCAGAATTTGAATTACTCATCATATTCGTACTTAACAACACGTATGGTGTTATTGATTTCGACTCTCCATAACTCAGCATTTACAAGAATCACAAAATAAGTATGATTCGCGTACGAACACTAAAATACTTACCAAAAGGTTGTGTGTTTGATCTGCTTGCTGCTCTGTCTTTTTTTTTTTTTTTGCTTATGTGTTCGAGTCACACGAATCATTTATGAGTATTATAAATATTTTTCTGAAGTTATGAATCTGAATGAGTAGGCTTATGAATCAAGCACATTTCGAATGGTAGGAGTTTGATGTCAACGTTGTACGCATACTCATTGCAACCTGTACTTATAAATCAACATTGTAGTGAGTACGAATGAATCCGAGTAGTTAAATTTCAATATTGTTGACTCACTTATATTCAAAAGTAATATAATAAAATAATAATAATAATAAAATAATAGTAATTCTGGTAAACAATCAAGATCCATCAAAAATCTTGAAAATTTTTGAAATGAAAGTTCATTTGATAAGATGATATATATAAAAAATATAACATGGCTGTTATACTCTTTAAATAAGAACTACGGTAATTTTTGTCCAATTTTATCAAACGAAGTGTTAATCTCTTCAGAAGATAATGCACTTTCACAATATCATGACTTATTTCATATTTTTTAATGAAATTTTGCAATTAAGATTAAAATAAGGCCAAACTTGACAAAATAAGAAAAAAATAATATTTTTCATATTTACCCCATTTACCATTTGGAAGGCTAATCTCTCCCCTTTCTAAAAAAAAACTTTGGTTTTTAAAATAGGTTCAAACATATTTGGGTAATTAATAATTTTTTGTGAAAAGATAAAAAAAAAACAGTTATGTCAAAAAAGCAGGTTTGGAGGGTTCGAGAAAAATAAAAAAAAGTATTTTTGAGTTCTATTCAACCTAGTGAATAACTTAGACTATGTAGTTACTCGGGTGCATTTTCACTGTCGCACCGTGTAATTAATTAATTCTTGAAAAGATAAAAACTAAGAGGTTTTTTTAATGTCCATGGTAGTATTCAAAACGAAAAATAGCATTTAAATCCAAAAGAATAAACTTACATTTTATGGCAAGAAGTTCGATTACCTCAGGTTACTGACTTTACCGAAGCGAGGAGCTTTCTTCGGATGGGTAGTGTTTATCCGGTCATTGCATATATTCCAGACTGAAGACTGTTCTAATGTGGTCAACAAACAGGCTAACTAACTATTTTACTAGTGACTCAACCGACAATGACATTTGGCAAAGGAGGCTTAAATTTAATTCATCTTTTAATGTTCCTTGTAGCACATCACCATGAATTATTACACTTTCTTAACTGTTTTGTGTATTCCTCAACTAAATTTTTTTTATTTCTGAAGTGATCTGCTCTGTTGTTTCTCTCTACGATGTGTACAAAGTAAGCCCTTTTAAATGCAATATGCGGGTGCATAAAACTGCAACAATTTGTATTTTCAACCGTATAATTTCGGTGCAATGAACGCGCCGGTTTTTAATTTTAGCAATTTAATTCATTGAATGAGGTTTGCGGTGGATGTCGCAAATCATAAGGGGTTGAGAATAGTAAGAATAGTGGGAAAGTGGTTTAACGGTAGATCTAGTAAAGGCGTCTTATATTTTGCATTCTTATTATTAAATATATTAATCAGCATTAATTAAACTAATTAATTAAGTTAATAATTTAATCAACAAATTATTTAATACATTAATCAACGTATTACTAATCATAATTGCCTTAATTAAATTCAATAACATTCCTTTACATTTTTAGGACCGTTATTCAGATCAATTTCGTTAGATCTAGACAAAATTCTCTTTTAATTCACTTGATCGCTATAGGTAACTACTATAGAAGACAATCGACATTATAGAAATATAGCGTGATTTCAAAGAAATCGTATCGTATCTTACATAAAAATTTTTTGTAATGACCAACAGGTGTCTTCTGCAATGAGTACAATCATTGCAAATAGTATCACATTGGTTTTATAAATTGCAACAGGGACTTTATTCGCTTGCCTTTCCCTTTAATACACATTTATTATTTACATTACGGACTCCTCTCGGAAAAACTTTGATTTCCAAAAGATCTGAGGATTCAGGTATTTCCTCAAGTCTTGACTAGTCCACTGATACAAAAGCATTAAGTTTCACCTTGAATATCGTGAAACTTTATTAATTTTTTTAATGTATAACAAGTTCCTTAGATCGTGAAGTACATCAGATATCGTAAGTCTCTGAAGCTGTGATATTATAAACTGTTTATAATATAGTTTCGCTGTTTCTAATGTATTTTCGCAAACAATTTATCTCTTCTCATGTTCTTTCTTGCTTTTATTTGTTTGTATAGAAGTTAATCACATGAAATTTATATTTGTTTAGCTTACTGCATAATCACAACGCTATTTGCGAAACGTAAGCAGTGTTAGTAACTTGAATCTTGTGAGCAATTTACTATTGGAGTTTATAAAGATGTTAATCACATCGCTTTCTAAAGTTCATGCCGCTTCCTAAATATAAGTAATTAAAAATTCTTGTTAAATGACGGCTGTCACAGGTTAACCTGTTGTGCTGTTGATTAAAAAATAAATAATTTTTACTTTCTTTAAATAGTGAATAGTCATCAGACTGTTTACCCTGCGATATAAAAGGCAAGACAAAGCAGGCAACGGGATCAGTAAAAATGCAATCAGTCCTGTGTGATGACGCGTTGCGTGTGAAGAGAATAATCCTGGTGTGAAGATCTCCGTTGTAAAGATCTAACGAACAATTGTTAATGTTTACGCAGAAGAGTGTAAAGAAGAAAAACAAACAAAGCAAATTGTTGTTTACATCAAGTTGTGAACAGTGGCACACGGAATTGTGTGAACAATAAAGAATTTATCTAAAACTAAACACAAATTTATTTTTATTTTATTTGCAATCTACGAACTCATATTCTAAACGTTTTTAAAAGCGTAAAAACGTAATAATATCATGAAATGATAAATGGGCAATTTCGTGTCAAGTGACCCAATTTTTAAAATCGATGTCTTCCGATTTGGATGAAATTTGCACCAAGATTAGGACTATTGGATAGTAGGCCAGGGATTACAACAAAAAGAAGTCAACATTTCCTTTTCGGAAGCCATTGTGAAGATTAATTATGTAAGTAATTAGTAAATAACGCACGTCCGAACTTGAACACTGTTTATACAAAACTAATTTCCGAATGTCCTTAGAATGCAAATAAATACTTTTTTAAGATCATTTAATTACTACGTTTTTATGCCAAATATTGAAAAATCTTATTCTTGAGTTAAAAAATAATTTTTTGTTAGATATCCCACTCGCATCCCATTAAGCGATTATAAAGGACCTAAAGGAAATTGTATAAGCTTTCTTTTGAGAAAAAAAGGCCCATAGTGAAAAAAATTTTAAAGAAATTAATTTTAAAAAAATAAAAAAAATTTTTGCTAGGACCAATAGATGAAAAGTTACACACATTTTAAAAAAACCCTATATTTCCAAAATGTCCAACTTTGGCCCCCTCTAACTCCGGCAGTTCTTGACTCATAGAGCTGCAAAAGTGTCTGGCCTACTATCCTATAGTACTAACCTTAGTGCAAATTTCATCCAAATCGGAAGACATCGATTTTAAAAATTGGGTCACTTGACATGAAATTGCCCAAATATATTGTTTACGTAATTAAATTTTATTTGTTATTTATTAAAGAAAAATGTTGTTGTTATTATTAATGCTTCACTCCTCTAAATAACAACACACTTTACTTTGTTAATTAATTAATTATACTGTGATCACGATCCTTTATTAATAAAAATTATATTTTCAGTGTTCAAAATTTTCTCAGTCTACTTATGACGGTTCAAAACTCAATGGCAACATTCACCTTCGCTCAATTTATACTGTCTTATTTTTATGCCTGGCAACTTCTGTTATCTCTTCATACAGTATTGTTCTTGCTTATTTGATGTATCTTTTGTTCTCCTTGCACGTTCTCATTTAGTTGTTTGTGTAGTTCTTGCATAGGACGCAGTCTTAAACACCACGGTTGGTTGATGTGCTCCAATATAAAGTTGTAATAAGATCGAAATAACGCCATACTCCAACAAATGGACTTATAAAGTGCATACTGGCAGGAAGAGATTGCATAGGAGGAAATATAGAAAAAAAAAGATATGCCCTTTGGTCTCTATATGCCCCTGCGGCATTTAAACGGCTTATGGAGTTTGTCCTGAATGAACTGCACTAAAAGATATGCTCGGTGTACCTTGCCGACATAATAGTTATGGAAAGAACTTACTACAAACACTTCAAAAATTTGGCTGAAGTTCTACAACGACTATCGAGGGCTGTAAAAAAAAGTGAAAAAGTGAAAAAGTGTTCTCTAAAATGGATGTAAAGTATATTGGACACCTAGTTACGGCAAATCACGGCAGGATTAAATGCGTGCAGTAAAGGACTGGCTGCTCCCTTGGAATCTTCATGAATGGCGTATGTTTTTGATAATGAACACGTTTACATAAGGTAACGAAGAAAGAATTTTCAGAAAGCGGCAAATGGCACGAATGATCGAACACAGTGGTATGCAATATAGCAATGCGGAGACGGTTTCAACAATACTAGTGTGGTGCATCATTCATACGGCTAGTGGTGGATGTACTAAACTTGTTTCTGCTAAAAAAATGCTCATTTTTGTAATGGAAACGCAAATAGGTGCGATTGCATTCGTAAATAACGGAGTATGTCGCTATGGCGTTCCACAAGAAGTACATTCTGATCAGAGAATATTTCCATTTTTATGGAAAAGTATGACAAAACAAAGGCAACTACACCCACACCTGCGGAAATTTGTAAGTGAGAAACAAAAGGATTGGTACCGAAGTGTTGGCATACCGATCAGCAATGCCCGACTTGACATCAAAAACACCTGTGACGGTTGTCTTCGGAAACCAACTAAGTTTGCCTGGTAGCAGACAATTTGGTGTTAAACCTGTACCAGCAGCAGATAATGAGTACAGCTACACAACTTTGTGCACCATCAAGTTTAAAACATCAGTGATGGAATTAAAAATAGGAGCCAAGTACTAAATATTTATAAGAAGGCCAACTGGTTCTACTCTACAACCTACAATAGATGAAAAGATTATCTCCCAAAGTAGGGACTTATTCGAAGTGACTTTACAGAGTAATCAAAAGGTTAAATGACGTGGTTTGTACTTGATTAATTGGTCTTTAGTCAATTACAACCTAAAAAAATTATTTGTAATGTGACCATTGTGGTCCCGAATATTGGATACGGATAAAGTTGGTGTTTTTTCAGATATTTTTTTGAATATTTTTTTAATATCTGCTTTAACACTGAAAACTTTGCCTGAGTTTCAGTATATCAAATATTTTTGGATTAATTTAAGCTTATTTTGCTTCTATAAGAGCGGCTCTTACCAAGGCTAATGACGAGATAATTTATGTACGGGTTTTAAGGCACTATTCCAATATACATACTACCCTGAGATACACCAGCTAAAACCTACCACCAGCCAAAAAGTCACTTTCATTTCCTACAAGCTTAACTTAATATTATTCGGAGAATGCTTGAGAAACGTCGACAAAAAGAGAAAGCAATATTTCTTATCTGTGCTGTGGCTATAGGCATTAAAACTTTGTTACTAATCTATGCTTATTTCAGTTTGAGTCCGGCAACGGTATTCTGGTTTTTTAGAACTTAGGTAAACAGAAGGCACAACAACAGTTTTCAGGTGGTCAACAAAAAAATTACTTTTCTCAGCATCATTTGTATCTCAATCAGCAGACCTTTAAGTTGCTTAGTCGCACGCTACAATGAGTAATTTGACTCTGTGGTAAAATTCAGTAATTCCAAATATTTCCTAAAAAAAATTGAAATTGATTACCTAAGGTACATGATATTGTTAAATTTATAAAGAAAAGCTTTAATGCAAGCGAATAGAGATGGGCTTAAAAGAAGGCCAAGGTGGAATTCTTGTTTTTACATGCTTCAAAGCTTTATAGAATTGGTGTCTATTGTAGGAGCAATCTCAGCAGCTCCCCCAATGGTTTTAGGAATTGAAATAAACTGCATAAAATAAATTATAGAACTGCTATGTCCATTTGGATCTAGGCTTTCAAAGCTTCTTTTCCTTAACTCAATCTCAAAATTATTCGATCATAATTAAAGCAAAAATCATATATTTTTATTATAAAAAATTAAAATTTAAATAAATATTAAAAATTAAATAAAATTAATTAATTATTTATTTAAGCTTTGTTTTATATGATTTATTAAACATGGAAATATATGTACACAAATTGTTTTTTAGCCTATGAGACTGTTTTGTTTTATTTTTTATGATAAATAAAAAGAATTATTAAATATAATTAAATAACTTTTGTCAAAAACTCAGTTTCTCTTTTAAATAATATTTTTTTTAATATTTATTTATATTAAAATAAAACATCGAAAAAACATCGATGTATCGCGGTCGTATCACCGATATTTTTAACATCGATGTTTTTTGTTTTTGTTTGGAAACATCGTTTTTTATGAACGATGTTGCATCCCTAGTGACATTACAATGCCTGTAGTGATCACATTTATCTTCAACTGTCTCCATCCCCTTCAGAAGTGAAATGATGAAATTGCACTCAGCAGTGTTTGTAGTTGTGCATTAACCCGTATTGTACATTGTTTAATTGTCCTTGGCTTTACTTGAGAGATAAATTGAAGATTTTTATTATTTTATTCATAATCCCAATATTATTTTCTATTAACCTTAAACAGTTAGGTTTAATGAAGACTTTCATTAATTTTGTTTAATACAATTGGCCTGCCAATCAGATGGTCTTTCTTATCTGATGTCTTATATCAGGTAAAGCTTTTTAGAATTGTTTATTACACTAAAAAATTAGAGATTAATTTTATTCTATTTCTCCTTTAATTTTATGCTTTTAATTGTAGAATTATGGAGAATGAATCTTCCGAATGTTCGTCAAATATTTATAAATACAATACATTAATAGAACGAATTCGCTTTCAGCATTAATAGTTTCTAACAAACAAGTTTAAGAAGTAAATCGGGCCGCGTCCGTGTTTCTACGTCTTGTTAGTTTGATATTTAAATACTTGGTCCATTAATCTGAGAGTATTCCTCAATCTTCCCTAGCTTTGCTTAGGGTCATTACAACCCTTCAGTCAGGATTACGACCTAGCACATCACTTATGTTGTGTGTGTTAATTTTATACATGAGTGGCGGGATCTACAGTTTAAAGTCGACTCCGAACGACAGATTTTTTAGAAACTTTTCAGAGTTTTTGCCAGAAATCTGCTGAGAGGAAGTCGCCGAAGAAATATTTTTATTCATATTTTCGTTTAGATGCCTGACCTGGGGTTTGAACCGTAGCCTTACGTCTAATAAGCCGACACACTACCTACCAGACTACGGCGACTTCATTGTTAACTTATTCAGGTGACTTTAATTTAATTAAACAATAAATTTTATAATTTTATTCAGATTTTTCTAAAGATATTTCCCATTTATTTACTTCATTTCATTTCATTTCATTTAATTTACTGTTCATTTGGCATCGGTTAATTGTGCAAAATGTTGGTTACTGTTGAGTGTTGATATTACCCTTACCGTTGTTGGCAATACCTATCTGTTTTTGCCAGGTTGTAAATCATTTTGATTTCGTTCTTTATCTGCCACACTACAAACAACATAAAATGAAAAGAATTTTTTTTTTACGTTTCATTCTGTTTAATATACCAACGGCAATGACAAAACCAACCAGCAATAATATTTTTTATTCATTTCTTTTTTCTTGTTTTTATTATTTTTTTTGTACAATACTTCTTGAACTTCTTGCTGTTGTTATCACATACTGCCGGTTTATGATATTTATTTTTATTTTTTTCTTTTTGGTTTTATTATTTAATTCTCGTTGTTTTGTATTTTTTTTTTTCTTAATAAAATAAAAACAGAGTCAGAAGGAAATACAGGCAGAAATGTGGTGGTTTTATTGCAAAAAAAAAAACCCAAACAAAATATAAATAATAAAACAAAAAATTAAATTTTTTGTTTTTATTGCTTATTATTATTATTTTTTGTTTTTGTTTTGTATTTATTTTGTTTAAAAAGGAAAACATCTGTATACGATCTTCTTTTTTGTTTGTTTGTATGTATTTTGTCTTTTATGACATTGTAAATTACATTTAAAGAACATGTCTGTTTACATTTGTGCTGGAAGGTAATTTGCGAAATTTATTTGTTTTTCAAAAATTTCATCTTTTTGGCAATAAATTTTTTGTTACTTTTTTTATTGTTTGCATGCGTTGACCTTGTTCAGTAATGTCAAGTGTTAAAATTTGTTTTAATTTTTTAAAATTTATTTATTTGTTGTATTAAATTTTATAAAAAGCTACTATCAAATTTAAACTGTGTATCTGCTCAGTCGATATTATAAAATTAAAATAAAAAAAACATATTTTACCAGTGACACGATAATATGGTTAACAATGGCATATCAAAACCATTTAAAACTTGAAAAGCGCAATCAAAATATTCTCAACAAGGGTGATATTTTTTTAATTTGACGACGTCGGTCATGAGATGATTATAATTTACCGTTTGAATTTTTCCTTTCCCTCAATATTTCATTTCCAGGGAAATTGCGTTTTAGTTTGACATTTCCCTGCATCCAGGGATTACGCGCTTGAACCAAAAAAAAATTTTAATTTAATTGAAAATGTGGTCATACTTACAAATTCTGTTCTTATGAACAAATTTACTTGGAAATAAATCTAAGTATTGTGAAAGTAAAAGATAACAGTATTTGAGTCCTCTTGTAATTATAATGGTTTATTCATTATTCAATGTGTATTTATTCATTAGAATTTCAAAACCTTAAGCTGGATTCACCCATCGTTTCGGAACAAAACTTTTATTGTACTGTGTCTCCTAATTGTAAAACTAAAACGCATCGTTTACAAAAATATTTCATATGATAACCTTGTTTTTACAGAACAATTGTCCGAAGTGGGTGAATCGTTTTGGAACAAACTCTCACAAAACTGAACTTGTTTCGGAACAAAATGCTTGTGAATGGGTGAATCCAGCTCTAATTTCGTTACATATCGCCCTGCAAAGGAAAATAGGCTGACTTCCAAAATGTTAGTTGCTTTGTGTTTGAACAAAGTATCGTGTTTCATAAAGCCGCTATACAAAATGTTTACAATGTATTCTATTTCAAAACGTCGTCAATGTGTTACTTTGCTTCTCTACATAGTTTATATACAGTAGTAGAACTGCATATACAGTAGTAGAACTGCATACAAACTTTGTATTGATACATTTTTAAAGTCAGCCATACTCTCTTGCTCCCAGAAAAAGTTAAATAATTTATATAAATTGTTAACAAAATCTTTTTTGATTTTTTTTTGTTTGTATTAATGATATTATCTTATGTATGTCACCATGTATTTAATACATCTTCGTTTAGGTTTTTTTTTTATCAAAACCTTTTATGAGTTCTTCTAATGCGTTATTTTTTCGATTAAGAGACGGTTAGAAATTTGGTTAGCTTAAGGGAATGAATTTTGCACTTTCATTAAAAATATCGAAATACTTTCAAGGTATTTATTAACGTATACAATTTGTTATCTGTTCGGTCTTCAAATTCATTTGTAAGAGATTTAAATTATCATTAAATCATCCATTTCTAAATCAATGAAATTTTTCTTTGTTTAATTGGAACTAAATTAGTAAAGCTCCACTCATTCCGGATATAGAAATCATTTTAAAGTTGTATAATCATATCCGTATGAGCAAATCTTTATGTCAATAACTAGCATTTTCTCTATTATGAAATCTTTATATGTTTGGCTTGACTCGATCCCAATTCAATAACTACTATGCTCATTAAAATTAATAGTTACTATATTTGGGCTTCATCTGAATAGTCTGATGTATAAATTAAAACCCCTCTCATTGTAATTACCCCATCAAGATGGCTTGATTACCCTTCAAAATCCTTCTTTCTACTCAGGAAAGTTCAATGGCGTGGAAGATTTATCCTCCTTGCAAGCTGACATACCTTCTCATCAGATAGTGTTATTACGGCCTCTATACCCCCTGTTCAAGTTGAATCCAGCAATCTTTCGATGACGTAAACTTTCGCTTCGAAGCAACACGTACGTTTCCCCTTGGGCTCTAAATATTTCACTCTGACACCGGGGTATTCGGTCCCTTTACATTTCCATGAGCTATTGATATATCCCAGAATGGAACCTCTCTTAAAGGAGAATGTAGCAACTAATATGGTAGTATGTTTTCGTTAGACTGCCAAACAGTTCGTTAAGGAAGGCACTGTCAGAACTTGGATTCGCAAGGTCACAATGCTCTTTATGAATATCGCTTTAGACTTGTTTTCCTAGCTGCAGTCTCAATAGCGCTGGTCAGCCTTTATAGTATAGGTTCTCATTATCACCGTTATATTAATGCAAGCCTACCTCTCTATCTTATCCAACTCCGCCTGAGCTTTTTTGAAGAATGTATCTACAAAACGTTTTGTTACATTAATGGTTCGATTTTGTATGACACGTTATATTTGCACAAATATTTGTATCTGGATCAATAAAAAAACATCGAATTGTTTCAATGTATCGATAAATTACATCGAGTGTTTTAAAAATATCGATATACGTACATCGTCGATCACTAGCAAGCTCCTCTCATTCGAGCTATCAACTTGTTCAGATGAATATTATATTCAAATAATTATGTTACGTAATCCGTAATGTTCTTGATGAAAGACATTTTAAGCAAGTTCCAAAAAGGCCATAGTGGATATCGCCTTAAAGGAACTAAAATTCTGGAAAAGCGAAGAAGAGGATACCAACAAACCGTAGCTGATTGGATAGCGGACAGCGCCTAATATATTATAACCAAAGATCCAGTAAGGAGAACGGATAGCATTTAAGTTTGTCATTTTTAACCCTGAACGGTTACTCTTCATTTTTGTACTTTAAGGTTACTCTTCGTTAAATCGACGAACACTTTAACCCTAATTGGTCACTGTTCGGCGAATCGACGAAGCTCATTTACTCTTTATCATATAACTATTTTATGTTTGACCAAACATAAAACAATGTTGGTTGATAACGAAAGAGTAAATGACCTTCGTCAATTCGACGAACAGTAACCGTCCAGGGTTAAGGAAATATGAGAGAAATATAGCATAAGAAAAACAAGAACAACGCCACTACACCCACAGTATAATGTTATGGTAGAACAATTTAATCAGAGCCTGGTGAAACACTTGCGAAAGGTTGTAACAAAAAATTTGGGGCGACTATATTCCGAAATTCCTGTCAGCAAACCGGTCAGCAATGCACGTTTCTGTAGCAAAAACGGCTACCAATATTATCTTCTAAAATGAGCTAACGTTGCCTAGTGACTTAGAAATTGATGTTAAACCTGTACCAGCAACAGATGACAGGCACAACTACGGCGAAATATAGAATAACAATAGCGCGTTACACAACTTTATAGACGATCAAATTCAAATTGTCAGTGATAAAATGGAAGCCAGGTACGATCGAAATGCCAATAATAAAGATTTCAAGAAAGGCAAACCTGGTATAATCTACAACGCACAATGCTAGAAATGATACTCTTCCATTTTACAAACTTATTGGAAAGGACTTAAAAGTAATCAAAAGGTTAAAGAACATGGTCTATAGATTTCAAATGCATAATACACCGAAAGCCAAAATGAAAGTCGTCCATTTTAAAAGATTGTCTAATTACGGTAATAATGTGCCTGTTCGTCTCGAAGTGGGCGACAGTGCTATGGCATCGATGACGACCGTAATTTAGATAAAAACTGCATTCAAATTATTATGATACGTAATCCGAAATAAGTGTTCCTCAAGTAGAGTGTTAAACGATAAAAATATAATGCACCATCTAACTCCAACTAACAAAAAAACAACTCTGAGCAGCGTTTGGTTTTAATTTCTAAGCTAAAATAATACAAAGATGACGATTTTTAATATTTAGTGAATCCGACAATCAAACATATTTCGAACGGTATGAGTTTGATGTCAACGTTATACTCATACTCATTGCAACCTGTACTTATAAATCAACGTTGTCGTGATTACGAATGGATCAGAGTGACACTGTTTAGATTTGAGATGCTTACAGAAGTATTTTTTGCGGCATTATTTAAGTGTAAACAGTAAATGCTTTAAATATGTGGTACATACATATGTATGTATGTGTGCATATAGGTAGGTAAATAGTTTATGAACTTAACGCTTCTAATTTGTTACCTTTTCTTTTTACGACTCAGCAAAAGACTTGAATCTACTGTATACATATGCTCTTATTATTTATAAAAAATAATATTTATAGGAGTTCTAATCGAAAAAAAAAAAGACTGTCATAACAATACATAGAATCATTAAAGTGGTCGGCAATAGAAAAAAAAACATAAAAGCGGGCCGCTTCAAAATAATTGTTGATTTTTGGCTTTTTTTATGATCAGGGATTACCAGGGGAATTACAACATCAAATTGATTTACTTGTGTATGTTTTATACTAAATCACATACGTACATACATACATATGACATACATTTAAAAAAAAACCACAGCAAACAACTACCAACACAGATGCAGAGGCCATCACTATTATGAGTTGTTGGATGTAAAAATGTTTATTGCAAGAAATGTTTAACCTCTCCTGTGGTATTTGGAATAGCAAGTTGAAATCAATGTTTGTTAGAATAACGGTTGACAAACAAATACAGACAAGAAATGAAAACGTGAGAATCTAAAGTTCAAAATGTATGTTTTGCTTTCTCTCTCTCTGTTGTGTTGGATCAACGCAAAGGCAAAGGGAAGTCACTTGAAATTGTTTGAATGTTTCTTTATCATTCATTTGCCAACTGTCTGTGAAGTTCTTAACGAATGGCATTTAAATAAGTCGCCGATGATTAAATAAATAAATACCTATGAAAGTAAAAAAGCACCGCAACTGTTCACGACACTACCAAATCAATTATTCTATCGTATTCTATTTCATACAAAGAATTTTTCTTTTGTTTGAATGTGTTTTTTTTTTTGTTATTTTTACATGACATTGATAAATTGTATCGCCAAAGAACAAAGACTTGCCTATCCAGCCAATGAATCGATATTTCGATTGAAATTTTTTCTATTTTCGGTATGATAATTTTGTTTTGTTTTTATTTAACTTATTGATAAAAGTTATAATTATAATCATTACTAATGTGAAATTAACAAAAAAGCATAGAAAAAATTAGAAAATATACTCAACTACAATACAATTATACACGCATAGATGTTCATATACCAAAAATGTATGTATATGTACGTATACAGGGTATATATTATTATATACTTGTATGTACAAAGTATGCTACATACATACCATCATAAGAATATATGTATGTCTGCATGCATATCAGTAATTCAAGGCATAAATGATTAAATTTTGTGATTTTTTTCTTTTTTTTTTGATACTAACGGAAATGAATTGAAACTTAATGAATATGATTGCGTGTAAGAAATTTCATTCAGAAATATTTGTGCCAATTTGTGATTTAACATTTATGATAATGTATAATTTTCTTAATATTGCGAAATACTAATACGTTTCGAATCTTGCGATATTCTCTGCTGAAGACATTTTAGTTTTAATACACATTTTATTTGAAGTTTTAATTTTCTAATCTTGAATTACCCTGGAGTAAAGTGTAAATTCAATTGATTACACAAAATTTCTAGAAATTTTATATTTAATGGAGTGCTTCACCTTAAGGAGTATCCTATTAAATAATAGGTATAACATTTTAACATATGGGGCCTTTGAATTTTAAATTAACTCGGAGTTCTTCTTGGAGATACCTAAGTACATTTTTACTGTGCAAAAATAAGAATCCCTAGAAAGTTTTCTTTAATCTTCTTTGCTCTTTGTGAAAAACTTAAAAAATTTGTTTGTTTTATAATATAACAGAAATAAATATTAAAAATAACAATTATTTTTACATATTATTGCTTAAAATTAAAGAAATTTCTATTATATATTGGGATAACTAAACTTTTGCTGCCCACTGTTTGTGTAAAAGAAATATATTTTTCGAATGATGTCTTTTAAAATCTGTATTTTTTAATTAGATTACGTTAGGTGATGCTCCACGAATTCCAGACGGTTCAAAATGTGAATGTCGGAGTCCCGATAATTTGATGTCTAATTATACGTTATTTCTTTTACGATGCCTTTTGCTCCTGTTATTTTGATGTCAAGAATGCAAGTAAAGGGAATGTCCATAAAACAATTAAAATCATTGTTAATGACTGTCATATGATCGTAGTATGGATTGCCTAGGATTAAAAATAAAATTACAGCGAATACGAAAAGAAATTCGATATATTTTTCACCTCAGCAGTTAACGCAACTTTAATGCTTATGAACCGAAAAGCAATCAAATCGAATCATTTCTCTAATAGAAATTGACAGATTTTGAATAGTATATGCACAGTCAATAACCGGTTCGATTTCGAATGGGTTTCTGTGTATTCAATATCAACATCAATTCCATACGCTTTAATTCTTAATTTGCGTCTTTACTGTTAAGAATTGAACCTTCTTAAAGAAAGAAGTGTCCAGATTCAGCCAGTAATAGAGGAATTGTATCCTATTAGGCCTTCAAGATGCAGAGTATTACTTGTGAGGTTCACATGTAATTCACACAGCACTACAGGGACCTACAGTTTACAGTCGTCCCCGAACGACAGATTTTTGATATAATTTTCATGACAATTGTACTTATGATGAGAGTAAGTCGTCGAAGAAATATTTTTTCATATTTCGTGGCCTCACGTCTAATAAACTAACATACTACCTACTAGACTACGGTGACTTTAATAATTATTTTAATTTATTTTTTTTTTCTATTTGATACTTAAATCTAAAACTCTCCATTAAATAATTTAAAAAAGAAAATTTTTAATCCATGATGCGATTTTTTTTTATCGAACTAGACAAATTCGAAAATTCCACATGTTTTGTTTTTATCCTCAAATTATATTAATTTGTTGAAATAATTTAAGAGCTGAGATTGTATTCTAATTAATCGTAAAATTAATTAATGAATTAATTATTTATAATTGTTTAAAATTTTCTAATATAACAATCTTTTTTACTTTTAAATATCAATTAAAAGTGTGTATTAATGGTATCCTACGGTATTTTTTAAATTGTTTTTTTTAATACCTACAACATTAACTTAAAAATTTTTAATACTGTCTCTGTTATGAGCTGTTTTATTATTGTCTTTAGTACTGACTGGATTTGTTTTTGTTTTCACTATACAACCTGTGTAATAACAGCTACAATCAAAGCATCTAAAGAATATAAATTATAAGGAATATGACTTTGTTTTCTGTTGAAATACAATTTTTTATGCAATTCACGACATCAGGGACGAATTAAAAGACCTCGATCAGATACAGAACTTTTCTATGAATTTGATTTCATACCTATTGGCTGTAGCACAACCATAAGCAAGAATCGTGCAAAAAGGTTACAAAGCTATATGATTACTGATTGATTAAAAACCATTTCATCATTCCAAAGTTTCGTGAATGCTTTCGAAACGTTTAAACCTGCAAATGACTGGAACATGTGTAATGAAGGAAGAAAACGTGGAACTACATAACTTACATAGGTATATACAAACATATGTACATAATTGGTTATTACTATCCTTCAGTTAGGATTACGACCTAGATCCTCATAACTTACATACATAACTTGATTGTTCATTACAAAAAATATAACCTAGAACTACATTGTAGTTTACGATAAATTCCAGGTCTTAAAGAATTACTTCTTACAATTACTACCTAGCATTTAATATACACAACCCTCGTACTTCCCAAAAAAAAACCGGTACCTATGTACATACACACCTGGACAAAAAAATAAATACATTACGTTTCATTAAATTTTTTATTATGAAAATTTCATTTGGCTGTAAATATAAATGGCAATTCTGTGCTAATTTTTTTGGTTCGATATAGCAATACCATTTATAGTTAAAAAAGAAGCAGAAAGATCCGCTATTTTAAAATGTTGCATTTTTTATTCGTGGAGTGCTTTCGTTGTCTGGACAAAAAAATAAATACATTTTATTTATTTTTGAATTTTTCAGTTTTTAACAAATTTCTTTTAAAGGTTCGTTTGGTTTTTAAAAATTCCCATTTAGTTATTGTTAAATAAAAAGAAAAATATTTATTAGATGGGTCGAGGCAAGCATTGCACCGTCGAGGAGAGGAGAATTGCGTTAACGTTGAGAAATAAGGGAAAAAGTCTTCGTTTTATTGCTGAAACCTTAAATCGTTCTTTGTATTTTGTACAAAATGCCTTGAAGAAACAACCTTCAGTTGAACACCGTGGAAGGCCAAAGAAAACGTCTCTAACAACAGATAATCGCATTATTACTATGGCAAAAAGAGACCCCTTCATTTCTTCCAGAGCCATTTCTGCAGAGATTGGTAACATTGTTTCATCCCGAACGGCACGCAGAAGATTATATAGTGCCAATTTACCTGGAAGAATAGCCAGAAAAATTCCTTTGCTTCGACAAAAAAATTTAAAGGCACGGCAAACCTTCGCCAGATTTCATTCAAATTGGTCCGGGCCAGAAGGTGAAAAAAAGTGGCGCAATGTCTTATGGACCGACGAAACTAAAATTAATTTGTTCGGCAATGACTCGGCTAGGAACGTAAGACGCCCCAAAGGCAAAGAATTTCATGTTCGTTTTACTAAAAAGACAATTAAACACGGCGGGGGCAACATAATGGTTTGGGGTTGTTTTTCGTGGAACGGCGTTGGTCCTATACATCGAATTTCCGACACTATGACACGGTTTCAGTACAGGGACATTCTAGAAAATACTATGTTGCCCTATGCAAGCGAAAATATGCCTCTCCAATGGGTTTTTCAGCAGGATAATGATCCGAAGCACACCTCAAAGCTGTGTCAGGATTGGTTCAGGGATAATGATATTGTCGTAATGGACTGGCCAAGTCAGTCACCTGACCTAAACCCGATCGAAAACCTTTGGGGAGAGTTAAAGCGAAGAATAGGAAAAGAAAATTTCCAAAATAAGGATCAGCTGTGGACCTTTGTTCAGAAAACGTGGTACGAAATTCCAGTGGAGACCTGTCGTAAATTGATCGCTAGTATGCCAAAAAGGTTGGACAAGGTTATTCAAAATAATGGTGGATACACAGGATACTAGTGAACTTCAATCACAAATAACAAAAAATTTAAAAAAAATGAATTAGATATGCTTTTCTTGTACTTTTGCTAGGTGTATTTATTTTTTTGTCCACTTATGAAATCTGTTTTTAAACATTTTTTAGAAGACTTATTTTTGTTTATAATTTAATTAACTTTGTATCTCTTAATTTTTGTACAAATCATATAAGAAAAATAATTTTTGGCTACTTTTTCATTTATCTTCAATAAATATCTTATAAGAAACTGGAAAACAGAACTTTTATTAGTGTATTTATTTTTTTGTCCATGTGTGTATATACATATGGCCTGCTACATAATTTTCATTTCTACGAGAGGAAGAAAAACGTTTTTGTTTTTGTTGTTCTTTATCTCTTATGAACTAAAAACAAAAAATAATCAACAACTGAATTTAACCCATATTACGTACCCTATAGTTAGCTTCTAACAAGATCAAATACCTACAAAGTGTCATAATTTATTGAATTCATCCTTCAAAACTAAAGCAAAACAACAACAAAAAGGAAAAAAGAAATGTGGAGAATCACAACAACAACAACAAATTACACTTCTGGTGACGATGACAAAACATATGGACACACTATACGCCATTAAAAATCTGGAACAGATGTTTATTTGAATGCTCACAACACTGAAACAACAGTCACACAACTTAAGAAAATATGTGTCCCAAAACAAATGCAAAGCAACAGGGGAAATTTTGTGACAGTGACAGGAGCAACTCTCTCTGTATGATTTACCCTTATTTCCTGCATTTGGTTTTGAGTTTTTAACAGTTGCAACGAAAACAATGTTAAAAATTTGTTTTTGTAAAAGGGGAAGTTTCCAAAGGATTGGTTTTAATTTAATGCGCCGATTTGAACAAAAACAGAGTCGCCGCAGTGGAGTAAGTGAGTGAGAACCAGTGAGTGAGAGATAGAGAAAGCAAGAGAGCATTGCTTATGTGTGTTCAAAATCACACCCCTTTTGCCGGTAAGTTTGTCATTTAAATGGCAAGTTTTTCGGGGCGGAGTTATAAAATAACGAGTAGCGAGTTAAACGATTGTATCTTTTGTAAATATGATGTACGGAAAAACGTTTCGTATTGCGAGTGTAAAACATGGTGTCTCATACTGATACTGACTCTGATTCTATTTTTCTCAATTTTTTTTTCAGCATTTTTTGTTTTTGTTTTTATTGTTGTTATTGTTTTTCCCCATTTTCCACGTGCCGCGCATAAATCGTTACTTTATCACGTACCAAAAAAGGAAACTTCTAAGGGTGCATGAGTATAAAAAAAAATATTTTTTTTTATTTTTTTGAATAAGGACTCACACACACATTTACAAACGCAAAACCGTTATTTTTCGTCGCATATCCTGTGTCACAATCTAGACTTTTATGTCATATTTTCCATACTAAGGACTCGACTTGTAACGACTCTCCATTTTTGTGAAAACAAAAATTATTCCCCTTGTGCTATTTAAGCGTCGGTTTCGTTTAAAGTTGTGCTTGTATAGCCAGCCAGCCACTCTCTTAATTTGTTTGTCTTTCTGCAACATGTCGCATTAAGTTTTTCAAATCTTTTTTCGAGTCCATTCATTTCGGCCGCCTGTTGGCTTGACATTCAGTTGCACTATGGCCTCGTAATCAATTTAAATGATGGAAAAATATTAAGTTTTTAAACAGCATTGATCAGTTTTGTTACAAACATGCCACAGAGAGACGATTTAAGTCTACGCCTATTGCCTCATTTGTAAGCCCCATGAAAATATTAATGTCCGTAGACTTTTTCAAAGACCAATTGATCAAGAGGAAATCTCAAAAAATTAAAAAAAATATGTATAATACAAGTTTGTTTTGATTTCTGGAAGCAACTAAATGTGGACAGTAAGGCGCACAACTTGTATTAAATTTAAAGATTAAAAACAAAAATGAATTTTTTAAAAAATTCTTTAAAATATTTTATTGGACCCACTGTGCTTGGTGTAGTCTTTTGTTTCAAGTTACAAGTACTTTACGGTAATGGGGGATTTTCGGTTGAGCATCTTCTAACAAAAATTAATTTAAATCGATATTGTGTAGCATCTCCTCCATCTCACTCACTTACTTACTCATTCAGTCATTCATTCATTCATTTATTTATTCGTCTTTTGACTTTTTTCCACTTTTTTCTGTTCTGTTTTATTTTGTCCTTTAAAAAATGCTTCACGAAAGAGAAAAAAGGCAAAGAATGAAAAAAGAAGAAGACAAATTTTAGTTATGGTTTATGGTTGTTCGTATTGTACTTGAAATGGCAAGAGTATGGAGTACGGAATGGTTGGTTGGCCAAATGAATGGCAGACCGGCTGAAGTGGAGTGTAATTGTTGAGTTTTGTGGTGGTTATTGGTTTCTTATGGTCGGTAACATCTTGAAACAAATTTATTAATTAGTATCCTTGTCACATGACTAATTCAAATTAGATTGGGAGGAAGACAAGCAAACACAAAATGAAGAGAAAAAATTCCAAAATTTAATTGGAAAAATTTAAGAAAGTTTTAAAGACAATTTGTTTTTACATTGTTTGCACTGCGCATAGGTATAACTTTAAGTGGGCTTTTTTTCATATAAAAAAATTGCTCAAAAATATTCTTCACGAAATTATTTTTATTGAATTCTGTATCTTTAGAAATTCATTTGTTTTACATCCAATCTAAAAATTTACAATGCATTTGTGATGATTCTTCGGTACTCCATGCCACGAATTTTAAACATAAGAATCGAATTTGGGGAACCTCTAAGTCATCCATTTTTAAATGCTGTTGGTAAATTTGTTCGGTATAAAAAATGGGATTCGTGACACGTGGTAAAGCCAGAAATATTCAGTGACGTTTGCCGTTTTACCGTGAAAACACGTAGTTAGTAAGCAGTTTATTGGCTTATTAGACGTGAGGTCACGGCTCAAACCCCAGGTCAGAAATCTCGTTGAAAACGAAATATGAAAAAATATTTCTTAGGCGACTTCCTCTCAGCAGATTTCTGACAAAAACTCTGAGAGTAAAATAAAATTTCCTTGAAAAAGTTATTCAAAAAACCTGTCGTTCCGAGTCGTATGTTACATTAACACACACAAGCAAAGTTTTTCACTTTTAAATGTGTTTTGTAAATTGGTTCGGTAATAAAATAAGATTCGTGACATGTGGTAAAGCCAGAAATATTCAGTGGCGTTTGCTGTTTTACCGTGAATATTCTAACGAACGCTAAACAACGCTTGTGAATCACAGAATTTTATTATCAAAACTCATGGCATGAAAAACGTGTTTCTATCCAAAAATTATCTTCAGCAGTGAATTTCATCTTTGAAGCAATGTACTTGTCATCAAAAATATTGTTGAATTTGGCGTGAAGGGCAGTAAAAGTTAGTTCAAGACGTGCTAAAACGTTAATGTTAATAGAATAGTTACGGAATAGTTAAAGAATTAAACTTGGTTAGGGTTAACAACGCATAGACGACTCATGTTATAATTTTTAAACGCTAACTAAACCGTTGCATTTTTAAATGTAAGAGAAAAATATAAAATTTTGATGAAAAGATGCTAGTGGCTAGGTGCGCCATATTAAAATGCGTAAAGAATACATTCCTCAGACCTTGAAAATGGCAAACGATGCGACCGCCAACGTTTCTAAGCATGGAAAGATGATTGTGTCGATGGGAGTTAAAAAAATTCCGGTTCGTGGACTAATTTTATGGGAATTAACCAGAAACTTCATTAGAAGATTAACGAAAATACTACGGAGAAAAAAAATTTACAAAATGTTCAGTGTACGATGAAGGTTGTAAATTAATTTGTAATTGGAAATTTTAAAACAAAAACTACTTCCAGAATTTCAATTTCGTTTCGTTCATAGTTGGATACCATTGAAAAATTAAAAACATTTTTAAAAATTTTTTCAACGTTTAAAAATTTCTTAATCTCATAATAGGTAATCCCAATATCTCATAATTAGATCAGGATCACAAAACTTTATTCTTAAATCAGTCTTCTAACTTTCATACATGACATACATATGTACATAATTGGCCATTACAACCCATCAGTTAGGATTACGGCCTAGCTTCTCACAGCACTTATGTTGCGTGTGTTAATGTAATACACACGTGGAGGGACGTTTAAAGTCGACTCTGAACGACATATTTTTTGAGAAACTTTACATGGCAATTTTATTTGCTCTCAGAGTTTTCGCCAGAAATCTGCTGAGAGGAAGTCGCCGAAGAAATATATTTTCATATTTCGCCCAATTGGAGATGCCTGACCTGGGGTTTGAACCGTGGCCTTATGTCTAATAAGCCTACACACTACCTACTAGACTACGACGATTTCGCCATGTTAATATATCGAAAAAATGATTATTTATCGATTGCTCCTGAATAAAACCAACGATTTATCAACTTTGCCAATGGCCATTTGAATTCAAATTTTGCAGCAAATGAGCTTAAAAGCTAAACTCATTAATAAATTTATACATTCTTTAAATCCTTAAACTACAGATGGTAATTTTTTTGTGTTTTACCAAACTAGTCGATATAAATACTTGTCTGAACGATTATAAGGACCAAAAATATCTATAAATTATTGAAATATATGTAACTTCCTCAGGAGTCCATTTGATATTATCGATAGAAATTAAATTAATGTGCATCAAATTTGAGATGTTTCCCTAGCATCTGTTAAATTAAAATGGAAAAAAAATTACAAGAATTGCTTCACAATTTTTTTCCATCACTTACACAAGAATTTTATTCTAAAAATCAAAATATATTACAGAGCATTTTTAAGAAGTATGTGTGCAGTTGCCTTAGGACTCATTTAGGAAACTGACGGTTATTCGGATATCAGATTTATTGAGTTTTCAATCGGGATTTTGCATATACTATAAAGTTTCACAGCCTGTGATATTTAAAATTTGTCATGACTACTTTAGACTCTGAGCCTAGTTGTAGTAATTCACTATCTTATGTGAACGCCTTGAAGTTCTTTGAATTTAGTATGAATCTTTCAAAATGTCGTGTATTTTAAAAGTCAATTTTTTCATTTCATTCGTAATTTCAGTTTTTCTTCGAACATGACATTTCAATTTAAAAACCCCCATAAGGATTTAATAAATCCAGTCTCCTTGTACACACACTTTAATAGACTTGCAAGCATACATATACATACATATGTATTCTCTTCCAAAAAAAACAACAAAAAAAACAACAAAAAGAAAAACAAAACATGATAAAAGGATTTCATTACTTATTATTGTTATTGTAACAGCAACAAAAGCAAAAGCAACAAACAAAAAAAAAACAAAAGAAACAAATATA
Organism: Sarcophaga variegata; assembly: GCA_932273835.1. NCBI lineage: Eukaryota > Metazoa > Arthropoda > Insecta > Diptera > Sarcophagidae > Sarcophaga > Sarcophaga variegata. The sequence continues at coordinate 77,966,288 of OW026359.1, forward strand.
ATTTACTTTTGAAATTGGCATTTGGTTTCATTATTTACTTAAACTGGTTGAAACATACATACTCCTTTTATTTCCTTTTCATCATGTGACTGTATGTGTGCGAAGAACTGTTATTTCTTTGATTTTATTGTATTCCTCAGTTCTGCAATTCTATTTCTCTTTCTATTTTGGCAGTGATTTTATCATCAAACAAATCCAGTTTGTGTTGACTTTTAAATCCATCCGAGTGTGTGTGTTCAAATCATATGTAATATTTGATTGAAAAAAATATTCCACGTAGTATTCCTTATGGAAGTAAAGGAATTGAAATGGACATGAATATGACACATTATTGACCTGCAATTTTTTTTTTTTTTAATTTAAATTGTTTCGATATCTCCTGTTGTAAACTCTCCTCTTTAATGTTGATTTTGTAAAGTGATCTGTAATATCTTTATACTCATGCTCTGAAGCACCAGTAACATTTTAAACCACACTGTTTAAGTTCAGCTAAGTAGTATACCGTGCGTTACACATTTCACATTTGATTTCCATATACAACAGGCACGTATTGCTGTTGTTAACAAATGAACTCTTTATACCACTAATCTACAATATTAATTAGAAATTAAAAATACTGTTTAAAAACTGCTACAAATAAACAGAATGTCGTAATAAATATACAGGGTTTTAATAATTAATTTTTGATTTTGGTTTATTCATTTCAACAGATTATTATTTCTGGCAAACGATATCAGACACAAAGTGTACAATTTACTGAATAGAGTCCATTTTCACTCAAATCATAAATACATAATTGGCCATTTAAACACTTCAGTCAGGATAACGAGATAGTTTCTCACACCACTCGTGTGTCTTAATTTTATACCTACAGTTTAAAATCGACTCTGAACGACAGATTGATTTTAAGAAACTTTTCATGGCAATTTTATATACTCTTAGGGCCATTATTGTAACTTGCAGTTTAAACTTTAGTTTAGTTAAAGGTAACTTTAGCTAAAGGAACTGTATATTTACCTTTAACTTATTTTCGTTGTTACATCTTACAGATAAAATAAAGTTAACTTTTTCAAAAATATGGCAGTGGCGAAGCAATGTCGATAACACTGCTCAAATTAGACAGGTTTTATTTAAACGCAGTGGCACTTTGTTTATATTTGAAGCTGCCATATTGAAAATAATATCTAATATGGCAAGTTCTAACATAAACTTAACTTTAAAAGTTCCCAGTAGGATGATCTTCCCTTTAGCTTAACGCTTACTTCTACCTTATCGTCCACTTATAATAATGAAAAACAATTCTTCAGCCCGTTAAAATCATCCCTTTAGTTAACGGCAAGTTGTAATAATGGCCCTTAGAGTTTTTGCCAGAAATCTGTTGAGTGGAAGCCGCGAAGAAGTATTTTTCGTATTTTCGTTTTGTTCGAGATGTCTGACCTGGGGTCTGAACCGTGGCCTCATGTCTGATAAGCCAACACACTACCTACTAGACTATGAAGATACATAGTTAGAAAGCGCCAAATTGGTGGTGGTGGAAAACAAGATTCCGTAAACTATGAATGTTGTTGGTCTTATCGCTCATTCAATTAATGCTGGCATAATAGGATCAATCAAAAAGCTGTATTTGGCTGATTCGATAAAAGAGATACACAAGTGCATTTACGTTCAGGTCGTACCACCGAAAATGTATGCAATTTCCCGCCATTGGATCTTTTTTTAGCAAATAAATAATGAAGGTTTTGCCTTTTAAAGACTTACAAGATTCATTCGGTGCTAAATTGGTTGTCCCGATTGCCCCAATTTCCGAGGCCGTGAATTCGATTCCCACCAGTTACTGTGATTGTCTGATTGTTTATATGACATTATATACGATTAACTACAATGTAAAAAGAAAGTGGAAATTATTACAAAGTTATTCTCAAGACAAAAAATGATTAAGGCCATTAAAAAAAATATTGGTGCACCCTAACCCTTCTTTTCTTTCTTCTATAAACTATCTTTCCTGTATACCAACACAATGCACAGCATGAATAGGAGTCATCTCCTGAGTGATGGTTCCAAAAAAAAATTTATTTCAAACAATACCGTTAAGGTCTTTATTTTTCCATTCGGTTGGGTACGTAAAGAAAAAAAAAATTGCCAGTCCTTCGTGTTACTGTTTGGAGTATTTTAGTCCATTTTTCTTAAATATTCAGCTGAATACGCGGTTACGGTCAATTACTCAATGTATGTTAATCCATCATGGATTCATGAAGAGGAAAGTAGGAAATAGGGGAAAGGCCAATCTAAATTTTACATACAGGTCGTCGAACAGAAAACTGTCTTGAGCAGTTTTGAAATTTACAATATACATACATATGTATGTATGGTATTATTTATCTTTTATAAAACTTAAAAAATACTCAAGTTGCATAGAAAATATTTTGTATTTTTATTCTTCTTCTTGATTACTGGCATTTACATAAACTGATAACACGAAACCAATGCAACTTTTAAAAACATATAAAAAAATGTGTATAAGTGTATCGGATTTTTATATGAAAATTATCAACAACAAACATACACTGTTGTATATTCGTTCAACAATACACGCCATACAACGATACAAGGGCTTGTGTGAATTGCCCAATTGTGTTTCAATAAGCAAATCGTAGCATCCCATTTGATCTTTCAATTGCGGCTTAAAGAGTGGCAAGGAAAAAAATGTGGTTAACAAGATTTTTATAAAATTAATTGTTTTTAGTTTTCTTTTGTTTATAAATCGTTAGTAAAATCTAGCGAATTAAACAAAAGTTCATAACTTAGCCGGAAGTCGCCGTAGTCTAGTTGGTAGTGTGTTAGCTTATTAGACATGAGGCCACGGTTCAAACCCCAGGTCAGGCATCTCCAACAAAACGAAATATGAACAAATATTTCTTCGATGACTGCCTCTTCCTAAGGCGGCTACAATTTCCAATCCTAATTTCACATTATTAGGGAAGCTCGAGTGAAAATTTATTTTCTTTCGCCGATTTTTCATGACTTCGAGAATTGCATGCATGGACATACTATTTGTAGTTTATTTGGAGTTGAGTCTTAACTACGTGTTAAGAGAGAAATGGCTCAACTTTAAATCGGTCGGACAAAAGAACATTTTGTTTATTAAGTATTAAAAAATTAAGTATCAACAACGAGTTGAAACACTTGAGCTTAAGAACAGAATGGCATTTTATTAATACAATATATTGTTACGTTTTTGACTATTTTTAAAAACGCTAATTTCCTGTGGATTCGATTATTGTAATTTTGAAATTAAAAAAGTTGTTTACTTTTATCTGTACTTTTCTCTATATTCAAATAAATTAAATTAAAAAAAAATAAATAAATAAATTAACAACACACTTTATTTGAAAACTGCGTGCAATCACGTTACTACAGCATTATTTTACTACAAAGATCAAATACACTTACTAAAACGTTTCGCTGTATTCATACTTCATTTATTTTCGGTTTGTCAACTTCTAAAATCTAATAGTTGATTTGTTATTGTTACTCTTTTCTTTTTAACTCACATAATATTACTTTAAGATTTGTCCACAATTCAATAATAGTTGATAATATTTACGAGATAAATATTTGGTGACATTAGGAAAGTATACATATTTTTGGGTTAAATTTTTTAACGCTCGACAGATTGATTCATAATTTTACGACAGGGTGAATCATTCTAGGGAATCATACTCCAAGACAAAGCAGACTACCCTCAAATACATATGTCTCAGATCATCTTTGTCTATTATATCGTTGGGGTAATTGTTTTAAGCAGTTAGAAACAAATCTTTCCAGACCTTAAGAGGATTTTAGGAGCAAAGAAACAAATTGCTTAGGACCCGAGAAAGTTTTTACGCAATGCCCATATTTGGTAGCAAATTTAAGGACGTGAATGTAATGCCAGATTTGTACAGGCTCCTATAGTGACAGAGAGGTTAAAAACATGCTCTTCAAATATAAAAAAAAATTTAAATTTCTAAAGAAAAAGCAACAAATGCATTCACATTTGAATCTCATTTCTTGTTGTAGAATTACAAAAAACAGACACTTCAGAAATACTTATATATACGAATGCCTTCGAATACGAAGACATCGTATTTCATTTCGTCATGTTCGGGGATTATGTAGGGATTAGTGGACCGAGTGTGCACAAAAGTAAGTGAATGAATGGACGTGAATGCATGCGTGTATGTCTATAATTGTCTGTGTTCGTGTATGTTCAAGTTTGTTTTTTTGTATCTGTCGTAGAAGACACATAATCATATCCGAGCATAAAGTGTTTTTGAACTTTAGAACTCCCCATCGAAAGAAATACACACAGACACACTCACAAAAAATACCAACACCAACATACTTACATACGTGAACATTCAAGATGTTATTGAGTGAAAAAACCTGTAAAATCTCATTGGAATAGGCTCATTTCATAGCGGATGTAACTGAAAGTGACTGTAGGTATGTGTGCGTGCGCGTGTGTATGGGCTTGTGTGCCAGTGTGTTTCTTGCGTGTATTGACAAAAGGGAAGTAAGAAGCGCAGAGATGGTATTTCTAAAACTTATTTTTACTTTGCATTAACACAACACTGCTATTTAGAGATGTTCCATATATTTTGTTGTTGTTGTTTGTGTGGTTGCCACTGTTTCTGTGATACATTTTCTTAAAATTTTATTTTCATTTCAATTGTTTGTACGTGCAACTTTGTAAGCATTTGGCATTAGTGCGGTATCAAAGGATATGTTTATCGATTGTACTTGACATTTGCTTCTTCTTCTTCTTCTTTCTGCTGTTGTATATTTTTTCGATATTAAATTTAACCCACTACTGTTGGGATTTAACATTCTAAATGTGAAGTCTATAAAATGTTGAATTTATTTTTTTCGTTTTTCTTTTTAAATTTTTATATTATATGAGTGCATCGTATGTATGTAAGTTTATGAAAAAAAAAACATTTATTTTTGACGAAAACTATGGAGTTAATTTATAAATGAGAATGAGCGGAAAAAAAAATAATGAAAATATTGGGTAGTTGAAAGTGTACTATTAGAACCATACATACATACATAATTGGTCATTACAACTCTGCAGTCAGGATTACCACCTAGCTTCTCACACTATTTATGTTGTGTGTGTTAATTTTATACATAAGTGGCGGGACCTATAGTTTTAAAGTCGACTCCGAACGACAGATTTTTGAAAAACTTTTCACTAGTTTTCAGAGTTTTTGCCAGAAATCTGCTGAGATGAAGTCGCCGAAGAAATATTATTTTCATATTTTCGTTTTGATGTTTGACCTGGGATTTGGCCTTACATCTAATAAGCCAACACACTACCTACTAGACTACGGCGACTACCAATTTGAACCATATTCGAGCATAAATAAAATATTTTTTCCCCTATTTGAAACGATCTACATATATTAAACTAAATAAAATCATTTGTTAATGGATACAATTTCTACATTTTGTTTTCATTCCATTAGTGTAGAACTTTACCAATTTGTTTTCGTTTTGCTAGCCTTTACGCAATTTAGATTTACACCAAGATCGAAACAAATTATAATCTGAAGGGGCATGTATTTTGTAAATACTTCAAAACATCATGTGGCTTTGTCTGGATGGAACACAACACCTCTCCTGTTGATCAATTCTGACCGTTTCATTTGAATTACAGACTAAACTCTCGTTAATTATAAATAGTAGAAAATAATCGTCCATTGTGAATTGGTTTCAGAAGTTTAAAATGAACAATTTCATTTCAATCCAACAAAGCACTATGCACTACCTTTCTTGATTTGTCTATGATCTTTTTCGCACTTTTTCGTTCTTGATCCACTTATTATTGCCCGTAATCATCGCAACAGGAAATTCTAAACTTCGGTTCAAAAACGTTTCACTGTTAATTCATGTGGCATCCAAACGGCGAGGTTCTGTCTTCAAGTGATTAATAACTGTTTAGTGACAATAATTTTGTTTCCTGGCAATCTCAATGCAGCTTATGCACCGGTCTTCTCAATTTTTTTCCATGGTTTCATTGACTTTTCTACTGAGTGGTCGAAGAGAGCGAAGTGCTTCCTTAAAATCAAAAATTCATTGTTGACACTTAGAGATTTGGTGTGAAATCTAGTAAAATGTAAAAATTGTGGAGAGTGGTGTTTAAAACTAGTAGACAACGTCTAAGCATTATGATTGATGATTTTCTCATACCAAATCCAGTATATCATACCACACAGCCTGAATTGATCCCCAAAGCAAATCATAATTTGGATGACGCTTTACTCTGCTCCATCGGATTTGGACCTAACGACAGTGTGATCTAGCCTAAGGCGGCTATTACATTATCGGTCTTCGCCTGCAAGCATAATGTGGTGTTTTGCTACTCAGTCAGATTTGTCAAACATCATGAAATTTAAACCGTGTTTGCGTGTGTGTTTGGCAGAATTACTATAACACGAGCTGAATGACCTTATGAAAAGAATCAAAAATTTTTGTTATTCATCAGGTCGGGCTTGCACTATTACACGAGCTTCTTGGTTAGCCAAAAGGTCGTGCCTGCAGGCCAAGATCGTTAATGTACTAGCCGCTTAATACATTGGCATTGTTATTTTGCGAACCATTCCTATACTTATGTACACATATATACAGTGGTGCCTACTATTGGCACCTTCGTTACTATGAATTTCCTATAGTACGAAAGGCAAATATCATGCATTAACTGTACGTTTTTAAGGAATGCGCTTGTTTTTTCGTACCTTACTTTACTGCCATTAGCTGGTAAATAGTCAGTTAGGATGAAATGTTTTAATTAAATAAGTGTTTAGTGTCACCTTTTTGTACAATAATAAAAATTTTCCAATTTTACGAAATGTTCTGATATTATATTGTAATTCGAACTATTGGACGTCCATCGTATGTATGTATGTATGTATATATATTGCTACGTTTTTACCTTTTTAAAAACGTTTAAAATATGAGTTCGTTGATTGCAAACAAAATAAAAATAAGTTGGTGTTTAGTTTCAAATAAATTCTTTATTGTTCGCACTACTTTTGTGTGCCACTGTTTATAACTTGACATATACAACAATAATTGATTGTTCACTATTCTTCTTAGCTTACGTCGTAGCTCTATTTAACGGAGATCTTCAAACCACGACTGCTCGCTTCACATGCAACGCATCTTCACACAAGACTGACTGAATTCTTACTACTCACTGCCTGCTTTGTCTTGGCTTTTTATATGCCCACGTAATCAGTCTCATGAATGTTCTTGAAGTCGAGTGTTCGAGTGTTTGCCTTCTCGAGATCTCTATCGCGACTTCATTGTTGTTTGTGTATTTTGTTCACGTCGTTTGTTGTTGCGTTCTCGCTTACTTGTCTATCCCCTTTTCTTTCATACCGTTGTTGGTTTACTTTTAACAAGTTTGTTGTATTTGTTTGTTTAGCTTTTGCTCATTTTAATGTTAAACGATATGACACCGTTTCCATTTCCGGCCCAAAATGGAGCTTAAAATAAGTACCAGAGATCAGCAGTGAATAGTTTTTTCGTTACTCATAAGCACTCATGAATTTTTAATTCGTGCTCATTACAACGTAGATTTATAACTACAGGTTGAATGAAATGTTTGATTGATTATCATTTAGATTCATAACTTTAGAAAAACCCCTATAATAAATACAAATTATGTATTATGATGTACATACTGCATAAATTCGAAGATAGATATTAGGGCAATGAAAAAAGTACTTAATATTCCGCCTTCCAAAATTTTTATATAAACTTTGTAATGATTTTTAATTGTATGCCTAAAGTTTCTAATATTTATGGCCAAAAAAATATTCAAAATATTCATTTCAGTTATTATTGAGTTAAGTTTTATTTTTCTTTTTTAATTCCAGTTTGCTTTTACTGATCGCTCAAATAAAAATTTTTAAAATACAATTCTCAAATATTTTTAATCGTAATTCAAATACTCAAAAAAATAAACACGAATAGAAAAAATTAAACCAATAAATTATTATAAAAGTTAAGAATAAAAGATTGGTTTAGACGTTCTAGCGTTTAACTGCGTATGTAGTTATTTTTTCAATTGTACACAAATTTATGATGCAAATATTATAAAGGTATTCACGATGACGTATCACTGACTATTGTTATAAAAAAAGAACTTCAATTGGCCAACCACATTTTTGTCAGTATAAAAATTCTATTTAAGAAATTAATTGATAACATAAATAAATAATTCAGCTTTTGTACTTGAATTTAAAGAAAAACAAAAAAATTATCACAAGATATTAAGAAAAAAAATAATTGATTTTTGCTAATTACTAAGAATATTAAAAACTAAAACATTATTTACGTAGTAACTGTAGTAACTTACGTACATATGTCTCTGGTACTGACATTTCCTTTTAGCTATACATTGCGCTGCGTCCTACTTCTAGCCTTTTGAAAAAAACTGGACACACAAGTAAACGTGATGTTTGGGTGCCGTATGGATGAAATAGTGAAACATTTATTGGACCGAATTTCCTGCTGTAAATATTACGGACATTCAAAATTGGATAACATATGTGAAAAACGTGCGTAACAGTTAATGGTCAAACAAGATAAAGTTTCGCAGACGGTAGTAAATCGAGGATTGTAAGCATATTGTTATTTTTATGGACTTGTACAATTTGGTCAAAATATTGCTTATGATCTCTACTCTCATCAGCTAATGAGATTAAAACAAACAATTCAACTAAAAGCACCACAAATATCTTCGATGTACTTTTAGCAAGTGAGAGTGATTGACTGTAATATAGTTTAGTATTTAAACGTTCATGCATATAAACTCGGAAAGCTTTACATTAGAAATTGTAATAAAAATTGTGATCAAAACGGCACATGTGATTATTTCAACTGAATACCCCCTAAAATTCTGAATAATCTGTTAATGGTATTCAATTCCACACTTATTTACATTACATGTAAATATGATACATGTGATACAAGTTCAAAAGTAAATGGCCAAATATGTACACTGTTAAAGGCAAAATATGCTCTAAAATATGTCCCTATGTATTTCCTATTGATATTTTGCCTGGAAGACCCATATTAAGTCTTAGAGTACATCACTAAAAGGACAGATTTAAGGAAAATGGTTTGTTAGAAGTCAGTACTGATAGATGTAATTTGATAGTACATTCGCAGGCATATTCGTGTACCTGCAATTGATGCTAATGATACAAAATTCATATTCACAGTTGGCCCCATTTAAAATCAAAAGATAAATAATTTCAGATATTTGTATAGACCGGATGTTATTATTAGAAGTCGCCGTAGTCTAGTAGGTAGTGTGTTGGCTTATTAAACGTAAGGCCACTGTTCAAACCCCAGATCAGACATCAAAACGAAATATGAAAAAATATTTACATGGCGACTTCCTCTCTGCAGATTTCTCGCAAAAATTCTGAAAGTATAATAAAATTGCCATGAATAGTTTCTCAAAAATCTGTCGTTCAGAGTCGACTTTAAACTGGAGGTCCCGCCACTCATGTGTAAATATTATCGCACACAACATGCGTGGTGTAAGAAGCTAGGACCCATCCTTTCAGCAGAGAACTGGCAAAAATTCTGAGAGTAAATAAAAATTGCCAAGGAAAGTTTCTCAAAAATTATTTTTCGTTCGGAGTCGACTTTAAACTGTAGGTTCCGCCTAGCTAAATGCAACTGCATCTAGGAGCACCGTAAGCACCAAATACCAAATAAATAAAATAAGAGAAGTCGAATTTAACAAATTATTAATCTCTATGATCAAAATTTAAGAAACGTCAGACCGTAACTGACTCTTGTCGGAATAAGTGTATCTTGAAGAATACATTTTGAAAACTTTAATAAATTTTTATCCAAGTGACAAGTAATTTAAATAACATTTGGCAAGAAAAAAACCCCATACTTAACTCTCACCCGCGAATTTTGACTACAACAACCTTCAGTGGTGGGACCTACAGTTTAAAGTAGACTCCCAACGACAGATTTTCGAGAAACTTTTCATGGCAAATTTATTTGCTCATCAGAGTTTTTGCCAGAAATCTGCTGATAGGAAGTCAACGAAGAAATATTTCTTTTCATATTTCCGTTTTGATGTCTGACCTGGGTTTTGAACCGTGGCCTTACGTCTAATAAGCCAACACGCTACCTACTCGACTACGGCAATAATAGCTCTTGATTTCTATAGGTGGCTTCCAGTACTTAGTCTAATATCCTGTTATTCAGCAGGAATTTTACCATAGGATTTGTCAGTATTAGTCACTGCTTAGCAGAGGTGGTCCCGGTATTGTCCTCCCTCTATCTATCTACCTATCTATTTCTAGCGTAAGACAAAGACTCTTTTCCATTACTCGCGTCTAGCTTCCTCAACCGCATCGTAATGGGTTTTTCATATTCAGCCTTTTTCTCGGCAGAAATTGTAGCTGCGATTCTAAGTGGAGTGCTCTTCTGAGGATCCAATTTGGACTATTTAGGATTCTCTTTCCAGCCTTAAATGAGGTGGCTGTGGAGTCTAGTTCACTTTGGTCCTTCCAAAGTATTTTGTTGGTGCATTTCACGAGTTTATGTGACAGGTGATCACTTTGCCTTTCCATGATCAACAAAGTAAGCTCATAGAAAAGAGATTGTGGTCGCTATTCGTCGTCTTTGACTTCCAGAAGCTAGTCACGGTCTACCTCAACCTGTGGTAGAAGAGAGAATGTTTCCAGTTTCATCACCAATTCGCCACCTAGAAACGGATTCGTTAGAAGACTGGCATCTCCCTAGAGAATTTTCCTTAAAGTTTTTATGAAATCAAAACAGTCGATAGCCTGACCTTATATGCATAGTACATGAAAGGTATGAAAACAGTATTTATTTTTTTTTTTAGTTAAAATGGAAATGTAGAGCCGAAATTAAATATTTTTTCTGTCCAGTGCGTTCAACAACAATTCCACGTTTTGTTTACATTAAACTCGTCCTTGTGACGAATCCCAATTCATTCCTTATTGAGTGACATTGAATGTCAATCGTATCGAAAATTTTATTTCATTTTACACATGCTTTCGCTTTATTTTATTTTTTTGTTTTATAAAAAATTTTGCGCATTTTGTAATTTAAAACTAACGATGACGATGAATACACAAAAACAAAACGAATTTGAATTGTGTTGGATCGTATCTTTCTTTATTCATTTGTACTGCCACGTATGGCATTTCGTGTGCTTCGGGTACTTTTTTTATTCATTTTTGTTTTACGCACGTAACCAGTAAAATTGTTAAAATGTTAACCAAGTTATAACGAGCATTAGGAAAAACCAAAAAAAAACTCTAAACGTGTGCTTTACAGTAAAAAGGAAAGAGTGTGAGAGAGAGATAGAGGGGAGTGGAATGGATTTGTTTTCGGTATGCACATGTAAGTATGTGTGTTATAAATGGCACCCCAGTTATTTAACCCTTTGACTCCATTTGGGTTAATTTAGCATTTGGTTTTATTTATTCTTTTTGTAATTGTATGTGTATGTGTATGTATGTATGCATGTATGTATGGCTGTTGGTTCATACATCAGCGTCATTTGTAATTGGCATCAGGCATTTACAAGGATTTATTTATCGCAAAACAAAAACAGCCAAACCAAGGGATGTATTTATACGTGTGTATATACATACATACGTATGTACATTTAGTCACCCACACACGTTTACTGTTATACAACATCAAATACGCATACATATTCTTCCTACCCACACAAGCAAGCAATTACTCACCTGAGTGCAGATAGAATTCACTTCTATGAACTATTTTGGCGATATTTTATCGCCAATAACGCAATTATTGTGTATTTTAACGCACATTTGCGAATTATCACCGAAATTGTTATTTCCATTCAATGTACCGATATACATATGTGCGAGTGTGTGTGAGTGTCTGTCACCGAAGCTGAAACCAAAATGTAATTGCGATTGTAATTGTGTGGTGTACAGAACCAGAAATGAATGAAGAATGATTTGATACTTCTGTGTGTGTGTGTGTCTGCGGGTGTTTTATCATTTCAATTAAAAGGGAGTTTGGGTATACAGACCCAAAAATATGGACGCGTTACATTTCAATCCGTTCGATTTGAATTGGTCAACCATAATATTTCTTTTAAATTGAAAGCAAAAAAAGAAAATTGTAACCCGTTTTATAGCTTTATTTCAAAAATTAACTGATGGTCTTACTAGAAATATTCCTCTCAAGCACAATGATTGATAACCTAGCAAAAGTGTTATGCTAACATAAGGTCCTTGATCAGAAGTAAGGGTTTTCCAGCCGACTTCTAAGTCACCGTCCAACGTTACGTGTTCCACTTTGAGATTAGAAAAAGATTTAGACAATCGACTGGACAGAAACTCCCTTAATTTAATTGTTTTTTTATTCAAATTTTTTTATTTTTGTAATGAAATGCCAAGAAGAATAGTTTAGTTTCAGAGCACAGTTTTAATATTTTCGTAAATATTTTTAAACGAAATTGAAACTGATCATATTAGGGTATAATCTATTGCTAAGCAAAAACATAATTCTCAACATTATTGATGCATATCGTTCCACACTATTTATTTATAGTTTTCTTCAAAATTAATTGTAAAAATATTTTTACTTTCTCACCTTTCATTCAACTTTATTTATGTTTAAGGGCTGTGAAGTAATAAATTTGTCAGACTACAGATGGTTTATTAACATACATTGTATATTCAAATTTTAACTAGGATATGGAAGTGAGCTATGTATGTGTGTTTACCTAGAAGTCAAATATAAACATAAGATTAACAACTAAATCCATAATTTACATGAGCTGATTAACTGCGCACAGATATATGGTGTGTCGATCAAGACGTGTTTTGGTTCTTTTGGTGTCATGATTAATAAATGTTTGTGGTTTTAAAGTGATCTCCTATAGTGAAAAGTCCAATCCTAAGCTGCATACTTGTACAAGTTCAGTGTTATTTATTAATATTTAGCTCCGATCAAATAAAAACGCATATTAATGATAGAAGTCGCCGTAGTCTAGTAGGTAGTGTATTGGCTTATTAGAAGTGAGGCCACGGTTCATACCTTAGGAAAGATATTTCCAGCAAAACGAAATATGAAAAAAAATTTCGGAGACTTCCTCTCTGCAGATTTGCAGGAAAAATTCTGAGAATGAAAAAAATTGCCTTGAAAAGCTTCTTAAATATCTGTCGTTAGGAGCTGACTTTAAACTGTCGTTGGCCATTCATGTATAAAACTAACACACACAACATAAGTGGCTTAAGAATCCTGACAGAAGGATTGTAATGACCAATTAGGTACATATGTATGTGTATGTAGATTTGAAAATTATTTCCTCTCATTTAAAAGCAACGTATCGGTTTATTGATTAAGGACCATTATTACAACTTGCCATTAACTAAAGAGAGGATTTTAACGGGCAGATAAATTGTTTTTCATTATTTTAAGTGGACGATAAGGTAGAAGTGAGCGTTTAGCTAAAGGGAACATCATCCTACTGGTAACTTTCAAAGTTAAGTTTATGTCTGAACCATATTATATATTATTTTCAATACGGCAACTTCAAATATAAACAAAGTGAGCAAATACAACAAAAAATAAAGAAACACCTCGTTGCCATTGCGTTTAAAAAAACTTGTTTAATTTGAGCAGTGTTATTAACATTGCATCGCCACTGCTATATTTTTGAAAAAGTTAACTTTATTTTACTTGTAAATAAGTTAAAGGTAAGCTAAAGGGTTCCCTTAACCTTTGACTACCTTTTCACCCTTGTCCAGGTTTTAGCACTTTTCTAACTCAAATTCTGCAAGCGCTGAGCCGGTTTACAGGGGTTCTTATGTACGCTGAGGAAAGCAGAGTCATAGAAATGTAAATGTGTCTACTCACAGGCATGTCCAAAGTATGATGTAAATATGGACCGGGTCCCAATATTCTACCTTTATTTAACTGAGGGGAACTCTCAATGTTATCATCAATAATTACAAACTTTCGGTCGATTATAAAATTTTCCAATAACTCCACTAAATAAATAATTGGAAAAGGCCATCTTTATTTTTGTAGAAGTCGCGTAATATTTGACAGTCTCCAATAACCCACAGACTTTCTATGGGAGTGAGATCAAGGAATTGTGCTGACCACTTTATTACATTGGTGTTATTACTCACTATAAACTCTTTCATGCATTTTGTTGTATCTTTCGTGGCATTATACTGTAAAAAGACAACCTTTTCCAAGAGGTAGAAATCGCATGAAAACGCATCTCTAAAGAGGTTTCTTCTAACTTAGCGGAATCAATGCCATGCAGATATGCTGCAGTTTTGAAAAATAAGGGATGCACAACTAAATATTAAACATTTTAGAATTTTCATTAATTTAACTCAACATGTGCTTAAGTTTTGTCACACGAGAAAAGCGTGTATTGTTATTTTTTTATCATAATTTTTGTGTCCAATGAAAAATGTTGTTAATTTTTTTTTAATTTTAGTGAGCAAAGGGCATAATAGTCTTAATAAATCATTAACAAAAACACAGATCCATAAGGGTTTTACAATTTTATTGAAGTACATTCTAGCAAACACAACTTCGTGCATTAGTTTTGTCCGATACTGTACCATATTCATTATGCTTAGTATACTATAAAGTTAGTCTATTTACAAGGTTTCTGAAACTATCACAGTCATTTGGAAATTTGTTAATAATACACAATTAATAACTTGGATTATTTGTGTAGATGCTCTGTGGTCTGTTTCAATGACGAATATAAGGATTCCATTTAAGAGGCTAGTAGGATATTTCATCCTCGCGTCATCCCTACGCCTTATTTTCGTTTAGTGACATCAGTTCATATTCCACGCTGGTTACTGGACTGGTTACAGGCAAAAGCAGTTTGTTGGATATACTCTTAGGCGACTCTTAGACGACAACATTACGAAATACGTTGTCATGGTATTAGGTTTGATAGTATGTCTCGTTTCCTAAAAATTTTCCACATACATATGCATTTATGATATTCAATTTTATTTTAAAGACAATATTGTAGGGTGTCTACACGGCTATAAGTGACGTTTCTTCACTGTACGGCCAGTTATTGAAGGATGCTTCCAAGATACTCAAAACGGTCCAGGAGATGTATTTTGTTACCAACGAGTTTTAAAACGAATGATATTCGTTTTGCCATTTAATATGATACTGATTGTTAGGAGAATTAGGAGATTATCAATTTCATTAAACTTTCATATATCTTGACTAGACGGTATAGTATTCAGTTATTCAAATATTGCATCAAGGATCGTGATAAATAGCAATGACAATCACCAACATGGTTGACGTACCCCATTAGCAGCAGGGCCTGTTTGTACTATAATTCGTGTATAATTCCAGAACTCATTCCATCTAAGATTTTTTTTCTATCGTTACAATTTAATTGTATTTTCCCTTTTCTATGATTGTATTTATTAAACGCGTTCTATTAATCTTTAATGGTAATGGGCAGTAAATGAAAACATCGATGTTTTTGTCGCTGAGGATCGCAAAGAAGCATAGTTATTATATCGATTTTCTTCAAAAATATCGATGTCGATTGATTTTTGCAACAAAATGGAAGTAAAAAAATAAAATATACTCGGTTTTTATGCGGAGGTAGTTGAGTACTGCAACCAGACAATTTATTGTACAGCCTCATGCATTGTCTTCAGAATGCTGGTCGACATCAATAACAACAACTCCTGCTATTACTTGATAAGCACCCAGGTGTTTCGTACTGCGATACATTTAAGACGCTTCGTTTACAAGTATGTGTTTGGTAATTCGTTTTTCTCATCTCAGAGTCTGCATATTAGGCTTGAATATATTCTAAACAGAGGTTCTTTGATTTTACTAAGCTCGGTAAAATGCCTCAGGCTAATTTTTGATAATCTGATGCAGAATTCAAATTTCTTATTATTTTAATTCAGTAACCCGTTCGAGTATAAAGTATACGCCTCTCTTTATTTTTTCTTTTGTAGCGCGCACCCTTCTAAACCCATCTTCCTACTCTGTAGTCTCCCTAGTTCTGGCCCTCACTATCTATTCAACGGGCTCGTATCCAATGGAGGTTGAAGCGTCGTTAAAGGACAGTCTGCTATTGTCATGGTTATACCAACGCATTCCCGTATCTGTAACTTATGGAACTTCAAGAATGTATTTACAAAATGTTTTATTACATTTATATGTCGATTATATCCGTTCTCCTCCATTCTATAACGTTCTAAGTATACTTAGAACGTTTTTAATGTTCTTGCATTTTTAAATTCTACGTTCTCTAACTTAAATACTGTCAAAATTTGGTTAAGATGCGACGATCCGTTCCGAAGTTATAGGGGATAATCTTCTTAGAATGCACATATAGTCGTATATCGCGTCAAAACTTTGAGAGCTCATAACTCAAAACACACTTTTTCGACTTAGAATGTTATAGAACGGAGGCGTTGATATATGTACATATGTATGTTTATATGCCATATGGTATTTGTATCAGAGATCAGCATTGAATCGTTTTTTCGCTACTTATAAACACTCATGAAATTTGGGATATAAGTGAGTCAACAATATTGAAATTTAAGTACTCTGCTACTCTGATTCGTACTCACTACAACATTGATTTACAAGTACTGGTTGTAATGAGTATGCGTACAACGTTGACATCAAACTCATGCCATTCGAAATATGTATGTTTGATTCATAATTCTACTCATTCAGATTTATAACGTTAGAAAAGTACTTATAAATGATTCGAGTGATTCAAATCATTCAACAAAATTTACAGTCTTAGTTGTTGCATTTACAAAAAAAAAAAAGAAGACAGACACATTAGCAAAACAGACAGAGCAGCAAGCAGAGCAAACACACAACCTTTTAGTGAGTATTTTAGTGTTCGTACGCGGATCATACTTATTTTGTGATTCTTGTTTATGATGAGTTATGGAGAGTCGAAATCAACAACATCATACGTGTTGTTAATTATGAATATGATGAGTACTTCAGACTTTGAATATGAGTAGAGGTTCCATGATATTGAAATATGTATGAATGCGTATAAATAACAGAAATTATAAGTATACTTCGATTCTTCTCATCTTTTTGAATACTCATTGCTGATCTCTGAAACAAATCAAAAAGATGAGTAATAAGATTATGGAGTCGTGTACAGCATATTCTTCTTAGCAATGAAAGTTTCTTGAATATTCCCTTAACACATTCCCTCCCAAGCTGTTTATGAGAAAGTGTAATTTCTAGACCACGTGTTCCATTTTCGGTACACGATAACTACTTTTATAAATTTCTATAAATACATGTTATTTTTTTATTTTTGAGGAAATGTATATTATTTTCATAATTATTAATATTTATTTATTGTTTAATTACAATACAATTCCAAATTATAATTAATTATTATATAGTATACGAGCTGAGCAACTTTGGCCATATGCTCGGTGTAGTGTCACAGACCAGAGGTGGTAATCGAACCAACGACCCTCACGCTAATAGTCTAGCACACTACCCACAAGACTACGAGGGCACCCTTATTAATATTAAAACAGCCAAATATACAAAATAACAATAAAAAATTTAATTTATTTCACAAAGATAATTGATAATTAACATATTAAATTTATGGATATAAATATTTTAAATGTTTAATGTTTAAAAATTCAGCTTGGCGTAGAAATGAGTTTTAGTGTGCACCGAAAACGGTACACGTGGCAGGGAACGTGTTAGTCAACCAATTAATTGAAGAGGTAGGGGCAGTTGCCACGCAAATTTTATTTTATAGAACTAATCGGGAAGTTGCATACGCCTACTTATTTTTATTTGTATAACTAACCCATTTATTTATGTCTGATCTATTTTTGTAACATCTGAATAATCAACCGACACACTCTCAATTCATAAAGTAAAGTTAGAAATTTCTTTCAAAAGTATTTTCTTGAATTTGTTTTTGCTACACAAAACAGAAACAAATGAGGTGTAGAATATGTATCATTACATCACATTAAACTACATTTACGGTAAAGCCACTCTCATGGGCCACAACATGAGGAACTCTTCAGGACAATGCAGTATTAGAACAACAACAACAACAATAAAAAATTATAAAAACCTGACTTAATAAAATACAAGAGAAAAATCATACATTTGTTATACCTACAATAACAATAACAAAAACGAATGAAGAAGAATAACAAAAACAATAACAATAACATTTCCATTAACCTACACACATACACACATACAACGAAATTATGAACTCGAACGAGTGATGTTATGAATTTTAATAAATTTGTTGTTGTTCTAATTGTTGTTGCATGTTTTGTCGATAAAAAAAAGAAAGAATTTAACTTGAATCAGACACACGTTTATGATTTCCAACAAATAAATACGAGAAATAATTTATTTTATTGACAAAATCACCAAAAAAAAATGGCTGCTTTAGGAGGGGAAACCCTTTAAGACCACAAGAAAAGACATACAAAAAAGGAGGATGATAAAAAAAGGTCAAAAGAGGACTGATGGAAATGTAAACAATTCATATTATACACACATATGTATGTACATAGATAAGTATTGTATCCCAGTTGAATGATGAACGCCTCTAAAGGATAATAACAACGACGAGGCAATGAAATCTGAGTATGTGTGTGTATTTATTTTATTCTATACCTATCCACCACACAACCAACAACACATCTACTATTTTATTTTCCAACAAAACATTGTTCATATACAAATAGTTTTTGTTTATTTGTTGCTTTATTGTTGGCTTCAAACAAAAAAGAGTTTCGTGTATAGAAAAATAAAATATTTTATTAAAATAAATAATTAACACAACAACAATACATAAATATGAAAACCAAACAAAAGGAAAAGGAAATGAAAAATCGCTCAACAGATCTACACAGTGACAAGAAGTGAATTGAATCCACCCAAAAATCCAAACAGCGAAAAATGACAGGAATGGTAGTAATAATGATGATGATAATAATGGGATAACAAAACGCCCTTGACACCCAGTAAAACTTAAAACTATAATGCCAAAAAGAGATTAAAGCCATCCATTCATTCATTCTTTCACTCATTCTTTCGTGTATTGTTGGATGCGATTGCTGGCTGGTTCATCCTTTTTTATTTTTTTTTTGTATTTTTTTTTTTTCATGAAATAGAAGAGAAAACAATTGTGAGCATTAAATAATATGACAATAAAATACATGAAATATTTTGCTAAGAAACTAAAAATATATTATATACGACAATAACACTGTTTCCCTGGAAAACAATCCAAAAACACTGTGAAAGTGGAAATACAAAAATTATGTATATTTTTTTTTCGAACGTCCCCGGCCTCACACTAACCCACCCTCACCCGACCGCGGAGGGCTCGTCCCCATTACGTAGGGACACGTACACACTACAGTCCGGACTGCAGCGGGTAAGGGAAAAGTAATGGCGACGAGAACATAAATCAGCTACAGAACTAAATCACAAGCTGAATACAGTTACAATAAACAGGAACTACCTATGACAAGAACGAAAATACATTTTTATAAAGGGTGTTTTTTATGGAGGTATAGAACTTTAGTTGCAATAAAAAAACGATGGATTATTCGATTGACATGAATTTTATTTATCCGAAAGATAATCTTGTGGCATTACATTTTAAATATGATTTCTGGCATCTGACCGTCACGGCTGGCGCGGATGTAGTCCAATCTGGACGTCCAATTTTCGATGACTTTTTCCAACATTTGTGGCCGTATATCGGCAATAATACGGCGAATGTTGTCTTCCAAATGGTCAAGCTTTTGTGGCTTTACCGCATAGACCAATGACTTTACATAGCCCCACAGAAAGTAGTCTGGCGGTGTTAAATCACAAGATCTTGGAGGCCAATTCACAGGTCCAAAACGTGAAATTAGGCGGTCACCAAACGTGTCTTTCAATAAATCTATTGTGGCACGAGCTGTGTGACATGTTGCGCCGTCTTGTTGAAACCACATCTCCTGGACATCATGGTTATTCAATTCAGGAATCAAACCGATCACCATTGACTGTAACGTTCTGGCCACCATCGTTTTTGAAAAAGTACGGCCCAATGATTCCACCAGCCCATAAAGCGTACCAAACAGTCAGTTTTTCTGTATGTAACGGTGTTTCCACATACACTTGAGGATTACCTTCACTCCAAATGCGGCAGTTTTGTTTGTTGACGTAGCCATTCAACCAGAAGTGCGCTTCATCGCTAAACAAAATTCGCTTATGAAAATCGGGAACAACGGAAATCTCGTTTTGGGCCCATTCGACGAATCTACGCCTTACTTGATCATCGTTTGGCTTCAAATCTTGCACGAGTTGGATTTTGTAAGCACGCAAACCAAGATCCTTCCGCAAAATCTTCCATAAAGTGGATGGACACAGATCCAATTCCTGTGCTCGATGGCGGATGGACTCATTCGGGTCTTCCTCAATGCTACGCTCTACAGCAGCAATAGCTTCTTCTGTACGCACCGTACAGCGTCTCTGGGGATGCGAGTTATCAATAAGAGTAAACGTGGTGCGAAAACGTTCCATGGTTAATCGAATTAACTGCTCTGATGGACGATTTTGTCGACGATAAAATGGACGTAGTGTGCGATACGTTTTCCGCACAGAACCATTATTTTCGAAATAAAATTGCACTATTTGCAAGCGTTGTTCAGGCGTGAGTCTATGCATGATGAATTAACAAATCAAACTGAGAATAAATCACTTAACAGCTGTTAAATCGCTCGCCATCTTGAAAAGTAATGCCAACTTAAAGTTCTATAGCTCTATTAAAAACACCCTTTATAATAATTTACAAATTAATGCCAGCATATAAGCTACGTTTTATATTACAAAACACTACAATTAAAATCAAGAAAATCATAATATAAGTTAAAATCACTAAATAATCTACGGAAAGGAAAATTACATCCATAGTTCGTTCTATAAAAATCTAAAGAAAGAGGACGATAGTGCCGTGAAAATCTTGCTGGAATACTGAAATCCAGGTTACAAAGCAAAAACTCAGAATCGATATCACCTTTAACCAGATTAAAAACAAAACAAACCCCTAAAACAGCCCTTCTACGTTCCAAAGTTGGAAGTTTTATCAAACCCAATCTAACCTAATATGACGGAAACCCATTGGCACAATCCCATCCTAAGCCAAGTAAATAGAATAATAAAAACTGCTTCTGCACAGACTCTACTGAGTCACTATGACAACGATAGTATGGATTCCAAATAATAGACGCATACTCCAAAATAGGTCTAACAAGTGATATGTATAGCAGTCTTGTTATATAAGGATCAATGAATTCTCTAGCCCATCTTTTCACAAAACCAAGAACAGCCCGAGCCTTGCCAATCATCATACTAATATAATCAATAGAAGACGATTTCATATCTAATAATACTACCAAATCAAGCAATGTAGTCACAGTTTCCAATGGGCAAGAATTAATCACTTAAGTGGACGAAATTACGCCCCCGCGAGAGAAAACCATGCATTTACATTTTTTCAAGTTAAGATCCATTAAATTAATTCTGCACCAAGTTACAAACAAATCAATATTTCGCTGAAGAACAGCCGGACCATGATCATCATCAAAAGTATAAAATAATTTAACGTCGTCAGCATACATCAGAATATTACAATCAGAAATAGCACCTTCCTTCCTCATTAAGAAACAATAAGAACAGTAAAGGACCCAAATGGCTACCCTGTGGAATACCAGAAGTAACATATACAGTCTAAACAATACCCTCTGAGTCCTAAGGGAGAGGTAGGAGTCTAGCCAACGATGAATAATATCAGGAATACCGATTAATGAAAGTTTAAGAATCAAAATTCTGTGATCAACCCTATCAAAAGCTTTACTGAAATCAGTATAAATTACATCAGTCCGAGCTCTGGCAAGAAAATCCCTGAAAACATGTGTAGTAAATTCAAGAAGATTAGTGACAGTCGACCTACCTTTTAAAAAACCATGTTGCAAAGGGGATATTAAAGATCTCGTATTAAAAAAGAGATAATCCGTCACCAGTTTCTCCATCGATTTGGGAATAGCATTGAGTTCGGATTTATGGATTTATTTGGATTTATTACACGACTTATGCAAAGGAATTATAAATGAATTCTTCCAAATAGATGGAAAATGACCAGCCCTCAGAAGCCCATTGAATATAAAGGTCAAAGCACCACTCAAGACAGCAGCGCACTTTCTTAAAATACAGGCCGGTACCCCGTCAGGGCCCGGCAAGTATGTAAGTTTTAATCCAGACAAAGACTCAAAAACAGACTCCTCATCAAATGAATATATTTTAGAAATAGAGACACTTCCCACTGAATAACTATACGAAAAGCCGCTACTCAGATCAGGTCCCGAGTCTAACTGCCTATATGTAGACTGAAACAAGTCAGCAAACATATTCGAAATATCAAGGTAACTAGATGATGATACGCCTCCATAAAACATCTCAGGGGGAAACAAAGATGATTTACGTTTAGCTCGAACGAAGTCGTAAAACGACCTAGGATAGCTAGCGAAGTTCGACCTGACTCTTATCATATATTCCTCATAACAGTAATGATTCATTCTACGATAATCCGCACGCGCTCTAGAGTAAAGAGCATTATCAATATCAGTACCTGATCTAACAAATCGATTTTCTGTTCCTTAACTTTGAGAGTCTAGCCGAATTCCGAATTCTTCTTATAGGCGGGAGAGAATGACTTTTGTATGTATATTACGTTGTGTATCTGAATAATAATAATTTTCACACAAAATTATTGATTACCCAAATATGTTTGAACCTATTTTAAAAATCCAAAGTTTTGTTTAGAAAGGGGAGAGATTAGCCTTTCAAACGGTATACATAAACATTTTGTTCAAACTTATATGTTGTGAGTTTTGATTGGGTAAACTTGGAAAATATTATTTGTTTCTTATTTTTTCAAGTTTGGCCATCCATGATTTCAAAGTTTAATTGAAAAATATAATATAAGTGGCGACAACCTGAAAGGGCATTATATTGTGAAGTGTTTGACACTTCGTTTGATAAAATTGGACAAAAATTACCGTAGTTATTATTTAAAGAGTATTACAGTCATGTTATATTTTTTATATATGCTGCGTCATCAAGTAAACTTTAAGTTAAAAATTTTCAAAATTTTTGATAGACTAGACTATGTAGTTACTTGGTTGTATTTTCACTGTCGCACCGTGTTATTTATGCAAAAAATTATGTGGCAGCCGAAGCAATGAATTAATAAATGAATATCTATGGAAAACGTATACGATTATATGCATGAATATATTAACTGGTTTCACTTCCACTGGAACATAGTGCGGCATCAACAGCTGTTCTTCGTCGAACTATATGGAGGGCGACAATGCCTCATTTATTTCATGTCATATTTATAAATCCGGAAGAAATTCAGGGTCGATTCTATTACCTTTCCGAGAGTATTCGTCGAATTTAAAACATTAAAAAAATCAGTTAAAGTTTAGCAATTCATAAATTTGATATGCGAGTAAGAATTCATTTTTCAGAAGAACAGTATCTAAACGTCGTTGAGTATTTGAATATTTTGTTTAAATGCCTACAAATGTTAAGTGTTTTTGAAAGTTTCAACTGCTCCGATGGCCTGGGCGAATTATGCGGTATTTGGGGAGTGTGTTCATTCTTTCCGGTCATTTTGGCCGCCAACTCTTGATGATGTTTGTATGCCAAGAATGCTATAATATCATTTGGCACATCTGGGCTGTCCGGTACCGCCGAACAACAATTCCATTTTTTACGCTACTTCTGGAAATTGTCTGCAAGCAACAGCGCCTCTGAGCAGCAGCTGTTTATCACGAGGCTTAATATTTTCCTTTACCTTAATTTTTGAAGCTTACACTTAATGTGTAGCATGCCTCATGCGTAGTATATTAACCGAATCTTTCGTAAAACGAAGACATCGCCTCTTTCGAAATTTATATAATGGTACTGAAGCTTGCTTGTTTACAGAGTTTTGTGAACCTGAAATAATTCCTTAATTATAGGCTTAGTTAATGAAATTTTTGGGAAACAATTTTTAATCCACTACCAGAGACAACTTAATATATAAAATTTGGTTCTTAGTAAATTCTCCTACAATTGTAAAGCGTCACGAGAGACTACACTTCAAAAGAATTAAAAAAGAGAAAAAGAGGATGCATAAACCCCGTGATGAAGTTTTAATTTGATTCTCTATGTAATAAAAGTCGAACTGCTTACGTTTTTTGTCCAATGAATTTAAAAATTTTTAACACATAAATTTGACAACAATTTTTCTAGTCTGTAAATGCCATTCAGGCAACAGAATGTGATCAATTATCATTAATCAACGTTACCAATAATTGGGCTTCAAAAAGTACGATCCATTTAGGAAGTGTTACACATGATTCGACTGCAATTTTGAAATAATTTTTTCACATGATTATTTCTCGTAGGTTAGGTTAGAGGACGTACAATGCCCAGAGGTCAAAATGACCCACTGTAATTTCGTCGAGAGGATAGTGAAGTAGATAGGAAAATTGGAAACGTAGATGAGGTAGGAAAGGGAGGATATAGGAAATTACATTTTTAATAACATTGAGTAATGAAAACTTATACCTATGTGAAGAATTTTTTTATTACTGATAAACACCGGTAACAAATTGAACTGTCGTCGTTACTTATATTTGGAAATATTCCGTATTTTCTTTTTCCCGAGCTAAGAATTGTGATGTCGCTCTACATACATACATACATAATTGTTCATAACAACAATTCAGTCAGGATTACGACCCACCCATGTTGTGTTTGTTAAATTTATATACACTTTAAAGTTGAAACATTTGTGAGAGAGTTTTTGCCAGAAATCTGCTAAGAGGAAGTCGCCGAAGAAATAATTTTTTTCATATTTTTTTTGTTAGAGAGGTCTGACCGGGGATTTGAACTGTGGCCTTACTGTCTAATATGCCAACACAGCACCAACTTGTCTACGGCGATTTCAATTTCTACAAATGTACCCACCGGAGACTAACATCTTAAGGTCCAGTTCGGGTTGATTATAAAGATTAACAGATTATCATGTTCTTCATTAGAATATCTGGACGGTCATCCTTATTATATGCATACTATTTCGAAATAACGGTGACCTGGTAGTCTAGTGGGTAGTGTGCTAGACTATTAGCGCGAGGGTCGTGAGTTCGATTCCCGCCAAAGACTCTAGTCTGTGACACTATACCGAGCATATAGTCAAGTTACTCCGCTCGTATATAGGCAATTAGAATATAATTTGTAATTGTATTGTAATTAATAAAAAAAATAAATAAATAATTCGAAATAAATTTTTTTTCTATTTTTAAATCAGCGCCACTGAACCTCTTTAGTATAATTTAGCAATTACTTGGTGGTATTGCTTCCAATTTTTAGTTTTAGTACCAAGTATGTTGATACAGAGTTGATCAAAATTGATGGGGCTTTTAATATATAACATTTTCTACTCGGTTTGGACCACCAGTGGTCCATGGGTACTGCGCCTATCTGGTGGCTTGGACCACTAGTGATCCACAGGCAATTTCATTTAACAGGCGGCGAGGTCCACTGGTGATGCACAAATGTTTATACCTAATTTTATTTCAGCCAAGCACTTTCATTCTTGTCATTCCGTGATGGGGGAAATGCGTTGCTGTTTTTTTTTTTGTTAGGTTTTCTTCACAACAAATATGCAAAAGGCTGAATTTAGATGAGTTATTAAAAGGAAATGGTGTAATTAATAACACCAACAAGAAACACTTCCAGAGACACGGTCTTCTTGGTTCTTGTAAAAAGAAAAATAATCAAAAAAGCCTAACTGTTCAAAAGACGTTGGCTGGAAACTCAAACGCATATACCTAGATTGACAAGAAAATTATTTACGAACCTGTCAAATTCTTCAAAAGAAAGAATGGCAATATTAAAAACAAAACCAAAAAAAAAACACTACAACAACAAAACATTATTCAATTTTTAAATATGAATTGAATTAAAGTAAAGCGAAGTTAAGAAGAATTTTTCTTCAATTTCGTTTCACATCTATGGTTAGACCAACAATTCGAAATTATTTTCTAACGCGTAGCAACAACTGCTTCAAAAGGTTTTCCCAACAAGAATGGCCGAGTATTGTAAGCAACACTCTCTCATATAAACACTCACACGCATACGCATATATTTGATTCAATTCCCCAGTATGGCTCTCCATCAAAAAGAGCAAAAAAAAAACGAAATAAACAAATGGGGAAGTGGTTTACTTGTCTATGATGTATTGTAGAAGAGTGAATGAATATGATACATGTATACATGTCTATATATCTATCTCTTTTTATCTTGGGTATTTACAATATATTGTGTTATTTGTTGTGTTGTTTGTTTATACAAAAACATATCATGTTGTGTGGAGGGTTGTTAGTTTCATTATATCTGCTTTCTTTGTTTCGCGTGCTATTGCTATTCTTAACTAGGTTGTGTTTTCTCTTTCAAACAACTCGTTACTTTATATACTCGTTACATATCTTGCTTTTGTTATAACTTATCAGAATTTTTTCTATGTACAATCAATTGTAAATGAAGAGAAAATAAAACGAAAATAATTTCTTTTCCTGAGGTAAATGAGAAAGAGTGTGTTTGGATATGTGCTGTTGAATGTTTTTCCTGTTTTTTTTGAAAGAGTTTGTTATTGTTTTGATTTTTAAGCGTCAGCGTTGTCAACTCAACACTTTTTCTGTTTAAGCGTTTTTGTATATTGAAATAATCATTATATTGTGAATTTCATTTTGAATCCACTGGTTTTTGGGAAATGGGGCCATTTGTCTCTCTATAAAGTTGACAAAAAATGAGGTAAACTTAAGAAAACATATGAAAATGATTTCTTTGTTTATTTGCACTTCATTTGACTTGTAGAACAAGTGGAAAAATCAATGTTTTCATAACTTATTTATATTATTAAGTGAACTTATTTAATTATTATATTACGATCTAGCTGGCTTTATGCTCATTGCAGAGTAACAAATAGAAGTTTCTTGAGAGGATCTAATCTGAAGTCTACAACTGGAGGAATGCTACATTATCCTCCAGAGTCTAGACAACTGAGGCACACATATTCATTGAGTGTGGTGAAAATAGATACAATAGAGGCTCATATTCTCATCCTTGAAATTATTTCAAATTTTCAAATTGCATTAAAAGATCATCATTGCTGTTAAAGTATAAGTTGAAGGAGTTTAATGAAAGTAGATCTGCTTACGCTCTAAGCAAAATACTGTAGTATTATTAAACAAGCTCCGAATTTTCAGGATGATAAGGTTTTCCGACAATGACTCTAATTTTCACACTGATTTCTAGTCTATCGACATGCGTCATATAATTAGAACACGATTAAGGCACTGAATTGGTATGCTACTAGAAAAAACATCTATTTTCAACGCCATAATATTTATGGCACATAAGACAAGTTTATAAACCGGGACAGTGTAAGTCAGAATTTTTTAATTTTAAAAGATAGATTTAAAATGTCAGATGTCAGAAGTAGGCATTGTGAATTTTTATTAAAGTCTTCAGTAAGAGCTGTCGAGATGGTAAAAATAACGCAACAGTGTCTATCAGGACATCGAGTAAATGCAGACATCGCTCGAAGAAGTATTTCAATAGGCATGCGCTGGCTGATTTCACGAAAGTTTTCGACCACGAATGTGGTCTTTGGATTAAGAAAGCGGCTATGAAGGTTTATTAACCGAAAATGACATTTATAATTTTCTGTCGTCATTATACCTATAAACACAAATAGGTATAATATTAAAACTAATTTAATATGAAATTTAAGTTAATATAAATAATTAAAATGAATTTAAATTGAAATGAATTTTAAAGAAAACGCGATTTTTTCTACAATTTCAGTGTGCGTGTGTGTTTTTTGTTTGTTTTTGTTTTTATTTTGCTTTTGCTTCTTATTCAAACTTAAAAGTTGACAACGCTGTTGTTTTGATTCTTTATCGTCGAACGTACATGATAGATAAGAGAGTACGAGCTTGTGTGAGAATGTGTTTGTTTGTAAATGTAGAGCAAATTGTTGTTGTGTTCGTGTATGCCAAGAAATAAACACACGATATTATTATTGTTCTATTCCCCGGTATATCGTTGGGAAAAACCAACTGCTCTATTCAGTCTATTCTTTGTGGTAATGCGCGTACGTCTGAACGTTTTAACTCGCTGCCATTGAAAAGTAAAGCAACGTTTTCTTTTACCGTTAAGCTGTGCTGAAGGTCCTGTTGCAACAAACGAATATTGTAGAAGAGCAATTTTGCATCATATTGAGTGAGAAAATCTGTGAGTAAATCTCGCCAGTGTGTGTTCTTATGTAAATAGAGGAAGAAAGGGTGCCAATACCCAACCATATCCGCCCTAATTTATTTGTACTCTTCTGTATATGAATGTAAATGTGCGTTGCTTACGAACACCACCACTAGAGATGCGTCAGTGAGCGTTTTGCGTTTATCGTACAGTGTTGCTGCTTTGCCATTCGTTTACTGTTACTCGTCCAGTGTTAACGTTGGCTTTTTATCTTTTTTTCTGTCAATTTTCTAAAGAACAAAAAACAAAAAAAAAGAAAGAGAAAAAACATCACAGCTACTTGAGCAGTCGAAATCGAAACGTAACGGTCGGGTCGTATAACCTCATTACAAATCAATCCCCATCAGTTGATTATATACCATCAGCAAAGCTTAAACACCATCAAATAATATTGTATGGAATAAAGTAAAAAAAAAAAACACAAAAAATTAGTAAATACTACTACCAACAACAACAAGAGGAAAATTAAAATAAATCTCTAGTAAATCTACTCCACTACCACAACAACAACAACAATATATATCAGACCAGTCTAATTACCCGCTGGATTAAATTATTAAAACACTAAAGCCGTCGCGGATTAAATTCAAACAAAAGTCGCATAAAATAGCGACAAAACAGTGAAAGCGTAAAGAATTAATAAAAAAGGAATCAAAACAAAAATTAAAAGAAAATAAAATCAAAATCACAGATCTTAATAAATCCTATAAAATAAAAATAAAATCACTTTACAAATATAATTTTAGAAATAAAAAATAGAAGCTTACATATGATGTTAATTTAAAACGAAAACAAAAGAAAAAAATTCCCAAAATAAAAAAATTAAAAAAATATCAAATAGATTTGGAAAACATAAGAAAATACAAATGCGGACAATAAATTTTCTATACCGTATCACCACCATTGGCCCACATTTTTCAGTGATTTAATGCGAAAGTGCGTGACCGTCGGCAAGTGACAAAAATCTTCAATAATTTATTCGTTTTTATTCGTTGATAGTAAAACAATTAATTGAAAATACACATACATATGTACACTTGTACTATATGGTAGATACAAAACGAAATAAAGAAAATACCGACGATAAATTATACGAAACCATTAATTATAGTGTGAACATAAAGAACACAAAATACGCCAGAAACGAAGCCATTTGCAGAGTGGATTAAACTTTAACATCGTCCAGGAAATTTTTAAGAAAAAACGCAAGGTGAGACACAATGACAAGATGTTAAAAAAAGAAATTTAAAATTAAGATTATTTTACCGTCGCTTACAAACTGTTTTAGTATGTATAATGACTGCAAATATTTAGTAAAGTTATTAACAATAATAATTCATATAGGCATTACAAAATTCCCAACTCAATGCCCAATCCCCAATTTAATGCTCCCTTTAATCAACTAATGGTGGTTAGTATCTGGTCAAAAATTGTAGATACCTCGTGCCGTTTGAAATTGTTTGAAAAAGGAAGTCACATTATAAATAGGAAAAAGAAATTATTTTAAAATATTTTCACCATTCTCCAAACATACTCGAAATAATATTTCAATTTTTCATTTCAATAAATTATGATTTCAAGTTTGGGATTGACATTAAAGTGTTCGTTGCTTAATGATTTTGTTTTGTTTTCATAGCCAATTAACAATAAATATATTTTAAATGAATATATATCTTTTATTATATCTTTTAATTGAATTTCGAAAACCTTTGATTTTAATCGCAAACAAATTTCATTCTTCTGAAAAGTTGTTTTCATAAAACATTTTCAATGACATTTCACGTTTCATTTTATAAAAATGTTAGAATGTGGAACAATGATCTAGTGAAAGACCTGTGGATAAAATAAAAGATAATTGCCCATATTGCTTACATCTCTTGGTTATCAAGCAATGAACTTAATTAATATTAACCTTCGTGGCCTACCAGTAGGTTTGTGTTCAGAAAACCAAAGTTTTTATTCGCATACTTACCATACGTATCATACATTGTACTTCCCACTTCATTAATAAAGGCTGTTTGAAACCTTGCATCCAAATACCAATTTGAATATCTTTTTTCGCATGGTTTTTAACGACAACGTTAAAAAAAATTATACAAAAGAATTGTAAATCATGTTACAAATTGTCACTTTCTATAGAATGAATCTGTCTTAAGCGGTCTCATTGTTATTCAAGCACCATGAAGTTCCTAACGTTTTGAGCACCGATACAGATATTTTTTAATTTTATATTGTTTATAAATCACTGAAATAACTGTAATCGGAGTAGTCTAGTAGATAGAATGTTGGCTTATTAAACGTGAGATCACTGTTCAAATCACATCTCCAACAAAACGAATTTAAAAAAAAAAATATTTCTTCGGCGACTTCCTCTCAACAGATTTCTGTCAAAAACTCTGGGAATGAATAAAATTGCCATGAAAAATTTCTTAAAAATTTATCGTTCGAAGTCGACTTTAAACTGTTGTTCCTGCTACTCATGCATAAAATTAACACACACAACATAAGTGGTGTGAGAAACTATCTCGTAAGCTTGATTAAAAGGTTGTAATGACTAATTATGTATGTACAGCCATTAGTTTACTGAAATTAACCCAGGATTAGAACGCATTGCGAATATCAGAAGTTGTAATGAAAAATATACGTACGTGCGAGTTGTTAAAATAAAATCTATTATACAACCGCATGGTCCAAGAATCTGGTACAGCAGATCAAGTGCCAGCTTAACTGGAAAACTGACAAACAAATAAAGACGATTAGGATGATTGCGAGAACCTTAAAGCAACGAATAGAAGTAATACTGAATATGGCTTTAACTTGGTCTCAATTTTGAGTTCGCTTTCTCTTCCAAACTAGTACACAACGTTGACAGTTCGGTCAGATATCGAAACTAATCGAAACTAAAAGTCTACAGAATAGAACAATATTGAATTACAAACCAGTGATCTTTTGTTTACATATTTATTAATTTACTGAGGACATGGCCGGTATGTCTTATAAGACTTTCTTTTTTATGTGTCAGATCGACTAATTTTGCATTCGTCTTCGTTTTTGGCAGCAATTGAAGGGAACAGGATTTAATAATAAAAACAAAACAGATACATAAGCAAAAAAGACAAAGTAGGAAGCAGATCAAACACATAAGCTTTTAGTGAGTATTTTAATGTTCGTGAGCGAATCATACTTATTTTGTGATTCTTGTAAATGTTGAGTCATGGAGAGTCAAAATCAAAAACATCATACGTGTTGTTAAGTCTGAATATGATGAGTACTTCAAACTTTGAATATGAGTAGAGGTTCCACGATATAAAAATAATGAATGCGTCTAAGTATCAGAAATTATGAGTATGATTCGATTATACTCATCTTTTTTAATACTCATTGCTGATCTCTGATCGACATGGCGCTAAGTGGGAGTTGCGCTACTAAATATTGACATTTAACTCTGATGTTAATTTAAATATTTTGTCATCTAAGTATTTGCAAATACTTTTTAATTAATTTAAGTTATGTTCACAACAATGTGAGCTTTCCTCTAAAAAGTTTTTATTGTGGATTCGTTGTTTTTCTTATAATTTTCCATGCTCAAGATAATAAAACACCTTGAAAATCATAAAAATTATATGTAATAAACTCATATATTTTCACTATAATTTATTGTAACTGTTAAGCAAAAAAACCGCTATTTTTCACAATTGACGTCACTTTCTTTAAATTAATTGCAAAAAAAATTAAAATAAGAACTGAATAACGAAAAACCAAGACCTCGACTCTAATATTTTTTTTTATTATTTTTTCTTTTTTTAATTTTTTTTATTTGCATGTTTAACAAAAAAATTTTTCATTTCTTGCCAAAGTAAATAATGTACGACACTTAATAATATACCGACCGACCAAACCAACCGCACATTATAACCGAAACAATAATAACAATAACAATAAATAAAAAAACAAAAAAATAAATAATAAATAATAAAGAAAATTAAATTAAATTAATTTCACAAAATGAACTGTAAAATGAATAGAAAATAAAAAATAAAAAATGAAAATAACACAACAGAAGCATAACAGGAGCGTGTATCATAATTTTTAAATGATTTTGTTTTTCTTTCGTTTTTTTACTGTCAGAATATTTAAACCGCAACTTGGAAAAACATTTTTACTGGGTTTTTTTGTATTAAATAAAAATTAATGATTATAACAAAAAAAAAAAAAAAAAATACCAATAATATAATAAAAACAATTGAAATATTTTCAATATTTACTCAATACTTAGGGTAGTAGTAAGTAAGTAGACGACTAATAATAATAAATTATGCCATTTGAACAGTTGAAAGCAGAAATAGACAAACATTGCTTGTATGTATGTATGTTAGTATGTATGCATATACGCTGATGTAATTAATAAATTATGTGGCATGGCAGACAGTAAGGCATTTTGGTGAAATAAAAACTTGTCTAGCATCGGAATTACAGGGTCATTTAAATTCGAGCTTTTGACAGGATTTTCATATGTTTCCTCGTCCTTTAGCAGGTATCAACACATTTTTACTCTACCACCATATGAAAAATAAAACATGAATGTAAGTGATGTATCAGTGATAAGAACATTACAGAAAATATGGACTTTTTTGATTGTTATCATCGTCATGCATACAATTTAAACAAAAGAACATGGGTAGTGTGAGAAATTAGGCTCTAATCCTGACTATAGCGCTGGAATGGTCAATAATTATTGTAATATACGAGTATATGCATAATAGGTCATTACAACCCTTCAATCAGGATTACGACCTAGCATCTCACACCATTTCTGTTGTGTGCGTTAATTTTTTTATACATGAGTGGCGGTACCTACAGTTTAAAGTCGACTCCGAACGACGGATTTTTGAGAAACCTTTCATGGCACTTTTATTTACTCTCAGAGTTTTTGCCAGAAATCTGCTGAGAGGAAATCGCCGAAGAAATATTTTTTTTCATATTTTCGTTTTGATGACCTGAGGTTTGAACCTCGGCCTTACGTCTAATAAACCAACACACTACTTACTAGACTACGGCGACTTGCAATCTATTGCCGCGTTTAGAGATTAATATCTCACACAATCCATGATCTGTGTACTAATATTATCCACTAGTGATGGGAACAATAATGGGCGAAAATAACGATCAAAAATATTCACGCTTTTTTGAAATATTCTTGTCACAACGAGGTTGGAATAAGAAAATTAGACAAAAAATTTGAATCGATTGGTACATACATTAATTAATTTTTAAGATGGGTCGTAAGCGCCATTGCAGTAATGAAGAAAGACTCCTCGTTCTTAAACTTCGCGAACAAGGTAAAACCTACAAATTAATTGCAGACGCTTTAAATCGGTCTGAGAATTTTGTAACCAACGCTTTAAAAGAAAAAAATAACGTTGAAACACGAGGTGGACATAGAAAATCTTCATTAACTACAGACAAACGCATAGTCACACTATCCAAATGGGACCCTTTTAAGTCATCTAAGGCGATTGCTAGAGAAATTGAAAATACAGTGTCATCACGAACTGTGCGAAGACGATTATAGAAGGCAAGCCTACAAGGTAGGATAGCTCGCAAAGACCCTCTGCTTAGAACAAACAATTTAAAGAAGAGGAAAAATTTGTTTTGTATACACCTGTTTTTTGTCCACATGAAAAGCTGGTCTTTTTTGAATTCACTTTATTTTAAACATAATTTACTGTTATTTTCTAGTCTTCATCTAGTAATAGTATGCTACAAGGTTTGGCTCTCAAATGGTGCGAAGAATTTAAATAAAATAACCATCAGCGATATTGATAACATATTACTTTCCCTTTGGATGGTTAAGTTAAATTCCTGCCTTGTTACAAATTGATACAGAATTTAGTCTTATAATGTCCTTAGATTTGTTTGATGTTGATGATATTATTTGTAATGATGCGACATGTCATACAGTTCACGAAAAAACAAATTTATTATAACTGAAGGAGAAGAGAAAAAGTTGATACCGTGAAAATCCTATTTTAAGGGCATATTAAGAATAAATATCGTACGCGATTTTAGATTTCATATACCATTCATAAATTGTTGAGGCTCTAATTACCAAACTCAGCCTAAGAGAACTATGGATACGTAAATATCTGGTTATCAATTTCTTTTTTTGAAAATTTTTTAAAGTTATTTCCCTATCTACACGTTCGAAATGTGAGAATCAAAAACAAACAAAAATTTATCAATTCGGAATATTTTACAACAGATCTCAATAAATTCATAGATAGCAATATGTGTGCTTCTAATTCAAAGCCTGAGGAATATAATTTAATTAAAAATTATCTTGAGATTTTTTTTAAAAACTGAATAAGAGCTTATACTATGTCAAATTTTTATCGAGTTTTTTATTGAGTTTATATTTGTATTATTTTATTTTATTTAAATATTCATCCGGACTGTTTTGACATAGAATTCATGATTCATTGGAGCTGTTTGTTGGTTGTGACCTACCCATGGTATTAGTAAAAGCTACGCAAATAAATTACCTTATGATTTAGGCAGATCACTAATTTAAAATAGGATGACTTCATTGAAATTCAACAACATTTGAGGAAAAGCATTTCATTTCCTATTTTGCATAGAAAAAAAGCAACTGAAGCTGTGTTTCTCTCAGACAGGAGGAACATAGACTCAACAAAACTCGACAAAAACTCAACTCAAATCCGTCAGTTGTTTTAAGGGAAAAGGCCTGCATAGTACAAAGGATACGATAAAGTTATTATGATTTTTTTTTATTTTTTTTAATACTGTACGCTGCAGGTCACTGTAATGTCTTCCAATTACAAACATTCATACATAATTGCCAATTCCAATTACTTTATAAAATACATAAGAACTCCTTAAGATGTCCTTAAGGCAAGAAAAGAGGAGTGAATCGCAAAACAGAAAT
The DNA here is from genome assembly GCA_932273835.1 of Sarcophaga variegata. Classification (NCBI taxonomy): domain Eukaryota; kingdom Metazoa; phylum Arthropoda; class Insecta; order Diptera; family Sarcophagidae; genus Sarcophaga; species Sarcophaga variegata. The sequence goes on from OW026359.1 coordinate 78,001,758, forward strand.
TTAAATGTTATTGTGGAGAAATATGCCAGTAATAGGTTTCAATTGATCTAAATTATTTAATTGTTTTCAACTAAAATATTAAAATGCAACGATTAATATTAAAAAAACCAATAATCAATATTCAGAAAAGTAGATCATCATTCCAATTTATCGAACAATATCAGACTAAGGGGCATTATTACAACTTGCCGTTAACCAAAGAGAGGATTTTAACGGGCAGATAATTTTTTTCATTATTATAAGTGGACAATAAGATAGAACTAAGCGTTAAGCTAGAGGAAGATCATCCTACCTCTAAATTTTAAAGTTAAGTTTAGGTTTAAACTTGCCATATTAGATATTATTTTCAAAACGCAACATCAAATATAAACAAAGTAAGCAAATACAACAAAAAAAAGAAGCCCGTCGTTGCCACTGCGTTTAAAAAGTAAGTTGTAATAACGAAAATTAGTTAAAGGCAACTTTAAAGTTCACTTTGGCTAAAATTACCTTTAGCTAAACGCAACAAACATTTTTAAAACTTCTTAATTCTTATTACGTAACTCTACCTCTTTCAGCATGGGAAAAGAAAGAAGCCTACGGACATACATATCTGTGGCATTAAATAATAATAACTTAAGTCGAAATTTCGTGTTTAGAGATATTAAAGGGTTTGTCCAAAATAAATTGTGTTTGGGAAATATAAATATATAAATATACTTAAATGCGTACAGTTATATTAATAATGGCATTTTATATATGAAATTTAGCTAAGTGATGGATCTTGAAGAATAGAATAAGAATATGTAATAAAATGAAAAAAGCCATTATCATTTATTGCTAATTTAAATTTTTATTAAGTTATGTATTCATTATATGAATAAAATCATCTCTTCAAATCATTTCTTTCAATTACTCGACTACAAAGGCCTCCCACTGTTCGAAATATTTAACAATCTTTCGTTTCACGAAATATTTTAAGTAATTGTCGTATACTTACGAATTTACAAACAGTTTTGGAGGAAGAAGTACATACTTTAGGATCACGCCTGACCTAAAAGACTTTCTCAAATTATTATCAATATTCTGCATATATATAAGTGGCTACTAGACTTTATTATTGTATTTTATATATGTTTTTCTGGAGATCTTAATAGGATTGGTCAAGCTATAGGGCTGTCAAGCCTATACCGTCAATCGCGGAATTTGACTGGTTCGGAATCCCGATATTTTTTAAAATATGTTCTCGAAAGATATAAACATATTATTTCCAAAAAAATTATAACATTTCACATTTAGAAATGGGCTTTTCATTAAATTATAAAAAACCTTCAATTGTTTACATTTAATGTTTAAAATCCACACTAGCAGGCTCGATTGTAATTAAAAATCGTATATTCTTGCTCAAAACTCACAAAATGTTCCTCATTTTCATACAAAAGCAAACTTATAGCCTTTCACATGGAATTGCTTTACTCGGTAAAGGCGCTCTTTTATAGCTTCATTGAACTCGTCTGAAATGTTGAAAGATTCTTTAGGAGAACAAGAGAGAGATTCAAATGGAAGCTCAGAAGAATCTGATACAATTACGAGAGCTGCCTCATTAAAAAAAAGTCAAATCAACACATTCGATTGACTCAACTATTAACTTGCGACATTTTATGGAAGAGAAAAACGCTATGAACTTCGTTGCGTATATGGACCACGCGATTGATTGTCTTAATTGCATGCGAAAAACGACAGCTGAACATGTTCTGACTCCTAACGTAATTGACATCTTAAAGTTTTTCTTTAACAGAAAGGATATGCCAACATTGACTGTGAACAGATTATCATCCAAAGGGTAAAGGTCGTCGACTGTTGCCTTTACTGGGACTAGGACACTAATGATAGCGAATTTCTCCATTGCGTGTATAGAATATATTCTAATTTCTTTTCCTCCAGCAGCAAACTGTGCGCAATTTTTTATTTTGGCTTAAAAACCCAAATAAAAATAGTTGAACAATTTCTTTTAAATAAAACATTAGAACAAATTCGTCATTTGGAGATATTTGAGATTTGGACATTTCTTTAACCAAGAAAACTGTTAGAAAGTAATACATACCAGAGTATGAGTACAACGTGAACAATCAAACTCATACCATTCGAAATATGTTTGATTCATTAGCCTACTCATTTAGATTCATAACTTTAGAAAAATACTTATAAATGCTTTGAGTGATTCGAATCGAAGAAAGACACATAAGCAGAAAAGAGCAACAAACGGAGCAAACACACAACCATTTAGTGAGTATTTTGGTTTGCGTACGAACACTATATCATAATACTTATTTTGTGATTCTTGTCAATGTTGAGTTATTAAGAGTCGAAATCAATAACATCTCATACGTGTTGTTAAATATGAATATGATGAGTACTTCAAACTTTGAATATGAGTAGAGGTTCAATGATATTAAAATAAATATGAATGCGTATAAGTATGAGCAATTATGAGTATGATTCGATCCTACTCGTCTTTTTGAATACGCATTGCTAATATCTGATACTTTTAAAAAGACCACACAATTTCTTGTGTTGGTAAAACTTATAAGAGAAAAATGGACATACGTACATACAGAGTTACAATATAACAAGTATTTTTCTACGCCTTTGAACCTTCGGTACATAGACTTCTTTTGAAAACAGTTACAGAATTTCAATATAAAAGAAGATTTATTTTGATTACGATTTGAAATACTCTATAATAACCGAAATTTAAGTTAAACGCTGGACTTTTTAAGGTCAAGAGTTTTATTTCAAACCTAAGCAAAACACATATTCCCACTTTTTTAATGTAATTTTCGATCCTACACTGACAATTTGTTGTCATATCTTGACTATTACCAGTGAATGTTGTCTTGCAAGGCATCAACTATGTTTTGTATATTTTAATTTCTACTTTTCTATAGTTTTTTGAAGATTAGTACTTTTGAGATGTTATTTGTATTCAACGATATCTCCGAGTCATAAAAAAATATCGAAAATGTTTAATAAAGTATTGAATGGTATGATTAGCACTGATTTGGTTTCAGTCTGATTTCTAGGTTAAAAATCTTGTCGGCCAGTGCAATCTATATCATTAAAACACCACTATTTAAATTGTTCATAGGTTCCGAACTTGGCGACCTACATTGTCAATTGATGCAAAATTTTGTGAAATTATTTATATCAGGAATGTCATGACGCTATGACACCACAAAATCAAATTGTACGCACAAATAATTGTGTGTGAATAAATTATCGGTTTCTTAGCATATTACAATGAATTTTCCCCATCACACTTAACCACGCAATTGAAAATTAACTTCTTCAGAGAAAATGAAGAACCGTACAGCTGGTCTCACTGCCATATTTCAATTGATTTGAATTCTATTCAAAAATGAAATTCAATTTGATTTGAACTGTTTCTACAACACAGGATTAAGGAAGAGGATATTAGTTAGGCTAACGTATGAGATATTCACAGATATGTGTATAGTTGACTGACATTCCATTCGCTTTGGAAGCATAATAGCTGGACGACGCTTACTGATTATTTATTTATTTTCTTGTATGATTTTCTTTCAAAAATGCGTCGAAATGTGCATCCTCCAGTTTAATAGTAATTATTTAAGACAATGGAGACTTTATATTACAAAAGAATTATTTACTCAAATACTTTTGAGTTGTCTTCATACAAATATTAGCTCTTTTGAAATTTATTCTGTCATGAAAATTAATTTTATTACCAACTGAAAAAAAAAAATGAAAAGAAAATCCATCGAAAGAAATAAAGTGGGACTTAAAGATAATTTCTATTGATTTTCAAAAATTCTTATTTCAATTAATTGTTTGGGCGCACTGGCATACTTATCGTATTCAAGCCATTTGTAATCGTTTCTACATAAATACATACATACATAATTGGTCATTACAACCCTTCAGTCAGGATTACGATCTAGTTTCTCACGTCCCTTACATATGTTGTGTGTGGTAATGTTATACATGAGTGGCGGGAGCTACAGTTTAAGGTCGACTCCTAACGACAGATTTTTGAGGCGATTTCCATGGCAATTTTTATTTCCTCGCAGAGTTTTTACCAGAAAAAATATTTTTTTCATATTTTCGTTTTGATGTCTGACCTGGGATTTGAACCGTAGTCTTACGCCTAATTAGCCGACACACTACCTACTAGACTACGGCGACTAATCGTTTCGTTTCTAAAATGAAATATTTTGTATTTGTATTGTTAGAAACTCTTGCCAAATTTCGATAATAATATGAACAAACTTTTGACATTAATTTAATGCAAAATTAAATTAAATTAATTTATTTTCTAATTATTTAAAATGTTAATTTTTCTTCTACAACTTTCAGATTTTCCGGATTTCATTCGTTTTTAATTTCATACGAGTGTTGTATTCGTTTCTATTATAAATAAATGCGTCTGCAGTACATTCACTTTTTGATAGAAAAAATAAAAACGGAAAAAACTCTTTAATCTTCTGGGGGATTAAGTACGGATCAAAGAATTATAATTTTAATTTTACAAAAAAAAAAACGAAAAACGTAAATAAAACCAGAAAAAATTCTATACAAGCAGCAGTCACTGGTTGTAGCATTAGTAGAACCGTCTGTGACAGCAACAGCGCAGCAGCAGCAGCAGTACTGACTTTACTGCTGCTTGTCAGTGTAATAAAAATGTATATGATGATTGTCACTCACGGCTTCTGGCTGTGTTTTTTCAAATTCATTGTCTGTGTATGTGTGTGATTTAATTCCAGTTTGTTTTATTTGCTATTGGCTATGAGTAAATGAAAACGAAAGTATTTTCTTTTTTTTTTGCTTTTGTTTTTGTTTTATTATTTCTACTCAATATTAGACAGGATTTTAATAGATTGCCTATGAGTGCAGCAAAAACTATTTTGATTTCTGTAGTTTCATTGGAATAGAATTATTAGAAGCATTGCCAGTGGCATTCCATGTCTGTTAGATCACACAATTGAAAGCAAAAATCTGCATACAATCACTGCCAAAGATATGATTTTAAAATTTCAAATGAATTAGAATGAATTTTTGTTTGCGTATCGTAAGAAAGCAGTTTTCTTTCAGTGTTATTTTGTTTATTATTTATTTTTATTTATAATTTAGTTTTCTCTCTCTCTCTCTCTCTTTATTGTCGTCGTTAGCGTATTTTTTTATAGTTTTATTACAGTGTGTTATTTGTTTAAGATTTTTATCATTCGAATTTTATTTCGCGACCTGGTCTATCACACAATTTCATATGCAATATACGATATTTTCTATATTTTTTTTGTTCATGTTGCTATACAATTTATGGCTTTTGTAAATAAATAAAATTGAAAAATAAATTGTTCTACAACTGAAAATAATCAAGCACACACAATATTGTTTATTAAACCTTTTATTGGATGGAGTTTAGAAACAAATTGAAAAGTTCGCTAATGTTTAAAATTCTATTCAAAGTGAAAAATTAGGTGCTGACTTTTTTAATATTTCGCAAACATTTTTTTAATATTCTCAATTTTTTTTTTTTTGATAATTTCAACTCAAATGAAACTAAAAAATTGAAAATAGGTTCAGTATTATCACTAATAAATACCAATGCTGCAATTATTCTTATGTTAAAAAGGACTATCAGATTATGGATTTTGTTGGTATTTAATTGTAATCGCATAGATGTATGTATGCACATCCTCGTACATATTTTTTTATAAAATATAAAAATTAAAGGAAAGACTTATTATTTAAATGTCTGGACAAACAAAAAAATTTAGTCACATAGTTGGACAAAAGACAAAGAACAGGCAAGACATAGGAACACTTAAAATACTACAAACAGTTAAGATATTAAACTTTTATGTGCTATATTAAGAATCGCCCTCCATTTGAACATCAACAAAAATAACTACAACTGGCTTCTGATTTAACAAAAACTAATGATGATAAGAATGAAAGTATTATTAAAATTAATATGAAATCCACTCGAAGGAACAGAATTACAAATTATTAACTGTTTATTTACATACATATTTAAAGAAATTGTAAAGCTTGTACAATCTTAATATTTTATTATTTTGTTTTATAGAATTTTATAAAAATTAAAATTATATGATGTGTAATGCATTTCATAGAATTAATCATTCGAATTCATTAAATATTAACTTTCTGTAGCTTATACAAACTGGGAAATACAGTAAGACCCCGCTTAAGGCTCCCCGCTTAACGCTGTTTCAGTATTACGCGGTAGTATTGGGATTCCCCTAAATCTCACACTGCATTGACACTTGTTGTATACTATGTATCTTTTTCAAGGCTCTTTTAATAGTCTGGCCAGAATAAAGATTCCAACTGTATTTTCCAAAGTCGCAATCGCAGCACGAACGCATCTTACCTGCATCACAATTGATTTATTAGTTGCCTCGTTTAAATCTGTTTTGTTTAACGCTGGAACTTATTGGAACGTATACCCCGCGTTAATCGTGGTCTTACTGTACTTATAAATTAAATTATTATCGAAATCAATGTCGTTTAGTGTTTTAATTGCTCTATTTGCAAACAAAAACTACTTTAAATAGAATAAAAAACTGTAACTCTATGCTATTCTTGTCTCCATGGACTTGACTCTGTGAAAGCTTAGAATTTAATATTCGAGCGTATAAGTTTTTTATACACGAAATTGTTAATTATGATCACATACACACACACATGCATAATTGGCCATTACAACCCTTCAGCCAGGATTACGACCCAGCTTCTCACACCACTCATATTGTGTGTGTTAATTTTCGATATTAGTGGCGGGACCTACAGTTTTAAGTCGACTCCGAACGACAGATTTTTGAGAAACTGTTCACGGCAATATTTATTTACTCTCAGAGTTTTTGCCAGGAATTTACTGAAAGGAAATCGTCGAGACTTTGAACCAAGGCCTCAACTCTAATAAGCCAACGCACTAACTACTAGACTGTGGCAACTTAATTATGATTGCTCGCATTTCAGTAGCCCTTCTTATATTTTTTTAACGTGGCCCATTCAAGCATCGGCTTGAGCAAAACCTATCCGAGACTTAAATGTTTATAGTTTATTTAATGCTACTGCATTCTAATCTTTTCTTCTATTTTATAAATGATTTCCAAAAGTTTAATGTTTTAATTCGGTTAACACTATGTGAACCGATATTCATTGAAAATTTTTTACAGAGGATTTTTTATAATTTGTTTTTGCATTCGACGTAGGTTTATTTTTTCTAAAAGATATTCATTGAAATTTACGCCACGAGCATTAAATTTACTTTAAAAGTACAGGAATATCTCAATTACAAGAAAGATTTGAATTCTTCTTCAATTCTTTGTCATCCTTATAGTTTGAAAATACTCACATTTTTTAATTGAATTTTTTTTATTTGTTTTATTTATTTTATTATTTTTAAAAATCGGAAGACGTATTATTATTAATATTTTAACGAAAATTCAAGTGTTTTTTATAATCATTCAAGTAAAACTAATTTTTTTTATATTGTCTCAGTTAAATTATAGGATGTGCCAGTTATATGGTGCATATATAATATCGAATAAATTTTAAAATAGAATTTAATGGATAGTGCGTTAGAAAAATAGTGTAGTAGGGTTATGGATTCAATTCGGACTAGAGGCTCCACTACAACGAACTTATCGTCGCTCGTATTAATTCGATATAAATTCTAATTGTACAGCAAGTGAATAAATAAATTTCAATAAACAATTTCAATATCTATTGCAAATCTAGTGAATGAATGATCGTGTATATTGTATTATATTGTCAATATAGAAAAACATATTGTTAACTCAGATCAGAGATTTTCCAAAATAAACATTTTAATTCTGATATTATATCATTGCGTTACTTAACACTGAAGTCCTCGAGAATCAAAAAAGTGGGAACGAAAATATCGAAGCATAATAACCGTCGCTTAACAGTCATGGGTTAATAGATATGATATTTAGCAACAAAGAAAAAACATAAAAATAGAAATAAAATTAAAGAGAGTAGTTTCATTACTTTATGGAACAGTGATTATCGCAAAAGACCTTTTTTCGTTTTATTATTTTGTCTCTTCCCTCGTAATAAACATTAACCATCGAGAGCATTAACTGTGTGCAGTTAAGTACGTTCATTCCTGCGTTTTTGTTTTTTTGTTGTTGTAGAAACAAAAACTAAAACGTACAGAAAAACAATAAAAATTCACAGAAATGTAAATATTTTGCTTAAACATCCGATAAAGGCAACGTACTGCATACATACGTACATACATAGTCAATGGTATGAACTATACCAAGTACTATGTACTACGGATATGAACAGAATAGAATCGAATGGAATAGAATACCTTGTTTAGATTATTTTATGACTCTAGCCAATGTTATCTTACTAACGTACTGACCAAATAGACTGACTAGCTGTTTGGCAGTCTCTTTTTTTTTGTCAAAATTTCGTTTATCTATTAAAAAATTTAAGAAAAAAAAAAATTAAAAGCAAACGTACAATCAAGCACACAGGCTCCAAAAATTAATTTTTGTTTCTTTCTTTGAATTTTTTTTTTTTTTTTTTTTATTTCGACGGAATATTTTAAAGAATTTTTAACATGTTAATGTTCGTAGGTGGGTTTCTAAGCCAAATATTTGTCGAGTTCAAAAGAACAAACGAAAATGAGACGATAATAATGGAATCTGGGTGTTAAATCATACATAACTTGTTGAGTGTTGGAGGTTAAGCTGGTTAGAATAATAAAAATAATAATCAGAACTCAAGCAGTGAAAATATTTAATTAATTTCATATTTTGTTGTTGTTGTTTTTTTATTTTTCTTTTAGGCTGGAAAACAAAGCTCTTTTCGAGCAGAGCTTCAACTTTGCCAATCCCCAAGTGTACGATACCGGCTTCACCACGACGACTACATTCCTTCAACACTTTAAGGACGTCGTCACGACGAAGTTCTCCGGCAGAGACCATCATCTGCCGCCGCTACATCCCCATCAACAACACACCACGTTGCACGCACATCATCAGCCACACCAGGCTGTGGCTCAAGGCTTCTCCACTATTTTTCCATCATATTTAGGAATGGATCGCGCCAGCGGCGGCAATGCTGCTGCTGGCGGTGGTCTTGGCGTAGTGTCATCCGTTAATCCCGGCGGCGGTAGTGGCGGAAGTGGTGCTTTGAACGGTCTAGAAGCCATGTCTGCAGAATCAACAGGTTTGTGTTTGCAGGACTTGGTAAGTGCTGGCACAGCTGCTGGTGCTGGTTCAGCTGGTTCGGCTGAGAGTGCCACCAGTACTAGTACGGCCCTAAGCAGTGGCAGTACGGGTAGTTCGACTGTAAATAGCAATACCTCGGTGGGCGGCAGTGATCACATACATAATCATCACAGTCTGCATGATTCCAGCTCATCGGTTAGCATTTCACCCGCCATATCGAGCCTAATGCCTATCGGTAGCTTAAGTCACTTACATCATGGCACTGGTCAGGATCTTGTGTCCGGTTACAGTCAGCATCCACATCATACCGTAGTACCCCCGCATACACCAAAACATGAACCGCTTGAAAAACTCAGAAGTAAGTAATGAATAAACAAAATTGAATGCAACATTTAAACTAGAAATTAAGCAACTAAATTGAAAGCTTATTTTTGTCAATTAATTTGATTATTGAATTCGATTTAAAATTGGGAGATTTTTGATAATCAAAATTCAAAGTTTTAAAAGTAGCATCCATTCTATTAAGGATTTGAGCTGTAGTAGAGACTCAAGTCCAGACCCAAGTATAATTGTAATTAATTGGCAATTCTGTTCTTATGCTGAATTTGTCCAGAGTCCATCCATCCATACATTACGAACGAAATTTGTCTCGGAAATCTAAGCAAGTTATTCGACCAATTGTCACTTTAATCAACTGCATGAAGTCAAGTTAAAACTCTACTTTAAATAAGAATAAATGTTGAAGTTAAAAATTTATTAAAATTCATAAAATTTGTTTAAACATGGATTGTCTATGCTGAAAGACAATTTCTGCATGTAATCCTTTTATTTAATACCGATTTTAATAAAAAACCGTGTTAATGATTTGCGGTTATTAAGTTATACTCTGACGTTAATCTTAACGGGGTCGATTAGATAAAGTTTCTGTTTAAATAAAAAGTAATACTTGATAATATGTAATATCAAAATATTTCATAGCTAACAGGTCAAAAAACTGAGTAGAGAGCTAACAAATAGTTGATGTTGGTTGAATGTAAATCGTGCAGACTTGAGTTCTGTGAGTACAATGGGTCAATTCGAACTCCGGGTACTGCACTTGTCTTAATTGACAAGTACACGTCCTCTAACCTGAGTTCTGTGACTATGATCACGAAGGGATTAATTTTTCTTTTATCAAAAGTACTATTTATTACTGACCTATTTTACCCATAACAATTCATTTGAAGTATTATGTTTAAGAAAATTAGTTTTTCAAGAATACACGTATACACTCGTTATTAACATGTTTTACTTCAAATAATAAAACTTCGAGATGTTCGAAGTATTGAAGCTGATTTTAAGCAGCATAGCCTATCTATTTTGCGTATGTGCTGATTATATATGATCAAAATACCATATACCATAAAACTTAATTTTATAGTTGTTGTGGTGCAGATGAATAGAACATTTCTGTAACGCAGTAGGGGAAATGAAAAGTATTTTCATACTCCTCAAAAAAAGGTAAGTTTGATCAGTTAATCTGATGTGTGGCCATGTACCTTCAAAGGTGATATGGTGAATGATATTCTTCAAACTCACCTCGGCCTATATGTGTGAGCATTATTTATCAACACAATAACCATGAATATGATCCGTTATTTGATATGAGGCCATGCACCTTAACGTATTTCATATTCGATATCAAATTGACTACATTGGCCATGACGATATTGTCAGCAGACAATATCAGGTGTAATAGCATCATTGCAATACATACATACATACATACATAATTGGTCATTACAACACTTCCGTCAGGGTTACGACCTAGCTTTGCACATCACTTATGGTGTGTGTGTTAATTTTATACATGAGCGGCGGGACCTACAGTGTAAAGTCGACTCCGAACTCCAGATTTTTTAGAAATTTTTCATGGCAATTTTATTTACCATCAGACTTTTTGCCAGAAAGCTGCTGAAGGGATTTTCGTTTTGTTGGAGATGTCTGACCTGGGGTTTGAACCGTGGCCTCACGTCATACACACTAATTAGCAAATTTTTTAAAGCGAAATATTTTTTCTCTTAATTTTAATCAAAATTTTAATTTTTCTTTGTTTCTTCTGCGTTTAAAGGTGAAATCTGCTTTGAAATTTTTACGTTTAGAAAAACTAACTAAAAACTACTGTCCCTCTTATAATACTTTCGCCTTGAAAATGTCAACAAGTTTTATTGGAGAAATTATTTAAACGTTCCTATTGTTTGTGCGATTCGAAAACTTTGTTGTCAAATGTGACAACAAATAAAATGGGAAAATATGTCATCAACAGCTGTCACTATTTCCCATCCATACCATACCATACAATAGAGAATGACCGAAAAGAAAAACAAAAATAAACAAATCATTTACGGTGGCATCGATATTGCCAAAACTAACAAATACCGTTGTGTCTCTCTTACAATTACAACAACAATTAAAATTTTTGACACTTCTCTACAGCAATTATATGCGCTACACTTGCTTCGAATAGAGAAAACATTTCATCATAAACAGAAACAATATAAGATGCTTGTCGCGCCACTTACTCTGTTATTATTGTGATAAATTTTTCACGCATCATCTTCTGAAATCTATACCCAGAAACAAAAACACTCAAAAAAAAAGAAGAAAGAAAAGAGGAAAGAGATAAAATGCTGTGTATTAGAAATTCCAACCTAATCATTGTGTAATCATTAGTTAAAATATACAAATTTTTTAAAATGCTTCAAGGGAAGTGAAAAAAAAAACCCGGGGGAAGTAAAAAAAAATGTTACGGCTAATTGAACACCCTTCTCTCATGACGTTCGAATAGAACTGGAAGCAACAACAAAATAATACTTTACTCATACACAATGGAAACGTGTGAGTGCATAAGTGTTGCAGAGATGCCGTTATGTCTGTCCTGTTCAATATACATAAGCGGCTTTTGTACAATATACCGTAATTTCGCTGTTTGACACTTCAATTATGTTGGGCCACACTTTATGTTGCTTTTGACACATAAACGGCACAGTTGTTGGTGTTGTTGCCTGTTGCTCGCTTGCTATTCAGCGAGGGAGTTTCGTTGTTTTGTTATGTTTTGTTTTTGTGATTTAGCCATAAGGAAATTTGATATGCTCTTGACTATCACTCCGTTCGCAAGTGTGAGTATGGAACTATCAAGTGCATTTGAAATTTTCTAGAGAAAGTATTGTTGCTTTCACTATTGCCTCTGCATATATGTACATATGTATGTGTGGATGAGAGCGTGCGTGTGTTTTATTATTATTTTGTTTAACAAATTGTTTTGGGAATTGAACTGACATCTGAGAGCACTCAAAAGGTCAGTAAGTGATGTGACAGTGTGTGCGTTACTCCCCAGCAACTTAAATAACTTCGTATAAAGGGAAGCAACAACTACAATTCCACTTGTTGTTTTAGAAACGAAATTAAGAAAAACATAACATTAAACAAATAATTAAAGCACATAATTAAACAAATTATTACAAATTATCGAAATGTCTTAATCTTTTTAGTTTTGTTTCTGTTTCTTTTGAATTTGCATTTTAAAACGAACTTAATGTTGATAAATAGATGTATGTATGTACGTATATATGTATGTATTTCCTTTGAAGTAAATCCTTAAAAAAGTTTCTTTTCTTTATGAAAGAAAATCTTAAAAACAGTTTGTTATTCAAACAAAATTTAAACTTTTTGATTATTTTTTTTTTTTTTGTAAATATATATACGTAATTGTTATTGTGTTCATCAAACATTCATATCCACCCACCCATTTTGTCTAATTTCACATGCTAAACAGTGTTGACTAATTATCGCCTATTTTGTAAAATCATTCGTTTTCTTTTTTTCTGTCACTTCAAATTCATGTGTCTTTTATTAGCCGTTTAAAATATATATACGCATACATACATGCATACATATACATATATGTATTACACACAAATACATACGCATTTTATGTCTTTTGTCAAGTTGTCATCGACAATTTGTAGAACGATTCTTCTTTTCTATAACAGTAGGAACCGATCTGGTAAATACTGATCATACAGAATGAAAATCATTTTTTTTTTTGATGATTCGTTTAGTAATTTTGAGTGTGAATTATGGCGTCATTAATTCTAAATTAATTTGTTTCATGTCACTAAAACACATCAAAATTGTTTGTCAATTTATTGAGGGGAACTCGAATTTGTCAGTGAATTGAGGAAATTTTAGAAAAATTTCATTCTAATTGGAGGGGAGCGATTTAAAATGTTTAACATCTAACAAACGCTAAAGAAACTTTAATTAATTGTAAATGAAAATTATAATTTAGTCCCGTTATACTTCTTCTTGTGGGGTATATGCTAATAAACTATAAACCACAGCGTTTCGCAAGGCTAACATTGCCTATGGAACATACCCAGCAATATAGAACTTTTGGTTTCTCTGAGAGATCCAAATATGTTTGATGAGAGAAATTCGAACAAATGTTAATCTAAAGGTGCAAGAACAGATCTCGAAACTTCCCAGTCAAACTCTCGGAGTCATTAAAGATGTTTGTGGTCTGGCATTTTCATGATTGAGCACAACAATTCTGGTCCTTTCAGATCGGAGTCAATAGATTGACCAGCTTGTAAAAGCTTAAAAAAAGTGATCCCACTATAAATACTGCATTACTTTTATTGGTATCAACCCTTGCTTCGCTACTGTCTGTGATGCTAAACCTTATTTTGTCCATGAGTTTAATCTGTTCATTAATATTTTCATCGCCCGTAATTATTCGATTCAGAAGTAAAGCGATTTCGTCTTGTTTTTGAAGGGAATAGGAAATTGGAATTAACTTCATTAAATTCTTCACTATTTATTCATATGACATCTAAACGTTAAGCTTCTACTCCACACTCTTCAAATTGTTGATAATTGTTTAGCGACTAAATGACTACTTCCCTAGCAACCTCTACTTAGGTGCCGCTTTTTTTTTCGATTAGTTGACCAGAACGACGTGCATCTTAAACATTAAAATGAGATCAGACTAATAAAGAGAAACTGTTTCCCTACTATTTGTGAAATCAGAGGATCTTTTCCGTTAAGTTCTAAAATTTTTGCAGCACCCTATGGGGCATTCTAAACTTTTCTAGAAAGAAGTAAAGCCAGTAATGTGTTTTTAATTATTACTTGTTTTCGCAGAACAATATGATTTGAATTCTAATTGCTAATAAAGCCAAGCTAAAAGTGTCATATTTTAAACAGGCTGAGATATTACACTTTAGAGCCACTTTTTCGATCACCATTATAATTGAGTTTTTTATCGTAATACTGCTCGCGGTACAAGTTTTAATTTGGAATACTCTTGTTGGTGTTTATTACTTAACTCAGGGTTTATAATGTATTCTGCAATCCATTTTATGCAATAATTGTTGTAGTTTGAAGTCGCCATAACCTAGTAGATCGTATGTTGGCTTATTAGACATGAGGCCGCGGTACAAACCCCAAGTCAGACATCTCAAACAAAACGAAATATGAAAAAATATTTCTCCAGGTGATTTTCTCTCAGTAGATTTCTATCAAAAAACTCTGAGAGTAAATAAAATTGCCATGAAAAGTTTTTAAAAAATATGTCCTCCAGAGTCTACTTTAAACTGTAGGTCACGCCGCTTATGGATAAAATTAACCAACACAGCATAAATGGTGTAAGAAGTTAGCTCGCAATTCTGATTGAAGGGTTGTAATAAACAATTATGTATGTATGTATGGCGACTCCTAATTATTAAAAAATTTTCATTTCATACTCAAGATTTCTGATTATTTCAGTGTATTCGGGAATTGTATGAACTAATAACGCAATAAAACAAAAGAAAATGCTTAAAATTTGTAAACAAAAGTTTAAATAACCATTTAAATGAATTCGTTTTCCAGGCTTATAATCGCATTGGATGGAACCAAGTTACAGACAAGAAGAGCTTTTCAATGTTGTACAAATTATTTTCGTAGTTTTCTCTGATTTCATTTGACTAAAAAACTTATTTCTAATGGGCCGAAATTCCCTAAAATTAGTGGCATTCTCGTTAGAAATATTGTAGTTCATATACAAAAATACACATTCACTGAGATTGTCAGCAGTACGGAAAGCCGTTTCAGTTCAAAATATTCAAAACTGCCAATACTTCTAAGAAAAATATTCTTGAAATAAATTTATTCAATAATTAATTATTTTATGTTTAACTTTCTGTAAAAATTAGTATACCATACATACACATGCACGTACATTTATATAATTTTTAATAATAAAATCAAAAAAAAAATTTCTCAACATTTATCAGTTTTGATTTGATTTTTTACTTATAATCTCTAGGGATTTTCTATTTAATCCATTTAAGATATTAAAATATTTCAGAAATTCAAATGATATGATTTGTAGACATGCTCGCACACATACGATTTGTAGACTCAGTCCACAGTTCGTATCTGCTCGCAGTCACTTTGGGTAGGCAGTCACACCCATTGTATAAGAAGAGTCTTTAATCCTTTATTATAATCTTTTAATCATAATTTGTTTATAAATATTGCTTTAAACATAAAAAATATGACAGATTTTAATAATAAATTTAAAGAAATCGTAGATTTTCTGCTCTTCTTCTACTCTTTTCTTCAATGAAAAGACAAACAAAGAAATTATTTTCCTTAAAATGTTTAAAAATAAAAATAAAATTATTAATAAAATGAAAATGGAATTAAAAAAGAAGTACAGAACGGTACCAACAACACAAAAAAAATGTGTTTTAAATACCAAATAAAGAGCAAGTGAAGTAGACAAACCCCTTGAATCAACAAAAAATCACACACAGCTGTTGGCAACATAATTCAAGTATTCGTACTCGTCTACAATAAAAAAATGAAACGAAAAAAAGAAGGAAAAACTTTTAAAGAGTTTTTCTTTTATTTAAAGCAGACTAAAAAACAAACTCATCATTCAAAGGGATTAAAAAGGTATTTAAAACATGTCCAATTTTAGTTAAAAATAAATTTAAAACGAGACAAAAAAACAGAATACGAAAAAAACTATAAAATGAACTTGAAATAAATTTCCGGTGCAAACAAAATAAAAACAAAAAAAGAAAACACAAATACATGAAATCCAAAAATGCACGTTTAAAAGCCATTAAAATCTGTTAAAAAACAAAGAAGGAAATCATAACGAAATGATGCATAAATATTGAAATACATAAATATTTACCATTTCCAGATACATATGTATGTACGTACCTGTTTAAAATATTTTTAAAGCCATAATTGAAAACCCAAATGCACACATGTTGAACACGTTGCAAACCCATTATTTTAACACCCAATATCCAGATAGGGGGTAGAGTCAAAAGCAGGAGCAAGTAGTAAACGAAATTGTTGCAAACATTTTCACAAACAAAAAGTTGCTACAAAACAATTGCAACGACAAATAACAACATAAGCAATGACATTAAATTATCTGCAACTGTTTCGAATGTTTGTTGCTGGTACATATAGCTGGTAAGCAACTACACTCGAAAATTATTTCGTCAGAACTATACAAAAAGCGCAGGATAATTCATTAAACGCCATCTCATTTTAATTGTATTATTTTGTTTTCTATTCATTTTGGAATGAATAACATAAAGTGGACGACTGAACGTAATGTAATGTAAGTCGACTTACGTGTGAGCAGGGTTGGGATTTATTGAGCCAACGAGAAACTGCCCGATAATGTCGAAAAAAAAATTCATCCTTTCGGATGAACCTAATTTTCATGTTGGTGGGCACGTTAATAAGCAAAATTGTCGTATTTGGGGCTCAGAAAACCCACACGTGGTTTTGCAGAAGCCAATACACCCATTACGAGTGACTGTACGGTGCGGCTTGTGTCATTGACTCATATTTCTTTGAAAATGAGAACGGTGCAACTATTACGGTCAATGGAGACAACTATCGCTCTATGATAACCAATTTTTTTGTACCAGCTCTTTATGGTGTTGATGTGAACGATGTTTGGTTTCAACAGGATGGCACAGCTCGCCATACATTTCATGCCACAATCGATTTATTACGTTTGACGGCCGCACATGATGTTTAATTAGCCGAAATGGTGGTAGAAGCTGCAATTTCACACCGTTGAACTATTTTCTGTGGCGTGCCGTTAAAGAAAAGTGTTATGCCGACAAACCAGAGATAATTGAGCATTTGAAGGCCAACATTCGAGATGCCATTGTCGAAATATGACCCAATGCACTCGAAAAATTACACGAAAATTGGTCTGATCAAATGAGGTTCTGCTAGGAAATAAGAAATAATATTCCATTTCTATATTTCCCTTATTTCATATTTTCCCTATAGAATCTTAGTTCTATAAGTGTTAGTTAAAAGTTTGGAAATGATCACGTAACTAAATTATCTCATGCCACCGCCGTAAAGTCGATTCCTGTAATAAAAATAAGTTTTTAAGCCTAGTACTGCATAATAAGTGTTCAAATTCAAAATTTAATGATTTCCCTTTGAATAATTTTGAAACACAATGTACACTTGGGTTCACTATTTTTATACATTAATAGCGGATCTTATCTGTTTGGATATGGATGACTCAACACAAGGGATGTCTTTTAATTTCTACTGTTTCCACACAGTATTCAGGCTCAAAAGTAACTCAAAATGCAATGTTTGATCAAATCATTATTAGAGAAATGTAAGAAAATCTGGGCATATTTTAAAAATTTTAACAATTCTCTTGGTGATCAAACAAATTTTAGAAAAATTCGTTCGATTTTTACTAGAATTACTGACAATATTTTTCGAATGTTTATAAATACATATGTATGTATATTATGTATGCGTGGAACGTTACCATATTAATGGAGAAATTATAATATAATGCATGAACAGCGAATAGGACAACCATTACCAAAAATATTTCCATAAAACACTGCTTGTCGACAATACACGTGTTAAATTTGTAGCTACGGCTGCTGCTACCAAATACTGTAAAACTGGTGCTAAAACGAGAATATAAAAATAAAAAACCTTTCCAACTTTTAAAATATTTTAAACAGAATCGTTTTAAAACTAGGAAACGAATTTGGTTTGTATGCTTCGCTTCGCTTAGCTTGCCACTAAATTCAGATACAGTACCAAAGGATTGTTTGGTTATGTTGTATGCAACATATGCATTTATTTGTTGTTGATATGTTTTTTCTGTCTTTTATGTGCCACAATCACTACTTTTATTGTATTTTTCTTTTATTATTTTTGTCTGAAATTTGCTAAATTGATTTGTACTTT
The DNA here is from genome assembly GCA_932273835.1 of Sarcophaga variegata. Lineage (NCBI taxonomy): Eukaryota > Metazoa > Arthropoda > Insecta > Diptera > Sarcophagidae > Sarcophaga > Sarcophaga variegata. The sequence goes on from OW026359.1 coordinate 78,020,312, forward strand.
AAACTTTGTCCTTTGCCTGAACTTTTGATATCAAAAGATGATGATGACCTTTTTTTCAAGGTGTTCTCACAAGGTGGTATGGTATGCAAAACGAAATAATGTTGCATTTTAAATGAATTTAAATACTTCAGATTCTATGCATTTATATATTTTAATCGATAAAAAAAAGTTGGTCCCAATCTTTAATAACTTATTGTGATAACATATTGTTACGTTTCTACCTTTTGAAAACGTTTAAAATATGAGTTCGTAGATTGCAAATAAAATAAAAATAAATTTGTGTTTAGTTTTAATTAAAATTTTTTATTATTCGCACAATTCTGTGTGACACTGTTCACAATTTGATGTAAACTATTACAATTGCTATTCCTTGTTTTTCCTCTGTTTACATCCTTTGCACAAACAATAACAATCACTAAGCAATAATACGACAGATCTTCAAACCACGATTACTCTCTTCAAACGCAGCGCGTCTTCACACAAGACTGACTGAACTTCACTAACTCACTCCCCTGCTTTGCTTAACCTTTTATATGACAGGGTAAATAGTCTGACGAATGTTCTTGAAGGAGTCTTTTAGAAATCTGTATAAATGTAAACATCGTTGTTTCATTATTGCTGTTTGTGTATTTTGTTTACATTTATTCTTGTGGTATTTGTTGTTGTATTTTTGTTTACTTGTTTACCATTTTTTTATGCTGGCGTTTGTTGTTGTATTTTTTGTTTGTTTATAATCTTAATGCTAAGCGATTAAAAAGCAAAACACCAGTATCTACATTCCTTATTTTCATAATAATATATTTGGTTAAAAACTGAATAACACTTTTTGGGAAAAAAAAGGTAAAGTGTGCTAAACTTTAAGCACCGCAGACTCTGAGTGTTTGAGATTAATCACAATAGGAAAAGGAAAGTGAGAATTATTAAAAAAATCAATTCTCGACAAAAAGGTGACGAAGGTTTACACAAGGTATACCCCCTCCTTTCTTTCTGTTATAAACTATCTTTCCTGCACTGTATGAATAGGGGTCATCCCCTGAGCGTTGGTCTTACAAAAAAAGAATAGATGTGCTGCCATATCGATGGTATTTTGATTAATTATAATTATATTTAAATGATTATAATATTGTAGATATTTTCTATTATCCTGTGGTCAAATTAATTTACAAAAATTACTCAGCAAATTTCCATTTACTGCACAAAAGTCAATTGCTGTTAAAGGAAATCGTTTAGAAATGGGAAGAAGGGAATGTCCTTAGCAAGGACAACATATGCACTTGTAGCAGAAGGACATTGATATGAATATAAAAATAAAAACAGACGGTATGCTTAATCCTTTATCGCTATAATAAAAATCAACAAGAATGGAAAAAAATTTACTTACACAGGCACACACATTTAAACACAAAAGCCAAAAGGGTAAACGAAGAAAATATACAAGCAACCCCTAAACGTACAAATGCTCCCCTGTAGACCAAAAACAACTAAAAAGGGTGACTCCACAAGCAGCCACCACATTATTTTATAACCAACACAAAAACAAAAACATATATATGTAAAGAGAGAGAGAGAGAGAGAAAGAGAAAGAAGAAAAATGAGGATACAAGGACAACACTTTACTAAATGGAATCACAATATAATGACATAAAACAACGATTTATAAAACAAACAAAATGGGGGACTAAAGAGAATGTGGAGGGGGGAGGGGGGGGGGTAAGTAAACTAATGATAAGAAGAAAATCACTGCCATAATGGCTGCTAGTCAACTTAATAAGTACAAGAATCTGTCTCTAAAGCACACAGAAAAACAAAATAAAAGAAAAAGGGAAGAAAATACGCCAAATCACCACCAAGCAAATCTAATCTAAACGAGAAGACATAGAAACTCATTAATTTTAGTACCAGAAAAAAGATTTTTAGAGTCTATTTGGAAAAGTGCAGACACAAGGGGGAAGGAAAAACCATCAAATTAGTTTCCCGTAAAGAGAACGGCCCATAAATTTCAGTAGAAAATCATTTTTTTTGTTGTTGTTACTGTTTGGGAATTAAAAATCTGTTAACCGCTAAGCGTTCATTGCAATGTTTCGAAGTTTTAAATCAAGGACTTGTCACCAATTTGCCTATATGAACGTTTGAAAATTATTAAAATAGATTTCGAAGTATTCTGAAACTCTACTGCCGAGAAATTCTAATTTAATTCAATGATAGATACATATACATACAAACATAATTGGTCATTACAACACTTCAGTCTAGATTATGACCTAGCCTCTCACACCACCTACCGTTTAAAGATGACTCCGAAAGACAGATTTTTGAGAAACTTTTTCATGGCAAATTTATTCATTCTCAGAGGTTTTGCTAGAAATCTGCTGAAAGGCGGACGCCAAAGAAATATTCAAAATTCGTTTTGTTGGAGATGTATGACATGGGGTTTGAATCGTGGCCTCACGTCTAATAAGCCAACACACTGCCTACTAGACTGCGGTGTCCTGCAATTCAATAATACTCAATAACAGGACAACAGGAGTGTTCTGGAAAGCTGGACTATAAATGCGACTAAACACTTGTCGATAAGTTACAAATGAACGAACATGTGCGCCAAAGCTTTGCTATTCTATGAGTGTTTATCAATTATCAATTAATTATTTACAATTTTAGTTCTGAAGTCGCAGTAGACTAGTAGGTAGTGTGTTGGCTCATTAGACATAAGGCCACGGTTCAAACCCCAGGCCAGACATCAAAGCGAAAAAAATATTTCTTCGGTGACTTCCTTTCAGCAGATTTCTGGCAAAAAATCTGAAAGGAAATAAAATTGCCATGATAGAGTTGCTAAAAAATCTATCGTTCGGAGTCGACTTTAAACTGTAGGTCCCACTACTCATGTATAAAATTAACACACATAAGTAGTGTGAGAGACTAGATCCATAATCCTGACTGAAGGGTTGTAATAACCAATTATGTATGTATTTTAGTTCTGTTCCTTCTTGTATAATGGCTTTGTGATCTGCAAATGTATGGACGTGTCGAAATATGAACCAACCGGATATTGTCTTAAAAAACTGTTTTTGCTACCTCTGCTAAGTGGTCCATAAGTATATAAAAATGCAGAATTGTGAGTTCCAGATTAAACTTGATTTTATACTGACAATTTTCAAGTTCTTGGTCTGCTCATTGGATAAAATGGAATGGGAATGTGAGGACATACCATAACCGTATAGTCAATGTGATATAATTCGATCATGTGGCATTTAGATTGCTAATAAATCTTTAGAACATGAGCCCGTAATTAAAATCTACAAAAGTGTTAAACATTTCAATCATGATGTGTTGTTTCCAACTTTTCATTTCGTTTTTTTTTTTTAACAAATTGTTGCCAGATGTAATTTCTCCAATTGGGCAATCTGTAATCGATGTGATAACAATTGTTCTAATATGTAAACGATATAATTGCCTCTATTGCTACAATGAACCCATAAATTTTCTTTTGAGGTTTAACCACAACAGATGATAATCACTCACATCGTTCGTTCAATACGTTCAATTCATTGCATGCATGCTCGTACACTTTACAACTTCTCTCTCTCTAAGCAGCAGCAGCAGCAGGGTACACAGCATACATACGAGTATAGGGTAGACGAGCATGTTTCAGGAAGACGGCCACAAAACATCCCCACAGTATGATGAGTATTGTTGTGATTGTAAGTGGAATTGTGGATGTGTTACAAACGACTTTTTGTTCACAGTGACATCGAAACCATATATCAATCTGTTTGGTTTTGTTGGGTTTATTTCTTTGCTTCTTCTTACTTTTTTTGTATTTTTTTTTCTTTTTTTGGTAAAAGAAAACTGTAGTAAAATATAAATTATAATGTCATTATAGATCGAAAAAATTACATATGGTTGCCATGGCAAATAGCCATAATACGATATCTTTCGTACGGTATGTGTAATTACTTGTCTGTCCCTGTATGTCCACTCTCTCTCTCTCTATCTCTCTCAAGTCTTAATGGATTTCCTATACAACACATAGATAGACAGACAGTTGATATCAAACCAATTGACTGGCTTCGAACTCATCACAGATCGTCGTTGTTTGGCATTTCTTTGTTTTGATTTCTTTCGATGTTGCTGCATGTCCTTCCTTGGTCAATTCTCTTATTGGAGTTTCAAGCAATTTTCTAAAAATGTCTTTTCAGAGATTATCTTGATGTTAAACTTAAATAGACTGGACAGTCTCATAAGACAGCAACTACTACAGTTACTGTCTGTTATGTTTTCAGTCAAGGATGAACATTTTTTTTATGAAAGGCTTTTAAATGGGACACATTAAATAAATATGTATGTATGTGTTTGGGCGATAATTACAGAGATTTTTTGGAAAAAGGAAACTTCTTAAACGTATTATTGAAAGACAGAATGGGGCGCTAATAATCGGAGAATTTTATATGAATTTTAATAATTTAATTTTTATTATTGCTTCTTATTATTTGTAAAGCTAAATCGAAAAGAAGAATTTTTATGCGAATAAAAAAATTGTTCCTATTTTGACGTTTTCAATTGTTTTTGGAGCGAGTATAAATACGAGCGATAATTTCCTCTTTCCTAAACGATTTTAAATTCTCTCAATTTTATTAAAAGTATTCTTCTCTATTCGTCTTTAAGAATAAAATCGATAACAATATTTTTTTTATAAATTTTTTCTTGTACACATTTAGAATTCATAATCACTTTCCAAGCATACTCCTCGCATAAAACCAGAAAAATGAAGAGCAAAACCCAAATAATCTTTTTTTTTTCGTTCAAACACCCACTTGTAAGTGCTACAGTCTTATGTGGCACAACCACGCATCGTTTAAGAAATATTAAAGTGGCATACAATACGGAAGTGTTTAAAAAGAGACGACTACAAGCGACACTAGAAATATTTCATATTCCCGTGACGTCTGCCACGATTTCGAAACATATAAGTTATAACCCCCCACCCATTTGAAAAAGAATACACCGAGTATGGTATAACGGAAAAGAAAAACCATTCGATGCTGCTGTGACATTTACGAGGGCCAAACAAAAGGAAAAAGATACTTGAGCGACAAACATTTATCCTAATTTTCCGGTTGTTTTAATATTCAAACATCCAGAACACAACAAAAGGCGGGAACGACACTTGTTTAGACTCAAAACTAGATCTGAAGTGATGAGGAATATTTGTGTTTGTGTTTTAATTTCAAATATCTTACGTTTTGCAACACTTTACTGTTGATTACGTTTGTTGAAGGTGACCATAGTTTCCAATGAATTTGATTTTTTATTTTGCTTTCGGCTTTTTCTACAGCAGTTGTAAAGGAGAAAAAAAAGAAAACATTTTACACGTGCTATTAACACTTTTCATTAAAACGTATGCAAATATGTATGTATCACAATAGTTGTTCTCTCTCTGTGTGTGTGAGTGTGTTTGTTACCTTTTCAAACTTTCAACACCGCTTTTTAGTCTTTGTTTCCCGGTTACCAAAATATGTTTAAAAGCAAAGATAAGAACTTCTTAAAATTTTATCTTCTACGTAAACGTATACATTTTTTTTCTTCTTCTCCTCAAATGCAAATAAATAATACAGAATTATTTTCCAACTTAAAGGTTGTTGTAAATTATAACAGAAATACTCACTCGTACACTCGTACTCACATTATTTGAAGCTCAGAAAAAACATGAAAAAATTCTAAAGAGAAGATAAGAATCTTTTAAAAAAAAAAAATAATTTGAGACACCACAGTTTGACTAGTATTTTAGCATCATCTGGTGTTTGATGATGAAGAACATGAACATGATTGTGATGAGGTTCGTTTATGATTCTTTAATCATATCTTTTTGTATAACTTTCTGTATAAGTACGTACGTACATGTAGATTTATATTTATTTAAGCAGATATAATTTAATTTAGATTGTTTTTTTTATTGTTGTTATTGTTGTTCAAATAAAACCATTTATTTACTTAAAACTCTTGTAATTAGTCTCGTATTTGCTTAACAAATATTTATTTACACTTTGAAAAACAAAAACTTAGTATTTCATGCTTTCTACGAAAAGTTATGAAACGAAAGAACTTTTTCTTTCAGTATTTTTATGAAAATCTTTAATCGATTTCAGTTTATGTAAAGGGTGTTTTTTATAGAGGTATAGAACTTTAAGTTGGCATTACTTTTCAAGATGGCGACCGATTTAACAGCTGTCAAGTGATTTATTCTCAGTTTGGTTTGGCAATTCATCATGAATAGACTCACGCCTGAACAACGCTTGCAAATAGTGCAATTTTATTTCGAAAATAATGGTTCTGTGCGGAAAACGTATCGCGCACTACGTTCATTTTATCGTCGACAAAATCGTCCATCAGAGCAGTTAATTCGATTAACCATAGAACGTTTTCGCACCACGTTTACTCTTATTGATAACTCGCATCCCCAGAGACGCTGTACGGTGCGTACAGAAGAAGCTATTGCTGCTGTAGAGCGTAGCATTGAGGAAGACCCGAATGAGTCCATCCACCATCGAGTACAGGAATTGGATCTGTGTCCATCCACTTTATGGAAGATTTTGCGGAAGGATCTTGGTTTGCGTGCTTACAAAATCCAACTCGTGCAAGATTTGAAGCCAAACGATCATCAAGTAAGGCGTAGATTCGTCGAATGGGCCCAAAACGAGATTGCCGTTCTTCCCGATTTTCATAAGCGAATTTTGTTTAGCGATGAAGCGCACTTCTGGTTGAATGGCTACGTCAACAAACAAAACTGCCGCATTTGGAGTGAAGGTAATCCTCAAGTGTATGTGGAAACACCGTTACATCCAGAAAAACTGACTGTTTGGTGCGCTTTATGGGCTGGTGGAATCGGCGCAACATGTCACACAGCTCGTGCCACAATAGATTTATTGAAAGACACGTTTGGTGACCGCCTAATTTCACGTTTTGGACCTGTGAATTGGCCTCCAAGATCTTGTGATTTAACACCGCTAGACTACTTTCTGTGGGGCTATGTAAAGTCATTGGTCTATGCGGTAAAGCCACAAACGCTTGACCATTTGGAAGAAAACATTCGCCGTATTATTGCCGATATACGGCCACAAATGTTGGAAAAAATCATCGAAAATTGGACGTCCAGATTGGACTACATCCGCGCCAGCCGTGACGGTCATATGCCAGAAATCATATTTAAAATGTAATGCCACAAGATTATCTTTCGGATAAATAAAATTCATGTCAATCGAATAATCCATCGTTGTTTTATTGCAACTTAAAGTTCTATACCTCTATAAAAAACACCCTTTACAATGCACATGTGCAATGAAGGTTTAAGGTGTGTGTTTAGTGAGATCATGCATGAACTTTTCATTGTCGATGAACAACATGATGTTGAATAATTTGGTGAAGCCTAAGAACAGTGAATAAATAGGTCAGCTGCTTTCTCGATCTTTTAGGAAGTAAGTACTTAGGGTCTTCCATGCAATGCATTGTACGGAAATAGGAATATATGTACATTGTGAATGAAGGTATGGAGGAAGTATATTTAATGAACAGCTTGTTACAATTTGTATTAAAATTGTACAGTTGGCCTCATCCGAACGATTCACTAATGTTGGCTTCAAATGCTCAATTGTCTCTGCATTAAATTTTTCTATAACGGCGCCCCACAGGAAATAGTCCAACGATGTTAAATCGCAGCTTCTTGGCGGCCGATTGACTTCATCATTTTGGCTAATTAAACGGCCATCAAACGCTTGACGCAATAAATCGCACGTGGATGTGATGTGTGGCAAGTTGCACCATCCAGTTGAAACCAAACATCGTTCAAGTCAATACCATAAAATACATACATAGTTGGGGTTTACAACCCTTCAGTTAGGATTACGACCTAGTTTGTGTGTGTTAATTTTTCTACATGAGTGGTGGGACCTACAGTTTAAAGTCGACTCCGAACGACAGATTTTTGAGAAACTTTTCATGGCAATTTTATTTACTCTCAGAGTTTTTGCCAGAAATCTGCTGAGAGGGGCTCGAACCCTGGCTTTACTCTAATAAGCCAACACACTACCTACTAGATAGACGACGGTGACTTCAATACCATAAAAAGCGGATACAAAAAATTCGGTTATCATGGTGCGATAAGTGTCTTCATTGACCGTAATGTCCTTATATTTATAGAAATTTGGGTCAATGATGCCTCCGCTCCACAAGCCTTGCCAAACAGTCACACGTAGTGGGTGCATTTAATTCTGTATAACCACGTGTGTGTTTTCTGAGCCCCAAATACGATAATTTTGTTTATTAAGATGAAAATGAGCTTCATCCGAAAAGATGACTTATTTTTTTATTTTCGTGCAATTTCCCACCAATTGTCTTTGTTTTGGAAATAAGTTTCCAATAAATCCCATTGGTGCTCAATTGTAAATTTATTCATTATATTTAGTGGAGATAATATACTGAATTTTGTGACTGAATAGAATGACACAAATACTGCCAGATTCGAAATAATCGATGGTTCAAATTTAAACCGATAGATGGTCCACCCTTTACTAGGGAACCAACTGATATTGTGGCTTGGAATACCACACGGTTTTTAATTTATACTGTTACACTTCTTTAAAGCAAAAATGATTCTAAGAATTTTTACCTTCTTAATATAAACTGTAGAAGGAACATAAAAACGATCGTTACAGATGCGAATGAATTCCAGAATTCTCTTAATTTATAACATGCTTTCTCTATGATCAATTTACATTGAATGTGGCCACTGTCAGCTATGTGTCTTCTGTATTAAACTTTCGCCTCCGTATTTGTTCGATCCTCCTGAAAGGTATGATCCTATGCATCGTCTGCATAACCCCCAGCTTCTCGGTGCAGTTGAGAGATCAGCAATGAATCGTTTTTTCGCTACTCATAAGCACTCATGAAATTTTGTATATAAGTGAGTCAACAATATTGAAATTTAACTACAACTGATTCATTCGTGCTCACTGCAAAATTTATTGATAAGTATAGGTTGCAATGAGTATGCGCACAATGTTGACATCAAACTCATACCCTTCGAAATATGTTTCATTCATAAGACTATTCATTCAGATTCATAACTTTAGAAATATAAATGATATGATGAATTTAGAATTATAAATGATTCGAGTGACTCGTATCATTCATCAAAATTTACAGCCCTAGTTATTGTTGCATTTACAAAAAAGGAAAACAGATACAAAAGCTAAAAAAGACAGAGCAGCAAGCAGATCAAACACACAACTTTCTAGTGAGTATCAGAATCAATTCAATTCATATCAATTGAGTCATGGAGAGTCGAAATCAACAACATCATACGTGTTGTTAAGTATGAATATGATGGGTACTTCAAACTTTGAATATGAGTAGTGTGAGTATGATATTAAAATTAGTATGAATGAGTATAAGTATCAGAAATTATGAGTATGATTCGATTCTACTCATATTTTCGAATACTCATTGCTGATCTCTGGCTCAAATGTTGATCTATTAATAATTCCGTTGGTAGACATTCTCCGTCTATTGCAGTGAGAATAGATGGCATTCTTGGTGGCCGCTAACTTTAAATTTTCTTATGTTTTAAAACGCTGTCGTATTTCGGTTCTCAAAATGCTGATGTGTAGATTGTACAAATTCTAATTCTCGAATTACATTTTTGCAATTTAGAACACTTTCCTCGCATCACTTGTGAAAGCAACAAAAAAAAAATAAAATATTTAAATAAATAATAATTAAATAAATAACCTTTAAAGAAAATGGGTTAATTATTATTTTCTCTTTTAGGAAAATTAATAAAAATAGTAATCTATTGATTCGTATCCAATATATTGCTTCAAAGTTCTTGCTCTCGCTTTCTGATTCGAATTTTTTTTATTGCTGTGTTGCACTCTTTGATGACAACACCTGTTAATATTAAAGATCCACACATTTTGAAGCATATTTTGAAAGCAAATGTAGTGTGAAATTAGAAAATATTGTAACCCTTTCAGCACACCCCTCAACAACTCATACACTACGTCTATGCATGCAAGCGGTTGTATTTAACGGAACAATAAATAACGTTTCGAATGAAATGAAATGACATTTCGTTTATATTGTATTTTGATCTGTCAAAATACTTATTCAGTTGAGGTGGTAAAATGGCAAAGAAATGCCAAAAAAAACTGTATGTGAGCATTAAAATGGAAACAAAACTCAACAGTAATGGCACATATGCTGAGTTGGAGCTGACCTTTTTATTCTTACTCTTGATTTTGTTTTGCTTTTTTGCAAAATCATCATTAATTGGATATTTTTTGTTCAGTGGATGAAAAATATTGACAGTAAAGGTGAGATAGATATGACAGATAAAGAGAAAATGCAGCAAAACAGTGTAAATAAAAGTTTAGCTAGACATCTGGCCATTCGAAAGACGTTTAAACTATAGATACGAAGGCGTTTTATTGTACGTCACATACATATACTCATACTAGTTCTACAGTCTGCCAAGTGTTTGATTTTGATTGTTTAGCACTGTGTTTGTATGTGGTTTAAGGATAAGAATAGAATCTCACTCACACTGTAGTAGCAATACGGCAGCAAAGGCAGTTCGTAGGTTTTTATTGTTATTTTGTGTTTTTCTTTCTGTTTGTTTTTGTTTTTGTTTTGTTTACTTAATTTCCTTGTGTGGAAACGTATAATGAAAACAAATAATACCAACAGGGATATTGTCGTGTGTCAGTAAATGTTTGTTTTGGTGTGATTCTGTTATCCATTCTTTACTTTTTTCTTTTCGTTTTTTTTTTATTTTCTCTCTCTTAAGGAGAATAATACTGACAAATAGTCACAATATTTGGGTAGACCCTTGAACGTTTAAATGAATGAATGAATGAAAGAATGAATGATTATGCGGTTTAGGTAAAAATCAAAACCTTCAACTATTTTTATTGTTGGCCAGCCAGTTTACCAATGACAATAAAATTTAGTTTGTATTTATTTAAGAGATTCCCATTTATTGCTGTTTTGCTTTTATAATTTTGCCAATTAATTCCTTTTTTTTTTGGTACAAAAGAGTCAATACTTTTCTATAAAATCAAAAATTATTTATTTTTCCGTTTATACTCTGGTCTTTTATTTTTTTTGCTGGTGAAATGATTAATAGTTTACAGAATATTTTTATTTCACTCCCCTAAATAATAAAAAGGGAAATAAAAACAGGATCTCTAATGAAAGAAAGTCTGAATTGGTCGTACTCACTGGGTGGTTTGAATTTTTCGTAAATCTTTTTCCATTATTTTGCATTTCGGTTGAATTTTTTTTATTGTAGAGCGATAGGCGTTTTAGTTTTTCCATGGGCCTATAAAGGTTTCTGAAAAGGCACACACACACACATGAATAATTGTTTAAATAAACGTCAAAAGTGAAAGAACGTCTGCCAACCATTAGCTAATGCCGTTTAATACCGCTGTAATCCGCTACTGTGACAACAATAATTATAATTTTTATGACAATGAGGCGGTTACAGGGGTAGATTTTTCGAAGATTTATGGTTTTTAATATTAAAAAATTAAATTAAAAATAAATTTTAACAATATTTGTATCTAGAATAGCAAGTTTTTACAATTCATAAAATATTTAAAAATCACACCTACATGCTCGTGTTAAATAGATATTTAAATATTTATGGAAGCAATAGATGTTCCTTTTTTATTTTCTTTTTATTTTTTGTTTAACATGTCTATTCGAGCTATAAAACAACAGCACTACTTGTTAAATGTCATTTCTGACAGTTTATTTTTCATTAGTTTCAACCTGCTACTTTACGTCACCGTGCCATTCAAAATTTTATACATTTTTGTTTTTGTTTCTTTTTTTTCTGTTTGAGAAGAAGAAGAAAAAAATCACGATATAATACGTGACTTTTCCTTAAAAAAACTGAAAATTTAAAAACAAGAAAACTAAACAACAACAAAGAAATGAAATTTTGAAAATTTTAAAAATTTTAATATTTTTATAGTTAACAGATGCTAAAAACATTTTCATTAAAAAAAACATTCATTCATGCATGTGTATGTATGTATATGCATAAAACATATGCAATAAAATGTTTTTATAGGCTCATTTAGCAATATGAAAAACGATTGTCTAATCGCCATACCCAATACGTTTATGGTGCAACATTGGCTAACATTGAGAAGAAAGGGAAATTCAATGAATCATACGATAAATATTTACAAAATTTTATTTAAATTTTAAATAAATCTACACACGTACATATTTCAAAAATATTAAAATAAAATTATAAAATAAAATAATACATACACACTCGTATGTATATAAATAGACAACTCAAGCGGTTTACGTTACAAGACCAAGCAATTTCTGTCAACATTTTACAACATTACCTGTCTTGCACGCTTGCCAGAATTGAGAATTCCGGCGACGATTTTTGTACTCATAATACCAAATCTGATATTATAACGATTTTATATCCAAATAAGAACAGTTTTTCAAAATTTTGTAAATTATGGAAGTTTTTTAATCTTTTAACTGTTTATGTCGACTATACTCGTGACAGCGACACGAAAATATTTCGCATAATGTCGAATATACTTGTCCGGAAGAAAAAAATTTAACATTCTTATCAGAGATCAGCAATGAGTATTCAAAAACATGAGTAGAATTGAATCATACTCATAATTTCTGATACTTATATGCATTCATACTTATTTTAATATCATGGAACCTTTACTCATAATCAAAGTTTAAAGTACTCATCATATTCATACTTAACAACACGTATGAGATGTTATTGATTTCGACTCTCCATAACTCATCATAAACAAGAATTACAAAATAAGTACGATTCGCTTACGAACACTAAAACACTCACTAGAAGGTTGATACTCTGTCTTTTTTGCTTATGTGTCTGTTTTCTTTTTTTTTTTTTTTTGTAAATGCAACAATAACTAGGACTGTAAATTTTGATGAATGATTCGAATCATTTATAAGTATTATAAGTATATTTCTAATGTTATGAATCTGAATAAGTAGGCGTATGAATCAAACATATTTCGAATGGTATGAGTTTGATGTCAACATTGTGCGCATACTCATTGCAACCTATACTTATCAATAAATTTTGCAGTGAGTACGAATGAATCAGTTGTAGTTAAATTTCAATATTGTTGACTCACTTATATTCAAACTTTCATGAGTGCTTATGAGTAGCGAAAGAACGATTTATTGCTGATCTCTGATTCGTATTATAATACAACTGAAATTTTTCCCCTGATGATAAGAGCTTGTAAGAAATGTAAATTTTAGAACATTCGTTAGTTTGACAACAATAGCTGGTGTTAAGCGGACATAACAAAGACTCGGGAAGGACCGTTACAAACTATACATTTTATAAAAGTTTATATATGTAAAAAATGTGATGTCGCCGTAGTCTAGTAGGTAGTGTGTTGGCTTATTAAACGTAAAGCCAGGGTTTGAGCCCCAGGCCAGACATTAAAACAAAATACAAAAAGTATTTCCACGGTAACTTCCGCTCAGCAGATTTCTGGCAAAAAAACTCTGTGAGTAAATAAAAATTGCCATGAAAAGTTTCTCAAAAACCTGTCATTCGGAGTCGACTTTTTACACTCAAGTATAAAATTAACACACCCAACATATGTAAGTGGTGTGAGAAGCTAGGTCGTAATCCTGACTGAAGTGTTGTAATGAGCAATTATGTATGTACTTATATGCAAAAATGTTTTGTAATTGACCAATTTTACAGGCAGAAACATTTTATTCTGTTCACGGCGAGTATACTCGCCAAACAAAAACAAAATTAAACAGTTAAAGGGTTAATCGTATATTTTTATAGTTCATTTTTTAGTATATTACGATTTAGGCGTTAAAGAAAGAACGGACAGAGGATATTCATTAAAGAGTTAGTTTCATTTGGGAAAATTTTAGACCAAAAAGCGAACGTAGCTTTCATTTATTATGGAACACAATCTGCTATTTCCTGTTGCTCACCATTTAAAGAGTGTATAGCAAAGCTTCTTGAATGTGAAAGTGTTTCCGCGTAAATATTGAAAAGATCTTTTGTGAGGTAAATCAAAATAAAAAATAATTAATCCTGTAGATAAAAGTCTCTTTATTTAACTTGAGAAGTTTATGCATAAAATGTTTATTTAATAAAAATTGTAATTAGTTTTTATACATTGTATTATTTATTATCTGTATTAAAAAGACATATTTACATACATATGTATGTACAGACACATACATACATGCATATGTTTGCCAATTCTGATCTCATAATAAATAGTATTTATTAATTACACACAACTCTTATTTTTTAATTTCTATGGTTTGTAATAAATATTAACTATATGGCTGAAACAATTTCTTTTTTAATATAAGAAATTAATTTTTAACATTCGCACTTATCTCAAATCTGCTGCGTTCACGCCCTAATTTACTTTCTAAGGCCGTAAATATTACTACACACTCTTTCAAACAGAAAAATTTAACTTTATTACTACAGATCTTATGAAATAGTATGTAGAATCTGTTAAATATCATTCTACCATACACCGGGTAATTCTATATTATTTCAGTTTTCATTATGATAGGAGATAATAGGAACCGAATTGCTGTTATTGCGATTCCAATTCACTAAGTGCGTGCGACTATTGACGATTATTCATTCAAAATTAAGGCGGGCGTAAAAGCCAAAGGAAATTTTCGAATAAATATTTGCATATACATACGCATTACAACCCTTCAGTCAGGATTACGACCTAGCTTCTTACACCGCTTATGTTGTGTGTGTTAATTTTTTATACATGAGTGGCGGGTCCTACAGTTTAAAGTCGACTTCGAATGACAGATTTTTTATTTACTCTCGGAAATCTGCTGAGAAGCAGTCGCCGAAGAAATATTTTTTCATATTTCGTTTTTGTTGGAGTCGTCTGACCCGGGGTATAATCTCGTCTAATAATTTAACACACTCCCTATTAGTCTAAGGTGAAAAAATTTGATGAGACGAAAGATATGATGTTTTTATTCGTGGTTCTTTTTTCATGATATAAGTGTCAACAATTGCTGATAGTTTTTATATCATTTAAGGTTTTATGCTGGTAAAGTATTTTATTGTGTATAATGTCCTGAATTAGAGTTCTTTGAAACGCATTCAAATGTGTTGAAAACAAAAAAAGAAGTTGAAATTGGAAAACAATGAATCTATTCAGAGGTTGTTGTATGTCATCAAAACTGTCACTATGGCTTGTGTCATTAAAACAATAATTTTTTTTGGTTCTTTTGTTTCAAACATTCATTCCCATTAATTTTCCATGGTATTCGTAATGTAAGGGAAATTTATTTTAAAGCGATTCCGCTTTACGAGTTCTTAATTGTTTTCTTTGGGGTAAAATATTCAACAATTTACAAGTGGTTGGCAATAGTGTCAAATAAATTACGATTCTAATGACAATTTATGGCAATTGCCAGCATGGTAACATGCTGTTTCCGAGAAATAGTTTCGTTTTTCATTCCATTTCTTCTATTCTAGTCATATTTCCCCGTTTTATACATGCATGACGTGTTTTAATTATTTAATCAATTGTGACGATGTATTCATTTTGTGGCTATCAATGTGTTATCGGACATCGATATTTTGCATGTTAGAATACAAAATGGCGTTAATAGTACAAAGTGTAAACTAATATTAATGTTTGTTTCATTTCATCATATGAGAGTTGAAATAATTAAACAATGCAATACCAAATTTAGGAGACTGTAGTCCAAATACTGCTTCAATACTTTTTTCTTTCCTTCTTTCTGTACATTTTCCTTTCAAGGTAATCTACCGCAAGAGTATTAAACATTGGAACATTTAAGTCTAATCACCTGTATCTTTGCCAAGCGACATGGATTCTATTGGCCAAAATTTTGTTGGACTGTAATAGTTAAACATCATCAGACTATTAAAGAATATATGAGTACATGTGAAATCGGCTCAGAATTATATTTAAATTTAATCATGTTCTGTTTAATTTTTATTTTTTCATTAAAAGCACTTGAATTTTAATTATTTTTTTCAACGTCTTTATGAAAAGGCGCTTAAACTTTAAACAACTTTTTAATTTACCAACAATAAATATCGTCTGGCTATCATGAACGGAAACTTTTAGTCATGCTCCAAATAGCCATTATGGCGTAGACTATACTCGTTTTATACTAAAAGGCCATTATGGAATTCTCAGCAATAGACACAGCAACAAAAAAAAACAAAAAAAAACAAAAAAAAAAAAAAAAAAAAAAAATGAATGAATGAATGAAAAGGGATTCAGAGGAAAAGTGTTAGCGCATTATAATCGTAAACGAGCACATAAATGCTCATAAATCCTTTTATGAGCCCATTTAATAGCATTTTAAGTATGTTGTTATACACGCAGAGTAGGGGCTATCACACTCTTACTGCCTTAAACGTCTCTGCTGCATTGCAATTTAACTAACGTATCTTAAGGAAAATTTGTTGTGTTTTTTTTCCTTTTCTTTCTCTATTGAATTTAAATATTTTATTTAAACGATTTGTTTGAAAGATTTCGATCATACACACAGTAAGAGAATAATTTTTTGTTTAATTTTCTTTTCTTTTTTTTCCATTCTGGTCTATTCTTTTCAGTTTGGGCGGAAACAGGTGATTTTCGTGATAGTCATAGTTCTATGGCCGCTGTAGCAAATGGTTTAGAAACATCACACTTAAATAACTTCCAAACATCATCGGCGTCCTCATCGTCATTAGCGAATCGGAGTAGAGATCGCAAAGATGGTAAGTATCTGTCCCAAAAATTTATATTTATTAACTCTACTCAGTATCATCACGAACCACATGCTATCGCTATCATTGTAATCATTATTAAAAGTAACGCTGCTGCCGTTAACTTCACGTACGAATGATAAGACTAAACACCAAACACCAAAGCCAATTGCCGACAAAAGACACAATAATTCATTGTTTTGATTGAGTTACCGATATCGATATCGACATCGATTTCATAGCCAACTCTACTTATGTATATGCGTATGTATATACATATTTGTGTGTAGAATGGCTACCAGAAATAAAGTAACCAAAATCCAACGAATGATCGATCGTTATTTTATAGCGATATTAACTAAAGTTTTCATAAATCTGTTCTAGTTTGTTGAGAACATACAACATATTTTACCGCTTTAAGGCTTTACTGGTAAACGGCGGCATATTTCAATGGAATTATGTTTGAAGTGAACTTTACGTATTAAATTAAATTACGTTGCTTAATAGAGAGGGGGAAGTCGAATTTCGGTAATTAATATGTCAACATAAAATGTAATTTAATGATTACAAATTTCTGTTGAGAAGAGTAGAAAAATGTGAAAGCAATCAAAAGGCGCCCTAAATTTTATCGATAACTGAGGGTTAATTATGTTCGAATGAGTGTAAAGGTGTAAGATAATTAGTTCTTATCATAAGGCTTGTAACGACACCTTTGATTTAACAGGCCAGAATAGCTGATATATTGGACAATACTAATGCAATAGTGATTCTGTAATTTCTTTCACAGTGTTTGAGATTAAAAACTCACGAATATTAAAAAAAAATAATAATTTCTGTTGTTAATATTCATATTTAAAGAAAAACCTTTGTGCAATTATTACTTCAACTTTATCACATAGGCACGCACTTTAGAACAATCGATAAGATTTTACGTGGATGTGCATGCATGCATTTTTATGCATTTTTGCGCATTTATACGTCATGACATTTAAATTTTTATGCCTCTTTCTACCATTAATACACATGTGCGTACGTAGCTAGGCGTAAGTGACTATCAACCGAAAACGGTAGACTAGCTTGGGCTAAGTTGGACTCCTTGTAACACTAATGTTAATTCTTAACCATTTAGAGATTACCAATGTCTACCCTCAACATAACTCTTAGATCATTTGCCCTTTCTTTCTCGTCTTAATGTTGGGCATGAGAATATATAAGTATACCCTCGTAAAAATTCTGCCACGTATTCTGAAGAGTAAGTAAGTATCTATTGATGCATGTCATTGCATCTGTACCGATCTTGTTGTATCAAGAGATGCGCACAAATCGTTCAGTTAATGTTAAAGGTGGTTAACGCGGTGGACATATATCCAGACATAAATAATTGGTCATTACAACCCTTCAGTCAGGATTACGGCCTAGTTTCTCACACCACTTATGTTGTGTGTGTTAATTCTATACAATTTAAAGTCGACTCCGAACGATTGGTGTTTGAGAAACTTTTCAGGGCAATTTTATTTACTCACAGAGTTTTTGTCAAAAATATGCTGAGAGGAAGTCGCCTAGAAAATATTTTCATATTTTCGTTTTGATGTCTAACCTGGGATTTGAACCGTGGCCTTCTGTCTAATAAGCCAACACACTACTTACTAGACTACGGGGACTTCATTTGGATAGGATGGGCTTAGTTCTTTACTAGGATATTGAAAAAAAGATCCGCAAATAGTAGAGTCAATGTCTGATGGCACACATTTGTTGTGCATGTCATCTAATTATACACGCAAGATCGATCACTGTATAGCGGAGTAGTATGTATGGTAATATGTTTAATAATTCTTTATTCTCCAGAAATACAAACAATTTAATTTTAGAACGCTTAAAATAATTGGTACAAATAAATAACCAATTAAACAGGATGAATTCATACAAATTCATTGAAAGCAATTGAAGCATTATGATTTGATTATGGCTTATTCGACTTTGTCTATGTTAACTCCTCCGACAATCTACTTTCTTAATTCTAACATAATGCCTCTCAATATTAGAGATCATTCCCAAAGTCATCAAATATTCATGTTACAAGGATACGATTGGCAAAAGCAGAATATCGGTAGTCTTCTGAAAATAAAAACAATTTCAGAAATTTATTTCATGTTGCAATAGATATTATGCACTTATTACTTACAGACATATTGCAGCTAGCTGCTAATAGTTGTCATTGTGTTTTACTATCAATAATAATTGCTTCAAAACGTGAAGTTAATCATCACATAGAGCTTGAAATACATAAATATTTACACTTTACATGCAATTAGAGATTATATTTTCGAGTATTTTCCTTAATCTGTATTAGATTTAAATCGATTGAAATAACAAAAACAAAAACAAAAACCCAAAAAAAGGAAATATTGTAACAAGAAATTTTGTTTGTATTTTAAAGGTAATAATCGTTCGATCAATGAAACAACAATTAAAACAGAAAACATATCAAATTCCGGTCATGATGAGCCAATGACAACGACCAGCGATGAGCCAAAAAACGATAAGAAAAATAAACGACAACGCCGCCAGAGAACACACTTTACGTCACAACAGTTACAGGAGCTGGAACATACCTTCAGTCGTAATCGCTATCCGGATATGTCAACACGTGAAGAAATTGCCATGTGGACAAATCTAACAGAGGCTAGAGTTAGGGTAAGTCATTCATTCCTACATTCCTCTTACACTTACACACAATATGAATAAGAATACCCAGTAGGCCTCGAAAGAGACACTTTTATGATGATTGATTACTACAACAATATTTGTATTTATCATTTTATTATTATAATTATTGTATTATTTTTTCCCGGCTAGTCAGGCACTGGCGTCGAATATCTATTTCAATATTTTTTTTCTTTTTCTTCAAAATACATACAAACCCTGAACAATTTTATCATTTTTAAATAATGTGTTCGTGTTTGTATTTACTGTGCCACTCACTGACCATAAACATGCAACATGCAACCTCAAACCTTTAAAACAACCTCGTATTTATTGTTTCAAAAAATACTTTTTTTTTACAAACATTCCTGGTAAATCGTAAATTTTTCTGGTTGATTTTTTTTTTTGTTTTTGGGGTTTTTTCTTTTGGTTTCTGCTTGGAAAGCTTAAATTTTAATGTGTTTGGACAAAAAAACCTCAAACATATACAGATTAAGGTTTCCATTATTTTATGTTGCATTATTCGGGAATTATGCTATTGTGCTTGCAACATGCTCGTACATACATATACATACAATTCAACGTTGCTGTTAGTTGTTGTGCAGTTGTTTATTTGTGGTCTCAACAATTTAACAAAAATTTATTTACCATTTAACCTGATGGGAGGAGGACAATTTTCCCAGTGGCATGCAAAAATGAAACAAAAAATTTCCAACGCAAATATAAATAAAATTTATAGAAAAACAAAAAAAAAAAAAACTAAAACAAACAACCGGAAAACATATACCCACATACATACATACAATATCAGCGTTTAGTATTTCGCGCATTGCAGTTGAAAATTTCGGAAAACAAATACTCTGTTGCACCATTTTGTAAAGTTGCCATAAATTTCATCACCATGTTTGCAGTGGTTTTACTAACAGCATCAGCGGTTTTTAACCAACATCGTCGTCATCTCTGTTGCCATCATCGTCATCATCGCCATCATCATTACCACTCGCGATGTCGTCCTCCTCTTCATTATTGCCATCATCATCGTCACAACATGCGCAATTTTTGGCCATTTTTTTATTTACGACTGTTGAGGGAGCTGCATGGATTTCATTTGCTCTTTTTTTCTGTTCGAATGCAAGGGGGGGAGGGATGGAGTGTCTATTTTATTCGCAAACTCTATAGGGGTTTAATACTCTCATATTTTAGTTCAATTTTATGTTTAAGTTGAGAGTTGAATTTTCTCTTTTTTTTTTTTCTTGTTTTTGGAATTTTGTTGTTGTTATTGTTGGTGTACACATTTTGACTGGGCTTACGTGGGATTTTGCAGGAGAGAAAGGAAGAAGAAATATTCAGTTATTTAATGTATTTAAAAGCAATATTCAACTGTGTGGCTTCATTACTTAACAATACGATTTAAATTTTGTGTCCTTTATTTCTCCTTGAACATTTCTTTAAGCATATCCATTGAAGCGCTAGGAAATTTTAATGCAATTGTATTTCACAGTCGTAAACAGGAACAAATGTTGTTTCCTAGTTATAGAGACCGACTAATAAATTGACAAATATGAAGAGAAATATTCTTAATTGCCCGGTAATGTTTAATTTAATATTCAGTAAACAATGGCAAGATAATATAAAACCAATAAAAAATTGTCGCCTTCAAAATACTTTCGATACATCGTTGCAAAACCAAAAATTTTATGTGACCGCTGGATTACGAAAAGAGCCCATTGCAATATTAAGGGTTAAGAATACTAAATAGGACACGGTTTTGGTTTGAATTGGGACATTAGATCTTTGCAAAAATTTTCGAATGATAAAAGGAGAATACTCGCACATTTTGTAACAGAATGTTCGTTAGAATGGTGGCCCAAATTTAAATCTGATCCAAAGTACGAGCCTTAATTCAATAAGGAATTTGTGTTGGGCAGTGAGACTACAATTGGTTAAATATCGATTAACTGCAGTGAACACAGATGAGACGGAGGTTACATACAAATGTTGTATCCACTGTATGTATAGGGTGGGCCATTTAAAAGTTTGAATTTAAATCATAAACGGTTTAAAGTTTTACCAAATTAATTTTTTTTATTGTGAAGTACAATTGTTCCGGTTATAAATGGAATATTATTTCATTCATATGACTGCCGCGTCTGGCCTCACAGTACCTCATTCGATCTGACCAATTTTTGTGCACTTTTTCGAATGCATGGGTTCGAATCTCGACAATGACATCACGAATGTTGGCGTTCAAATGATCAATTGTCTCTGGTTTGTCAATATAACGGCGCCCCACAGAAAATACTCCAACGGTGTCAAAACGGCCAATTGATATTACAAATTTAGCAAGTTAAACGGCCTTCAAACGTTTGATATAATAAATCGATTGTGAAATGAGATGTAAGGCAAGCTGTGTCATCCTGTTGAAACCAAACATCGTTGACATCAATATCCTGAAGAGCGGGTATAAAAAAAATCGGTTATCATGGTACGATAGGTGTCTCCATTGACCGTAATGGTTGCATGGTCCTCATTTTGAAAGAAATATGGGCCAATGAAACTTCCATCCACAAACCACCAACGGCTTCTGTAAGACCACGTGTGGGTTTTCTGAGCCCCAAATACGACAATTTTACCACCAATATGAAAATGAGATTCATCCGAAAAAATTATTTTTTTGTTTGGCAACTTCGAGATCATCATGCAGTTTCTCGTTGGTCCAATATATACCAACGTTGCTCAAGCGCAAATCGATTCATTACGTTCAGTGGTGATAATATACTGAATTTTGTGACAGAATGGAATGACAGACATTAACCATTTGGTAGCTATAAAAACGCTCGTTTCGGAACAGCATTCGATATTTTACAAACATGTTGTTGTTTTATAAAATAATTATTAAAAAATTTTTATTTCTGTAGAAATTTAAAAGATTATACCTTTTAGAACAGTTGGCAACATAGACTGAATATGGATTAAAAAAAATTCAAATTGATTTGAACAATAAAGTTTTCCAAATTATTGATTTCATTAACAAAAAAAGACTTAAACTGTGTTTCAATTGAAAATAGTCACAACAAAATATCACATCTTTCTCGATTACAAATAAAAAACCAACTACAATAGAGAGCCGGTATACAGAGCCAATAACATTTTTTTTTTTTTTTTTTGGTTGAACAATACATTGTTTGGATAGGATAATCCTTTTAAATAAATTGTGTTAAATTTTATTGCCTTTTATTATTACAAACGAACAGACAATAGAATATTTTTGACTTTCGAACGTCTAAAGTAACCCTATTGAGACCGTCGAAATAAAATCATTAATTTCCGTGTGGTTTCTAATTCATTAAATTGTAAGCAACTCTAAAGGGGGTAATTTTCACTACCACCACCATCACCACCACTATTATTATTCTGATGAGGAAGTAATAGATACATACGTTGTATGTGATGACAAATTATAAAAAGATTGTTTAGCATTTAGATTTGATTACAATACATTTGCAAACCATCAGTTTTACGATGCCTTTAACCAAAGGAAGTAACAGCGAGAGAAAAAACACATACACACACACATACAATATATGAGAAGGGTTCCAAAGAGGGTAATAAAATGCCTCATAAAGCAATCATACCATTAAGATGACGACTTTAAGGGTAAGAGAGATCGTCACACAATCCAAATCCATACCCAGGCCAACGATAAACAAAGTATGAATAACAAAAGGGAATAATATTGTATCATTAGGTGTAAAATATGTTTTTTTTGTTTTTGGTTTTTGTTTTTCCGTCATCATCATTTTTGCATTTTGTGTTTTATAACTTGCAACACATGTTTCAATTGACATAATTTCGCATCATAAAAACTGTTGCAAGTTATGTACACTTGCTGCCATTGAAATGACTCGTCTCAACACGTCTCCATAATGTGGCTGGCTGGCTGGCTGTATTGTTTGGTATTTTAGCTGGCACTTAATGGTTATGATCTTATGCTGATTATTACAGTTGGAATATCTTCCAACTTTATTCGGTTTTACCCTTAAGACAATAGAAAGTTTGTCCTTTCGACAGCAACTAACCTCAAATGTTGTTTTTCAAATAATTTTCTTTTAAAAACATGAAATAAAATTTGAACATATGCAAACAGTTACAAATTGTCAGGAAATTTGCATTAAAAAACCATGAAATTGTCATTTTCAAAGAGCAAGAGCACTGAAAATTTGTCATCGTATCTAAATATACACATACAAACATATTTTCAAGCTGAAGTAGAATTGAAAAAAACTAAATAAAAAGAAGAAGCAGAAGAAGATTTGCAACAATAAAAGGGAGTTTCAGTTAAACAGCTGTTCGACTTTCATGCTAACTTTTTTTTAATTACAAAATTAATAATTCCATAAAAAAAAATATTTTTATCTTTTTTATTATTTTTTACTTGTAATCATTTTGTTATTGGAGTTAAAATAAAGAAAACATTGGTATTTTATAGCCCCTATAATAATTATCATAAAAAAATACGTTTTTTTTATGACAATTGACACAATTTGATTGATAATTTCAATGTCATTTTTATTCACTTAAATTCGACTAGGAATTCTTTCTGTTTCAAATTTATTTTGAGGTGAACATATTTGTTCTTTCTTTTACTCAGTTTTTCTTGATAATCATTGATCATTGGATTTATTATGTGTTGACATTTGTTCTTTACCTTTATACTATCACCTTCTCTCTCTCTCTCTCTCTCTCTCTCTCTCTCTCTCTCTGTCTCTACCACACTTACTCGATGAGTATTTCTAATTCTGCTTTCAACAGTTCATTTTATGTGTAAAAAAAAGTGATTTGTTATTGATAGTTTTATTAATTGTTGTTGTTGTTGTTGTTATTACTTGCTTTTATACCATTTACCAGCGATTGCTTTTTTTTTATTATATGTACCGCTAGGCGCCATCTATTCTTTGTTTTGTTTACTAAACGTAATTATTACTGTCTCATCGATGTCTATATTTGTTGACATTATTGCGTTGTCGTTGTTACTACTGACATGTTGTAGTGTTTATTACAATATAAACTTGCCACCTCTTCTTGGTTGGGCATGTCAATATTTAACACTTACAATATGACAAACATTTATTGGTTTTTAATCATCAGCTGACATTTCAGAAAAAAAAAACAGTGGGAGAATTATTTTCGAATTCATGTAAATTCGTTCCAATGCCTGGTTATCGTCCTATGAATCTAAAAAATGATAACCATGCGCTATTGCTTGAAATATAAATTATTTCTACATCTAGAATAAAAAGGTTTCACACATAAAAAAACATCGTTTGCACTAATAATAGAAAGTTTGTTAAGCAACTCTGTGTAAGAACGGGTATGTGTGTTATTCAAACTATTTTTCAGAATTGCTCTGTTTCCTGGTGCCCCAGCAGTCTGAAGGCTTGTGAATTTGACAGTGATTTTGGGTTCATAACAGAGATCAGCAATGAATCGTTTTTTCGCTACTCATAAGCACTCATGAAATTTTGAATATAAGTGAGTCAACAATATTGAAATTTAACTACTACAACTGATTCAATCGTACTCACTACAACATTGCTTTATAAGTACAGGCTGCAATGAGTATGAGTATAACGTTGACATCAAACTCATACCGAAAAATGTTTGATTCATAAGCCTACTCATTTAGACTCCTAACTTTAGAAAAATACTTATAAATGATTCGAGTGACTCGAACACATAAGCCAAAAGGACAGAGCAGCAAGCAGAGCAAACACACAACCTTATTTAGTGTTCGTATTCGATTTATACTTATTTTGTGCATCGTGTATACGTTGAGTTATGGAGAGCCGAAATCAATAACATCATACGTGTTGTTAAGTATGAATATGATGAGTACTTCAAACTTTAAACTAAAAGGTTTCATGATATTAAAATAAGTATGAATGCGTATAAGTATCAGAAATTATAAGTATAATTCGATTCTACTCATCTTTTTGAATACTCATTGCTGATCTCTGGTCTATTACTCTTATCTAAATGTATGATTTATTTTTAAAAGAAAATATATCAGGGGATGACCCCTACTCATAAAGTGTTGGAACTGGGAAAATATGTTATGAAAATAATGAAAGAGGGAGTAGCGTTTGTGGACAGTAGATTTTAAATTATAAGTGACAGAAAAGACCTCTGCAGGAAGGGAGTTCCACATACGAATAGTCACTTAAGCACGAATTTTGTGTGTAATATAATGTACGATCCACTGGCAAATCTACCACAAACGGTTGTGCTCGCCGAAAAAGATGAGTAGGAATACATAATAAACGAGAACAAGTTATCTTATTTGGCTCGAGCAAAATCCGTTGTAGTAGCGATAGAACAGTGAAACATAAGCAACATTGCTACGATCTCCAATGAATCAATAGAGTCGGATACCATACCGTTATTAATGGGAAACTTCGCCCTCTACTGTATGTGGGTGAGAAGCCTCAAAATAGACTTCGACACATCGGCCCATACATGAAAGTTGTGTTCTATTCTCGGTGGTGTAAATAGTAAGAAGATCAGATGATGTGAAGTATTACTTGAACCATCTTAAGAAACCGAGGCACTTGAATGCTTCTTTCGACTTCTTTCTTTCAAACTAAATTTTCATACCCAGAACATCAAGACCTTCTGACTCTCTAATATTTACACCATCCATAGATAGGCTGCCTTCTAAAATGTATCAATACAAAGTTTGTATGCAGTTCTACTACTGTATGTATGTAAACTACTACTGTATATACATATATAAAATATAACTGACTGCGTTAAAAATACACATTGACGACGTTTTGAAATATTGTACATTGTACATATTTTGTACAGCGGCATTATGAAACACAATACTTTGTTCAAACACAAAGCGACTAACATTTTGGAAGGCAGCCATACAGATGATGTAATGTGCGTGTACGCTAATATATGTATGTAAGTCAATACTTTTGGTGAAATGAATGAAATAGGATTTCAGGTGAAAATATAAAAATGTCTGTGAATGTCTTTTTTTTAACAAAATTATCCTTTACCTTAAATAAAGTTAATGACATAGTATATCTTCTAACTAAACCATGTTAGGCTGAAGAAATTGCTTGTTAGGTAAAGTTTGCCAGTTCCAGCGATGTCGCCAAAATATTGACAAATATTCTCATTGCTTTCCTAAGCCGTATTTTAACGGCAAAATAGACCAAAATTTTAATTGTAATCTCATTTGAAGAAATCTATAAGTTATCGAAATGTGATTTCCATACAAAAGTTGTTCAGCTACTTTGCAGAGAAAAAATTAAAAATTAAACTTGCCAATCCTATACAAATTATATAGTATATGTATGGACGTTAGGGGTTTCCTTGGTTTCACACAGTAACAGACTACAAAAACAATGAACTTGTTTACATGATAAACAAATAAACAAAAAGGCAACAACAACACTTCAAGAACAAACGTAAATAAAATACACAAACAACAATAACGTAAGCAACATGTTTACATTTATAGAGATTTCGAGAAGGCGAAATCATTCTCCTTCAAGACAAACCTGGCAACGGAATCAGTAAAAATTCAGTCAGTCTTGTGTGAAGACACGGTGTTTGAAGAAACTAATCGTGGTTTGAAGATCTCCGTTATAAAGATTTATCGAACAAATTGGCTAGTAGTTGTTATTGTTTACGCAAAAGAGTGAAAACAGGAATAATCAAACAAAGCAACTATTGTTGTTTACATCAAGTTGTGAACAGTTGCACACAGAATTGTACGAATAATAAAAAAATTTAATTAAAACTGAACACAAATTTATTTTTATTTGCAATCTACGAGCTCAAATTTCAAACGTTTTTAAAAGGTAAAAACATAACAATATGTTTATACATAACTTTACTGAATAAGTATTAAATTTTATTAAAAAAGCTACAAAAAAGCTATCTCTACAGCAGATTTGCATATTATGTATATACATTCCGGGAATTCCCGGGATTTCCGTGAAAAAGATGTATTTTTCCTGCTTTCCCGGGAATGGAAAAACCCTAATGGACGTACATATATAAATGCATACAAAATATTTACGAGCAAATTATAGCCGGCTAAGTATCAAAATTTTAGTCGAAAATATATAAATACGTACTCGCATAAAAAGAAGTCATTTACAAAAGAGAAAATTTCATATATTTTGTGTTGATTATGAACGATGTGAGTCCGTTTATATTTTGCTTTGAGTGGATTACGTTAATAATTTTTTCATTAACATTTTTAAATATTTTTTATTACACACGAATTGAATCAAATTTCCAAAAATAAAAACTTTTGAATTGTCTCTACGATCGGTTGTCCATATGAACTCCTCTTCTTTTTATCCGTTTACACAAACAAAACATTTTTTTCAATACAAATCTCCATTGTATCTTAAATTTCGTTTATCCGCACTCACAGTCTAATTTTTTTTACATGCAGGAGCAGTATTTGTATTGTCGTTGTTGCTGTTGTATTTTTATTTGTGTATGTATATTTCATGTCTAAATTTAGCGACAGGTGTTGCCAATTGTCTGTAAAGCACATTCATATTTATCGCTTTGACAGAAAAAATAACCATTAAATGGTCGTTTTGTGTATTTTTAACACAACCAAAAAAACGAAAATATTCTGCTGATGCTGGTGCTACTACTACATATGAAACGTACAATCAGGTCCAAAGAGAGTTCAGGCTAAAATTGAAACACACACATACAAACACATTCAAACGACATAACAGTCGTCAACCGACCGACTATTGATGTTGTGGATTTTGATGTTATTGGCATTGTTTTGGGGGTTTTTTAAAAATCCATAAAGTCAGCCATTAATGGTTGTCGCGAGAATATAAACATGAGGATTTCTTTTTCTCTTTTGTTTCTGGTTTTGCTGTTTTTTTTTTCTTTTTTTTGTTGGTTATTTTATTTCCATTATTTTTGTCTGTTTGTTTGTTATTTTTTTTTTGTTATTCTATTGGTCAGATTTATTTTCCAACTCTTAGCACTGGCAGGCATTAGTCGTTGGTCACATATTTGAGGATTAGTTTGGTATCCAATTTAATGGTATTGAAAAGTCTTCAGAGAAAAAAAAACAAATTCGATTACATTTTATGCTCGTATCGTAGCAAAAAGAAATTATTTTTTGATTTCACCGTTAAAATCTTTACTACTATTTTAAAACAATTAGTGGGATTTTTCTGTAATTTTTTGTTGTTATTTTTTTCGTTATTGCCTAAAATTGTCGTGAGAATTTTGAAGAAGCACGAGTCGTAACGCTAATTAAACACCGACTAATTGCTGTCACATACCCAAAAATACATGTGTAATCGCCAGATGAGAATAAGAAAACAAAAAAAAAAAAAAGATCGAAATGTTTACCTTTAACTAGGGTGGCAAATAATTATTGCCGGTTTGGAAAATCATTCTAAAAATATTTGTCTCTGCTGTTAGTTTAAAGGAAAGTTTTCTAACACGGCATAACTAAATGGCAACACGCGTCATTGAAACGCTTAATTAAAATCGTATCGTAGTTTGGCATTATTTTATAAACTAGGGCTACTACCAGTTCATTTAGGAATAGTGTGAGAAATTTTAAGTCAATATTTGTTTTTATGAGAGAGAATGTGTTTCTATTTGTTTTGGCAATTATTTATGGAACAAGTGTAACTAACGAAATTAATTTTAATGTCTATTAAACAGCCTTAATGAACTTATGCGAACGAAATGCAAAGAAAACATTTAAGAAGTCTATTGAGAGCGTATAAAAAGTCGCCGTAGTCTAATAGATAGTGTGTTGGCTCATTACTCATAAGGCCAAGGTTCGAACCCCAGGTCGGAAATTTTCAACAAAACGAAGTATGAACACAAATATTTCTTCAGCGACTTCCTCTTAGCAAATTTCGGGCAACATCTCTGAGAATTAATAAAATTTCCATGAAAAGTTTCTAAATATTCTGTCGTTCGGAGTCGATTTTAAACTGTAGGCCCCGTCACTCATGTATAAAATTAACACAAACGCCATAAGTGGTGTGAGAAGCTAGATCGTAGTCTCTCCCTACTAAAGGGTTGTAGTGACAAATTTTGTATGTAGTTTAGATAGAAACTTAAGCTCTTTTGAATTGTCCAGTGTTAGTTAAGTACGTTATTTTCTTAATATTTTTACGAGCCTATAAAAAATTGTAATAAAATACAATTTGTCTGTGATAGTTTCAAAGTGTGCATAGCTTCTCACATCATTAACCCATTAGTGCCCAGTGGCAACTTAAGTTGCCAGCAGAGGTTGCCTTAGTTTTTATGCTCTGAGAGGAAATTGAGAGGAAAAAACAAATCGGTAACCGTTAGAAATTTTTAATAACATGTGGTTTTCTTTATTTCTTTTTATTCTGTATCGATTGCTTTTACAGTTTGGAAGATAAAAGCTGTTAATTTTTAAGTATTTTTTTGTCGGTTTTTAACCGAGGCTGCTGGATTCAAATGTAAGTTTATCGAATATTTTAAATATTTTTGCAAAAAAGAAATATGTTTGAGATAGAAATACACCTTAGCTTTTGTTTTAAACTAAAATGTAATCAATTTGCATTTAATATTTCTTATAATTGAATGTTTTGTGATGG
The DNA here is from genome assembly GCA_932273835.1 of Sarcophaga variegata. Lineage (NCBI taxonomy): Eukaryota > Metazoa > Arthropoda > Insecta > Diptera > Sarcophagidae > Sarcophaga > Sarcophaga variegata. The sequence continues at coordinate 78,050,501 of OW026359.1, forward strand.
TGGCATCTTAAGTTGCCACTGGGCACTTAGGTGTACTTTTTGTGCTGAGATGTGTTGTATTATTTTACATAGTTTTCTGAAGTGAAATTCTGAAAAATCAGGGTTTGCATTTTATTTTCGCTCATAATTAGAAATTTTTAATATACTAGGTCATCGCACAATACTTGAAGAAATATTAGATGAGCTGGGGCTTTCGGAAAATGAAGACATACCAACAGATATTGTTTTAGTTCCCTCTATAGAAACGGCTGAACAAGATAGAGATGTGGATTCAGACAATTTGGATGCAGAAGTAATTGGTTGGTTGCTGTCCTGAATGTTGGGCCATAATATGACCTACTTGGAATTTAAAAGACAATGTGCAATGTTTCTTTTAAGATAATGTGGAGTACCAACATTTAAAAGAGGTAGATTATCTCGTACTCAAAACGATGCAATAAATAGCTTCCGTTTAGATGGAAAGGATCACATTATTATAAGAGGTGAATCAAAATACCATCGCTGCAAAGTTTTTCCTGGTCGGACTTCACTTATGTGCAAAAAATGCAAAATTTTTCTTCATCCTAACTATTGTTTTCAAAAATTTCATATAAATAAATAGAAATTTATGTTTCGTTTATTATAATTTAGTGTAATTCGAATTACTAATTTGGTTTCATTAAAAAAATTTTTGTTCCAATTATGTTGCAAATTAAACTGTGGGTTGTGTTTGATAGGTATCTGCCCAGTGGCAACTTAAGTTGCCAGGCTAAAACACCCCCTTATCCCTTTTTGCTCACAAAGTCGCTGAACAAAGAGTGTTTCTTAGACCACAAGCAATACGTGTTTAAAATCTGATGCTAAAATCCCAATTAAAATAATTCGGGCATTAATGGGTTAATAATGGAATGTTGCGTGTGTTAGTTTTAGCCTTATAAAGCTGGATCGATAGCAATTATCATGGCAATTTTTTACTCTCTGCGTAAAGTGATTGCTGCGCGAGCAAATATTTCTTAATCAAGATACCAGAGACGTGCTCTCAACTCAAAGCTGTCCTTCTGTTATTCAACATAGTACAGATAGGTTATACAAAAATTGAACACTACTCTCCAAATTACTTTTAGTTTTTTCGGTAAATTGTTTCGACTATTTTGAGTACCTTAAAAAATATTTTTTTTTTCTGTTTCACAAAAACTACGTTCGAAGACAAATTGTCAATTAATCATAATAATTTGTCTATTCCTTTCAACTACAGAAAGAGTAACAAAAACAACAACGAACAACCTGAAATCACTAACATGCATCCTGTATTTAAATGGTCTTTATTTGGCTATTAGTCAATATATGTTGACATTTGTTTTGCCGGTATCAGGATAAAAAAAATCCTTTTTTTCGTAGATGCATGTAAACTCCCTAGAGTTTCATTAATCATCAATCAAAACTTTGGATAAAAAACAGCAGTTTTTTTCGTGAAACAAAAAAGAAAACAAAAAAAACATTCAAATTCAATCGAAAGTTAACGTTCCATAACCTAAAGAGAGAAGAGCGTTAAAGAAAAACATTTTCCTGTAATTTTTTTTACCTGATGATAGATTCCTTGAGCAACAATCATCTAAAGTTAGACATTTTTTAACGAAGACTAGAGGACACTACAGAACAGAAAAAACAAAATAAATCCCTTTTTAATGTTATTTTTTTCTCTCTTTTGCCGTCATCGTTTGCTTTTCATCAAAACCAATTAAGATTTTCCATTTGCCAACCAGTCAACCAACACATATTGGCTGTCAGTCAGTATGTGTGACAGAGTTGGGTCATTAACAAGGTAGCATGGCAACACTGTATAGTATGCGCGTGGAAGTGTGTGTATTGATATTGTAACATAGCAAATGATACGTGAAAATGACAATTGACGAGATCGATGACGTTGCCAATTCTTTTTTGCAGTTTTTTGCTTCAATGACTTGATGATATATGAACCTTAACGAATACTTTTTTCTGCCTCTTTTATTTTATCTTTGTCTTTTTTTTTGCTTTTTTTAGCATTTGTCTCCTCTTCTGTTTAATTTTTAAGACAATTTAATAAGAATTTAATTTGATTATGGACTTAAAAATCTTTTGTTTTTATTTCGGTAAATAATAAAACCTAAGGAAATGTGTCGGTATGTATGTATGTATGTATACATTTGATTTATATGTGAAAGCCCTGAATACTCTGTTGTTATACACTACTGTGTATACTTTTTGAAATTGTATTTTGTTTTTATATACTCAAATACAAATATATCATATGTACGTGCACCTACGTACGTACACATGTACACATATACTACTTTGTATTTAGTCTTTGTTGTATTCGTAAATACATAATAAATGTGAGGTTATAATTCTTCCATTATTGTTTTTATTGTGGGGGTGGCTTAACATTTATTTAGGGTTGCCATTCTCATACATATTCATGCAATTGTTAATGTGTTGTGTTCTTGCTGTTGTTGCTATAAGAAGATATACACTTCATAATAAAACAAACAATAAATAGCAAAAACAAAAACAAAAAACAATGGAATGAAATGAAATAAAACAAAATAAAATAATACTCAAGTGTACAGATAGACAGACAGACAGACAGACAGACTCGTTTATATAAATTCCTATAAAATATTCTATATTTTATACGACTGGAGTATATTTATGTACATACATATGTATGTATGTATGTATGTTTGTGTATATTTAATAATTACTGCACATGCGTATTTTTTCCTAAACTCCCCTCTTTAAAATGCTTTACAACATAGTAAATCGGGTAAGAGGTCTGTTGAATTATTCTTCTTTTTTCTGTTTCTGTTTTTGTTTCTGTTCATTTTTGTATATAAATTTTCAAATACGATTTTACATTGTTTGGTAGGTAAAGTGGGGGAGTTAAAAGTGTAGAGCTTAGACAAGTTACCATTAAAAAAAATACAAAAAAAAAATACATTAAAAAGTATAACAAAGTAAAGATGGCGTTTAAGTAAAAAATAAACAATGCTAACATGATCAAACATGTTGATGGCGTAAGAGAAAAAGGGGGAAGTGAAATGATTACAATGGTATGTACATACATATATATTTAGTTTTCATTTAAGAAAATGTCTGTACAACAGCAAAGTGAAATTTCAGGCGATAAAATTGATTCGATTTTTTCAATTTTATTTAAATTTTTATTTAAATATTTTGTTGGTATTTTTAAATTTATGTGCATGATTACATACATAATTGGTCATTACAACCCTTCAGGATTACGACCTAGCTTCTCACACCACTTACATACATATGTAGTGCGCGTTAATTTTATACATGAGTAGCGGAACATACAGTTTAAAGTCGACTCCGAACGATAGATTTTTGAGAAACTTTTTATGGCAATTTTATTTGCTCTCATAGTTTTTGCCAGAAATCTGCTGAGAGAAAGTCGCCCAAGAAATATTTTTTCATATTTTCGATTTGATGTCTGACCTGGGGCCTTACGTCTAATAAGTCAACACACTATCGCGATAAAACTCTATGTACAATGGACAGCTAAAGTCTATTTACGGCAATATGTTTTAGAAATTTCATGAATTTTAGCCTTAAGTTTGTATAAAAATTTATATTTTATATATTTATTTTATTAATTTGTTTCTGTTTTATTATAAAACAAAACATTTTTTAATATTTTTCATAAAACAAGGGAAAAATAAGGAAAAGTTTCAGATGACTCCAAGGAGAACTCTGAAATTCAAAGGCTAATACATGAAAATGTTGTCTCTTGTATTTAGTAGAATATCCCTTTAGGTCAAGCACTCCATTTAACCCATTTGGAATTGAATGTACAAGTTATGTTTACTTTTTTCTGGTGGTACAATGAGTAAGTTTTTCGGTTGACTCTTGTTTGAGGTTTAGCGATTACGTAACCGTTCTTTCAAATGATCTCCTAAATATTCTCTTGATGTCATATCGGGACTTTGTGGAAGAGTATTAAGCCTGTGGGGACTTTTTTGTAGAAATATATTGCCGTACTAAGACTTTTGCTGTCAGCTGTGTTATTACATCTGCATCATGATGGGTTCCAACGTCCAAGCAGAGATTGAAAAATATTGCGAGAAGTATTTGAAAAGGCTTTTGGACTTTAGTGGTTACAACATTCGGCTAAATTAGCGGGTTTTGTTGCTTTAATATCCACAAATAACGAATAATTAATCAAAAAAGCATGAAATGCCACATAGCATATGTCGACGTATCAATAGATATACGTCAAAAAGATGTAACTCTCAAAATTAGACTTTTACAGGAGAAGGTTTTTTTAATAAAGTAAGTAAGTTTTGTTTTGTGTGATATATTTAATTTTAATAATTTTGATTAGATATTTGCAATGTAACGGTTTTTTTGTGGGTAACATTTTTTTCGCTGTTCTGCTAGCAACCTACCGGTAAAAAATTTCTGGGTTAACACAAAACTTTATCTTAAGGAAGTGGCTTTCTGTTCTTTTTTATTGATATTATATATATGTGGGTACATTTTGGAATATATAACATAAAACAAAAATAAAATAACGACTTCATATTAAAACTTTGTAAATAGCATTCGATACAAATATTTATATGTACATATATCAGGAATAAAGTATCTACTAATTCTAAATATTATCTTCCTCATCGGTCTCAGGCAGCGAATATTTGATTAATCAATTTATCCCAATTTAAAATGAAATGTTCGTGTTAAAACTTTACGGGTATAGTTTTTTTTTATTACAAAGCGTTTTCAAATTCTTGTATTTAGCAGAAGAAATCTTTAAGATATCATCATATAATCTAGTAAGTCCCTTAGAAATGATTCAGTTTTTATGGTTTCAGATTCATCAAAGTACCCATATTTAAGAGTTATATTTGATGTATTTTTTCTGAATATTGCAGAACGCAATTTTGTTAATTGAATTGGGAAACAACGCTTGTGAAAATTTCTTCCAGTCTTTAAAATCGCTGTTAGTTTACTCAACACAATTATATTTTTTTGGTTTAGTTCTTGTGTTTGAGATTATAGTGTACCACTCACTTGGAGCATCAAAAATGGTTCTACTCCGAATAAAGGATTCAATCGTATTAGTTTTTTGCAATAAAATCACGAAGATACCGTTGACATATTGATTAAAATCTTCCAAAATACGAATTTTTAATATATTTCTCAAATAATTGTGTTTTTCTTTTTCCTGACTGTTTCACTTTGTTTCGTTTATTTTAAAAAAGAGTATTAAAGTAACCCACATACGCGCTCACCAAAAATGTAAACATACTCACCATAAGCGGTTACATTAAAATTGCTTTTGTTATAAAATCATAACGGTTAAATCTACAGCCATGAAATTTTTGCAGATGATACAAATTATCGATAACTATCGATTTCGATAAAAAACGAAAATCGATTATGGTGAGGGTTACATCAATTTGGCGTATATGGCTCGATATATTTTGCTATTGCCATTAATAATGGCTGTTTATAAGATAGGGCCCCATTTATTATGAAACATAATATAATTTCGCTAAAAAAAAATAGCATACATAGTATTTGAGACATGTATTTAAGACATTTATCCACTACAGATTGGTTGAAAGTAGATCAGAAACATCCAAAGCCAATACTGGAATAAAACGCGTGAAGTATCAGCACGGGCTTTTGTAATCGATCAGATTAGAGGACACAGTGGTGCGAGTGATGGTTGCATGCTTCCACATTTACTGTTCAACTCACAGCTTTCTTCAGTTTAAGCTTTCGACCAGTAGTAGCATTTATTTTTTAATAAAAGAATACCTTGTCTCCTCAGTGCTCCGTTGCATTGTGGAAACATTGCTTACATTTTAAACAGATTTGTATAGACTTGAAGCTTCTGAAATGTTGCGTCTTACATATTATATCTCATGTCCATGTTATCTCATATTTAATTGGATTCTATATTAAATGACATGCGATTATTTCAATGTTGAGAAATTAAATTTATGTGTCGTATTTCACGTTTATGTTTTCTTCTCTTCCGATATTTTTTCTCAACTTCAATAATAAATTTAAAACATCAAGAATAGTAAGATTTTTAATGATTTTTGGGTTTTTATATCAATAAGACGAACTGCAAATCAAAATCGATATATCCTGGACCATTTTCAATGTGTATTCGATGTTAACCTATAACTTAAGATCATAAAACAGCATTTATGACAAATTCATGTTATATTGTATTTAAATTAAAATATTTTTAACTTTTATTTCAGGTGTGGTTCAAAAACCGTCGTGCCAAGTGGCGTAAACGCGAACGTAATGCTATGAATGCTGCTGTTGCCGCTGCCGATTTTAAATCCGGCTTCGGAACACAATTCATGCAGCCATTTGCTGATGATTCGCTTTATTCATCATACACTTATAATAATTGGACTAAAGTTCCTTCACCGTTGGGCACAAAACCCTTCCCTTGGCCAGTTAATCCTTTAGGGTCGATGGTGACAACAAATCATCATCAGAACTCGGTCAACTGTTTTAATACCGGCGCTAGTGGTGTTGCTGTGAGTATGAATAATTCAATGTTGCCTGGTACTATGGGTAGCACTTTGACAAACACTAATGTGGGAGCTGCACCATGTCCTTATAGTACACCTGCCAATCCGTATATGTATCGTGCCACTGCTGAACCTTGTATGACCTCGAGTATGTCATCAAGTATTGCTACTTTACGTTTAAAAGCTAAACAGCATACCACCGGATTTGCCAGTCCCTATTCAGCACCTTCACCTGTATCACGTTCTAATTCCGCTGGACTTTCCGCATGTCAATACACCGGCGTTACAGATGTTGTCTGAGAAAACGCCCTCGGGGCTCTACTCAATCAACATCAGCATCATTTACAACATCATTTTGCCGGCAGTAGTGGTGGAGGTGGCGGGGGCAGCGGTACTGTAAGTCTCGGTGGTCTCAATAATTCCAGTAATACAGGCAATCTCAATACAAGTTTACAACAACATTTGCACAATAACAACAATTCTTTGCTGCACAATAACAACAACAATTTGTTAATGGACCATCACGATGGCGGCGATACAAAGTCACCGCATGATCTTCATCACTCGGAAATAAATCGCAACAACGTTAATGGCAATAATGGTAGCGGCGCTGGTGCTGGTGGCAATACAAATGGTTTAATGGGCTCCAATGGCAACTCGGATGTCGTCGATGACAACGACGAAGATGTTATCGATTAAAAAATTTATTTTAAAACTATCATAGAATAACACAAAAAAAAAACCAAAATAAAAACAAGTTGAGTTAATAAGTTTTCGTTGTTTGTACACAGTCAATCAACATTTTTAGCAAAAGAACTAATTTAATTTAATTAAAAATACAAAATAAAAATACAAAAAAGAAATAATTGTTATTTGTAAAAAATAAAAAGAAAAAAATAAAATGCAAAGTTTAAAACAAAAAACGAAAGGAAAGAAATACCGTGAGTAGGTTTTTTAAATAAAAACTTAAGAAAAAACAAAAGAAAATAAATAAAAAAGTCTTGAAATAATAACGAAACTTGTAATTTAATTGTATTAAATATAAAAATTTTCATTCTGTTTTATAGATCCTTTTGCAAAGGAATTAAAAACAAACAAAAAACATTGTATTTAAATAAAATACTTAAAACAAGAACAATAACTACTTTTTAAATTATTTAAAAATTCTTTTTTTTATATACAAAAAAAATTAAAATTTCTCGGTTTTATATTTTCTTTTCTTTTTTATAATTAAAAACAAAAATTTGTAAATAATGCGTATATTTAAGAGAAAAACCAAACCAATTTAAACCAAATATTTAAAATACCAAAAATATTTAATTTTAATTTTATTTCGTTTCTTTAATTAAATTTATTTAAATGTTTACTAATTAAATGCATTTAATTTTAAAATTAATTTTCAATTTATTATTCTCACTTTGTATTCATTGATTATTATTATTAATATTATTATGATACATTTTTTTATTTTTTTTATGTTTTTTTTTTGTGATTTTAATTATCATTTTTTTATTATCTAATCGTAATTATCGTATAATAAAAAAATAAATAGTCTTCTTAAAATTTAAATACATACATACACATATTATTGTAAAACAAAATATTGATAAAGATATCGAAGAGAAATTGAAGAAGAACAAAAAACAAAAGAAAAATAAAAACAAAAACAAAAACTAAATAAAATTAAATCAAAAAATTAATAATAAAAATAAAAAAACAAAAGGAAAATATCTCTATAACTTGAACACACAACAGTTTTTAAGAAGTTGTCTAGTCGTATACAAATCAATTATAATTAAGCAAAAAACAAACAAAAAAATTTAAATTAAAATAAAAAAAAAATCCCCCAAAAAGAAAATATAATTAGTTTTTAAGAAATTTAATCAAAGCAAACTTCAAAACCAAACAAAAAAAAAAAGAACAATAAAATTTAATAAAACAAGAAAGCAAAAGTGATTTAAAATTTTTTTTTAGTTTCAGGTCGGATTAATTGTTTCGAGTTTTTAGAAAAGATTTAAAATGATCAGATCCCGCGGTTCCCTCTTAAAAAAAAGACAATTAAAAAGTTCTTTCAAAAGATCCTCTCACGGAATACAAACTAGGGTAACAATATGTCGTTGGGTACAATTACAAACATTTGATTTAATTTATCTGTTGTGAACATCCTTATATCATTATATGTCATTTATTTATAATAGAGCTCGTTCGAAAGATAGGCGCTAAAGTTGGCTTATTTCAAACTTATCTAAAAAGACAAAAATAAACTTCCTCACTTGATTGAAGACAGTCAACAGAAAATTCAATCAAGTGAGGAAGTTTATTTTTGCCTTTTTAGATAAGTCAACAGAAAATTATTTCCCAAATTACAGAATGTTTTTCAAGTATAAGAATTAGAAACCGCTGTCGTTATTTTACCAATCTCAAGTTGTAACATACGTCCTCATAAATTGTTTTAAAAATTAGGGTACCGTCAAGGCTCTGAACTAAAAGAGAGAATATCATCAAAATGTAGACGAAGAACTAAAACACAAACTCAATGAGTGCCCCTGTATTCAATACATTTTCACAGGCGGTATTCCTTCTAGACAATGCCAGATGACAAATTTATCGTTAGAGGACCTGTTATAGTAGATCAGACACCTGCTTTGCTGGAAGTCTTTTGACTAGGTTCCTAAGATCCTTACAAGGAGCAAAAGCAATAAATTCTGTTGAATTTTTCCGTTTGAAGATAGTTCAGTTTTTTAAATTTTATATACATGCATTCATAATTGGTCACTACAACACTTCAGTCACCTACACATCACTCATGTGTGTGTTAATTTTATACATGAATAGCGGGACTTACAGTTTAAAGTTGACTCCGAACGACAGATTTTTGAGAAACTTTTCATTGCAATTTTTTATTTACTCTCAGAGTTTTTGCCAGTAATCTGCTGAGAGAAAGTAGCCGAAGAAATATTTTCATATTTTCTTTTTGATGTCTGACCTGGGATTTGAACCCTGGCCTCTCCTCTAATAAGCCAACACACTACCTACTAGACTACGGCAATTTCTTTTATTATTATATTTTATTTAATTATTTGAAAAGCATATCATGAAATCATTTCAAATTGAAAAATTGTTTTTCGTTGTATGATTTAGGCTTCTTCAGCGTGAGTGCAGTAAGTAAAATGCTTTGACAGTACCGCAACAGCAATGCGACCTTATGTGTTTATGAAGCGTTGATCAATTAAGGATTTTATCGATGGAATGAATAAACAAACAGTTCATTTAACATTAATCATAAACATATCTAATAATGTAGTGGGCATAAATATCAAGAATTAAGGTTAGAAATTGGTTCCTGTTGAATTTCACTTGCTTTATACAATGTTGCAGACTTGTTGAAAATTTTCTACAGATTATTTTACTTGTTCAAGGTGAATGGTTAATCTTTAGATTCATTTTAGTTAAGCATAGGACCCTTGCCCTATAGAGTTTCTATATACCTGAGGATTTTATTGAAATTGACTGTGGCTAGCCAACTTCTGTTTATAAATTCTGGAGGGGTATTCATCTCACATTCAAGATCAAAAATAATACAGAAAATGTGTAGTAAGCTCTTCATTCATTATTCATCTTATGGGCATCTGCTATTTACTAGGGGCTAGTGTCCTTTTATTGCCGCTATGGAGTTCCGCGATGGATCGATACACGGCATAAGTGGTTCAATATGTCACCAATGCGTGAAATCGTTTGTTTGCCATTCGAACAACAAGGCCAAAGTTAACACCTTAGAGAATAACCCTGAAGCCAGATGAATAATTGTATTATCAAGTGCATAGGACAAGTCGGTCTGGAGACTCAGATGGCAGTACCACCACCTCATTGAAAATATCAAGCGGACCATAACGAAACAATGCAGTTTAAAAGGATTACGATTCGCAACAACTTTCGTTGAAGAATTAGCGACATCAGTAAAGATTATGGTTCTTGGATATGAGAGCAATAAGAAGAAGTCAAGCTATTTAAATCAGGACTAATGAGAGACACATAGTGCTTTGGTGGCTGAAATACCAATGAGGCATCTTAATAAATAAAAACATTATCGACTCTCTCGTTGATTACAAACCAGACCAGACCAGAGTCTTTGGCGTGTACATAGACACTTATGGTGGGTGGTACCGTTAAAACAGTACAGTTCAGAATTTGGCATGGATCATAAGAAAACGTTTATGATAAGCCAACTAAGCCAAATTAAGTAAAAAACACTGTTATCTGTCAATGGCGAGTTGGATAGACAATATGGACGTGCATTATTTAATGTATGCTAACGAATGAGAATCGCTAGCTTATTAGAGAGATATGCGATATGATGCAAGTAACCAATTATTCTATAAAATAGCTCGGAAACACCAAGTTATATCTGTACTATTTAAATCATATATACATAGTTTAAAATAGTAAAAAAAAGGCACAAATACAACAGCAACAATAAAAATTTCTGCAATGTAAGGACTTTGTTAAAAACAAAAATAAATAAAGAAAATAAGAAACGTAACAAACGCGCCATCTACAGTGGATGTAAATAACAAATGAACTTCTCGTAAACATACCAAACTAGATGCGTGAGATTCCATTCATGAAGAAGTAAAATGAAGATTTCATGCCACCTTAAAATTGAGGCACAATAAGTAAATGGAAGGCTTTCAAATCGGAAACAACAAAAAGTCACATCTGGAGAATTTAGCCGCCAAATCCGATAAGGATCTTTAAATCATAACAATAATCGAGGTGACTTTTTGAAATAACTAAACATTTCGACGTAACGAAATACGGAATGTTGCAACCAATTAACATACAAGATGATAATCTGATATCTATCTCCCAATAACTAACAGATTCAGTCGCCCCCAAATTATAATGAATGCAGAATAAGAGACAGTGACTGCTATTCAATAATGGATAAGTGAAAAAGCTCCGGGTGTTGAAAGCATGCCGCTCAAAGTTTTTAAAGCCATCCCAGCTTAATTTATAAAATGTTAAAAAGAATTTATAAAATATAAGTGGCAATAAAAAAATGTATCCTACGGATATGATGAAAGCTCTGAGAAGCTGTTTTCGCATCCGCAAGGATTGACCGGATCTATCTTTAAGAGGAACTATTGACCAGAAAAATTAATGTTATACATAATATTGTTGTACATAATATTCACAGATTTTTTAATAATATATGATTCCATAGAAATTCAGTGAAAATTACAAAACATTTTCCATTAACAGCAAAACCTATTTTGCTTGCGAATGAGTTGTTTGAAATAATAGTGTAGCTTCCTTAACTTTTTTAAGGGTTCATCAAACCTGCTCTTTCTAATAGTAATCGATGATGATGAGATAAGCACTTCGAGGTACAATCCGAAAGAAATAGTATGACACCAGAAAAACAAAACTCGACATCTTCAATCACTCCATTATACTGACGATATATATGTTCACGGATATGCAAACCCGGATAGATCATCTTATACATGAAGCGAAAAAGGTTCAATACTCATCATTATATGAATAAAACAATATTGAATAAAAGCTGCAAAAATATGTATATAAAAAATAATTGAAGGGAAACGAGAAAGCCGTTTTAAAAGTTAACTCGCAACAAATAAAGACAGATACTCACATTCCATTTTATCCGGATTATGGATGAAGCTTGGACGCTCACGAAGTTCTAAAAAAGAAAACTACTAAAATTTCTTGAATATTAGGGTGCCCTGATAGTGTAGTGGGTAGCTTGAGAGTCGTGAGTTCGATTCCCATCAGAGACTTTGGTCTGTTAAACTACACCGTGTATAAAGTCTATGTTACTCAGCTCATAATATATAATAAGTATAATTTGTAATTGTATTCTAATAAATAAATATCTTGTACATATATATTTTGACCAAGGAGGACATATCACGATATCGAGAAACCATATGACAGTTGAAAGGAACATTAATGAAAATCGTATACTTACTTATAAGGAAGAGAAAATATTTCTAAATTTGGCACACGCTCAGGAAGGACAAAAACAAGCTCTAAGTCTCCTCCCAACTAGTTGACTATAAGTTTAGAAAAAAGTCCGTCTTTTTGAGCTGCTTTGCTGGATTAATTTTTTTAACTTTTAAGTTTTTAATTATTTTTAGTAATTTTTAGTTATTTTTAGTATATATTTAAAAGTTGTCTTCGATTTGACGATGGTGAAAGTGACACAAAACTTCCCATGATTAGGGATTCGGTCAGTATAGCTCTAGACGTCGGGACAGACGTGTAAACATATTGCATATTTTAAGTTTATAAGTTTAGTAACGTAGGTTTTTTAATTCAAGGTTTTTATTAACAATAATGGTTGTTTTATAGCACCTTTATTTAAATAGGACAATATCGTTGCCTGACATAGGGCACAATAATAGAATAAACTTTCTGAAGAGGCTATATTTCCTCCGTCTATCATCAACTGCATTCGGTGCATTGAGTTAATTTTATGATACTTAGGGCCATTATTACAACTTGCCGTTAACTAAAGGAAGGATTTTAATGGGTAGATAAATTGTTTTTCATTATTGTAAGTGACGATAAGGTAGAAGTGAGCGTTAAGCTAAAGGGAAGATCAGCCTACTGTTAACTTTTAAAGTTAAGTTTATGTTTGAACTTGACATATTATATATTATTTTCAATATGGCAACTTCAAATATAAACAAGGTGAGCAAATACAAAAAAAAGAAGGCCGTCGTTGCCACTGCGACATTCCTCCGCCACCGCCATAATTTTCAAAAAGTTAACTTTATTTTTTCTATGAATTGTAATAACGTAAATAAGTTAAAGGTGACTTTAAAGCACCCTTTAGCTAAAGGTACCTTTAACTGAGCCCAAGTTTAACGCCAAGTTGTAATAATGGCCCTTAGAGTAATTTAAAAAATAGCTCAACTTTATTCTGTTGCATGAGCTAACGGTAATAATAACTACATCAAAAATTCTACAAGTTACGTAGAATTAATACTTTATGAAGCGCTGAATATCTGTGGTCCCATAATGTGAATATTTTTCGATTTTACTGTAAACAAATGCAAAAATAGTAGAGTCAGCTCCAAGTGTATATAAATTTCAATTTGTCTCTCTAGTTTTTCTACAACATACATTCACTTATGAATTCAAACATGCAATACTCATATCTTGTAATAACACATACATACGTACAGATTCATATATATACAGATATGCATTTATATTCATTACACACATCTTTAATTGAGTACATATATACATATGTATGTATTGTATATACATGCATATAACCATTGTAACCATGAATATACATATTATTGTAAATGAGTGGAGGAGTGGGCATGGGAGTGGGGGTGGTGTTTATATATGTATGTTTCTTTCGTCTGAATAATGTTTTGTAATTAACTTTTTGGCGTAATTAATGCCAAGTCTAATTATTGTTAATCATGCTGAGAACGAAGCAAAACAAGCAGTTATAACATTAAAGGCAACACTTTTTTTATTATAAAAGAAAACAAAACCAAAAAAAACAAAAATAAGATAACAACAAACATATACAAAAATAAATACAAACGAGCTTCAATTAAAAAGAACTCCAATCACTCCTCTTCTAAAATTGCCTTTAGACAGTTAGTTGTTGAAGTCATGTCGTGGTAAAAAAAGATAGAATTTCTTTCGTTCGTTCCTTCTTTTTTCTTTTGATAAATTACATCAGAGCCAATAGTATACAATTCTTCTTCTCTTATACGTATACAATGATACAGTAACAGAATTAATAAACATTGTACGTTACGTAATAGAAACGCTACACTGCCATCATAGTTAAGTTACCGTTTTTCCGAGAAATTCTTGAATTTGCCATCAAGTAACTCAGTACTCATTAAACTATTCATTGATGATAAACAAATTTATGTGAAGTATCGTGAATAATTTCAATTTCACAATAAATGCTTGCGTATTCGACAAATCAGTCGATAATTTCACTGAAATTCGTCACAAAATCGGCCAAAACATAATGAAATTTAAATACATACGTACGTACAACGATACATTTTCAATTGATGGTATACTGAAAATGTATACATACTCGATTTTATATAAATACAATGGTTTTGGTTCTCCAGTTACTTACTTGTCTTTCTTAGCTCAATGACTCGGGGTAATAAATCTTCACTGTTCTTATCTTGTTTCGTGCACATTTTGTTTTTCATTCCATTTACTCCTCCACCTACAAACATATGGGTTTTCTGTCCGACTATCTGTCTTACCCGTCTGTCTGTCTGCTGTATGTATTGTATCTCTTTATTTAAATATACAGACTTTAAAGACAAAAAAAACACACAAAAATACGGGGGAAAATTCTTACAAAATGTCTTCGTGGCGAAACAATATGTTTTATTTCTTATTATTATCCTTTCCATTCGTTTTTCAAAATTTCCTTCCCCTATATTTTACTTCCATTCATACAGACACGCACACACATATCCATAGTAGAAAGTGGGGACAGACATACGACATAATTATTAACATTATTGTTCACAGATACGAATTTAATTTTCCCCTCTTAAGTTTCACCGAAATTTAACTCGAAGAACTTTAATACAGTGGCTTACAAAATGTTTGAAATATTAAAATTAATATTTATTTTTCGTCTGCGAAAGACAAAGGGATTGGGATTATAATCGCTTCAGTTTTTATCATCAGGAAATTTATGACTGTCTAGACTCTAGACCAGTAATCGTAAATAATAAAATACAAAAACTGTGTGAGTATTTTTAATGGCTTCAAGTCAGACTTGGTGGGTTTTATTTGATGGTTATCGAACTTAATCATCTTTATGGAGCTATCTTTTGTTGTATTGTCCTCAATTAATAACTGCAATCTGAAATATATTGATAATATAAGGAAATCTGTTGCAATACAGATTTTGTTTGCACCTTACTCCTTCAAAAATAATTTTTACAATGCTTAGGGCCGTTACTACAACTTGTCATTAACTAAAGAGAGGATTTTAACGGGCAGATAACTTGTTTTTCATTATTATGACTGGAAAATAAGGTAGAAGTGTGCGTAAAGCTAAAGAGATGATCATCCTACCTTTATCATTAAAGTTCACTTTATCTTTAAACTTGTCATATCATATATATTCAAACTTCAAATATAAACAAAATGAGCAAATACAACAAAAATAAAGAAGCCCGTCGTTGTCACTGCGTTAAAAAAAACTTTTTTATTTGAGCAGTGTTATCGTCATTGCTTCGGCACTGCCATATTTTTGAAAAAGTTAACTTTATTTTATCTGTAAGTTGTAACAACGAAAAGAAGTTAAAGGTGACTTTAAAGTTCACTTTAGCTAAAGATACCTTTAACTAAACCCAACTTTAACGGCAAGTTGTAATAATGGCGGCCCTTAGTTGTATACTGCGTTCCACATTTATAATGTCACTTCTATTTATTGGATATCTCTTAAAATATTAATTTAATCGATTAGGTTCCTTTTGATGATTGATTAATATGATAAAATATTGACATACTAGTGCATTTGCCAGCGTATGTTTCAGATATAATTCCAATGGCATATGGTTGTGTTTTTGTCCAAAGCTATTAATGTGATGACTTGACTCCACTAAAATCTGAAATTTTAGAAGAATGTTGAAGACACTACTAAAAATAGAATACATATTTCGTTTAATTTTCAGTAAAGCTAAGCAAATTAACAAAAAAAAGTTCAATAAAATATTGGTTTTTATTTCTTTAAAATGAATATAAACAAATTGACCTTACAATTATAAAACATTGTATAATGGCTGGAAGTCTTCTGAGAACTTGTGATTCAAACCTCACCTCAGACATCTCGAAAAAAAACGAAATATCAGCAGCCTTCCGGCAGAAACTCTGAGTAAGAAATAAACTTGCCATGAAAAAGCTTCTCAAACATCTGTCGTTCGGAGTCGACTTTAAACTGTAGGTCGTGCCACTGATGTATAAAAATAACACACACAACATATGTGGACCGAGAAGCTAGGTCGTAATCCTGACTAAAGGGTTGTAATGACCAATTAAGCAAGCGAGAATAATAGATTATGTAGCAAGGATTACGCAACAACAATAACAAAAAAATATATATATAAATACAATATTTCCTGAAAATACCTAAACCTGATCAAAAAGAATACTATTTTATGAAAATAGAAATATTTTACATAATAAAAGTGAACTTATAAATGTGGGACGCACTATGTTCCATTTAGGATACTTACGATATCACCTACCATACTCATGGCAATTCACGTTAACAAATTTTCTCTATGGGCACTTCTCTGAGGAACTTCAAGTTCTCAATGGCATTGAGTATACCACGTCTGAACATAACTCATATAACATCAATTATTATAACCGATTTTAAAGTTCTCAATCCCAATATATTTTATAATCATTATATTTTGAAATCGTGATTATTAATCAAAAATTTCTTTATCTTGGCATTCTTCTAAACTATGTGTGTATCAGAGATCAGCAATGAGTATTCAAAAAGAATCACATTCATAATATCTGATACTTATACGCATTCATACTTATTTTAATATCATGTATTCAAAGTTTGAAGTACTCATCATATTCATACTTAACAACACGTATGATATTATTGATTTCGACTCCCCATGACTCAACATTTACAAGAATCACAAAATAAGTATGATTCGCGCACGAACACGAAAAAACTCAATAAAAGGTTGTGTGTTTGATTTGCTTGCTGCTCTGTTTTTTTTTTTGCTTATGTGTTCGTGTCACTCGAATCATTTATAAGTATTTTTCTAAAGTTATGAATCCAAAAGAGTAGGCCTATGAATCATACACATTTCGAATGGTATGAGTTTGATGTCAACGTTGTATTGCAACCCATACTTATAAATCAATGTTGTAGTGAGTACGAATGAAGCAGTAGTAGTAGTTAAATTTCAATATTGTTGACTGACTTATATTCAAAATTTCATGAGTGCTTAGGAGTAGCGAAACAAACGATTCATTGCTGATCTCTGGTATGTATTTTAATAATTTTTAAGTCAAATAATTTTAGCATTTTAGCAGATGCTTTAAAGGCAATATAAATTCATTCATTGTTCCTGAAATGAGTGTTTATTGATTCTTAATAAGGATTCTGATACAGAGAAAACATTTAAAAAGCAAGCTTTTCTTGTTGGTAAGCAAAGTATAGTTATTATCAACTGAGACAATTCCTAAAATGACTTCAATTTTTATATACCGTGATAGTAATTAGTTCGTTCAAATGGGTTTCAAATTACTTTGGTTTTCAACAACATTCGTTAGAAAACTTTGTAGCATAAGGAGCAGTAGAAATATTTCAGTTAGTTTAAGTAGCAGAGCCGTATCTACTGTTGTCAGTTCTTCAACAAAATCGTAACAACATTGTATTTAAATAATGCATGAGAACCGGATGCCAAAACTTTAATCATTTCATTTATAACCTGATCGTAACTAATACCAGCATCAATTTTGTCATAAAAGAGGCACTAGATTTATTTTTTATTAAAGTTCTATTTCTACTCATTGCTTTAATACTGCCTTAACGGGCAAACCAAGCGACAGCCATTGTCTCGACGCTAAGGTTTCCACACATTCTTTAAAGTTGTTTGTAGCATATTTTGTATTTATCTGATCAAAAGTAGTTTTCTAGTTTATAATTCTCAGAAGACTGTTACTAAAATACTTAGAATATTTCTTTTATAAAAAACGCCATGTCAGGAGAAAATACTTTCGATGTCCCCGAACAACAATGGTGTAAAGTTTCATTGGATCAGAATTAAATCGGAGCTTAAAACAAATGCTCAGATATAGCTTCATTCTAACTGAACAGTTGTATAGGAATTATACAAACTTTACTAAAGTCATAATAGATACATACATACATAATTGATCATTATAACCCTTCAGTCAGGCTTACGCGACCTAACTTCTCCTACCACTTTTGTTGTGTATGTTAATTTTTTTATACATGAGTACCGGATAGACGCCGAACGACAGATTTTTGAGAAATTTTTTCTTGCCAGTTTTATTTACTCTTAGAATTTATCCCAGAAATTTCCTGAGTGGCATTAACCGAAAAAATACTTTTATCATATTTTGTTTTGTTAAAAAATGTCTGACCTGTGGTTTGAACCGTGTCTCCACGTCCAATAAGCCAATATTCTACCTACTAGACTAGGGCGACTATAAGATTACAACAGCAATAATGAAGACATAAATAAAAAATTATTAAATTCAACAAAATTTCTTAATTATCTCTGAAAATATTTTTATATTCTCAATAAAGCCCCATCACCACACATTATTCTCATCCCCAATTCAGGAAATACATCCAACAACAAGACTATCTTATTCTAAAACTCCGGCGCAGAAATTTTATGAAAAACTTTTCATTATCGATTGAAGTCGCCGTAGTCTAGTAGGTAGTGTGTTGGCTTATTAGACGTAAAAGCCAGGGTTCGAGCCCCAGGCCAGACATCAAGACAAAAAGTATTTCTTTGTCGACTTGCTTTCAGCAGATTTCTGAAGAAAACTCTGAGAGTAAATAAAATTGCCATGAAAAAAGTTTCTCATAAATCTGTCGTTCGGAGCCGACTTTACCACTCATGTATAAAATTAACACACACAACAGTGATGTGAGAAACTAGGAAGTTGTACAATGGGTCAATTCGACCTCCGAGTACTGTACTTGTCTTAATTGACAAGAACACGTCCTCTAACCTAACCTAACCTTTAATTATTGATCACCAAAGGCATGTTTTATATTTCTTTCATTCTACATAAGAATTAGTTGCAGATATTTAAGTTCCCTCTTCCCATTCCTCAGATAAAAACATTTTGATGTACTTCTATTAATTCAACCAATATGAACATATTCACTTTCTAATCATGTTTCTTTGAACAAAGCAGTATCTCGATAATGTCACAAATTGACTGAATCTTTCAAATGCAACGTGTTAAAACTCGATCCAAAACAATGCCATACAATTTTTTTTTAAAACCGCTAGGTAGTTAACTTATGCGGAAATCAGACGAAATTTTATCTTATCCTTTGGCAATGACCGATGAAAATCTGCTTCTCTAAGTAAACAATCTCTAAAAAATAAACTTATTGAAGATGAAGTCTGGATTAACTTAATACTGCGAAATCTTTAATCACTGTATGACAGACTTGGTGAAGTAAAATCCATTATTGAACCTGTACGGGAAAAAATCCGGAAATTTTTTTGCAATCAAATGAAGATACGATAGATTGATTAACTCATTTAAACAGCAATAAAAAATGTTTATATTGAGAATTGGGGTATTGTTTAGCGTTTTATTGGAATTTAAGTTCATTTTCTGTCATACAAAAATTTAATTGTTCAATAAAATCACAATCACAAACGGAAATTTGCGGAATTATATGCGTACATACGCATAAAAGTCTACCGTGTCGAATCGTAACGAATGGAAAACAAATGTAAGGAAAAGTTAATTTTACCGTTTTACGTACAATATTATAAATAAAAAATATAAAAACAAAAACAAAAAAAAAAGGAAATAAAAACTGAGTTTTAACGCAGTGGGAAAGAACTTTAAAAACAACAATTGACGACGCACATGAAATGTTTTGCTAATGAAGTTCTAAAACAGCTGGAAGACAACTTATTAACCCTTTGACACTTTTGGCAAATGACAGCAACAACAACAATAACAACAACAACTACAATAACAATAGGAAATATGCATACATAAACGCACACAGAGTCAAACTCATTTTACAGTTATTACAACCAATGGATAAAGTGTCACCCACTATTGTTATTATTATTATTGTAACGGTAATAAAATCAATCTCATTTAAAATTCACTTTTAAAACATGCCTGTGCCACCCCAAATGTGAAAAGAAACGGTGACTGACACTAACACTGACACAAATACATGTATTCTGATGCTGTTCATGTTGTCCTGAAATGGGAAAATCGTTGACGGGGAGTCTAAAGCAGTTAAAGTTACTTCCATGTGTGTGTGTACGCTGAGAAAACTGTTGTTGTTGTGCATAAATATAAAATAAATCAAAACTCTTCTGAACAATGTTGCCAACTCAAAGAAATATTTTCATCGGTGAGAGTAACTGAAACACAAAATCCTTCAAAACAATTTGACAAACAATAGAAACACTGTGCAATACCAATGCGAACAATAAGTTTTTGAGTTAATGTTTGGGAAATTGCAGAAAATCTAAAATTGGCATCACTGTTTACAAAAGCAACAACAATAAAAAAATCTTTATGCTCGCACACACACACACATACACCCACACAAAGATTTATTAAAGAAAATGCCAGTTGGCTAGATGAATAGGAAATTAGTGGAGTGAGTGGTGTCTAAAAGAGGGGGGGGGGGGGGAGATGGGTAACCGACATTATTGCATTTCGAAACCCACTAAAATTCTTGTGTGCGCCACCCATCAGGATTGGTGAAATTTAATTTTACCAATTTATTGTTTGGCCCTCAACAGTGTTTGAAAACGTTAAATGATGGCAAAGTCAGCAGGATACCTTCTGTTTGTTTCTTTTTGAATTCTTCATGAATTCTTCGTTTAACTTTATTCCGATGCTTAGTATATGCCTTTAAAAATGTTGTGTGGGTCACAGAAATAAAAAGAGCATCAGTTTCTGCTCATTCCATTCGTATTTTTGGTTGATTCGGTTTGCAAAGGGAAAAAAACCCTTCGTATTCTATACAATTACCCTCTTTCACTTTGCATAAATATCTGGCTCACTATGTTCCGTTTTTGGGTAAATGAATCGTGCAAACAATAATAATAGGCTAAACGCTTGTCTTTCAGCCCATAGGTCCAATCGTACTTTCATTACAATTATTTTTATTGTGCGGTGATTTCCTTTTTGTACCTTTTTTTAAACAGGAGCGCATCAATATTAAATTCATAATAGAATTTATTTTAGAAATTTAATTCATTGTATTGTATCGATATTTACATTATTACATATACATTTGTATTGCGTTATACGAAATTAAAGTGTAGGTACCTTTGTTTCAATTTAAATCTACACAGTCCTCCTTACATTCCCACAAACATAATTGGCCATTATAACCCTTTATTCAGGATTACGGCCTAGCTTCTCACACCACTCATGTTGTGTGTGTTAATTATATACGTGAGTGGCGGGACCTACAGTTTAACGTCGACTCCGAGTGACAGATTTTTCAGAAACTTTTCATGGCAATTTTATTTACTCTCAGCGTTTTTTGCCAGAAAAGTGCTGAGAGGAAGACGCCGAATAAATATTTTTTCATATTTCGTTTTGATGTCTGACCTCACATTCATAGAAACTGTTAAATTTACTTCTGTGGGGAACTTGCAAGTGTTAAGCCACTACTTGATTACACCCAGTAATGTAAATATTACACGAACACATTTGTGTTCATTCACTTTTCTTCTCCATCCAGGCCAGACATCAAAACGAAATATGAAAAATATTTATTCGGCGTCTTCCTCTCAGCAGATTTCTGGCAAAAACTCTGAGAGTAAATAAAATTGCCATGCAAAGTTTCTCAAAAATCTGTCGCTGAGTGTCATGAGTGGTGTGAGAAGCTAGTCCGTAATCCAGACTGAAGGGTTGTAATGGCCAGTTATGTATGTAATCCTGCAGGTTCTGAGATATTGCCTAGAATTCCTTTGAACAAAGCAGTGTTGTCGGCAAAGGCTGAAGAGTAAAAGTGGCTACTTACGCATACAACTGTGCTGAGCTTTCAAAGTCAATTTACACTCCAATATTTTCTGTATATTATTTGATAAGTTTTGTTTCAAATAGAGAAAAAAGTTTATTCATTGATTTGCCTACCCATTAATACTTAATACTCTTGCACAAATTCACGATCTGGTTATAAGAGAGTATTTGGGAGATCATTTTGGAAAAACATTTACGTAGTCGCTAAATCCCAAGCAAAAGTTAACTGAAAAACTTAACTTAAACTTACGAAACTGGTGGTATTCAATGCCAAATGGGTTAAATGGAGTGCTTTAGCTTAAGTGATATCCTACTATATATTGGGTATAACATTTTAATATACAGTAAGAGCCCGCTTAATGCTGATCCGCATAACGATGTTTCAGTATTACGCGGTTGCAAATGAAACGGCCATCCACCAACCAAAAGCGGTGCACTATATAGCGACGGTGTATACTATGTACGTATCTTTTTCAACGCTCTTTTGTTAGTCTGTCCAGAATAAAGATTCCAATTGTATTTTCCGAAGTATGAACGCATCTTTCCTGCGTCACAGTTGATTTATTAGTTGTCATCAATGTGACTAGGTGTATACATATGTATGTATGTACATGTTAAGTTGCCTCGTTTAACGTTATTTCGTTAACAGAGCTGGTTATTTAGATTCTCAACTTTCTAAAGAAATAAATTAGTTTGTATCAATGATATCTTAGATCCTTTGATCTTTTTTTTTTTTAATTACTTAAAACAATAAATATAAGGTGCGTACTTTCATCAGGCCTGTAGATCAATTAATAAAATTAAAACAATTGCAGTGGATTTAAATCAGCTGTAACAAGTAACAATGACTCATGTCTAATCGAAATAGGTATGTACGATATTAAGATAAGTTATTATTGTCTCTTTATAGAAAAGTGAATCAATATTGTTATCGTAAAACAATTAAGTGTGGCAGCTACTCCTTGCCTCCTTACCAAAAATTTTGACTGCCCTAAATAAATGATTATCGTTACATTAAGAGATAAAAAGTTCAAAATTATACTCCTCATTGGGTACGTTTATCATCATTTGATGCAATTTATCTGTTTCTTATGCTGTCAAGTGTCGGCGTACGAGATTGAATATTACGCAGCGTAAACATTGAATTAGTTTTCCGAGTCCAGTTTAATTTGAACATTCATTTATTGTTCTTCCTTCTACGTTCTGATTTTAATTTGTTTGAGGATTTTATTTTTCTATTTCACAGTAAAATAAATAAACATAAATCGCTTTTTAACTTATAATAAATGTACGCATACTCCGATGTATGCTGCACCATTTGTTTTTCTCTCCCTTTTTACATACGCCACTGTTTTGAGTTTTGTTTTTATATACATACATACATACGTAAATTTTTTCAAATTTATTAGCAAATTATGGCAATGGTTGAAAAGGCAGGCAGGCAGTATTGTTGCCTCTAAAATCGTAGCCTTTGTAATGATGATGATGACGATGATGATGATGATGATGACTACGAAGACTGTAAAGGGGACGTTGATGATTAAGGGGTGCATATAAATTCGACATAATTTTATTGTAATGAATAAATTGATGGATGGGTTGTCGTCTGGATGGATGTTGTGGGGTGGATAGAGGTACCAGTTTTAAACGCATTCGCTTGTTTCTTTCTATTAAAACGAAACGCTTTGAATAAACAATGAAAAGAAAAACGAAAGGAACAGGTTTATTAATGTGTATGTATGTTGGTTGGTGTGTCCGATTAGTGGTCGAAATGTCATCTTTTCGAATTTTTTTTCTCTTTTAATTTAAAACGTCTGCTAATGGGTGGCTGTAGGTGATGCGTTTGTCTTTCTATTTTTTTTTGTGTAAAGAAGTTTGTTTTGTGGTAAAAATAAATTACTTTTTAATATCATTTTCTTTTCCTTTATTTTTAATTTATTTCCTGCCCTACTCCCACTCCCACTTTGTCTTGTTGCCGCTACTTGTGATAAATAAATAAATGTTTCCAGATGACTATTGAATCGTGTCATGTGCCTCAATTGATTCACTATGTATGTTTATCAGTAGATTTTCTTATAATTTATCGATTTATTTATTAAGTAAAAACGTGTATATGTAAGTACCCGCAAGTTTACCAATGAGTTCAGAATATTTCATACTGGGACCTGTTCACAGATCTATCCTCCAACAATCTGTTATCTACAGATTCTGCCAGGCGACATTTAAATATGGAGATTTAATTAAGTCACGAAATCCTGTATTGGATTTTATGTTAGAATTTCCCGCCATTATTCTAAGCATAGCTCCCACGCTCTGTTATTTACTATCCCTTGCAGCGAAGCTAAAAGAACTGCTGCAGAACAGATTTTTATTGTCCCTGTTATATTAACAATCGCAAGTCTCGGCATCTTGTTCAACTTCAATGGACTAGACAATGGCGCCATAGATCACTATTAATCTGACCAACATGGTATACATAGATACATATGTACATAATACCTGCCTGCTAGCGTTTGGCATATTGTTATGTCATACCTGAGCTTTCCTGAGATGCTCTCTATACCCGAACTTCATGTGAATTTACTACCCAATGCTATTTCCAAATATTTTGTCTCCATTTTCTGTGATATTAGCTCACCCTGGAGCCAAATATTCTTCTATTTTGCAAGTTTCCTAATTCTTAAAAATACTACGATTGTATCATACCCGGATTTATCTTTAGGCTCACTGTCATGTACTAGTCACTTTCAATCTCATGACTGCTTTAAATTTTCGTTTAGTTAAGACAAGACTATATCATATATACATACATACATAATTGGCCATTACACCCCTTCAGTCAGATTTACGGCCTAGCTTGTGTGTGTGTTAATTTTATACATGAGTAGCGGGACCTACAGTTTAAAGTCGACTCCGAACGATTGATTTTTGAGAAATTTTACTTCGCATTTTTTATTTACTCTAAGAGTTTTTGCCAGAAATCTGCCGAGAGGAAGTTGCCGAAGAAATATTATTTCATATTTAGTTTTGATGTTTGACGTGGGGTTTAAACCGTGGCCTTGCGTCTAATAAGTCAACACACTACCTACCAGACTACGGTGACATCATAGATATCCTTGGCAGTCGATGCCTGCACCAAATATTTGTTTGCAGGTCTTCATCCACAGCCAGGCTTCACATTAATACCAAGTTCACATTAGTAACAAGAACCTCGTTCTGTGGGCATCCTCCCACTGTGCCGACCCTTATTTTCTCGTCGCCTATGTATGTTTCCGCAAAGGTCGTGTATAGGACCTTTGCCATGTTATTAACATGCCGAACTAACGGATTTCGGCTTGCCTCAACACATCCTTCACATCCAGTTGGTATCGATGAGGAGACGTACAGTGTGGAGGATACTAATTTTACAATCATAGAGCACGTTATTTCCACCAAGGAAAGGGTCCGTTAACAACCAAGGAAAGGGTCCGTTAACATCTCTCTTAAGACTTGAGTTAATCAAGCCAATTGTATAAATATATTGGCGTCTAACATCCACACCGCATAGAGTTTATATCGGGTGCAAATGATAACCATATTTCAAATAAACTTTACCGGCCTTTGAAGACTGAATATGCAGATTGTAGATCCCATAATATTTCCTGTACTGATTCTACGATTAAAATATTCAGAGCAATTTTAATGTCTGCCAGTAAAGGGTCATATTTCCGTTCCAGTCCCTCGTAAACAAAATTCTTGGACTATTCCACCTTATATTTCACCATAGTATGGGCATAAACTGATGCTAAAACATTTCGATTTGTGCCGAGTTGTTGCTAGCCGTTCTCCCATTCAAGTAAACATTGAGATAAGATGGTCAATTCGATTGTTGACTACTAATTCGCATTCAAACTTATATCTGCCAACTTTAGGTATTTTGATGATATCATGTGCATTCATTCATTCATTCATTTTTTATACATCCGCATTTGCATTCATATCTACATTCGTTCTATAAGGCGTGTAAAGGTTTTAGGTGTGATTGTGCGGTTCGTCATCTGTAAACAGCTCCGTTTGTAATCTTTTTTCTGTTTTCTATTGTACAAAGTCTTTATGTGGCAGTTGTCGTTCTACTATCAATAATCTGTTCAATAATTCCAGAGATGCTGAGAAACAAGAGACAATTGAGCATTTGAAGGCCAACATTCGTGATGCCATTGCCGAGATACGATCACATACTCTGGAAAAAGTGCACAATCGAATGAGGTACTGTGAGACTATATGAATGAAATAATATTACGTTTGTAAGCGAAACAATTATGCTTAACAACAACAAAAAAAAAAAAAAATTTGGCAAAATTTCATACCGCTTTGAATTAATTAAAAAACAAATTATGTTTTATTGCATTTTTAAATCTAAAGTTTTAAATGGCCCACCTTACATTATAATTATTACGAGTTGAGTAACTTAGAACTTCTGCTCGGTATTGTGTATCCGACCAGAGTCTCTATTGAAAATCGAATTCCCGATGCTTACGTTAATCATCAAGCACACTACCCACTACAATACCGGGACATCCAATGCTAAAAAATAATTTTCCCAAGTATTGCAAGAAACCACGCAAATATGTACAGAAACATTCATATTCCGATCGTATTTTCTTTTGATGTCAAAGGTTTACAATATTTGAGATGTTGGCGGCTTTTAAGAACAAAATAGTTCCACGTGACAAACTGACACCAAACAGTGAATTTACTACCAATAAAATTTGAAGGGAATATATTTTCACGAAACTCTGCAACCATTAGGCCTGAACAATTTTATAAAAATATTTGATATCCTTGAACAATTTTTGCGATGGAACCAGAAAGTGTACCAAAATCAGATTCCAATGATTTATTATCGCAAATAGTCATCGTTATTTTAATTGTCTTTCAGGTCAAGTTAAATCTATGAACAGATTTAACAGTGATTTCTATAACAAACTCATTCTAATATCACAATAAATTCAAAATTCTTACTGAAACTGTAATACGCCCATACATACACAAATTGTAATTTCCTGAAACAGGAAACTATATTTATTTTTATTTATTAATTACAATGCAATTACAAATTATATTCTAATTGTATACGAGCGGAGTAACTTGACCATATGCTCGGTATGTAGTGTCACAGGCCAGAGTCCCTGGTGGGAATCAAACCCACGACCCTCACGCTAATAGTCTAGCACACTACGCACTAGACTACCAGGACACCCAAAACTATATTATTTTATTAATATTCTTACAAATATTTACTATTTAGTACATATTAATTCTATAATTATTGGAATATAATCAGTGTTAATATGTTCTTACTGTTCGAAAATTATTAAATACAATGAAATATTTTTAAACGAAGGATTTTTTTAAGAATTTTAAAATGTTTGGTATTTCAAGAATTCTAAAACTTGATTAAACATGTGCTGCTATTATGAAAGTCAACGTAGTCTAGTAGGTAGGGTGTTGATGGATAATTAGACGTCAGGCCTCGTTTTAAACGCAGATCGGACATCCTCAACAAAACGAAATATGAAAAAATATTCCTTTGGCGACTTTCTCTCAGCAGATTTCTGGCAAAAACTCTGAGAATAAATAAGAGTGCCATGAAAAGTTTTTGAAAAATCTGTCGTTCGGAGTCGACTTTAAACTACAGGTCCCACCACTTGTGTATAAATGAACACAAACAAATATAAGAGCTGTGAGAAGCTATGTTGTAATCCAGACTGAAGGATTGTAATGACCAATTATGTACATACATATGTATTATTATAATATTATTTTGAAATATTACTATAATGGACTTAAATATACATATTCGACCTGCAAAGTTAAATCAAAATGGCAGGCACCCATACTTTATGTAAATCAAGCGACTTCAGGCGATCAAAATTCTTTATGATTCTTATTACTCTGGTAATTTTGAGTGGTTTTCATAAAAATTTTCGATCGTCTGAAATCGCTTGAAACAGTTAAATAATATTGGAAAACCAAGAACCAAACCAAATTAAATTCACGAAGAACAGAAACACAGTCTTTTTTAAAATTTTTTATTTGTTTTAGTTGTAGTAAATCTTTAAAGTATTCACAAGTAAAAATTAAACAATCGTATTTACTTTCACACTCACATTCACACTTACATATAACAGTTACATATACATTCATTCATTCATTCATTCACTTTAACTCGTAATTCTAAAATAAATGGGAAATTCATTTTGTGAATTCGAACAAAAGAAAACAAAGCCAACACAATACGAGGAGAGCATTGTTCATACATACAATACAAAAATGAAAAGAGTAACTGAAAGACATTCTAAGCGAAGGAATGATGGGGCGAGGGGTGAGGGAATGAATGAAATAATGAATAAATGACAGAATGAATAAACATAAGGTTATCTAAACAAGGACTAAGAGACTAAACACAGTAACTGCTATTTACTATTACAAGTAGATTTTTCTCACACTGATGGGTGGTAGGTAGGTGTGTGAATGACTGGGTGGTTGAATGTCTAAAGTGGGTTTGTTTCGATAACAATACACTGACACTTTGTTTATGTTTCTTTATGTGTACCAGTCTTTTTAGAATAGCTTTAAAAAAAAAAACACCCACTAAAACAACGCAATGCATGTACACACATACACATTCGTGTATACCATTTTATTTCATATCGAATGAAAGGTTTTGTATGAATATGTAGCACAACATTACGAATCGTGACATTTTCTGAGTCTTTGCATTTGTATTTGAATGTGTTTGTGATTTCGATTGTATTCCTATTCCTATGTACATATATAATAATGATACTGATGCTGCTGGTGATGATAATGGAAATGGTTGTTTGGATGGCAATGTATATACATATACGTACATACGTATGTACTTTATTTTCAAACAAAAGTTATACAATTGTGGGTTACATAATGGTTGAAACACATGTACATTCAAGGATTCAAATACAGTTGAAAACAAAAGAATGACGCAGAGCATGTATTGGTAAAGTAAAGAATGATTTTAAAAGTTAAAGTCTAATTAAAGTTGAGTGTAAACGGTAATATAAGTCGTTAGACATCTTTAGTTTTTATATAGAAGAGAGATCGGATATTATTGTTCATTATCAATACGTAACGATAACGTACAACATTGAGAAAAAATGCGAATGAAAATTTGACAATCCTACGGTACTCTGGGGTTTTTGAAAATGTTCAAATAGTATCACACTTCATTTAGATTAGGGAGGCATTAATTTTATTTTGTTTTGCATTTTCATCTGATCATGTAAACGGAAAAAAGGCAATCGCGAAATTTTTTAAAACGCGGATCATATTTTGAAATATTTTCTCCAAAATTTTACGAAACTAATATCTTACTAGCTAAACCGACCTTATGTAATCATGCCATTTACAAGCTAGTGACCATTTATAGTAAGGCCTTGAATTTTTGATATTAAAAATAGAAATATTGTAATCCTCTAGAGCCCTCAAGGGACAATCATGCCATTTGGAAAACCTTTAAGCAAACTTTCTTAAAAATAAATGGAAAAAAACCAATGAGTGAATTATAAATAAATTCCTTACCACTGTTAGCACAATAATACACACATACGTACTTGATCATTACAACCCCTCACTCAGGATTCCGATCCAGTTTCACACACAACTTATGTTGTGTGTGTTAATTTTATACCTGAGTGGTGGGACCTACAGTTTAAAGTCGACTCCGAGCGACAGATTTTTGAGAAACTTTTCATGGCAATTTTTATTTACTCACAGAGTTTTTGCCAGAAATCAGCTGAGAGGAAGTCGTCGAAGAAATATTTTTTCATATTTCGTTTCGATGACTGACCTGGGGCTTGAACCATGGCCTTACGTCGAATAAGCCAATACACTACCTACTAGACTACGGCGTCTTCGAGCACAATAATAGAATTGTCATTCATATTTCTTTCAACGTAGACTAAGCCCTTCGAATCTTGAGAGAGAAAAGGCTTAATATGAATGACTCTCTCACATTCGACCTGCAATCATTAACTAAATAGGATATTTTAATATGGATGAAGTCGGTTTTAATGCGCGAAATATATAACGTTGACTACAGACTAATAAGCGCACAATTAATCTTTGCATTCGGTTGGTGAAAATGTTACGGAATCAAAAGCTATTGATGTTCTGAGTATGAAGATTTGTTCGTTTGTAGAAACCATCATTTTTTCAAGTGTCGTTCAAGTACATTTGTTTTTTTAAGGATGTAAAAAATACTCTGTTCCATATGCTTCCTTTACACAATTTATGCTTAACCGAAAATGAAACACAACTTTTTCTTCGGTGCCTCGAAGTCTATTTTGAGGTTTCTCGACCGTGTACAGCTGAAAGTAAAAAAAAATGAAATTTTAAAAGATAAGTATTAATAGAAGCAGTATTAAGTACTTACTTACTTAATTTATCATTCTAACCCGTTAAGTCAGGATTACGATCTGACTCCTCACACCACCCATGTTATGTGTGTTAATTTTATCCATAAGTGTAGGGACCTACTGTTTAAGGTCGACAACGAACGAAAGATTTGAGAGTCTTTTCATGGCAATTTTATTTATTCTAAGAATTTTTGCCAAAAGACTGCTGAGAGGAATATAATATTTGTTTCATTTTTCGCTTAATAGCACTAAAACTTATGCAATCTCGATTTCCTTCTCCTCGAGGTTGCCGCTGCACTCTGTCCCACCCAGAAGGCGTAACCAAATGAGGCAACGCAATCGCAGATAATTGATTCTTGATAGAAAACAAAGCGATGTTTGGCTTTCGTAATTTGTAAAGCTCTTCTACTAATCTGGCCAGGTTCAGGTCTCGGAGAAATCAACAGCCTGACTCTCTAAATAGTTAATGCTACCATAGGACCCTTGACTATGCCTATAAAGTCTGCTCCGAATCCATCTCCTTCAGCAATTTCTTGAAGTGATAGGGGGGGGGGCAGATAATTACAACTGTGATCACCGCACCGAGTTGTAAAAGATTATTAAAACCCTCTCCGACCAGCCGCCATTCCATTGAATACGAAACCAGTGCTGTCAATCAAACAGCTTGAATGACACGCGGCCATTTGCTCTCTAGCAATATTTTGGCATTGTTTTAAACACCACTGTAGTAACTGAAATGTTTAGCATGATTACGACGATATTTATTTATTTGGACTGTAAACATGCATTTATTAGAGGATATCCATACGTATGTACACATACATACTTACATATGGTATAATATTGTTATTAAAAAAAAAAACTAAAGGAAAATTAATCAGTATTGTAACTGGTTGACTGGTCAACTTTAACTGGATTTGAAACTTTCGTTTCCAGTTTAACTTTTTCTCAAAATTATTCCTCTTTTTTTCTTAAGTTCTTATTTTATTAAATTCTTATAAAAATGGAACACATTTTTTAAATGTTATGTTCTTAACAAAAAATATATCATAACTAGTAATTAATTAATAAAGTGCGAGTATGTACATTTATCACAGTGCATAATTCCCTGACAAAACTAATACGAAAAAAATCAATAAAAAAAGTATCTTGTGCCAGTCAAATCTAGCACTGTCACCTTATGCACCAGCTACTGTGAATCGATGTTGCCTTAAGTAAACCACTTTCTATCAATCATATCACAAACACGTTACAAAACTTCAGATATCATACATACGAGTACATACATAATTGGTCATTACAACCCTTCAGTCGGGATTACGGCCTAGCTTCTCACACCACTCATGTTGTGTGTGTTAACTTTATACATGAGTGGCGGGATCAACAGTTTTAAGTCGACTCCGAAAGACAGATTTATGAGAAACTTTTCATGGCAATTTTATGTACTCTCAGAGTTTTTGCCAGAAATCTGCTGAGAGGAAGTCGCCGAAGAAATATTTTTTTTTCATATTTTCGTTTTGATGTCTGACCTAGGGTTTGAACCGCGGCCTTAGGTCTAATAAGTCAACTCACAACCTACTAGACTACGGCGACTTCACTCAGATATCAGCGTATGGAAATATGGTCAAAACATTCTTTATGCTTACTAATGTACTTCTTGACAATTGACTTTCTAGGACGCAGTCATGAAAATTTCAGAAGCGGAGTGCACAAAACGACTCTAGCACACAATTAGCTATCAACTATGTCATGTCTGTATTTGAATTCTTCGTACGTAGCTTCATTCCGAAGTAGTTTAATATTCCGCGAAGGACTGGACATTTGAAAAGCCATTTTTAATTACAGGTAATGCCTTTCTAGCACCAACTGAAATGAATAAATTGCTCTTATTAATGCGAAATGCAGGTTACTGATATCATCTACTGTAACAAGAATTTAATTAAGGCATTCTAATAATAATTAGAATTTCAAAGAAATACGGGCCAATGATGTCTCCGCTCCACAAGTGGCACCAAACAATCGCTAGTAATGGGTGCATTGCCTCTTGTAAGACCACGTATGAATTTTTTTATCTTCAAATACGGCAATTATGCTTATTCACGTGCCCACCAAGATGAAAAAGAACTTCATCCCGAAAGATGATTTTATTGACAACTTCGAGATCATCGTGCAGTTTCTCGTTGGCCCAATAAATCCCAACGTTGCCCAAGTGTAAATCAATTAACCCTTTGCACTCGGCTGTCCCCTCTAAGGGGACAACGTAATTCTAGCATATCACATGGTTGTCCCCTCTGAGAGGACATGATAACCGAGAGAAGAAATGTACAAGATCTCAGTTCGTAATGAAGCGTCGAAAAGAAAAGATCTGTGCAGTAATAAGACAGTGTTGTATTTTCGTAATTTATTTATTTAGTTATTTCCAAAGTATTTTTTTTACCCTTTCTTTTATTACAAACAAAATCGATTATTATATAATCAAGTCGAATTGTGGGTAGGTAACGTCCGAAACGGTGCCGACTGCATAGGGTTAATTACGTTACGTGTGGGTAATATACTGGATTTTGTAACAGAATAGTATTGCCAGATTCGAAATAATGGTTCAAATTTAATTGAATCAATTAATTTAATTTTTTATTTTTAATATTTTTTTTTATTGAAGGAGGAAACTGTCATCCACATTCTCTGTCAATGTCCATTTCTTTTGAGGTGCAGATTTAGGATATTTGGCTCTGCATTCCTTGTCAGCTTAACCGAGTTATCATACATTGGCATCAAGGATGTCGCAACGTTTATTAAACTTTCAGCCTGGTTTCAGGGTGGTTGTGATTTTAATAAGCAGCGCCTGCTCTAACCTTCATTGATATTTGTAGAATTCAGTCAGTAAGGGGACTGCACTTAACTGTGGCGTCATAACGGGTCGCTATGCGTGTTCAAGTGTGTTTTGGTAATCAAGGCACCGACTTCGACTTAAACTATGGTGACCTCTTACCTCTGCAGTTTTAAAAAGAATATACAACTTTTAGCATTTAATACACTTAATTTTATTTTTTTTTGGCAATAATTTTTTTTTGTTGAAAGTTGACTAAAATTGGTGGTAAAAGTCCTTTTATAGCCGCTTAATTTTGCCTCATATTCATGCAAAGACGTATGTATGTATGTATGTATCCTTTACGAAAATTCAATTTGATTTTATTTCTCTCTGTTCTGTTAATTTTGGTCACCTTCACATAAAATGGACACTAAAGAATGTCCTCGTCCATTTATATATAAAGTAAGTATTTGATGCTATTATACGAGGGATGTCAACATTTTTAAAATTAAAATTTTAAGGAAACCATCATCTATCTTTATATTTTCTTTTTAACTGCATATGTGCATTAGTATCAAACAGTTTACGATTTATTGAAATAATCTCAAAAGGGGTTTTAAAGTACCATCAGAGCAGTTCATAAATTTCTAAAAATGCTTCAGTTGACCACAATTTCCATTGGAAACCTCGTTATTAATGAATTATTCGTTTAATGTTTATATGACGAATGCGCCTTTAATGGTCTTTGTTTTATGGCCCAACATTTAAGCAGCAAACATGTCTTCTTCTAACCAATTTTAACCAAGTGAACCAACCAAATAAAAAAACAAAAATTTTAACGAAACCAACTGGTAACAGCTCTTCCTAATCGTTGTCCTTTGCTTTCGTTTCTTTCACATTAAAAAGTCGTAATAAGGACAACCCAAAAGTAATAAAAAAAATCTCATATAAAAATAAATATTTTTTGTTTCCATTGCTCCTCTTGCCATATCATGATTTCATGATTGCCTCCTAAAAACATTTTTGCGGTTTGACGTGTTCATGTGCAACACCGAATTCTAACTTTACCTTCAGTTTTAGTGCCAAATTTTATTTGATTTCTATGGCTTTATTTGGTTTTTATTTCTCTCTCTCTCTCTCTCTCTTTGACTTTTTCTTTTCTGGGTCCATAAACTTTATCGTTTTCGGTGAGGTTGAGAGTGTGGGTGGGGGTGAGGGTGAGGGATTGTGCATGTGCGGTTTTTATTTATACTTTTGATTATAATTTTGTGTGATTTTTATGATTTTTTAGGTCAACATCACTAAAAATGGTCAAAATGTATACAAAATGGAGTCTTGTTTTATTACCACAATCAAAAGATAATAAAAATGTAATTCCCTTCGCATTTATTAAGTTCTGAATTTAATATTAAACATGTTCGCAACCAAATGAAGGAAACAATAACATTCTCTTCACTGCAAGGTGAAATTTACTTTGTATAACAATGTTCCCCTATCGTAAAAAGGACGTTATGAATCATAGAAATATTATTTGTTTATGTACATATTTCTCAATTACAATGTAATCAATAATTATATTTTAATTACTAAATGCCGGGAGAATGATATTATGAGTTAATGAAAAATCTTTGTATCATTTAATGTGTTTAAAAATCAAATAACGGTGAATTAGAATCTTATCTCAAACAGATTTTGAAAACGTTACCAAACTTTATTGAGTTTGTTGTAATCATATCATATAAAATTTAATCATTTTTGAAACTTATGACGTCCTGTATATGAATCCGAAGTAGTCTACCATAGTAGGCACTGTGTTAGCTTATCAAAAGCGAGTTCGTAGTTCCAAACTCAGTCATCTCGAACAAAACGAAATATAAAAAATATTTTTTTTTACTTCTCTTCTGCCAAAAGCTCTGAGAGTAAATAAAGTTGCCATGAAAAGTTTCTTAAAAATCTATCATACAGAGTCGATTACAAACCGTAGGTCCCGCCACTCATGGATTAAATTAACATGCACAACACGGGTGGTTTGAGAAGTTAGGTCATAATACTAATTAAGAAATTTTAATGACCCATTAAATAAGTATGTAAGATGTACTGTATCTGCTATTCAAAAATAGCAGATTTACAGTCCATTCCGATTGTGTTTACCAAGTTGCCAAAGACAAATGAATTAGCATAACCCACCCATCAACTACTACTAAGAGCTCTAAGAGCACTTAAGTCTTATTTTTGTTCTGATTTTATCTGTCATCAATATACCAATTGGCTTTCCTAAAGATAATGAAGTTGCCGTAGTCTAGTAGGTAGTGTGTACGTTATTAGACATGAGGCCTCAGTTCAAACCTCAGGTCAGACATATCCAGCAAAACAAAATTGGAAATAAAATTTCTTCGATTACATGCGCTCGGCAAATATCTGGCAAAAACTCCCAGAGTAAATAAAATTGCCATGAAAATTTTCTCAAAAATTTCTCGTTCGGACTAGACTTTAAACAGTAAGTCCCGCCACTCATGTATAAAAATTAACATAAGTGGTATGAGAAGCTAGGTCGTAATCCTGACTGAAGGGTTGTAATGACCAATGTTATGTATGTAAAAATGATGAGCTTATTATATGTAGAGCGTATAACTGGATAACTGAGTTATTCAAAAAAAAAAGAAAATAATTTTATTCTTCTATGGGTTGGACTGGTCACCGTTCCTATAAAAGTCTAAAAAATTTCTTTTCTTTTCCCACCAGAAACGCCTAATAAGAGACGGCAGTTCTACTATATTAATGAACAATAAACAGATTGTAATTGTACTTATGGTATGTTTATATTGACAAAATTGATTCCGAAATAAAGTATAAGAAATAAGAATTTAAAAATTCAGAACTTTATGGTACAAGATCTTATGATTTTTTCAAAAATTCCTTTCTGAAAACGGCGCTTTCAATTTAAGTTTTTTATGTCACTTTTAGGAACAGTAAACTTCAAACAACTCGTACATGTCCCTGTACATACCATAAATATATTAAAACGAACAAAATCTCAATAAATTTGGTTCGGTAATCTGCTAAAAGTAACGCTTTTCTCCTGATCAAAGTGAAATCCTCTCGTAACACAAGTCAATCAAGTAGAAAGTAATAATGCAAAAACAACAACAACAATAAGTACAAAAAACGTATGTATGTATGTATATATGTATTATTAAAAAAATAAAATTCATACATACTGTACATACATACATACATTATAACAAAAACATTATTTCCAACAACAAAGAAATAATTTTTTTTTTTGTTTGATTTTTATAACGAAATTCAATGAAACGTTAAAAAAACGAAACAGATTTTTAACACCCTTTCCATTATATTCACTCGCACATACATACATACATATGTATGTACGTAAATGTTTTTAAAAAGATATCTGAATCAGTATAAATAAAATTTACATTTATATTATATATACATATCTGTATGTGTATGTATGTATGTGTGTGTGCATATATTCTACATTTCATATACAATATTATGTATGAAGTTACGCTGAGAAATAAAGACAGAATAGAAAGATACATACATACATAATTATATCTAAGCACTCGTTTTGTACTTTACATAAATATACATATTTGTGTGTGTGTATGGTTGTGTATGTTAGTTGGTAAGAGTAAGAGCTTTGGCTAAATGCGAAATCGATTGGAAAACAATTTCCAATTTTTAAAGAATTATCACCGCCGTATTCGCGCGTGCTTCACTTAAATCACACATAAGTAACCCTCGAAATCTGTTCTCCCTTAGTGGCGTATGAACAATATTTTCATTTTTATATAAGAATGCAAATATACTATACACACGTATGTGTAACTAAGTAAGTTTATATGTATGTACATATGTATGTATGTATGATAATGCTGACAATGTTTCTTTTGGCACTGTTTCCACTTACCGCCATTTACTATTGCTTACAGTAGCGGTGTCTAGAGGGCACAGTATACACTCAAAACCCAAACTGCTTAGAAACTTTACTTGGAAATTCATAATCGCCTGTATACTGTGATGGTACCAGAGAACTTCAGAATTCAAAAAATATTCAAAAAAATTTTTTTTATCGACGAGTTTTATCAATTAGGTTCCGCTTTAAGGACCCTCTGTAACGACCAAAAATCAATAACAACCAGTTAACGTCATTGAATTATGTAAAACTCAAGTCGAACAAAAGGGAGACTAATGGGAAGGTGAAGCATTCAAAAGTCAACCTCACCCACTACCCTTCAAGGGCTTTGTGTTCCCTGTCATACTGACGAGCAGTTATGCATTAGAATCAGTTATTTTTGTCCTGTATGTGTAAATTAATAGTCTAGTCGGTATGTGCTGGCTTACTAGACGTCAGCCCATGATTCAAACCCAGTGGCAGACATCTCCATCAAAACGAAATATGAACAAATATTTCTCCGGCGACTTTCCTTCGGGCAAGAACTCTGAGAGGAAATAAAATTGCCATGAAAAGTTTCTCAAAAATCGGTCGTTCGGAGTCGACTTTAAGCAGTAGTTCCCGCCTATCGTGTATAAAATTAACACACACAACATAAGTGGTGTGAGAAAATAGGTCCATAATCCTGACTGAAGGGTTGTAATGACTAATTATGTACATAAGTATGTATGTATGTACTATTTGATGCAAAGAAGTACTTTTCCAGTTATAATTTCATTTCCATTTCAAAATTTCAGTTTTGCAACACTGTTGACGAGGCTGTGACGACCGACCATGGGCCGTATAGCCTTAAAACTTGCACAGCTAAATCGCGGCACTTTGCATTGCTGGTGGCGATGTTGGCAGCCCCAACACCGGGATCGGACGCTATTGCCTAATAAGCTGTATGTCTCACTAGAGGAGTAAAAGGAACATATATACATATATAACAAGCTGAACAAAAAATATAAAGCGTTTGTTGAATACTTCAGATCAAGTTGTAGCATTTAATTTCCTAAGTCTGCTCTTTCGTCGTCCCTTGTTTATTGAAACGTAGTATCACTTCGAATATAAATTCGAATAAATTCAACACATCACAGAACAAATCGTTCTTATGTACAATAGGATTGTGGTTTTTTAAATTTCTAAAAAAAAAAATATACCGAACGTAGTGGATCAAAGAATATGTATATCGGCTGAAGCTATATATGTACGTATGAGGTAAAAGATCTTCAATTTTAAAAGCATTGTTGTGAAAAAAAACAAGGAAATTTCCTTATTGATAACTGCTTTGTTGAGGGGCGATAAATTACTGGAAGGAAGTTTACTGCTTGAATCAATGAAGATTTTTTTAAGACTTTAAATATACCCGTAACATAACAAATTAAGTGATAAACTTAATGGAAAAGCAAACTAAAAATGAATATAACAGTTGGTAGGGCATGTTTAATCTCATCTTATGTTCCAGAAAGAAGTAATGAAAGCAACAACCAGGCTATGTAAATTTACCTACAGTTTAAAGAAAATTAGGAGTGATTACTTGTTCATTAAGGTAGAATTTTTCCTAAATTTCAAACACTGATAATTGATGTTAAAATTCTTATTTGATTAAACTTTTTTATATTTTATCTGAATCCTGCAAACTTAAGGCTTTAAGAGGAAAAATGTTTACATGTTCCCTAAATTGATCACATACATAACTGATCATTACAACCACCACTTACGTTGTGTGTGTTAGTTTTATACGTGAGTTGCGGATCCTGCAGTTTAAAGTCAACTCCGAAAGACAGATTTTTTTTGAAACTTTTCCTGGCAATTTTATTTACTCTAAAGATTTTTTGCCACAAATCTTCTAAGAGGAAGTGGCCGAATAAATATTTTTCGTTTTGTTGGAGATCTGTGATATACTAAGCCAGCACACTATCTACTAGACTATGGCAACTTCGAGATTGATCAGTTCAGTGATATTTAAAATCATACATACATAATTGGCCCTGACAACCTGTCAGTCAGGATTACAGCCTAGCTTCTCAAAAAATAAAAAAAAATTATGGCGTTAACTAATCAGAGTTGCACATTTTCAAAAATTCTGTACAACAAATAAAGTTCAACTTCTAGAAAAAAATTTAAAATTAACTGGAATTTATGAAAACCATAAATTGAACTTTTTGAGTGTATTTACAGCCAGCATAACCTGAATGTGGAAAATTCAATTCCACAATGTCAAACTCTATAGAAACAAAACTGTTGTATATTGAACCAATACAACGACGATATTACTGGAATCTTTTTTTACGTTTTCCATTTTGAAAGAGGTCTTCTGTTCGACAAAAGAATTTGCAACGAAATCAAATAATATTTTCTGTTTTCATTTTAAATTGAAACTAAAACGTAACCTTTTTTAGAAAGAGAAAACTGATGGTACTTTTCATAACAATCAAACATTGTGTTGGGATTCTTTAATGTTGGTTTCTTTCTTTTCTTTTTTATATTTTCTTATTTTGTATTGTGTTTTTTATAGAATTTCTTTCATTTCTGTTAACATTTTAATAAGAATAAATTGTAATTTTCACATTGTCTTCTTATCAGGGCCACACAAAGCCAAACAACAACAAAAAACAAAACCCTTTTACTACCCGAATACCACGAAACACACGCAACGCATATAGAAATACAAATACAAATACAAATACAAATAAAAAAATACTATTGTATTACCATTATTATCTCACCTTTGGCAGTAGTGTATAGTATGTATATACATGTGTATGTATGTATGTATACGATAATATAGTTATAAATAAGGACCCTCATCTCAAGCTCTCTAATGTTATAAAAACTTTTACTCTTCAAAGAGCGAAAAGAAAATAAAAAGGAAGAAACGAGAAACGAGAAAAGTTCAACATTTACATTCATTTTCACAGTTGAACGCCATTTTGGAAAAAGGTGCCAAATCGTAATTTACATGGATTTCTGTTCGATACCTGAAGAATTGAATTGAAATCCACAGCAAAGCTACCGCTAATGTATTGTAGATTATGCGAAATCCTTATTTTTATCCTGCCTAAAGTCACTTGTTAGTACGACTTAACTAAATGCTCACACACACACATATGCACACATCCATTAAAGCATATACACATACATGTACATATGAAATTATGTTTGCTTGGTTTTTTTATTTCTTTTTTTTTTTTTTGGAGGTGAGTGCGTATTTTGATATTTCAAATTACATCGAATTATTCCTTACAATTCATGCCCACCACACATGTCTCTGTATTGGTGTGAATATATGTATGTGTGTGTGTATGTATGTGCAACAACAACAATTTATGATTATATTTTATTGTAATAGGACAACAAGTATCCTGGTTTTGTTTTCCTTATATTTTAACATTACTTTTTAACTTTTTTTTATTTTTGTTTCTTGTCTTTTTGTAAACGTATTTATGTATGTGTGTATGTTTTACAGTACGTGTGAGTTTTCGTAACGGCAGCCAGGAGAATAAGATGATGATGATGACGTTATTTTATGATTTTTATTGCATTCCATAAAATAATTGGGTTTAGATTTCTTTGTTATGAAGTGGCAAATTGTTCAATTTCATAATTTAGGCAAGAAATTTTATTTCGGAAATAATTTCTTGTATTTATTAAAAATTATACCCTTTCTTCTGAATCTAACACATTTGCCCAACGTCTAGTGGTTGGAATCAATCGGTAACAGTGTTGCAAAATTGAAATTTTGAAATGGTACTGAACTATGTATAGCTGAAAAAGTACCTTTTTGAATCGAATGGTACTTTTGTAAAAAAAATACGTACACACATAATTAGTCATTACAACCCTTCAATCACACGACTTAAATATGTTGTGTGTGGAAATTTTATACATGAATGGCGAGACCTACCT
Source organism: Sarcophaga variegata (assembly GCA_932273835.1). Classification (NCBI taxonomy): domain Eukaryota; kingdom Metazoa; phylum Arthropoda; class Insecta; order Diptera; family Sarcophagidae; genus Sarcophaga; species Sarcophaga variegata. The sequence goes on from OW026359.1 coordinate 78,091,961, forward strand.
ACAGTTTAAAGTCGACTCCGAACGACAGATTTTTGAGAAGCTTTTCATGGCAATTTTTATTCACTCTCAGAGTTTTTGACAGAAAACTGCTGAGAGGAAGACGCCGAAGAAATATTTTTTCATATTTTCGTTCTGTTGGAGATGTCTACCGTGGGGTTTGAATCGTAGCCCTAATAAGCCAACACACTACCTACTAGACTACGGCGATTTCTAATTAATTTTTACTCATCCTTGTATTTGTTGTGGGTGTTACGAAATTATGACGGTTTGCAATCGTAACAATGGTAGGCGAGTGTGCTGAAGACAAGCCCAAAAAACCTTAGCGGATCTCTATCTGACGGCCTGAAAATCAAGAACATCTGGAATTTCATTTCTACTTAAAGGTTTGTATATCAGTTGCCCATTCAATTATACTACAAGTTCATTTCATATATTGTATCACGCAACAAATTGTAAATTAAGAAAATGTGAATTAAAATTTTAAATTAATTCAAATCCAAGATTGCAACATTCCACTGTATGTAAAGCGTTGAAGTATACATAAAATGATTCGTTATATTAGAAAAACAAAAACTACTGAAAATGACAGAATGAAATCAATAGAGCTGTAAATACGATTACAATTTCGATTTTCTCCATATTTAGAAGTTAAAGTGGTAAAAAGTTCATGCAAAATAAAATACATAACATAATTGGTCAATACAACCCTTTAGTCAGGATTACGATCTAGTTTCTCACACCACTTATGTTGTGTGCGTTAATTTTTTATACATGAGTTGGGGGACCTACAGTTTAAAGTCGACTCCGAACGATGGATTTTTGAGAAACTCTTCATGGCAATTTTATTTACTCCCAGAGTTTTTGCCAGAAATCTGCCGAGAGGAAGTCGCCGAAGAAATAATTTTTCATATTTCGTTCAGTTGGAGATGCCTGACCTGGGGATTTGAACCGAGACCTCACGTCGAATAAGCCAACACACTATCTACTAGACCAACGCGACTTCAAAATTATATCGTGTAAAGACTGTAAAAGTGTAAAGTCGAATATATTGTGTTTCAATGTACGCGTATGTATGTGAATATACATACATACATACATATGTATGTTATAAACATATTTATAAATATACAATAAATACAAACATATAGAAGAGATTATCGAAGGCAGGCAATATATTTTGAACAATATTTTAATGTTGCTGTTGCTGTTGCTGATGCTGTTGTTGTTGATAAAACATGAAATCCATATAAAAAAAAGTCAACAAAAACAAAAATATTTGCTAAAATATACGCACACACTATATATGTATGTATGTGTGTACATACAAATATTCGTATTTTATACAAACCTTGGGTGAGTACGTATGTATATAGTAAACGTATAAATAAATTCATGTATAAGAAGAATATTTGATATATGAAAGCATGCATGTATGTATGTATAGTACATACTTAGTTATGTTTGTGTGATGCATTCTTTTGAATGCATGTTTCATTTCATTTAATATACATACATACGATGTATAGCATATATACGAACATCCATACATGTGTATAATATTATAAGTGTATATGCATGTTTGCGTATGCAATAGTTTGAGCTGTCAAATCATATTTTAATCTGCTTTGATTGCAAGTTTTTGCAACTACTGCCACTGCCACTGCCACTATTGCAACACCACTACGACAGCTACTGTTGCAATTGAAATTGCTTTTGTTTAAAAGGATATTGTTGATGTTGATGTTGATGTTGTTGGTGATGTTGATGCTGTAGCTGATGCTGATGTTGCCTCAGTTGTTTTATTGATAGTGTTGTTATTGCAGCTGACTTTTGTATTGAGGATTTGCATACGAAATATGCCATTGATAACGAAATTGAATTTTATTTATTAAAAACCTTTTCTCTCAGTTAACTTAACTCTTCATATCCATATGTACATACGTACATATGTATGTATGTATGTAAGTATGTATGTGTGCATACAGTAGTAGTCTTTCATTACATTACATATGTACGTGTATGCATACCAATTGTATATTGTAAGTGCATATCCTGAATAATAAGTAATTTGTAAATTAAATTAAATGAAATTCCTGTAGAGCGACAGAAAGCAAGAGATAGTGAGAGAGAGAGAGAGAGAATGACGAAGACTGAATTGTGATTAAATTTAATTAAAATAAAACAAGACACAATATTTGCAAATACATACAATTGCTTCGTTACAGACACATATGTACATACATACATACGAGTATGTATTCGATTCTCCAATTGGTATATTATGCTACAAATAATCCCTGATCTTTATTTTTAATAAGAAATTCCCCAGGACTATTTAAACGATAAATCAAAAATAAAACTCAAATATTCTTAATGTTGTTATTTGCCGAAAGCCAAGTTCTGTTAATACATACATGCTCTCGGCGTATTAGCTAATCTAACAACGAGAACGTTCTCATTTGGTGAATAGGGGGAGAAGACTGGAGAGGAATAAGACTAGCCTTTGCAAAGCCTTTCACATGAAGTAATCATCAGTGAACAAAAATGCCATCAGTTGGACGGTGGAAGATCAATAAAGATTCGCACAGATAGTATATCTTCGTTATGTAACTGGTGATGAAATGAGCTACTCTTTAAAGATGTACCCAAATTCCCAACGAATCGCATACACACTGTTAAAGGCAGCTTAATTAGGGATTGGACATGATATATGGAAATTTAATGTGTTCCTCAAGCAAGAGAATCCAAAGCATACTATTTTGGTTGGGCTCTGTGGCCAGTCCTGCCAGGTCGAGAGGTAAGGTGTTCTTTGTCATTTTCAAAACTGACAAAGCCCTTATATAAGATCACGTTCATCTGTACCATCTTCTCTTAAGTGCAAGAATATGTCTTTTCCTACTCGAGTATGGCCAGGATGATTCAATATACCACGGGCAAAACAATTTGGATGAATGTCGAGATTTCCGAAGTACGATTCAGGATATCTTAAGTCTTAACAAGTGGTACGTTTAAGTTTTCATGAATATTAGAATTTTTAATATATTATCGTCCGGCAGTAATCGTACGTAAGATTTTATTTTGAATTTTTCCAACATTCGTTTAGTTCGTCCTATACTCGAGCAGTTCGCCATAACTGTTTCCCGTAACACCAAATAGATTTTAAAATTGATTTTTATATGAGAAATTTGTAATTTAAGCTACGTATTGAGTTCCTATCATGGATTTAAACTGTCTTTATGTCTACAAGAGCTGCCTCTGTATGTGATTTCTACGTTAAACAGCGTTCGAGGTGTTGTACACCCAAGTATTTGGCGCGGAAGTTTTGTGGGATTAGCTTACTACTAATGAGTATAGCAGGACAAGTGTCTCTCCACAAACTAAAAATTGCATGGATGTTCTTTTGTTCGTTTACCTTACTTCTCCAGTATGAATATATGTTCCAGTAAGTACTGTACTGGCTAGTTGTCATTTTATACGTACACTTAAAATGCAAAGTGAAATGTTCTCTTTTTATCAATCATATCAGAAGTATACATATATTGAATATAAAGCTGACTCTTGAGAGCTACCTTGGAGCACGCCGGTCTTATTTTCTTGATGTAAGGTGCTATTTGCTTCTTAGGCTACAAACTACTTGTTTCACATTTTCAGGAAATATGTTTGAGAAAAATCTATAAAAAGTGGCAAACAAAATTTTTTTTCTTTACATTAACTAGTTAATGAATTTGTTGAATGATGCTTCATTTTTTACTAAACTTAAATTGATGATGAAGTATACAACCGTAATCATTTAAATTCCAGCAAATTAGGTATAAGACTTATTGGCCTATGCGAATCATCCGTACACGGTATCTGTATTGTGATTATAACTGAAAGTCGCCAATTAGTGGGGTAGTACTCGAGTATAGATATTGTTTACTGCTAAAAGAGATAACTTTGAGATCATATTCTGCTGATCTTGTCAACAAAATATGAAACTTAATTTTTGTGGGCTTAGAAGTCTTAATAATAACTTCGACGCCGCCGTTCTATAACATTCTAAGTCGAAAAAGTGTGTTTTGAGTTATAAGCTCTCAAAGTTTTCACGCGATATACTACTATATGTGCATTCTAAGTAGATTTTTCCCTATAACTTCGGAACGGATCGGCGCATCTTAGCCAAATTTTGACAGTATTTAAGTTAGAGAACGTAGAATTTAAAAACGCAAGAACATTAAATAGAATGGAGGCGCCGACTTGTTAAGGTGAACATCATGACGTCGCCGTAGTCTAGTAGGTAGTGTGTTGGCCAGGGTTCGAGCCCCAGGCCAGATATCAAACAAAATACAAAAATTATTTCTTCGGCGCCATTCTCTCAGCAGATTTCTGGCAAAAACTCTGAGAGTAAGTGAAAATTGCCCTGAGAAAGTTTCTGTAGGTCTCGCAACTCGTGTATAAAATTAACACACATAGCATAAGAAGAAGAGAAGCTAGGGTGTAATCCTAACTGAAGGATTGTAAGGATTAATCAAGTAAGTTTCAAATCGCTCATGTCAGTAAACTATGCCATATAATGATTAATTTTTAATCAAAGAGGAAATGCTGTGTTTCAATAAAAACGACACTAAAATGTTATCAGGAAAAATATCATCTGCGTATTTACTACTAAGTTTTTAAATAATTGGGCAATTCACACGACTTTGAATGGTGTATGTTGTATTGAATACATTTGTTTGTTTGTGAACGCTCAATGCTATGCTGTATTGTGTATCTCGTGGCATTCAAACAATTTGATAGCCCGAAACGAACACAACTTTTTAAGAACATATGAAAACATATACACATTTTTTTCATTCACACAATTTGATAGCACGAAACCAATACAACTTTTAAAAACATATGGAAAAAATGTGTATAAATGTATCGGATTTTTATATGAAAGATATCAACAACAATCATACACTATTGTACTTTCGTCCAACAATACACTGAATAAAACGATACAACGGCTTGTGTGAATTGACAAATTACTTTTTGCTACACAAATAATACTCATTTCAAAATCATCAAAATCTTCTCTGTAGAACCAAAAATAATTATCCAAAATTGTTTTCTTGCCGCCAAAAGACTATTGTGAATATAAATTGAAAATAAAGAAATTCCTACTCAAAACTCAGGTCCCATCTAAAACACTGATATCTGATACAGGGAGAAAGATTGAAGCAATTTAGTAATACTTGCATCATCTGATAACCCATTCTCCTATTAGTTTGACAGCATCTGTACCGGCACGATTGATAGAGAGAAATGAGAGCCACTAAACTGATAAAATCACCATGGAGGAAGAGTTGAGTATAAAGGCCAACACTATTCAAGGCACGGCGATCAGGCGAACGCTTCCTAGCCCTCCTCCTACACAATATGATGAACTTAATGTTAAATTATGGCACGGTTAGTCTAAACTGATTCTTGTTTAACACCATAATGAAAATAGTTGATACAACCGTGAAAAGCAAACATTTCAAACCACAGCATAAAAATAAAAAAAAAATTGGCAATCACTAGATCGATTGTCTTTAATCGAAGAAATTTTCCACTTACTGTATAATATGGCGTGTATGTTTCAGCTACAGTGGAGACGATACAGTGGAGACGATACAGTGGAGACCATGAAGAGTGCTATTTAAATAATAAAAATAGAAAATTTTCTGTTTTCGGTTATTGCAATAATTTCACTACTTCAGAAAATATTCAATGAAATTAATTTCTGTATAATTTTGCCCACCATTGTTTTTCGGTCCTGAATTGTTTAAGACCGGATGTAATGAGTTGGTAGGGCGCATGCACCAGCTTATTTACAAAATATGGCTAGAGGAAAGTATGTCCAACGATTGGAACCTCAGTGTCAGCTATCCTGTCCTGAAAAAGGGAGACCTTACGATATGCGCCAACTGCAGGGGTATAAGCCTTCTCCCTATCGCATATAAGGTTCTTACAGGCGCATTGTGTGAACGACTGAAGCCACTCGTCAAAACACTGATTGGATCTTATCAGTGCGGCTTCAGACCTGGCAAGTCCACCATCGACCAGATCTTCACACTACGCCAAATCCTGGAAAAGACCCACGAAAAACAAGTCGACACACACCATCTTTTTGTCGACTATAAACAGCCTTTGATAGCCACATAAGGGATCGTGTTTTTGCCGCAATGTCTGAGCTCGGTATACCTGCGAAGCTGATAAGGCTATGCAGAATGACGTTGAGCAATTCCTGCAGCTCCGTCAAGGTAGGAATGGACCTCTCCGAACCTTTTGATACCGTGCGAGGTTTCAGACAAGACGACCCCTTATCATGCGCCCGCTTCATGGACAGTGTTCTGCGAAAGTCGGGAGTGTATCGCAATGGCACTATTTTTCAAAAAAGTGTCCAGTTGCTTGCGTACGCTCACGACATTGACATCATAGGGCGTACCAAGCGAGATGTTACTGCTGCCTTTATTGCTATTAAACGGGTTTGCTAAGATGGGTTTCGCAGTAAATGAGGGCAAAACAAAGTATATGTTATCGACGAGTAGAGACGTGCGGCGTATTGATTCTCAGATTACGGCCGATAACTATACTTTTGATACAGTCAAGGAATATATTTATCTTGGCTCCGCCGTTACCACCAAAAATGATGTCAGTCTGGAGATCAAGCGCAGGATCACTCTTGCCAACAGGTGCTGCCATGGTCTCAATAGGAAATTGAGTAGCAGAGACCTCTCTCGTACGACAAAACTAATACTCTACAAGACGCTCATCCTACCCGTGCTTCTTAACGGCGCAGAGGCATGGACCCTATTAAGTACTGATGCAGCAGCCTTGAGAGTATTCGAGAGAAAAGTACTGCGAAAGATCTTCGGTCCAGTACGAGTTGGCGATGATTTCCGCATCCGATCAAACAGTGAGCTGTATGAGCTCCTCAACGACATAGACGTTGTGCAGCGTATTAATATCCAGCTGCTGCGCTGGCTCGGCCATGTCGTTCGATTGGAGGAGGATACTCCGGCGAGACGGTTAATTGATGCGGGGATCTGCGGAAGTCGGCGAAGAGGACGACCTTGTATCCGTTGGAAGGGCCAAATCGAGGAAGCCCTGTCATCAATTGGTGTGACCAACTGGCATAGGCGCGCAAGAAGCAGAGGTGCTTGGAACGATGTGTTGCGGCAGGCCTAAATCCTTTAATCTGGTTGTTATGGCCAAATAAGTAAGTAAGTAAGTACTTTACCAGCGTTTTTCACGTTTTTTTAATATGCAAAGAAGTTTTATTAAATTTGTTTTCAAACCTAATAAGTTTCTTCAATAAATTTCAATTTTTCTAATAAATTCAGCAATAATAATATGAAATATTTATATTTTTATATAAAACATTGTGTATTTTATTAGTTCCAGGCAAAAGTAGCAAAGAAACAACAACAGAGGAAGTAACAGAGGAACTGGAATCTGGTGATTTGTTTTAAAATGTTGGTGTGAATTAATCTTTCAGCCGGCGAATAAAGCTCTCCAATTTTTTTAGGTAGAGTTAAGCTAGGGTTAGACAAACGTTCACGTAAATGCTTATCGAAATTGCATTTCTTTTCGTTTTCAAAAAACAAACCTACGTTCCGTTACATCCGTGGACGTTTGGCTAACAGAGGCTTAATTTTTCGTTTTTAATTAAGATAGAGTTTTAAGATCTGTTTAAGTCGTTAGTTTTTCTTCTGATCCGTTTCGTACTTGTATTAAATATGCAAAACGAAAACGGAACGTTGCAGAACGTAGAGGCTAATTTTACCTTTAATTAAAGTTCAGAACTAAACAAAAACTAATTCAACAGAATTCAATTGCACAAAACGTACAATCGACTCAACACAAGTCGTTACTTTACAAAAATTATCGCTTTTAATTATATTTTAAACTTATTTTCCTTTTCATAATTTATTTACAGACAACTAATGATCGAAAAATGAAAACATAAGAAAAAATCTTTAATTTTAATCGAATTTTGTAATGCCAAATTATATTTACATATTTCGACTATTGAGTTTTATTTTTAAACAATTATTTCTTGTTTTTTCGTTTTTGATTTGATGACACCGGTCTTATGCTCGTTCTTTATTCTCAAATTTATTTTTTTCAATAGGAGCGTATGGGAATAGGACCAATAAACCACAAACAGATGAACCTAAAACTGTCACTAACACCAATCCTGTTCCACATTCACATACATTTTTAATACCTAGACACATAATATACACTCACATACGCACATACGTATGTATACACATGCAGCAGATTCATACAAATTTTTTGGCAAAACTAAAATATCCAACACACATACAGACATACATACATACACATATGTATGTATGCGCTGGTATACAAATACATACATACTTTAAGCTCTTCGTTTTCGTGTTGCGGGTTGACATTCGTAAAATCTCTAAAATCCCGAAGGTCGTTGCCAGGGATTTTCTTAGATTTTGTCAGATTTGAATGAATTAGTTGCGTGGACGATTGATTTTTTGACCTTTTTTTCTCTGTCTTCTCTCTATTCCAAATACAATATTTCTGTTGTTGCTTATGTATGTATGGTATGTCGGAGTTTGTGTTGCTGCTGTTGCTGTTGCTTTTCTTTCAGTATCTCAACAAGCTATTAAAGTTAATGCAGCCGAAAAATGGTGTTTTATTACAATAAAAACTGAAAACAAACAAACACGAATACTGTACTACAGAGCAAGATATTAACTTTTGTTTGTTTTAACAACTCGTATGGAAATATTCACGAAGACAAATTTAAAGAAACGTTCAGTGTGGTGGATATTTTTTTTTAAATTTTTTGGAAAAGCTGAACAACAAATTTGAAATTGAAAATTTGACAAATTTCTAGACAGGGACGATTTGCAAATAAAATTAGGTAGGAAGGTTAAAGAAGGGGAACAAGCATCGAAAGGTACCTTCCCATGTTTTATCGACATATTTAAAATCTACTTACCCTCTTAAAGAACCTTTGATTGGAAGCCCTCTACATATGGATCAATATCATCGTAACGCAATGAGAATAACAAATAAGTATTATATCTGTTTAGATATCTTAATTGTTGTAACAATGGGTTGTTATTGCATTCGACCTTCGTATTCCTTATAAACAAGGAGACTGTGTATCGTGGTAAACCAAAATTAAGTGACAATATTATAGTCTTTCAAGCTATACATTCACATTTACATTTTTCTCAAATGAATCATAATATGTCGACATATTCCTTCGCACATGTTCGATTCAGTCTCTCAAAGGCCGATCAACCTGCAACGAGTATACGCATACAAAAATAGTATCGATCAATACATTGTTGAAGACTTTATCAAAATCATTAAATTCTGCATTTATCAGTTGTTATTTAAAGCTCTCTTGTTGTACAATTAGTTTACATATTGTTTTCTTATCAACGTTCCACCTGATGTCATGCTTTACTCCATGGTATCAACACACATATTGGTCATTCCAACCCTTCAGTCAAGAGATCGACTCAGCTTCTCATACCACTTATTTTGTGTTTATTTATTTTATACATGCATTTATACACAGTTTAAAGTTGATTCCCAACGGCTTATTTTTCAAAAACTCTTCTTGGCAAATTTATTTACTCTTTATTTACTGAGAAGCAGTCGTAGAAGAAATATTTCTTCATATTTCGTTTTGATAGAGCTGTCTTATCTGGCGTTTAAACCGTGGCCTTACATTTAATAAGCCAACGCACTATTTACTATACAAAATTCAAGTGAGGAGAGCAGTCATCAAAGGAATTCCTCAAAGTTCTTATTTCTGTTCAACCTAAAGATGGATCTTAAATTGAAATTTTCTATTTCCTATCTTGAAATGGAAAGAATTGCAAATTGCCACAGGCTTGATCTTTTTAATTTTAGTTAACGATATTTTGTTTTGTATAGGGCTCTTTTTGAATCTGGCAGGGTGCAATCAATTTTACTGTTACCTTTAATATTAATTTATACATTAAAATCTGTTTGCTGTTTCGCTACGGTGAAGCTTTCTGTTGTATACTCGCTCTATTAAAAGTCGATTGAATCTCAATTGGTGAACATACATACATAATCGCTCATTACAACCCATCAGTCAGGATTACAATCTAGCTTCCTTCGCACGCCACTTATGTATGTTGTGTGTGTTAATTTTATCGTTGAGTGGCGGGACCTACAGTTTAAAGTCGATTCCTAACGACAGATTCTTGAGAAACTTTTCATGATCATTTTATTTACTCTGAGATTATTTGCCAGAAATCTGTTGAGAGGAAGTCGCCGAAGAAATATTTTTTCATATTTCGTTTTGATGTCTGACCTGGGGTTTGAACCGTCTAATAAGCCAACACACTACCTACTAGACTACGGCGATATCACAATCACACCACTGAAAATTATGCCACTAAAAAAAAAACGATAACACTTTAGAATGTCTCTATTAATATATTTGTTTAGTTATTCTCTAGTGCTATCCAAAAAAATACTTGTTGCCCTTGTATCCAATAGCTAAAAACTATGCTCCAATCGGTTGTAACGAGTGGTATCAATAACGACAGTTCCACTTAAAAATCATAGGGAATGATTGTGAAAATAATAAAAAAATAAAAGATTAAACAGGAAAATTCTTTTTATTAAATGTAATGTAAAGATTAGATTTCCTCAAAAGGAGCTTCGCTCTAAAACATATGAAGTTTCTGAAATCATAACTCACAATCGTTATGTTATACTCAGTACTGACAAGAATTTAGAAGAGGAAGTTGGTACAGAGCAGGCGCTAATTCTTCCACCAATATATCTTAGATAGGTGTAGATAACTGCTGGCTGGCGCTACCAACGAAACTAAGCTACTGAGCAGACAGTCAGAGACTTTAGGAAGCGTCAAGTATGACGCGAAATAATTAAGGGCTGATGTTTTCCGACATTAAAAGCTATTTACTGACGATTGTGTTCAAATGTTAAAAATAATAATCTATACATAACGATGTACACTATATCGTCAACGATATATTATGTATTAAATTATTGAAGTTTTTAAAACAAAATATTTCTCTCGAAAGGAACATTGCTTCAACGAAATGAAACCCAAAACTTGATTAAATTTTTTGCAAAAATGTCTACTTAAAGGGAACTCATTGTAATGCAGGAGGCCGAGTGGTTGTTTTAATCTTTTGTCGTTTTACAAACTTTTAAGTTTCCAATTATAATTAATTGGGGAATGGAAAAAACACTGTGAAAATTGTTCATTTGTCGTTGTTTCAGCTGCCATTTCTACTCACAAATATTTAAAAGGGTTCGTCGTTGTATTTTTTTTATTCTGTTTTGTTGACATCCATTACAGGGCACTTTGAAACTGAAAATAACGAATACACTGCATGAATAAATAATTGGTAACAAAACGATGATGAAGTGTGTTGGTGGGTGTATGCTGGGAGCATTGGAGGTTTCGCTTTTTGTTGAATGTCATTGGAAAGAAATAGGAAATGTAGTTAAGTTGCATATAAATATTACACGATTTTAATAAAATGAAAACATTTTTTGGAACAATTAAATCTGAGTATATAATGGTCCTGAAATAGTGTAAGGAATTCAAAGAGTCGATCTGATCTAACAAACCAGTATATAGTATGTAGCTCAATACAATAGTGTACGATTCTTTATTGATTAATTATTTGTTAATTTTATTTATGATATGAATTTGTTTTATTGTCTTTCAAACCGTTTAATAAAAAGTATTGTACACTCTTTTTCTTTTGAATAATTATTCTTTCCTTTGAATATGTAAATTGATACACTGATTCATAGACTGAAATCTGCAACAATTAGATAAGTTCACTAAAGTGTCTAGCTGATTATGAATCATCACCATGACACTCAAATGTTCATAGAAGGAATAAACTGAAGAAAAAGTTATGCGCGATATGCTAAAGCCACGGTCTTAGTAGATTAGGTTTGGTCCAATTGGCTGCCACCCTAAAAAACAAAACCTACTTGGGTCCTATAAGTCTCACTACCATTTATTTACAATTCCAGTTTTATGCAGATGCGGATTTAATCTACACCACCTTTAACTAAACATATGTACGTAACATACACAATTGGTCATTACAACCCTTAGTTATGATTACAGTCTAGCTTCTCACACCACTTATGTTGTGTTTCGTAATTTTGTACTTGAGTAGCGGAATCTACAGTTTAAAGTCAGCACCGAACTACTGATTTTCGAGAGACTTTCCATGGCAGTTTTATTTACTGCCAGAGTTTTTTCAGAAATTTGCTGAGAGGAAGTCATGGAAGAAATATCTTTTTATATTTTATTTTGTTGGAGATGTAAGAACTGGGATTTGAATCATGGCCTCACGTCTAATAAGCCAACACACTATCTAGTAGACTACGACTACAACGTAAGCACGTTTTTTTTAATGAATTTTGGGTTACTAAAAATCTTTCGTCTTAGATTCTGTGGTCACTTTGCACATTCCTAAACCAGAAGTCGTTATGAGACATTTCCAGCAGAGATCAGCAATGAGTATTCAAAAAGATGAGTAGATTCGAATCATACTCATAATTTCTGATACTTATACGCATTAATACTTATTTTAATATCATACCCATGCTACTCATATTCAAAGTTTGAAGTACTCATCGTACTCATACTTAACAATACGTATGATGTTGATTTCGGCTCTCTATGACTCAACATTTACAAGAATCACAAAATCAGTAAGAATCGCGTACGAACACTACAATACTCACTAGAAGGTTGTGTGTTTGCTCTGCTTGCTGTTTTTGTCTTTTTCTTTTTCTTTTTTTTTAAATGCAACATCAACTAAGACTGTAAATTTTGATGAATGATTCGAATCACACGAATCATTTATGAGTATTATAAGTATTTTTCTAAAGTTATCAATCTGAATGAGTAGGCGTATGAATCAAATATATTTCGAATGGTATCAGTTCGATGTCAACGTTGTACTCATACTCATTGTACTCATACTTATATATCAACGTTGTACTGAGTACGAATAAATCAGTAGTAGTTAAATTTCAATATTGTAGACTCGCTTATATTCAAAATTTCACGAGTGCTTATGATTATTATTGCTGATCTCTGATTTCCAGCATTCAGGCGTGTCTAACACGTAAGTCTCTTTGTTTGTACATTTTCAGAGAAATACCAATCAAAAGTATGAATCCATTTGAATTATCTATACCAGCCGTTATAATTTTGTTAGCCGTGTCCTCACTCTCCATGACTCTATTTTAAGACATCGACAAACACGTCTCCATTTTCTTCTTTTTATTTCTTTTTTTCTTATTGCTCTATCAAGGACTTTATTCCCATGAAATATTAAAAAAATGTATTTAAAAAATGTTCACTTCATTGTCCGCAAACACATTTCTTACTAGAGTCTCTTCCCTCATTCGCATAAAAAGTTCTAGATGTTGTTCACTATCCGCTACCACAGCTTGGTCCAAAAAATTTACGTAGAATCACTTCTAACAATTCGAAAATATCTCTGTCTGCTTGTGCAAGCTCTCATGCCGTACTATATATATGTAATTGCACGGATATTAAAAACGTCTAGTGGAGTGTTTTTTTGTCTCGTTTGTGCCCCCATAAACCAAAATAACGGCTGTCGGCAAGTAACACTGATCTTATTAGTTTTTGTTTAGGCGGTACCGAGATAAATAAACTCTTCTATAACCTCAAAATCATAAATATATCGACTTTCACTCGTTACTAAATTCTTGCTGACTCTTTATCGATATTGCAGAAACCATTAGCATTGACTACCAGACCCATTTTCCTTGACCTTCTTCGATATCTGTAAATACAATTATCTTAATCATCGGCATATACGGGTTCATGTATATTGTTTGGAGTAAATTGTGTCTATAGTATGAAGTCCTTGATTTTTTACGATTTTCCGCAACACAGTGCTGAATAGATCATATCTTAAGCCTCTGTTGGTAGGAAAAACTATTCGGACTTAATGCGACTTAATGCAACGAGTTTACCTAAACGGCAACATCTCAAATTCGGTACACGTTGGAAAAGGTATTCCTCAGGTATCAATTTTAGGGCCTCTTTTGTTATGTTTATACATTAACGACGTACCTGATGTTTTGGATAATTGTAGCTTACATATGTACGCAGATGATGTTCAGCTTTATAGGAGCACTTTCATTGATGATATCAGACTATGTATAGACATGATCAACGATGATTTACGGAAAATTGACAACTGGACTAGTGCTAATGGACTTTGTATAAATCCCTCTAAATCTAAATGTTTATTGCTCTCCAGAACTAAGAGAGCATTTGATGTGCCGGAAATTATTATCAGGGGGAATAAAATTGATTTTGTTGAATCGGCATCTAATCTGGGAGTTATCTTTAATGGTCGGCTAACGTGGTCTAACCACATTAATGTCATCATTGGCAAAGTTTACGGTATGCTTAGGAACTTATGGGCTGTAATAAATTCTACTCCTTTTGCCATACGCCTTCAACTGGCTAAAACGGTTTTGATTCCTGTTCTCTTATACGGATCGGAAATTTTCGCAAGTTGTGATACTGATGATAGACGGAAACTCAACTTGGCTTATAATAACATAGCTAGATATATATTTATGAAGGGACGTCGAGACCATATATCACAATTTTCTTACCAGATATATGGTATTCATTTTGATAATCTATTGAATATTAAATGCCTAATTCTCCTCCATAAAATTATTACTTTGAAACAGCCAATATACTTATTTAGCAGGATTAGATTTGCTAGATCCAACCGCGGTAGAAAAATTATCCAATTAAGGCATAGGACTCTTTTGTCGAAACGACAGTTCTTTATACACACCATCAGTCTTTGGAATGCACTATCTAATTATATTCAGAACATAGGCGATGCAACTAAGTTCAAAAACGAGCTATACATTCTGTTTAAGCAGTTTTTAACATATTTTGATTGTTTTATACATTTCTATTCTTTATTTTTATTAGTGATTAATTTTCATTTTTCTAATTTATTACTTAAGTTTCATTGTATCTCATTATATGTACAGTTACGGACAAAAAAATAGGGTCAGTATAATTACATATAAATTTTTCCATACTCGTAAAAAAATGGAGAAACGTGTTATCGTCGGACGAAAGTAAGATTAATTTAATTGGTAGTGATGGAAAAACGTGGGTAAGACGTCCCAAAAATAAAGAACTTTGTTCCCGTTATACAACAAAAACTTTTAAGCATGGAGGAGGTAGTATTATGGTTTGGGGATGTTTCTCCTGGCGTGGCGTGGGACCACTGTACTGGATTAAAGAAAACATGGACAAAAACTTATACTGTCACATATAAAACGAAGTGATGTGACCTTATTCCGAATGGGAAATGCCAGTCAAATGGATATTCCAGCAGGACAATGATCCGAAACACACTTCGTATCTTGTGAAAAAGTGGTTTCTGGATAACGGTGTGAACGTAATGCAATGGCCAGCACAATCACCGGACTTAAATCCGATAGAAAATTTATGGAAAATCGTAAAACAACAAATTTGACCACTTAAAATCAAAAAATAAGGAGGAGTTGTGGGAGAAAATTAAGTACGCTTGGTATTCTATTCCAAATAAGACTTGTCAAGATTTGGTGGAAACAATGCCAAAAAATGAAAATGTTCTTAGAAATAAAGGTTACAGTACAAAATATTAGCTTTAGAACCAAGATTTTAAATCTAGTTTAAGTTTTTTTAATCGTTTTCGTTAATGACCCTATATTTTTGTCCATTAAAAATCAATGAAATTTACAAAATTTTAATTTTTTTTTTTCATAAGTAAATTATTTTGACTTTTTAATGTAAATAGTAAAGACATATAAACATAGCAATAATATGAAATAAATAAACATACAATTACATTTTAATTTTTTGTTTTTTTCCGCTTTATTCTTAATAATTTTAAGTGACCCTATTTTTTTGTCCGTAACTGTATATATTTTTCTTTATATTTGTATTTTTCATAATTTATTTTTTTTTACATCCATATACTCATTTTCTTATCCTAATTTTTTTGTATCGATTGCTATTTCCTAAGGTTAAACATGTTCTTATTCATTTTTATTTCTACTGTACTTCAAAAAATTCATTACTCATATAATCAATGATTTGTTATTACTTTTTCCTCTTCGATGTACTCCCATTGCACTTTCATTTATAAGATTAATATCTTGTTGTGCTATGATTAATATTAATAAATAAAATAAAAAAAAGTAAATAAATAATATGGGGTTTCAGCTAATCGCATCTCGACCTCAACTTATTCATGGTCTCAAGTCTGAGTTTTAAACCGCTCATCGCACTCTCCCTACATCAGCCGTTTGGTAAACCACTGTCGATAAAACAAATGAAAAAAGAGTTTTAATTGCGAATAAAAAAAGAGAAATTTTAAAAAAGAAAATGAAACAAAAAAAAACTGAAATGTACAGAAAGAATGTTTCAATTTATTATCGTAGTTTTTTTTTTTTTTTGTTGCAATAAAAACTAATCTTTTAGATTTTTATGTTTTTATTTATAAACTCAGCATATATTATAAAGCAGAAAAGGAAAGAGGATAACACATACAATTACCCCACTCATACATAAACATAAAAATACAAATATATACGCATTTAACATTGAACATCCGCAAGAGAGGGAAGTAAGTGTAGTGCAAGGACAGAAAAAAAATTAAAGGAAAATAAAAATGAAAATGAAATAAATTTTATGAGCTAAAATTAAATAAAATTAAATGAAAATAAAATTAGGTTAACGCTTAACTTATTTCGTACTCTCGTACTCTATTATTCGGCTTTTCTATTTATTTTATTGTTATGGAGATGAAGAAGGCAATGAACAAAAGACTCACTCGCTACTACAAATAAGCAAAAAAGGAAAATACGGTACAAAGAAATACCAACAAAAAATGCCAACAATATACGCATAAACATCGTACGGATTGTTTTAAGTATTTAACCAACTACATGTGACATTCATATGTACATATTAGTATGCGTATGCGGATGTGAGTGTTTGTACGTGTGTGTAATGTAAAAAGGGGGGAGCGACATTTACTCCTATTGTTATAATCACTAATACACTCTCACATATGGATGGATTTATTTATTTTTTCTCGTTCATTTACATACACTCACTACCAAACTCACGCGTCGTTCTCCCACTCACGAATGCTTACACTCAGCCACACACACACACACACACATTTACATATTCTGTCTTAATAAGGACTTATTGTTATCTGTGCATTTTATGAATATTGCTACTCTGCTAAAAGGAAAAAAAAACAAAAAAACAACAAACAAGGAAAAGAAGGACGATATCCTCCAAAGAATAAATATTTACAACAGTCGATAGCAAATTAGAAGGAATTAATTTAATGTATGTGTATAGAGGTATCCCAATGTTTTTCCTAGGCAACGTTTTCTAGACATTATCTTCCTGCTAAATTTGGAAAAACTTACATAATTACACTGAACGAAAACGAAGAGAGATCAGAGAGATATACTACAATATGTACCAGCCCTTAGCACGGATATTTTGTGACTCCATGACTTTCGGTCGAACCATACGACACAATATTTCATTAAATACCATGAAATTTATTTTAATTTGAAAAAAAAAATAATAATAATTGGAATATTCAATCCTGTCTAGCTTGACATAATCGGTCATTACAACCCTTCAATCAGGATTACGACCTAGATTCTTACACCACTTACCACCTACGGTTTAAAGTCGACTCAAAACGACAGATTTATGGAAATTTTATTTATTCATAGAGTTTTTGCCAAAAATCTACTGAAAGGAAATCACCGAAGAAATATTTTCTTTCATATTTCATTTTGATGGAGATGTCTGACCTGAGGTAAATCTAATAAGCCTACTATACTACGGCGACTAGCTTGAATTGGTTTACATAATTAAAAGAACCTCCTTTCACTTTTACTATCAGGGAAAAGCCGTAACCAATGGAATGAAATGAGGAAATATGGACGGTACATGAATATATACTGAAAACTGAAACAGTTGCCGAATTCGAAGAAGTAGGACGTGTTTCTATAAGTATCAATGGAGAATAGAAGAAATCGTTATTAAATTCATACACAGATGGCCATAGTACAGAGTACGAGAAGAGTTGAGAGCATATTTTATTAGAAAAAAACCGAAAGAAAGTTCTATTTAGAATAGGGCTTAAGTCTGATGACTCCATACTAAAATATTTACAATTTTAGATGTCTTACCTATGATACCGTAATGTCACCATTAAAGAACCCAATAAACGATCAGGATCCGTGCAATGTCATAATTGACAAGAGTACTTATTGCAGGCATCCACTGCTTAACGTAAAGTCAGTTGATTACCATGAAGTCGGTAAATGGACAAATGTGTATACTTCTTTTGCTTCCGATAGTAATTGCTTCATGATCCAAAATATTCGTGCTGTTCCTAGGATTTCAATTATTATCAGACAATTATTCTCTTAAGGACTCTTCTCATATTGGAAATATCTTCACAGCATTCAGTCAGGAAATACGCGCTAATGCTGTGAATAATAAAAATATCCAAACAAAAACACAGATAAAAATAATGGAACCATCAAGTAATGTCACAACTTTCTAGATTTTTAATACCAGAGAATCAATAAAGAAATTAGTAAAAATTTGTAGAACACCATTTTCTTTCAGGCGGCCATATGTACCTTCAGGAAATTCTTACTTATACTTGAGAAGCTAAGTAGTAATCCTGACTGGAGGATGCTTACTCGAATTACTTCAGTCAGGATTACAGTATAGCTTCTCACACCACCCATGTTGTGTGTGTAAATTTAAGCATTAGTTGCAGAACCTACACTTTATAATCTACTCCGAACAATAGATTTTAGAGAAACTCTTTATGGCAATTTTATTTACTCTCAGAGTTTTTAACAGAAACCTTCTGAGAGAAAGTCTCCGAAGAAATATTCTTTCATGTTTTGTTTTGTTCCAAAGAGGAAAATAATATTTTCATATTGAATACGGAAAATAAAATAAATGAACATTTTGTTCCTATTGCAGTCAACATGTTGAAATGGTTTAAGTGTAATTGTGTAGGTTCAAAGCACTTTTGTATCGTAATGACCTGATCCCTGCAGGTAATTATTTTTGTATTAGCCTGTATTACTGCTGGTAAACTGTTTTTAATTTTTTTTTATTTTTCTTTAACACAATACGCATTGATTCTATTTAGCTAATGTCAGCTGTGCTGGCTTGTAGATTCATATGTAAACGCTCTTATACTATTTTCACAACGCCGCATATTCTTACATATAAACGCGTAGAAGGGATTATCCTCGCACTATCCATTGTAACATATGTATGTATATGAAAGCAATGAAAATCTACATTTAAACGTAAATTGAAAATTGTCGCCAAATGAAACTAAACATATGAAAACTTTCACACTAAAAATAACGTCCTATATTTCCTTTAAATTTAAGATTCCTAAACATTAAAAGTGGAATGCATTCTATTAACATCCCTGTCCCTGTCCCTAATTGTACTTCTACACATCATACAATGTGTGACTCAATGTAATCGTATTCCAATTCAAATACAAGGGAATGATCAAAGTCATTCTGTATTAAATTTGTTTCTATTCGGCTTAAAACTCCCTTTTTCGTATTTTCATTATTCTAAGACAGATATTAAAAACGTGAATTTCAAAAACTCTCTTTTTTTGACACACTTTGATCGTATAATGGAACGTAAACGATTGAATATCTTTTGCCAGTTGTTTGTTTAAAAGAATTGTTTTTTTTTTAATATTTTCTTTAAATAAAATCGATTTGATATTCAATTAATTATTATTTACTCATTCTAATGAAATTTATCACAAAAAAAAATTTAATAAAAAATTATTTTCTATTACGCTTCGTCAAACAGTACAATAATACATTAGTAATTTCGTTTATAAAAATTATAATATAATTAGTATTACCAAAGAATATGGATATAAAGAATACGCATCATGTAGAAGTAAAATTTCTTATGGCGGGTCGTAACATTACGACCCGCTCTCACCAAAATATTTTTAAAAATCATTTCTTGATGAGAGGGAGGAAGACAGAAGGAAAATGAACACAAACAAAGAGCGTAACAATGTGTTGCTCTCATCGTACGTATGTACATGTGTATGTATCAGGGATGGAAAAGTTGGTACAATTGTACTTTTTTAGCACTATTTGGAAGTCAAAAACACCATAGCACCCCAATGACTTATTTAGCTCTATTAAAAAATGTTCCCTACCTTATTACATTATTCAAATATTCTATCTCATCACTGTATAATTTTTTGTTTTCGTTTCATTTTCATATGGCAACACGTTGCTAACTTTCAGTGTGAATGTTTTACCAATAATGGCTAGTCATCTGTTGTTTTGTGCATTTTATGAGTTTTCTGCATTTCGATAAAAAGTGGTTTAAAGTGATATCAATTATTTGTGTTAATTAAAAAATTAAATTTATTGAATTTAAAATTATTTGTGTAAATAAAACTAATGCATAAAAATGAACACAGAAGTTTCTGGGTAAGTTTTTTTAATTTTACTTTTAAATTTCGTAGAAATTGAACAAAAAATTGTTAACTTACAGAACAAGCAAACAAAACAAAAAGCCGTACAGTATACCCTTCAGAGAGGAATGGGTAAAACAATTTCCGTGGCTAGTAAGGGACGGCCAAAATAAAAAATGCTTTATTTGCAATTTATTTATAACGGGAGGTATTTTTCATTTAAAACGGCATGAATCATCTGAAGCCCATGTTAAAAAACACAAGTTGCAAAGAAAACACCAAAAATAAATACATTTTTAAGATCATCATCATGCCCAATTGCAGATTCGGCAAAAAAATTCGAGCTGATGTTAAGCCTGTTTGTTGCAGAGCACAATTTACCTTTTTCTGTTTTGGACCATTTAAATAACGTAATAAAAGCCGGAGTGACCGACTCCCAAATTACAAAAATGTTTTACATAAACAGAAAGAAGGCTCAAAACATTGTTACAAATGTTACTGGTCCAGAAAATTCCAGCCTTATTGCGAAATTTTGTAGTGACAACTACTATTCGTTAGTTGTAGATGAAAGCACGGATTACAGTGTATCCAAAAATTTGGCAATAGTTATAAGAACATTTGACGGACAATGTCGTGATCGGTTCTTGGAATTCATTCCTATTGAAGATTGTACTGCAAATGGAATATTTCAAACTACATTAAAAGTGCTGGACAAAAATCAAATTCCAATAAAAAATTTGATTGGCATGACAACAGATAACTGTGCTGTAATGATGGGTACAAACAATGGTGTGCAATCAAAATTTAAATCGCTTGTACCAAATTTATTTACAAATGGATGTATATGCCATATACTAAATTTAGTCTCCTATGCTGGTTCAAAATTCAGTATCCCAGATGGAATTGACAAATTTATTAAAGATATTCATTATCATTTCTGTAATAGCTCTAGCAGAAGAGGCGACTTCTCCAAATTTCAAGAATATTTTGGTGCTAATATTCACGTAATCCTAAAATACTCATCAACCCGTTGGCTGTCGCGTGAAGAAGTAATTAACAGAATTTTGGAACAGTGGAATATTATTTTACGCTCAACGATTTTGAAGCTGATGTGCAAAATGGTAGAATTAATTCAATTTTATACGGACTTTCAAATCCACTTTATAAAATGATATTTTTATTTTTACAATATGTCCTTAAAATTATAAAGAATATTAATTTAGAAATGCAATCCGAGGATGCCAGAATGCATATTTTTTTAGACCGCTTAAAATTTTTGTTCAGGCAAATAGCTCGCAATTTTATACAAAGAGATGCATTAGACGAAAATGATATTGTAAAAATCAATATTTATGAAAACCATATTCCTCTTGGCGAAATATATTGTGGCACAGAAATAGACGTATACATCTCCTCTTGTGCTATTTCTGATTGTAATATTCTGATGTATGCTGACGACGTTAAATTATTTTATACTTTTGATGATGATCATGGTCCGGCTGTTCTTCAGCGAAATATTGATTTGTTTGTAACTTGGTGTAGAATTAATTTAATGGATCTTAACTTGAAGAAATGTAAATGCATGGTTTTCTCTCGCGGGGGCGTAATTTCGTCCACTTATGTGATTAATTCTTGCCCCTTGGAAACTGTGACTACATTTCTTGATTTGGGAGTATTATTGGATATGAAATTGTCTTTTATTGATCATATTAGTATGATGATTGGCAAGGCTCGGGCTGTTCTCGGTTTTGTAAAAAGATGGGCTAGGGAATTCATTGATCCTTATATAACGAGACTGCTATACATTTCACTTGTTAGACCTATTTTGGAGTATGCGTCTATTATTTGGAATCCATACTATCGTTGTCATAGTGATTCAATTGAGTCTGTGCAGAAGCAGTTTTTATTATTCTGTTTACGTGGCTTAGGATGGGATTATGCCAATGGGTTTCCGTCATATGAAGCTAGATTAGGTTCTTCCAACTTCCAACTTTGGAACGTAGAAGGACTGTTTTAGGGGTTTGTTTTGTTTTTAATCTAATTAAAGGTGATATCGATTCTGAGTTTTTGCTTTATAACCTGAATTTCAGTATTCCAGCAAGATTTTCACGACACTATCGTCCTCTTTCTTTAGATTTTTATAGAACGAACTATGGTTGTAATTTTCCTTTTCGTAGATTATGTAACGATTTTAACATATATTGTGATTTTATTGATTTTAATAGTAGTGTTTGTAATATAAAACGTAGCTTATATGCTGACATGAATTTGTGGATTGTTGTGTAGAAATGTATTATAGTTCTTGTTATACGTAGTTCATGTTTATTGTAACTTTATTCAGCTTGTGATTAATTTCTGTAGCTGTTTTATGTTCTCGTTGCCTTTACTTTTCCCTTACCCGCTATAGTCCGGACTGTAGTGTGTACGTGTCCCTACGTAATGGGGACGAGCCCTCCACGGTCGGGTGAGGGTGGGTTAGTGTGAGGCCGGGGACGTTCGATTAAAAAAAAAAATAATACTGATTACAGTATTATTTTGGAGCTTAAAGAAATCGCAAAGAACTTTTATTTAAAATTCTGTGAAGTTTTGAAAGCAAAAGTTAATTTAAATAATGAAATGCTACAATGGTTTACAAAATTTACACCAGAAAACGTTGTTTCAGGCAGAACTTCAAGCATTGTACCATTTATATTAAAAATGTTTCCCAATTAAATTAAAAATATTGAATTAATAAATAATCAATTTCAGGCGCTTTCGGACTTAGAAACTATTAAAGATTTAAAAAATGAAAACATATGTACCTTTTGGTCCAAGGTATCAGGAATAAAAAATGAATTAAATGAACCAATGTTCAATGACATTTCAAGAGTCATAAAAGGAATATTATCCATTCCACATTCATCTGCAAATGTAGAAAGGGTATTTTCGTACCAAAATTTAATAAAAACCAAAGGGAGAAATAGACTGTTTCCTTCGACTGTCTCCAATTTAATCCAAACAAGGGATTTATTGAAATCATCTAACTCGTGTTGCTACAATTTTCAAATAGCAAATAGTTTGCTAGAAAAAATTGTGTCATAAATAGTGATTAAATACTTAGATCGATCTCATAAACTTTTGTATTCCTATTATTAGTATTAATATTAAAGTAAGTTGTTATATTATATATACAAGTACTTAGTACAAAGAAACTCCAATGTACCTTTTTGTTAATTTTTATGTTTTTTTATTCATATATGTACATAAATATATGTAAAATGAATTGTTATTTATATTTTTATTTAATTTTTAATAAAAAAGTTTAAAAAAGAAAAAAAGTGAATTTAGTACAATCGGGCTGAAAAAAGTACAATTTTTTGTGGAAGTTAGTACAATTTGTTAAGATCAATTTCCTATCCCTGGTATGTATTCTTGTGTTTTTTGATTTAGTTGTCGATCAGACTGCGACAAGAATACATGTGCCGCGTATGCTTTATCATTTTATTTCAGAATAACACTCGAAGAATATTTTGTGTTAAAAATGTTCTATGTCATTAGCTGGGCGTATTTTATATTTTATTTTGTCCCATAGTATATTTTTTTTAAATGCTTAGGAATGCTAGTTTTTGTTTCTTTTAATAAAAAATTGTTTTTTATTCTTTTTATTTTTATTTATATAAAAAACATGGCCTAATTTTTAAGCTAAAGATGGATAGCTTTATTTTCTTTTAATAATAAAATCCATTTTTTATTTTATCTTTATTTATCCAAAATTATTAAGCCACAGATAGACAGCTTTACATATGTATGTTGATGAAATGAAAATAAAAATAGAGTATATTACTAACACTTTTATATGGCTGTAAATAAATAAATTCTCTCAACTTATTTTCTCTCTCTCACTCACTAATCCATAACCATAGGCATGTGTTAACCTAGAGGAAAATTGTTAGTAATAATGTCAAGTCTACTTATTAATCTAATGATATGTATATGTGATCGGAAAATATAGAAAAATTGTACTGCACTAAGACACTAAGACACCGTATTTAACTTGGCAAGTATTCTTCCAAAAATAGAAATCATTTCTCATTAATATTAGTGAATACTACTGTGATATTTCTTTGGGTGTATCATTGAAGTCTGAAAAAAGCGACATGATCCTTCTTCTTTAAAAACTGAAGAGATTTTTACGCTCTTTTTAACGAACATTCTTGATGTTCGTGTCCTATGTGTGTAAAAAGCCGAAAATGTTTATCCCCTGAGGGATATTGGTGCCGTTTTTAACACCAGAAAAATAAATAAAAAGTGGTCAAACAACAAAAACGCACGATGAGAACAACGCATTGTTACGCTCTTGGTTTCTGTATCATTCCCTTCTATCTTTCCCCCCGCGTCATGAAATATTTTTGAAAAATATTCCAAAATATGTTAAAATGCACATTCTTTATACTTTATTTTCTTTGGTATTACATACATATGTACATATATATATAATTGGCCATTACAACCCTTAAGTCAGAATTACGATCTAGTTTCTCACACCACTCATGCTGTGTGTGTTAACTATATACATGAGTGGCAGGACCTACAATTTAAAGTCGACTCCGAACGACAGATTTTTGAGAAACTTTTCATGGCAATTCAATGGCAATCATTTATTCACAGAGTTTTTGCCAGAAATCTGCTGGGAGGAAGTCGCCGAAGAAATAATTTTTCATATTTCGTTCACTTGGAGATGCCTGACCTGGGAGTTTAAACCGAGCCTCACGTCTGAAAAACCAACACACTACCTACTAGACCACGGCGACTTCTAATTAGCTAATTAGAGAGTTTAAACTTGATCTAAAAAAATTGCACTTATTTTTTATATTCCTATAACTTGGTTTTACCAATTTAGTAATATTCTACAGCAGCACAATATGTATGGACGTATTTTAGAGTACGAACACGAAATTACAAAATAAATCGAATCATTCAAAATAATAAACTTTAAATCCCGAATTGAATTAAATTCACAAGCCTTTTTACCATGAATAAGATATTCTTACATTCTTTTTGTTTTCAATTCAAACAGAACTTATTGAAAAGAACGGCAAACAAATCAAATTAAAGGAATGCATTAGAAGAAGAATAGAATGTTTTATTATTTTCATGCTAAACATTCCATTATAAAATACTGCGAAGATTTGTAACCAAGAATATGATTTAAGAAAATCTGCAGCGTTAGAAAAATCCTTTACGTAAAATCTCTCAAATGCAACAACAACGACAACAGCAACAACATACATTTAATATACATACAAGTTTATTATGTAAATCACAGCAGCAACAGTCTACTGGGAAATATTCTTGTCCAACTCTGTTTGGACATTCAAATACAACCGACCGACCCTTTGGGTATAAGATGCCCATCCACCCATCCACCCATTACGTATTTAGCATTTAAATATTTAACTAAACTTCTAAAGTCCTTTCGATTTAGATGCAAATTCATCATATTATCCTCTGTTTCTGTATGTCATGTGATTGTGTTGCATGTTTTCTCAATTTACCTTGAGCTCCCAATCATACAACTAACTCCGCACTGGCCAACAGAAAACAAAACAACAAACAAACGCAGCAACTCTGTTATCCTCCTGCCCGGTCCTGCTCGTATAAGTGGTAGAAGCCTTTCTTTTACATTAAAATCCGTATAATATTTTTGATTTCGAAAAGACGCATTGAATTTACATTTATATTGAGTACACCGGACGGAAAGGACAACAACAGCACGCAGAGAGTACGGAGGCAGTAAGTAAAATTGTTTAAAATAAACTTAATCTGAACAAGAGGTTACGAATAATGTTGTCCATTTAAATGGCCAAAAAGACTATTTTACATACAAAAGTTAAATTGTCCGATGAAATTTACCAAAATATATCTGCATTGTGAACAAGAAAATAAGGATTCAACACAAGGATACCTACACACATTAGCACTCATACTCATACTCTTGCTTATGCTCATCCTCATACTCTTCGACTATACAGAATGCAAGTATAAAAGGCTTCTACTGTATGCAAAATGTGCATCATGCTGAGCATAAAATGTGAATGGCCATCTCTAAGGGGGTATCACTTATACGTTATGCAACCAATTCTTCCAGGGTTGCCATAGTGGCATGAATTCCAAATCACTTACGGATTTATGGTATTTTTGGAACTAGAAAGATTATTCTGGAGGCAAGAAATTTCGTATCGATATTAAAAATAAATTCGAATTCAAGAAATTATTAAAATTCGCTACTAAAAGAAATTTATAAGAATTTTTAATCAAGTTATGGAGTCTCTAATAATAGATAGATTGGATGAGAATTGACTGTTAATTTGATTATTTAGAAGGAATGCTGTAATTATTTTTTCTTTATTAATTAAGTCGCCGTAGTCTAGTAGGTAGTGTGTTGGCTTATTAGACGCAATGCCACGTTTCAAATCCCAGGTCAGGCATCAAAACGAAAGTAAAAAAAAAAATTTATTCGGCGACTTCCTCTCAGCAGATTTCAGGCAAAAACTCTGAGAAAATTGTCACGAAAAGTTTCTCAAAAATCTGTCGTTCGGAGTCGACTTTAAACTGTAGGTCCCGCCACTCATGTATAAAATTAACAAACACAACTCGAGTGGTGTGAGAAGCTTGGCCGTAATCCTGACTGAAGGGTTGTAATAACCAATTATGTATGTATGTAATTCTTCGAACATAATCAGCTAAGTTGAACGAAGCTAAAATCCATTTTAAGACATCATATACAATCTATCCTAATATATATTATAAATCTTTCTGTGTCTGTTTTTTTGTTTGTTTGTTAGCCATTCACGCCTGAACGCCTGGACCGATTTTCGGGAAATTTGAGATATAGATCGAGCTTTTGTCGGTGCAGGTTATAGCCTATAAATCTTTTCAAAATTTTTACCAAAAGGGGAGAAAAAATGGGCAAGAATCAGCACTTTATGCATAAATGCTGTATTTTATCTGTTTTAAAGGTATTTTTTTACGATTTAGCTTGGTTAAGTTTCCCAAATAGCTATTGGAGGTGTTCCATTTATAAAGTTGGACCAAGAGGGGTCCAAAAAGGGACAAAAACGGGCAAATTGAGTGCATTTATATTTAGGACTTAGAGTATTAAAAAAACTGGGTTGTTTGTTAAACCGGTTTCCGAATAATTTGAAAAATTGCATTTTTTAAGAAACCGGTTTCAAAGCCGGTTTCGAAACCGGTGTTTTATTTATTGTTATTTTTAATGCAAAAATGGCCCAATAATAATTTTTTTTTAAATTTAAAGAAAAATTTATACAGTAGGGTGTCCCATGGCCACCTTTTTTGTAGAAATACTTTCCAAACGATGCCTGTTAATGCACTGATTACGAGAAAAAAATATTTATGTTGTCTTTTTTTTAACTTTTTACGAGAACATTTTAAAGTTTTGAATTTCAATACAAAACAATTGAAAATAAGATTTAAAAATATTTTTTACAATTCTAAATTGATTTTTATAAAAAACTAGCATTTGCTATGACCATTAATAAGAGTCAAAGTCAAACATTGAAGGTGGCTGGTTTAAATTGGGAGACACCATGTGTTTCTCATGGTCAATTGTATGTAGCCTGCTCACGGGTACCAAGTGGGAAAAATTTATATATTTTTACCCCAACTGGTAAAACAGCTAATATTGTGTATAGAAGCGTTTTATCAAAATAATAATACTATTTAATTTAATTGTAGAATAAGTTTATATTGCATTTATTTAATAGTTATATGTACATACATATGTACTCAATATTCCTATAAGTCTTAATAATACATACATAGAATAAGTTTATTTTTTGTATTTTTTAATATATGTACATATATACTTCAGTTACTGATTTTTGTATTTTTTTAAGTGTTAATAATAAAATATTTAAAATTTCTTTAACAACAACAAATAATCACTGTTTTTTTTTTAAATTTAAACACATTTTTTATTTTTTAAACTCATCCAAACTATATAGCCCGCGCAATGCCGGGTACAATCTGCTAGTTGGTATATGTATACATTTGGAATGTGTTGTTTTTATTTTTTTCATTTCAAATAATGTGCGTTGTGCGTTTGCCAAAAGAATAATCCTGCAAACAATTTTTTGGACAGATATTCCATTATTTTTCTAAAATAGAACAGAAACTTTCGTGGTAGCTATGCATTAGGTACGAGTGACTTTAGCTTTTATTACATTCATGGTATGGAATTAAGGTTCATTAGTTATGTCATGTCCTTCTTACCCAATCAATAAGCAAATCTACTGTGGCTTATTACCTTTGACTATGTGCCCTGGCGATTTGTGTTACATAATATTTCAAAAAACCAGACTGTGAACTGAAAGAAGAAAATACCATCCATACTTGTGCCTACGCAGAACGCTACAGCGCTGGCAGATTGCTGTCTATGTTGCAGTCAAAGACAAACTATTTGTGGTATTTGTGGTGCTTAAATACTCCTTTCTT
This sequence comes from Sarcophaga variegata, assembly GCA_932273835.1. Taxonomy (NCBI): domain Eukaryota; kingdom Metazoa; phylum Arthropoda; class Insecta; order Diptera; family Sarcophagidae; genus Sarcophaga; species Sarcophaga variegata. The sequence goes on from OW026359.1 coordinate 78,121,096, forward strand.
TATGGAAATATATAAAACATTATACTACCGAGGCCGCGTATAACTATTTCGCACAAGCTCTTTAGATTGAGGTCTTTATTTTTCTTTCTCCATACTAATGCAAGGCAAATGATTTTTGAAATAATAATTTTTCTGCAGACGTGTCAAAATATATCATTTTTACTAACACGGATGAACTTTAGTATGGAGGATAACGAAATAAAAAACTCGATCTTAATAAACGGTTAAGCGTTGGTGATAGTCCAATGCTGTGGAGATGTGTATGAGTATTTGCTGAGAAAATAATGAATAAGAGAGGGAGAGTAAGAATAAATTCACCATAGGTTCGGAAGATTTAAGAATTCGTAATGATTGCTACTTCCAACAAGACAATGGACCCAATCATACGACCGCTAATGTGAAATGCAATTTGTCTACCAAAGTTCCCGCAGGCTTAAATCTCTAGCACAAAGACCCGATATGACTCCAAGAGAGTATTTAGTAGATCGTTTAGATGAACGGTTATTTAGTCGCTGAACCCCAAACAAAAGTCAAGGGAATAGGTTAGGTTATGTTAAGTTAGAGGACGTGTACTTGTCAATTAAGACAAGTATAGTACCCTGAGGTCGAATTGACTCATTGTACAACGTCCTAGTTTCTCACACCACTTATGTTGTGTGTGTTAATTTTATACATGAGTGGTGGAACCTACAGTTTAAAGTCGACTCCGAACGACAGATTTTTATTTATTGAGAAACTTTTCATGGCAATTTTTATTTACTCTCAGAGTTTTTGCCAGAAATCTACTGAGAGGAAGTCGCCGAAAAAATACTTTTTGTATTTTGTCTTTGATGCCTGGCATGGGACTCGAACCCAGGCTTATGCGTCTAATAAGCCAACACACTACCTACTAGACTACGGCGACTTCAGTCAAGGGAATAATTTCCTCAAGAATAAATGGCGGCAAATTTCAACAGAAAACTCAAGAAAAAACTGATACACCCAATTCCAAAGAGGTTAAATGGAGTGCTTAACCTTAAGGGATATCCTACTAAATATAAGGGATAACATTTTAATATATTGGGCCTTCCAATTTCAAATATACTTCAAGGGATACCTACCTCACTAGAAAATTTTTCTATTTTTCTTTTGGTTTGCGATAAACATTAAATTTTTGTTTTTATTTTATAATAAAATGGAATGAAATTAATAAAAAAAATAAAAAAAATTTACATACTATTGTTTAAACTTCATGAAATTGCTGAAATGTATAGTGGTACATACACTTTTGCTGTCTACTGTATATTCACAACTGAACTAAGGCCTGAGAGTCACTCAATACCACAAAAACCAATATGACAACAATAATGATTCTTTTTGCGAACAATCTTACTGAATACATTTCAGAGAGAATTTCTGAAAATTGGCAACCCTATTGAACTTTGGTGATATGGCGCATTGTATGTGGTTGGAGTATTTTGGTCAGTATTGTGTGTCAAAATGTATTTTGGTTAAATTTGAAATTTATACGTCAACATTATTGTCTGAAAACATGGTCGGTCGCCAATACTTGTGCATTTATGGCCTGGTAGGTACACAAGAAAACCAACAACAACATAACGCAACTACTGATGCATACAAACAATTCAAAGGACTTAACTGTATAAGTACCACAGAAAAACACATGCATCCATACATATGACCAAATACGCCCATAAATAGGCAATGCATTTATTTATACATGCTGGTAATACCCTGCAGTCAGGAAGAAGGATACCCATCTGATATACCTCTTAACGATTCTGGTTTGACATGTAAACACAGAACAGGTTAATAACTGTCAACCGTTTTATTCCAACGTCAGCCAAAAATAAAAATCATGTGAAAACGGAATTACGTGCGAACCAGTATGTGTGAAATTTAAATAAAAGATTCGAACGTTTTTTTGTAGACAGCTTGTGGCTAAATAAGTGATTAGCAAACAACAACAAACGTCAGTAAACAGGGCATCATTCACCTCACAACTGATGCGATCTCGTATACATGTTTACACAAACCAAACCATTTTATTGTACGGGTAAGAAAACAAAAAAAATTTATTTTAATTTAAATTGTGAACATAAAATATAAAATTTTAACCATAAATTATCAAAACATGCCAAGTGTTTTCATAGAGGCAGTGTGAAAAGAAAAATAAAACCAACTTTTTTTGTTTTTGGTTCATTTAATAAACTTTGAATATCGCATTTGTAAATCATGTAAACATGTTTTGCAATAAAAATTTTTTTAAAATACCAACCAAAAAGCCAAGCACCTCCAACTTATAAGCCACTTTTTGTTTGTTTTTTTTGTGCTTTTCTTTGCCACTAAGTTTATCAAAAATACGTTTTCATACGATATTATTATTGTAGCCCCATCATAACTTAAGCAATCAAGCAAATAAATCTTTTATTTTACCACCAACCCACCATCATTTCGCTTTCATAGAAAGGCAACTTCATGCTCACATCATGGCATAGATTCCGCTAGCGAACAGGCAGCAGGCACACACATAAACACGAACATAAAACACACACACAGAAAAAAACTGTTAAAACTCTCTAAATTGCTACTAAATTGGCTTTATTTATCTATTTATTGTTGTTGTTGTTTAACATTGTTTAAGATGTATAGCCTCATGTGGGTTATTCTATATGCAAATAATGCGAATAAAAAATATTCTTTTAGAATGTTTACAATCAAAACATTATGAAATTATATCGACCAGATTCAGTATAACATAGTAAACCTTTTCCTTATTTAAACCAAATGTCACCCTACGTCTGTACAATCAAAAAAATAAAAATATTGCGTTACTAAGACGGCTGGCATCAATTCGGCACTAATTTCCATAACATTTTGTGGAATTTTTGATTGTTAAAGTATGATAATAAAATCCCAAGCCAATATTTAACGCAATTAATGATGCTGGCAGGTTTTGTAAAGTTTGATAAATTGTTTAGCAAAGGCTAATTGAATTCTAATTAAATGATTTAGCGCTGTGGGGCAGCCCTCAAGTGGATTTTGGACAACAAGAATAATTTTTAGAGATACAAGTTTCCATCTGCTATTATTGGGAGAGTCTCGTAATATCTTTTGTACTTGTTTCTAATCGATTTAAGAAAAGTCGCTAAAAATATGTTTTCTTTCAACAAACTGTTACATCTGTTTTTTATAAAAATGACAAAACCCCATGGCTGGACAATATTCATCCCGAAATGGCAAAAAAGCAGTGTAACTATAAACCAAGCTCTTGGCCACCACACAATACAGAACTGCTGGTTGGTATTCAAAACAAAGGAAGTAAAAATAAATATTTGGAAAAGGACCGACCTGAAACCGTAAACTTGTAAAAATTGGGTTGAAACACTCTTATACGGTGTTCAGATATGCACCTTTATTGCGTAAGTCGCACTAAACACCATTATTAAGCTCAATATTTCAAATAAAGTTTCAATTAATTATTGCGCAATAAATACACAAATTGTTATAATATTGAGTAAAACTTAAAATACAGCACTGTCATAAGTGTGTTTAGTGAGCATATTACAATTATACGAACACATGCTGTTGATAATTGACAACTCAAATGTCAACAACGACAAACAAAAAAAAAAAAACCAAAACACAAACAATGTTGTTGAATCAACCAGCTGTTTTGTTCACCAGCTGTCAAATGTTCAACTGCGTATATTATTATGCCTGAACACTTAAAATATTGTATTCAATAAGCCGAATATTGACTCAATAAAAGTGCACATCTGAACATAGTATTAAAGATAGTTTTACACTATAAGTGTTTTACGTACATAAATTCAGAAAGAAAATATTACAGAATTCCATTCGTATTTTTAAAATGAGAGTAACAATCATACCACCTGCGTTTTTATCATTTACACAATTTGTAAAATATGAAATCGAAATTTCTTGCATAAGAATACAATTCTGATCTAATGGAGTGTGATGGTTTTTGAAAAATTCAAAAAACGAAGGGAGCCATACGACTGCAAAATTTCCTACCATATTATTCTCAATAACGTATGCTCTCAATACGGATTAAAATGACACGATACCATCCGCTCTCTTCTACACAAAAGCTTGACAATTCGTACGATTTGTGTGACCATGTAAATCCACCTTTTCCAATATCGTCAATTAATTCACTGCTCAGATTTTGAAGAGATTTCTTCCTCAGACTTTTAAGTCCACAACAGTTCATGTTCAGGTTACAAAACTACCCTTTAGATAACAATCGGTTAGGTTTGCTTACCAGTTTGTTTGGCGGAATTTAGTTTGAAGGAATGCTCCTCAGAAATTTATCAACTTAATTAAGGCATTGAATGCGAGTGCAACAAGCCTATTCTACATAATGGCAGTGTCAACGTTACCGTCGACTGTGTATTACAATGTGTTTTATTCATGCCAAAAGGAATAGGCGGGGAATTTAATAAACGCTGGAGGCCCTCGACTATGCAGACAACTTCTGCACCTTAACTACCAGAGATTGCGACATTTGGCAAAAGCAGGCCTCCAAATAGGAGGTACATCCTTTTGCCATATCGACAGTATTCTTACGACGTTCAACGAATCCAGTGGTGACATCCCTAACAGGCTAGATTTAAAATTTTAAACATATTCTAACCAGAAACAAAATCCAACCAAAAATAATACAAAGTTTCACTCAACAAGCATATAATGAAACCTATATGACAACCAATCCATGCATGGGGAAGAAGCCTTAATAAGTATTATTCTTAGATAACTACGCATACATATTTGGTCAGTATAACCCCTTTAGTCAGCATTACGTCCTAGTTTCTCAAACTGCTTATGTTGTGTGTTTTAATTTCATATAGGAGTAGTGGGACGTGCAGTTTTAAGTCGACTCTAAAACACAGATTTTTGAGAAACTTTTCATAGCAATTTTATGTACTCTCAGAGTTATTGCTAGAAATCTGCTGAGAGGAAGTCACCGCAGAAATATTTTTTCATATTACGTTTAGTTGGAGATGTGTGACCTGAACTTGGAACCGAGGCCTCATGTCTAATAAGCTAACACACTATCTACTCTTTAGACAACTGCTGATGAAAAATATGTGTTATGGCTATATGATTTCTCAAGATAGTTAAAAGAATAATTAAATGAAATGAAATTAATGTATTAATTTTGAAAAAATTATTATAATTATACCAAAAAGTATTTTGTGTACAAATCATACGTACATAGTATGCCGATCTATTGCGCGTGTAAAATGAAACGCCCCCCAAATGCAATTGTTTCGCTATCGTGTGTTTCCATAAACATTTTTATACTTTTGAGACTTTCGATTTGTGTAGATTTACGCCCATTTATCTTGCAACAGCTTAAAAAGTTATGATATATGAACATTTATTTTGTATCCTTTATTTTTTTGTTTTTGTTTTGTTTTCTAAACTCGAAAGAAAAAAAACAAAAAATCATTTGATGATTTTGAAAAAACAAACAAACAAACAAAAACAAACATCAACCAATTTTTATTTATTTATTTTTTTTTTTTTTGATTTATTGGTATTAAATGTTGTCTTAACAAAAGCAAGCAGAACTTAAAAATTTTAGACTCAAATAGTTGGAATTTAATAGACTTTGTAATGATGATCGTAGTTTTCATGACATTGTATTATGTAATCTGCCACATGGAATAAATAACAAACTGTGAACCGTTTTATACAGAGGCATTTTTGAAAACGTCATACAATGGAGGAAATACCCATTAAATTCCGATAACAACGACAACACATTCAAGTGTGTAAAGGAGTGAGTGGTTGAAAATCGCTGTCCACCTCAATGCCATACAAAATCGATTGCAACATGTAGATCGAAGGATATTATGCGGCAAGTGCAAAATTCCTGAAGAACTTTTCCAGAAGATGAATAATGTTTTGAAAAGAAATTAATGTTTGAAATTAATGTAAAGTTTTACTTACAAAAATTTCCTGTTTTAGTTTTGTCCGATACTGTATGCACGTATGTATACGTTATAGTAAGTACGGGTAATATGGTATAGCTTCGTAATGTGATATTGTTTCATTCAAACGCCTGTTAAGGCTTCTCTAATAGGATCGCATTCGAAATGCCCATTTTTGCATGACTCTGATGCATAAATCAGCCTGAATTTAACCGATTACATGGGTTATGTTGGCTTTTAAAATAGCCGTGGTTTGTGGCTTATTCGCATACACCTTCGACATAAAAAATTTCAAAAAGAAAAAGTCTATCGGGATCAAATCACACGATCTTGGTTGCCAGTTTACATCACCTCCAGGTTAGACGACTATGCCGTCAATATCCACAGTGTTCGTTCTATTAAAACCGCCTGACGTTAGTGTCCATATCATTCAATTCAGGCTAAAGAAATTGGTAATAATCAGCCTATAGAGCTCGCCCTTGACAGCGATGGCCGATGAAGCGTTCATCCCAAACAGTGGCTTTTTCGGAATGCATTGGATCTCATCTGGACCAGTATCGTCTCAATTCGACAATTTTCAAAATTTAATTCATTCAGAAATGGGCCTCCTCAATAAAAATGATTTTTCGATTAAAACTAAGGTCAGTTGACAACTGCTCCAGAAAACATTTAGCGAACACATATCGTTGTCTACGGCCGTCCATAGTGGTTTGGTAAAACAAACGGTACAAATGATAACTGACTTGGCAAATGTAACTTCAACAAGATGGCCGTAATCATCTGACAAAGTTCCAAATTCCCTTTTGAAAGACCCTATAGTTGACACCATGATATCTTTTCTTGCTTTTCAGCCATACGCAGTCGAAGTCCATTGCATTGTATCTTAAGGCCTTAATAGCCGCCGGGCTATCAGAGTTTATGGTATCTCCAAAGATATTTAATAATTGGATTTTTTATAATTCACGCCGCAACCTGCATTGGCGACACTTCCATCTGCAAAAAACCGCCGAGTAGACGTCCTTATGGACTGTGCTAATACAACTGACTCCGTCACTAACAGTAGCATTCGAGCCAACAGTGAAAATTTGCTCGGAGTTTTTTAAAAGGTGCGCTGAACCAATTTTTCAGACTACTCTCTCCTGAATGAATGTACCGAGTTTCCGTGCAAAGTCTAATCATAGTATCAATAAATTCAATAGCCCCAAATTCGTCCAGAATCTTTGCACGACCAGTATTTGATCAATACCACTGTCCCATAGCTTACTAATCTTAGCCGGTAAGCCCTTGCAATAAAGATCATTGTAGTGCCCAAGGCACTATTGATAATGTTGTAGGCAGATCTTTGTAACCACCGTATTAGGTTAGAGTTACCCATCCTGCCGAAGAATTCCCACCGCATTAAGATAGGCCTAACCGTTGCTGTGTAGATACAGTAGGTCACATTAGCCTTTTTGACTATTTTAATTATGTTTGGTTTTCAAGACAAATTCGCCTCATCATTGAGTTTAAATACCGTCTCATACAATTTCAGTGGACGAAAAAGCGATGACTTCAGCTTTTAAGCGAGTTCCGGGAGAATACCAGCCGAGTAATTGCTATTGAATTGTTTTTAAAAAATATTATCGTTCGAATTTAAAATCTTTTAGGAAAATTTATCAATTAATAACAATAGAATTTAAAAATATTGTAAATATTATTTAAAACCTTCTAAATTGTAGTTTCAGACACAAAGCTCAGCACACGTACAACTACAGTGCTGAACATTTAAAAAAAAGTGAAGAACGAACAGAGATGATATTGAAATAAATTGTTGTAACATGACATTCATAAGAGTCCATTGCATTTTTTAATAAATGCATCCACAAAAACATTTTTAATATTAAAACGAACTGGAGAAGAACATATTTTCTAAATAAGCACGAGTTTGTATCTGAATACTTCTGAAAAAAACATCCTTTTTTTTGTTGTTTTTCTTCTTCTATCATAAAGTTCAAATAGCACGTAGACACACTGAGTTTGCTAAGAGTTACATAAAAATATGGAAATGAATAATTTACATGCGTGGGTCAATCGATAAGGAAATGATATTCAACAATAATATGTAGTTTTTAATAAAAATATTATTTGTGTTTTAGTATTAAGGTCGAATGTTGCCTATTTCGTAATACGTAACTAATACTATGTTCAGACATACACTTTTATTGAGCCAATATTCGGTTTATTGATTACAATATTTTAAGTGTTTAGACATAACAATATACGCAGTTCAGCTTCAATATTCATTTGACAGTTGGTAAACAAAACAGCTGGTTGTTTCAACACCATTGTTTCTGTTTTGTTCGTTGTTTTTTTGTTTAGTTTTTTTTTTTTTTTTTTTTGTTTGTCGTTGTTGATATTTGAGTTGCCAAATATCAATAGAAAGTGTTCGGAAAATTGTAATATGCTCACTGAACGTACTTATGGCAGTTCTATATTTCAAGTTTTACTCAATATTATAACAATTTATGAACTTATTGAGCAATAATTAATTGACATTTTAAAAGAAGTATTGAGATCAATAATGCCATTTATTGCGCTTTGCTCGATATAAGTGCATGTCTGAACATAGTATAAAGTTTACTTTCCAAAGTGAAGTAATAAATTCATTCTCTTTGTAGAACTGTAGAAATAAAAGAAAATATTTGGTATTCGATTTCGGATATTAATACTCTTTAGGAACATAAAACCATAAAAAGTATTTCTGCTACACGTTTCGATTTTACATTCACTTAACAATTGACTTACGAAACACTTCATGTACGATAAATATGATATAGAATGTAAAATATAAGGCAGGCTTTAAAACAGGCATCAAATTTCATATTCAAAATGGCATTTTAACATGTCCGGCATAATTTATAAATGTCCACAATCCTTCCGGTACATTATGATTTTGCAAACAAAAACGAACAAAAACAAAAACAAACAACGTGGTGCGAATAAAACGACAACAAAGGACATCCACTATAGACAATAAATTGTTGTTATTGCTGGTTACCAGCCTGTTATTGTTGACAAGGGCTGTGGCAAAGGAAAACAGTTTCATCCTGGTCCTTTGGCAACACAAGAATATAAACAAAAAAAAACGTATTTTTTAATAGCGTAGAGTAAAGTTGGAATGCCTATGAATACAAGTGTACGAGCATATAAATTCTACTCGCTTTAAAAGTGTAAATAAAAAGAAAATATCGTTTCAACGTTGAGCAATTTTGGTGTTTTACACGAGCGTCAACATAGTTTCTTATGTATTTCTGAAAAAAGTCTCCGTAATATTTTAAAAAGTAATACATTAGAGGTGTTTAAAATGATCAGTCTACGAAGTCTATATCCTATTTTTAAATCAAATTTTTTAATTCTAGCTAGGCCTGTCATTAAAATTCTCTAATACAAGTCAAAGTTTTTATATTTATGTTAGGTTAGGTTAGAGGGCGTGTACTTGTCAATTAAGGCAAGTACAGTACCCGGAGGTCGAATTGACATATTGTACAACGTCCTAGTTTCTCACACCACGTATGTTGTGTGCGTTAATTTTATACATGAGTGGTGGGACCTACAGTTTAAAGTTGACTTCGGACGACAGATTTTTGAGAAACTTTTTCATGGCAATTTTATTTACTCTCAGAGTTTTTGCCAGAAATCTACTGAGAAATCTGCTTAAACTGAAACTTCTTTTGTTCATTTATGAAAAATATGATATGACCTTTGTACTCTACGTAACGACGGCAATTTTTATCCGATTTTAGCAAACGAAGTGTCAATCTGTTCACAGGAGAATTCACTTTAAGAGTACTTTCACGTACTTTATATTTTTTAATTAAATTTTGCTAGTAAAAATGGTAAAAATGGAAAAATAAGAAAATAAATCATAGTTTACCCGATAAATACTCATAACGTAAAAGTTTGAACAATGTAATTATGTATGTACATTGTTTTAAAGGTTTGCCTCTCCCCTTTTCAAAACACATTGACCTTTCAAAATCGGTTTAAAAATATTTGAGAAAACAATAATTGTGTATGAAGAATTCAAAAATATCGTTTTTGCCAAATAAAACAAGTATTTTTGAGTTCTACTCGTTACTCGGGTGCATTTAATTTTTGTTTTTTTATCGCATAGTCTTATCATCATCCTATACATGAGAAGTTCTTCTGTTAGATTATTGAGTTTAATTCAATACAAACACAACTTTATCTGGTAAGGATGGAAATTCTTGAAGACCTTGAAACATTAAGAATTAAACAAGGAATCTAGGTAGCCTATAATTCAAGCTAGATCTCAAGTTACATTCATCTGACATAAATACCATTCCTTTAAGACTCCGACCTAGCTTCTCACTCCACTTATGTTACCAAAAAGACTATAATTGACTGAGAGTAAGGGTCACCAAAAGAACTATTCTTTGTTTTAATTTCTCCGTTGTTTTTCAAGATTTGAGAGTCCAGATTATAGCTCTCTAACTGTTGTCTAGTATGCCACCTCACTAAAACAATCTATCAACCAATTTGGAAGCAATAAGGACTGTGCTGGCAATATACCTATGTAAGATCCATTTTCTATAATCTAATTTAATACCAAAATTTTGTTTACCTTCTGTCTATTTAATTACGGCTTGAACATTTGCTATCAAATATCAGATCTTAATAGAAAATGCCGAATATTTCCCTTCAACATTCAATAATTATTAATAAATTATTAACATTTTTTTATATCTCATTAATATTTATTTAATTAATTTTTTAATATTGTACAATGGACCTGGTATGTATGTGTCAAGTTTTTTCTTTATAATCTTAAATATTATGCAGTTGTTCAAAGAAAACACTCATGTATACACATCATACGGTCGCAAAGGCTTAATACACAACTTCTCTACTGATATTCCTATTATAGAAAAAGAAGGTCCTACGGATTTGAGAAACATGATGTAAGGGTATCATCAACTGCAAGTCTCAGTGCAGCAAAAAACAACTTTTTTTTTCAAGTAAAGGTGGTGGACAATGTTATTTTTGTTTTTCTAGAGTGTGGAAAAAATTTGCATTTTGTAGAATTAAAAACAAAAAAAAAATATTTTGAACGTGCTTGAACACGTCAACAAAAAGGAACGTCAACAGCAAACGCAAACACGAACACAACTATCACACGTCATTTGCTACCTACCGTTAGTTGTACATACCATAGAGGACAATATGGACAACTTCTAGAGGAGGACTATTTTCTGCTTGTTACCTTTCCTATCCGAATTTATCATGAGCAGATAGAAGAGCATCAGTATTTAGTATACTCGTACACCATACCTTAGGAGGACGTTCATGTATAAAGGCCTGTACGTGTTCTCTATGAATTTATGATTGTAATATAAATTTATTTTGTTTGTTCATGTTCGATTCATGCATACAAACAAAAAAAAATTTAAAAAGGGGTCTGTTGTCAACAATTTTGGAAGCTTTTAGAAGCCATTTAAAATATTAACTTGAATCTATGGTATGTGCTACAAGCCCTTGCTTCAGAACATACATATATAACAAATGGATGGGACACGTTTAGGTTTTTTTTTTTTAGGTATATTTTAAAAATTTTATTTATAATGAATTTTAAGTATTATTTGTGGTCTGCATGCATATACCGAATATGAAGAATATATTTATTTCATTATGGTAACGAACATAAAGAATATACATACGTAAGTATTTCAATTTGGTTTAAGTTCTAAATACAGAAAAATTTTAACTTTAGGATGCTTACATCAAAAAGTCAATATTTTGAATTATTAAATTAAAATTAAATTAAATCAACTGAAGCGTGAGTTTAAGGATTTTTTACTTCCCGATCTTTTCTCATTCTCTCAGGAAGCGGAAAAAATAAATCCTTTTTCTGACATATAATGCATCCACACATTATAGTAATCTGCTCTACAGATAGGTTTTTTAATAAAATATTAGTATTTATTCAGTAAAGTTATGTATGTATATATAAATATATAATGAAAAAAAAACAAAATAATGCGGTGTTCAGATATGCACCTTTATTGCGTAAATCGCAATAAACGCCAATATTGGGCTCAATATTTCATATAAAGTTTCAATTAATAATTGCGTATGTATTGCAAATTGTTATAATATTGAGTAAAACTTAAAATGCAGCACTGTCATAAGTGTGTTCAGTGCGCATTTTACAATTAACATTTGACAACTCAAATGTCAACAACGACAAACAAAAAATAAAAACAATGTTGTCGAAACAACCAGCTGTTTTGTTTACCAGCTGTCAAATGAATATTGAATAAGCAGCTGAACTGCGTATATTATTATGCCTAAACACTTAAAATATTGTACTCACTAAACCGAATATTAACTCAATAAAAGTGCATATCTGAACATAGTACTTTAAAATAAAAATTAACAGGAATAATTCAATATTTTTCTTTTCTTAAAAAGTTTTTGTAAACAATTAACGCAATTATTGTTTCATAGCAAGAGTGCATTGTACACATTTCCAATATTTGCTGTCTTTTTTCCATTAGCTTGGTATAATTACATTTCTTTTTTCGTCGTTGAGCTCTTTAAGATTGTCTTACACGTTAAATTTCTTTATTTAAATTGGATTTCCTATTAGAGTTGGATATATCATCATTCTTTGGACCATGAATATCAACTACATTTTCCACATTTTTGTTAAAAAGACATTCGTAAAGATTTTCTGCAACTGTTATGAAAGCGTATTTTCATGCGTTATGAATAATAATGATAATCGCCGTAGTCTAGTAGGTAGTGTGTTGGCTTTTAGACGTAATGCCACGGTTCAAACCCCAGGTCAGACATCATATGAAAATATGAAAAAATATTTCTTCATAATTCTAAATAAAATTGCTATGAAAAGTTTCTCAAAAATTTGTCGTTCGGAGTCGAATTTAAACTGTAGGTCCCACCACTCATGCATAAAATTAACACACACAATATAAGTGGTGTGAGAAGCTAGGTCGTAATCTAAAGGGTTGTAATAACCAATTATGTACCTATTTATGAATAATATTATAACCCGACTTAAAAAAATTTGGATCTTAAAAATAATTAATTTCTCTCTTTTCTTTCATCTACTGTCTGATATAATGAGTTTCTGTCCCCCAAAAAGAATTAACACACAAAATAGTCGCAATGGCATTAGCAGTGAACAGATTTGTACTTCAATTACTTAGGGCCTTTATCGCCAATTGAATTAATTTTAAAACTTGTAGGATCTCCTCTGAAAAAGAAATATTTTCTTCTATCCAAATGTTACCCATTTTTCAGTCAGTAAGGGCCTTTTATTGACTTATTTAAAAGAAGAAACTTTTCAATCATAGCATTGTCATATATGTATGGCGCCATATGTATGGCGTGATTAAGGCATAAAAAACTTAAAACTAGTTGTCTTACTTCAAAACATTAAAACTATCCGCATTATCAACATATACCAAATTATACTCTTCTAAGCGAGTTTGTATTAGAAATCTTAATTCAGCTCCACTTTTACCAGAAAATAAAATTAGTTAAATTTCCTGAGTTGCCGTAGTCTAGTAGGTAGTATTTTGGCTTATTAGACGTAAGGCCTTGGTTCAAATCCCAGGTCGGACATCGAAACCAAAATAAAAAAAATTTTCTTCATACATACATTCATAATTGGTCATTAGAAGCCTTTAGTCAGGATTACAACCTAGTTTCTCACACCACTTATGTTGTGTGGGTTAATTTTTATACATGAGTGGCGGGACCTTCAGTTTAAAGTCGACTCCGAACGACATATTTTTGAGAAACTTCTCATGGCAATTTTATTTACACTCAAAGATTTTGCTAGAAATCTGCTGAAAGGAAGTCGCCGAAGAAATATTTTTTCATATTTCGTACACTTGGAGATGCCTGACCTTGGGTTTGAACCGAGTCCTCACGTCTAATAGGCCAACACACTACCTACTAGACGACGGCGACTTTTTTGGTTTTATCTTTATGTTACATATTTTTTATTAAGGAAATAAATTATCTCATGGCCATACGGAGCACCTCTGTAATCTTTGTGTGGGTGTCCTAGACTATTAGCATGAGGGTCGTGGGTTCGATTTCCGCCAGACACTCTGGTCTGTGACACTACACCGAGCATATGGTCAAGTTACTCCGCTCGTATATAATTAGAATATAATTTGTAATTGCATTGTAATTAATAAATAAAGTAAATAAATAAATCTTTTTCTTTACAGATTTTGTCAATTTCAGGAGTCTTCTTAAGATTGATTTCTCAAATGACAAAAAATATATGAATTACATACGATATGTATGCATATTTATAAATATCCAATACAAAAAAAATTTTATTTCCTACAAAATTAAATGAAAAACCCGAATTTTTTATTCCTCCCGCAATAAGATAGAAAGAAATGTTCTTTCTCCCAAACAGATGTTATTGTTTATAATTTTAATTCTTTTTAATTGTTTCAAACAAATTGTTCACAAAGCAATGAAATACAATAACATGTATTACAATTGTTAATTATTATGTAACGTATTAATTATTAAATCGAATTGTAAAAATTAAAGTTTTAATTATTAATGAATGTGTTCGAGGCAGAATTTCAAAGATGTTTACTACTGCTGGTGCTTGCAATTGCAAATAAACCTTAATAAATACACAGATAATGTGCATACATACATATGTATATACATATATTCACTCAACAATAGATATACAATATATGTATGTATTTAAACATGTGTAATGCATAAAACACCTGCTACCAAATAATACAAAATAATGTAAAATAACATTAATAATCATTTTGCACAGTTATAAATACATAAATACACTCACTATGACAATATATACATACGTACTACGTATATATGTACATACATACATATGTAGATAAGTTTAAATATTATTACGCTTTATGCACTTACTATACAAGTGTACATCCGTATGTATGTATGTATGTATGTATGTATGGCAAATATAATTTGGGTATTATGATTTAGCGAATATTCTTGAAATGAATCTGTGGGCGTTATGAATTATAAAATACTAATACACTTATATTTGTATGTACTCATGTATATACCACACATATGCACATATATTTCTACAAATATTTAGATACGTAATGTATTGTATAATAAACAATCAATTATTATCATACAATTTACATTTGCGGTGAATAGACAAAATTCAACCAAATGTGTCACAAACTAAACTCTTACCATTGAATTAACCACTCGCACCTGTTTACTATAGACCAGACATACATATAAACATGTATTTATATTCGAAGATAGTTGAACAGTTGAGCTGTAGAACTGTACAAAGTAAACCGAATCGAATAATTAAGAAAATTATTTTCTGACAAATAACCGATTACAAATAATTTTAAGAATTTTTTTTAAAGAAGTCGCCGTAGTCTAATAGGTAGTATGTTGGCTTATTAGACGTTAGGCCGCGGTTCAAACCCCAGACACAGATACATACAGATTCGAAAGATTTGACCGTTAAAAACCCTAGTAGCAGCAGCTTAACCTTCCTCGTAGAGGGAGAAAAAAAAATATTATAATGTTTTGTGAATCAAATGTGTTAGAAGCAACAGATATACAGAGTGAAAACTAGCGGTTAAAGTAGAAAAATTAAATGTAAATAAACATTTATTTTGTGTTAAAAAGGGAAAATTTTGAATATTTTTCAATGAAAAGTTTAAAGATTCTTAAATATTTAAACATTTATCGAAATGTGGGTGATTTTCGGTCACAATGAATATAGTTTCCTGTGCAAGAGGCAATTAAGAAACTAAATATTACAAGATCAAAATAAGACGTACTGCACATAAAAAATTTTTCTTGCTGAAATTTGCCAATATTTTTTAATTTCTTGAAAGAAAAAGTTAAAATTTGTTATTGTTATTGTTATTTATTAATAGTTTCACACAAAAATTACATTTTTTTATTAACTCTCGCCAATATAAAAAACCCACCCCAAAATCTAAAAAAACATAAATAAACAAAACAGAGTTACAATCAGAGAGGGACAGAAATACTTTTTGGTAATATTTGCTGTCCCTTTCTCAATTAAAGGTTAACTGTCAAACTCTAGTTTCCATTCTGTGTATTTTGTGCCCCAGGTCAGGCATTTCCAACTGAACGAAATATGAAAAAATTATTTCTTCGGCGACTTCCTTTCAGTAGATTTCTAGCAAAAACTCTGGGAGTAAATAAAAGTGAAATGAAAAATGTCTCAAAAATATGTTGTTCGGAATCGACTTTAAACTGTAGGTCCCGCCACTCATGTATAAAATGAATACACACAACATAAGTGGTGTGCGGAACTATGTCGTAATCTTGACTGAAAAGTTGAAATGACCAACTATGTATGTATTTATGCATTTATGAAACTCGAATGTCCCAATATTTTGCCAAAACTAACGGAGGGAAATATTTTAGAATTATTGATATATTAACGGCAAAAAAAATATTTTTTTAAATAATTAATCCACATTGTATTGAATTTAAACGGAATTCCATATACGAGTATATGTATACACAGTAATTTATAAAAAAAAAACTATTTTTAACAAACGTATCGCAATTATGATATTTTCTTTATGCTTCCATACATTCTTAGAGGCTTTGCAAGCTTCTAAGCAAAGCTGGTCTTCTTTATATTCGTTAAAATCTAACAATTTAAAAAAGAAAATTTTTTAAAAGTAAGTCGTTAATAGAAATGAAGTAATAACTGTAGAATTATTTGAAAATTTTGATAATTATTCGAGTTTTTAAACAACAAAAATAAATGGACTACTCTACTCTGGCAGCTATATACACATTACAACTACTACAAGTAAAACTTCTAATGAAAATTTAGTTGGCATCTACCAATTGTCAAATATAAACAATTTCCCTTGGTCCCTCATTCTTCTACAAAATATAAACTTTATATCCCTGAAAGCATTTTTGCTCGAAATTTTGAAAATATTATTTATAGGGAATAAAACACATGACAACATTAAATATGATAACTAAAAATTTGATTTTTCCGCGGTTTGAACTCAAGATCACTTGGGTAGTCGAGCACTTTTAACATTACATCACGCCACGTGAATAATTTGTAAAATATGATCGCAATATTATAAATTTCTTTTAAATTTAAAAAATATGAAATTTTGAAATATTTTAGAAATTAATTACAAAACAGTAACCAAAATAAATCTACCGTATCAAAGATAAAAGAATTGAAATCTATTTCAAAACGGTAAAATGAAAACCACGCATTCGTCAGGTCACCCAAGAATAGAAAAATCATTGAATCAAATGTTTTGGGGTATGAGAGATGAAAAGATCCTAATTAGTGGTGCAAAGAAAATATCACGAAAGTTTTCGTTTCGGCGTATGATTACTTCAATTTTCTAGAGAAGAGCTTCTTTTTAAGATAGCTTTCTTTTTAAAACCAATAAATCGGACTTATTTTTGAAAATTTTCTCATCTGTTGCAAATGCAAAGATCAAGAGAATACTTACCTATGTAGTCTGTACATGATCTCGTCAGCTGAAACTCCATAAAAGTCGAAAAATCTACGAATATTTTACAGTTTAATTTGTTCTGATCACATTTTTAAATTTTTTTTATTCTATAGGTATTGTTTACTATAGGTTACACTTACATTCTTGAACTGGATAAATAAGGAGTAATTTCCTGAGTATTGGTAGCAAAAAATATATCAGAGAAGCTGCAAATAATGTTCGGCGAAGATGACTGAGACACCGACGATCCTGTCGCTTTCGTCTTGAAAATTCTCAAACATTTTGAGGAGTTACAAGGAAAGCAATCTTCAGAGTTCTCCATCAAAAGAGGCATCAAAAATATGACCTATAATATTGAACTTTAGATTAAACTCTTTACAATTTTAGCACATATTCCTATAAAGATTATGTGTATTTGGATGTGCTGCGAACAAACCAAGTGAAAAAAGTTACTTTTATTTTTCGTATTAAATTATCAAATTAAACTGTCATGTAAATAAAAATTTTTTTGACGTAAATTTATTAACATTAATCTACGTGCCTTGAATCCATTTCACATAAGTGGTATTTTTAATATCAACTTTTTAATTTTTAAATTTCAAATCATTTTTATTTTAGGATCTCAAAAATCTATCCAAAACGGCGACTTTTCTTTTACAGAAATGTCGATGAAAAACACAATTTATGAGGCAATAATTCGATAGTTCTGTACTTTGCTTTTTTTAAACTTGAGCTAGAACAGTGTTGAAAAATTCAGAACTTTTGTACTTTTTTCAATACTTTTTCATTTCAAAAATACCGCAGTACCTCCGCTACGCTTTCAATCCTTTTTTATTATTATATAATTTTATGTCTTGCGCTTTTCAACTATTAATGCATTAGCAATAGGTTCAACACAATGCTAAAGTAGAATTAGCCCCGGCGTCCACGGGAACGCCTAAACGAAAAGCAATGAAAACGCTCGCTGAACCGTAATGTAATTTCAGTATGCGTTTTCATTGTATGTTACATTACGTTCCATCCACGTGACTAAATGGAGCTTTTATGTTTTATTACGTTCCGAATCAGGTGTTTTTGTCTTGTATCTGTATTAATTAAATATAAATAAATAGTCTAGTAGGTATGTGCTGGGCTTACTAGACGTCAGCCCATGATTCAAACCCAATGGCAGACATCTCCATCAAAACGAAACATAAAAAAATATTTGTTCGGCGACCTCCTTCTGGCAAAAATTCTGGGAGTAAATAAAATTTCCATAAAAAAGTTTCTCAAAAATCTGTCGTTTGGAGTCGACTTTAAGCTGTAGTTCCCACCACTCATGTATAAAATTAACACACACAAAATACTAAGTGGTGTGAGAAATTAGGCCATAATCCTGACTGAAGACTTGTAATGACTGTGTGTATGTGTGTATGTATTTATTTTTTTACAAAAGTACCATTCGATGCAAAAAGGTACTTTTTCAGTTATAGTTCAGTACCATTTCAAAATTTCAGTTTTGCAACACTGAGCTAGAATAACCCATGCGGCTCGAACAAAATTTTTTTCCGGACAAATTTTTTTTACTCTCTTTAGCACGTATCTCTCAAATTTGTTCGCTTTTAAAACAAATTCAAATTTTTACATGATTTGTGAAACATATAACTTATTGGCAGCTTCGTTCGGGCAAAAAATATAAAATTAAACCAAATCAAGCTAAGAATTGTTTGTAAAAAATGCTTTCTCTCTTCAGAAGGTAGCCATCAAACTAAGTGCATATAAAAAATGTTGATTGACTAAAAATTTTGTCTGAATGACACGAGTGAATCCAGCTTTAGTGTCACTAGTATATTAATGATATTAAATAATAAATGTTCGTTTGGTTATTTAAATTTTGAAATTATAAAAGTGCTGTACTCGTAAATTTTAAACATTTGCATATCAACTGTAGGCGCACAGCCAAATATGAAAATGTAAATCTGTTAGTTTATCTATATTGTATTTACAATATAAGTACATACATATGTATATATGTATACTCATACTATAAATTTCATTAAAATAATAATAATAATAATAATGTATTATTATCATTTCTATAAAGTTTGTTATTCAAATTTCATTTAGTAAATATTTAATGATACATATATATGTATGTATGTCTATACAAATATATGTATGAATGTAATGGGAAGGTTAATCTTTCAATTTATATTATTATTATTTTTCTTTCTTCGTCTACCTGGGAAACTAATGTTCAATTAGAATAAAAAAAAACACAACTAACTGAGTATTTGTAAAACTCAGAAAAGCAGGTGATTTCGGAAATCTGTTTCATTGCATTTTTAGTTTTTTAAAACCGTAGTATAAGGCCTCGGTTCAAAACTCAGGTCAGACATTAAAACGAAAATATGAACAAATATTTCTGCGGTGACTTCCTCTCAGCAGATGTCTGGCAAAAACTCTAAGAGTAAATAAAATTGCCATGAAAAGTTTC
The DNA here is from genome assembly GCA_932273835.1 of Sarcophaga variegata. Classification (NCBI taxonomy): domain Eukaryota; kingdom Metazoa; phylum Arthropoda; class Insecta; order Diptera; family Sarcophagidae; genus Sarcophaga; species Sarcophaga variegata. Next base: position 78,141,096 of record OW026359.1, read on the forward strand.
TCAAAAATCTGTCCTTCGAAGTCGACTTTAAACTGTGGGTCCCGCCACTCATGTATAAAAATTAACGCACACAACATAAGTGGTGTAAGAAACTAGGTCGTAATCTTGACTGAAGGGTTGTAATGACCAACTATGTATGCAACTATTTATTTAAATAAATTATTTACTTTAAATAATACTACTACGCTATCCATTTATCCATTTTATTACACGTTCCTTTTACTATAACGATCGAACTCCCATTACAAACCTCTAACTGCCAACGTTAGTTACATTTCGCACTATTTATACTACATTAATTTCGATCTGGTATCTTCGAGTTTTATTATTGTAATTCGATCATTATCTCTCCCTAACCTCGTAACTCCTTTAGTGTTATGATTTTATTTTAATTTTTTTCTTTTTTTTTGATGATGAGTGGAATACATTAGTGTTTATTATGGCAATGTCCAAGGCGAATTAACCTATCGATAGCCATCGTATGGCTAAATATATCGTATATTTACTTTAGAACTACAGTGAACTCGCAAAAACGTGAACTAATTTTTGCAAATACTGTTTTTGTATCCGACTGGTTTTTGGTACAACGAAGGTGATGAATTTTATTCGGATATTTCCGAAATTTATAAATTTTAGCACCCATATCGTAAATAACAAATCATTTTTACTACATTATTTTCGATCTGGTAACTTTGAGAACATTACGGATTCTATGTAGTTTATTATTATAATTTCGTGTTTATCTCTCCCTAATCTCATGACTTCTTTAGAGTTTTTATTTTAGTGGTTTTTTTGTTCTTATTTAGTGTTTAATTTGGCGATGTCCCAAGCCATATGATATCAATCGTTAGGCTAGAACTAGCTCCAAAACACATTTTATCAAAAGACAAGAACGAACTGAGAAGAGTATATGTAATCTGAAATTGCCAAAATAATGCGACAATTATACCGAAAAAATTATGTAAATTTTCAGTAGATATAATTTATGATTGTGATCGTCTCATTATAATTAGTCTTATTATAATATAATTATAAATATTCGTACACTTGAAAAATTTCCGTTGAAAATACGTTTTTGTTTTATTTCGTTTAACACACCAGCATTATTCTTACAATTAAATTCAATTAAAAAATTGTGGTTCTTTCCCCTGCTGTCGGATATTATGAATATATTTTGGTGACAAAACTTTGAAAAAACATACACAAAATTGAGAATAAATCTTTGTTTCGATGATTAGTTGCAAATTTACAATCTGCTGGGGCTCTGCTGTGCCTACACTCAGTTGAATATTTGTCGGCAATCAGAGTGTTAGACCAGTTAACACCCACATTATTGGACCAGTTTAAAATAGATAATTAAACAAATTCTGTTATTACACTCGTATTAAAATTGCATTAAACAACACATTGATGCATACATACATATGTATGTATGCACACAAACACTGAGTGACTAACCAAACTATCATCATAAGCAAATACAAATACAAATACAAATACAGATACAGATACAATGGAATAGAATGGAATTTGTTTTTAATTTTTATCATCATAATTAGAAACTTTATTTTAAAATAGTGTTTAGAACCAAAAGCACACACAAAGATATTTATGGAGATACATGAGTATTAGAGAATATCTACAAAATACCATTAATACCGTTGTTGTTGCAATTGTTGCTATTTGTAAATAGGATACAGTAAACAAATTTGTTTGTGTGTAAACACAGATTTATTTCGTTAACACTAATATTAGCAACAATTCCATTTGACTAAATTTACACAGCGACATATTTGCAACGACCACAATACATACACTAACAGTGCTACTCTATCACACTCATCCACACACAACACACACAACACATGTATGTACATAAACAGGCGCGCTCACATGTATGCATGGTATGGTATGGTATGGTATGGTATGGTATGATGTGGTATGGTATGGTGGGGTATGCTATGGTGTGGCATAATTAATAATTATATGTATCATCATTCGTTGTTACTTACTTATGAATACAACATGTGCGTACCACAATAACCAATGATCCTCTCAATAGTTTCGATAATTCTAATTTAATTATTATTTACCGATTCGATGCCTTTAATTCGCTAATTTCTCTCTTTCTGTGTGTTTGCTTGTATTGTACTTATTGACCGAAAATTTGATTTTAAGTATTTGCAACAATTTAAATTGCTCCACAAATATTATTACATTTCTAGTTCGCAAATGACAAATACAGTGGACAGCAAAAGCCTTAGTACGGCAATATATTTTAATAATTTTATGAATTTGAACCAAAAGTTTGTATAAAAATTTATTGTTTATACATTTATTTTATTAATTTATTTCTGTTTTATTATAAAACATAAAATTTTTTAATGTTTTTCATAAAACAAGAGAAAAATAAGGAAAAGTTTCAGATGACTCCATAGGTACCCCCAAGGAGAATCCTGAGTAAATTTAAAACTCAAAGGCCTAATATATGAAAATGTTATCCCTTTTATTTAGTAAAATTTCCTTTAAGGTCAAGCACTACATTTAACCCATTTGGAATTGAATATACAAGTTTTGTTTAGTGTTTTCTGGTGGCACCATGAGAAAATTTTTCGGTTGACTTTTGTTTGAGGTTTAGCGATTACGTAAGCGTTCTTTCATATGATATCCTAAATACTCTCCTGAAGTCATATCGGGACTTTGTGCAAGAGTATGAAGTCTGTGGGGACTTTTTTGTCAAAATATATTGCCGTACTAAGACTTTTGCTGTTCACTGTATATTACAGGGGCTGCTAAAACTTTTATTTTATATTGAAAGATAATTTTATGAATGAGAGAACAGTAGCATACGGTATTCTATCCAAAATTAAGGACATTAGAAACTTGCATGACAGCATGCTGTATGACGCCAAACTATGAACTTATAAAACAAGTGCAGAACAACAGATAGTAATTTCGACCATTCACTAACATTCCTCAGAGATAAAAAAATAAAATCACTAATGACAATATTCGATATGCCGATGACACTCCTTTAATTGCTACAAAATCTAAAAGACATACACGAAGTATTTATACAGTGGCTCACAGCTTATTTCGATTGATCCTTTTATGATAAGGGGATTTGCGCCGCCCAGGAAACTTCATTCAAGTTTGCACAAAGTCGGAAGTGGAATCTTTTCCAGGTCATATATTAAAACGAAAATAAAAAAAATTTTATTCGGCGATTTCCTCTCAGTAGATTTCTGGCCAAAAACTCTCAGCGCCATTTTTACAACTTGTCGTTAAACTTGGGTTTAGTTAAAGGTATCTTTAGCTAAAGGGAACTGTAAAGTTACCTTTAACTTATTTTCTTTATTACAACTTACAGACAAAATTTTTCAAAAATATGGCAGTGCCGGAGCAATGTCGATAAAACTTCTCAATTATACAAGTTTTTTGTTAACGCAGTGGCAATCGCGGGCTTCGTTTTTTTGTTGTATATGATCATTTTGTTTCAATTTGAAGTTGCCATAATGAAAATAATATATAATATGGCAAGTTCTAACTTAACTTTAAAAATTAAAGGTAGGATGATCCTCCCTTTAGCTTAACGATCTCTTCTATCGTATTGGTTACTCATAATAATGAAAAACAATTTATCTGCCCGTTAAAGTCCTCCCTTTAGTTAACAGCAAGTTGTAATCATAATGGCCCTGAGAGTAAATAAAATTGCCATGAAAAGTTTTCCAAAAAAATCTGTCGTTTGGAGTCGACTTTAAACTGTAGGTCCCACCACTCATGTATAAAATTAACACACACAACATAAGTGGTGTGAGAAAGTAGGTCGTAATCCTGACTGAAGGTTTGTAATGACCAATTATGTATGTATGTAATGGCTAGTAAAATTTCTGCCATGCGAATTCAGCAACAGAGTACATTATATAGTGATATACGCATATTTACCGGCAATAAACCGACCATTAGATCCCTAGAGAAAGTGTACCGGGTGCCTCTGGAGGACATAGAAGACATTCGATGGTAACCCTCATCTGGTCTCCTGGCCAAGTGAACAGTGAAGGTAATAACAAAACCAACGCACTTGAAAAATCTAGTAAAAGGAAAATTCAATTCATGAGATTGACGTTCCTGTTCGTTCGTTTTATAGAACAATATGAGTTGAATTATAATTTGCCAGCAAAAAATCTTTACGATAATTTTCAGAATTTGAATACGACTAATTTAAACTAAAAAAAAATTGCTTAATTTAAAATTGTTTTAATTCTAAGTCTGAAACCACATACGTACATATTTAATATACTTTGAAGAAACATTTCACTTTTCCTCTCTTTAATTTCTTTTATTTTATATACTTTATTTTAAATATTCTTCCATCAGATTTTCTCTCACTAATTACAGCAATTTCATGCAACACGCGCTTGTTACATCACATTAAAATGTTTATTTTTTATAAAAAAAAAACAACTCAGAAAAATTGAAAGAATTTCAACAAAAAAAAAAAAGAAAAAAAAAACAGTCGACTTAAACCCAAATACAACAGAAATGACACGCTCAATTATTTTGTATGAAATATGATGATGATATTGACGGAATCTAAGCGGAAAAACAAATACTCATCGAAACAATGACGCCTTACGCAATGAACTTCAATTATTTTCTTTAACTAACGAATTCCAAGGAGAAGGAGGGGGGGCAGGCAACGTATAAGAAGGATAGAAATTTAAATATCAATTTGCTCTCAAAGCGAAACATGGAGGAATAAAAAAAAAACGGAAACAATAATAACGACAACAACAGCAACACCAAAATGCTTCATTACGTTTGTGATTTGTTGGAAATGAGATTCGAATTTAGAAAAGCACATGCCAGCAGCATACGCGTATGCACAACGTATTTGGAAAATGTTTGGAAATTTCTTGCAGGATGTTGATAAAAAGTTTAAAGGAACCGTGAAGCATAAAAATATCTTCTTATTGACGTTGTTGTCGCCTGACACATTGTAAGCAAATAGAGGCGAAATCAATTCAATTGTAAATGGTTTCAATATTAGAACGATTTGTATGGGTTTTTTCTCCTCATTTTTTTTTAAATTTGTTTCTTTACATTTCGCTGTATTTTTACTTGGGGATATGAAAATGCATTGGCAAAATGCTGAACAATTTTTATTTTTTTATTTTTCCCAAAAAACAAAAAGAAAAACGGAAGTTAAACGTTTTCCTCTACGCAACAGTGAAAATTAAAAATGAAAATGAAAACGAAAACGAAAAGAAAATTAACAGCTTATTTTTCTGCCTCCAATAAGAAACGTGTATTCTCAGATTGTACACTTTTCCGAAGCAATTTTTCCAATTTTCGTTTTAAAATCCCAATGGCCGGTTGTGAACACTATTTTCAATAATAATTTTATAAAAGTCACGAACGCTGACAAAAACACCATTTGAACAAACAATGAGAAGGAAAGAAGAGCAAAGGTAATGTTAGACATCATTTTCACTATATTAAGACTGCGTGTGGCATTTCTATACGAATGGTTTGACATTCAAGGATAAATCTTTCGAAGGCTAAAAAAAACATTTTGCCATGCATACTTTTTCTGATTGCCAAAGCATTTAACAGTGCTGTTTACAGGGTACACGGAATTTTTTTTTTGATTTTGTAAAATGGGTACACTCACTTTAAACTCCCTATTTTAAAAGCTGATTAAAAATAAAATTCAAAATTCTAAAATATTTGCGTGAAACATTTACCAGTGCTAACTTAAAATACATAAACGAATTAAATAATAACACTATACGACAGAAAACAAAGAATTAAATACACCCGAGTAAATACATAAAGTCGCCGTAGTCTAGTAGGTAGTGTGTTGGCTTATTAGACTTAAAGCCAGTGTTCGAGATCCAGACCAGACATCAAAACAAAATACAAGAAGTATTTCTTCGGTGACTTTCTCTCAGCAGATTTCTGGCAAAAACACTGAGAGTAAATAAATTTGCCATGAAAAGTTTCTCAAAAATCTGTCCTTCGGAGTCGACTTTAAACTGTAGGTCCCACCACTCATGTATAAAATTAACACACACAATATAAGTGGTGTACGAAACTAGGTCGTAACCCTGACTGAAGGGTTGTAATGAACAATTATGTATGTATGTAAATACATAATCTAAGTTGTATGTTTAATTGCTAAATACACGACTTCGACTATGTACTTACTTGGGTGAATTTTCACTGTGACACCATTTTATTAAAATGCTTTGCAAATACATTCTGGAAAACTTTTCAAATGTAGTTGGATAAGATACAGAAAACTCAGAGTTACTGTTGGACTTAAGCGTGTTATATATGATTGTGATAACCATATGGGTTTGTAGAATGCGAGGCAATAAGCTCTACAACTATGGGGAAACGCTTCGTAACGAGAATTATTAATAATTGTGGTATAGAGGTAGATTAAGGACACACAGTGGGATTGAAAAGGGGGCGGCCCTTTCCCATGGGAACTCTCGATATTCTTCTAACCGAAAGATTACGCTATGGATGGATATGCTTTATTGCAATAGGACAGGAAGTAGAGAGAAAATTATAAATAAAATGATTATCAAAGTACACCTGAGAACGCATAGTGGATCGTTGTGACGGCACAGGTAAGTAAGTGCAGTCCCTGTACTGACCAACTTCCACCAAACTCATCGATGAAGTTGGTTAGCGCAAGGGATACACATTAAAAGCACGACCACCCTATGCTGGAAACCAGCCTGAAAATTCAATAAACGAAGCTAATATATCCTTGATGTCAATGGATGATATCTCAGTTAAGCTGACAAGCCTTGGAGTACCGAATAACTCAAATTAGCTCCTCGCAAGAGATCGGCGAAGTCGTCGGAGAAGTCGCCGTGGTATAGTAGGTAGTGTGTTGGCTTATTAGACGAAAAGCCAGGGTTCGTGCCCCAGGCCAGACATCAAAACAAAATACAAAAAGTATTTCTTCGGCGACTCCCTCTCAGCAGATTTCTAGATTTGCCATGAAAAGTTTCTCAAAAATATGTCTTTCGGAGTCGACTTTAAACTGTAGGTCCCACCACTGTATAAAATTAACACACACAACATAAGTGGTGTGAGAGACTAGGTCGTAATCCTGACTGAAGGGTTGTAATGACCAATTATGTGTATGTAAGAGATCGGCATTGACAAAGAAAGTGGATAACAGTTTCCTCCTCTTCAGCAAAAAAAAGCGTGTGTTCTTTCCGCAACCACTGTGATCGATATGACACTGCGATCAAGTTTGAGTAGTTTGTTGGCGTGTCTTCTATCGTAGGTCAAGTAAGTCTGACAGTGGAGCAATATTCCTCATTGACACAGGATAGGTTGGAGTCCCGAAAGAGGTTCTTCCTAATGGCCAATTTAACCAAGTTAAGTGGCATACCCAATTCGATTGGCGAGGGTTCTGGAATGAGTGCACCTGCTCTGGCGAGTTCATCGGCCCTACAGTTGCCTGAATGACCCTGTACCTAGGAACTCAAACAAGTGAAACACTGAAGCGCCGAGAGAGAACGCCGCTTGTTTGATTGGAAAGGTTGTAGTACGGGTGAGAGCGGCGCCGTTGATGAGGGTTCATTGAGCGGCCCAATAATTGGAAAAATACTTAGTAATAGAATCTGACGTTCAAGCCTCCATCCGGAAATTCAGCAGGCTTGTAAGGATAGAAGAGAGGAGGACCCTTTTCCCATGTCGAAAGGGTTTGAGACAATCTAAACTTTTATTGGGCAATTACAATGAGAAGAGATTTTAGTAATGCATGTGACAATCCAATAGAAGCCTGCGTATAGAAACCGGCCAACTCACCGATTATTTAAGACTCGCAGAAAATTTGTTTTAGAATACGGATCGATTCAACCTCATTTGTAGATGAAGAGAACGAGTCACCAGAAAACATAATTGGAATCCTTTTTTAAGTGAATGCATTTCAGACAGAAACACCTGGTAATTGGCAATGATTAGCAGACATGTTATAGGGATACCACATATCGGTGGTGAAAGCAACACAATAATTTGTCCGGTTACGGTACTCTTCTACCTTTTTTCTTTTTTATCTTCGGCTTTATTAGTATTCAGTAATTCAGTTCTTTCACAATATATAACTGCGAGTAAATCCAGCTCGGTGGTATTATAAAGATAAACTTCAACTGACAAACTTGCCGGATATCAGCAAAATTAAAACTCGAAATATTTCACAGGCCAATAGTGCCTAATAATATATTGGTTTCGTTAATATTGGTTTCGTTAATTCCCTTCCAGTAGTTTCGATGTCAAAGAAGACCATTTTTTGGAAGGCCAATTATGGGCCGAAGTATTTCGATTGACCATCACCTCCAAATAACATTTTTGGATCACCTCAATAAGATTAAATCAAAAAACTTTAATACATAGAGACCAAATAAAAAAAGAAAACCCTAAAAAAACAACACAATTTAGTGACGGTAATAAAAAGTGTGTCATTCGTGATAACTTCAAGCAAACACGGTCGCAATCGAATCTCGGGAAACGAGTCCAAATGGTCAAGATGATAGTATACTTGGCATGAAAGCATATCCTTTGAGGTTCTCTCCAGTGTTATATTACCACGAGGTTTCCATCAACAATATCATTCGAAATATTCTTCAACCAATTAGCAAGGGCTTCAGGAGGATTACTAGTCTTTTGTGTTCTGACATTGTTTGATGACACAAGAAAATCGGTCATTTACTTTTTTGTCCTCTATCTTAAGTCTTTTCTGCATTTTTTTTTTCAACCCCAAACGCTTGAATCACTCTGTGACATGTCGCAATGCTCCGAATAATACACTTGAGTCGAAGAGAAATTATCCGGTGTCTGCAAAAAATTTAAAAGGCCTTGTAGTAAGATTTTATCGTAAATGACACTACATCGGATAATAAACATATTCATTAGCAAGAACTTTTCAATTCCACTTATATTCAGGTCAACAATACTATATCAGTTCTCTGTAACAGTCTTGACCTTCCCCCCGCAATATAATTGCCTTAAAGAAATATTGATAACCACCTCAACTTATCAACAAATATTTTCAATACTGAATAGATTAATCGGTTAAACTCACTATCCACTACATCGAACAAGATGAATAGCCGGAATGAGAAGCTTTCATCTTTTGGATGCTTTTACATCAGATATACAAGCCTCATGGCTGGTGAAATTATAAACTTGGATTCATAATAACAATCCCCAAGAAAGAATCGTTGCGGAATAAATTTACAAAACTTTATTAGCAAAGTATTCGGTTTGCTTTTCCACTAATAAGCCAGTAGCAACCTGGCTTAAGGTCTGGTAGATCATGTACAAGCCACATTACATCACTCATATCATATTGAGCAGTTGCAAGGATAAAACATAAAACAATACATATAAACCATATGATTTCAAAGCATGCCTGGAATACTTAAACACACTAACCGAAAGACATCAAACGTTACACGTTGGAAATTACATCAAGGGTTATACGGTATCGACCATTCGACGGATATATGTATGTATGCTTGGTCGTTCACCTTTACGATAACATCGAACAAAAACTAATACTCCTATACAAATATACTAGAAAATTTGATCTCAAGCTTAACATCAAAAATATTAAAATATGGTGAATTGGTGTTATCATCATATCTCGGGAGGTAATGATTCTGTCATCGACATCGACAAGTGACAGCATCAACAAAAACAGAAATTCTGATTTTACCTCGTACCTAACGTCTGGTAGGCTATCTACAGTTTGAAACCCACAAACTTTGGAATCTTTATTTGTAGCATAAAATCAGATTCGCTGTAGAACTGCATCACTTGAAAAATTATACGAACAACTCTAAGAAATCCCCAAACACTTATGCTTCTTGTGCCGTGGAAAAATTTTACTCATCTTCTAGTTCCGAAGAGTAACGAATTCAGAGCTTAAATATGAGGCTCAATGGGAGGAGATTGTCGATGCAAGACCAAACAAGAGGTGTTTGATTAGCCACATATTACGCAAGCAAAAAAATCAAATTACTGAAGCTGCACTATAAAGCTCACCGCCTTCTTGGTCGTCCATGTAACACCTGATCGTCTAATCGAATTCACCCAAAACAATTACAACATCCACATGAAAATAAAAAAAAAATAATTCAAATTTCGATTATTTTGACAGAAGCGTCACAATTGTTTTATCAAACAAATAAAATCCTAGAGTCTACTATAACGTATGTATGTATGTAAATATATGTATGTATGTGTGTAATATAAAAATATAGAGTCTCTCAAATATTCTCTCCTAAATTCGCTAAGACAGCTTTTGATTAATTTCTTTTATGACTTTATTTGTTTAATAATTTCACTTTGTTTTTGTTTTTGTATTTGTTAAAATTAATGCAATGAACCCATAAGTCAAAGAGGAATTAAATCGGGAACATGAGTATGTATGTATGTTGGACTGTTGTTGTGCATTTCATTTCTTATTTTTAGATTCCCTTCGATGCCACGTATTTTTACATCGTTTCTGTTTCATTTTTAGGAGTCGCATATTTAGCTTTTCGTATGACAGTATGTGTTATTTTGTGTATAATTTTTTAGAGGTGGATTAAGTGGTATTATCCTAGCATCCCTCGCAATAGCAACAGCAACAAACAAGACCAATACCCAAACAGTCTATGTAGGCACATACATACATACCATCGCAATGCATGTGTTTCAGCAGTTTCAAACACTCACTTGCACTACACTTACAATACATTCACACGCACTCACACGATTCATCAGAAAGATTTTGTGATTCTGTAAATATACTGAAAGAAATTATTGTAGTAAAATCGGTTAAAAAGTTACGATACAGCTTTAAGCTAGGAAATAAATACCGTGCAAAGAGGGTTTTGTTTTTACATCCCTTTTTCATAAAGTCAAAAATTTCTTTCTCCTAAAAATGATTTCAATAATATTATGGTGTGACTAAAGTATTATCGTCAGATAAATGTGTCAAGCCTTTGTGCATAGGCTCCTGTATATCACCACATATTTGCTAATTTTAACCTGATGTCGATAGATCAAGATATAAAAGTCGTTAGAAAGTATGGCCGCCCATCATAATTTAAATCGAATCGCTTTCAAATTGTCTGTATTGGCTGAAATAGATATTATCTTTGAGATTAAGACCACATTCCTGTCTACTCTAATATACATAACTGAAGCCGTAGAACAATCATGTGCAGCCATAGAATTTTAACTTGCCATCTATTTCCAAAGGTTATTTAGCGATATCATACAAATTAAACCGCAATTAATCTGAATTACATTTTGTCTTCAGTAAGCTGTCTTGACAGAAGGCGATACAATTCCCTTTAAAGGCATAAATTTGTATTCATTTCTAGGAAGCTATTTAACACTTTCTAAGAAGCTATAAGAGCGCCAAAAAATTGTTACATTTCTAGAGGTTTTTGATTTTCTCATTTAATTTTTGAATTTTAAAATGTTAAAAAATAATTGTTTACAGTCGCCGTAGTCGCTAGTAGGTAGTGTGTTGGCATATTAGATGTGAGGCCGTGGTTCAAACTCCAGCCCAGACCTCATATGAAAACGTATTTCATTGGTGACTTCCTCTAAGCAGATTTCTGGCAAAAACTCTGAAAGTAATTATAATTGTCATGAAAAATCTGTCGTTCGGAGTCGACTTTAAAGTCTAGGCCCCGCCACACGGTAAATGATGGGAGAAACTAGGTTATAATCTTGTCTGAAGGCTTGTAATGATCAAATAATTGTTTACAGTGTACTTAACGTTGTAGTAAAATCATATTACTTTTGTCTCCTGGGTTATCTTGCATTTTCTTGCCTATGCCTTGTCTATCTCTCTTAATAATTTGTATAAAATTATGATATATTCCATCTTAATTATAAAATTTGCCAATTTAACATTTGAGCGAATATCAAAAGTCGGCTAATGATTAAGTTTTTCGCAAATATTGGCCGACTTCTTTCTGCTAGTCTCATAAAAGTGAAATTGAGCCGTTATACTCGTTATATAATAACTACCGTAAATTTTGTCCGATTTCATCAAACGAAGTGTCAATCTCTTCAAAAGAGAATGTGCTTTAAGAATGTTGGCACTTATTTTATATTTTTTAATTAAATTTTGCAATTAATAATGGGCAAACTTGAAAAAATTAAGAAAAATATATTTTCCGAGTTCACTCCATCAAAACTCATAACGTATAAGTTTGAACAAAATGTTTATGTATGTATATAATTTTAAAGGACTTATCTCTCTTTTCCAAAACAAACTTTGAATTTTTAAAATCGTTTAAAAATTATTTGAGTAATCAATAATTTTGTGTGAAAAGTTTCTTTCAAATAAAAGAGGTTTGGAGGATTCGAGAAATATCAAAAAAAATATTTTTGAGTTCTACTCATCTAAATGTACAACTTAGGGCCATTATTACAATTTACTGTTAACTAAAGGGAGGATTTTAACCGGCAGATAATTTGTTTTTCGTTATTATAAGTGGGCGATAAGGTAGAAGTGAGCGTTAAGCTAAAGGGAAGATCATCCTACCTGTAACGTTTAAAGTTAAGTTTATGTTTAAACTTGCCATATTATATATTATTTTCAATATGGCAACTTCAATTATAAACAAAATGAGCAAATACAACAAAAAAGAAGCCTATCGTTGCCACTGCGTTTAAAAAAAACTTTTTTAATTGAGCAATGTTATCGACATTGCTCTGGTACTGCCATATTTTTGAAAAAGTTAACTTTATTTTATCATTAGATTGTAATAATGAAAATAAGTTAAAGGTGACTTTGAAGTTCATTTTAGCTAAAGTTACCTTTAACTAAACCCAACTTTAACGGCAAATTGTAATAATGGCCCTTAGACTATGTATTTTTTACTCGTGTATATTCGCATCGTGTTATCTGTAAATTTTTTTTCTGTGTATATACTTATTACAATCACGTTCATCAAAATAAAAAAGAATATTTTTTTCAGTGCATGATTTTCATTCACATGCTGCATGCATTTGATCTGTACAATGTTTGGCGTCTGTTAGTTGGCATTGCTGCTGGCGTTCCTTGTTGTTGGGTGATACTTTTGACTGTTGGATGATGCTGTTGCAGCTTTATTTTCTGACTGTTCGCCTGTCCTGCATTATCGTGTACAAATTGTTTTTATTTCCTTCAAATTGCATCTCCGTTTTTCTTCTACATACATTAGGCATTTAATTTTCATTTCATTCGACTTGCTGTTGTTGGTGTTGTTTTTTATGTTCTTCAAATTCATCTTTGAAAACAAATAGTAAAACGTGTTTCGGTATTTTCTTTACATTATTCGAATGTATTTTTCTAGATCTCTGTCTCTCTCTACACAGCCGTCACACAATATCTTTTTTAAGTTCAAAGAAACGGAAAGGGAGCAAAAGCAACAACCTGGCTAGGATTAAAATGGGATTATAATTAAGGAACCATATTTGTTTCTACATATTTTACACACACATATACATATATGTTCATACATATACGAGTATTTCTTTTCTGTTTTTCTAATTCAAATCAATTTTTATGTTTAAATAAATATTCACGAGGAAACTTTACATTCGTATTCGATTGTATACGTATACCATAGAAGTATGTTTGTATGTAAACATTTATTTTTAAAATTATTTTTATGATTGAAATATTACTTTTGAGTTTCTAGAGGTCACGTGCAATTTTAAATCAATTTTTAAAACATAGCGCTCCAGACTACATGTTATTAGAGAATACGACGTTAGAGCAGACACCTGAATTTAAATTTCGAGAAAATAAAACACAACAAAATCGCGTAATGGGATAATTTAAAGTTGAATTTAGCATTTGCTTACTTACACATAAACACTGTATTGTTCAGATCGGAGACAATTGCCGAGAACACATACATACCTAGTGACCAATAATACCTCAAATGAAGTAAAATTTAAACAACTTTTATAATCAAGTTGTATGCAAATATATTAGATAAAGGGAGGATTTAACGGGCAGATAAATTTTTTTTTCATTATTATAAGTGGGCGATAAGGTAGAAGTGAGCGTTAAGCTAAAGGGAAGATCATCCTACCAGTAACTTTTAAAGTTACGTTTATGTTAGAACTTGCCTTATTATAGTATATTATTTTCAATATGGCAACTTCAAATATAAACAAAATAAGCATATACAACAAAAAAACGAAGCCCGTCGTTGCCACTGCGTTTAAAAAACTTGTTTAATTGTTTGTTATCGACATTGCTCCCGTACTGCCGTATTTTTGAAAAAGTTAATTTTACTTTATCTGTAGGTTGTAATAACGAAAAGAAGTTAAAGGTGACTTTAAAGTTCACTTTAGCTAAAGTTGCCTTTAACTAAACCCAACTTTAACGGGAAGAAGGGTAAAGGGCAAGGAAAGGGCATCATTTAAACAACTAAAAAGCTAAACCAAAATATTAACGCAAATTTAAAAATATATTTAAAATATACGGATTCTAAAGTACAATTACAATATGATTGTATTTTGTGTAATTGACAAACAAAAAAATTGTTGACAACAACCAAATCGATCGAAGAATACCTACTACAGTAAATTCATATTACTTGAGAAATTGCCGTCAGTTGCGGTTGATTTATTTCAGTTTAAATTTAAGCCCTTTGGTTGAATAAATTTAGACAAATATTTCGTAAAAATATTATAGATCTCGATTATTAGATCTAGATTAGATGAAGTCGCCGTAGTCTAGTAGGTAGTGTGTTGGCTTATTAGACGTAAAGCCAGGGTTCGAGCCCCAGGCCAGACATCAAAATAAAATACAAAATTTATTTCTTCGGCGACATCCTCTCAGCAGATTTCTGGCAAAAACTCTGAGAGTAAATAAAATTGCCATGAAAAGTTTCTAAAAACTCTGTCGGTCGGCGTCAACTTTAAACTGTAGGTTCCATCACTGATGTATAAAAAATTAACACAAAAATTAACACAAAATTAAACTACGTCGTAATCCTGTTATATAATCCAATTATGTATGTATGTATATTAGATCTCGAGTTTTCATTTGTTTAAGAACATAAAGCCTCTTCTTCTTAGCGAATACATTACGAAAAAAAATTAGTTTCCTTCTGTTGCATATGAAATATGAGAAGAGCCCCACTTAAAACTGAATTTTTAGAGTGGGATTTATTTTACTGAGCGGATCGGTATAAAGCACCATAACCATAATTGCTAGGCGCAACAGGCAGTTGTTGTCTTTTGAAAATTAGTGAATAGATTTTCCAGCATGGTTAGCTCGAGTAACACAAAATTACCGTAGCCGAGCAACCATGGTTATTTCTCCGTTTTCAGACCAAATACTATATAATATGAAGGGTCCAAAAGGTCGCTAACAAGTGTTAGAAAAGAGAACATTGTCAGAATAATGTGGTGGATCCATATATAATTAAATGCCATAAAAAAAATTAAAATTAATTTATTGTTTTTTTTATACAATTTTCTGGTAAAAAATACTTTTTATTTTAAAATAGTTTTAATATTCCCTTAAATCTGTCTTAAGATGAAATAAGATCCGATTGATTGCCTCCCTGCGCCAATAATTTAGTTCTTGGCCATTGTCTTAATTATTTATTTCTAATAGATAGACTTCTATCTAATATTTCTGGTTTTGGTTAGTTTTTTTTTTGGTTGTTAAAAATGCAATTTAATTACTTATATATATGTATGTATTTATTATGTTGGCAGGAAATTTTGTCAGATATGACAGACGGTGACGGGATGAACAAGACCCCAAAAAAATTCTTTTTAGTGTGGTGTGTTCTAACATGGTGAATTTTTTGAAAGTGTGGTGAATTTATTATTTGTGGTGAGTTTTAAAAAGTGTGGTGAAATTGTGAGATGTGGTGAATAAAATTATAATACACGAAAGTGCCGTTATTTGAAATAGGTACTGTATTACCATAGATCCATTTACTGTCAGTGGTGACTTAACCGGTGAGTGTCTAGAATAAGTAATTTTCACCTTCATTAGCGTAGCCATTTTGTTAAAACAAAACCACCATGTAAATCGATACCATTGATTCCAAATGTTACATCTGAAATGTATCATCCTAAACTCAAACCTTCGGTTTGGACAACAGTTTATTCAGCAGTACATTTTGTTAACATTTAATTCACCCTGTAAACATATCGTATTTTTCGGGGTAGTTGACTCGGCTTAAAATTTTCGCAGCAAATGACACAAACAGAATAGCTGCAATAGTACAATGAAGCGTAACTATCAAAACTCGAAAACTGCTATTCAGATTGATGTCAACAGAATATGTAGTTTGTGTAGTCGCAGCAGTAAATGCTGAATGAAATGAATGCAAAGTTCGAATATTTAAATTTTATCTAACGACAGGGCAGTCATTGGTTTATTGTCAAATATAAATTGTAGAGTTTTTCCGTGTTTTTCAATATATTCTTCATTATTTTTGCACTGTTTTGTTTCAACGCCTGTGGAGAAATGATGAAGAAGAAGTAATAGTTGAAGGAGAATCTGCAAGTACAGACTGCTAAAAAAGCTAAACAAGTTTCATAAAAAAAATATTAAGCCAAATAATTCATGACCAAGGTTTAAATTTTTAACCACACTAGGTTATATTGTTGAACGATAATTATTATATCAATCAAAAAATCAGACGCCAAAGATTTTAACCGTTTAACTGCTAAGCCATTCTTGCATATTTTGACTTGATGTTGTCAAATAAAACAAGCAGTGAGGTGGTAATAAAGTATCAGGGCGAGGCGCACATCTATGTCCAGTAGTTTCGAAAAAATTATTTGTTGTAAAAGTTTGTGTTTCTGCTAATTCTGAAGATGAAGATGAGATAGAAGACTCACTTTCAATTCTTTTTCTTTGATGACTTAAATAATACAATCATCACTAGTTGTGTCTATTCTTTCATCATCCTCAGAATCAGTAGCAATCGAATTAACGCCCGAAATAATAGCCCGTTAAGCGGTTATTTTTTAAAAATAATATATTAAGACGGAAAAATTTATTTTAGAACGCACTGTGTTACAAAGTACGCGTGAGGTCAAACTACGTTTACTTACTCACACGAAGCCACAAAGACACACTGAAACCCGCAGCGCAAAAGCGGTTCCGAGACAAATGAGCTCAGTGCCTTTGCCGCGCCGCTTAGCATAAAAATATACGGTTAAAATATAGGCCTACGTTCCTGCCCAATGGAAACGTTGAGGGAGATGTGAAGATTAAGTCCGAAACACCAACGGCTATGAAAAACTCTTCGTAAAACAAAACAGCTTGATCTACTGAAGATTTCATTAACAGCAGTTTTAAGAATAACTTCTGTCAGAAAATCGATATTCTTCAAGGCTGCTTCATCAGTTTAAAAATCATGAGCGATAAAATTGAAGTCAATAGTTTTTAAGGCAATAATTGTAACCCAACATGATAAAAGTGTCGACAATACATTTAACAATATAAACAAGGAAATTATAAACTTTATGGTACAGAAGATTCCGACATTTATGATTATTTTAACTCAAATGATAAAGATTCCCGGAATAATTTATTTATTTTATTTATTGATTACAATACAATTATAAATTATATTCTATTATTAAATACGAGCGGAGAAACTTGACCATATGTCACAGACCAGAGTCTCTGGTGGGAATCGAACCCACAATCCTCACGCTAATAGTCTAGCACACTACCCAGACTAGACTACCATGGCACCCATCCCCGGAACCATTTAATTCCGTTTATTAATCACTGTTGTGTGATTTTCATTTCGTTTATAATTTCCGATAACAATAAACATAACGAACGTACAATACTTATTCTTTTTTAAAAAGAATCGAATATTTATTTATTTAAAATATTTTCCATGTAATGGTAGGTATGTAAAGGGTCCGCCAAATAACTTTTTTTTTGAAAATGCTTTAAAAAAAACTACTGAATATTTTCTCACATTTCTTTTTTTATTTGAAAGTACAATCCTTCCGGTTAATAATGGAAGATAATTTCATTCAAATGGCTGCCTCGGCTGGCCATGCAGTAGCCTACACGACCGGTCCAATTTTTAAGCACATTATCGATTGTGTGCAGCTGTATTTCACCAATGGCTTCACGAATATCGTCCTTTAAAGCGTCAATTGTCTCTGGCTTGTCGGCGTAACACTTATCTTTGACGGCACCCCACAAATAATAGTCTAACGGTGTCAAATCGCAGCTCCGAGGTGGCCAAACGACATCAGCTCTGCGGCTGATAATGCGATCTTCAAAAACAGGGCGCAAAACATCGAGTGTAGCTTCGGCTGTGTGGCACGTAGTGCCGTCCTGTTGAAACCAAATGTTGCCAATATCCTCCTCTTCAATTTTTGTAAACAAAAATTTGTTCAACATGACCCGATAACGATCGCCATTGACTGTAACGGCAACTCCTTGTTCATTTTCGAAGAAAAATGGCCCAATTATGCTTCTGGACCAAAATCCGCACCAAGCAGTGACTCGTTTTGGGTGCGTCGGCTTTTCAATGTATGCGTGCGGGTTTTCTGTGCCCCAAATGCGACACTTTTGTTTGCTTACATACCCGCCAAGATCAAAATGAGCTTCATCTGAAAAGATGATTTGTTTTTTGCCAAAATCGGCATCTTCTGGTGTAGGCTACTGCATGACCAGCCGAGGCAGCCATTTGAATGAAATTATTTTCCATTAGTAATCAGAAGGATTGTACTTTCAAATAAAAAAAGAAATTTGAGAAAATATTCAGTAGTTTTTTCTTTAAAGCATTTTCAAAAAAAGTTATTTGGCGGACCCTTTATATCAAGTTTGTAAAGATAGAAATCTACAACAATTCGGAATTAAATCCGAAATATAATTAAAAGTAAATCCATTAAATATAATTCTATTTATTTTCTCTTCACTTATAAATTTAAATAACATTAGAAGAAATATAAACTACCTCTCTCTCTCTTGCTCTCTCTCTGTTGTTTCCAGCAGCAGTGAGTGGTCAGGTTGTAAATTTCAATAAAATAACAATTTAAACAAAATTCATATTCAAATCTATTCATACATACACAACAGAGATAGAGATAGATAGATAACATACCAGTTAAAGACCTGCTTAAATTATTTGCAATGATTACTTAAATTATATGGACTGACTTTTAAAGAAACCCTTTATTCTTCATACGTATGAATATCTTGTTTCACTACTATTATTAACGACATTAATTTAAATTTTTAATCATAATATTAATTAAGATAACAATTGTATTAAAATTTTGGTATATTCTAAGGATATTTATTGTATGTGATATGGACAAATGTGTTTGTTATGGAGGTACAACGACTAGAGAATATTTTACGTTAATATAGGACCGTTACAGCCATTGTTTAGACGATATTCGGCATAAACCATGCCGGTATTGTGCCAATGGTAGAAGGCAGCCAGAATGAATAGATGCCACCAGTTGTGCGAATGGCCAAAGTAGTCTACTTTACCAGTCAACCAGCGTTCAGGAATTTTCGCTGCGTATATCACAAAGGCAATGGCACACAAGGCATACATAATTATTACACGAGGCACCATTAACTGTAATTTGTAAAATTGAATTAAAAAAAATGTTCGAGTCATTTTTAACATACACACTTACCCTGACTAATTCATTTTCTAAACCGCCCATTTTCACCGTCCAGTGAGCCAATGGTATAACACCATAGGCGGCCCATGCCAATAGCACAGCTATTTTGCCATTAAGCGACACGTTTAATTTTGGAATTTGTACAACAATGGCCATGCCAAACATGCATAAAGCGATCACAGAGTAAATTATTCTAAGTAACTGTAAAATTCAAATTCACATTAAGAATCAACTTTATGATGGTAGCTCATCATAATCAGTGACTTACATTAAAGCACCAAAAGGCATAGTACATGCTACTGATATAAATGGCCACCAACGATAGGGATATACCCAAATAGTCCACCGATAGGAATAGCTCATAATGTTCCTCCGATTTACACGAGAATATATGATAAATCGAGGACAAAAGCATACACAGGCAAAAGCATATCAAGAGGCACACAACTAATATTTGATCCTCCAAATTCGCATGAACTTTGAGAAATTGAAAATCAAAAATAGTCAAGCCTATAAACAAAAGACAGCCGCACAAGTGAGTCCATATGTTGATCTGTAAATTATAAAATGAAAATGTTAAATTTGGAAAAATCTCTCTATTAACATTAAATTCTATACTTACCGTTTCGTTCGTCCACCAAAACATACTCTGTAGACATAGCTTTGTGGAAAGGAATGTACGATAACCACCTCGAATGTAGGGATTAAATTTTAAATGGTCCGGTGCCTACAATTAAAAATAAAAGTTTTTTTATTTTTTCTTTTCTTTTATACAACATTTTTGAATATTAAATTTAGAAAAATATTAGAAAAATTTATATTTTTAGCTAACTTATCTAACTTAGTCATTTGGCAACAAAATTAAGTAAACGTTTTTGTTTTATTTTAAAATCTATTTATACAATTTTTCAATTTAAATACTGTTTTGTTTATTTTATGAACATAAACAATTAAAATAAAAAAAAAAATAAAAATTCAAAACAATTTTGAAAAATAGCTCTGGTATATATTCCTGAAGAGACCAACCTTTATGCTAATAGTGGGCCAATGGAATTTATTCCTAAAGAAAATACAGAAATTCAACCCTCCTGTAAATCTCTATATTTGCTTGATCAAAGTGAATCTAGTACCATAACTTACACCAGGAAAAAATAAATTGTTTGACAGTTAGATTAGGTTAACGGGTTGCTTGCCGTTCAAAGACAAGTTCACCCGTTGGCCCATATGACCATTGTGTTATCCAGTGTGAGGTAAGATCCCTTGTCACAATCTGTTAGTGGTTGATTTGAACCATCACTAGATCCAGATACACCGGCCAGTTTCCTTAGCGGCACGTTCGCACCATGCCCAGATCTTCCAATGTTTTGTCACCCAAAAACCGATGACGCCTACTCTGAAGTGCAAGGCACTCTAATGAAACGTGTTGTATTGCTTCCGTTTCCTCCACATCATGGCAGCTTCTGCAGTAATCCTGACAGACAGAGCTTGTCAGCGAAATTATTTGCTACGCTCATACAGAAACAATTTCGTGTTTACAAATATACAATTAAGTTGAAGAGAACTAATTAATGTCAACTATTCCGATTGTACTAGGAAAGAAAAAAACAAAATTTGAAAGACAGACTCTTTCCAATTTAAATTTATTTTTCAATAGTTTTTGCTTTTATTTTTGGTAACATAGTGGGTCACTTGTAGCCAAAGCCTTAATCTATGGATTATCAATGATTTCCAATGCCTGATTTTTCCAATTTTTGTTGGAAAGATATTGTAAAGTTCATTGAAACGTATTCTTTAGTAGTCTGTAATACATACAGTGGACAGCCAAAGTCTTAGTACGGCAATGCATTTTAGCAATTTCATGAATTTTAGCCAAAAGAGTGTATAAAAATTTATAGTATATATATTTATTTTATTAATTTGTTTCTGTTTTATTATAAAACAAACAATTTTTTAATGGTTTTCATAAAACAAGAGAAAAATAAGGACAAGTTTCAGATGACTCCATAGGTACCCCCAAGGAGAACCCTGAGTAAGTTTAAAATTCAAAATCCCAATATATGAAAATGTTATCCCTTTTATTTAGTAGAATATCCCTTAAGGTCAAGCACTCCATTTAACCCATTTGGAATTGAATGTACAAGTTTTGTTTACTTTTTTCTGGTGGCACGATGAGCAAGTTTTTCGATTGACTCTTGTTTGAGGTTTAGCGATTACATAACCTTTCTTTCAAATGACCTCTTAAATACTTTCTTAAAGTCATATGGGGACTTTGTGCAAGAGTATCAAGCCTGTGGGGACTTTTTTGTCAAAATATATTGAAGACGTACGAAGACTTTTGCTGTTCACTGTATATGCATAATTGATCATTATAATTCTTCAGTTAAGATTACGACCTAGCTTCTCACACCACTTGTGTTGAGTGTGTTAATTTTATCCATAAGCGACGGGAACTACAGTTTAAAATCGGATCGAACGACAGATTTTTGAGAAAGTTTTCTTTACAAATTTTATTTGCTTTCTGAGTTTTTACCAGAAATCTACTGAGAGGCAGTCGCCGAAATAATATTTTTCCTATTTCGTTTGGTTGGAGATAGCTGACCTGCGGCACGTCTAGTAAACCAACACACTACCTTCACGACTATGGTGACTACAGTTGTCGTCGTCTGTAATATTGTCTATGTATCATTATTATTGCTTCCAACACTGTAAACATTTAAGTGCAAATGCACTAATGTTGTAAAAACAATAAAGACGTTGCCGTATCAAAACTACCATTTAATTTCAATAAAAATTTAAATTTTCACAATAGACAGTCAAAGAAAATGATAGAAATAATTGAATTTATTTTTAGTCTATAGAGCAATCAACCAACCATCCATCAAATGAAAACAAAAACGTTTTTGTGTTTGATATTTTTTTCTTCTTTTCTTAAAAATTAAAATAAATTAACACTACAACAAATACAATACATTTAATTATAAACAAAATAAATATTTTATTTCATTTTATTTCATTTAAATTTAAAACTTTTTCATTATTACCACACGAGTAATTTTAACACATTAAAGGCAAAAACACAATAACTCCCTCCCCGCCCCAAGTCTGGTCTTACAAACAAACTCGCAAAGCCTTATTAATTAATTTAACCTTGATTTAGTTAAAATGTCTGCACAATAAATAAATAAACGATCGCTAAGCAAATTTTGCAAATCATGCCACGTTTCATTGTAAGATTTTTGGCGGGCAAAAACCAAACAAAAATTATGGCTGGTGCGTACATATGAATTTATGATTAAAAATTTGTGTGCATATTTCATTGAATTTTATTAGAAATTACAACACCGCGGAGGCAAATACAATATCATACATACATACATGCATACACACATAAACGAAGAAGTCAATATTATGGTTAACGACCAACGAAAATGTCAATGAATTTGGCATGAATTTGAAATTGACATCTAAAATCGTTTTTTGTTTTTGTTGTTTGTTCGTATGTGATTGAAATTAGGTGAAGATCACACACACACACACATGCACGGTACTACAATACATGCGTATACATACATATTATTTTAATTTTTTGTCTGCAATTTCAATTACAGGTACACAAATAACAAACAATGAAATATAAATAAACGAGTAATTGAAATGTCAAATAAATGTCAATTGTTTTCCAATCCGCAATGAAATTGGCAACCAAAACTAACCCATAAAAGTAATAAAAAAAATCACAATTTTTAAATTGGAATAATTGAAGGCAATTCATGCCATGTTCAGAACTTTTATTAATAAATTTTTCATTTATTAATCAATTCATTCAATTCGTCAAAGGTCAAAAGGTCAACAAAAAAATTAAAATTTATTGTTAGAAGTTTAAGAGCCATTATTACAACTTGCCGTTAACTAAAGGAAGGATTTTAACGGGCAGATAAATTGTTTTTCATTATTATAAGTGGACAATAAGATAGAAGTGATCGTTAAGCTAAAGGGAGGATCATCCTACCTTTAACATTTAAGGGTCACTTTATGTTTGAACTTACCATATTATATATTATTTACAATATGGCAGCTTCAAATATAGACAAAATGAGGAAACACAACAACAAAAAAGAGACCCTTCGTTGCCACTGCGTTTAAAATGACATTGTATAATTGAGCAGTTTTATCGACATTGCTCCAGCACTGCCATATTTTTGAAAAAGTTAACTTTATTTCGTCATTGGGCTTAATAACTAAAAGAAGTTAAAGGTAACTTTACAGTTCACTTTAGCTAAAGTTACCTTTAACTAAACCCAACTTTAACGGCAAGTTGTAATACTGGCCCTAAGTCTTATAAGAAATAAAATTTATGCAATATTGACCAATTACAGCACACTGTAAAGCTCGAAATGGCTTTGATATTCCCCTCAGATGTCTAAATAATCAGTTTACCATTTATAACCTTAAAATTATGGTTTAGCATTAGTTTTAAAGCTATCCTCAACACCACTGACTCTTCCAGTAGCCTCAAGTATGACTAATCTACCGCCCTTCATGTTTTTTTTTTTTCTGTGTGGTCCCAAAAACTCCGTTCCGCACCACTCCTAGCCAGAATATTGACTGATTCGCGAACAGATGAGTTCAAATGTGGTCTTAAGTGAATGAATGCTTTCGTTCCACCCACCATTTCGGAATATTATGGTACCGAGAAAAAACTGACCGACATCTTCTATTTGATTATCTTTTATTGTAAATAGTTTCTGAGACCTCGCATTAACGAAGTCTGTGTTTATTTCAAATCCTTCCGCAATTGTTATGTTTTGCAGATTTAAAGAAACTCAAATATCTGTGTTATTTAGATCGTTTAGACGCAAGATCCCCATTTAATTCCTTTTCCATTTAGAAGGCACATTTGAGAACTGCATCTAGGATTTTATTAAACAAAATTGCTAACATCTTTGATTAGCTCCGATTTAATGCTTTAACATGCCTAATTCTAAGGCTGACATTCTGATAAGTGTACGTAATAAGTTAGACAAGTTTAAGGGTAATGGATTTACATCGTTTAGTATTCCAGGTCGCGCCTTGATTTAATTTGTTGAATACTTTTTCAAAACCGACAAAACACATACATATAGGGTGTAGATCGCCGTTCAACAGATTGTTCCAAAATAAAATGAAGACTATTTATAGGAAGTTGAGAGTGGATTTATGCTGTCTGAATTCCACCCTGCCTTAGAACCTATGAAATGTTAAAAGAGAATTGTTTAGCCAATAATATTGTAGACTGTATAACAACATTATATACCACGCAAAGAACCCATTCTTTTAAAAACCCCGTGAGAAAAGCTTTTGTTCTTCTAAAAATTTCGCATGAAGATTATTTTGAGCTTGTTTAAGAATCTGCTTTTGATATGACGGCAAAGGTTTCATCCAATCCTTTAACATCCAATTCGATCCACTCTTTTGACAACAATATTTGGCGAAAAGCCTTAAAACCATCTGATTGACCAATCTCCTCTTACCTCCAGACAATCACCGAATAGGTCCATTTTAGTGCGCGAATTATTGTTTTCTGACCCATAAGCGTAATTTTAAAAATTTAATATTTTTGAAGTCGCCGTAGTCTAGTAGGTTGTGTGTTGGCTTATTAGGCGTAAAGCCAGGCCAGACATCAAAACAAAATACAAAAAGTATTCCTTCGGCGACTTCCTCTCAGCAGATTTTTGGCAAAAACTCTGATAGTAAATAAAATTGCCATGAAAAGTTTCTCAAAAATCTGTCGTTCGGAGTCGACTTTGAACTGTAGGTCCCGCCAATCATGTATAAAATTAACACACACAACATGAGTGGGTGGTGTGAGAAGCTAGGCCGTAATCATGACTGAAGGGTTGTAATGGCCAATTATGTTATGTATGAATATTTTTCAAATATCAAAATCAGCTTTCAATTGATTACGAAATACTTCAGACCTTACTGTTTTTTAACACTACTACACGCACTGAAAATTAAATAAAAAAATACAACGAAGTTGGGGCTCCTCAATCGCGTAGAGATAGGGGCAAAAGTTAATATTTATGACAGTAAGGTATCGAACTCTATTGATTCATTAGAGCACTGTCGAAATGTAGCAAAATAAAATGATTTATGTAAATGGTAATTTGATAAGGAAAACTTATTTTAGTAACTTATTAAAGAATTATTTAACAATAAACTCTAAGATCTTTGTACTTTGAATTCAAAATAGTTTTATTTCAGGTTTGTTTTTAGTTTAAGGATTGAAATCGTGCTATACGGGTCTCAACTGTAACAGAAAAGCCTTAAAATCTTTAAATAGTTTTGTGTCGTGGATATTTAAGAGAATTTAAGCTTTAACTCTATTTGTATGGTTAACCCAATGAGATGGAGCTCTAATTACAATCATAGCCAACATCCCTTAACTTCGTGAACAGTAAATGGGCACACGTTGGTAACTAAAACATTTAGGATTAAGAATACTTACATCTTCAAAGCTCAATAAGAGTTTATTCTTTTTATATTTGTCATCTTCATCACAGTCAGTTGATTTTATTGCGGATTTTTCCGAGCAACAATTATTTGTTGATTTCAGTTGGTGTACAGCTGGTAACCCATGACCTAGAATATTTGGTTCTTCATTGTCCGGAAATTGATGTGAATCTAGGGCGGCATTATGTCTAGGGCCTTCATTCTATAAAAAAATTAGAAAAAGAAGAGAAACATTAAGACAATAATAATTAAATAAGAATTTCATTGAAATAAAAGGAAAGGAAGAACAGCATAAAATTATTTTATCAATAATTAATTGTGTGTGCATAATTAACGAAATTCTATAACATTGAAGCTGATTAACAGTACAGTTCTTGACTAGTCTCGTCATTTCCGCATGAAAATCTTGTCTTTCGTTTCGTTTTTGTGTGTCGTAAGTTTTTTTGTTATTATGCCGTATAATCACCACCATAATTAAAATATTAACCGTTTGAAAACAAAAGAGAACAAAAAACAAAAAGAAATATTAATTTATTCAAATCAGGGCGAAATTGCACCTGTCGCTGTATTTTTTTTGTTGTTGTTTTTATTTATTGCAAATGTTGACCCATATATACGAGAGAGACAAAGGCGGATGTTCAATGCTGCAATACCTTTTAGGCCAAAATCAGGTTTTGTGTCTTAGACAATAATAGCAACAGGTACAGTAACATGTTATTATCATCGTCTGATCTTGACTTTTAAAAACTATTCAAATCATTCGATTTATTTTTAATGGAAGTATTGCAAAATTATTTCCATAAATAACAAAAACATTATAAAGGAAATCAAAAGATAACAAATTATAGGCTAACGCAGTGAGAGATGAATAAGATTTATGAAATTATTAACCATAACTTATTAGGGCCTGTAGAAAACTGATTAAGGCACTATAAACATTAAAACTGTAATTCAAAATTGGTTATTACGTTGAATGGCAGCAAAATTTATAATAGCATTTTAAATGTCTTAATATTCGATTAAAATAAAAAAAGTTCGAAATTATTTTCGAATATTATTTTAGTTTCTCACACCAATTATGTGGTGCGTGTTAATTTTTTTAATACATGAGTGAAGGGCCTTACAGTTTAAAGACGATTTCGAGCAACAAATTTTTTTAAAAACTTTTCTTGGCAAATTTGTTTACTCTCAGACCTTTTGCCAGAAATCTCTTGAGAGAAAGTCGCCGGAATAATATTTTTTCATATTTCGTTTTGTTGAAGATGTCTGACCTGGTGTTTGATGCGAGTCCTTATGTCCAACAAGCCAACACATTATCTACTAGACTATGGCAACTTCGACTACCACAGATTAGCATATTGTAATCCATTTAATATTTAATTCATAATTCACATACATCACTAACACTGAGTCATACTCACAATTCTGCTTTTTCACAAAGCATCATCTCAATACATACATAATTGGTCATTACAACCCATCAGTTGGGATTACGACCTAGCTTCTCACACCACTTATGTTGCGTGCGTTAATTTTATACATGAGTAGCTGGACCTAAAGTTTAAAGTCGACTCCGAACAACAGGTTTTTGAGAATCTTTTCATCGCAATTTTATTTACTCTCAAAGTTTTTGTCAGAAATCTGCTGAAAGGAAGTCGCCGAAGAAATATTTCTTTAAAATATCGATTTGATGTCTGACCTGGGAGGAGATTAACGGGTAGAAACAATTCAAATTGGATTGTAAAAACTCGAACAAGTTTCTCAACCTGACATCGGGCAAAACAGACACATCATCTCTCATCTGCATACAGGATACATAAATATTTCAAAGTATTGATCACGTATAATTAGTTTCTATTTATTATATTATTATTAATATCTTATTATTCTTGTTATATTGAATTTAGTTTGAAGATTCTGACCTTGTTCTGACCCACGTTTTGTGTAACAAAAACTGGCAAAACACGTGCCTCATAATAAAGTATGAATTTATAAATTCAAGCACATGGTAGCACAGTACGTACGATAGTTTGAATGAATGTGGTGATAATAAATTATCATTTAGTCGTGTTGAAAATTCTTTTCTACACTGTTATTGCTCTCATCTCTTTGTTGTTGTTTTAAAACTTTATTGTGCACAAGCATTAAAACAGCCGATATCATTGTTAATAGAACTTTAGAAAAATCCGCCAAGCGTCTCTATGGTTTTGATATCTTTTTTTTTAATTTGAAATAACACAAGAATTTCGTCGTTAAAAGGTTTAATTCTTACTAGCAGCACACATATAAACTTAAGTTGAAAATAATTTAACTATTTTAGGGCCGTTATTACAACTTTCCGTTAAAGTTGGGTATAATTAAAGGTAACTTTAGCTAAAGTGAACTTTAAAGTCACCTTTAAATTATTTTCGTCATTAAATATGGCAGTGCCAGAGCAATGTCGATAACACTGCTCAATTAAACAAGTTTTTTTTAAGTGCAGTGGCAACGACGGTCTTCGTTTTTTGTTGTATTTGTTTATATTTGAAGTTGCCATATTGAAAATAATATATAATATGTCAAGTTCAAACATAAACTTAACTTTAAAAGTTACCGGTAGGATGATGTTCCCTTTAGTTTAACGCTCACCTCTACCATATTGCCGCAAGGCGTTTTATCGATCGTTTATTACGTTCTGACACAATACGTTGTCTTCCAGATCTCTTAATAGATCCAGATAATATTGGATTTGCTATATACATATTTCTGCATAGTTATTGCCGATCTATTGGCCCTGATTATATAATATTTCTTAACATACTCAAGATACACATCTATTTTTACACGCTCTTCAACTACAAATCTTTATTTATTTATTTATAAATTGTATCCCAGCACAACAAGATAGAACATCTTATAAATTATAGTGCCACTTTTTACTACAAGACATATTTTACAATAAATAAAAGTGTAACGGCTATTATTACAACTTGCCGTTAACTAAAGGCGGGATTTTAACAGGCAGATAAATTGTTTTTCTTTATTATAAGTAGATAATAGTAAAGTAAGTGAAGTGAGCGTTAAGCTAAAGGTAAGATCATCCTACTGGTAACTTTTAAAGTTAAGTTTATGTTTAATTTGAGTTATAGACATTGCTCCGCCACTGTCATATTTTTGAAAAACTTAACTATATTTTATCTGTAAGTTGTAATAACGAAATAAGTTAAAGGTAACTTTATAATTCCCTTTAGCTAAAGGTGCCTTTAACTAAACCCAAGTCTAACGGAAAGTTGTAATAATTGCCATAAGAGTAGAAGATTCTATTAATAAACTGGAAAGTCTAACCTAAAAAATGCTAACAATTTCAATAAATGTTTACAGTTCCACATTGGTACAGGATGAAAAGAAAGAACAAAATCTGATGAATTAAATTTTGGTTAAATATTGATGAAGATAAGATAACTACAACAAGAAATAAGAATACAAACAGTTACAAAACAACAAACAAATTACAAGAACAGTTATAAATTTATATATTAAAATAAAAAAACAACATAGAAATATCACGAACTATGGAAGAGAGAGAATAGCAAAAGCAATTTAACGCTCGTATTCTAGAAGTTACCAGACCGAAAATAAATAATTGATTTATTTAAATAAAGTGATAACAACAGATAAAAAAATTGCATTCCTTTAAGTCACTGGTTTTTTTTAAATATAAAACGTAACAATATTTGTTTATAGTTTTAAATACCACAATAATCAATAGAAATATTATTAAATTGCAATAATTTCGGTACTATGTGGCAGCATGTTATTTACTATTTTCATTTGTTGTTATTGTTGTCATAATAGAAGTGTTATGTTGTTGACATTATTTAAATATTGTTTCTAAAATTATTTACGTTTTTGAATCTTTTACTATAGAATTTAAAATTATTTATTGCAATCAAGTGCATAAATAACAATAACAACAATAATTACAATGATTATAAAAATAACAACAAAATCATAAACATTGCACAATAAATAAATAAACAAAAACAAATTAGAAGACACATTAAAGAAAAGAATTTTTTTTTTTAATTTAACTATGACGTCGTTTGTTGTGACTAGAAATTACACTTGTTTTGATTATTTTCGATTATTTGTCTTATTTTTGTTTTTGTTTATGTGATTAATTAAAAACAATTTATAAAATAAAAATAAAGTTTTAATTTTGTAATTTTCTAAAGTGGGTGTGTTTTTATCAGCCTAAATACTGAAAGAAATTCATGTCTTTGTTGGTGAACACGTTACGCATGACATGTAGTTTTAAAAACGAGTGGTGGGTCCTACAGTTTAAAGTCGACTCCGAACGACAGATCATTGAGAAACTTTTCATGGAAATTTTATTTACATTCAGAGATTTTGCCAGAAATCTGATGAGAGAAATATTCAAATTTCATTTAAACCGTGGCCCTGGCCTCACGTCTAATAAGTCATCACAATATCTACTAAACAAATGACGACTTTAGATTCTGTTCTATTGAAATAAAGAGAAGCTTTCCTATAATCACATATTTTTATGTAGCTCTAGTCTTTCTTGTAGAGCACATCTGTTTGGGTTCGATTGGCCAGTAGATAGCACAATACAGTGCAGGGAGAAACCGGTCGTCAGCAGCACTATTCGCATGAGGTACCGTTTTGCTGCTGTCAGTTCTATCGCATATACTCTAAAATCAAATATGGAGCAATAAAATATCTTTCCGGAAGTATATATATAGTGAAGAACGGATGATTTTCTATTTCTTCAATTGCTGTTTTGATATTTCTTACTTAAAAAACTGAACATAAGTTCAGATATTAAACAATAACCAATATTAAACAGTAACCAAGCGGTCAACGGTATCTAATCAATTAAAAAAACAAGCTTAAAATCCACTTCATTTAAATATTTTATAAAAAAAAAAAACTTGTTTTTTTGGCAATTTCAAAATTTTAGAAAAAAGATAAAATTCTGTATGAGGATGTCAATAACCGTAGCTGTTTATAATTCAAAGTGAATTTGCAGTTAATGTTAGTCTGATAAGTGTGGATAGGAATTTTAATTTTAATTTTTTTTTGTGTACAATTTAAATACAAAATTATTTAAAACAAACAGAACATAACATCATGATTTTACATTCCAACTTCGAACTAAAAAGGAAGATTTATTTCTGATTATTATTGTTATTAATTAATGTTTCTCAAGCACATTTAAATGTAAATCAATTATTGTATTGTATATTTTGAAAACAATATTTGTACTTTTTATCTTATCTTGAAATAATAAATAAAAACTAATTTATGCATAAATCTGCTTCAAAAAAAAAAAAATTCAAGACGTCAGAAAAATATTTTTTTTTTTTTTTCATTCAAAGTCAAACTTTCAAATGCATTGACATGCAACAGTAAATGAAATTAATTTCACGGCAGGTTTGTTGAAAACAAAATTCACTTGAGCACAAATAGCGGTACAACATGAAGCAATGTCCCAGAGCTAAGTGATAAGGCCTGATTAACAGGCTTTGAAATCTTAAATTAGGAATCATGAATCAAATAGATTGATCAAATAATTCTTGTAATAGACTGTCCAAGTAACGATAGCTCTGTGCGACTGTCAATAACGGATGAGCCAATGATGGAAGAGCACGTCAAGCCAGATGCTAACATTGACAAATAATTTGGGCAATATTCTCTAGGCCGAAATAATATCGTCAGAACATAATACTAGGAAGTTATTACTGTATTCACAAACAATATTACAACATAGAGTGTCATGTAGTCATCCTAAACCGACTTTAACTTGTTTACTTGTTGTAAATAGATTTCAAAAGGAAAATATTAAAATTAAATAAATTTAAAAGTAACTGAATTAAAATGTAAATAGTTTTAATGAATAAAAATAGCTTTTAAGTACTTTCGAAAACTCTTCAAATGCCAAGTACGTCACTTCTAATATTGAGTAGTTAATGCAAATCTTTTAAGCTGTTTGAAAATACTGGCACCGAATTTTAATAAAATTCACATCTGCCAATGGCGATTTTATTTTATTAAAAAAAAATCTTAAAAATGTTTTGTAAACAAAACTGCAATTGTGTACTTCCTACATAGAAATTGATTTTGAATAAATTAGAGAAATTAAATTACAGTACAGATCAAGAAATAATATCGAACAGGATTATAAAATGATTGTGATAGGTTGTGATATAGTAGAGATATACAGAGTCAGACCATTGAAATGCTAGTCTTTTACAATACTAAG
This sequence comes from Sarcophaga variegata, assembly GCA_932273835.1. Lineage (NCBI taxonomy): Eukaryota > Metazoa > Arthropoda > Insecta > Diptera > Sarcophagidae > Sarcophaga > Sarcophaga variegata. Next base: position 78,173,533 of record OW026359.1, read on the forward strand.
GGTCATTATTACAATTTGCCGTTAAACTTGGGTTAACGTTGGGTTATTTTCGTTATTACAACTTACAGATAAAATAAAGTTAACTTTTTCAAAAGTATGGCAGTGAGGGAGCATTGTCCATAAAACTGATCAATTAAACAAGTTTTTTTAAAGCAGTGGCAACGAAGGGCCTCTTTTTTGTTGTTGTGTTTCCTCATTTTGTTTATATTTGTTAATATATAATATGGCAAGTTCTCACATAACTTAAAGGTAGGATGATCCTCCCTTTACTTAACGCTCACTTCTACCTTATCAACCACTCATAATAATGAAAAACAATTCATCTGCGCGTCAAAATCCTCCTTTAGTTAACGGCAAGTTGTAATAATGGCTCTAAGTGTGATAACCAAGAGAAAAAATTTTGTGAAATATCTTTGAAGGCCAAAATGTAACCAGAGTAAAGTAGATAGAACAAACCAAGAGACTATCCAGATATGGCCAACAAGCAGAGGAGTGCCACATCTGAACTATTCATTCGCTCTGTACTTTGTCTTCATATAAACTGCTTTAATGAAGATGATACGAACATTGTTTTTGTTGAGTGATCTCAATGATCTGGATATCATTAGAGAACTAGTGATCCTATTTAAATAATCGAGAATATTGGAGAATTATGGGAGAAACAAACTGGCTCAGTTTGTAAGAATGCCGATGACGACAATGACGAGCAATTGAGATGACTTGTGTGTAAAGTACACAAAGTTAAACTTAAATTTGTGCGAGATTTTCTTAAAATCTCTACTTCGACATGATCGATAGGTTCAGATCAATTGTTTTAAATCATAATTAATTAACACTACAAATATTTTTTTATAAAAACTGGATAGTAAAGCTTTCATATCTTTTTATCTTACGATTAGGAAACGGAACTAAAGCCTTAAAAAGAATTATGATTCTGTGCTCTTTGCTTTTGATACGTAAGAACATATTCAGGCATTAAACTTGAAAATTTAAAATAATGATGAATGAAACTAAGAAAATCGCTTGTAGAGAACTTATAAAATGAAGCCATAAATTAAGCTCATCAATATCAATTCGACACAAAAACTTTTAAAACATAAATGAATTGTTTTAAATATTTAAAAAAATTATATTTGAATTCATTTACCAATAATTTCTTTTTCGATTTCTTCAATTTATCGCTAGTGTTGTTTAATTCCTGTGCAGTAATCGTGGTGGTTTCAGTTTCCATTTCGAGTTTCTTTATATTTTTTTAATTTTTTAATAAATTTTTTATTTATAATTTTTTAATTTTTAAACTTCTAAATTCTTTAAACTTTTAAAAACTTATTTATTTAGTTTAGCTCTTTTACTTCTTTTTTTGTTTTCAATATATATTTTTTTTTGTTGTATATTTAATAAGTTTCTCAAGTTGGTAAGGGAAGTTTATACGAAAATCACGCAATAATTTGTGTTCATAAACATTGATTATTTATCGATAGCTGCCATAATAATTATAAACTGTAAAGTATTACAATTAACATTTGAACATGTTGTTATTTTTTATTTTTTATATTTCTTTTTTGTAACAATCGCACAAATATGTGTATGTAATTGCCGAATACCGCACGATAAACCGATTGCACGCAAAACTAAACTGAAACTGAATTCACAAAAATGATTCAAACGAAGCTGTTAATAAAAATCACTTGGCGATCGAAGAAACAACAAAACTAACATAAACAGCAGCTAATGGTGAATTGTACTACGATCAGCTTGTCAGTCAATACATTCACATCAACATCAACATCAACAACTACTGCATATGACTGTAAACGTCTACGCATATGATTGTGACTACAACAAAAGGGGGCACGTATCAGTTGGATACCAAGTTCTCTGTTTACAACCTTACAGCTTATTAAACTACATACAACAATTAAAATGTATGTTTTTTAACAGTTTTATGACATCGTAACGTCATCAATTCTCTGAGCTTTTTCTTTTTAAATCTTTTTCTCTTCTCAGATTCGAAATAAACAATATTTTGTTTATAAGAATGTTGCAATAGTGGAGGGAGCTGAAGTTAAGTACCAGTCTTTACAAGTTTCAGGTAATTCGGTACAGATAGCAATTTATTTCGTTTCTATTTTTGGAACAATATTGCAAAATATTATTTAAAAAAGATTACAAGAGATTGGCTGTGGCTGAAAAAGTTTCCATTCAGTTATAAGTTGCCGGCAACATTGAGGAAATAATTACAAAATATTTGTCAACAATAAGGGTATTCAAGGTGCCAAAGGGTGCCTACATACAAATTTTTAAATTTCGAATATAATTTTCTCACATATGTATGTGAACACAGATTCAAATGGTTTAAGAAATACCGAATATTAGAAAATTGGCAAGGTTTTGTATTTATACCTTAAAAAAAGTTGGACATAATATTAATAATAAATAATAAAATTTAAAAATAGTACATTTTTCTATAAAAATATTAATATATTCATTTATTAATTTTTTTTTATTACAATACGATTACAGATTATATTATAATTATTACAAGCTGAGTAACATAGACTTTATGATCGGTGTAGTATAACAGACCAGAGTCTCTGATGGAAATCGAACACAAGACCCTCACGCTAATAGTCTAGCACAATATCAAGTATTTAACACATGACAAGTGCCTACCGTAACTACTTTGTACTCGTCACCATGAATTTCTTTTCCCAGAATGCTGGATACAATACCTATTCTATGTAATACAAGACGTAATAAAATATTCGAACAAATAATTATAAAAATTTTTCTTATATTCGAAACGAGCTTTATGCATTAATTTCTAAAATTTTTGATGTAAATTCAATTTTCCATCAGTGCAGTACTGCTGAGTTTTTTAAGAGCATAGCAAATCCAATTAAATTTTGTAGGCCACTATGGAATTTATATTTAAACCACTGAGAGAACTTTGCTCTTAAGATGGAACACAAATGGAAAATAATTGTTTTATTCTGGCAGTTTTATTTGAATCGCTTGTTTTAATTTCATCAATTGTTGACAGTAGAAATCGGGTTGTAGAAGCTTATATGAAACAATTCGCTTCCAACCCCATAAGACAAACAATATCATTACTGTTCCACTGTTTGAAGACGCCGTAGTCTAGTAGGTAGTGTGTTGGCTTATTAGACGTAAAATCAGGATTCAAACCGCAGGTCAGACATCAAAACGAAAATATGAAAATATTTCTTCGGTGACTTCCTCTCAGCAGATTTCTGGCAAAAATTCTGAGAATAAATAAAATTGCCATGAAATGTTTCTCAAAAATCTGTCGTTCGCAGTCGACTTTAAACTGTAGGTCCCGCCACTCATGTATAAAATAAATGCACACGATATAAGTGGTGTGAGAAGCTAGTCGTAATCCTGACTGAAGGGTTGTAATGACCAATTATGTTATGTTATGTAATCATTCACAATTTGTTTGATTCTCATTCCGTTTTATCAGAAAAATCAAGTTATGATTCATTCAGCTTTTTTCAAATGCTTGATAACGGTTTGGCGATGAATGCCTTATTTTACCGCCTCCGTTAAATAAGTTGCCAGTTACGCACTGGTGTTATTGTCATTTTAATAACAATTTTTAACAAACTAAAGTAAAAAATTAAAATTATACAATTAATATTACCAGAAACACTACATGTTAAAGTCATCATCTACCTACTGTTTCGAAACGATCTTTACCAAACTTAATCAAACTTTACCCGATACTTCGGGATCTCTACAAATTTTCTCATAACACAAGTATTAATTTTCCGTCTTCTTATCGTGATTTTGTCATCTATGATCCGCATGAATATCATTTTCACACAAAAATTAAGAGAAGCTTATTCGGGTCCAGCAACAATCCAAATTCTTATATGAATTTCAATTCAATCAAAATACAATGAAAGTAAAAATGCCTGAATGAATGAATGAAAAATAAATTTTTGTACGTACGATGTGTGATAAGATAGATCAAATGATTCTTGATTGCAAAATCGGTTTCTTTTTTCAATCCTAAAATATATTCCGAATCAAATAAAATTTTATTCGATATTTAATCTGACGTTATTGATAATATAATCTCAATCACAATTTCATTTTAAGTGAATACCACTATTATGTCAAAAATTTTCCGTTAAACATATGTGTACTCTTATGCTTACCAGTCCTCTCAAAACCTAAAAACTATGTACCCAACATACACAAAAACATTATTGCAAAAACGAAACAATTCGGCATAATAGAGTTGTGTTAAGTCCGATTATGTGATAGCCTACACCAGGCTTTACAAACAGTTTATTTTTATTTTGTTTCGATCAAATTTAATCATGTTATGGAAATTGTTGATATTTGAGATAAGATCTTACAAAATATCTTAATTAATTTCGATTTACATAGGGTGTCTAATTATATAAGGCGGGCAATTTAAAAGTTTAAATTTAAAAATGCAATAAAACAAAAACGGTTTGAAATTTTGTCAATTTTTTTATTATTATTTTTTTTTTTTTTGTTGTTAAGTACAATTGTTTCGATTAGAAATGGAATATTATTTCACCTATGTATATATGGCCGCCACGGCTGGCCTAACACTACCTCATTCGATCGGAAAAAATTTTGTGCACCTTTTCGAGTGCATGGGATCGTATCTCGACAATGGCATCACGCATGTTGGCCTTCAAATGCTCAATTCTGTCTGGTTTGTTGGCATACAGCGTTGCCAGTAATTTTGTTTTAAAGCCTTGTTTTTACCACACAAAAAACTTATTTTCTACGAAATTATCAAAATTTTAAAAGCAAATACTGGAATCCGGTGTCTCTGGTACTTCCCCAGTTGGTGTTTATTTGCTAAATTGCCAGGAATAAATATTTCATGTTATTATTATTGAATTTATTGAAAAAATCGAAAATTTAAATTTGTTTAAAAAACTTGTTTTGTTAGAAAACAAATTTAATGAAAACTTTTTTTCATCTCAAAAAACTTGGAGAAAAGGAAAACTTAGCAAATGGCAATGTTGTCGGCATAACACTTTTCTTTAACGGAGTCCCACAAGAAATAGTCCAACGATTTCAAATCACAGCTTCTTGGCGGTCTATTGACATCACCATTTCGGTCATCAAACGCTTGATGATCGATTGTGGCATTAAATGTTGTGGCAAGTTGCACCACCCTGTTGAAACCAACCATAGTTCACGCCAATATCATGTAAATCGGGTACCAAAAAATCGATTATCATGATGCGATATGCAGACCATTGACCGTTATAGTTGCACCGTCCTCATTTTTAGAAATATTGGCCAATGATATCTCTGCTCTACAAGCCGCAAACAGTCAGTTGCAATGGGTGCATTCGCTTCTGTAAGACTACGTGTGGGTTTTTTGAGTCCCAAATACGGCAATATTGCAGCTTCTTGGTGGTTAACTGACATCACCTTTCCCGCTAATTAAACAGCCATAAAAAGTTTAAAACAATATGAATGAAGATACACCAATCTGTTAAAACCAAATATCGTTCACGTCAATACCATGAAAAGGAGATACAAAAAAATCGGTTGTCATAGTTGCGCCGTCCTCATTTTCAGAAATATGCCTCTGCTCTACAAGCCGTAAACAGTCACTTGTAATGGGTGCATTGGCTTCTGTAAGACCACATGTGGGTTTTTTGAGTCCCAAATACGGCAATTTTGCTTATTAACGTATCCACCCGGATGAAAATGTAATTCATCCGATAATACGATTTTTTTTTTTTGTCAAAATCGACATCATCTTACAGTTTCTCGTTGGCCAAATAAATCTCAACGCTGTTCAAGCGTAAATCGAACAGAATGTAATGACATAAGTGTTGCTAGATTCGAAATAACCGATGGTTCAATTTTAAATGGAAGGATAGATGGCCCACCCAATATAATTATTTTGACCAACCAAAATCAGTAGTCATTGGTAAGAAGCTCCAAGAAGTATCTTCTTATTCGAACTAAAAGAGACTTCCATAAAAAGGCATTTTTCGCAGTTTTTAACAAACATTTAAACGAAAGCATTAACAAATTTCCATTATATTTAGTAGAGCCATTAAGCTACCCAAACAATTTTTGCATGGCAATAACTTCATTTAGCCTAGTGGAATTACATACATTCAGTTGATTGTCGACCTTTGAAATTGAAATTGTTGTAAAAAAATAAAATCTCTCTGATTTGCATGCATGACAATATTACATTCAATTTCATTAACAACATTTTCAATTGAACTAACTACCTACGTTGGCTGGCGTAGGGTATAGAAACTAAAATAAAACCACAAAAAAAATCGTATGTATGTTTAAAATTAAAAGAGAAAATCAGACACAAACCCAACGTATACAAATTGAAGGTTAAATCGAAACGTTATTACAAAGCCAAGGTTACGCGTCGTCGTCTTAAGGCATTCATTGTAAAATTGGTGGAATGGGAAAAAAAACGATTAAAAATGTTCAGTATTTTTACGATTTCTTTTGGTTTTAGTTCTGTTTTGATGATTTTCTTTTTTTACGAATTTTTTTATTGTTGTTATTTTTATTTATTTGTTTTCTTTGTTATTGTTTTGAAAAAGTTCATGTTTCAAATTTGTCACATAATATTGTGACACTTGTTAGTTTGAAGTGAACCGCAGCATCCAATGAATTTATGTTTCAATCGTTAAAAGCCTGTAATCAAGACTATGAGTTACACTATTTCCATTGAGATGAACTTGAATTTCATAAATGATTTGTTTTTTTTCTGAACTTTAAAAGTAAATGCACTACACAATAAATACAATTTACAATTGGTTTACTTAAATGAGAAAGGCTTGAAATTGAATATTAAGTTGGGTTTCAAAAATTTTAAAATAATTTAAGTACATATTAAATTTAAATTAAAAATAATTTAATTTATTTATCTTTTATTTTTTTAAGCTTGCTTAAATTGAAGTCGCCATAGTCTAGTAGGTAACGTATTGACTTATTAGACGTAAGGCCACAGTTCAAACCCCAGGTAAGACATCAAAATGAAAATATGAAAAAAGTATTTCTTCGGCGACTTCCACTCAGCAGATTTCTGGCAAAAACTTTGAAGGTAAATAAAATTGCCATGAAAAATTTCTCAAAAATGTGTCGTTCGGAGTCGACTTTAATCTGTAGGTCCCGCCACTAAGGTATAAAATTAACACACACAACATATGTGGTGTGAGAAGCTACGCTGTAATCCTGCCGTAAGGGTTGTAATGGTCAATTATGTAAATTACATGAATATCGTGATCGCTTAATTTTAATTTTTAAAATTTTATTTCCATAATTTTGAGATGAAACATGTGTATCTAAGAATTAAAAAATAGTTTTGCTTTTCTTATGGAAACAGTGTAAAGTTTTTGCACTAAAAAACAAAATTTAGGTAAAACTCGTGTACGAAACAATAACAAACAGACAATTGAGACTATTTTTAAAACAAAATTCCATGGATACAGGTTTTCGCTTTAACATCTAAAAACCTAAAAATTAACACATTTTCGTATTTCAAATCTTTTAGCGAAAAAAAGTAAAAAAAATCATTCAAAACGATCATGTGTAAAAGCACGCTTAGATGCATGTTAGGTATAGGCGTGTGTATAAATATTTATGGGGACAGACAATATCATCATATTGTATTTGAATGAATGAGTTCGTTGTATACTATTTACTCGTACGTACGTAGATGTGTACATTATTATGTAATTGAACTTTTAACAAGAGGAGTAATTGATGCTTGAAAAAACAATTTTTTTTCAGCTATTGAAGCCAGACAACCAAAAATTTCAGATGTTCAACACATTTTCTTAATTTCAATTGAGTATTTATTTCCATTAAATTCGACACGACGGTCATAATAACCGATTAAAATCAATTCATCACACGTTCTGGCTGAATTATTTGTCTTCCCTAAACATTACATATTTAAATATAATGGGTCCGCCAAAGAACTTTTTTTTTGAAAATGCTTTAAAAAAAACTACTGAATATTTTCTCAAATTTCTTTTTTTATTTGAAAGTAGAATCCTTCCGGTTAATAATGGAAAATTATTTCATTCAAATGGCTGCCTCGGCTGGCAATGCAGTAGCCTACACCAGAAGATGCCGATTTTGGCAAAAAATTTCAGATGAAGCTCATTTTGATCTTGGCGGGTATGTAAGCAAACAAAATTGTCGCATTTGGTGCACAGAAAACCCGCACGCATACATTGAAAAGCCGACGCACTCAAAACGAGTCACTGTTTGGTGCGGATTTTGGTCCAGTGGCATAATTGGTCAATTTTTCTTCAAAAATGAGCAAGGAGTGGCCGTTACATTCAATGGCGATCGTTATCGGGTCATGTTGAACGAATTTTTGTTTACAAAAATTGAAGAGGAGGATATTGGCAACATTTGGTTTCAACAGGACGGCGCTGCGTGCCACACAGCCGAAGCTACACTCGATGTTTTGCGCCCTGTTTTTGAAGATCGCATTATCAGCCGCAGAGCTGATGTCGTTTGGCCACCTCGGAGCTGCGATTTGACACCGTTAGACTATTATTTGTGGGGTGCCGTCAAAGATAAGTGTTACGCCGACAAGTCAAAGACAATTGACGATTTAAAGGACAATATTCGTGAAGCCATTGGTGAAATACAGCTGCACACAATCGATAATGTGCTTAAAAATTGGACCGATTAGGTAGGCTACTGCATGGCCAGCCGAGGCAGCCATTTGAATGAATTTATTTTCCATTATTAACTGGAAGGATTGTCCTTTCGAATAAAAAAAGAAATTTGAGAAAATATTCAGTAGTTTTTTTAAGCATTTTCAAAAAAAAAAAGTTATTTGGCGGACCCTTTACTAGAGTAACTTACCGTACACTGAAGCGAAACGTTTAGTCGTGGTAGATCAAATATTTTTTTTTTCTATGAAAATCCACAAGCACTCACAATCCAATGACTCTTTAATTGTTAAGCAATTAATGAAAAATTTTAAAAATAATGAAAAAAACGAAACTATTGCAAACAGATATTCAGCTGATAATGTCTGTCTGTCAACATGAAAAATTAAAAGCAGAATATTAAAATCACAGTTCAAGATACACTGATATTTTAAGCTTTAAATTTAACTGATATCACTCTCATATTGTATAAAATAATAAAACAATTGAAAAAAGAAAGAAAAAAAATCTAAAATACTTTATTGCAGCATAAAAATAAATTTCTTTATCGACATAAAAAAGTATGAAATGATTTCAATTATTTTTAATTAAATTACAATTAAACTGTGTTATACTCGTACACAAATGATTTCAAAGATAATTTCGAAAATGTGAATTATTTGTCGCTTGAAAAAAAAAACTGAATAATGAGATAAGAATTTAAAACAGGCGTGAATATCTATCAATTATGCCGTAAATTAGGACAATAATAATACAATAATATATGTATGGTATACGGTGATACTAAAAAAAAATAGTTGTTATCTAGATTTGTTAAATGTGTGATTGGATCACATCAGGTTACGCGCTAGAAAAAAATATTCATATGCTTTGTGTCAATTTGTTTTAATATTAAGCAAAAATACACCGTAAGTCACAATTTTTAATCGACAAAGTCAGTTTTCCTTTCGAGCAAATTATTTTCATTTTTTTGTTTTTGTGGCTTTCGATGCAATAATTCATAATAACGGTTAAGTTAGAACCAGGTTACTGTTATACACCGAGAGATGTACACATACATACAGTGGACAGCAATGTCTTAGGGCCATTATTACAACTTGCCGTTAAACTTGGGTTTAGTTAAAGGTACCTTTAGCTAAAGGGAACTGTAAAGTTACCTTCAACTTATTTTCGTTATTACAACTTACAGATAAAATTTTTCAAAAATATGGCAGTGCCAGAGCAATGTCGAAAAACCTGCTCAATTATACAAGTTTTTTTTTAACGCAGTGGCAACCGCGGGCTTCGTTTTTTTGTTGTATATGCTCATTTTGTTTGAATTTGAAGTTGCCATAATGAAAATAATATATAATATGGCAAGTTCTAACTTAACTTTAAAAATTAAAGGGAGGATCATCCACTCCCTTTAGCTTAACGATCGCTTCTGTCTTATTGGATACTCATAAGAACGAAAAACAATTTATCTGCCCGTTAAAATCGTGCCTTTAGTTAACGGCAAGTTGTAATAATGGCCCTTAGTACGGCAATATATTTTGACAATTTCATGAATTTTAGCCAAAAGTTTGTATACAAATTTATTGTTTATATATTTATTTTATTAATTTATTTCTGTTTTATTATAAAACAAATCATTGTTTAATATTTTTCATAAAACAAGAGAAAAATAAGGAAAAGTTTCAGATGACTCCATAGGTACCCCCAAGGAAAACCCTGAGTAAGTTTAAAATTCAAAATCCCAATATATGAAAATGTTATCCCTTGTATTTAGTAGAATATCCCTTAAGGTCAAGCACTACATTTAACCCATTTGGAATTGAATATACAAGTTTTGTTTAGAGTTTTCTGGTGTTACCATTAGGTTTCAGGGTTTTCGGTTGACTTTTGTATGAGGTTTAGCGGTTACGTAATCGTTCTTTCAAATGATCTCCTAAATACTCTCTTGAAGTCATTTATGGAATTGTTGCAAGAGTATTAAGCCTGTGGGGACTCTTTTGTCACAATATATTCCTGTCCACTGTAAGCGGTCATTGCAACCCCTTAGTCAGTTTCTCACACCACTCATGTTGTGTGCGTTAATTTTATACATCAGTGGCGGGACCTACAGATTAAAGTCAATTTCGAACGACAGATTTTTAAAAAACTTTTCATGGCAATTTTATTTATTCTCAGCGATTTTGTCAGAAATCTGCTGAGAGGAAGTCACCGGAGAAATATTTTTTCATATTTCCTTTAGTTAGAGATGTCTAACCGAGACCTCACGTCTAATAAGCCAACACACTACCTACTAGACCACGGCGACATCGAGAGATGTACTCAATTCAACTAGGACAGAAAGACCAGAACACGGGAAATAACAATACTTTCTTACCATTTATTACCATTTTCACTGCCTCTTCGATACATTTAAAATTATGCTTAAACACAAGCCTTTCTTCCCCTCTTTCGTTTTGTTTGTCAAACATAAAGAAAAGAAAAAATTAACGAAGAATTTTCTATTCAAGCAAAACACTGAATTTCAAAATGTTCCGGACAGTTGCTTAACCCCAATACTCACCTATTTGAACGAAATATTACTTGGATAAGCTATTCTAATGTGTGAATGTACAAATCATTGTACGATTTTGCATATTCATTTATTTTCCTTTGCATGGAGGCAAGAGGTGCAAATTAGATAAAATCATATGAAAACAATTTTGATACGATCAATAGAAAACATTAGCAGATACTCGAAAATACACAATAGTGAGGCACTTAATAGAGATTAGACTAAAAAACAAACAAAATTTAACAAACTTTTTTTAAATACAAATAAAAATAAATTAATTTTTAAAAAAGCCTCATAAAAATAAAGCAGACTAGGATTGAACGTAACATTATTTATACTTTCATACACTCTACTTGCAGTAATATTAGCTATTTTACTATATTTTTTACTATTTATTGATTTTATATGTTCATACTTACTCCCTATTAAACCTTTCAGACAATATATGGAAATAGTTGAGATAAAATTCTGAACATTTTAGTGTGAGTTAATTTGAGATTCAGAATCTGAAGTCAAGTTGTGAGTATGGCTGCCAGGTGATATTCAATATATTGGACAAAGTTATTCCAGGGTCCTGTTTCCCACAAATAATAGAATAATTTATAAATACATACATACATAATTGGTCATTACAAGCCTTCAGTCAGGATTACGACCTAGTTTCTCACACCACTTATGTTGTGTTTGTTAATTTTATACATGAGTGACGGGACCTACAGTTTAAAGTCGACTCCGAACGACAGATTTTTGAGAAACTTTTCATGGCAATTTTATTTACTCTCTGTTATGGTTTTGGAATAAAACAATGTTTTTTAATGTTTAATAAAAATTTATGTTCAGTTTATAAATTCAAAACCAAAAGTGAATGAAAAATTATTTTTACAATTTAACATAAAATGTCTATGAATCATTGTTATTCTATAATTTCAATATTGCAAGTAAAAATGTAGCAAGTGTTTAACTACAATATTTCCCTTTGTTTAAAAAGTTTTATAATCTTTCATCCAATTAGGAAGTTGACGGTTTCTTTTAGACCTGGGAACTTCTAAATTATCCGTTGAAGTTGTTGGAATTGAGTCAAACTCTATTGAATCAGACGTAGAGTGAAATGAAGATTCCTCTTCAAGTTGATTGTGTGTACCATTACTTTCTTCAGTATTTTGATTATTTTCTAAAGATGATTGATTAAGTATATCTAAATTTGAATCTGATTTACAACCCTGACTGATTGGTAAAGTGTTGTGTAAATCAAACATTTCCAATAATAAATGTGTAGAATTTATCCGATCTTCATTACCAAACCTTCTCTTAATTTGATTTGCATGCGAACGTATAAGTCTTTGTTTATTTTTATCATTTACTAATACATTGTAGTTAACAGTTCCTATACGTTCAATTATTTCGCCGGTTACCCACATGTATTTATTAGCTCTGAAAACTTGAGCATATACTTTTTCTCCTGATTTGAAACTTCTATCTTTTGCTCCATGTTTTCTGTTAAATATTGTCTCTTGTCGAACATTCCGAGCAGTGTGTATTGGCTGCTGAGGTTTTAATAAGTCCAAAGTGGTTCTAATTTTTCGATTTAGAAACAGTTCTGCTGGTGACTTTGAATCTAATTTTGGTGTTGATCTATAAGTTTGAAGAAAAGTTTCCAAATTTTCCTTACTTGTCCCTTCATTTTCGAGTTTCGCAAGAGCGCGTTTTAACGTTCCAACAAATCGCTCAGCTTGACCGTTAGATTGTGGGTGATATGGTGCAGATTTAAAATGCAATATTCCTCTATTTAGAATAAAATTTTGGAACTGTGCACTTACGAATTGACTACCATTATCTGAAACAATGGTATTTGGATTTCCATATCTAGCGAACATTTCTGTAAGTTTTGAAATAATAGTTGCTGATGAAATGTTTGATATTTCAAAAATTTCTGGCCATTTTGAAAAAGCATCAACAGCAACAAAATAATATAATCCATTACATGGGCCTGCAATGTCTATGTGAATGCGTTCCATAGGTTTACTTGTTAAAGGCCATGATTGCAGAGTATGTTTAACTGGCGCAGAACAAATCACAGCACATTGATGACAGTTTCGTACATAGAAAGATCAATATGTGTATACAAACAACTGTTAGCCACTTTTGCATACAAATCTTCTGGGCGGTGAAGTGGATATTTGTGAGGTTCCAAGCTATCATTTAATCCAGTTGAATAATCCCCGCAAATGCGAATTTTACCATTTGGCTTCTTAATAGCAACAATGGGTGCTGCCCAATCTGAGAAATCAACAGGAGACAGTATTCCTAATGACTGTAACCGTTTAATTTCGTCTTCTATCAGTGGAAGCATTGCATATGCCACCGGTCTTTTGGCTCTAAAAATGGGTTTAGCATTATCTTTTAGATGTAATTGTACTTTCATTTTAGTACATTTTGCTGGAGTGTCCTGAAAGATATCTGCAAATTTATTTCTAATTTCGTGTAACGTATTAGAGTTGATTGTAGTCTGTTTAATCTGGCAACAAATTTTATTTAAGGGTTGATCCCAGATACCAAAAATATCACACATATCAGTGCCAAATATTAAAAGCGTATCAAATTCTACAACTGACAATTTGCATACCCGTACTTCATCCTTTAGCCTGACCTGGCAATCAAACTCGGCTAGAAGCTTGATTTTATTATTGGAAGCACTCGTTACAAAACAATTTTTAAACTGTTTTCCTGGTTTACCCATTTTTATCCACAGGGATTTACCTATCATTGAGATGTCTGAGGCTGTGTCTACCTGTAGTTTAACATCAAACCAATTACTGTTTTGAATAGATACCGAAGGGTTGATATTAACTATGACGTATTTGCGCCTGGAAGCATGAGATATCTTATTGATTTGAACTACATTCGATTTTGGAGAACTTGAACTTTTCTTATATTTCTTGTTTTTCTTTTTATATGAAAAACTATTTTGTGATGAATTACTTTTACCTGTAGATTTGCAGTACCCTTCCTTGTGACCAACAATATTACATTGACTACATTTGTGGTTAAGGAAAGTGCAATATCTTGCGTAATGCATGGCGCCACAATTCCAACATGGGGTTTTTGGAATCTTATTGTTGCCATCTTGTTTTGATTTTTGAAAATTTGATTTATTAACGGCATTAATGGACACTGGTGTGCTTTCTTCCACCATGGCAGTATCCCGTTTAAGATTTATTAGCCTTTGAGCACTGGTAACCAGTTTGTTGATTGTTTGATTTGAATCATCCTCAAGAATAGCTAATGATTTCATACGAACTTCCGTATCTGAATGAGATTGGAGCCCGCAAACAAAAACTAGACATTTGAATTGATCGGAATTCATTTCGGATAGTTTAAATTGTTCACAAACTCCATTAATGCGAGCCGCGTAAGATATTAAATCTTCCTGAGGTTTTTTTACAGTCTGTAGACATTTGTACCGTAAACAAAACACTGATTCTTGTGTGCCAAACATACCTTTTAGGATATTAACTGATTCTGCAAATGAAATATCCCTAACATTCTTGGGAAGAATGTAAGCAGCATATTTTCCGTAAGCAACAGGATTTAGCTTCCTCATTAAAAGTCTCACACGAGCTGCGTCATCTAAATTTTTACCATCCACCAGAAATATATCTTCATGACGGCTGTACCACACGTTGAATGTGATAGAATTTTCTGGATCAAAATAGAATTCTGCTATACAATTCGATAATTTGTCCATTAATTCCTCCTGATTTGTTGAAACACTTAAGGATAATCTTGATAAGATTTCTCCTTGTTTTTGGAGTAATTCAAGGATTTTAGGATCTGTTGCCATTGTCCTCGTCGCCACAATTTTATGTTATGGTTTTGGAATAAAACAATGTTTTTTAATGTTTAATAAAAATTTATATTCAGTTTATAAATTCAAAACCAAAAGTGAATGAAAAATTATTTTTACAATTTAACATAAAATGTCTATGAATCATTGTTATTCTATAATTTCAATATTGCAAGTAAAAATGTAGCAAGTGTTTAACTACAATACTCTCAGAGTTTTTGCCAGAAATCTGCTGAGAGGAAGTCGCCGAAGAAATACTTTTTGTATTTTATTTTGATGTCTGGCCTGGGGCTCGAACCCTGGCTTTTCGTCTAATAAGCCAACACACTACCTACTAGACCACGGCGACTTCAATTTATAAATAATATAATGTATTTATAAGTGTAATTGTGTGGTAACTTGTAAAATAATTAGTTTTGTGCTTTACACAGGCGTACCTTAAGCGGCTATTATAATATCGATCTTCGTCTGCAGGCACGACCTGATGAGAGAGAGTGTGTTGCTATTATACTATACAGTAGTGTTGAAATATTCAGTACTTTTGTACTTTTTCAGTACTTATTCATTTCAAAAATAGCGTAGTACCCTCGCTACGTTTTCAGTACTTTTTTATTATTACATATTTTATGTCTTGCACTTTTCAACTATTAATGCATTAGCAACATGTTCAACGCAATGCTAAAGGCAGAATTAGGCTTTAGACCCGGTTAACCAAACCTCCACGGAACGTACGTTCGTTTTTAGAATACGAAAAGCGATAAAACGCTTGCTGAGCCGTAATCTAATTTCGGTAAGCATTTGCATTGCTCTTCGTAACGAACGTATGTTACATTACGTTCCATCGACCTTTGTCTAAACATGGCGTTTATGTTCTGTTACGTTCCGAATCACCTGTTTATGTCTTGTATGTGAGGAGCACGAATAAGTCGTTAGTTTTTCGGTTCCGTGCCACTTCCGTGCGACTTCCTTCTGGCAAAAACTCTGATAGTAAATGAAATTGCCATGATAAAGTTTCTCAAAAATGTGTCGGAGTCGTCTTTAAACAGTAGGTCCCGCCACTCATGTATAAAATTAACACACACAAAATAAGTGGTGGAAAGTTAGGTCATAATCCTGATTGAAGGGTTATAATGACCAAAAGTACCAATTGATGCAAAAAAGTACTCTTTCAGTTATAGTTCAGTGCCATTTTAAAATTTCAGTTTTGCAACACTGCTATACAGTCATGTTTGTCAAACGACATGAAATTTACACCGTTTTTGTGTACGTGTGTTTTGTGTCGGTGTGTTTGGCAGAATTCTTATAACGAATGACCTTATGAAAAGGACAAAATATCAAAAAATTTTGATATTTATCATGTCGGGTTTGTAAACACGAATTTTGCACTATTACACGATCTGGTTGGTTTGCCAACAGCTCGTGCCTGCAGGCGAAGATCGTTAATGTAATAGAATTCTGCCGACAGAAGAGTATCCCTACAACATATCTTCAAATATGAACTGTAATTCAAAAGTTTTTAATTGCATTGTCCCCATCATATTAAGTGAAATGTAAAAGGAACGACACAATTTGGAAATGGAAAATGAAATTGAATTCGATTTGAAACAAAATCGATATGAAAATGAAACTTAATTGGTCACCACCTCTTTTTTTTTTTTGATTTTGAAACGATTTTCATCCGTTCATTTTTTTTAATTCATGGTGGTAGCACTATGCTATAAAATTGTACTGCACTGATAAGTCATTTGTCAATATTGCTCGTATGCTGACTGATGACGTTTTGGTGAGTGATGTGACATTTTTGTCTTCTAATTTGTGTTGAGTGGTATACAGTGATATATCCCCTAAGTGGACATTCCCCGGATAATGGACAAAACTAGCTAAACGGTAGTTGTCCGCCTATGTGAGGTTTCACTGTATATCACTAGACGTTAAATCACATCTGATAAACAATTACGTTTCTTAATTGATTACTTTCCAACTTTTGCAGACAACTTTAAGACGTAATAGGACGATAGATAGACACAGTACTTACGTATTTTGTGTAGAATTTCTGATTTATTATTTTAGTAAAATATTTAATGAAATTTTAACGGACTTGAGGCACTGCCTCCGAAATTTTTTAAACAAATATTGTCTATAAAAACATTCATAGTTCTGAATAAACCTTTTCTTTGAGATAGTTTTACCAAAAAGTAAGTTTATAAGCTTTACATTTGCCAATATTAGTAACCGAAACTTCGTGACATGGCACTTACAAGAAGAAAAAAAAACAATATCGTAATCATTTGATGGATCACATATTCAGCTGTTCAAATCAGACCAAATTTGGCTCCAGACACTAAAACGAGACGAATATTGAAATTTCTCTGCTTATTTGTGCAAACCTTCTAATGCGCAGATGCAATCATTTTGTTTTTTACGTATTCATTGAAGTCTACATACATTTCTTCGGAGAAAACGATTTTTCCAACGAAACCATTCGACTATTGGCAATTGTAACCCTTAAGATCCAAATGCTTATACTAAATTAATAAATTTTGATTTCCTTTATTGCTTTTACTCAGCTTTAATTGAAGGTCTAAGACCGATATGTGGTAATTTTTATGCTTTTACCGAATCAGTTCATTGAAGTAAAATTTCCTAGTCTCAGTTCGAAAATTCAATTTTTTTTTTTTGAGATCAACACTCAGGAGTTGACTCCAACATTGCTGTGCATTGTGTAGGAATATATGCAGGAAAGATAGTTATAGATGGAGGAAAGAGGGATAGTGCGCGACAATATTTTTATTGACCTTCGTCACTTTTTTTAAAATAAATTCATAATAATTCCCACTTTCTTTTTTTATTGTAGTTAATCATATATAATGTCATACAAACTATCAGACAATCACAAACATCTGTGATCATTGTCTGACATGCTTACTTACAATAAAAAAAAGAAAATGAAAATTTTTACAAAAAAAAAGCAATTCTCGAAAAAAACAGTGACTGGTCCTTAAAAAATTGTTGCACCCTAGTCTCTCTTTCCTTTCTTCTATAAATCATAAGAGGTGTCATCTTCTGAGTGTTGGTCTCAAAGAAAAAGTTCTTTACACTACTGACGCCAAAAGCTCATTGTAAAAGCTAATGACAACAATTATTTAACTTTTCTAACATTATTTACAAGTGGATATATACAATCAAAGAAAAAAGTCTACATACAACGGTGTATACAGACTTTTTTCTTTGACTGTATATAAATATTCAGCTATGAAAGCACGATCATCTTTCAAATTTAGAGTATCCTTTAGTCTAACTTTACTTGTTTAAACAATTTTTATTTGATCTTTTTATTTTTAATTTATTTTTTAATTGTTCGGGTTATTTTGCTAATCAATTTAGAAGAAATTTTATTTTTTTAGCATATTCATACGTAATAGTACTGCGTGCATTTGCTATTTGTTGATAAGCACTTAAAAATGTTTTCGCTAATATGTATGTACGCTAATTTTATTGTAATCAACACAAAATCATAATTAATACGAGCGATAATATTTAAAGTATATACATTAACTAAGCGAAATATTTGTAGCAGATAATCGACCAAAAAACAGCCGGGACTTTTAAACCAACTTTTAACCAAAAAAAAAAAATTATTTCACGATTTATTGGGATTATGAAACTTCATATTGCAAGCAATCAAGCGTAAAATAGACAATTAAAATTGCTAATAACACTGTACACACCATATATGTATATTTGTTTTATTTCGGCTTATCTATACTTCACAAAATTGTTATAAAAACAATAATTATTGTAGTTTTCATGTAAAAATAAGTGCCTTAGTACTTTATTTTTCATAGAATAAAATAATTCTTCAAATAAATATCGTATAAGGTAAATAGAAAATTGTCGAATCGCCATTATAAAAGTTGTACTACTACTACCGCATGCATTCAAAAACTGTCTCGGGAAAAAAGAAATAACTTCTAGGGACACTCACCCCAATTTATTATCTGTTGAAATACTACCGCGGAAAACTTAAACTGTATGTACGAACTTTAATCGTGAGGTGAATTGCTCAGAGAGAATACATAAAAAGAATTTCATATTCAATTGCGTACATACATACATAAGTTGTCATTACAACCCTTCATTCAGGTTTAAGACCTAGCTTCTCACACCACTTATGTATGTTGTGTGTGATAATTCGATACATGAGTGACACAAGAAGGTTCCCTTCAGTTTAAAGTCGACTCCGAACAACAAATTTTTGAGAAATTTTTCATGGCAATTTTATTTATTCTCAGCGGTTTTGCCAGAAATCTTCTGAGAGGAATTCGCCGCAGTAATATTTTTTCATATTTAGTTTTGTTCGAGATGTCTGATTAGGGGGGACTGAAACGTGGCCCTGCGTCTAATAAATCAGCAGACCACCTAAATATTAGGCTACAGCGACTACTACATATTCAATCAACTTCATCAATGTGTACAATGAAAACTACGTGATGCACAACAAAGTCTCTTAACTTTCGAACCAGAAATTATGTATGTAGAAGGGAAGAGCAGTTGTCAACGCAACGGTCAGCAATACTGGTAAAATACACGTAGCGGAATCGTCACCTAATTAATACAACTACGAAACTAGAAGCAAATAAATCTTGATGAATGAATGATGTCAGAATTCCAAAAGAATTTTTCAAAGTCAACCTTTCACGTATGCATACATAATTAGTCATTACAACCCTTTAGTCAGTATTACGACCTAGTTTCTCGCACCACTTATGTTGTGTGCGTTAATTTTATACATGAGTGGCGGGACCTACAGTTTAAAGTCGACTCCAAACGACAGGTTTTTGAGAAACTTTTCACGACAACTTTATTTACTCTCAGAGTTTTTGCCAGAAATCTGCTGAGAGGAAGTCGCCGAAGAAATATGTATTTTTTCATATTTCGTTCAGTTGGAGATGCCTGACGTGGGGTTTGAACCGATGCCTCACGTCTAATAAGCCAACACACTACCTACTAGACCACGGCGACTTTCACGTATGACGAACATTAATTTGAAACGTTTACACAACTCTAAACCAAAAGTCTTTTTATAATTCTGCCGTTTCTTCAACTCTTCATCAGATCATTTTAAAAGACTATATACTATATTAGTTAGGAACAATATACCAATCGAATAAAATTCATTTGTTAAATCGACTTTCTTTTAGAGAATACTGTGTAAACATAACATATAAAATATTTTTTTTTTATTTATCCTAAATTGTGTTTTTTTTACTATTGCATGTTCGGAATAATT
The DNA here is from genome assembly GCA_932273835.1 of Sarcophaga variegata. Lineage (NCBI taxonomy): Eukaryota > Metazoa > Arthropoda > Insecta > Diptera > Sarcophagidae > Sarcophaga > Sarcophaga variegata. The sequence continues at coordinate 78,193,911 of OW026359.1, forward strand.
TTAAATAAAAATTTGTTGCATTTTATTTTTCAATAAATATTACTTTGACATACCATCTGATTAGCATCATCTGATTTATCGTGTCGATTATTATTGTTATTACGCTTATAACACGTTGTTGTCGTTGTTGTAGTTGTAATTATCTGACCGCAGTCAGTTAAACACTGAGAACTTGTCATCATCATGTCATATTGATTCATTTTAATGTAAAACAAATCCACTCAATTGCACAAATCAAATAATTCTACTGAGTATTGATCAACACTGTAAAACAGAATAGAAAGGCAGAAATAATTTTTAGTATAAGAAAAATTAAATACGGATTTATGTACATATGTAAATGAAAAATTACGGAATATTATTGAGTAAAAGTTAGGAAATAGAATGAAAATGAAATTGAAAATAAAAATTGTGGTTTTTTAAAAGCTAATTAATGTGCAGTTGCCGCTGAAAAGATATTAGCAACGATGTGATGAGTTTCTTACATTTCTAATTGGGTTACGACCTTTGATTACGATATACAGTGTAGCGCAAAAGTTTAGGTTTTAACAATTTCATGAATTTTAAGCCATAAAATATAGAAATCACTCAAATTTTTTTAATTTTTTTTTTTATTAATTTATTTCTATTTTATTATAAACTATTTAGTTCTTGTTAATTGTAAAATTCTGTACATAAACATTTATAATAAATTATATTTTTTTGGAGTGAAGTAGTCTAGTAGGCAGTGTGTTGGCTTATTAGACGTAAAGCCAGGATTCGAGCCCCAGGCTAGACATCAAAACAGAATACAAAAAGTATTGCTTCGGCGACTTTGTCTCAGCAGATTTCTGTTAAAAACTCTGAGAGTAAATAAATTTGCCATGAAAAGTTTCTCAAAAATCTGTCGTTCGGAGTCGACTTGAAACTGTAGGTCCCACCACTCATGTACACAATTAACACACACAACATAAGTGGTGTGAGAAACTAGGTCGTAATCCTGACTGAAGGGTTGTATTGACCAATTATGTATGTATGTATGTATTTTTTTTTTGGAGTTTGACAGCTTAAATGTAAACAGCTGATAAGATGTTCAAATCAGTTTTACCTTGGTTGCTCCATGGTTAAAAGAATACAAATTAATCTGAACATAGAATCGGTTTAAAATTGCTAAATAACTAGAAAAACGCTAAATTGTTTTAGAGCTTTATGAAAGGCAAAAATTTTTGTTCTTTTGTGGATCGCAAAACTTGTAAAAATTATGAGGGTAGGGGTAACGCTTCAAAAGTGCTACAGAACATGTGGGCAACATTTTGTATCAGAAATGAAAACGCCATTAAATCATTACAACTATTTGGTCGGGACTACAACCTAGCTTCCCACACCATTCATGTTGCGGCTGTGTCTGGATCTACAGTTTTCATGTCGACTCTGAACGACAAATTTTTGAGAAACTTCTTATTTTACTCTCACAGTTTTTGTCAAAAGACTGCTGAAAGGAAGTTGCCGAAAAAAAAATATTCTTTTCATATTTCGTTTTGTTCGAGATGTTTGAGCCAAGGGTTGAACCACGGGCTCACATCTAATAAGCCAACACAGTGCCTACTAGACTACGGAGACTTCCATAGCCACAGACTGCCTAAAAACACACTGATATTACTTGGTAGTCTAGGTCTATCAATTCCTTCTATATTTTATAAATCTAATCAATTCTGTATGGAAATGTTATAATCTATCAAACAGTGAAAATTCAATCTAATGATAAATGCTTAAAATTTTTATGCCTTGACCAAACTATCACATCTGCAATTTCAAATCATGCACTTGATCACATCGAATTTAACTTCCAGAGTAAATAAAATAAAAAGTAAATCACAAACTAGAAGACATATTAGACGTAACAATAATACTATAATTTCCATCAGTTGCCCCTCTGTATGTCACGTGCACTCTGATAATTTGCAGATAAGATTTGTCAGGACGTTATTTAACAGAGGTTGAACAGCACAACACATCACTCCTGAAATGAAGACAATAGATAACCACAGAAATATATTCACATATCTATGTACATACATATGCTACATTTAGCTGTGCATGTCTGTATATAGCGTTTTTTTTTTTAATACAGGCCAAAAGTGGCGCAAATTAAAATTGAAGATTAGTGGGGCAAGTTCACATCTACAGCAACAACAAAATATAAAAACACTAAAGATAAAAGAGATACAAAGCCATGCAAAATGTTTATTGAAACGAATAATTTTTTTACCCGAAAATTTGTTTGCTATCAAGAAGAAGAAGAAGCGGAAGAACAATAATAATAAATGATCGACGATACTCATTAGCATTAGCTGTGTGGTGGTGGTAAGCATTTGAATAGAAAGAAAAAAGCCCAAAAAGATTTGCGATCCAAAAGAGAAGAGATACTAACTAGATGAAGAGAACATAACAAATTAAAAACTGTAAAAACAAAACCACAATTATCATTGATTATAATGATAGAACAACAAAAAAAACACTTCATATATCGTACATATACACGTGAGTGAGAGAGGAAGAAATGTGCGACAATAACAACAACGTGTTCAATGGGGAAATTATAAAATAAAACAGAAACACACATAATAAAAAAAAAACAACAATTTGTTTGCATAATAAATAAATAAATGATGAATATGGCAAGTGATTTAGAAAAAAAGTTTAATGAAAACAAATAAAATTATGAAAATGTTGCACAATTTTAATTACAAACTTGCCCCACTCACATTTCTTATATTTTTTTTTTTTTTTTTTTTTTTTATTTTCTTTTTTAATTACGAGTACTATGTAATTATTATTTAATTTAATTATTTTGTACTATGTACGTAGAGTGTAAATTTTATGCTCGAAAAAATTTATCACCGTTTAGTTTTTAATTAATTTTTTGTTTCTTTTTTTTACTTGAATGATATATAATTTGGAATTCTCTTGCCGTTTTATTTTCTTTTTTTTTTACAATAGAAATAAAAATTGAAACTACAACTCTCCAAATCACTCACGCCCACTGTGTTCACTGTCACCGAACAGTTGAAACGATCGCAACTGACTGAAACTTTTAAACATTTTTTTATAAGATTTTAGGATCAAAATTTGTTGTTGTTCTCTTCCTCATGCGGTTTTTTGCAGGTTTTTCTCAAATGGCAACATAAGCTAAAGAAAACACTTACAAAAGTACTCTCAAGAAAATAAAAATAAACACAATCACTTTTTAAGAAAGCTATCTGAAATGAAAAATAATAATCATATGAAACAGCAACAAATAATTAAGAAAGAAAAAAAATAACAAGAACAACAAATAATTATTACCGTAGCATTAAAACCGTTCTTTTTCGCAATGTTATTGATTGGTTACTCTGCTATTGCAAAAGCTCAGTGATAATGTAAAGTTTTAACATTATACGTTAATGCGAAACGAAAAGCTTTCTCTTTTGAAAATTAACAGTATTGGCTTATTAGACGTAAAGCCACGGTTCGAGACCCAGGCCAGACATCAAAACAAAAATACTAAAAGTATTTCTTCGGCGACTTCCTCTCAGCAGATTTCTGACAAAAACTCTGAGAGTAAATAAAAATTGTCATGATAAGTTTCTCAAAAATCTGTCGTTCAGAGTCGATTTTAAACTGTAGGTCCCGCCACTCATGTATAAAATTAACACACACAACATAAGTGGTGTGAGAAACTAGGTCGTAATCCTGACTGAAGGGTTGTAATGACCAATTATGTATGTATGTAAGCTGTTTACATTTAACATTAGCAAATCAAATTCAAATGTTTCATTAAAAATTAATGATAATCTTACTCACTCACACATTGTGTTTACTGTCTCACCTAATTTGTTTCAGTACCCGAAGAATATGATTGGAAAGCAGAAGACATAATCCACTGTACCTTAGCGCCTGAACACTTTATGAGTGGTTATTGAAAGTACCGAACTTGTATGGGCGGCTAAAGTAGTGCTTATAACGCAAATTGAAAAAAGTATTCGTTTTCCTTGTACAATGAAATACAATATTTTAAAATTTAAATGATTAAATTTTTAATTTGGCTAATCCAAAACGCTAGAGGATGCCCAACTTAACCAAATAATGCCGCAGTTTCGGTAAGGTTTTGATTTTTAAGCCTTTTAAGGACAACAACATTGCAGATCAACTTAGACAAAGCTCATTTCATTTGTAGGTTTCCCTTAGGAAGTAAAACAAGCCTTTGGCAATGTAGTTTAAACCGTGAATATGATTTTAATAAGTATTCCTCCCAATATTAGTAATATGTCTTTCAGAGTTTCTTTAGTATATCATTGGAACCGCTATACTTCTCAAAATATAAACTGTGAGTTCATCTCATCACATGCTGGCATATGGTAATTCGTGGAGTTCACCTAAAGGGTGATGAAATCAAATAAATGATGATTTGTGGAGAGGTTTTTATTATTACCACCCAACTATTTCATTGTGTCTTACACTTGCCGCATTTTTTAAACATTTATTTCATGTTTTGTCTCTTTTGCGTTCCTGTTATAGTACCTTTCCGTGTATAAATGGCCAAGGTAGCTGACATTGGCTGCTGATCGCCGGTATTCCATCAGCAGTCTTTTTGAGGCAGTCTTCTCGTCAGTAGAGTATACAAAGCTAATGCTGGCTATTAATTGAAATTTCGACCCACGTTTCACCACTACAAGCATGCGTTACGAATAGTCTCGTGTTCGCTTCCGTAAATACTCGTATGCACATTACTTAACTAATGATTCGCGAGATGGCGACGTGTCACATAATACAGACAAATTACCCCTTATATAATGAAAAAATTTTCATTAAATTTAATGAATTGTTGGCGCTAAAAATTGAAGACACGTTAAGGCCGGGTTGGGCTTACAGTGTACAACTCTGGGAAACGGCCAGTCACTCCGATGTTAAAACCTTGCAAAGGTATCAAATCGAAAATCCTCGGCTCTAATTTACAAAGGCCACAACATATCTTGAGTGATGGATGAAATCAAATGATTTAGTCTTAAATATATTGTAAGATTAAGTCATCATACAAATCTTTTGGCTATAATGTTACTGTACGAGACAGAAGAAATGCAAAGATTGAGAAGATACCACTTTTTGGACTTACCTTTTTCTTAGAAACTAAACTTTGAAAAATAAACAATATGTTTCATTTATAGTATGTGTGTGTAATAATATGTTGTAAATATATATACATATATGTATTAAATCTATAAATTGATGTTCTCAATGGAGTTCAACAATAGTGTTGCGTTTATTTATTAAATAATTTGTTTACTATCCTTGAATGGAAAGATTGCAAAGAAACACGTTGTAAAATAAATGACTCCAAAATATCTTGATGTATACATGTATATAAAAAACGAAAAAGATTCCTATACGAATAGATAAGAATAATTATTATTGTGGACAATAGTGGAAATAGCGAAGCACACCAAATTATCCATTCAAAATGTGTTCCATAGATGAATTTATATTTCATTTTACTTACTAAAGGGTTGTAATGAGCAATGGATGTAATATTGTGACAACCTGATTGTCAATTTGCCAATGAATTAGATTCTCAAGTTACTCTAGTAATAACTTTTCAGTTCTAATTTCCCAAAAGTATATCGCAGTCCCTATTCTATTTTGAACTGCAATCCAGTCCATATACCAACACATTTTTTACTCCATTACGGCAACCAAATCAATACCAATAATAAGTCGAATCACATTTTCTTGTTACAACTTTTATAATATGAAAATCAAATTGGACGTAATCATGCTGATTTGTATCAAAGTATTATTACTCACGCTGGTAAACGCTCCCCCATACGCCCACTTTCTTAATAAAATATTTTTCAAAGCTAATAATACTTCTTATAAAAGTAAAAATAATTTCTAAAAATATACTTACATACATACATATACATACTAGTACATAGATACGAACTATTAATACTTTCGCGTCCACTTAAAGTTCACTAAAAATCCAACATTTCTACAGGATCTATTTTTAAGCGCTGCTTATGTTTAAATTTAAATAAAACAAAAAGTGTATGAGGTATCACCGTATTTTTTTTGTTTGTTTTTGAAGATCTTTTAATGCCCTTATGCGTGTATATATAAAATCCTTCAATTGTCCACAGCAGCTTTTTTGCATGGGGAGTGTATCCGAAATATTTTTTTTAACAAGAATTAAACATTTTTTCAGTGTGTTCTTGATTGGTCTCAGATTTAATACATGATCCATCATTTTAAGTAAACATTTGCAGCAGAATGCTTAAAAATTGTAGCTAGAATAAAAACACACAGAGAAAGCTAACCATTCTACTCAAAATTTCTAAACGATTTAGAGAGGCTTAATCATACAAAAACAAATATTTTAATAAATTATTTTTATTAACTCTAATCAATTTAACCCAATGAAATAAATTCATAAACATTCCTAAAAAAAAAACCTATGGGAAACCAAAAATTCAAAATTCTTTCTCTAAAATTGCTTCCAGGTGGGATTCTATGAAGGAACACAGTTCAAAACAACATTGCTAAATTGTAACAAAAAAATTAAATTTTTCAAAATCTTGCGTTTCGAGATCCATAATAATATTGCCGAACTCAATCCTCTTAGAATTGATAGAATCAATAACAAGATGCAAAAACAGCTCCTTCACATATAGAACGGAGAAATATTCTTTTCATTGCCTGTTCAATATAGCCCTCAGGAATGGAAGGTTGCACTAGTTCAAATTATATTTAAACCTGACGAGGACCATAGTAAAAAGGAATCATACAGGTGCATAAGTTTATTAATTATAAAGTCTAAATCGTTTCAAGAACCAATGTAGTGTTATTCAATTCGATTAAGACTAACTGTATATGACCGCTTAAAAAAAATGAAAGACGTCATAACAGTATCCTACATGTGATCAGCAGTTGCGCGGCGGTATATCAATAGTTGAATATATATAAGAATCTCAAAGGTTCAGTGGTGAAAACTGAAATGGGAAAATATTCCAACCAATCTATTTCACTTATAGCGTATAAAACTACCGTGGACACTCAAGAATAAAGGAAGGACACTACAACAAACTAAGGTAGTTGAATTTATTTCTCTTGTTTTCTTGGACTTTAAAGCATGCCACGAAAGATAAACTGAACAGTGAAAAATTTAACATTTAAATTTCTGTATTTTGAAAAGTGTAATTTGCTTCATCGATTATTGCCCATTTGTTTTTATAGCCTGTTATCGTTTAGGCATTAATGCCGGGGTTGTTTGCAATAGTCCTGTCTAGATATCTTTCCACGATTCGACGATTGTGAGGACGTCTTAATAATTTTGCCTGTCTGTATGATTTTTTACTGATATTCAATATAATACTACTATGAAGTGAATATAATACTACTAGGCAGTGAATAGTTTATATGAAGAATATTTTCGATTCAATCTATTCAATAATGAATTATTAATTTAACGGTTAGCAGATCTCTTTCCAAATTCTAACTTACATAGGTTATAAAGCGTAATTCAAATTCACAAATATTTCTAGTTCTCCTAGAATAGACGACAACTACGTTCACAGCCCAAAGGTGCTGTTTATTTCGATTTCAAAAGGAAATCATTTGATTTAATATATATTTTATACATTGCGTTGGACAAAATGTTCCAAATACAATTATAATTTGAAACAAATAGGCATTAACCCATAAACGATAGTAATTATTATGTGATCAAATTTCTTCGAATTTCTACAATGAATTATTATATGTACACCAACCCACTTTATAATGAAATGAAAATACACATACCGTCACCAGTAATGATGCAATGTGACTTCCAATTTGATTACATTCACCCATACACACAACAATACTATAATCACTGATACAATATGTTTTGATTAACAAAAAGTAAAAAAAACATAAATTTATGAAAAAAAAATCGCCTTATATTTTATACGTTTATTTGTTTTGAAAATTAATTAAAATTAAAATATATTTTCTTATTTAGATTACACCTAAAACAAGTGAACATCATAATTATACAGAGATGAAGAACTACGATGACGACGAGAAAATATTCATTTAAAATTCATTTGTAAAAACAATTCTTATAACGTGAAATGTAAAAAAAAAATATATTAATAAATAAAAGATAAAAATTACGGCAATTAATAATAAAATGAGTTTTAAAAAGAAGAGTTGAATAAAGGCAGAGTAAATTGGATTTGGTGAATTACTGAGATTTTTAAATACATACATAATTAAAAAGGTAGTAATTGAGAACATTCTTTTTTTGCTCCCTGGCAATACTCTACTATTATGGTTAGACGTGAAATAGAAGAAAATGTTTGTGCTATGCGTCCTCCTCTCTTTTATTTACTTAAGAAGAAGATTAAGTTTAAAAACATTCTTATTGAAAATATATCGAAAATAGTGGTGTATGTTTGCTGTTTGAAGGTAGATTATTCTCTGTTCTGTCTTTTTTTATTATTTTTCATTGTTGGTATTGTTAAGCAAGTGGTACCGATTTATTTTTGGTAAAGGGCAGACGGCAGAAAGGTCGATCGGGTACGTATTGAATTGAATAGTTAAGGGTTTCCGTTTTTACTGCGTTTTGTTTTATTTTTTTTTTTTTTTTTGTAAATTAAACTGAATAAATGGATTTTATATTTATTATTATTATTAAATATTAAATTTTCTTCCTTTCTTTCACATCATCATTCATGCTTTTTTTGTTTTTGTTTTTCTTTATCATGTATGAGTGTGTCTGCGCGTGTGTGTGTATTTTGAGTGTATAATAGTATTTGTATTTTATATATATATTTTGTTTTTTGTATTTTTGTTTTATTTTATTTAAAGAGCGTTTACAATCTGTATTTTTTATTTTTTTATTTTTTGTTTTTTTTTGAAAATTTTGTTGCTATTTGTTTAAGTTGTTGTTGTAGTAGTAGCAAAATCCTTTTTTCTTTAAAGTTTACGTTTTTATATATATTTTGTATGTATTTTTATTATTATTATTATTTTTTTTTTTACTCTTCATACCATCATTTCCATCTTCTACTTCTTTCCTTATTCCTTTCTTTAATCATTTTTATAATATTATTATTAATTTTATATTTCTTTTATTCTTTCTTTACAAAACAATTGGTTGTAGTTCATCATTCAATCATCAATTTAATCAAATCTTTTGTTGGTTTTTTTTGTTTGTTTGTTTTTTTGTTTGTTGAATTTTAATCATTCAATACATTTAGTTATGGATGATATTGTTGTAGTTGTTGTTTTTGCTGTTGCTGTTGTTATTTTTGTTATAGTATTTGATCTTGTCGCCACTATTGCAGTTACAATTGTAGTTGTTGTAGCATTGAGTTGTTATTGTTCATTGAGTTGTAGATGTTGTAACTATTCGACAACAACAACAACAACCATAATAACAACAACATCAATAAAAATGATGACATCATTATAATAAGCATTATCATAATTATAATCATGTTGTTGTTATTATTAGTGTCATTATTACATTTAATCATTGCTATTATTATCGAAAATAATACCAATGATAAAATGAAATGCGATGTTGACAACTTTAGCAGTCGAGATGTTGGCGACGACGACGACATTGATAATGATGTTGCTGATGACGATGATGATGACAATGGTGATGAAGATAATGACGACGACAACAACAACAACAACGACGACATCGACGAATCAATTATACAAACTGGAACGCATCACATAGCATACTTCCTAGTCCATTCTCGTGCCAATTCATTATATTTTTCCCGATCAGTTTTATATATTCTTGCAATCTCTGGTACAAGTGGATCATCTGGATTTGGATCACAGAGTAGAGAGCAAATTGATAATAAAACTATAAAAGAGAACGAAAAGAAAATATAAAATTGTTAAGAATTGACAACAAATTGTTTGGATTTTTTATTTCGTTTCTACCTTTTGATATAGTAAGTGCTGGGGACCATTGAGATCTTAATATATCGAGACAAATAGACCCATTGCTGTTAATATTTGGATGGTATATACGCGTTGTAAAAGCCACTTTAGGTGGTTTGAATGGGTAATCTGTTGGAAAGTGAATTGTTAAGAAGAATACGCCACCTTGATACGGGCTGTCAGGCTGAAAATAAAAAGAATAAAATCATAAACTAAACAACGTTTTTCGACTAAAACATTAAATAACAATAACCGATTTGAGCAATAGCTTGTTTAAATTTAGTCTACATATTACACTTTTATTACTATTTAAATCACTTTCAATATAATATTAGGAGATCAAGTTTCGAAATATTACCAACTATACACACTAAAGTAGCAACAAGCTATTATAGCATATCGTTGACATCAAACAAAAATTTATCGAAATGGACATTAAACCTAACAGTGTTTATTGTATGTATAGTATATGGCCGTTTTTAATGAATAGCGGCGTGTACAACAAATGTTTATTACAAAATCCCTCTGAATAATGATTCGAAAAGAATATGCCAGAAGTCACTGTACTCTACGACAAATCGCAGTTCAAATGTGACGTAAGATTGGTCTTCACATCTCTTAATTGCTAAAACTCCAAAAGTGTCTCCTAGTGGCTTAGGAAATCTTTTAAAAACTTAACTTTATTTAATCTATACAGCGAAAGACAAGTAAACGATTAGAATTTTCGCAAGACTAAGCACCACTAATAAAGCTAACGAAAAACAAAAAAATGTTATTTTCTTTCGTTTTGTTAATTTCTTCACTCAGTCTTTTCTCTTTTCATATCATTTTTCATTCCTTTGGTTAATCTGCACATAAAACAGACCAAAACAATGAATCTTTTTTGATCTTTGGTTAGAATGTCTCTTTTTGTATCTGCTTTCACAATCTAATCGAATCGAAAATTTTTCTTCGCTGTCAATTTTTGTTTTCTGCGTTTCGAATCCGTTTACTTTCTTTCCATCGTACGTAATTTGCGTTACGATAATTGCTACGTTTTTCTAAGTAACCTTTTTAGCAACGGAGGTTATTTCGATTTTTGTTTTTAGACAAAAAGGAATTAATAAAGTAATAAAATATAATAATAAATCTTTTATAAATGATTTGAATAATTTAATTTTGCTATACTATATTTATTTATTTTGCAGACAAAAAAGCTTTGGCTGAATTATGTCAAGAAAAAATTATAGACTATACACTATAGATTGAGCCAACGCAATCGTTTTTCCTTCCGGAATAAATCGTTTTTAATGTTCCACAACAAAAAAAGAGAACCGTAAGTTGGGATACCAATTTTCAATCAGTGAGTAACCGAGTGCGGAGATGTAATCGGAGAGGGAGAAAATGTCCCACATTTTATAACTTTTAACAAATTGACACTCAATAACGCCGTGTTATGTTATAATAAAAAATAAATAAATTTAAAGCATATTACGAGTTTTGACTTTTGAAACTCAATGCTTTACAGCATAAGTTTGAATGAATTTTCTTTCGATTCAAAATACATAATAAATCCTCTTCCCGTATGTTATGTTTAAATTCAATACTATACTTCTTTAATTCAAAAAAACAAATGGTATATTTTTTGATGAAACTTATGATTTCCTAAAACTTTTATATTTTATTACAATTTAAAGTCATTTTCATCTTTGAATACAAAATCTTTTTCCTTCAGATATTAATATTGAATATCCTAGGACATCGTGACCCTATACCAATCACAATCAACAGAATTAATAACAATGTATCTAAGCGGTGTTCTATAATTATTCTAACAAGTTAAAATGTTCTTCTACTGTAGCATCTGTAAACATTATTAATAACTTCCAACAATATTTATTTTGATAGTACTTTTAAGATTACAACATTAATTAATTGATATTCTTACCGGTCCCATTATTGTTGCTTGCCAGTGAAATACTGAAATGAAATAGAAAAGAAAAAATCATTTAAAAAACATTCTTCTTTAAGATTAAATAACACAAAAAACTGTTAATTAGAATTGAACTGTGCTCTTCATGTGTGAAATAATTAAATCGTACTTTTTTATATTAAAATAATATGAAGAATTTAAAAAAATTTAATTTAATAAAATAATACTTACTAAATTAAGTAGGATACAATATATAACCAAAGAACTTTGTTTCTTCTGTGTAATTTAATCAAATATTGTGATTAATAAAAATATACATTCATACATACATACATACTACATAATTGGTCATTACAACTCTTCAGTCAGGATTACGACCTAGTTTCTCACACCAATTTTTAATAAATAAATAAATTAATAAAAATATAATTTAACATAAATCCATCAAGTTAACATATGTACATAACTCGCGTTTTTATGTTTTGATTTACTTTCTTTCTACGCAATGATGTATCTCCTTTGTTCCACTTAACAATTCTAAAAGATCATGGATTTTGTTCAAAGTCTATGTTAATATGTGAAGATTTTATTGCTACATCTGTATGAGAAATTACTTCAACATTAGAAAATTTGTTCTAGTAATGGTGCCGGTAAAAATACAGGGAATAATGAAAGTCCTATTTTATTTGGTCTGATTTTCCTCACTGTTTTGGTCAAATTCGAACACCAGACAAACTAAATAAAAGCTTGAATAACTACTGGCAAACCCTATATCCCGAAACATATCTAAGTGCATACATATTGCGATGACAAATCGATCCGAAGCTTTATTTTTGTAAAAGACGTTTTAATTCATTAACATTATTTTATTATTATTATTATCTTCAGTTAAGTCAAAACACAATGAAATTGAAATAATTAGAACATTCGTGATAATATCTTATCTTAATTAATTTTTTTTATAAAATTCAAACCAAATATGGAAATTTAAACATTTGCAACTTGATTCTCTTAGAATAAACGTAATAAGAGTGCAAGAGAATAACGCACAAGTATACATTTTGCGCAAAATAATAATAAAAATAATACTGAGAATATTTAAAATATACACAATGTACACACAGTGCATGACAAAACAATGGAAACTTGTTCAAAAATTTATTTATGTGTTACAATCGGACGAAAATTTAAAAATCTTTTTAAGAAATCGGCAAAATATTAATGCCTTTTATTAATATGCACTGTTATTAACATTTCTGTATTTTAAAAAATATATAAAAAGACTATATAATTCAGTAATTAAAAAAAAAATAATTCTATTCACATATTTGATGTTGACAAAACAATGGAAACTTTGGAAACTTTTTTAATTTTTGAATTATATAATTCATTTTTATACATAATTTTAATATACAGAAACGTTAATAACAGTGCATATTAATAAGCTCCACAAATGTTTTGCCGATTTTTAAAAAACATGTTAAATTTTCGTCCGATTAAATACATTTTTGAAAAAGTTTCCATTGTTTTGTCAAGCACTGTATGTATATTTTTGCAAGTTGAACTACCAAAAATTAATCAAATTGCACTACTCTGTTTATACAACAGCAACAAATAAAATATAGAAAAGTGTGGGTATTTTTAGGTGGAGTACTAAAACAATCGACGACATAACATGACTGGCTTTTGTTTTTATACAACACTTTTAAGAATATAGAAAATTGTCAAGGCCTTTGTTTTTTTTAAGTTTTCCATCCACTCGTGAATAATAGTTTAATACAATATGAAAATAGTTTATAGGTAAAAAAAAGTCGATAATGCAAAATTAGCTAAAGGGAAGTTTTTAGCGTAATATGTATGTATGTATGTATGTATAAAACAATTTATGTCCCTTTTTTAATGACCTTTGAAAATATAATTTGTAAAAACCAAAACGAATAACGCGCTAGAAATTATTATACGTATGCCAAGTTTGAAAGTAACGATTTACTCGCTAGTTAGTTGATAAATTATAGTGGCCTGTTCTTCCACATACAACAGGCAACAATCTACATTGTATTTAAGAAAATTAAATAAAGGATTTTCCTTTTTTTGTAGAAAATCATTCAGCAAATGAGAAAATGAAATTTTATAGATTTTAATTATTGAAACATGCCATTTGAATGTGATTTGTAAAATACGTTTTTTTTCTTAATTTTTTCTTTATTTTTTAGTACTGCCTAGTTTTGATGGAAGTAAGAGCTTCAGTATCCTCAGACTTTAATCATTAATAATCTTATATTTGTGTAGTTTGTTCACTATTAAAATTTTTTACTACAATTTATGTATTTTACATATAGAAAAGAGATCTTAAGAAATCAACGATATATTCCGACTAAGTAGCAAAAATTCCACAATTAATTCATCACATAACTTTTTTTCTTTTGTAAAAATATATTTCAATTCAGGTGTTTGGAAAATCTAATATATTTTGCGAAAGAAAATAAAATTCAAGTCAATTCATTGCAAAGCCAGAAAAAATACATATTTTTTTTGAAATTTCCAGGTTTTTAACACCTTCAGTTACCACATAAGCGTATTATTAATTGTAGATTTAAAATTGTTATCAATGTATAGATTATTTCCGTTCTTTTAAAATTCTAAAGGCTGACGCAATCAGTTATTAGCGTCACTTTACACTCTAGCATAATTATAATTTTACCAGAGCAGACAATACATTTTAGGTTACGAAGATATTTTTAAGTTGAAGTTATGAGAGTTTGAAGTAAAGAATTATTATTGGGCAAAACCCAAATTACAAATAAATAAAGAAATATTTGTTGTTTTATAATAACTGCCAACTGAACCAAATACCTTGTTAAATTAAACGTTTAGTTTAGTTTTGTGGTGAAATCTCGAATTCACTTAAAGTCAACATAGTAGAATTGTAGAATTGTAAAAGGAAAATTATCATTCGAATCTACAACAAGCTTTGGAATACTCTCTCTTGTAACCTTCAAAACTTGGACAAAGAAACCATATTCAAATCGAGTTATTTAAATATTTTAATAATACATTTTAGATTTAATTTTGTAATTTTATATTATCATATCTCTCTCTTATCTTATATCGTCTCTTTTTCTCTTTTGATTTTTTCTGCTATTTTTCTTTAGTTTTTTTTATTGCTCATATAACGGGCATTTCCACCAATAGGTCCAACGAGAACAAAAAATTTAAAGTTCTTGTAAATATTTTGTTGTAGCATAAATGCGTAGGAAAATAATCAAATTTGAATAATTTCGAGATATTCGAATGCAAAGTCAATTACATATTTTCTATTTCGGATATTTATTCGTATTTTCGTAGCAGTTGTTAACGAAAAACTTTGGGCGCAGAATTTTGATGTCTAAAATCCTCCTGAGGTTTGTTTCCAAATAAATTTGTCAAAAGAGCAACAGAAACGTCACATATATCATGAAGAAAAAAATACTATAAATTACATTAGAGTAAAGTCAGCACCATACCTAAGTGATATCAATGCACAACAACAACACAACCCTTTAGGTTTCACTGGAATCCGTGTTTGGTATGATCACATTGTTGTTTGGGAATGCCTTGATTTTCTTATTTATCTTCAAAACAAACAATTTCTCAAATCAACCTTAGCACCTTATTGTGCGAACCAAGAACTATAAGTTTATCCTTCTTTAGTCAAAACAAAATAATATTTTGGCATATATGTATGTATTATTTTCCACTTTGCATACGTTAATATGTACGAAAGACGAATTCCACATTGGAGAAATACTCATATAGTTAATACATACTTTTAATTATTTTTTTTTTAATTTTATATTTTTACAATTTTTTCAATTCAACATTAATTTTTTGTTCATTTCCTATAAAAACTAACTACATTTTGACGTATCCCTGCTATTTACAAATGATGTTTCTAATTTATTGTGCCAGAATCAATTTATAAAATAAATAAAACTAGAGAAATAAATAACTGTTGAACAATCTGAGTAAATAATTTATAAATTAATTTTTAAGCAATTCTTCATTAACATAAAGCTATAATCATACTGTAGTAATTCATTGCATTTCCAAAGTACAGAATAAATATCAAATAAATGTCACACATGAAGAGAAAATAAATTCGAATGTGAAAAGATTAATTAAACTCTGTAATAAATATTTTTATTTGTGCAAATACTTACAGTCGTCGCCAACTGGACCAGCTGAACATTGTGCAGGTGGATCTCTGCCCAAATCTTGTAATTCCTAGAAAAACAAAAGAAATTTTAGTATAAAAATAATAATTTTTGATTATTGTTCCCTAAACGAGACATTGATTTGCTAAGTATGTAAGTGTTCGTTCAATATTTGTCATATCTGACGTAAACATTTCGTAAATATTGAATGTATTTGTTTATCAGTATCATTTTACATTCTGATCAAATTTTGCAATATCATACCATTTTAAATACATATTTTTTATAAAAATTACTTTGAATATCTGAAGTTCATTTTATTCATACATAAGAAAAAGAAGGCTGACGAAACTAAACACAAGTTAACACGCACAGCACAATACACACTCGTCTGTGTCTACTTTGCTACTTTATATAAAATTAATATAAAAAAAAAATGTAAATTTTTTTCTTTTTTTTTTTGTGTATAAAACAAAATAAGTTCAATGACCCTCGGGTAATGGAAATACATACTTACTATACAGTATTGTATTATATTTAATATACTACATTGAAATGTTCATTGCTGCCTTCATTTTCTTTTATTTTTTTTTTTTTGGCAAGATGCGAATTATTTTTAAAACCATAATAATATTCGATTATAAAATATGTAAAAAATCAAAACTTTAAAACTAAAAATGTTTAAGCAAAACACAAATAAAGACAAAATTTACAAAACTACAGAAAAACTAAATTGTTGGAATTTGATTTAGTTAAAGAATCTTTTAAAAGCAAGCCGCATCTTAGCAACAGAACACTATTAGTGACAACCGCACATACATATATACATACATACATACATACATACATACATACATACATACATACATACTCCCTAAATTTATTCTTTCATTAGAAATTTACAAAAATTTAAATATACGTTTTGTTTTTCTTTTCACAATTGTGCCTGAATGTATTCCAACAGTAATGACCGTATAAACTATGACGACATTTTTTTCTTTAATGTAATGCCGTCTAATAAGCAAGTATTTTTAAAAAACAAAGTAAAATGATTTTAGAAACGAAATATATTCAAAAATTTGTATACGTATGCATATAAAGTAATATCAGGAAGACACAAAGATAGCCAGAAACTCTGCTGCACCGCCACCGCTCAATCACTCTCGCCATCATATTTTTATTCGTCCATTGAGAAATGATCAAGGAAAACGTCAGCGACCGCGGCCTACGTTTGACAAAACGTCAGAAATTAACAGAAAAATTAAATGAAATATACATACATATGTATGTATATGATGTGAAAAACATTGTTTTTGTTTTACTTGTTCCTCTAAATGTACGTATATTTTTTAACACAGAACCAACAAACATATGTGTACACACCTACAATTTTTAAAAATAAAATTATTTGAGAACTAAAAACACCAAAAATATATATTTTATGCTGATATTTATAGTATTCAGAAAGTAGAAAAAAAATAAATTGATAAATAAATTGTAGAATATGGCAGATAATAAAGAAGCAAAAATACCTATAATACAACGAAAGACGCACACGTTTACGACACCAATTTAATAATCGACTCTGAAAAAAAAAATATGAGGAGCGCATACAAAAATTTTTCGGTATACGCGTTATTTGCAAACTTGAGTTTGTTATCACATTGTTGGCAGATCTCAACTTCGTATTATATATACTCTTTCCTATATAAAACATAATTTCTATGAAAGTTTGTTTCATAAGCCCTTTAAAAATTATAAATAATTTTTATGAAGATGGGAGCTTAACAGCTTTTTTTGCCTTTCAAATATTATTTCACTAATGTCCAATAGCTTCCAATAGTGACAGAAAAGTTTTTCCTTTTAAATAAGTAAATAAAAGGCCATTTTCGATTTAAAAATGGGTAACATTAGGATAGAAGGAAATATTCCTTTTTGAGAAGACATGCTACAAGTTTTAAAACCAACTCAATTGGCGGTGGAGCCTTGAAGCACATATTTATTTATTGCTGATGCTATTGTGATTGCTTTGTGTCATGATATTAAATGAAATGCCTTCTTTTGGGACAAAGAATCAAAGAATACAGGAAAAAGTAGCTAAAAATTATTTATTTCAATGATCCAAATTTTTTAAACTAATAATATTATTCGTAACGAATAACCCATGCATATTTACATACGTCTTTTTAACAAAAATATTGAGAGTTAAATTCATATTCAAGCCTCAAGGCGTTATGATATAAGCAACTCTAATAGGAAAAAAGAAATAAAACTTTTGAGGATACTTTAAATGAAGAAATTTAACTTGTAAGACAATCTCCAAGAATTTAGTGGACAAATGATCGCTAATATTGAAAATATTTACAATGCCCTGTTGACAATTCGCGCTATTTCTGTCGTAACCAAAAAAAGAAACCTAATTATAATATACATACATATTATATAAAATATTAATATTACTTTATTATTGTTTTTGTTAATTTTTATTTTAAAATTATTTTGTTTTTCCATTATACATACATATGTATATATTACTGAATAAGTATTAAAATTTTATTAAAAAAGCTAGCAGATTAGCATATTATGTAGACACATTATATCCCCGGATCCTCGGGAAGAGGATTTGCTTTTTTCTACTTTCCCTGAAATGGAATTTCAATGCATGAACATACAGTTGGAGTAGTCTACTTGGTTTTATTGTATTTTTCAAAACTACCGTTGTGTTTTAATGGAATATAATATATTCATTTGTAGATTAGGTTAGGTTATAGGACGTGTGCTTGTCAATTAAGACAAGTACAGTACCCGGAGGTCGAATTGACCCATTGTACAACGTCCTAGTTTCTCACACCACTTATGTTGTGTGTGTTAATTTTATACATGATTGGTGGGACCTACAGTTTAAAGTCGACTCCGAACGACAGATTTTTGAGAAACTTTTCATGGCAATTTTATTTACTCTCAGAGTTTTTGCCAGAAATCTGCTGAGAGGAAGTCGCCGAAGAAATACTTTTTGTATTCTGTCTTGATGTCTGGCCTGGGGCTCGAACCCTGGTTTTACGTTTAATAAGCCAACACACTACCTACTAGACTACGGCGACTTCATATTCATTTGTAACTAGACTTTAGTTTCCTTTAAACCATAGGTTTCGAATGCGTATTTAAACTTTAGTGTCTGACTGTGTGTATTTCACATCAAATAACGCATTTATAAGTAAATGGGTAATTCGATTTCAGTCCTGGATTTCATTTTCCTGTAATATGATTTCATTGAAATTTAAAATTGTTAATTTTATGTTACTGAATTGATAGATTTAACTGGCTTTTGGAATATGCATTCAAAATCCTGTGCAATGTTGGAGAACCTCAACTTTAGATTTGTATGAACTTCCTCTTTTGAACATAGCGATTTTTCAGTTCAGACAATTTCGAAGGTCGCCTTAAACATAGTACATCCTATGTATTTCCATTTGATTTGATGTTTATCGTTATTTTTTCTTTTTTTTTTAATAAATTTCAGTATAATTTACCAACTCTAATAAACATATACCTAAAATTAATTGTCACTACTTGGTCATTTAACTGAGTTTAAAAGATTAGTACAGATATATATACATATTACGCAATTTGTATTAATTGAGGAAAATGACTACTAAACATATGTATAAAGTTAAAGTTAATGTTGTATGCGAACCTTTTAGGACTGCTGTATAATATAGAAAGAAAATAACATTTTGTTTTAGACAAAAATTTATTTAAAAGAAAATAAAAAACTTTTGTTTAGTATTCACAAAATACAGTAAAATAATAACCTCCAACAAATATTAGAAAAAGTTTATTTTAACAGAAACAAAAAACCTCATAGTCGTTATGACTCATTGTATGTATATAAAACACAGAAAACATTACTAATAATTACCTACAACAGAGTCAATAACAAATGCCGACTTATTATTTTTGTCGTCACCAACGTAAATACATGCAAACATACATATGTATGTATGTACATATACTACATTCTTTTTATAATTTATTCGATTATAATAAATCTATATTTCTTCTTGCTGATCAACTTACTTATTCAGAAGTTTACTTCTCGTATAAAAATTTAATCCATTTTTATATAGAGATAATCCTGGTTTCAAATGATTTTTTTTTTTATTGTGGAACAATAACAACAAATAAAGATAAAAAATGTAGCATGACTTTTTTTTTAACAACAACTGTAAAAATGATCATTAAATGTATAAAAAAAGAATACCTAAAAACTTATTTTCTTCTTTTTTGCTTTTCAGTTTTGATAATGAAATTTGTAGCATTTCGGTATTTAACAAGCGAAACCGTTAGCAAACATATATGCATACATATATGTATATACTTTTCCTATTTGTTAGGGTCTCAGATTTCAGGTTAATAGTGGTAGAAAAAAGAGGGTTAACCGCGTAATTTATTCATTAAGATGTCAGTAATTAAATATGCAAATGTACAACAGAAATACATATAATTATGGGCCTAATTCTCTTGTTCAAATAGTAAAATGTTAAAAGAAATTTTCATAACAAAACTACACACGGTCAAGGGTAATGAATGGAAACAATTTCGAAGAAAAATCAAAAGAAACTTAAACAGTAGGAAAAGAATTTCTATTCTGCCAATCAATATAACCCATAAATAACTAAAGGATATTTATATACTCAAGAAATAGTATGTTTCATCTCTTTAATAGCAGGCGTAATTGATCAAAAAAAAAATATAAAATATTATATTTTGATTATACATACAGTTTTCCTAGATATAATACGGAAGCTATTAACGGGTTAATCTGTTTTTATTTCATTTAAACTATTTAGAAAATTAATAATCATACACAAAAACAAAATTTGTTTAAATTTCTTTGGCTTACGCGTACGTGAAGTTTACTTGACGAGTTTTGTATTATTGTGCTCTTCTTTATATATACAGTAATTGTCCAAACGTGTGGAACCGTAAGTTCATCACTTTTTTCCATCTAATTCAGGAAGCAAGAATTTGGACTAGTCAGACTACGATATACATAGTTTCCCAATGCTATGGAGTCCAACTAACAATAGGTGGACTAAAATTGAAACGTTGCAAATGTTCTTCTTTTTTGCACTCTTATAGCTTTCATGATACCTACATTGTTTTGTGAAATTACTCCTTAATAATCATGGAAAATTCTTTGTTTGAATTCAGAATGTTGCCGTATTGTATTCAAAGCAGCTGCACTTCTTCAAAAAACAAATTGGTTATATTTGTGTATGGAATTCGAGAATTTCTTATCGGATTGATAGACAAATTTTGCTTATCGTTCGTTTTTTTCCTTTTCTTCCACAAATCCAAGATTTTACAAGATAAATTTTAAGTATGCAAAGGGCATCGAACTTGTAGTTCAACCAATGATTATTCAAATCGAAATATAATATCATATGAAGTACGACAACGCAAACACCCTCTTATGGCAAAAACAACAGAAGTTCCAATTATTGACCATTGTCATAGAACTTTTCGTATAAGACCAATTGATCTTACCTTATTTTTACGATTTTATTCGTATTAGAAAAAAAATTAGTGTTGATTTCTATTCGAATTTGAATATTATTCAAAATTGATTCAGGAGTCGCCTTAGTCTAGTAAGTAGTGTGTTGGCTTATTAGACGTAAAGCCAGGGTTCGAGCCCCAGGCTAGACATCAAAACTAAATACAAAAAGTATTTTTCGGAGACTTCCTCTCAGCACATTTCTGGCAAAAAGTCTGAGAGTAAATAAAATTGCCATGAAAAGTTTCTCAAAAATCTGTCTCGTTCGGAGTCGACTTTAAACTGTAGGTCCCACCACTCATGTATAAATTAACACACACAACATAAGTGGTGTGAGAAACTAGGTCGTAATCCTGACTGAAGGGTTGTAATGACCAATTATGTATGTATGATAAAAAATATCCGAAATAAGTACTTAAATAAAAAAAGTTAAATTTAGAAATTTACAATAAACATGTGTTTAATTATTGTTTGTTGTTCACAAAATGAAAAATATATGTATACCTAATAATTGATAATTCAATATTTTTAGTCACCTATTATAATTCTTAATGTATCAATGCACAAAATATAATAAACTTTCTTTATAAAATGTACAATATATTAGCAACAAAAACAAATTATTCAAATTCAAATTGACAGTTCCATTGTTTGAATTTACTTCCGGCTAAAAAATTGTACTTCCTGAAAAACAAAGATGTACGCATATGCAGGTATTACCCCTACTTCTGATAAAATTTAAACTCTTTTTCCATTATACAATTAAATATATTGTAATTCTAATCAATTATATAAGTAAACCATTTACATTTAATCGAATTTTAATCTTAAACAACTTATGCTCGTTTATTTATTTATTAAATAAAATTTATCGTTCACTTTGACATTCAATATTAACTAAATAACTTTTATTTGTCCTCGATTTGCTATTTCTTTCAAAGATATTACTTTGTGTTCCACAGTAAAACAGTAAAAAATCAATTTACGAATGTTGCGGCATTAGCAAAGAAACGAGATGCAACTCTGCGGAATACAAAAAAAAAGAGAAGAACAAGTAACATCCGCTCTTCAATGAGTGGACAAAGAAAATATATTAACCAAGAGGTATTTGCTTATCTATTATTAATTATTTATTTAAAATACATAATGTAAAATAGAATTAATCACAATTTGTAAAATAGTTAAATTACTACTATACTTAAGTTTTATAATAAAAACATAAAAAATTGAGATTTAATGCCGGCTTTATAACTATAAACAAGGGCGTAAAAAGCTGTAGCAGAGCAGCACGGTAAAAGTAAGTTGTATTGTTTTTGTCAATTTCGTACGTACTTTTCGTATATGCAGACATATACGTATGTGATTGGAATTCTTCACAGTATATGTTTGCCAGTATGGGTATGTGTTATATAGAATGGGACAACAATATAACGGCATTAATACAAGAGAGAGCTTTAAAAACGTTTGATAAAAAGAAATGGAAAGTTGGCATTTTTCTAAAGATAAAACCCAAATGAGTTAGAAAATAACACACAAAAGAAAATGTTAAATAACGTATACGTCTCTGCCATGAATGACGTTTGTCTTTTATGTGTGTGCCTGTATGGCTGACTTGTTTCCTTTTAAGCTCTTTCTTTTGTTTGTATTACTCCAATATACCATAAGACACTATATTTTCAGTGATGTCGATGCACAGCGAAGTAATAAAGGCTTTTTCACAAATTATTCTATGAAAATTTTAATTGTTCGAGAAATTAATATTCCACAAAATATTTAGCCTTACTACACGATTTTCTAACCGTAGTGAACTAAACACAATAATAAAAATTGTTAATAGTCCAGTTTTAATAATTTTGTTCTTAAAAGGGGATTGTGAGGTTACGACCTCTACAGATTGGGATTAGTTGTACAACTTGATCAAGTTGTACAGCAAGTTTGTAACACTCGACGTCTGGATGGCCAACGGTTGGTCGTCGGTTGAATATAATCTAAAAACTTTAATACTTTAATCAAATTGAACAACTAAATTAGTACATGTGAGAGCGATTTTTTATTTGTTGGCCATTTTCATTTTGACGCCGCAAGTGAAGCATAGCAGGCAAACACCATTAAAACAAACAAATAAATGAGTTAAGTGAAAAAATAAATGCGTAATTTCATTGAGGCATGCAAAAAAATGACGGAATTACAGAATGCCAAAAGCAATTTACATAAAAATATAATACCGTTAATGGAAACTTCCGAACTCATTTTTAATATTGACGCCACGAAAAAAATTTATAAATAAAAGTTGGTTTCAAAATCGAAAAGTGTGGAGAAGACGATCAACTTGTTTGTTCAATTGTGTTGCACAACAAATCGCAATGTGTATGGACCGCATAAGTTTAAGGTGTATAAAGATACACATCTATTCCAACTATAAATTAGGTCCTTTTACATACATATCTTTATAAAGCAATAACAGTGATTCTTGTAAAAAGTTTAGCTTGTTAAAGTTTAGTTTATTATTTTAAATTTCTAATTATAAAGATGACATCAGACGATAATTCTTGCATACATTTAAATTAAAAATTGTGTAGATGAACACTAACTCTACTTTTTCTAATAACTTTCTATGAAAATACGAATTTTAAGATTTCAAGCCTAAAAATCAGTTACAAGTAACAATTCTCTAATGAAATGTTGTTTCGTTGCCCGTATTCATTACACTTACACGTGTTTATTAATACGTCTGCAAAAAATAAATATTGCATCGAATTTATCAATACATATATTTTGACACTAAATATTAAGAAGCAGAAAATATGAAAATACAAACAATTGAAAAAAATTGCAATTTCAAAGCTTTAAATTTATGGCTCTATCATGGGTGGCAACTGGAGTTCATTGGCAGTTGAAAAGAATGGTTTTACAGCTGGCAACTGGCAACCAATATTTAAAATTTTGCTTTCAAACTCAAACTTCTTAAATTGCCTATGCCCTTTTTCATTTCTTTTCGAAATTATGACTTAAGGACTGTATATATTGGATAGCCATATGTAGATGAGCACAACACGATGAAACATTATTAAAGGAACAAAAAAAGCATATTGTAGGATTTTTTTTTTGGGAACGTATCTATCAAGTAATAAAAGAATTAGGTGTACTTTAAATAACAATTCAACAAAACCAATAAGACGAAACACAACAGCGCTTTGCGTTTTTAACATAGTTTAAGCGTTGACATCACTTCAAATATATTTTATTCTAGAAGGTTTTTTTGTTTTTATACATATTTAAGAGAACCTTAAGTTTCTTAATTTAAAATTTGAAGATTATTTGATAAAATTTATGAATTTTATTTGTGTGAATTTATTTTCGCCTACAATTAAATAATGATATAATTATTTAGAGGTATTTTTTAAAACACGTAAAATTTAAGGTTATGCTATTATGTATGGTGTTGTTTTTGTTTTACGTACTTTTTCTCTGTTACTGTTTCTTTATTCTTCTATTCATTTTTTGGCTATTTCTCTCTCATTTTACTGGAGTATTTTTATAAATTTGTTTTTTTAAGTGCTAGCATATTTTTTTTTATAACAACCAGCACCAAGTTGTTTTCTCTTTATTGGGGCAAAGAAAGAAAAAAATTTTTTGGACAGACAACTAACAAAAACAACAAAAAAAGGTAAAGTAAGAGAAAACGAACAAATGGATGGTATAATTTCTGTGTATACCAATAAAAACATTGAATAACAACTTGGAAAAATTATTTGCCTTTGATCGGAAAGGAATTTTTATATGGAATGTAAAGGAAAACCGGCTAAAATCTGGTTTCTTTCCCCCTTATGGATGCGCTCAGAAAAAATTCCTCGCATGAAAGGCACAAACTAAGGCATATTTGTTATTATAAAGTAAATACATTTCGGTACAAAGTGAAAAAAGAGAGATGGAAATGAACTCAACTCGTCGGAAATTTTCTCTAGTGTCTTGCGGTATTCTACAATAAACTGGTAGCTCATGTGGTTTCTGTCTAAATATGCGTGATCATCTCATATAATTTTACACTTAATAATGTCGCAAAGTTATTCCTCCTTTTTGTTTTTTAATTTTTCGAAAAACTTCCCTAACGTAAAGAAAAAAAAATAAGCAATAAAATTAATAACTGTTCAATTTTAGCAATTTATTAAAATCACGGATTAAACCTACATTTTTATACCACCAAGACGCTAAAATAATCACTATTATGAAAATATTTCTCCAACTGTTAACATAAACAGTAGCAATGGAGTGAGAAGTTACTTGTGCAATCTTAAGATGCCTCTAAATAAAATGAAAAAAGAAGGTACTTCTAGAGTCATGAGCAACAAGTCCTTGACTTAAATAAATTGAAAACCTCACATAAACCATTTTGCACAAATACTTCGAAAAATTGTGTAAAGTTTGAAAAGATAGCTGCCATTTTAAATTACAATATAGCGAAATTATATAGAACACAGAATATGATATTTACTTCTCGTTAAATTATGATTCATAGCCTATAACAAGCTTGATATTTCCATTATATCTTATGTTTTACAGAATCAAAACCTATAAAAACTTTGATCAAATTTTTAAAAATTAGATTATTTCCTCAAAATCAGTTCCATAAATCTTTTTTTATAACAGCTGTTGATTGAATATTAACGAGCTTTCGGATGAAATTAAAAAAAAATATCAACTACACGCGTTCTACTCGTTCTATTAGAATTTTGTCCAAAAGCACTGTTTTAAAATTAAAATTTCGATTTTAGCACTAAAAACCGTTCTAATACCACTGCATTGACAACACTACTTCATGTGCTGTCTATATCTTTTACGGGAATGCGAGTGTAGTTGGTGTCTCATCGGTTGGGTTCTCTTCGTCGATGGTCGCCCATCTTTTTTTATTCGATCAATTTTTCTCCGTCATTTTTAATCGTTTCTTTCCATTTTTTGTTCTTATTCACTTTCTGAAAGAAACGTTTCACATTTCTTGCATAAAATTTGTATCTTATTTCAAATTTTTATAATTTTTTTTCTTAAAAACTATGTCTCAATAGGTTTCTTTTAAAATTTTATTTAATTTTTTTGCATTTTATCAATATCTCGTTTTTCAAGGGCTTTCTTTTGCCGTCTTTTTTTGTTCATACTCTTCTTAAAATACCATACCTTATTAATTCTTTTTAACGCCATTTTTTATATAGGTAAATTTGATTTACAAATTTATTCTGTGGTTTTGTTTTAAATGTAAGTATTTTCTCTTTTTTGTTCAATATATTTTTCTTTTTTATTTTTATTTCACTGATGTGGGGTCTGTGTACGTTAAGCCAGCCGCCGCTCCTCACTAAACTTTTTCTCTATGTGTAGCACAAAGAGCTGCTCACCAAATAATCGTGTGTAGACGACGAATGAGTAGGAAAAAAATTAAAATTTTATTTTAATCAATGCAACTTGAAATTGTACGAAACGGAAATGAAAATTAAAAAATGTAACGTGTTCGAGAAAAGAAACTTCTTTTTCTTGATTATTAATAACAAATTATATAGATTTGGCAAAAATGAATTCGATGTAATTACGACGAATTCACAATTCTTTGCACCACAAATCGCACTTGATTTTGACGACTGCCGTGTTTCCACAACGAACATACAAAAAGATTCAATCGGCAAAAAACGACGACGACGACAAATTCAACCTTTTGCACGAATTTGCTAATTTATATTGCCGTTCTTACTGGTAAAAGAAAGCCAATATATATACTGTGCACTAATGTCAGCTATTTAACAGCTTTAAGCTTAACAGAGAAAGCAATATTTATTGATGTTCTTCCGTTTTCTTCTTCTTCCTCCGAAAAAGAAAGAGACAACGATATAGAGATAATGCGCGCGTTTCGCGAAATATATTTCGTACAATGGGAAAAATGACAAATGGTTTTTTGTTCGCCGTCGCCTCAACCAAAAAAGTTTGCTTTATAACTTTCCTTTCCGTTTGTACACTTTCAAATTAGTTCCTGTCTTTTTTTAGCAAAATCTCAAATCTATTTTATTTATATTTCTTTCTTTATAGTTTATCCTTTTAATTACTTTAACTACAGAGATGTTTTATTTCGCCGGAAAATGCTTAGTTTTCGCCCACAAAGGCAAATAATTTTTTTTTTGTTGAGGCGTATTTATTATACGTGTTATTATTATTTTCAATAAGAAAAAAAAACTATATTCTATATTGGCATTTGTAAGCCAATCGATTTAAATCGTTTCTAAATACAACACTGCAATCTATACATTTTAATATAGTTGTCTCTTTTCGGCAAAAGCAGTTGTCCGATTAAAGAAATTCCAATTGAAATAGTGATGCCTATTGGCCTTTTTTTCTTCTGTATTAAAAAACGTATAATAAATAAGTAAAATAAGAAATACAATTTCTCAATGTATATGGCATTTATTATAAAAGTATTCGTATAATTCTAACTTTGAATTTGAAAAATATAGGCAATTACGACTAACAATATTTTGATCGTATAACTCTACCATAAGATTAAAAGCGATTTGTGCGAACTACAGATTTTTTACAATCTTTTTAATTGCAATTGTGTAAATATCTGACCTAGAGTTTGAACCGTGACCACGAGTCTAATAAGCCAACAATCTATTTACAGGACTTAAGTACTTCAAATTTAGCCATTCGAAAATATTAAAAAACTAAGCTTACGGAATATAATTAAAATATGACAGTAGCTGAAACAAGTTATGGTTATGACTTAAGACACCTTTTACGCTTTCAAAATTTACTTAAAAGTCTGGTGGTAAAAGCAAAACTGACGGATGCGAGAACACAACTTGATGTTCTTGCAAAGTTGGTCTTAAACTTGTTTGGTTGCTCCTCGAAGTAAACTATGATTGTACAGAAGCTAAACAAAATTAAAAAATTAAATTTGTCAAATCTGACTCGTCAAGCCCTGTGTACCTTCGAGTTCATTCTCTTCATCCTACTTTCTCAATCATTATATTCCACATAAAGTTCAATATTGATGGAAAAACATTTTATGTTAAACATAAATGTAAATTCCAAAGAGAATTGAAAAAAAAAATTGAAAGAGTTGACTTGGTGTGTCTGAAGCCCTAACAAAAGCCAAAGAAGGGGAGAAGTAGGAAGCAAGTCATATTGCAAGACACTAATTTCTATTCAAAAAAATTGTAAAGCCTATGTGTCCCTCTGAAATTTTATTTAATTCTGTCTTCAACTAAGTTTTGAGAGTCCACACCGAATGAAATTTACTAAATATATAATACAATTAAGTAATGGTATTAATCTTTCTAACTCAATGAGGCAACTCTCTGTAGCTTTTGGACAAATAACTCTGGCAGCACTGTTTAACAGTTTGCGGCAACAAAAAATGTTACATGGATAAATGAGTGTTTACAAATAACATATGATCCTGTTTACTTTCAGTGCTTTCAGTAGAATAAAGTGAAAAAAGTTGAAGATATGGATTTGGAAAATTAAAATTGCTGTGCAAAATAAGTTTTTCTTTCAAATTATTTTATAAAACATTCAAATGTAAAACAAAACTGTCAACAATTGTATTTCATCTCAGCGCCCATTTATAAATTCAACAATAGGATTACAACGG
The DNA here is from genome assembly GCA_932273835.1 of Sarcophaga variegata. NCBI lineage: Eukaryota > Metazoa > Arthropoda > Insecta > Diptera > Sarcophagidae > Sarcophaga > Sarcophaga variegata. The sequence continues at coordinate 78,223,166 of OW026359.1, forward strand.
AGAAAAAAACACCAAAAATTCTTCAATAAACGATATGACTTTAGCACACCGAGCCTTGTTTACATGGTTTATAGTCCTGGTATTTCTGATTTTACTTTGTCTACGCTTGGATCCTCGCACACACTGGAATTGGTTTTTAGTATTTATACCTCTATGGGTGTTCGATGGTATCCTCATCATTTACGTCATTATCAAAATTATACGTAAATGGCGCAATTTAAAGCGACTAAAGGAACTGCTCATCTACTACCAGTGGTATATCGGTGGTGTCTTGCTAAAAATTGCCTCCCAGTTAATGATATGCCTGACTTTGGAATATCCCGAATTAGAAATATCCATATTTGTGACAATGATACCAATTTGGATTCTATTGTCAGCTTCAATTGTTTACGTTTTTGGACGCCTCAACAATATAGAATCGTGGTGACGTCAGGATAATTCTAAGAACAAAATAAACGACGAATGTACAGAAAGACTGTTTAGTTTTTAGCACCGGAGAAATAACTAAAATGGAATTTATCATTAGAACGGCCCTTGTATGTATTTTGGAAAATTTTATTAAAAAATTTCATCCAATAAGATTGTCCCTTACATATTGGTGTTATTCATTTTAACGAAGAAATCGCTTTAAGTGGTTTCTTTATCATGTTGCGTTCTTTCCAAACAAATCATAGAAATGTAAGATAAAATATTCTTTAAATTATTAATAAAACAACAAAATATATATATGTATATATATATTTATATATATTTTACTAATAAGAAAACATTTTTAAGAATTTTTACTATTTTAAAGAAGACCTTTTGCAGAAATAATTATAACTAAAAAAGCTAAACAAGCGTGAGGTGTACTTGGATAATGTTTCCAAATGAAAATAAGACCGGTATACTGAGTGATACAACAGGTTATAAAACGGTAACGAAATATGACTATCATCCTCCTGTTTCCATAATACAATTGATTTCAGACGATCAAATATTTATATGAAGAACGCTCAGTTACTCAAGTTATTTTCATAGAAGTTTTCGATCATGGGAGATCCCGAATCGATTCAGGAAATTCCGCTGTCAAATCAATAGATTTTGAAATTCTAATCTCTATTGTACAACTAAACATTTATGCCTAATTTATTTCCCATGTTAACTAACCGACAGCTATTTGAGTCTGTTTTGATTCCAGAGCAAAAATTAAATTCTTGTACAGTGAAGTCACACTTATTATGTATTTGTTGTATAAAAAGGTTTTAAATTCAATAGAAAAGAAATAAACAAAATTGTACATTCATATACGCAAGGAGTTAAAGTTTTAACTCTACAGTTGGCAGTTCCTACAGTTCCTTTAACTTTGAGGACAGAAAATATGCATTTCTGAACCTTTGTTAATTAAGTTATGAAAAAACGTATCATACAGTTGAGTATTACAGGTGTTTATTAATATTTGCTTCTCTTTTGTTAAAATGTATGTTGAAATTCAAGTTAATATTTTCAATTATTCCCCAAAAAAATTCCCCAAGGCACTTGGACCGTTTAAAAGAAAAGCATAACGCTCGAGAGTGTTCGGACATTGTATATAATGCACATACATATGTACCAGAGATCAGCAATGAATCGTTTTTCGCTACTCATAGGCATTCATTAAATTTTGAATATAAGTGAGTCAACAATATTGAAATTTAACTATGTACTACTACTGATTCATTCGTACGCACTACAACGTTGTACGTTATAAGTACATGTTGCAATGAATATGCGTACAACGTTGACATTAAAATCATACCATTCGAAATATGTTTGATTCATAAGCCTACTCATTCAGATTTATAACTTTAGAAAAATACTTATACTTATAAATGATTCGAATCATTCATCAAAATTTACAGTCTTAGTTATTGTTGCATTTATAAAAAACAAAACAGACACATAAGCAAAAAAGACAGAGCAGCAAGCAGATCAAACACACAACCAATTATGTTGAGGTATTTGGTTCTTATATGGGATTATACTAGAACAACTTCCGCGCCGTACAGTAAGTGTTACATGAGACGGTATTTTTGTGTTAATTCTTATTTTCCATTTAGTTAACTTTAACTACTCTCAGTTCTTGTGTAGAAGCATCGTATGGATTTGTGACAGTGGGCTAGCATTGCAGTATAACGAGCATGTGCTGCATCTAAAATATTAGTTACGACTGACATACCGGATGTAAATACTGTATACAAAACTGGTCCCACGATTTACCATGGTGAACACAATCGTTGTTTTAAATTTTTGAAAATTTGTATGTCTATTACTAAAATAAGACTTAAGTTTATAAACCGCGCTTCGTGCCACAGTTTAACAATAGCTCGTTGTACTTCTAAATATACGACTGAACAATACATTGTCTTCAAAGAGTTTCTAACACAACTAATTACGCGATGATATTTCTCTTATACATCGTGCCTAAGTCTAAATCTAAACTGATACTCTGGTATTATATTAAATTTTTCCAGAATCGACAACATACAATAAAATAGTATGAATAAAATCTATTATTTTTAGCTGTTATTGACTCGATTATTCTTTTTTTTATTTAATCATAAGCTCAGAATATTTATTTTTATTTTGAATGTTTTATAAAAATTAAAAATAAAATTATATAATTTAAAAGGCTCAAGTACGGTCTTAAACTTGTAAATCAAAAAAAAAAAAAATATTTAAAATATGAACATTTATTTTTATTCAATGCATTCGTTTTTTTATTAACGCCATGTACGCGAACAAATTCTTAAAAATCTTTTTACTTAAATTTGTAAAAAAAAAGGCGCAGTAAAAAGTATGTTAGAAACCATATTTGCTCTGAGTAGCCCGTCTATTTTGACGATTTGCTGACCACATAGCCTGCAATTCGGCTTCGTTCGCTTTAGCCTTGTGGGCCAAATAAGTGATTTGATGCTTGCGTCTGGTACCTGATGCAGGCTCCTCATCCACTAGTACACCAGTAGGTTGATATGTCGTCGAAGATGCTAATGCTGTACGCATCCACTCTTCTTTATTAGGTAGCACTTGTTCGCTATTAATATCGATTATTTGTATATCATCCTGTTGTTGACGTCTTCGTTTCGAACTACCACCAACTAAAGCTTGTAAAGCTTCATGATTTAATGGTTCATCGTGGTGCAAACGTTTTCTTGAGTTCTCTAATTGCTGTTCATCCATTTGAATCTGCTCTTCAGTGCTGGCTGTCTCGTTTTTATTGAGGTATTTTGTTGTAATTTCAGCAATTTTGGCGGCTTTTTTCGCCACCAAAGCATTTATTTCATTCGCCGAAACTTCTGGAAGGCTCTGATCGATATTGAAGGAAAAGAAGTCTCCACTACCACTTTCTTCATCTCCGCTTTCATCACTGTCCGCTGTTTTGTTAATTTGTTTTTTTGTGGCCACTGAATTAGGAGTTTTCTTTTTGTTGGATTTAGTTATATCAACGTCTTCTGTGTTAGCCGCAGGTCGTCTATGTTTTACACTATCAGGAACAAATGCAAGTGTCACGGGTTTTATGCTATTTGTACTGCTAGAGGCCTCATTAGAGTTTTCACTTTTTAAAGTATTGTTGGGTTTGGCAAAGTTCTGTTCGGATTTCGCTTTAGGTAACAAACCTAGTAAACCGGAAGATTTTTTTAATTTTGTTTGGTCCGGAACATTTTTATTTTTTGCCTTCTCTGCCATCTCTTTGTCAACATCATGAAAATTCTTTAGCGAGGGAATAGTAATCTTAATAGGCATTCTTTTTGTTTCTGTGATCTTTTGTGGTTTCTCAATAATATCGTCACTGGGCTTTTTGTGTAAAAATTCATCATCCTCTTCCTCAATTTCTTGTGGAGCATTCACAGCTTTTGGAGTCGGCAATACCTCAAATAAGGGCTTGGCAAAACTTTCCAAAACATCAACTAAGCTGGTATTATTTTTAGGTTTTGGCAAAAACTGGGCCAGACTAGTAATAGATGTGTGATCGGTTTCATTTGCGGTAACCATAAAATCATCATCTTCATCACTTATATGACCATTTGCAGACTCTTTAACATGGAGCTCTGTTGGTGGGGAAGGAGTTATTTTTTCTACAACTACAGCCTTTGAAGCATCATCTTCATAATCGGTTTCTTCATCGCTGCTGGCATCATATGCTACCAAAGACATTGTAATTTACGATTTATTTTATCAAAATTTCGAGCATTAACTACGACTGACTGTTTTATTTATTTACACTTTAATATAAAAACAACAATAAATTTATCGACTACTTCTATATGTTACGCTGAGTGTTTGGTAATCGGTTACTCATCTTTTAAGAAATACATCAGTGTTGAAAAATTCAGAATTTTTTTTTAGTACTTTTTACTTTTTTATTTCAATAACACCGCAGTACAAAAAAGTACTTTTTCAGATATACTTATAGGCCATTTACACTACACCGAAATCTAGTAGATTAGATTTCAAATCTAGCTCAAAATCTAGATCGTTTACACTATATTTATTTGACAGTAGCAAGATTTCATTTTAATAACAAAAACAGCTGACTGAAATTTAAAAGAAAATAATAATATTTTAGTTTAACCCTAATCAAGTCAGGAAACATTTTTATAAATCCAGTCAAAATGTGTTTCAGAGGAACATACAAAGAATTTACGTATTAATTTTGTTAACTTATTTTCATTTTATTACATTTTTTCTTCTCAGTTACATAAATGAAATATTATTTATTTATTTTCGCATTTTAAGCAAACTAGAACTTTTGAACAATGCTCGTTGCAAGTATTTTTGTGGTAAATACTGCAATACTGCTTACACATTCTGCATGTCTTCGGTGGGCACATATAACATCTACGTCGCATATCTGTCTGCCTTGGATGGTTTGAGAATTCATCCTCGTGTTGTATGGACCGAACATTGGATTATTTTTATTTAATTTTAGAAGACTGCGGCAAATAATGGGTGCCAGAACTCTTCGTAACTCATTATACCTCATTATAACTCATTATTATATTTAATTTTGTTGTTCACCAACAATAGAAGTAATAGTTAGCGTTCCCATATGTGCCTCATAGACACATTTTGACATGATTAAGAACATTTTTGATTGAAACAAAATAAAAAATAAAAAGAAATTAATTTATTACATAAAATTTGTAAATTCTAAATAAAACAACTGAAAGTAGGAATTCAAGAAGCAGTAAGAACTGGAACCTATATTCAAGGAAGTTACAACATGACCAAGTGAAATATGTGTCGGAGAGGCACATGTTGACTTGATTAGGGTTAAATTGAAATGTAATTTTTTTCCTGCTCAGCGTTGTATTTTTAAGTACTATTCGGCAAAACACATAGTTGCATTTGTATTTTTACTAGATTTTGAGTAGATTTTGCCGAAATCTACTAAATAAGTAGATTTTGTTTTGTATGGGAAATCTAGTTAAAATCAACTAGATTTGGCTCGAAATCTCATAAGTACTAGATTTCGCTGTAGTGTAAATGGCCTATTAGTGCTTTTTAGTATATTTTTTCCTTTCTGGCAACACTGATGAAAAATTCGGTATGTTTGTCTAGCAGGTTTATTATTCAACTTTATTATTAAGGCCGCAGTTCAAACCACCAGGTCAGTCGAACATCAAAACCATTAAATACAAATTTGGTAAATAAAAAATCCTGTTATTGTGGGGGTTGGTTTTGGTTGAGAGAGAAAAAATGAGAAACAACAAACATAAAGGTGTCTTGCCGCTGCCCCCGTTGTTGTTGGAGGGAATTTGGAAGGAAAATGTAATTATTTTAAGTGTGGTGACATTTGTTGTGGTGAGTTTCCAATGGGGTGAGTTTTTACAAAATGTGGTGAATTTATCAGATGTGGTGAATAAAATCGAAACTCACCAAAGTACAGTGATTCGAAAGAGTACTGTATTACCATATATCCGTGATTTGGGCGGTGCGTGCCTAGAATAAGTATTTTTCATCTCTGATAGTGGAGGCATTCACCGACATGTCCAGTTATCATATGCACTGCAATACCAACGGTTTGGTTTATGTTTGGCTTAAAGATATCTCGATTAAAGTACGAACAAGTTTTAAAAAGTGTTTTATTCTAGAATTCTAGAAAATTAAAATAGACAACTAAATTTAAATTATTTTGTATATTTTTATTATTACTTATGTTTTTATTATTATTACAGATTTTATGGTTTGGACTTTTCAACTATTAATTATTATTTTTCAAAATAATTCGAAAGATCATTTTAGCCCTGGTTAGCCCAACGTTTTTAGAATACGAATATTGTTCAAACGTTCTGTTTACGTTTCGAACCAACTATTTTTGTTTTGAAAACCATATATTATATAAGTCGTTAGTTTTTCTATTCCATTCCGTACCATGAATCGTAAAAGTACCATTTGATGCAAAAATGTAGTCTTTTGGTCAATACTTAAGTATTTTTTATGTCTTATAAAAAGTCGCCGTAGTCTAGTAGGTAGTGTGTTGGGTTCGAGCCCCAGGCCAGACATCAAGACAAAATCCAAAAAGTTTTTCTTCGGCGACCTTCTCTCAGCAGATTTCTGGCAAAAACTCTGAGAGTAAATAAAAATTGCTATGAAAAGTTTTTTTAAAATCTGTCGTTCGGAGTCGACTTTAAACTGTAGGTCCCGCCACTCATGTATAAAATTAACGCATACAACATAAGTGGTGTGAGAAACTAGGTCGTAATCCTGACTGAAGGGTTGTAAACCAATTATGTACGTATCAATATCTTAATAAATTTGCCAGTTTCAGTAAATTCTGTAAATTGGGCTATATCCTCTTTTCCGCCATGACGATGACCAGTCTCCGTCTAATTCCATGACCAATATACCCGAAGTTTTTTTCCCCAAAAATATGTCGTTCGGAGTCGACTTTAAACGGTAGGTCCCACCACTCATGTATAAAATTAACGCACACAACTTAAGTGGTGTCAGAAACTAGGACGTTGTACAATGGGTTAATTCGACCTCCGGGTACTGTACTTGTCATAATTGACAAGTACACGTCCTCTAACCTAACCTAACCTATGTCCTATAAAAAAACACTGGGAAAAAGTTTAACACTGCGGCCAAAAAACAGTGTTGCCGTATTTATTTATTTCTAACCAAAACTGGAAGAATTTATTTATGGCGCGCGCATTGTTTATTGGTGGCTTTTAGTTTTCGGTTGTTTGTTTGCGTCCTTGGTTTGTGTGAGTTGTTAGTTACTATATACTTTAAAGATGGAGAAGAATTGATCCTGACGGAATTATTAGCGAGTCAACTAGTATGGTTGAGTTCCGGGTGTGTTGAGTTTCACCGGTATATTGGGTTTCGTCGGTTTGATATGTTTTTCAAGTATGGTGGGTTTCAAGTGTGGTGAGTTTCTCCGTTGTGATAAATGAAATGAAATTCAGGCCAAAAAGAGCACGACATTACCAAATCCTTACTACCATACTGCACTGTGGTACCTACTGTATGGTCATGCCTGCATTAAGATCAGTGTGTTGCCATTGTGTCAGTAAATTCTATTTATTAAGCATCTCAAAATTAAAATTAAAAATAAAATTTGTTGAATAATTTTTTTTACTCTTTTAAACATATTCAAAGACAGAGTTTGTGGGTTCGTTGAGTGTAATTCTTTTATTTAGTGTTTGAGACTCCACTGTTCCAGATTAATTCTTTTATCACTGGTCTTTGAATATTTTTTTTAATATTTTGCTAAAAAGTTTAACATATATGTTTTACATTTTTCTTTCAGTGTGCTAAAAGGTAAGGCTTTATTTACAAAAAAATTAATAATGAAATAAAATTGCAAAAATTAAACAAAATAAATTTAATTAACGGAATTAATATAAATTAGTTTACGAAATTATATTTTGTATGAAATTCTTATATTTTTGAAACTGGTAACACCCTCTTTTGACACAGGCTGTCAACTGTCAATATACAAAAAATTGCACGAATGCGGCACAAAGAAGAAATGAAAGATAAAACAAAACTTTTTAATCGCACCCGTCGCACGAAGCCTAGAAAAAATTACTGTGGTAGAAAAGTAATAAGAATTTATTGTGAAACGATCAAAGTAAATTATACATTAAATAATAATTACGGAAATAATAATACATTTAAGGCTATTAATTGATATTGTTGTTATTCAGTGAAATAAAGAAGAATTAAAACAAAAAAGAAAGTCTAAGGTCGTCTGTAAAGTAAGAAGCAAATGAACGAAAAAAATTCGGTAAAAAATTTTGTTTCTGCGAAATTCGATAAAAAAAATTCAATAATTTAAGAAGTAAATACTTTGAAAAACATTTAAAGAATTTGTGTTCCTCTATTTTTGTTATAAAGAAGTTCTTATTTTTTTTCTAAAGTGCAAACTTAAAAGCTTTTAGTGAAAACATTTAGTTCGTTGGTTTTTTTGTTGTTTGCAAAATTATATTTAAGTATTCGGGGCGACCATCTCGCTGGCAGCTCTGTGTCTGAATATTAAGATACTGTGAGTAACTCCCTGTCTGTGAAAGAATTTTGGCAGTGAAAGGATAAAGAAGTGTATAACAATAACAACATGAATTATAACCAGACAATAAAGAAAAACATACATATACTTATCAGAAGTGCCGCAAAGATTTATTGAAAAAAAAATTTTTTTTTTAACAAAATAAAACAATAGATGTTTGGGCTTTATGACGCATGTTTGAAACAACATGCCTGTGGAAATTCAAAACCAAAAGCAAGAACAGCAATTGAACCATTTAACCGTCCATTTAAACAAAAGCGATATTAATTCGCTACAGCTACAGAAACCTATAAATAGCTTTACTAATCAGATATTATAGTGAATACTTCTTCTCAAAGACAAGTTACGGGACTCTTGGTAGCATAGTAACGATATTTAACAAATCGATCTTTTTTTGTTCTTTTTGTTGTCCCAAACTCTATGGCAACGTTTATGAATTATGAAGATGAGGGAGGAGGTGGCAGCGGCGGCGGAGGAGATGACACCTCCAGCATTACCATATGTGGCAGCAGCAGTAGTACCATTAATAGTCATTGTTTTAATACACATCAAACACAATCACCAACCACTATAGCATCACCAACGCCACCTTCGTCTTCTCCACACGAAACAGCAATAGCGACAACATCGTCTTCATGCAATACTAACGGTTCTACTGCCAACACTCAAAATAATAACAAAACTGTGGCTAATAAAAGCTTAAATGCTGGCGGTAAAGGTGGTGATGATGATGAAAATTATGATCAACTTGGGTGCGGTCCCAGTAAAGATTGTTATAATGCTGGCAATACAGCAAACACGGGTTTGGTTTTATCATCATCATCACAACAACAACAACAGCAACAGCCGGAAATATTAGCTAAGAATTTATTACTTTGTCGCCGATTTAAGGACTCAAGCGATTCGTTGCGCAATTTTACCTCATTGCCTCTGTTCATTTACGCCACTTCACCATCCACACATGCCATATCGGCCGATGGTGTGGGTGTTGCTCATGTGGCCGTGAAAGCAGCTGAAGAAGCCGTAGCCAATATGAAAAAGGTAAGTTGTTTATTTTAGATAACGATAAACGTTTTTTCTTATTACAATGATGCATGCTTCCAATGTTTTTCTGAAATTCCCATTTCAAAAAATTGATTGATTGGCTTTATCTGACTAGGCTTTAAAGCTTGAAAATCTATTGGCTATGGATGAAAAATAGCACTCGAATTATCTTATAAATACAGTCATTGAGCATTTAGTACTAGAATGTAGATTGTGGTGGAAGATTAGATGCGATTGGACATTTTTTCTTTTTATTTTGGAATAAAAAGTGTTTGAAATGATGAAAAAACAATTATTTTTTCGCAATCAATTTTGTGTAGTGAATTGCAAATGCTTGCAATAAACTCCACCCTGGTAATAACTAAAGAGTGAAATCAATGCGACTCACAGTGACTTACATAGCTTATCTACAATTTAAATACTTGCTTGACTTTTGTGGGATCGAGAACATTGTGCAGATTAGATTCTTATTGGCAGGGACTCTATTTTTGACTTCTTAGCAAGCGTAGCTTTCATAGCGTTCTGAAAGATTATGTTAACAAGACCTATAGTTGTGCGGCACGTACTATATGTAATGCACGAATAGAATGAATATAATTTTTTTTCTGGTAATCAATGGGAAGAATACATACAAATATTTAAATATCAGATATTATTATAAAGTTGAATTGCTTTGTAAGTCACTGCCAAAATAGTACAAATTGTTCGAACTTAAAAGCAAGTGCATTTTTATTACGGTATTCAAATAATAACACAAACTATACAACAATGAACACAATCCAACAAGTTTGAGTTATTTAAGGCCCAGAAATAAATAAATACAAGCAAGAAAAAAACGACATCGGGTGATCGCACTTTTGTTACCACCACCAAATGGAATTAACCAACCAGAACAATAACAAGAGTAATACTAAAGCAGTGTATGTGCTGTGCGACTTATGCTTGTATTTCTTTTAACTCATACTATGCACTATTATTGTTGTAGCACTACATCACCCATCTAATTCATATTAATTCCAATTGATATACATACTATATGTACACACGTACCCCTATATCTTATGCTTTACTCTAGTTCGACTTTATAAAATTTCATACATTGTCTCAATGTAAAATATAATAAAACAATTTAAACAAACAGTTGCATTAACTGCTAAATTATATTTATTATGTATATACAATGAAGGCTTATGTCTATTTTTTATTACAATATTATGTGGAATGTATTGTATTTAATGGAACCAACACTTTATGGGTTTGTATAGAAAATGATTGAATGTTGTGGAATAAGAGACTGGCTTGTTTTGGTATAACCGTGGCAATAAGAACCTGTCCTATAACAGCGCTACAGGGAGACTGTATCTCCCTTAATTGTGCCCTTAACAGTACCAGTAAACTATATGATAGGAAAAATACTTCGTAAAGAGAATGAATAACAAAAGTGGATGGAATAATTTAGTTGCTACATACACTTTTAAGAGGTGGATAATTCTTTGGTATACAGACCGGTCAAAGACATATCCAATCGAAAGTTTACGTCATCGCTAGATGCACTCAAAAAACTTGAATAGGAAGTACATGGGGCTAGACACAGTAATACTATCAAATAGTCAGCCCACTATCAGAGCACTCAGCTCCTAAGAGGTAGACTTGAGACAAGAATAAAAAGCTTAATTAGCAAGGCAGGGCTGGATTTCAAATCTGATGAAGCCAGAACCTTTTTGTGGATGAGTAAGAGTGAGTAGGAGGTGTTCAGTGAAAAGCAATATGAGACGCCAATCTAAACTTTTGTTGGGTGATTACAAGGAAGGGCAATTTCAGGTATCTATCAGACTATCGCATAATAACCGGAATTATACCGGTTCTCTCAGACTCAAAGAACATTTGCTTTGGAATAGGTATGAATTCAAGCTTAATATGTGGATCCATGTTGAGGTCAACGTATCACCAGAACACATACTTAGGATCTGTACGTCATTAGTTCAGAAGAAATCGCATGAGCCTTTATGAAGTAATAATCGAGGAGTTATCCGAACAGTATTATGAAGTCGGCCAACACTACAGGATTGTGAGAGACAGCTTATATGGGTTGAGTGGATACTCAATATAAATTGTGGGTAGTGCAATATGGTAAATTGTCTGCCCTGTTTCTTGACTTCAATTTTGTTACAAACATCAACCGATTCACAGAAAACTTCGATATATTTTGTGATAAATCGATATAATATCGATGCTTCTTTGCACGCATTGTATCGATGCATTGCATAGTCTATATGGTCAAATTCATTACATAAGTAAGGATTATGATAAAATTTGCAACAGAAAGAAATATTAACAACCGTTCAATGCATACTACATGCATAATAAAAGAATATGAATTAAAATTTCAGAAAATTAAATTAGTGGTCACATTAAGCAGAATGTATTTATTCATTCACTTTTTTACAACACACACAGACACATTATTTATTTCATTTATAAATTTCATTTACTCTCATTTACTCAGTTCAGTCTCTATAAAAATATTGAATAAAGAAAAGCGTAAAGAAAACAAAAAAAAACGGTTTTATTTGAAATAAATAAAAACAAAATAAAACATACATACACAGATGGAAGGAATCATTAATGAACAACTACAAAGAGACACAAAGAAAAAATGCATCCAACAACGTTGACGAGACAGGTGAGCAGCGAAGCCGAAATTGTTGCCGTCGTTGTTCTCGTTGATGGTTTTACCGTATGTTGGGTAGAATTTATGAAAATGAAAAACCAAAACAAAGCCTCTCATAATAATGTTTCATTAAAAAGGAGCTAAAAACGAAAAGATTACAATACCTATCAACTCTACAACAGTATACAGCACAGTTGACATGGTAGTGGTAGGTGGAGGGTGGGTGGTGAATAAATCAATGATTTGCAACGTTTGGAAGAAAGGAAGTGGTGGGATGTCTATAATTATTATGATGCGAGAATATTGATTTGATACACACCTAAAGAGACTACAAGATGATTTTATTTGCAACGAAAAGATTTCAACTTCAAATAAAACAAAAAGAGTCGTAATTAAAAATGCACATTTTCTGTTGGAATGGAAAACGTGTTGTATCTCTAAATTGGAACGCCTACTAAATAAACATTTAACACTCGAAACATCAGTGCAGACAAACATCGGATATTTCATTCGTACGAATTCGAGAATATTGAAAAACTGTTCCAATTATCAAGCAATTTTATTTTATTTTTTTTTTGCTAGAGAATGGAAAATTAAAGAAGAGTAATTTTAGAAGAAAACTGTTGGTATTTATGGAAGTCAGTTTTACCATTGACATCCATGTTTTGGAGGCTCTATAACTTTTTCGGATTCCTTTTTTAAATTTTCCCTTTTATAACATTTTTAAATAATTCGTGCTACTTTTTGACACTTTTTTTTAAATTTTATACTTATTGTTTTATTTTCTTTTCAAGAATTGTGTTTTGAAATTGTATCGAGTATTGACATCACAGATAAAACATTAAATGTTTTAAGATTTTTAGATTCAATTTTTATAAAGTTAAAGCAAGATATTCATTATCCAGACGCTTTTATAAATGAATTTAAACTGTTAGAAAGTCAGGTGAATTACAAAATGTATGAGGACATATTTAATGTACGTAATGCAGAAAAGTTTTATTTTGATATTCGCAACTTAAAAAAAAAGAATCAATGAAAAGTTATATTTAAATTTATATAATATTGCTGCACATATATTAACTTTGTCTCGTAGTAGCGCATCCGCGGATGTATTTTCAAAATTAAAACTTTTTGAAAAATGTACTTTCTAACAGACTCAATATAAAGACATGCGTCTCCATGTTTTCGTGTCCTAATAAAGACTTCATCTAGAAGTATAGATGTATAATTTCTAAGAAATAATGTATTTTGTTTACATATACATATATCGCCATAGATCTACAGATTTATTTTTTCTGATTTAATTTTAATAATTGTAACCAATTCCACGAAAAACGATAAATTTATCCTACATGTTTGTATTTGGTGGTTTTTTATAAGTCAATGTATTAACATCATTGGTCATTACAACACTTCAGTCAGGATTCAGACCTTGTTTCTCACAGTTTAAAATCAATTCCGAACGACAGATTTTTGAAAAATTTATCATGGCAATTTTATTTACTCAGAGTTTTTGCCAGAAATCTGCTGAGAGGAAGTCGCCGAAGAAATATTTTTACATATTTCGTTGCAACACACTGCCTACTAAAACACGGTGACTTCAATTTGTATTAACATCTTTGTACTTTAAAAGAGAAAGAACTTGTAGTTACGTGCTTTTGAATTTCTTTAATAATTTCGTCTAAAATTATGTTTGAACATGTAGTTTAATAAAACAAACCATGATCGATCAAAAAATCAATTTTGAATATCTGCGTAAAGAAGTCCGTTTGCATTTATGATGGCGATATGCGAATAGTAGTATTTCGAGTCGAAAAGTCGTATTTTTATTTGAATAGCAAGTGAGGTACAAATATCTCTTAGTTTTATGTTAGTTTTATTTTTTCTTTCCTTTTATGTTAAAAATGAAATAAGTTTGTTTTTTGTTAAAAAAATTGAACATTTTTTCTTTAAAATACTCTTTTTGAGACCCTTTCTTTTGCTGAAGACCTTCTTGTTGTTAACATTGTTTTGAAGCCGTAAATTTTTATGTTTAGATTTGTCTCAGGTATGATCAATCTGAGACACCCAAATGTAAAAGTATTGCTTGTTTATTTTTCAGATGATCTGTTTTATTTTTTGAATACCACTACGTTGCACATTGGATTTTTAATGCCTAAAATGGGAATTAATTGGAAAATGAAATTCTTGAGTACCAAATATTTTTTACATGAGCTAAAAGTGCACAAAATTCTTCATCACTTTATTAAAAAAATGTGTCTCTAGCAAGTACCGTTACATTACTACGTCTTTTTGAAGTGTGAGTTTTTTGATATTTTTTTATTTTTCGTGAAAAAACTAAATTTTTAGTGTTTTCAAAATTAGTTATCTGCAAGTTTTGAATAAATATATTAAATATATTAAAAAAAATATGGAGCCTTCAACAACAGACGATTGAGATTATATTTGCTTCGTTGTTTTTTAAATTTATATAGTTTTGTTATTTTTAAAATTTTTTTTGTGAATGTCTATAAATTTGCAAATTTTGTAGCATATATGGAAAAATAGTTGTGAGTTAAGCAAAGTAAAGGAAAAAATATTTCTTTTCTTAAACCTAAGACACCTTGTGATATAATAAGAACATTTTTTGCACTTTCTTGCACCTGATTAAAAAAAGAAGATATATTATTGCACCTATATAATTTTTATCTATTAAATTTTTTGTATAAAATTATAAGACCATATTTATTCAATCATAGGTACAAACGTGAATACAATTTTTATTTCTCGAAGAGAACTTTATGAAATAATAGCAAGGCCTGGATTTGAAACCTTTACTGAAAAAATTGCATTTCTTAAAGAAAAAAGCTTTCACGTTTATTGCCAAGCAATAAAAAAATATTAACGTTTTTAACGATACATGGAAAAATTTTATTTCCCAATTGAAGAATCGCTGGAATGTATCTTATAGAGTTTCTGAGCGTTTTCTTCAGTACAACAAGTACTGGTTAGATTCGTCAATAGGTTTCCCGCGCCAATCTGGTGTTAAGCGTGGTGATTTCGAGGATTGCAGTGAAAGAAGCAAAAACCAAAAGACAAAAGAGTAAAGGAAAGAAAATTCTTTATCTTTGCTGACGCGGATCAAGCGCAAGAAGCCCGAAACAAAGACTTAAAAATGAAATGAAAACTTGTTTGATGCTCAAAATTATTTATTCTAAATTGTATTAACATTTCTATGTTCGATTCTAATTTAATCTGGTTGGTAGATAATCTTTGAGAGTAGGATTATAAAATTTTGTCAGAACATATATTTTGAAGCAGTACATCAGAATCAATCAAAAACTAAATTTTGAATTTTTTGGTCGTTAGGCCCTTATGCATTTCAGGTCACAATTTTTTTTTATTATGGATTTATCTTCTTTAAGCGAAATAAACCAAAAAAAGTTAAAAAAAGCAACCAGGAAAGCTTCCACGATTTAATTCCCATTTTAGGCATCAAAAACCCCATTGTGCTTCGCCACAAGAAAATATGCCGTACATATTGGTAGCGAAAGCAAAATTTTCTACGATGTAGAAAGAATTTTCAATACAATATTGATCATGATATTATGACATACGAGTATATGGGTATACTTGTCTGAAAAGTTGTATTTTTTTGAGTTGTTACACTATCTAAGTAAATGATGGATATGTAAAATAAAGAATTCCAAATATTTGTGTATATTCCAAATAAATTGCAAATACTGGCACCAGCATAGTGTATTCCAACATGAAACCACAAAATCTATATTTTAGCAGATGCTATCTGTCTGTCTACATATTCCTAAATACTTATGTATGTCAAACTAGCGATGAGAAACGATCAATTATTTATCCCTCTCGCACTCGCTGCATTAATTTTTCTCTTATACTAACCTCCTTTTGGCTAATAACAATTTTAGTTGTTCATTTGAATCTATTTTGTTTTAAGGTAAATTAACCACAAGGCAACTAACTACATTAATACAGATTAATTAGTTGCATGACCTTAATAAATAAATACTTGTGAGAAAAAAATACTATCGTTAAACAATTGTTGCTTAAGTTTTTTTTTTTCAAGTGACTCAGTAATTGTATTAAACAATTATGAAAAATATTAACCGCAAGCTTTTTTCTACACAGCTATTCTGTTGAGTATAAGACTCAAAATTAATTTAAAAAAATATGTTTTTTAATTGTAACGGACCTTCAGTTTAATATTGATATTTTTTAATGGAAAATCTAAATTTCAGTTAAGTTTCACTTTTTGGTTTATGGGCAAAATACGAAACATTTATGCATCCTAACTCACTTGTTTCCAAAACTCTTTAAGCGTCTTGTTTGTCTATTGCGGATAACCCAGATGAAAATCAAAGTTTAATAACGGTGTTTCCACAATTAAATGGGGCGAACTTCGAGTATATTGGTCATGGAATTAGACGGAGACTGGTCATCGTCATGGCGGAATAGAGGATATAGCCCAATTTACAGAATTTACTGAAACTGGCAAATTTATTAAGATATTGATACATACATAATTGGTTTACAACCCTTCAGTCATGATTACGACCTAGTTTCTCACACCACTCATGTTGTGTATGTTAATTTTATACATGAGTGGCGGGACTTACAGTTTAAAGTCGACTCCGAACGACAGATTTTAAAAAAACTTTTCATGGCAATTTTTATTTACTCTCAGAGTTTTTGCCAGAAATCTGCTAAGAGGAAGTCGGCGAGGAAATACTTTTTGTATTTTGTTTTGATGTCTGGCCTGGTGCTCGAATCCTGGCTTTACGTCTAATAAGCCAACACACTACTTACTAGACTACGGTGACTTCGATTTGATATTGATAGGTTTTTTTTCAAATGTGAGACTGAGTTTATCGAGCACTCAACAGAACGTCTGCTCCGGAATGCAGAATCGAAGAATGAGGACGCTTTATAGAAATAATTGGTTGCTCGTCATCTATCTTCGCTCTTCCTTTACTTCTGCCACTTATCTAATTTTTAGTTCTCTTTATAGTAAAGGGTCCGCCAAAGGCATAATTGGGCCATTTTGAACGAATATTTGTTCACAAGGCCACCCCACCCCAGCCAGGCATCAAAGACAAAATAGAAGTATAATAGAATATAATAGAATAGAAATAGAGTAAATAAAAATTGCCATGAAAAGTTTCTCAATAAATAAAAATCTGTCGATCGGAGTCGACTTTAAACTGTAGGTCCCACCACTCATGTATAAAATTAACACACACAACATAAGTGGTGTGAGAAACTAGGACGTTGTACAATGGGTCAATTCGACCTCCGGGTACTGTACTTATATTAATTGACAAGTACACGTCCTCTAACCTAACCTAACCTAACTACGAAAGTTATATTTTTTTACAGTGAATGTTATGTTAACAGACACTGTTAACTTAACATAAAGTGTCTGCCAAATAACTTTTTTGAAAATGCTTTAAAAAAAAAACTACTGAATATTTTCTCAAATTACTTTTTTTATTTGAATGTACAACCCTTCCGGTTAATAATGGAAAATAATTTCATTCAAATGGCTGCCTCGGCTGGCCATGCAGTAGTCTACACCAGAAGATGCCGATTTTGGCAAAAAAAATCATCTTTTCAGATGAAGATCATTTTGATCTTGGCGGGTATATAAACAAGCAGAATTGTCGCATTTGGGGCACAGAAAACCCGCACACATACATTGAAAAGCCGACGCACCCAAAACGAGTGACTGTTTGGTGCGGATTTTGGCCCAGAAGCATAATTGGGCCATTTTACTTCGAAAATGAGCAAGCAGTTGCCGTTACAGTCAATGGCGATCGTTATCGGGCCATGTTGAACGAATATTTGTTCACACAAATTGAAGAGGAGGATATTGGCAACATTTGGTTTCAACAGGACGGCGCTACGTTCCACACAGCCGAAGCTTCACTCGATGTTTTGCGCCCTGTTTTTGAAGATCGCATTATCAGCCGCAGAGCTGATGCCGTTTGGCCACCTCGGAGCTGCGATTTGACATCGTTGGACTATTAGTTGTGGGGTGCCGTCAAAGATAAGTGTTACGCCGACAAGCCAGCGACAATTGACGCTTTAAAGGTCAATATTCGTGAAGTCATTGGTGAAATACAGCTGCACACAATCGATAATGTGCTTAAAAATTGGACCGATCGTGTAGGCTACTGCATGGACAGCCGAGGCAGCCATTTGAATGAAATTATTTTCCATTATTAACCGGAAGGATTGCACTTTCAGATAAAAAAGAAATTTGAGAAAATATTCAGTAGTTTTTTTTAAAGCATTTAAAAAAAAAAGTTATTTGGCGGACCCTTTATATATATAAACTATATAATAGTTTTTTCTCATTCCCTTGTTCATTTCTTTCTCATTTAACCTGCAATATTGAAACTAACGACAGTGGAGCTTTCTGGTCCCTGGTTGGAGATGTATTTGCAACTTAAACCTGGTGGTCAAATACAATTAAAACTTTTGTAAGATTTATGAGATCTATTTTGTTTAGGTTGATAAAACTAAACAAACCAAAATCCTAAGATATGGAGTTTGATTAACTTTCTTTATGACTAAAGTCTGCTAAATCGTCAGTCTTTTTGAAGTTTTATTCTCTCTTAATGTTCTATAGACCTTTAAATTGGATTTGTTTTATGCTTCATCTGCAGGTAATGATATCATGAGTTCGTTACAGAGATAATGTAAGAGTATAACAAATATAAATGCATACAAGTGCCTTGGTTCTTTTTTTTAATAAACTGCAAGAAATACTTCACTTCATCTGCGCGACCTATATTTGACTTAAAATGGAATACATCAATGAGCGATTGTATGAGACGATGCGTCAAAGACTCTTTTAAAACTTTAGAACCGCGTATATTTTTTTTCACATATTTTTACGACATACCCGTCTCTCACGTAGAGCACATCCATTCGTGGTTGATTGGTCAGTGGGTCTCACATTGTGTTTCAGAGAGAATTTGTTCTGCAGCCGTACGCATTTGGACATAAATAAATTTGAATCTAATGTTCATAAACACTACTACCTCTTTCCCCTCTCCCACAACCTACTTGTCTAGTTTTAACACAATTGACTGCACGACCAGGGGCCATCTCCTTAATTTTGATTGTAATAAAAAATATATTGTTTTTATGCCTGCAAAGTAGATTTAACCATTGAATAATAATCAATTTTTTTTTAGTTTTTAGAGAATGGGGAGTGTAGCTAACACGCTAATACAGTCTTGGTGTAACCATAATGAATGGATGCACATGTCGAAAAACTGAAGAAGTGAATTTAAATATTTAAATTGCATGAATGACTCCATCAGCAATTACTATTTCCTCCTTTTACCAAAAACATTTGATAATGATATTTATTTTTGAATTTAAATTCCTAAATGTGGAGGTACACATCAAACTATTATTTCTCCAAGTGCATTTCAATTCTTTTCCTATATTTTTGAACAAAAAAAAAATTAAATTACAACGAAAATAATTATTGTAAATCTTTCATGTATAACGTGTGTGTAAAATACTCATTCGTTAGTTTATGTTGCAGCATTGTATGCAGCAGAGCCAGAGAAGGTGGCAAGTGGTGGAACATGAATAATGACGATGCCTATCGCGCTTATCAGCATGGTCTTCTATTATCATATTTGGTTTGTTTATATTGTAGACAACAACACTATGATCATAATTATAATCGCTATAATTCCCAATAATAATGATTAAATTTTTTGTTTTCTTTTATTCTCTACAATTGCACCAAAATTTGGAGAATGAATTATAATAATCGTTCCGATTATGATTTTATTTATAATGATGACAATGATGATGATGATGATAATGTTGATGTTGGTTTTACATAGATTGACTAAATGCCTGAACATTTAGGCAGTCATCCGTCCTAGATGTTTGTACCAATAATGAAAAACAAACGTTTATCGAATTGCAGTAACCATAATTTTTTTTAACATACATACACCTAATTCTCTGTTTACACGATAGATATGTATATTCGTGAAAACAATATTAAAAACTTCAGTTCGTTTAGAGATCACTTAAGAATTAATTTCCCGCTTACACATTTTAATCCCTTAAATATATTATACGAAATAAAAAGCTTCATACATCGAAAAACCTCACGAAATATCTCTCTTTATAGGCTCTATGATGAGATTCAAGAAAAATTCATAAAAGTATGAAAATCGGTTAAAAAAATGTTTTCTTTTTAATTCCTGTTAAATAAAATTCGTGCAGAAAATTCTTGTAAAACGAGTATTAGGTGTACATATGTATGTACATTCATTTACTATATATGTACACACTAGAAGCAAGGCTGAATTGATAATTAATCAAAATATTTGCTTAACACTTTAGAAATCAATCATTAAACAATTTAAATTCTGAAAATTTCGTGAATTTGGATATCGGCAATTGTAATGTAAATACACACAGTGTAAGTTATGCTATGAACACAATAAACACTACGCAGCAAACGCAGCAATTTTGCAATTGCAGCCTAAGGTAAAGGCAGATGCTACAAAGCATAAGGAAAACAAATAAAAACTAAACTGTTCATTAATTCTTTATCAATTAAGCCACTAAGACGTGTTTTTTATTGATTATATTTTTTATTGGTACAATTAATCTCTCTCATTGCCAAAACAATTCATTCTGCAGAAAGTGAGCGCACATAAAATATTGCTATTACAGCTCGAAAAGCAAATGCAGATTGAAATTTTACAATATAAAATCCTTTATATAGGTAGGTAGTAGTGGCCGCCCATCTAAAGACGTTGTTTCATCCAATGCTTAGGCCACATAGTGTTCACTGTGATATTAAAGTTTTCCATTATCCCAAATACCGGAACCATTCGAAGCTTCTGATAAACTCACTGCTAATGTCAATGCGTGACAGATCTAGCAGATCGTTTACATCAGGGTTCGTCAAAAAATTTTTGGTTATGTGTTAGTGAGTAAGAGAGAGAAAATAAGTTGAGAGAATTTATTTATTTACAGCCATAGGAAAGTGTTAGTAATATACGCTATTTTTATTTTCATTTCATCAGCATACATAAGTAAAGCTATATAACTTTGGCTTAATAATTTTAGATAAATAAAAATAAAATAAAAAAAATCCATTTTTTATTAAAAGAACATAAAGCTATCCATCTTTGGCTTAAAAATTAGGCCATGTTTTTTAGATAAATAAAAATTTTTTATTAAAAGAAAAAAGCGAACATTCCAAAGCATTTAAAAAAATTATACTATGCGACAAAATAAAAAAAAAAACTGAAATAACAGAACATTTTTAACATAAAATATTTTTTGAGTGTTATGCTGAAATAAATTGATAAAGCATCCGCCGCACATGTGTTCTTGTCGCAGTCTGATCGACAACTAAATGAAAAAACACAAGAATGCGTGTGAGTTCTCTTTGCACAACTGTGCTATGAAATGGTAAACTATGGTTTACATACATAGTAGGCACTAAAACACCTTCTCTTCTTAAATTCCAGAACAAAAGCATAAAATCACAAAAATAATGCATTCAATGCATAGAAATGAAACATTTTATAACTTACGTGTTGACCCTCGTTGAGTCTTGCATTATTATTTCCGTTTTCTTTTCTGTTGCCATATTATCCGTTAAAAACTTCTTCCCAATAAAAATATTCAAAGCGAGAAAACATGTGCAAACTATTCCTATTATCAACTTTGGGCTTCTAATCGTCGTTGCAATATGATAATAATGACGATGTTGCTGTTACCGGCATAAAACAGCAAACATTTAAAGTTAGTAGAGTGTATAAAGAGACTGTTATAGTCGAACATAGTGGATCAACATCATTTGGGAGATTATAACAACGAAAATAATAAAAACGAAAAACAGCAACGGCTCATGCTTAATAACTTATGATGTTTTTTATTTGTTTTGTTATTTTAGTTGTTGTTGCGTTGTGTTTGTTTCCAAATTAAATGAGGTTGCATGATTTAAACCAACCATCGCCAGAGTTTTTAATTTTATTTCCTTTGAATTCTCTCCACCATCACCACCCATTCAGTCAGTCAGAACTTTTCATAATTTTAATTTGAGTCAAGCCGTTGTTGCTGTTTTCTGTTTTCTGTTTTTTGTTATTTTTTTATTTTTGTTTTTTGTTTTTGTATAAAATAAAGTTTGCTTTTTTATTTTTCAGTTTTTGTTTTGTTCTGCTTTATTTCTGTTTAATTATTGAATTCTAGGCGGATGTTAGAGTAGAGTCAGAATGCTGGTGGTGTTTGGCAGTCAGTCTCGTTAATTGCTTTAATTTTTATTCAAGTTTATAATGAATTTTAATGCACACATGGTACATATGAGCGTATATGGCGGAGAGACCGGAAGACAGTTAATGATTTGTTGTTTCATTTTTGGTGGTGTCTTTTTTGAAATCATAATTATCTAAGGTTTGGATATTTTTATTACAATTTATCTTTACTTTCAAAACGACATATTCTTTGAAATGATGTCAAAGTTTGTCATTCAATTGTCGACAGGTACCACCTACTATTGAAGTATACTTTTTTTTGTTACTATAAAGCTATCATTGTCAAGATAATACCCTACATCAATGTTAGGTTATTATTAGTTATTCTACTCTTATATTTATTATAAAGGTACTAAGAGTGAAATTAAAATAAAATTAAGGCAACTTAGGTCCATTTGAGTTAAGTATTTAATTATTTTTTACAAACTTATTAATAAAAACACATGGTAACCAAAAAAAAAACACGACTAAATTACCAAATGAGACTCTGTCAAAGGCTTGCCCGGAATAAATTTTTTCTAATTCACTTTCCCAATTTTTTCAGAAGCATTTCTATGTATAAAAAGTGATTTTTCTCGAAAATGTCAATTTCGATTTGCGCTGTTATTTCTTGCGACCATAGAATTAAACTGTTTGATCTCGTTTATGAAGTCACGTAGATAACTACAATAATCAAAGTATGTTTCTAATTGAGCATAACTTTTTAAAGTTTAAGTATCGAATTGGGCGAATTTTTATTTTCTTTATACTAGCCTAGTACTTTCTTCACGAACATTTTAACTAGTAAAGTAAAAGTTGTAGCTAATATGTAACAATGATATTAATTTTGAAAACTATAATTAAAATAAATCTTACCAAAGAACTCCGATGCAAATTCTGACCCGAGCATAACGAAAACTGTTTTGAAATACTTGATCCATTATCTATCCAGCCTAATAGGTCAGAAAACCACACCTTTTTAAATTTTGTCGATTTTTGCCCAATTTATAGAGGGCATATTTGGTAAAAATTCTTGATTTTTCAACTTTTATTATCTCCAATAAGCAAATTGCTATTTTGATATAATTTTGTTTTTTGTAAAGTTCAAAGGTTTACCTTCGTCTTCCTTTCATTTTTTCTCTAATTTAGCCCTATTTTTTGCTATTTTTAATTGATTTTCTTTCCTCCATTTCCAAATTTTTTAATTAAAGGGTCCGCCAAATAACTTTTTTTTTGAAAATGCTTTAAAAAAAACTACTGAATATTTTCTCAAATTTCTTTTTTTATTTGAAAGTGGAATCCTTCCGATTAATAATGGAAAATAATTTCATTCAAATGGCTGCATCGACTGGCCATGCAGTAGCCTACACGACCAGTCCAATTTTTAAGCACATAATCGATTGTGTGCAGCTGTATTTCACCAATGACTTCACGAATATTGTCCTTTAAAGCGTCAATTGTCTCTGGCTTGTCAGTGTAACACTTATCTTTGACGGCACCTCACAAATAATAGTCCAACGGTGTCAAATCGCAGCTCCGAGGTGGCCAAACGACATCAGCTCTGCGGCTGATAATGCGATCTTCAAAAACAGGGCGCAAAACATCGAGTGAAGCTTCGGGAGTATGGAACGTAGCGCCGTCCTGTTGAACCAAATGTTGCCAATATCCTCCTCTTCAATATTTGTGAACAAAAATTCGTTCAACATGGCCCGATAACGATCGCCATTGACTGTAACGGCCACTCCTTGCTCATTTTCGAAGAAAAATGGCCCAATTATGCCTCTGGACCGAAATCCGCACCAAACAGTCACTCGTTTTGGATGCGTCGGCTTTTCAATGTATGTGTGCGGGTTTTCTGTGCCCCAAATGCGACAATTTTGTTTGCTTACATACCCGCCAAGATCAAAATGATCTTTATCTGAAAAGATGATTTTTTTTGCCAAAATCGGCATCTTCTGGTGTAGACTACTGCATGGCCAGCCGAGGCAGCCATTTGAATGAAATTATTGTATAGTGTTAATTTTATACATGAGTGGTGGGACCTACAGTTTAAAGTCGACTCCGAACGACAGATTTTTATTTATTGAGAAACTTTTCATGGCAATTTTTATTTACTCTCAGAGGTTTTGCCAGAAATCTACTGAGATTAAGTCGCCGAAAAAATCCTTTTTTTTTGTATTTTGTCTTTGATGCCTGGCCTGGGGCTCGAACACAGGCTTTTGCGTCTAATAAGCCAACACACTACCTATTAGACTACGGCGACTTCATTTTCGTAGCTAACTTCACACATATTTTAGGGCATTTACAGAAATGTGAAAAATAACAAGGACACCAATGTGAGATTTGATGAGAAAGTAAGTAAAATTAGAAAATTGATAACTACACTTATACCGTGTTCAGACAGGTATTTTTATTACGTAAATCGCAATAAACGTCATTATTGAGATCAATATTTCATATAAAATTTCAATTAATTATTGCTCAATAAAAATGCAAATTGTTATAATATTGAGAAAAATTTTAAATACAATACTGTCATAAGCACGTTCAGTGGTCATATTACAATTTTCCGAACACTTTCTATTGGTATTTGACAACTCAAATATCAACAACGGCAAAAAAAATGTTGAAACAACCAGTTATTTTGTTTATCAGCTGTCAAAAAAATATTGACATTCTGTGTCTGAACACATAAAATATTGTTCACAAATAAACGAACATTGACTTTATAAAAATGCCTGTCTGAACACGGTATTATCCTCAGCTTATATATCACAAAAATAAATTTAAATGCGATTTTAAAAAATTAATTTGTTATTAATTTTTTTTTAATTTAAAATTAAAATAGAAATTCACTGTGTGAAAAGAAATAAGGATAGCATACTTTCTTTTCAAAATCATTATAATAAATAAATAACATAATAATACAATAAATTAGCAATAATTTAAGTTAATATTTTGTATGGTGCCTGTCGTGTTAGGTCAAAATATCTTGCACAAAGCATTTAGAAAGTAACGGCTTGTGTTGTAAAATATGCTACTTAAACTCATGTATTAAGAATGAGTTGCAGATAACAATATTAATGTGTTATGCTGTTGTTATAGTAAAAACAACAATCAGACGAAAATATCGCAGAAATTCCGATAAAAATTTGGTAATTAATTCAAGGTTACATGCGGAATTCGGTGTGTCAAAATTTTGTTGATCATATGCTTCAATTATGTCTACAAGTTTTAAGCAACACCAGAGTCTCCACAAAATATTAACCACCACTCTAGAACGACATTAGAACTTCAATTTCAATTTATTATTTGAAAAGAAAGAGTGCTGTCCCTATTATTTCTTCAAAGAGTGAATTTTTGTTTTACTATTAATTTATTAAAAAAATTTAAAATAAAGAAACTCATTTTTATAAAACCACAATGAAATTTGTTTTTGTGTTATATAACCTGAGATAATTACAGTTACTTTTCAACAATTTTCTCATCTTACTCAAATCTCTAAGCGTCTAATTGATGTTCGATATTTTCTGAGTATCGATAAATTTTTGTAATAAAACGAAAGTAAAAAAGCAGAATGTACTGGGTATCCCTATTATATCTCCCCCAATCTTATTACCTCAATGAAATATAGGAAGATGTACGGTGTCAGTAAGATTGATTTCCATCTATTGCTCGAATGTCTTAATCTTACCGAGCTTACCGAGTTAACTCTTCTAAAAGCTCTCTGCCTATTTCACAGAAAAGTTACAGCCTTTTCATCGCCGCTGTAGTCCCATATGACCTCAAATCTAGCAGGTGGCGCCCCGGTCCTTTATCTGTAGTATTAGAATTGAGTACATATCGTCGTTGAAAATCCAAAAGTACGTAACATCACTTTTTCTAATTTTACAGGAGAAGCAAAACACTTTATAAAATAAAAAATATTTCATATATAGAAACATTTTGAATTATTGATATAAAAACGTTATTTTTGAGCGCAAGAATCTAAAAATTGGTAAAGATATGTTAGATAACCTTACGAATCATAATCAATCAAAAACTCGATTTTTGATTTTTTTTATGAGACGTACTTTTGGATTTTCGACGACGATATGTAGTTTGAAAGAAACTTGTGTTCCTTTCACTCATTATCATTGCGGAGCATTTCTCGTTGTATCAGTATATTTTCTGATTCCGTCTAGGCCGATTTTTCAGGCCGCGATACCCGCTGTTGAATCTCGTGTTCGACTTGTCTCCCATTATATTAACCGTATCAACGCAAACCAGTCTCTGTGTAAATATACATGTTTTTAAAAATGTACGTACAAAAATACTTTTAAAAAACGTTTTATTATATTTACTAATCGATTATATGTGCCATAATCGATTATGTGCTTATATTTGTGTTAAATTTTTACCTTTTTAATATTATTTTTTTTATTTTTTTTTTTATTCGTTTATAATTTTTTAGCTGCGGTTTTATAGTCATGGGAAAAAACTTATCTTTTTTTCCTTAGAAACCCACCACCCGATAAATGTTTTTATATGATAATTTCCACAATTCCTTACTTTAATAATTAAAATTTTTAAATTAAAACGGATTAGTATTTTTTAATAATTAAACGAATTTGATAAATACCGGAGAATTATTCACAGTAGTTGCAACTCATTCCTCCTAATTCTGAATTAATGTACAGATTATACGTTTATAAGTTACAGGTTATACATTTTTTTTCCCGAAAATTAATCAAATTTAACTGATTAAAGAAAAATATCTGGACATTGACCCTTAGCAGACACTGTTAATCGATCTAAATATTGACTTTTTATATAAATTCTGATATATTATTTGCAATCGATGCTTAAATCTCATGAAAATCAATTAATTTGTATAGCTTACTTGTTTTATGTTAAATATGTATATAAAGTATTGGAAATAATAATAAGAAAGTCAGAATTGTATATAAAAATGTAAAAATTCTTGAAACTATTTAGCAAAAAAAATATTTGTATTTGTTGCTTTTTTTCAAGTACACCTATCAAATCTATCAAATGATGATAAATCTTAGGTAAAAGTGAAACAAATACATATAAAATGTGAGCATAAAGAAACTTTTCGCCTTAATTTGACAATTCTGAGTCAATACAACAATAAAAAGAAACACTCAGCTGCGTTGATAACTGTACCTGTATAAATATATCTTGGTTGTTAATATTAATTGATGAATTATATTACTTCAGCTAAAAAGCACCGAGTAACCAGATACGATAATTATGACGTTTGAAAAACGCTCATAACAGCAGCATTACCGGCGAATTTAGAGGGAGAAAAAAATGTTATAAGATTTGCAAAGCAAATGTGTTAGAAGCAACAGATATACAGAGCAAAAACTGGCGGATAAAGTAGGAAAATTAAATGTAAATAAATATTTATTTTGTCTTAAAAAGGGAAAATTTTGAATATTTTTTAATTTCTTCAATGAAAAGTTTAAAGATTCTTAAATATTTAATTATTAATCGAAATGTGGGTGATTTTCGATCACAATGAATATAGTTTCTTGTGCAAAAGGTAATTAAGAAACTAAATATTGCAAAAGTTGCCAATATTTTTTAATTTCTTGAAAGAAACATTTAAAATTTGTTATTGTTATTAGTTGTTTTTATTATTTATTAATAGTTTTACACAAAAATTACATTTTTTTTATTAACGCTCGTCAATATAAAAAACCCACACCGAAAACTAAAAAAAAACATATGTCCCTTTCACATTACGCCGGTAAATGTTACTCGGTGCTAAAAAGTGTGGTTAAAATGGACCTTGACAAGCACTGCACTTCAATATAGAGGGAGAGGTTTTATTTTAAGATTTGCGGAAAACCAAATAAAAAGAATCAAAAACAAAATAATAAAACCCGTAATAAGCCGTTGAAAAATAATGAAGTTCCCCAGTTCCGAACCAGTAAACCAGAGAAGAATCAAGATTTAAGGAAATGAAACGTAACTAAGAAACTACGTTTTTCAAGACAAAGTTCGCAATGGAAAATGGGGAAAACGTGTTTTGTTCAGATGAAACCAAGGTAAGCTTGTTAGAGTCTAATGGAAAAATGGAAAAAAATTTTTTCTTCTGAAATCATACATAAAACATACATAATTGTCATTACTATTCTTTCGTCAGGATTACGACCTAGTTTCTCACATTTCTTAAGTTGGGTGTGTTAATTTAATACATGAGCGGCGAGGCCTACAGAGTTAATGTTGATTCCGAACGACAGGTTTTTAAGAAACTTTTTGTGGCAGTTTTATTTACTCTCAGAGTTTTTGACAGAAGTCTACTTAGAGACAGACGCCGAAAAAATATTTTTTTATTTTCTCGTTTTGATGTCTGACCTGGGTTTTGAAACGAGGCCTCACGCCAACACACTACCTACTAGACTACGGCGACTGTAAATGTGTTATTTCATGAAAATATTATTTTTTTTGGCAAAAAAAATTTAAATTCAAATAAAATTTTAAATTTATTACAGTATTTAGCATCCCAGACTTAGAGAGAAATTAACCACTTCGATTACGATTTATTCACAAATGCAAAGCAAACATCGAAATTAATTAAAAACTGATACAATAATTGGGTTATAGTGATATGCTCTGGTTTAATTTCTAAATGAGTTTCTTTTTACTTGTAGAAGAACAACTTTTTGCATCTTTCGCAAAGCAACTATAATTTTTTGTTCTAAAACACGATGAAAAACTTTTGATTTTCTTACATGTTTTTTTTTTTATTCGATGCAAAGAAGAAAATTATCGATTAATGTGAAAAAGCATAGAAATATTTGGATTTTTACCAAGAAAGATAATAAAAGTTAAATTATTTTTGTTTTTTATATCAAATCAAGTATTTGTATCGACGTGTACATAGTGTATATTTGTATGGTAGCATACGAGTAAAAACGAACTTTAATCGCTTTTAGTTTTTCGTTGGTGAATCACAGCTTGAAGTTTGTGTTTTACTTTTATTGTATTTCTGGTCTACTAAAAGAAGACCCATAAACACACAAAAAAGTTAGAGAAATGGAAATGGAAACAGCATAAGAGTTCAGGTCAGTCGACATTTGGTCTAGTTTTTATCATACCATGCCATTTGTTATTCATTCATTTCCATTACGAGTTATACGAGAGCAGTTAAAGTTGCAAGTTAAAGTTATAGTTTTTGTTGTTTTGTTTTGTTTTGTTTTGTTGTATTTTCTTCATTTAAGAAGAGTAAAAGTGAAAATTAGAATTCCATTTTAAAGGGGACTAATAATGAGTGCGTTTTACATTTCGGTTTTTAATTTTTCTCATTCTCTATTTCATTTTCTTTGTTTTATTAATACAGGTTCAGAATGTTCAAAACATGTTAATAATTGTTGAATTTGTTGTTGTAGCGCTTGTTTTTTTTTTTTTTTTTTTTTTGTGAATACATAAACTGATATGATTAATTGAAAACAGCAACAACAACAATATTAACGAAATGTTATTTTCAAGCTTTTGTTACAAAAACCACCTCCTGGGTTAAAACTTCACTTTCTTTTCATCTAATACGTTGACTTACACATGTAATCTTTGTCTGGGAAAATAAAAATTTTCAAAAATTATGAGAAATTTTATAGAAACTGAATACATTTAAATACTAATCATAATTATAATTTAAACAATTTGTTAAATAACATTGACTTGTATTTCAACATCCAAATACATTTATTTAATTTGAATAGAATTGTTAACAGTTGTTAGTAAGTTCTGAGGTTATTTACTAACAGATTGAGAGATTTACTTCATAAATTGTAATTATAAATTGATTGATTTGAACACAGTCTGTAGTAAGAAAACATTAGTTTTATGAAATTGCATTTTAATAAACCAGTAAAGAGTTCAAACTTACCTAAAATTAGTTAATTTGATCGCAACGTCATAATGACTGAATTTTGTTTTTAAAGGATGGAGAGAGATTATACAGAGAGTATAAGTACAATGTTCTCCACTTGCCTTTTGAGCCAAATTAGTAATTACATTACACATTACTAATAACATACATAGTGTTGGTTATGAACTCAAAAATATTTTGTTTATATTGACAAAATTGATTGATTACCCAAATATTTTTTAACCTATTTTCAAAACCAAAGGTTTTTTGAAAAGTTCGGAGATGATCCTTTAAAACGGTATACATAAACATGCTTACATGTTATGAGTTTTGATCGGGTAAACTTGAAAAATATGGTTTTATTCTTATTTTTCCAAGTATAGCCGTTATTAATTGCTAAATTTCATTAAACGTATAAATTAAGTGGTGACATTCTTAAAATGCGTTCTCTTGTGAAGAGATTAACACTTTGTTTGATAAAATTGGACAATAATTACTTACTTACTTACTTAATTGGCCACAACAACCCGTTTAACGGATTTCGGCCTGCCGCAACACATCCTTCCAGGCGCCTCTGCTTCTCGCGCGCCTGCGCCATTTGGTCACACCAATCAATGATAGGGCTTCCAACGGATACAAGGTCGTCCTCTTCGCCGACTTCTGCAGATTCCCGCATCAAATTCCAACGTCATGGCCGAGCCAGCGCAGCAGCTGGATATTAATACGCTGTACAACGTCTATGTCGTTGAGGAGCTCATACAGCTCACTGTTCGGATACGGAAATCATCGACAACTCGCACAGGACCGAAGATCTTACGTAGGACTTTTCTCTCGAACACTCTCAAGGCCGCTGCATCAGTACTTAATAGGGTCCATGCCTCTGCGCCATAAAGAAGCACGGGTAGGATGAGCGTCTTGTAGAGTGTTAGTTTTGTCGCACGAGAGAGGTCTCTGCTATTCAATTGCCTGTTTACAAGAGTGATCCTGCGCTTGATCTCCAGACTGACATCATTTTTGGTGGTAGCGGCGGAGCCAAGATAAATAATTTCCTTGACTGTTTCAAAATGTTTCGGACAATAATTACTGCAGTTATAATTCAAATGTCATCTTATCAATTGAACCTTAAGTTTAAAATTTTGAGGGCCATTATTACAACTTGCCATTAACTAAAGGGAGGACTTTAACAGGCAGATAAATTTCATTATTGTAAATGGACAATATGGTAGAAGTGAGCGTTAAGCTAAACTGTTAGAACTTGCCATATTATATATTATTTTCAATACGTCAACTTCAAATACATATAAACAAAATGAGCATATACAACAAAAATACGATGCCCGTCGCTGCCACTGCGTTTATAAAAAAAACTTGTTTAATTGAGCAGTGTTTTATCGACATTGTTCCGGCGCCACCATATTTTTGAAAAAATTAATTTTATTTTATCATTAGGTTGTAATAACGAAAAGAAGTTAAAGATGACTTTAAAGTTCCCTTTAGCTAAAGTTACCTTTAACTAAACCCAACTTTAACTTTAAGTTGTAATAATGGCCCTAAATATTTGATGAATCTCAAACTCACATCCTACACTATGTCATTAGCTGGATGTATTTTTATTTATTTTTATTTTATCGCATAATGTTATTATAGTGCCTTTCAATTCGCAACACATTTACGTTACGTTGGTTCACTCGCTAGTGGCACATAGTTACTATTGAATAACGCAACAGATTGGTCTTTTGGGGAATAGCGCAGTTATGCCAAGTTGTGCTCACCGAAATCACTAGAACAACCAGAAATTACCAAGAATTGTTGATATTGACTTGAAAAAAGAGCCCAGTATTATAATCTCTTCGAACCGCTCTATTGCTCAATCGAATGATTCGAATTATTTTGCAAAACATTAAAAGTTTAATGACCATGAGATCGTAACAGCGTTTTATCTGAAAATTAAATACATTTTGTCTTTTCTTTTTCAATATTACTTTAATTTTCAATTCTATTTTAAATGTTTCCATAGTTATATTTCATAAATTGTGAGTTTTTTTTTTTGAAGTTGATTTATATGAACCCAGGAAATTTAATGCAAAATTCAAATATGGTTTGGTAGTACTTTCACTTTCGTCAAAATGTCTGGCAACATTACAAGTAACAGCATTTTATTTTAACGTCATTGTAATAAAATAGGATAAATTGTTAACAACAAAAAAACTGTAATTTTATTAATAAAAAAGAAAACAAAATTATAAAATTAACATCAAATGAAATTACATTCTCTAAAACATACCAAGTAATCCGACCAATCCGACAACTACTGGACTAGAAAACGAAATGTTGCATTAAGACAGTCATCCATCCCTACATTCAGGTCACGCTGCTGTACAAATAATGTGCGACGACAAAATCTTTTCAATTTTTTCTTGCCTCACGATATTCCAATTTAGCACATATTTGCTGCTTAATTGAATTGAAGTTTCATTTTCCTTCCATCTGCACAAAATTACAAGAAGAGAAGAAAGTAGAGCTCCCATAAGTTTTGCAAGAAAATCAAATGCCCATCAACATGTCATTTTACATCATATATATGTTTGTAATTATCCTCGTGCAGTATGTCTTGCGGTTGAAAAGAGTATACATTTATTTTCCCTTTTCTTTCTCTTCCAAACAATGTTACGAGTGCTGTTGTAAAAATAATATGCAAAACTATGAGAAGAACCTTTATACGAAAGCATAAACATTCATATGTTTAGAAACTAAATACTCTTACAGATATAGATCCTGCCAACATACCATTTGATATCTTCTATGTCACTGTACTCGAGGGCCTTTCTATTAAAAGGCAAACGACAGTCGGCGTTTGTTGTTGTAATCAAAAAGTATTGAAGTATCGCTCATTCCCTAACGACATTTGGCCTTGTTAGAGGAACCGTTACACTTTCGCTCTTCCCACAAAATTTCATTTGTTGTCCAAACTGATGACTAGGTATAGATACCTATATTATCGCTTACAGAAGATAAAAGAATCGCAAGTGATCATAAATCGTGGGAAATTGGGGCAACTCAATTTTTTTTAATGACTCTCTCTCCATTAAAGAATGGAGAACATGACAAAATCACTGAAAGGGATCGATAGGAAAGGGAAGAAACTTTGACGTTAATGAATATAGGATTGAATATGTTACAAATTTTGTTGAAACTTTCTAAATTTTTTGAGTAGACAGCGCTAATCAATCCAATAATTCTGCAATACATTTACGGTACAGTGTGCCTTACATGGGCAAACAAGAGGGTAACAAAAAATGTACAAAACACAAAAACTTACTAACCGAATAACTTTTGGATCAGTTCTTCCTTTTGTGGAATATAACGTTTCTGCGATTGCCAATTTAAATTTCTGTTTAAGTTGCCAATCAGTTTAGTTTTAGTTTCCTTATCAACTGCATCGTCAAAAGTCTTCACACAAATACCACAAGTGTGGGCTAAACAGCTGCCGTTTTCTAGTAGGTAGTGTGTTGGCCTATTAGACGAGAGGCCTCGGTTCGAACTCCAAGTCAGGCATCTCCAACTAAACGAAATATGACAAAATATTTCTGCGGCGACTTCCTCTCAGCAAAAACTCTGAAAAGTTTCTCAAAAATCTGTCGTTCGAAGTCGACAAAAAACTGTATGTCCCACCACTCATGTTTAAAAATTAACGCATACAACATAAGTGTGAGAAACTAGGTCATAATCCTGACTAAAGGGTTGTAATGACCAATTATGTTATGTATGTATGTTGGCTAAACTTGCTCAACGAAGCTTTAGAAATTATGCTCTTTTAACGTCTTCAAAAAGCAAACTTCTTGATTGGGTGCTTTAGTATTGCATTGGAGTCAGGATTTAACACAGGACGTGACACTAAATAAATGAAAATGTTGTACAGCCTTTTTGTCTTTAGCAATTATTTTGTGTTGTGATTGTAGCATAGTTCAACCAATCGTCTCTTGTGCCTTAAAAAACATTAAAAAGGTGTAAATTTTGCCTCAACGCCACGCTCATTTATGAAATCGGGAGATAATTCTGTAGCACTGGATTCGATATTTTTCAAATTGTCTCTGAATTTTTTGAAAATCGGTAAATCAGTCTCGGTTTCAAAGATAGTTTTTAAGACACGAATACATATATTCGAAGCTGTTGTGTGACAGCAAATTATTTGTATTTTGTCATAAAGATTCCAGTCAAAAGAAACAATAATTGGCAAAAGTTCTTCCTTTGGATTTCGGATATCCAATTCCGGTAATAATTTTCCATTCCAAGAGACTGTGACTACGTCAGGCAGATTGTTTTGTAAGTCAGATTTTATTGCTTCTGTCCTGATGTGTGTGAAGATAAATTTGAATTTTAACTAGCAAAGACAAAAACCAAAAATTTTAAAAGACCTAATGTTAAAGTTAACAGAGCAATGTTAAGTGCAAAAAATAGTCAAAGAAGAAATCACCCAAATATACGATATCAGAGAATGGAATACCTATCCCATTCCTTTAAAATTGTGGTCCACACGTTCCTGAGTGTGTCCTACCAGATACTGTAAACAGAGTGATTTTTTCAAGCCCGATATTTGGGATATACCAATAATTGGGTTTAATTAGAGAAACCCTACAATACAATTTGTATATAGTATAATATCTGCAGCTAGTCCCATTTTTCCACAATATTGATCATCTTATCCTAGACATTCTTAAAACAAAGACATTTTTTTGTCTAAATTTTGTAATTTTTATATGAATCTCCGTATTACCACAGCTGCTGTTCCACTCAGGAACGTGTGGAGTAAAATTTTAAAGGAATGGAATATTTGGGTGATTTCTTCCTTCACTATTTTTCGTATTTTCTGTTAACCACTTAACATTGATCTGTTAACTATAACATTAGCTCTGTTAAAATTTTTGGTTTTTGTCTTTGCTAGTTAAATTTGAATTTATCTTCACACACATTTTGCCCTGGCTTTTTCTCGTCAGAGTACGAATTCCCTGAATACAAAAGTCGTTAATAGGAAGCATCATAACGGCTCATATCTGGTACTTCTACGACTGCATAAAGAATCTAAACAGAGTCTCTTGTGCTATCTCAAACTAAAGCTGCGAAAAAAATATGTGTTAAGAGATTCTTTCTTTCTCTTCTTAAATTTGTTTCATAAAAGGAAATGTCAGACAAGCTGAGTTCAGAAACCAAAATCTATTCGACGTCCGAATATTCTGTATATTCTAAGGCTGTTGCATCTAGCCTGTAAGTCTTTTTGTCTTTAGTTACTTTACTCTTCTTCCAATCGTCTTTGCCTAGTTCTTTCTTCGTTAATTTTTTGTCCTCGCTACCTAATCATCCAGATCGACCTCTGTTATTATGAAAATAGTTTGTCTTTCTCATTTTTATTATTTCAAAGGCTTTAGCACTATTAAGTAAGTTAACAAGATCAATTTAAAAATTATTTTCAGGATTCTTAAACGTGACCTCAGTCTTCGTACTAGTTTTTTGTAGATCTCCTCAGACATGATACAAATCAATACTTTTCTCTACGCTGTTAATAAATGCCTTAGTGGGAGCTCTTTCTCTTAATCCCTAATGACACGATTTCCACTAACAATCAACAGCCAAAGAGATTGCTGCCCTATTAGATGGTAATTTTGAATAGCTAGACGGTCATCCAATAAGAAACTTTTTTGTTTGTCACCTCGTAACTCAACGGACAGCTTCATGTAATAACCAGAAAAGCACTACTTAAAATCTGATCTTACAAATCACGAGTGAAGTAGCTAACGAAGCACTCAGCTATAGGTTTTCATAGGTACAGTAAGATGGCCAAGCTTCAATCGTAAGTCGGAATATTTTTTTTTCTTTTAAGTTTAAGCGGATATGCTTAAAAATATTCCGACATAGAAACGTAAGGGACACTTTAATATACAGTTTGAAAACAAAACTACGCTTTCGAAATATAATTGAACCAAGCGGGCATTGACATTTTTACGGACATTTTTGTTAAGATTAAAAAATCGGCAATACCTAAAAATGTGGTTCAATTCTCTCCCTCTCCCAATTAATATATACGTTACCCTTTATGCTCATAGTATACTAATATCGTGTTGAGTATCATACAGTCGAACGTCGTCCATGGCAATATTTTGCCTTTTTGTGTGAAAAATAATCGACAGATTGCATTCTTTTATCGTATTGTTGTTGTTTAGAAATGTTATTTTTGTCGAAGACTGATAATGTTGGCACCTGAGTGCTTGTGTTTCGTATGTGCCGGTTTTGTGCGAGATTTGCTCTTTTCTTTGTATAAGGGAGTATCATTATCATGAAAAATAAAATAAACAAAACACTCTCACAAACACTTTGTGGTTGTAAATAGCAGATGTTTTTTATTTGGAAAGCAAAACAATAACAAAATTTGTTTATTATTGATACGATGTTTGTATTTATTTAGTAGAATACATAATTGTTTTTTCGAAAATTTCTTTTTTCTTTCATCCTCTCTGAAAAAATAAATCCAAACAAAATATGTTCAAAACAAAAAACTAAGATTAAAAAAAAAAGGTATAAAATCCTGTCATCTCTTTTTCAAAATATTATTTTACACTTGTAGCATATTTCAATATTTTTTTGAACAGATTTCAAACAGACTATCAAATTACTACTGAAAGTTTTTAAAATAAATGTTATTTAAACTTATTTTGATTGAGAACTTAAATATAATACAGGCGGCAGGTATGTGGTTTAATTAATATAGCAAAAATAAAACAGATGACAAACCGTTAGCAGTTGATGTGTGTAAAGATAGATTTTAAAATCTATTGCCCTAGACGCAAACCAAGTCAGTCAACAGAACACTGTTATGTTACTAAAATAACTCTGTTAAACAATTAATTTAAGGCTGGCAAAGAAAAACAGGAAAAATGATTTAAATTCCGGGGTTAAATAAGATCAAAAAGCAAAAGTTAATAAAATAAGTCCTAACAGTAAGCCTTAACTAAACTAAAATAGACATGAAAATTTCAAAATCTACTATGAAAACTCGCTCTGTTAAGGGTTTTGGCGATTATTTTAGTTAAAGGGATGTAAAATGTTTTAAAAACAATTCACTTTGCCCTCCCATGTTGTCCTGCTTTCCCGCAAAGGGACACTTATCGGACTTCAAAATCTGAAATCACGGAAAATTTCAAAATCTACTATGAAAACTCGGTCTGTTAAGGGTTTTGGCGATTAATTTAGTTAAAGGGACGTAATATGCTCAGAGAAAATTTAAAATTCAAAGGCCTAATATATGAAAATGTTATCCCTGGTATTTAGTAGAATATCCCCTAAGGTCAAGCACTCCATTTAACCCATTTGGAATTGAATGTACAAGTTTTGTTTTGGTGTTTTCTGGTGGCACCATGAGCAAGTTTTTCAGTTGACTTTTATTTGAGGTTTAGCGACTACCTAACCGTTGTTCCAAATGATCTTCTAAATACCCTCTTGGAGTCATATCGGGACTTTATGCAAAGTTATTAAGATTGTGGGAATTTTGGTTAGCAAATCACATCTTCGTGTTAGCAGCAGTATGACTGAGTTCACTGACTTGTTGGAAGTAATAGCCATTACGAATATCTATTTCTACCGAACTTTTTTGCATATTTGCTCTTCAGAATGTTTAAATGCTCTCTCTCTCTCTCTTATTCATTATTTCCTCAATAAATTCAAAATTCTCATACCTTGTGCCGACACGCATCCTCATAGCATTGTGGTACCGAGGCTATGATTAACTACATTTCATGCAAGTTCCTTGGATTGAAGTGTTTGTTTTTCTTAACATCATTCCGTTCGTGTCATAGGCGTTGATTGTCATACGCCAATAAGGAATAGCATTGAATCTGTTCCACTCAATGACGTCTCCAATATAATTTTTTAGCCAATTTCTTATATTTGGTTGATTAGTTCACTAACCATATATTGTAGTTACTGTTGAATTGTTGACAATAAATTGGTCACAAGAAATATTTCGTTTTTATTTTCGCTATTTAAATTCGAATTTCTCTTCAGATGTACTCTCCCATCATTAATTTCCATATTTCTTTCAACTAACCTAGCTCTATCTTCAAATGAGTCAATTTTCTTCGTTATAGATTTCCCTTGTAAGTTTTGGCATTTTTAGTAGCTCAAATATGGTACATAATACCCTCTTGATCCAACCATATTTATTTTTTTTTCACTCCGAGGAGGGGTAAATGTACCTAACCGCACCATAGATTAAGTCGTCACGTCCCCCGTGTGTGGGGCCCTCACCCACTAAATCCCCCTCGTCTCGTGGACTTGTGCCCACTCCGGAACTACGGTGGTATTACTTCGGAGTGGAGTCCCTTTGGCCCCTGCGTGTTCATATTGGCGTCCGGAATGCGTGTCGAAAGTTGAAGAGACATCTAAGTGTCTCCACTATTCCTTTCGTCCAGGTCCCTGCCTCGAATTCCGCTAGGCATGTGTGTCAGTTTCATCTATTCCGGCGTGCCCACATGTTCCGTAGCCTCAAGATCCCTCTTCTTCAGTCTTAGAATGCTCTCCACGTAATTCGCCACTGAGGTCCAATTTTCCCTACTCGCGATCATAATCCCGACATTGTTACCGGTCGTGATCGTCCCAACTATCGACGTCAGTGCAGAGCGATAGCTCTGCCAGCGTGCACACTCGAAAACGGTGTGCTCTGCGTCATCAATTATCTCCCCGTCCTCGTAAAGACAGTAAGGGGAGCCGGTCTTGCCCATTCTGTGCAGATATTTCCTAAAATATCTGTGACCCGATAGTATCTGTGTAACGTAGTAATTTACCTCTCCAAATTTCCGACCAATCCATGGGCTTATGTCGGGAATAAGTCTCGCCGTCTATCTTCCTCGTTCCATCGTTGTTGCCATTTTGAAATGGTGTTCTCAACCATTGATCCAACCATATAGAAAGCCTTATCTTGGGTTTGGTGTTTAAAATTTTCTGGTTAAACGCAGGAATGCTTGTGGTTTCCTGGTTTCACATCGAGTCATTTCCTATTAATTTGCTTCTCAATAAACTAAAATCCAATAATTCTCCTAGGACATAACAGTCTCGACCTAACCATATTATATTTCTATATGAATTTAGAACATACATAATTACATACTCGTGTATGTACATATATACATATGTATCTCTTATCTAGTATGTACATACATCTATGAACTTAACCCTCTATTCTTGGTTTTAAATCTTTCTTTTTTGTGATCGTTATCGTTTATTCCGATAAATTGGTTGTTTTTATTTTTCCGTTTTTCTTTTTTCATTTATTGAAGATGCTGTCCATTTCGAATCGCTCTCATTGTTCCCATTATAATTGAGTTTAAAAGTACGCTTGAGTGTGTTTTTTTCGCTGTTGCTGTTGTTGTTGTAGCATGTTTATGTTTATGTCTTGTACTTGTATTGACATTGTAAACATTTGACATTATACGTACATATAAGGTCGTTTTGCTATTGTTATTGCCGGTTACTGTTTGTAATTTTCGTATAATTTTTTCCTTCTAGTTTTTGTTTTGCTCTTCACTAAGCCCTATTACCCGATTTAATATGAAAATGAAACGACTGACACAAGATGTTGTGATTTGATTTCGTTGCTGTTTTTTCTTTTCCGCTCTTATCGTTTTGTTGTTATCGCAACATTTGTTTTTGTATGCGAATGTATGCGAATATTGTTGTACTGCACTGCTCATTGTTAAATGTTTGTTTTCTATTTTATTTTAATTTTGTTGGACTTACATACACTGGCTCAAATAAGTCTTCGTTTATATTTCAAAAACTATTTGCCGGATTTGAATAAAAAAAAAATAATTTTAAAAGCTCAATTTGTACTTACAATAATTAGATATAAAAATTCTGTTTAAAAAGTTTAAATTATTTTTTATATAAAAAAACTCAGAAACCAAAACAAAATTCTAAAAAAGTCTCCGTACAGCTTAGATAGTGACAAACGTATCCTTCTTTAATATAAAGATTTTTTTAAATTAGATTTGTTTTCACAATATTTAAGAATTCTACGTTATTAATAGTTATTCGGTTTGATGGAACATAATAATTAACGTCAAAAGTTAGCGCAAATAACAAAAATTGCAAAAAAATTGTATTGCCGTCAAAGAGCTGATTGTTGAAATGCGTAATGATGGCTAAAGTTTGTGAAAGAAAACTGAACGGATAGAACCAATTCTGTGAAACAATTAAAAAACGATTCGAATTTATAAAAACCATTTACTAAATGCACAAATCTTACAGAGTTTTCTGGTTATGGAGAAATATAAGCTCTGTGTTCTATATAAAAGGCCTTTTCTTACAGCAAGGATAGAAAACAACGTTTGGATTATGCCTCAGAATATCTTAATAAATCAGATAACTTCCGGTAAATGGTTGTATTTACTGACAAAAGTCTATTGAATACTTTTTGGATCATATGGCAACCCTTAAGTGAGTGCCTCAAATCTTATGTTTGGAGAAAGTTCATTATATAAATGTTTTAAAAGAAAATTTTAATATGATTTTCGATTCTTTCACAATAATGATCCGAATCATTGATTTCAATATTCTAGAACAATAAATTCCATACAAAGTAATATTTCATCACTCTGACCCTAGACTCAAACTTCATGAAGTTTTAATGAAAAAAAAAGTTTTCAGTAACACTCAGTAACTAATAAGCAAGTGCCCCAAGATACTATTGTCGCATAAGTCGTGAATATCACGCAAAAGCTAGACTTTTCTATAAAAAAAATGTTTAGAATAAAACATTGCCGTTAAAGGACTTCAAACCCATGCGACCCCCAAA
This sequence comes from Sarcophaga variegata, assembly GCA_932273835.1. Taxonomy (NCBI): domain Eukaryota; kingdom Metazoa; phylum Arthropoda; class Insecta; order Diptera; family Sarcophagidae; genus Sarcophaga; species Sarcophaga variegata. The sequence continues at coordinate 78,264,440 of OW026359.1, forward strand.
TTGTTGCGACTAGCTGTAAAACGTTATTTTGTACAGACAATTGTTATTGTTGATTGAACATGTTGTACAGCTAATCGCAACGTGTAGGGCCTTAAAAATAAATTTCGAATGAATCAATTTTTGTTTGTTTTCGGGGTTTTTTAAATTAAACTTTTTGAAAAAAATTTATACAAATTGAGGTTTTAAAATAATTTTACTTCATTCAAATCTGGCAAGTAGTTTTTGGAAATATTGTGTAAATAGCGGAATCAATTTACATAATATTTCGAAAAACTTGTTGTACGGAGACTTATTTGAGCCAGTGTATATACATTTGTTCTTTGTCTTCTCAATGCAATCGCTGTTGTTATCGTTGGTGGTTCTGTTTAGAGGGGTGTCAGCGATATGTTGTCGTATGAAATAAAACTCGGACAACAATAACAACAAAAACAACAATAATAATCATAACAAACATAACATATGCTTGATTGTTACTCTCAGTTGTTTTTTTTTTCATTACTCATACTTTGTTTATAAAAAATATTAGAGAGACTTGGTTGTCTCAGCAGCAAGCTGTTATCGTGGTTGTTGTGTCCGGCTATTACTGGTACACTTAACAAAATGATACCGTTAGATTGAAGTGCACTTTGTTTTGCAGAACTAGAAAATTTCAACAATATAAACGATAAGATTATTTTTAAAATATAAAATAATTGGCAGCAATTTAAGATCATAGTAACGACGCAGTGCTCGTAAACAGGTGAATAATTTTGCACTATTTTATTGCAAACAACTGAAATTTTATCAAAACAAAAAACCGGAAAATTGTCTACATTTTAAAAGTGCCTAATCTAATTACGCTTTATTTCGTTGTAAATAAATAATATTTTCATAATTAATTTTTTTTTTGTTAAACTGCTACACAATAAAGAATTTTCAATACCAGTACTTAGGACTTGAGAATACCAACTAGAATTGATTTAATATTGAACAGATCTCACGTACAAATCCGTACAAACAGAATCAAAGATTCGCCAACAAAATTACATTTTTTTCGCCAACTTTCTATATGCCACGCGGAATGCCATCATATTCAGATCAATTTATTTTCTGTGTATATTTCCTAATACATATGTATGTATGTAATGTATATGTTCATATGGATAAAATATGCTTTTTGATTAAGTTGAGCTTTAAGATTCTGTAAATTCTGGTTGCATAACATTGTGTTCTGTGATTGGCTCATAATGATATGCTAGTAGATCATACAAAATCTTTTGTGGCACCTCGAGGCTTCAATATGTCTTATTCTTGAATTTCTCTACAATATTAATTATCATATTATTAGATCTGTTTAGTCTGATTAGATCTATTATTACATACATACATAATTGGCCATTACAACCCTTCAGTCAGGATTACGGCCTAGCTTCTCACACCACTCATGTTGTGTGCGTTAATTTTATACGTGAGTGGCGGGACCTACAGTTTAACGTCGACTCCGAACGACAGAATTTTGAGAAACTTTTTCATGGCAGTTTATTTTACTCTCAGAGTTTTTGCCAGAAATCTGCTGAGAGGAAGTCGCCGAAGAAATTTTTTTTTTCATATTTCATTTTTGATGTCTGACCTGGGATACGAACCCGGGCTTTACGAATAGTAAGCCAACACACTACCTACTACACCACGGCGACTTCAATCTATTATTGGAACATGCATATGTATGTAATTGGTCATTACAACCCTTTAGTCAGGATTACGACTTAGTTTCTGACACCACGTTTGTCGTGTGTGTTAATTTTTATACATGAGTGGCGGGATCTACAGTTTGAAGTCGACTCCGAACGACAGATTTTTGAGAATCTTTTCATAGCAATTTTATTTAATATTTTTTCGTATTTTGTTCAGTTGGAGGTGCCTGACCTGGGGTTTGAACCGAGGCTTCACGTCTAATAATCCAAGACACTACCTAGTAGACCACGGCGACTTCAGATCTGTCTTCTCTATCTGGTTATCAAGTGTTAACCTTAGAATAACTTATATTTTTAATCTTTGAAAAATTAACTATGAATTATGTTTCAGTGTATGACTGTATTTTACTCTACATATTCTCTACATATTCAGGGAATTTTTTTCATGCCTTTCTAGTGATCTGGTTTAAACGCAGTTTTATATTCTATAGGGTCTTTCAGTTAACTTTAAGAAACGCTATGGTTTGTTGGCATACAACTGTAACTTAAGAAAACCTCACAAGAAAAAGCATAATGGAGCCAAATCGTATGATCTCGGTGGTCAGTTTACATCACGTCAATGTGAGATAACTATCAGAGATTAGCAATGAATGTTTTTTCGCTACTCATAAGTACTCATGAAATTTCGAGTATGAGTGAGTCAACAGTATTGAAATTCAACTACTCTCATTCTTTCGTACTCACTACAACATTGATTTATAAGTACAGGTTGCAATGAGTATGAGTACAACGTTGACATCAAACTCATAACATTCGAAATTTGTTTGATTCATACGCCTACTCATTCAGATTCTTAAATTTAGAAAAGTACTCGTAATACTCATAAATGATTCGAGTGATTCGTACGCGAATCAAACTTATTTTGTGATTCTTGTATATGTTGAGTCATGGAGAGTCGAAATCAACAACATTATGCGTGTTGTTAAGTATGAATATGATGAGTACTTCAAACTTTGAATATGAGTAGTATGAGTATGATATTAAAATAAATATGAATGCGTATAAGTATCAGAAATTATGAGTATGATTCGAATCTACTCATCTTTTTGAATACTCATTGCTGATCTCTGGTAACTATGCCGCTTGAATTATGTTGTACGTAGCGCTGTCTTGTTGAAACCACATGTCATTGGTGTTTAGATCATTTACGTAGGCCAAAACAAGCTGGTAATTATCATCTCGCCGCTGTTAGTAGTGGCAACGCCAACGTTGCTCTCAACGAAATATAGACCAATGACTTCGACAGCCCAAAGTCCACACTAAACAGTGAATTTTTCGGGATGCATTCTACGCTCTTAGATTTTATCATTGGTTTATAGCTTTAACAAGATGGTCGTTTTCGATAATCAAAGACTTCAAGCCTTCGATGAAAGAGCCTATATGTGTGAAAAAATACTTTAATGCTCCGACTTTATAAGAAGATTAAAAAGTGGTACCATTTCATATAGTTTTCTTACTTAGGAATCCGAATTGTTTGTATACATGATTTAGTTTAATTCTTAATAAAACAAAAAACTTATTATTGCTTATAAATTATGACAAAGATGTAAATAACTTAAAACAGAAAAATAAAATAATAAAAAAATATTTTATCACGCCTAATTTTTTGTTGTCCTGTATTTACTTTGTTTTTAATTCAATTCATTAATGTTGCGTACATTATCATGACGTACATGTGAAAAGGTTCGAAATCATATGTTTTGAATGTAAATTACTATCAGATCAGAGTGATTTTGAACCATAATTTCAGCTCCATCTCATATGCATACAATATTATACAAATTTAATCATCATTGTGAGTATTCTCAATTATTCTTCCGTTTATTTTAAACATTTTTCTGCTATTATATCGCGTTTTTTTCTTTATCTTTTAAATTTACATGGTTTGGGAATTTGTTTAATGTACTCTTATCTTTTAAAGCTAAATGCTTTTAACCTTGTTCGGTTATTTAACTTGTAATGCTTATCTTTATTACAACAATTGTTATTAGAAGTCAAGGTTGCCCAATTAGATAAGTTGGACGTCTCATTGAAATAACTGTCATATTGAGAGAAAAAAAATTGAAGCTTTTAAAGCAGTTTCTATATTTTAAAATACCAGAAATTTTGCTGCCTAAGAAAAGTGAGACAGGTCAAAAAACAAAATATGCCATTAAATAATCAACTCACAACTTTTACATCTTATCTCTTGTCGAACAACGCAAAAATGCGAACAATATATGCACGAACGAAATTTTAGAATTTCACTCAGTAATCCTAGTCACCATAGCCTAGCAGGTAGTACGAAGGTTTATAGGACGTGAGGCCTCTGTTCAAATCCCAGGTCAGGCGTCTCCAACTAAACGAAATATGAAAAAAAATTTTTCAGCTACTTCCTCTCAGCAGATTTCAGCCAAAAACTCTGAGAGTAAATTAAATTGTCAGGAAAAGTTTCTCAAAAATTATCGTTCGGAATCGACTCTAAACTATAGGTCTCGCCACTCATGTATAAAATTAACAACACAACATAAGTGGTGTGAGAAGCTAGGTTGTAATCGTGGCAGAAGGGTTGTAATGACCAGTTATGTATCATAATGGTGTATACATTACAACTTCTGAGTTTCGCAGCTGCCTCTACCTACCTAACTAAAATAATGTGCGAGCTATTACTTACAAAGCAAGGTGACGCTTAGCAGTTGGTGACAATGGCAAAATTTACATCGAAAATGGCAATGTTGTGTGCCAGGAGGCACTTGAATCATATGAATTGTTCATATGAATTAAAACGTTCAGAATTGATCAACAGAAAAGGTGTTGATGGGTTTCAGATGGGATTTAATGCGTATGATTGGGAATTTTTGACGCATCCACCATAACACCCGGAACTTATACCTTCTTAATATCAGTTGTTTCAATCTCTGCCAAATTCTATTAATGGTAGTAATTTAAACTTCGCAGAAACTGTTGGAATAATGCCACTAAATGGCACACATTTGGTTTAATAAAGTTCGTTTCAAATATAAAACAAATGCATTTAATTTTTCATCAATTTCGTAAGCAAACCTAACCGAATACAGTTATTGTAAAAGAAAAATATAAAGAAACCAAGTTTTTTTATATAGTCATACCTTAATTAAAAATATAACCAGGATATTTTTTCAAGGATGTTTACGTCATATATTTTACAATTTATACGCACGAACATCCCTAGAGTAACTCAGTGACCTTATCATCGCTGGAAGCTCCTTAAGTGTTTAATTAGTAATCCTTTATCGGTAACAACCACGATTATAGAGAAGATTCGCGAGCTAGAGAGAGAGAAAGAGAGAGAGGACGAGTAAAATATGTTGAAGTGACTGGCTGAGGTGTAATGTAAACAATGCCTACGACGCCAGTTGAAAATGTTTACATATTTCTAATTTCTTTTTTTTTTGTTGTTTTATTTTTGTTTCTATTTTCCATTTCATTAGAAGAAGAGCAATTCAATTAAAACTAAGAGATCATTGTACTCGTTCGCTACTAGAGAGAAAATAATCTACGAAAATAAACTGATCTGTTCTGTTTCGGATTTCGTGTATCAACCAAACGATCTTTGAAATGGTTTGGTTTTATTTTCTATTTATCGTTGTTGTTTTTTTGTTCTTATTTTAATTCTGTTTGTTGTTATTATTATTGTTATTCATTATAAACATTGCCATACTCTGCTGTTATACGCTCTGAAAGTGGCAATGATTGTATTGTTTTGGGTTTTGTTTTATTCTTTTTTTGTTGTTTTTGTTTTTCATTTAAAATGCGGGTTGCCAACATCTGTTGCGGTATTAAATCAGGGATGGAAATTATTTCAAGCAATTGAAGCAATAAAGAAGTCTTTACCTGACTATCATTTTTGGGCATAATAATATTATCAACTAAGTGAAAAGGATTAAATCTAATTAAATATTGATAATTTATTGTTAATTATTATTTATAACACATTAAAAATCAGTTATTTTTTAATTGTAATTTTTTGGTTTTTTTTTTTCATTTCAGGTAAACAGAAAATTTAAATATTATGTACAGATAATTTGTTTTTATTTATCAGATGGTAAGTTGTTGTTTTTAATACTTAAGTAGGAATGCAAGAATTTTATTACATACAAAAGAAAACAACTAAGCTGATGTGCACTCTTTAGTTCTGTGAGATCATGAAGTTTTTATTGCTCTATTAAAAAACAATATTTTAAAAGACGATAAATTTCAAGGATAATTAAACTGTTCATTGGTTTTATTTAAAAATGTCTACTCTAAGTTCAATTCAAACAAAAAAAATTGAAAATATGTAAACCCGAGTAACGTATCGTTTTAGGCTAAGCAAAATGATTTTAATCCTGAATTGACACAATTTTACTAACAAAAACTATTTTATAATGATTGGATAATAGTTATGAAAATTGTTTACTTTTGTTTCCTTCTTCATGAATCCATTTCACTTTTTTTTTTAATATTTTTGATATTTTGAGGAAATAGCTGCACATGCTTACATAATTACTACCTCTTTATGGAAGCATATATAAAAAAAAATAATTTTTTTTTAAGAAAATGGTGCTGACTTAAGAATAGATTTGAATTTTAAGAAGTTGGTATAAGAACGTATCCTTAACGCTTTCGAAAGTTCAGGTGAATCATTGTTAATATTTGTGATGTGTCGTTGTCCTCATTGAACGTCTATCTTCCTTTATCCTTTACTTTCTGGCCGGCACTGCAGTTTTTCTCAATGATTAAAGTTTTTGAAAAACGCATTCTTATTATTTTCGATGATTTTATATTAATTTCATTAATTAAATTTTTCCAGCTTTGTGGAACAATAACTTTTAAGTCCATCATCGCAAGATATTCTCTGCGTTTACAATATCAACAACCGATATTTGTGATTTTAAAGAGTGTTTGTTAAATTTAAAATTTGAAAATGAATATAAAAATTGCACACATTTGCAAAGGCTGGTAAAATAGAATGAATTCATATGTGATATTATAGGAAACAAGTAAGCTAAGCTTAAAGCAACAGCTTTGTATCGAAGTATTGCAAAAAAAACAAGAAAACAGTATAATTTATTTTCGCACCATTTGGTTTGTAATTTAAAAATCAATTGATTTCAAATGTAAATTTCAATATTTAAATTGAAATTATTTCGAATTTTATTTTTTAAAGTAAAATTACTTTGTCATTTGTAAGCTAATTGATATCCCCCAGGCCTGTACATTAATGTTATTAATTAAGTTTATTAAAAAAGAGCGACAGAGAAAGAGAGAGATAGAGCCACTGAGCAGCCACTAAATAAACTAACTTAAGAGAGCAAAGCTAATTTAGAGCAAAACCATATAAAACAGAATATTCACTCAGAGAGTAAATTGTGCTGAATAAATTGTGTGTGTGAGTAAAGAAGACACAAAGAACTATTTGTTATTAAAAAAATTTCAATATTTTATTTTGCTAAATATTGTTAAACATAAGACTATTTAAACAAAATAATTCATTAAAAATGATTATTATTATTGTTAACAAACATTTGCTAAAGTTAAAAAGTCTAAAGTAATTTGATGAAAACGAATGTTCAAAATTAATTTTGTGGTTGGTTTTTAATATTTTTCTTCTTTTTCTTTTTGTTGCTTAAAATTAGAAAGTGAGCATTTATTTTATTTATAATTCAGCCATAAGAAAAAATGTAATGTATCTGTTGTTTGCTCATTTTCTCTATCTCTCTCTCTCTCTCTCTCTCTCTCTGTATGTCAGTGTATCTGTCTGGTCTGTGTATTGTGTGCATATGTGCAAGAGTGACTCATACGTTTGACTGCTAAATAAAGTGGCTCTGTTCGTCTAGCTTGTTCGGTTACTAAATGTTAGCTCTGGCTAAATGTTAAATAGCCAAGAGAGCGCTTATGAGTGAGAGAAGAGAGTTAGTGCTACAATAACAAATAAACGACATCAAATCTTTTTGAAACTTCAGATACATTCAGTTGTTAAACAATTTTCAAAACGTCTGCAACGTAACAACACAACTTTTTACGTTCGCAAGAAAAAAAAAAGAAGAAAAACAAAAAAGAATTTGATTTTTTTTTTATAGTTTCTTGGTACATTTTGTTACGAACTTTATCGGTATTTTTGTTTTAAATTGCAAATTGTCGTAAAGGTTTTGTAGTTGTTGGAGTTTAAAATTTACCGCTCTTATTAAGTGGACAAAATTATTGAAATTTAAAACAAATTTTAAAATAAAATTATAGAAAAAAGTTTAAAAACATAATACATATACGATAAATTGCCTAAAACAGCCGGCAACAACTACAACTATTATCATACAAAACTAACAACAACAACATCAAAACTAGTTTTACCAGATTTAAATTTGACGTCACATCCTTCTAAAATGTCTAGAAATGAGAAGAAAAAAATGCAAAATAACAAATGTTTGCTATTGTGAATGATAAAAAGATATTTTATAAATACCAAATTAATAATGAAAAGAAATATTTAAAAAATAATTAAAATTCTTTGAGAAATAATCGATAATTATTTAAAGTAATCAACAAAAAAAAAAAAAAAAAAAAACTTGTTGAAGTGGTGGCTTAAATTTCCAAAAAATTCACTTACTTATTAAATGCATGTGTGTGTGCGTGTGTGTGAGAGAGTGAGTGTATTTCTCCTCACCCCCTTTTTTGGTTGTAATTAAAATTGTTTATAAAAAGAAAAGGAAAAAAAATTAAAGTTAAAAAAGAAAGAAATTTTTGTTTGTTATGCTTTCAAAAAAGAGAAAATATTTTATTTCTATTAAAGCCGAAATAGCATAAAAGCGAAAATTAAATATAAAAAAAATTAAATAGAAATTAAAACAAGTGAAATTTAAATAATAAAAAAAAAATTTTATAAGAAAAAAAAATTAAAACAGAAACAAAATTATAAAAATAGTAAAAACTAATAAAAAAATAATTAATATTAAAAATAACTTAAAAATATACAATATTGTTGGATTACTTTCTTTATCCGCTACCTGGCTGACATACGCTGTTTGCAATTGTGGATTATTTTTTTTTCAACTTTCCTGCATTTGAGTGATGAATAACTGCTGAAAATTTTCGAATACCTGGAATCTTTTTAATCAACATTTGTTTTGCATTGAGAACAACAACAAAATCTATTTAAATGGTTTGTAATTTTATATTTTTCATGTCTATTCGCCATTTGTCTTTATTTTCAAATGAATTTGTGTTTATTTTTTCGGTATGCAAATCTCTTTTATATGTATAGGTCTTCTCCTATAGATAAAAAGTATTTCCCAGCATTTAATTAATAATAACTATAATATTAGTTCTTCCCTTCTATAAATTATAATTAAAAAGTGGACTTTTGGGGTTTTTTTTTAAGTAAATGTTTTAATAACAGCTTGCCTATGATAATGAATAAATTATATCGTATATGCAGCAAACACAAATAATTCTTTGGAGTTGTTTAGATTGCATTCTCAAAAAAATAGACGCCATATTAATTTAACGGGTGATTTTTTAATCGTTTGAGTTTTGAAAAAGCAAAAAAAACTAAATTTTAAAACGTTAATTAAGTATTCATTTGGAACGAGATATAATTGATTGCCATTTATTTTTGAAAGTTTATTTGATGTAGAAGTTGACCGCGTCTACGTATATAGGTGGCCCATTCGAGAGTTCTACTTTGGTCATAATTTTCCTATCTGTAGCTAGTAGTTGTAATGTTGGTTTGTCCGTGTACACGAAAGGCTTCACGACTGTCATCACGACCACAAAATAATACAGAATTGAAACCTTTGACGTTTTAAAACGCTCAAAGCAGCACTTTAACCTACCTCGTAGAGGGAGAAAAAAAATATAATGTTTTGTGAATCAAAAGTGAAAACTGGCGGTTAAAGTAGAAAAACTAAATGTAAATAAACATTTATTTTGTGTTAAAAAAGGGAAAATTTGGAATATTTTTAAATTTCTTTAATGAAAAGTTTAAAGATTCTTAAATATTTAAATATTAATCGAAATGTGTGTGACTTTCGGTCACAATGAATATAGTTTCTTGGTAATTAAGAAGCTAAATATTACAAGACCAAAATAAGACGTACTGCTCATAAAAAATTTTTCTTGCTGAAAGTTGGTTATTGTTATTAGTTGCTTTTATTATTTATTAATAGTTTTAGACAAAAATTACATTTTTTATTAACTCTCGCCAATATAAAAAACCCACCCAGAAAACTAAAAAAACATATGTAAATAAAGAAAACAGAGTTGCAATCAGAGAGAGAGAGAGACAGAAATAATTTTTGGTAATATTTGCTGTCTCTTTCTCCATTGAAAGTTAAATGTCAAACTCTTATTTCTATTCTGTATATTTTGTGATCACGACTACTGGATACTGTGGATACTGTGTCGGGAGACATGTGACACTGTCTTGTTGAAATCACATGCCAACTAAGTTTAATTTTTAAAAAATTTTAATTTAAATTTATTATTATAGTATTGTTTTTTGGGAATATGGCCTAGTGATGCCACATGTCCACAAACAGCCGGCTCTTAAGCTGAGTTTCTTCTCTTCACACCAAATTCCCAAATTGAGTTTGTCGGCCAGTCCAAAAAGTGAGATAATTTATCGATAAAGACACATTTCTCCCTCAGCAATGATTTTGATAACAAAATTCAATGATTTGTAAACCATACTACCTACCAAACATCTACTGAACGTTTTTTCTTTGTGTTATAAATATTTTTTATATTGATAAATTTATATTGAAATGAAAATAGTAAAAACAGCAAAAATAAATAAAAAATCATCCGTTACTGTGAAAAAATTCGTGATTTTCTGTAACTTTTAAAAACGTTTATGTTTTTATCATTATGGTTGCCTGTTTTCCACCAATAAATTTGTTAATTATTAATTTGTTAATTAATTTACATAAGTAAATCAAAATATTTTGTAATAAAATGCTTAGAATTGATTTATTCCTTTGTTTATATTGGCTGTTGCAATTGTATTATCAATTTTGAGGATTTATCGTCTTTAGCGAAGTTCTTTTACAGAACTCGTCCATGTTTTTTATTTCTTTTCTTAATTAGGGGTTATTTTCTTGAAGCTAGTTGCTAGGGTGTCCTAAGACTCATTCACCAAATTACGTTGTGGTCCGACAGACAACTATATCTGCTGCATCAATTCTGTAAATCTTCCACGTGGTCGAATAAAAACACGGCGACGGATTTACACATCGTGATCTTCATTAACAGTGGCCAAAACATCTTCGCATACAATTTTGGAGGGTTAGCCTAATCTAGTCTAGTGGGTAGGGTGTTGGCTTATTAGACATAAGGCTGTGATTTAACCCCTGGCGCAGTCATGTCGAACAAAGAAAAATAAGAACAAATATTTCTTCGTCTACTTCCTCTTAGCGGTCTCTTGGCAAAAACTCTTTGAGCAAATAAAAATTGCCATGTAAAATTTCTCAAAAAAATCAGAAATTTTCACAAAGTAACGAACTTGTTGCTAAATGTGATCACAATACAACTGTTTGATGTTTCGACGACCCATAACGACCATAAAATGGACGTAATTTACGGAATATTTTTCTGAAAAATTTTGACCATTTTAACGTTACGAAGAAAATGTTATTCTTTATATCGAAAAGACAAGTAGAAAAAAATCACCCTCTATAAGCTATTTATTTAAAACGGAAACATTCTATGGATTATTTTGATTTTTTTTTGATAATTATTGTTTCTTTATTCACGAATTATTTATGAAATTTTAAAGATTTAAAAATGTTATATTTTTCGATTTGATTTTTGTATGTTTTTTTTTTGTATTTTTTTTTAAAGTGGAACTTATAACCGCCAAATTAAATCATATTCGAGTTGTTGTTGAGTGCATTAAAAATTCATTTGCTTTTGAATTTATTAAAATTTAATATTTTTTTATACATTTAAAAGTACATACATACATATGTACATACATACATACATACATGTGGAATAAAACAGAAACTGTGTTGAAATGCTTTGGCATGTTAAATGCTTTTTATGTGTGATATTTCTAAAATACCTCCCCCTCTTCTTTAACAGACAGACAGAGAGAGCCCAGTTTCAAATACAATTGGCTTTTGTCTTACAATTGATGCAGTTTTTTTTCTAATAATTTTTATTTGTTAGTCAATAGGTGTGAATTTATTAAGATTTTAATATGAAACAAAAAAAAAAAATAGAAAAACAATTGTTAAGGAATTGTAGTAAATTTTTTTTATGAATTTTTTTTTCTTTTTTCAATTCGTTCAGGTGATGTTTGCGAAATATTTTAGCATGATTTTTTTTCTTTCTGTCTGAAATTTCGAAATTTCATAAATATTAACAGAAACTAGAAAACAAGGTTAATTTGTGATACTACCTTGTGTTAAATTTGAAAAAATTTTTAATAAAAAAAGAAAAAATATTGTGATTACATATCTTAGAAAGAATAATTCGCAGTTAACCAAATTTAAATTTTTGTATTTTAGTTTATTTTGTTTAAAATAAAAACTTGAAATTATGATTCATTTTGTATTTAAATACAGTTTTTTCCGGTGGTTTTTGTTTTATATAGAAAAATAATTTCATTTTAGATACAAGCAGATACAATTTGTTGGTGCTTTACTGGAATTTTTTTTTTTAATTCAGTGACCTTCAGTTTCTTAGCGTTTAAGATCCTGTTAAGCATGTTTTATTTCAAATTTAATTAAATTTAGATTGTTAAACAAAAAAGTTTTTTAAAACATTCTAAATCATAAAAGTTTTTCGAATAATCCAATAATAATCGAGTTCACGGAGTTCTCTTTAACCGACTAGCAGATCAGATGGAGTTCTTATAAATTATTATTGTATTGTATTTTTTGTCATAAACATATAGTATATTTATGTAAACCAATACCAAATAAGTACATATATGCAAATGAGTTTTTGTTTGGCAACATGTTGTAAATTAATTAATAATAATTACATGAAAATACCAAAGTTTGAAAGCCTAAATGCAGATAAAATTCATTCTAAATATTTATAAACTCGTCTATTTTATACAATAAATTATTTTTTCCTTTCATACTTTAAATCTGTTAAAGCATGCTGATTAAAACGCTGTAAAATCCGTTGTAATTTCCGATTTTTTTTCATTTCTAACATATTTCTAAAGATAATTGTGCATTTGTTATTGTTTTCTATATGAAACTGCTACTTGATTTTAATTTATTCTTAATAAAACTCCGATAAACCAATAAATTTTATTTTATTGCTCGCGCTCTCTCTCTCTCTCTCTCCCTCTCTCCGATTGATTTGTTTCATTTGAAATGATTTTTTACCTCTGATTGCTTTGATTAATTTGAAATGTTATAAACATTTTAATTTAAATTTGAAACGTTAAGGTATTCAGTTACTTGCCTATCGTCAACTACTTTTAAATTCAACCTTGAAAATTAAACAAAAAACATCGAAAAATAAATTGTACATAGAAATCAATTTGTTTTCAAACCTATACAGTGAATAACAATCAGTTGTTAATAAAAAATGTTGATTTTTCTTTGAAACAAAACACCACAAAAAAGTGAAACAAAACAAAAAGATCTAAGAACAATACAAAATTTCCATATTTTGTTAACAATTTGTTACATTTTTAAAAGACCACTTTTTGATTCCATTGAATAAATTAAACACTCTCTCTTTTGATTTGAATAGAAAATAAAAGTTACGTGTTCTCTCTCACTCTGTATTGATTAAATATTTTATTTTGAATTTATAATTTCAATTCAAATAAATACATATTTTATAATCATAGATTTTGTAACGATGTCCCCTTTGTGCCCTCTGTATTGCGAATAAATGTTTTATTTTAATATGTTTGATTGCAAATTAGTGTGTCTTTTTATGAAGTTAACAAAAATACAAATTCGATGAATATGTTGCAAGCAATATTATTGTATATACTTTGACAGTATGTTTATCTCAATAGAGTGTAAACTTTGAAATCTTTACGAATTAGCGATAAAATCTACATACAGCATAATACTATGTTTAGATATGTATTTTTATTGAGTCAATATCCGGTTAATTGAGTAGAATATTTTAAATGTTCAGGCATAATAATATGCTTATTCAATATTCATTTGACAGCTGGTAAACAAAACAGCTGGTTGTTTCAACAACATTGTTTTTATTTTTTTGTTTTCTTTTTGTTTGTCGTTGTTGACACTTGAATTGTCAAATATCAACAGAAACTGTTTGGATAATTGTAATATGCTCACTAAACACACTTATGACAGTGCTACATTTTAAGTTTTACTCAATATTATAACAATTTGTGGATTTATTGCGCAATAATTAATTGAAACTTTATATGAATTATTGAGCTTAATAATGGAATTTATTGCGATTTACGATTTATTTAAGGTGCATATCTGAACACCGTATAAAACTGTTCTCCTTTGAACATGTGAAACGTGGAATCCATCTAATAGTGAACTGCACACAATGCAATCAAATGTAAGCCACTGTCTTTGTAAAAATCTTAAATTATTCTGATTTAAAACTATTACAAGGGAGGAATACCCTGTGAGAATATCGATTTATATAATAAAATGACGTACGTATATGAATGGTACTGGCTGCAACACGATAAATGATAATCACGCGACGATACTGTAGTGCAAAGAAAGCTAAAAAGGGAAAGCTTGCCAAATATATGGTGTAGATTAGTGTAATTAGAAGCATTGGATACTTGTTTATTTTAGAAAGAAATTAATCCCTGGACTGATTTCGTTGCACAAAACTTTACATTAAACTTTAATGGTTGTCTTAAAAGTTTAATGTGTTTATTCGTTTAGACTACATGTTTAACTTTCAAATTAAATAATATTTAATCGCTGCTTGTAAGCATAACTACATACATACATACATAATTACATTCCATGCGATTCGAGTTTTTCTCTGCATTTTTCTCAGAACGTCTTCAAAATTTGTTCTACTTTCTAAAAATACGAAAAAGAAATGGAATAAAAATAAATTCTTTTTTATCTTTTATATTCTAGACTCGTTCTTTTATTTTTTTTTATTTTTTAAATTTTATTTGCTATTTTGCAATATAATAGTGACTCAAATACTGACATCGTCATCATCATCATTACTAGCGTACATGACTGGAAATCGATATAAAAGCGTTGGGTTTTTTTCGCTCTCTTTTTTTCGTTACAATTTCAAATGGTTTCAGTTTTCTTTGTTATCGTCTCTTTCGTGTTGTTGTTTCTATATTTTATTTTTTGTTTTTATTTTCTGCTTACAATTTCAAGTCTTGTTACGCTATTTATCTATTATAAGTTGTATGTATGTATGTATGTATGTATGTATGTATGTATGTCCTATTTTTTCAATTTCATTTTAAATTGTTTATAAAAATAAAATAAATTAAATTAAATAAAATACTTATAATAGACATGAACAAATACACTCTGTGTTATATTGTAGATATTTCAATACCATATTAATATCGTTTTTATTTTTTTTCTTGTGTATTACTTTTCATTCAGTAGAATAAATAGGCAGGCAGTAGTAGCAACAAATAATATGACGCGTCGTCTTAGAAACTGAAATTCAATCATATCATTCCAATTCCAATTCCATATTAATTTCCATGAGGTGTGTCTCTGTTTTATTTATTTTTGTAGATTAATTTATTTTTACTAAATATTTCAATCAATCAATTTAAAAAATATTTTATTATAAAATGATGAAGCCTTAAAGTCTAGACTTTATCTAGTACGAATGTGTTTTTTAAGCAAGAGTTCATTTTAAATTTCTTTCTTACATAATTTCGTATGAATTTTATTTAAAAATATATGTAACTTCTTGAATGAATGCACTTCTCAAGTACATATTTGCAAATAAACAATTTTTATTTCTTAAAAGAAAGACGGTGTTTAGATATGCACCTTTATTGCGTAAATCGCAATAAACGCCATTATTGAGCTCAATATTTCATATAAAGTTTCAATTAATTATTGCGCAATAAATACACAAATTGTTATAATATTGAGTAAAACTTAAAATGCAGTACTGTCATAAGTGTGTTTAGGGAGCATATTACAATTAACCGAACACTTTCTGTTGATATTTGACAACTCAAATGTCAACAATGACAAAAAAAAAACAATGTTGTTGAAACAACCAGCTGCTTTGTTTAGCAGCTGAACTGCGTTTATTATCATGCCTGAACACTTAAAATATTATACTCAATAAACTGAATATTGACTTAATAAAAGTGCATATCTGAACATAGTATAACATTGTATACAATATAATGATTAACTCTAAAACTGTTATCAAATGAATATAAATAATTTACCTTAATAATGCCATAAATCATTTATAAAAATACCAATTCCTATTAATGTCTATGAATAGTTAGTGCAGATATAGTTTTTCTAGTATATAAATGTAGATAAGATATAGAAAAAGTGCTTCTTTGTATATATAATGTGCTGCTTTTAATAGAATGTCTACAAATAGAACGATAAATGAATGATAAGAATGATTATATAGAGGAATAATAACAATGATAATACTGTACTGATGAAATCACTGCAAATAATTTTGTGGTTTATCAAGAGATACCATAAATAAAAACTTAAATACTTTGCTGTATATTGGAATTATTTTTAATTAGAATTAATATTTGGTTTTAGTCTACTTTGTTACTTTTGGCATATAGTATTACCATACATACATAATTGGTCATTACAACCCTTCACCCAGTATTACGACCTTGTTTCTCACACCACATACGTTGTGTGTGTTAATTTTATACATGAGTGGTGAGACCAGTTTAAAGCCGATTTCGAATGATAGATTTTTTTGAGAAACTTTTCATAGCAATTTTTTAAGTACTCTCAGATTTTTGCCAAAACTCTGCTGAAGAAATATTTTTCGTATTTCAGTTTGTTGGAGATGGATGAGCTTTGGTTTGAACCGTGACCTCACGCCAAATAATCGAGCACACTATCTTCTAGACCAGGGCAACCATTTTTGGCATTTAGTATTATGAAACTCAATTCATATTATTGTAAACATTATTTATGTGAAAGTTGATATCAATTTTGATTATGAAGCAACCTCATAAATTAGATAAACCCTCTAATAATTAATTCATGATTGCAAGGATATGATATTATTTTGTACAAACAATTGTTATGTTGAATGGCTGATTGATTGATGATCGTCGTTTGGTTGAAGGTCATAAAATTTTGATTTTAATTCAACCGACGATCAATACGATGCTGCAATATCGATTTGTAAGTAAATTTGGTTGAAAAATCGAAACGTGTGAGGAGGACTACCAACTGTTGAATCAACATGTTGTTGAGTGCTTTAATAACACTCCTATAGCCAAACGAGGGAATGAAGCTAAACCCCAGAGTAACCAGAGATGGCAATTATGACAACAGCACCCTTAACCGTTTGTTTAGACTGAGAAAAAAAAATGTTATAAGTTTTGCGAGAAGCAACAGATATACAGAGTGGAAACTGGCGGATAATTTGGAATATTTTTTAATTTCTTCAATGAAAATTTTAAAAAATCTTAAATATTTAATTAGTAATCGAAATGTGGTTGATTTTCGGACACAATGAATATAGTTTATTGTGCAAAAGTTAATTAAGAAGCTAAATATTACAAGATCAATATAAGACATACTATGTACTCATAAAAAGTTTTTTTTGCTGAAAGTTGCCAATATTTTTTAATTTCTTGAAAGAAAAAGTTAAAAATTATGGCTGCCTTCCAAAATGTTATTTGCTTCCTGTTTGAACAAAGTATCATGTCTCATAATGTCGCTGTACAAAATATATGCAATGTATTCTATTTCAAAACGTCGTCAATGTGTATTTTTAACGCAGTCAAAAAGCAATCAGGCATCGGGTTTATAGTTGATACATTGTTTGGTTACTTTGCATATCGACATAGTTTATATGCAGTAGTAAAACTGCATGCAAACTTTGTATTGATACATTTTGGAAGGCAGCCTATTATTGTTATTAGTTGATTTTATTATTTATTAATATTTTCACACAAAAATTACAATTTTTATTAACTCGCGCCAATATAAAAAACCCACCCCGAAAACTAACAAAATCTAAATAAACAAAACAGACAGACAATTAGAGAGGGATAGAAATACTTTTTGGTAATATTTGCTGTCCCTTTCACATTACACGGGCAACTGTCAAATCCCGTGTCGTCTCTGGTTACCCTGTGAGCTAAACAATCTATGTTCCTAGCTTCTATTTTGCTACTGAATCGTTGAACAAGTTTAGAAAAACAAGAACTTGAAAACAAACGATTTCAACTGGCAATGCTATGAACGAATAATAAATTGAATAAAAAAAATAATAATCACTTGCAACATGTTGATAGAATGTTTGTTAACAGAATTCAAATGACGCTGGTTTTTATCAATAAATATTAAGCAGGTTTTAAATTTATTTTCCTCTAAATTATATGACACTTTTATTATGTTATGTATTGGTTTATGTGCAATAAATAAAACGACATTTTTCTTCTTCTGAAAAATAAATGTTTATGATATTCAATATATACAAACAAATTTTGTATATATGTACGTATACCTATGTACACAAGTATGTTTTGTTTTCGAAATACTGGCACAAGCGCAATATTTTTTGTTTTAAAATGTCAAGTTTTATTTTCCTCGAATTTAATGTAAAAACTATATAACATTTATTTATTAATTACAATACAATTAAAAATTATATTCTAATTATGTATATACGAGCTGAGTAACTTTGACCATGTGCTCGGTGTAGTGTCACAGACCAAAGTCTCTGGTGTTAATCGAACCAACAAACCCTCACGCTAATAGCCTAGCACACTACCCACTGGAGTACCCACTTGAGTACCCAACTATTTTATAAATAATAAATGTTCTTATATTTAGTTTACTGCTTCTGTACATTGGCAACATTGTTGGTAAACATTTGTTTCTCTTTATTTTGCCACAGTATTTTTTCTTTATGTATGTATTTTTATAGAAATATAATTACATACTTATTTATTACTGTCCCACTTTATATTTTAAATTTTTATTCGCAATTTTTTAAGACTTTTTGCTGGCCACATTATCATAAATCTATACGTTATCAATATAGTAGCAATAATTCTTCTTTGTATCTGTTAGTTGCAAATATAATTCCTATGAAAACTCTATAAAAAAAAACCATGTAATTATTTACATAAAATCGTATGTCTGTTCATCCGCAGTCGGTTACATGTTGCTGGCAAAAATGTTTTTTTAATTGTTTTTCATTGTTTACTTGTCTTTCTTGCCGGCCATTGAGATTTTAAATTAGATTCGGTCATTTTATATTTTATTTAATGCCTCAATTATTATGTCAGGGTTAATTTTAATTTGAATATTTTTCATCTTTTTTTGGGACTCAATACTAAATGCCTAAATTAAGTGGGGAATGATATGCTCTATAATTACATTTGAAAATGTTTTTAACTCAATCATCGAGCCATAAATTGTAAAAAAAAATAATATGCCAACATTAAAAAATAAATACATGAATTCATTTTAATTTATTTATTTTTTTATTTATAGTGTGTTCCAAATAGGCCACATTTTTCTTTATTTTATTTTTCCCAAACTCGCTTATCGCTATCACTCGAGTACAGATTGGATTGTAATATGAATTATTACTTTCATTTTTTTATAATTTTAATATTTTAAGAGAGTGTAAATAAAATCTCCCTTTCAACTAATTTAATTTCTATTTTTTAATTGCTAAATATATGAAATATTTGTCTTCGTAATATTTAATTTTTTATTTAGTTTTTATGTGTATTTTTCCTTTTGTCAAGGTTTAAGTACTCCAGCGAAATAGTTTGCCTTTAGTGTTACTGTAAGTTAATTATAAGCCAGTAGTTTTTAATTTCTGCTACTGGCCAATGTCATAAACAACTTTAGTATTTGGTTTTGAAAGCTATTCAGTTGCAACGGTCAGGCATTTTAAATTTCAAATCTTTTTATGGTTTTCAATTACCAAAATGGCTAAATTTAAAACTTGACAGTGATTTGAAATTGATCTTAAAAAAATGAGAAAATTTAATAAACAAAAAAAAAACATAAATAAAAGAAACTAAACAAAAATAAGAAAATAAAAAATACAAAAATAAAAAATAAAACAAAAATAAATAAAACAAAAATACAAAAATAAACAAATATATGTAAAAGTGAAAAAAATATAAATTAAAAAATTATATAAAAACATAGAATGAATAAAAAATAAAGAAAATAAATTAAAAAAAAATAGAGAAAATAAATAAAAAATTTACGAAACATAAAATTAGTACAAAAATACAAAAATAAAAAAATAAATAGAAAAAAATTTTAAATTAAAAATAAAAAAACGAGTAAAAAAATGAGAAAATTCTGAAAGAGATAATATAACAGAAATATAAATAACAATAAAATATAAATAATAATAAAATATGAATAATAATCAAAAAAATAAAATAAATAAAAAAATTAAAAAAATAAAAATTAAAAACAAATAAATAAAAAATTAAAAAATAAATAAATAAAAATATAAAATAAAAAATAAAACAAAAATATTTCAAAATCAGGAATAGATCTAAAAATGGAAGAAAAAAATAGAAATTAATGCAAAACAATTGTTTTTCTTGAATACTTTTATAAAAGCTTATACAAAACTGATTCAATGAGAACCACAAAGATAATACTCTATCACCCCTAATATATGTGTTGTAGAACCAGCATTTGTGACATGTCTTCGCTTTATATTGGCTAAACTATTTTATATATATGTATGTATGTAGTCATAATACATATAAAATAATTCCTAGTATTTTTGCTTTAGTTTCCACAAGTTATATGGATATGTTATAGTTGACACGCTCTAAAGCAGATAGACTCTTTGCCAAGACTTCTAAAAAGAACTGGCCTCCGCCCAATAAAGGGGATAATAATTATAATTGGTAGTTAGAAAGCGGTGATAGTAAGTAATTACAAAACAGCGGAATCGTTTTGTAATATATTATATAGTGACATGCCTGAATGTAATGCAATAGGGAACAAGTCGATATCAGTGACTATCGATTAATTTCACTTT
Source organism: Sarcophaga variegata (assembly GCA_932273835.1). Classification (NCBI taxonomy): domain Eukaryota; kingdom Metazoa; phylum Arthropoda; class Insecta; order Diptera; family Sarcophagidae; genus Sarcophaga; species Sarcophaga variegata. Next base: position 78,285,346 of record OW026359.1, read on the forward strand.
TAATCGAATATTTTTCAAATGTTTTTAACCTTGCTCGTTCTACAAGTCTATCACTATTGAAATAGTTTTTTAAATACTTCAGTTAATGTATTTGACAGGTTTCCATAACAATAAATGTTTATAATTTCGTTTATTAGCTTTCCGCTCTTTATTTTGTTTCCATATAATTGTCAGAAGAGTTATAAATTTATGCTAATATAATTCGAAACTTATGACAATTCGTTCTTTTACTCGTCTAATAATATGTATTCAGAATTTGTTTCTTTCTTGACAGAGATATTTGCAAATGGTTTGCATATTTTTAAACTTTAGGAATTTTGCTATTTAATACAAGGACATCATATGAAATATAGTATAGTCTGTATATTTTTCTTCTATCTTGTTTGAGTTTTATAATTGCGATACGAAATGCTAAATATCAACCAGAAGAGGCAAACAATTTAAATTTTTCGAAAAGTAATACCCGTTGATAATTATGCGGCTCACTGTACATGGTGTTGTTTATTAATTAATGTTTGTTTTTGTTAGTGTTGTTGTGTCTGTCATGTATCGATAACAAATATGTAGTTGAACTATATTTTAGTTTTATATTACACTCTCAAAGCGACATAGGAAAGAGAGAAAGAGAGAAGAGAGAGAGATAGCGAGTTAAAAATAAAATTACATTGAAACTTGCTTAGAGTTACTGCCTCATTTTACACGTACAGATTTGGTTTTATTTACATGTATGGTAATATCAGTCGTTATGTTTATGTTTTGCTGCTTTTGTAAAATGTCTAGTAAATATAAAATAATAATGATCATTAGTAGAATGAACATTATAATAATGATGTGATCACTTCATTAAAGAAAAAACTCGTGAGCGTTCGTATGTCCTCACGCACCAACTCATGAATCGTAAGCAACCTTAATGGCAGCATTGGCATCAGCAAGACAACAAGTTGTATACATTTATCAACAATTTATTAAAAAGAAAATCAATCGTTCAAATGAATTTGGGTTAAATTGTCTTGAAGTGGTACATGCAGCACAGGAACACAGACTACGACAAAAGAGAACAGAACAGAACAGAAGAAATTGTATTAAAATCATACTAATATGGTAATAACACAAATGTTAACAACAAATTGAGCAACATTTCTAATATAACAGGAAAGGAATAATAAAGACGATCTATATTTTAATCAGATCAGATTTTCAGACTACTATGGTATGGCATAATGCGGCCAGAATAACTTTCTATATAAGTATACGATATTTTTTTTTTGTTTTTGTAGCACTACTATGTATACCAATAACTTCCACCGTTTAAAAGAACTTTTTTTTATTGAACAAGTTTAAATAGATCTTTGAATTCATAGGCATTAAAGCATGTTTAGTAGGTGCATTATTTTTATACCAAATTTAACAGGAAACACTTCTTTAACACCATGTGTACACATATTGAGCATTAAAGTTGCAGCAAAATTTAATTACTACAACTGTGAGTCATAAGTGAAAAATTTCCTTTAAATTCGTATGAAATTCTTATGAAATTCTTTTCTTTCTAATTTATTTTTCCTTTTCTGTTCACATTGTTTATAGAATTTTCATTTTTTTTTTTCATTTTGAGCGTATTTTTACAGGCAACTCTGGTATGCGGAAACTGTTCTGCGTACTATATCGTGCATTTTGGTTGGTTTCATTAATAGAAACTTTTCTTCTTCTTTTTTGTTTTTTTTTTCCCGTTGGTTTTTGTTGTTTGATACTCCAATTTGCTTGGCTAGAGTGTTGCATTAGTTTATTTGCTTTCCTGCAACTGTATTACTCCCTATTATTAAGAGTCTATTTATTCTTGAGAAAATGCCGCATATGTTGTGTGTGATGGAACTGTCAGTAACTTGCTATTGATGTTGCTGTTGCAATAGTTCAAACAAAAATTCACTATGGGCTAAGCATGCATTAAGGTTTTTCCTTAAAATATAATTTTCAATGTGAATTTTACAATTTTGCTGTGAGATTCTCATCAGTATCAGCATCAGCCCAGCCTCACATTTAAGTATTTTTTCTTCAATACAAAGTAGAAAACGTCATTTGTTTTAAAATTATTGGCCACAATAAATTTTTAAAAGGATTTGATGGCAATATTGGGTCACAAATTGAACAATTTAGAGGCCAGTATTTAAACCTGAAGAAATGGAAAACTAAAGAATAATAAATTATATCCTGGCTGGATTATCAAACATTTGATACATTAATTAATTGATAATAGAACAACATTAATTGTTGATAACAGAGATTAGGATCAATATTTTTATTAGATTGTAGAATCTCATACCTATCCCACAAGACAGACCTTTGTGAGTATCAGTTTCGAATTTGTCACCCTCTGTGAAACTTATTTTTCTGTTCAATGTAATATATCGATATACATACATATGTATGTACGCAATTTTCGTTTACATTTTTCTAGCATAACCCATAGTGCAATAATAAATCGATGTAAATATTGTGTGTTCACTTTCCAATGCGCTTAGCGTAGCGATAGGCCCAATAATAATCTAAAAAAAAGTTTATATTACGATGGCAATAACGTTTACGATGACGATGTCGATGTTGTCGTTCCGTTCTTTTCATTTATTTTAGTCAATGATGTCTTTTTGTCGCTAAATTAAACAACAAGCGATTTTTTCTATGCCATCTATGGCTACAAAAAAATCTTATTTGCCCCGCTACTGGTGTTTTCTGTAGAGCGTATCTTTAGAGTCCGTCTCTCTTATTTCTTTTTTTTGAAATGTTTTTCCCATCTTTCTCTATTTTAAATTGTTTTCTTTCATTTCAACAGCCAGCACTCAATGACGTGACACTCAATGTATGTATTTTATCTTTATTAGTTCTATTCATTACAAGTTTTCTTTTCAATTATATTCTTAAAAATCATTCTCAATTTGGTTGTTGTTGAAGCTTTTAGGCTTTTATTATATTGTGCATAAGAAATGAACATTTCAACACTGTGCCTGTGTCTGCAACAATTGGTTTTCAGTTTTAACAACAACAAAAACAACACACTGCAATGAAATTCAACGATGCATCAAATATGCAGATAGACGATGTGTGATAATAATAAAAAAAATACTTGCCCAGTTTAATTCAATAGATAGCTGTATGAACCCGACTATGTGATACCCTACCCTCTACTCTCGGAGGGAAAAATGCCGAAGTGAATTGTTATAATACGCTCCAGGCAACTTTAAAAGTCCACAATTTATTGCCTCCACTGTACTGTAACTGTAGTTCTAAGGGGAGGATTGTATGCTGTAGTTGGTTTCAGTTATGGATGATGAAGAATGCTGAATAAAATATTATTCTACCCGGAGTTCAATTGAATTTAAGATGACATATGTACATACATACATATGCATGTATATGAACTAACATGGTTCATCGAATTTGGGAGTGTTGATTTTTTTTAATTGAAAAGACACAGATATTCATAGAATATGTAAAAGCGACATTTTTATTTGAAGGCATTCGCCTGTCTTTTAATGTTAAAGATTATTTCATATAAATATGGGTCGTGGTTACGCCGTAGGTTATCCATCCTTGAGCTGTAACGTTGCTTCTTATTAAGTTTATGGAACCGTCTTGTTAACATCAAACGCCAACCATGTCCAAGTTCTTAAAGTAATACGGTCTAATCATTCAGCCGGCTCACAAACCGCACCAAACTGTGCTTCTTTTATGGTGCACTTGCAGCTCTTGAACTGCCTCTCCCACAACAAATTCGATAATTTTGTTTGTTGGCGTACCAATTAAGCCAAAAACGAGCTTCGTACCTGAAGATAAAAGATACGATAGAAACACATTTCTCACACAGAATGAAGTGCGCATGCAGTTCATTCAAGAATTTTACACATTACCACTGATCAATCGACATTTTTATTCACAAAAAAAAAGAAAAAAAAATATCAATTTTAACTAAAACCAGCAAGTTTTCTCCTTAGACTATTAGCAAAAGTCAAAAGATTGATGTACTTAAAAAAGCACCAAACATTGCCGGAAACATAATTCACACCATTTGTATATGTAAGTGGTGGATATAAGAATTTCACTCTCTTCATTATTTATGTCTATGCCAGCCAAATATGTCGCTAAAGCTGTCATTATGTTTCTTTTGCTCTATATTTTACAAATAAAACTCCAACTCATTTTATTGTCTTCCATTTACAGTTGTTGTGTGATTCTCTTTTACGAACTGACTTCACAATCACTTTCTTATAGTAGGATGTGTATTAGATTTCCTTTATTTAATAACAATTAAAAAAATTCTTTGTCTTTACTTCGTGTAAGTTTATATAAAGATCTCTGTACGGACTTCTATTTGTGGTGGCCACACATCTTTTCTTAGAATTTGTCTAAACGATGTGGCACTTTTAGGATATCCTACTATCGTAGTACGGATAACCTTAATATATGAATGCAAAGAGAAGTACTTTATTTGTCATTAAGGAAAACTGGTGCAATCCTCAGTAATTCTTTAAATTTTTGGTCGTAAATACAGTTGTAGTGTTTTGATACGTTGTTCTTAAAGTTTTAATCGAATTTAGGTTCTCTGTTCTATTTGTCTTCAATCAAGCGGTACTTCACTATAGATAGAACAGAAGAACAATAACAAATCAACAATTAGTTGCAGAAATTGCCAGACCAAAAAAAGTTCTGCTACAGTATAGTGAAAAGTAACATTATAAATAAGTTACAATAAAAGCGCGGCTGTTGTATTTATATGCTGCGAAGTTTAATCTTTGTAGAAATTTAAATATGTTTTATTGTAAATAGGCTTTCTAAGTATTATGAGTATCCTGGAAAATGCATAGATCTGGTACAAAGCATTTTCTTCATCTTCTATTGATCCTTTCAGACTAATGAAAAAGTGTGTGCTGAGAATACTTCGCAGCTTAAATCAGATATGACTGTAGTCAGAGCTACTATATGTCAGCGTACATCAGAGATCAGCAATGAGTGTTCATAAAGATCAGTAGAATCGAATCATACTCATAATTTCTGATACTTACATTCATACATAATACATAATTGGTCATTACAACCCTTTTAGTTTCTCACATCACTTATATTGTGTGTGTTAATTTTATACATGAGTGGCGGGAACACCTACAGCTTAAAGTCGACTCCGAACGACAGATTTTTTGAGAAACTTTTCATGGCAATTTTATTTACTCTCAGAGTTTTTGCCAGAAATCTGCTGAGAGGAAGTCGCCGAAGAAATACTTCTTGTATTTTGTTTTGATGTCTGGCCTTGTTTTTGTACCAGAGATCAGCAATGAGTATTCGAAAAGATTAGTAGAATCGAATCATACTCATAATTTCTGATACTTATACGCATTCATACTTATTTTAATATAATGGAACCTCTACTCATAATCAAAGGTTGAAGTACTCACCGTATTTATACTTAACAACACGTAGGATATTGTTTACTTCGACTCTCCATGACTCAACATATACACTACTCAGCAAATAAGTATGATTCGAGTACAAACACTAAAATAATCATTAAATGGTTGTGTGTTTGCTTGCTGCTCTGTCTTTTTTTGCTTATGTGTCTGTTTCCTTATTTTGTAAATGCAACAACAACTAAGGCAGTAAATTTTGATGAAAGATTCGAATCACTCGAATCATTTATAAGTATTACAAGTATTTTTCTAAATTTATGAATCTGAATGAGTAGACGTATGAATCAAACATATTTCGAATGGTTTGAGTTTGATGTCAACATTGTACGCATACTCATTCCAACTTGTACTTATAAATCAACGTTGTAGTGAGTACGAATGAATCAGTAGTAGCAGTTAAATTTCAATGTGTTGACTCACTTATATTGAAAATTTCCTGAGTGCTTATGAGTAGCGAAAAAACGATTCATTGTTGATCACTGGTGTATATTTATACAAGCAAATAGTATTTTATATTATATGGGTGTGTGCTCATCTGTATGCCAGAATTAATAAGCAAATCAAAATAAGCCTACAAGCATTGTAAAGAAGAAAGAAAAACAAAATATAAGTTGGTCGTACAGTTAAAAACCATGCAACCTACTTTGTAGATCGTAACATCTTTCATTTTCGCTTCATTTATTATTTATGTAGTGGGGTTTTTAAGAGTTTTTTCTGCGTTTTTTAATTTCTTGTCTTTAACTTTATTTCTCCTTCTTCTTGTTATTCTTTTTGAATGGTTTTGTGCAATTCTATGTGTATAAGCAGTCATATACATATGAATAAGCTCTTTATTTTGAGTTTTAAACGTTTGATGATACTTAATACCCTTTATAGCCTTTTTATATGAGAAGGCGTGGTAGTAGTTTAAGTCCTTAACTTGCAACACCGAGTAGTATTAGTTCAAACCACGTGGAAAAGTTGTTTCAATTACTTAAAGTTATCTATCTGATAAGCCTCCCATCATCGCCAATGAACTTTCCAGGACAATTAGGCTGCTGCCACCTCTTGGGAAAAGAGAAGAACTTAATCAGTCAAATTTCCTTATCACTGCTACAAACACATATGCGTAGAAGGCTTTGTTTCTAGGCGACGACTGATGCACCTGCTAACATCTAGGGACCTGCTAGACCCGACTTGCCTAATGAAATGGAAGCCAATCAATGAATTTAATGACATGGTGTGATGCTTAGTGATAAGCTCTACATTATATAAGGCATTCATAAATAAATGTACAATAATATGCTCTATTCTCTGTGGACCTTCCAGTTCAAGTTCAATTTACAACTTCAAAGATAATTTCCCAACAATTCGCAAAAGTAGGACTCCAGCTTGTTTTTTTTTTTTTTATATAAATTCGAAGAACTGAAACCTAAGTTAAAGAAAGAACGTCATATCAACCGCCATGTGGGTCGATAAGACATGAGATTATAAAATTTCCGCTATTGAAAGCACTCGCCTTATTTTTAATATTGTCGCTTAATTGAATTATTTGAGTTTCATAATATTTGTCTCGGCGCTTTCTAACATGGGTGTACGATGTCAAAAAGTCGGACTTGACCAACGACACTATAATTTCTTTATATTTTCGTTTTTTATTATTTTATTTTCAATCTCTCCTTATTTAATATTTTTTCCTTCTGCACTTGGTCGTCTTCAAAGAGCGGTAATTAACGCGTTCGGTCACACACGGGTTTCTGTTTATGTTTTATGGAGAATGCATTTCTGTGTACGTTCTTTATGTTATTGAGGTTGTGTTTGTGCTTGTTTGTTTGATTTTGTCAACAACATATTGCAACAAAAACAAAATACAAGAAAAAAAACAAACAATTATTACAACAAAGTGAGAGAGAGAGAGAAAGAAAAGCTATTTTATTTTTATTTTATTTATTCTTGTACGATAATAACAATAAGTCTGTCTGTTCGTTCACTAAAAAGTTTTTTTTCTTTCTTTCTCTAGACTCTAATAATTCTTTTGTTCTTGTGTGATTTATGTGTTGCACGTGTTTAAATGGATTTTTTTTGTGAAATTTTATTTCATTTAAATAGTATAAGAATAAATGGTTTTTGCTTTGATTTGTTTTTGTTTTTAAATGTTTTTCATTTCTTTTCTTTCTTATTTATGTTGTTTCCGTTTCAAAGGTAATTTTCTCTATTTCTTTGAAATCATATTAAATTTAAGATTTTAAGGTTATGAATGTTACGAAGTAAAAAAAAAAAACTACAAATTTTATTTACAAATACAAGATAGATATTTTTAAAAGAACGTTTTGTAAATAATATTTTTGTTTTCTTTTAAAACATGTTATAAAAAAGGAAACATAAAATATAATTTCGTTTTTCATAACTAAATTGTTATGTGAACTTAAATAAATTTTCTTTTGATTCTCTTTTTCAAATTTTTTTTCTTTTCCTCAAACGTGTCACGGGTATTAAATGTTCGTTAGGATTTTTTTCTACGTTCATATTTTTTTAGTTTTATTAGGTCTCATCCAGGAATATGACATGCAAGTCATACAGAGGGAAAATTATGTGCAAGCCAAACCAATTAAAATAATTAATAACCTGACCAGCTTTAATTACCGATAAGTCCATTTTGTTAATGCAATCGCTACATAAAGAGAGAAAATAATCTTCAAGAAACCTTTTAGATGGATAACGATAGACTAAGTGCTCCTATTAAATGGAACATTTAAACCATGGTAGAGTAAATACAGTGTTTGGTGCTTTAGAGGAACCACATTCAGCAACACTTTTTTTATATTTTTCATAGTTCAACTTAGGCTGACCGTGCAACCGTTAATATCGAAATCAGTATATTAACGTTTGCAGCAATTGAAACTATCTGCAACCACCGTTGTCTATCGACAACGTACACGATTTTAAAAAACATCGTTGTTTTAAAACTCATTCCTCAGGCGTTTAGAAAAGAAATTAAACCCGTTAGCTATTAATGAGCACTGGTTAGGCCATCGAACTCTTTAAACCATACAAATATGGTTGAGTTCTGCTTTTCGGAATTTACTTTAACTACACGTTAATTTGCATGCAAAATCCAACTTTAGCATAAGAAAAGTATGAAGAATTTGAATGTAATGCTATAAACAGAATAAACGCAACACAGCAGACACAGCAATCTCTCACAGCAAAATGATATGATTATTTTAAATGCAACGCGACAACAAGGAAATTATTATTGCAAAATTTCTGTGTTTGCTGCGTTGCGCTTATCTTGTTTATAGCACAAGTTCTAAACATACTCGCACACTTACAGAAGTATAATTGTAAGAGGAAGAACAACAAATTTTTGAGAAACTTTTCATGACGTTTTATTTACTCTCAAAAATCTGTTGAGAGCCACTCGCCAAAGAAATATTTGTTCATATTTCGTTTTGCTGGAGATGTCTCACATGCCGTTTCAACCGTGGCCTTACGTCTAATAGGGCAATATATTACCTACTAAACTACGAAGACTTTTTGTTTATAACTAAAACTAATTACAAGGGTATGTCAATAAATATGTGATTTCTAAACTGAAAGGCCAGTATGACAATTGTAAACAGCTCTTCGTTAATTGGCTCTTAACTAAATTTCAGTCAGACTTTGTTCATTTAGTTTGGTTTTTGACAGTCATTGACATTAGACTATCATGTGATTTATTAGGATAAAATAGGAAAAAATGAATTTTGTGTCCTCATAAAGCATTATTTTTATTTCACTAGCATCAAGGCTAACAAAAAGAAAATGGTAGCATAATAAATTCATCATTAATTTAAATGGTAAAGAATACTCATTTGATGAAACTCTACACTTGAAATAACTGAAATCGAAAAATAAATTACGATAAAATGTTGTCCGATCAGAGATGGACATCTTACTGGGCGCAATGATTTAAAATAGAGTGGTTTCAATCGTCTATTAACGGTCCCCAATGGCCTAGTTGGTAGTATGCTAAACTTTAAGTGCCGAGGCCATGGGTTCGATTCCCACCAGAGACTCTGGGGGTTTATGATTGTTTGATTGTTTGCCGGACATTATATGTGATTATTCAGAATAGAAAAAAAGTGTGAAGCTATTTACACAGGTTCCAGAAAAAAAAGCTAATTGTAGCAGACTTTTCCTTTCTCTTATAAAACTATCTTTCCTGTATTCTAACGCAACGCAACGCAGAAATAGAGGTTAAATGCAAAAAATAAAACGATTTCTAATGACATAAACTTGTTAACACTGTCAAGTATCAAATGATTTAATACTATGTTCAGATATGCACTTTTATTGAGGTGTTCAGACATAATAATATACGCATTCAGCTGCTTATTCAATATTCATTTGACAGCTGGTAAACAAAAAAACAGCTGATTGTTTCAGCAACTTTTTTTTTTTTGCGTAGTTGACACTTAAGTTGTCAAATATCAACAGAAAGTGTTCCGATAATTGCAATGCATTTGTGCTGAAAAACAGCAAAGTTTTACCCCCCATTTTTTCTTGCTATTGTCCAGAAATTAAGACAACATTATAATCATGAATCTGTCATGATATGAAATGACGTATGCAACGTTAACAGAACCGTTGGTTATAACGAAGACTTCTGATCCCTGACGATGATAGACTTGATGGGAGGCATGCATGATATTTCGATACAAGAGCTTCACATAATTTATTTGAAGATCATTGAATTGAAATAATTATCATAAGCAAAGAGCAATAAATTAAATTTTTTTTATTTCTTATTCACTTTTAATTGGGAATACTGTGGTAATATTTTTGTGACTAGAGAGAGAGAGAGAGAGAGAGAGAGTGAGGAAGAGAAATAAAATTAATAAAATTATGGCAATCAGCCGAGTGGATCTATAATTTAATAATTCTTTTATTTAATATTTTATAATACGGATGCCTTGTATGTGTAATAAATACTTACTCGAGGGTTTTTTAACTTTTCATTAATACTGCTGTTTTGTGGTAAAAAAAAAGAAACCGAAAAGAAAAAAACAATGGGTTTTTTTGATTCTAAAAACACACATCCACTTACATACATACATATGTACTACATACATACATACATGCATTCGTATACCAGTAGTAATAAGCATTTGGTTCTGGTGTTAATATGTATGTATGTACATATGTACATGGTATATCAAACAGTTTTTAAATTGCAATTGTTGTAATATAATCCGTTATTTTTTGGTTTTCCATTTTCATGTCTCGTTGAAAGCACAACTGGGTTGCCATTGTTCATCTCTATTTAATTGTTATTAATTTCATTTATAAGCATTTTTAACTTCTTTTTTATTATTATTATTATTGTATTATACTATTATTAGTTCTTCTTCTTTAATTATCGCTTAAGAATGAAGGCAAATATGAAGTGAATTCTTTTTAATGTTTGGATTTCTTCTTCTTCTTCCTCGATGCAATTATTATTTGTGGAGAATTATTTAACGGTGGGATATACTGCCCTCTTAACAATTTTTTACACAGTTGCGGATAAAGAAATGAGAATACCTTTCTATCATTCGTAGTACTTAAAGACGGTATGTATGAATGTTTTCATACAATTTTCAAACAACGAACTACTTTTCTTTGGAAATGAAAGAAAATGTTTTACAGTTATAAATAAGCTTGGAGATCGCTAAATAAAAAAATAGTTTTTTAAGCAGTTACCCGTAGCCCGTTTTTATATTTTTTTCCTACTACTACTCTATTTACAACCGTGTAAAGTGTTGTGGTTTTTCAAACCTAAATTCATTTTTTATTGATCCCATTAGTTACGATGATGTAAAAATAATATTTTGTTTTTCCCAATTTCAATTTCATTTCATATATCGATATTGCGAATATATGTATGTGTGTGTGTTTTTTAATTATTATTATTATTATTTATGTTGTATGTTCGTATTGTTGTTATTGCTATTGGTTCGATTTATATATCAGACTTCCGTTTTGTGCAATCAACCAATAATGAATAATAACCCACATAATAAATCATAAAATATAATACGAATATTCGCTTTTTTACAATAATAACAACAGCAATAACAACAATAATACAAAAAGAAAAAAGAAAACACCATAATTGTGGTAAATAAATGTAATTAAAACAAAAAAAAAAAAAACAACCAAAAAATTACACTCCAATTACATAATTTATTTAGTTTAACACCTTTAAAGTAACCCAAATTCATATAAAAACAGTGACTTAAAGAAAAAATAAAAATTTATAAAATGTTGTTTTAGTAGTAGTTCATTATAACAATTTTTGTTTTGTTGGCTTTTTTAAATAAATGGCTTATAAAACTATTAACAAAAACTGAAATTTTAAATTAAAATTGAAAAAAATTAAAGTTTTAATAACTCTAATGCATCAAGTTACTTAACATAAAAAAGGAAATTTTAGTGAACTCAAAAGCATTTGTTTTTCAAACTTAAGACACCCAGTGTATTGGACACAAACGAGCAACAATCGGCAGAGTCTAAATTTTTCATCTTTTATTTACATTAAAATTCATTGTTGAAAATGTCTAAGAAATATAAAAATTATATTCTCAAATGGCTTTTCATGGGAAATGGTAGCATCATTTATTATTCCTTGAAGGAAGAATTCATACATACATAATTGGTAATTACAACCTTTCAACCAGGATTACGACCTAGCTTCTCATACCACTTATATTGTGTGTGTGTGTTAATTTTATTCATGAGCGGCGGGACCCACTGTTTAAAGTCGATTTTGGACGACAGATTTTTGAGAAACTTTTCATAGCAATTTTATTTTACTCTCAGAGCTTTTGCCAGAAATCTGCTGAGAGGAAGTCAACGCAAAAATATTTGTTCATATTTTCGTTTTGATGTCTGACCTGGGGTTTGAACCCGGGCCTTACATCTAATAAGCCAACACACTACCAACGACAACTTCAGGCATTTCATTCGTTGAGTCCCAAGCTCACTTAAGACGATGTTCTCGCTGTTATCTTCTTTGAGAAATCGGGCAGATTTTCTAGATGGGTTATTCGACGCATTCTCAATAAAAATAATCAGTTTCTCCTGACTCTAGGCTAATTTCTCATATTAGTAGTTTGCCATAAAGACGTAAACATGTTCACAACATCATTCTCATCGGACTCAACTTGTCTTTAAATCAGACAAGATTGCGTTTTAAATTTTTACCCTGTGCGGTGGGCATACTCTTGTATAAACCCCGATCGATATTATATTATCTACGCCAGATTATAGTTTCTAAATGTTGGTCTTACTCTCCAAGGAATCACCTTCAACTAAACAATCGTCAGATTCTAGTGTGTAAAGTATAAAGAAAATTGTATTAAACTGGTTGAAGTTTAAATAACCCGTTCGTTCATCTGTTTGAGGATCAGAGTGGTGTTTTATATAACAAAGTTAAAAAAGTATAAAAAAAAATCAAAAATATCAAGAAAGTTCACACTTGAGAAATTTCGTTTTCCGATGTCGGTCATATGTGTTGTAGCTTTTGCTCAGTGTTATCTTTGAAAATGTATTCTTTAATGCAGAATTCACCAGATTTGGCTTTTTGTGCTTTTCCTCGCTGAAAGTGAAAAATGGATCTTTGCAACGATTAAGAAGATAAAGATTTCATCATTAATAGAAAGTTCTTATCAGTGAGCATTCGGAAAATAGGAAAAAGTGTAGTAAAAAAATACTGGGATTTTCTGTATTATTTTAGTCATGTATTCAGAGGACCGCAATGCAAGCTTACACAATCAATAATTCAAGTCTAAATAAGAAAATGAATAATTTAAATAAGAGAAGAAAAACCGCCAACGAGGTCTACTGCAGACCAATACAGTTTAAGAGATAGAGACAAGAAAAACACCCTGATTTCTGGCACTGGGTACAAAACAAAGATCAGCAGTGAATCGTTTTTTTTCGCACTCATAAGCACTCATGAAATTTTGAATATAAGTGAGTCAACAATATTGAAATTTAACTTCTCTGATTCATTCGTACTCACTGCAACGTTGATTTATAAGTACATGTTACAATGAATATGCGTACAATGTTGACATCAAACTCATACCATTAGGAATATGTTTGATTCATAAGCCTACTCATTTAGATTCATAACTTTAGATAAATACTTATAAATGATTCGAGTGACTCGAACACATAAGCAAAAATGAGCAGCAAGCCAAGCAATTACACAACCTTCTAGTGATTATTGTAGTGTTCGTCCGCGATTCATACTGATTTTGTGATTCTTGCAAACGTTGAGTCATTGAGAGTCGAAGTCAACAACATAATGCGTATTGTGAAGTATGAGTATGATTAGTACTTCAAACTTTGAATATGAGTAGAGGGTTCCATGATATTAAAATAAGTATGAATGCGTATAAGTATAAGAAATTATGAGTATGATTCGATTCTTCTAGTCATCCTTTGTGAATACTCATTGCTGATCACTGGTACAAAAACAAAGCTAGTCATGACAATCTAATGTCAAACCTTAAATATAACTAGTAAACCTCGTGTATTAAGTGAAATAAGTTTCCTTACCCTTTACCCTTTGTAAAGAAATAAAATTATTTGCTTTACTTTTGGTTTTGCATCCGCGTATCAACATTTAATACTTTAATGTGTACTAAACTTGAAGAAGGATTTTGTATTTTTAATCTCCTGGATTTGTTTTTAAAACCTGGAATTTAGCCTTAAAAACCCCAAATTATGCTTTATTAGCATCAAAACGCATTTTATAGCCTTTTATTGTGTGCAATAATACAGCAATTTTTTGTTCAATTTTGGTTAAAAGTCATTACAGCAATACATAAATATGTACATACCTATTTACAAACATACATATATAAGTAAATATTTCGTATTTGAGTGAACATTTCGTTTAAATTATTTTTGTATTGCAGTTTTGAAAAATAATTATAACCTACAATCCAAGCCATAAGGTTTTTTCGTTTCGTACAATCATTTCAAATTTTGATTATTTTTTTTCCTCTTAAATTTTGTTTTTTTTTCAATACGAAAAACAAAATCAAAGAAACGGAGAAAAAAATGTAATTATTTCTGAGGTTATTAAATGAAAATATACTGCAAAGGAAACCAAAGAAAAAGAAGTAAAAATTAAACATAAACATTTCAGAAATGTAGAGAGAAAAAAAAAGAAACAAAACAAAGATCTGTCTGATATTGAACAATGATGTATTGAAATTGAAAACGCAAATAAAAATTATTCGGAAATAGGCAACAATTACAACAAGGCAGCCAGGCAGCCTGCTGCAAGCTATGCTATACAAATATTATGTAATTTTATTAATGATTTTTCAAAAAAAATAAATTCATTTACAATTGAACCTCAGCAATAAGTAACCAATAATAAAATAATAATAATAAGTAAAGTGAAATAACTCACTCAACATACTTTATTGTACTGTTAGAGGCACAGATTTCTACATAAATATTTTTTAAAAAATGTTTGTATCATTATTAATAATTGTTAATTAGTAATACATACAAAAAATAATTAAATTAAAAAAAAATACAATCCTTCCGAAATATGTCTCTGTAGAATTATGCGAACGAATGCCTGTAATACTATGTTCAGATATGCACTTTTATTGAGTCAATATTCGGATTATTGAGTACAATATTTTAAATGTTCACGCATAATAATATATGCAGTTCAGCTGCTTATTCAATATTCATTTGACAGCTGGTAAAGAAAACAGCTGGTTGTTTCAACAACATTGTTCTTTTTTTTTGGTCGTTGTTGACATTTGAGTTATCAAATATCAACAGAAAGTGTTCGAATAATTGTAATATGCGCACTGAACACACTTATGACAGTGCTGCATTTTTAGTTTTACTCAATATTATAACAATTTATATATTTATTGCGCAATAATTAATTGAAACTTTATATGAAATATTTAGATCAATAATGCCGTTTATTGCGATTTACTCAATATAAGTGCATACCTGAACATAGTATAACCGAAATGGCTTGCTTTTTCTTCTGAAACATTGAGGGTGCAACAAATGCTGTGTTTAAAGAATACATGGACAGTTCAAAAACACTTCTTTTTGTAGCACTATTCACGACTACTCGCAGAAATTACTCTAACCTATCGGCTGATGAAGTCGCCGTAGTCTAGTAGGTAATGTGTTGGCTCATTAGACGTAAGGCCATGGTGAGACATCAAAAAACGGAAATATAAAAAAATATTTATTCGGCGACTGCCTCTCGGAGATTTTTGCGAAAAACTCTGAGAGTAAATAAAATTGCAATGAAAAGTTTCTCAAAAATCTGTTGTTCGGAGTCGGCTTTAAACTGTAGGTCCCAACACTCATGTATACAATTAATACACACAACATAAGCGGTGTGCGAAGTTAGGTCCATAATCCCGACTGAAGGATTGTAATGACACCAATTATGTATGGTTGGCTAATGATAATTTTCAGTTCTGTAGTGTGTGTTTCTCGAAGAGAGATATTTTTGAGAAATGGAAACTCACAATATTTTAAGAAAATATTAAATATATTTGTATCAGTTTTTAAAATGTTTCAAATCTATGTTTTAAAATTTATTGGCAACCACAAACGTGTTTTTTCTTTTAACCATTAAAATTTAAATTTTTAATCCACGGCCAAAAAAAAAACTTTTTTTAATAATTTTCTTGTTTAACAACTATCTCGTCATTAACTTTAAATTATTAAACAAAAATATGTTTACTTTATTATAAAAATATTGTTTTTTATAATTTTTTTATAAAAATCCCCACTAAACAAAGAAAATAATTTGAAAATATTTATAATTAACAGCACTCGGAAATGATTTTAAAATTAAAACATTGTGTGCAAAAAAGAACAAAAAAAAATAAATAAATGTTGGCTAAAACAGAATGCTTTGTTCTTCAATTTGGTAACAAAAGGTAAAGAACATCGCAAAATTCAATAATTAACACTATACTCAGCAATAACAGAATAAAGTTTTATTAACACAAAAACTAGGCCGAGCAAAAATGTTTTAAAATTTGAAAAATAACTTGGGGGGTAGTTTAATAAATCCGTGAAATATACATATATTTTGGAAATACTTTCTAACAGAAGTCAAATTTTTTTTATTCCATCTCAAATATAAAATTTGTTGAAGTCATTAAAATACATCATTATGAATTGGAATCACATCGTTTTTCTCCGATTCATTTTTCAGAATTGAAAAATAATAGTCATTCGGGGCTAAATACGAAGAATAGGAGAGGTAATGGAGTATTTTGTATTGTGTGCGTTTCTTGCCTTATGCAACAATAATAAAATCAATAAAAAGTTTCTAGAAGTTGCCAAAGCAAAAAATATATTATAGAGCGCGAGATAACGTGTATTTGATCTGTGGGTGTGCTTGAAACGGATCGTGTAATAATAAAAATTTTACACTTTGAAAACGAATATTTCCTGTGGATTGGAGGATTGTAATTAAAAATAAAACAAATTGTTTACTATACTTTTGCTTATGGTGTGTTAGCGCGTATATACGTCGCAGTGTTTTTACTACTACTGCTGTGTTATACTATGTTCAGATATGCACTTTTAATGAGTCAATTATTCGGTTTATTGAGTACAATATTTTAAGTGTTCAGACATAATAATATACGCAGTTCAGTTGCTTATTCAATATTCATTTAACAGCTGGTAAACAAAACAGCTGGTTGTTTCAACAACATTTTTTTGTTTGTCGTTGTTGACGTTTGAGTTGTCAAATATCAACAGAAAGTGTTCGGTTAATTGTAATATGCTCACTAAACACACTTATGACAGTGCTGCACTTTAAGTTTTATTCAATATTATAACAATTTGCGTATTTATTGCGCAATAATTATTTGAAACTATATATGAAATATTGAGCTGAATAATGGCGTTAATTGCGATTTGTGCGGTGTGCATATCTGACCACCGTATTATGTTTTTATTTAAATTTCATCCATTTTCAGTCTGGCAACTTCTAGAACCTAATTGTTGATTTTTTTATTATATTTTTCTCTTTTTATACCGTTCGAGTTCCTTCTACATAGTTTTGTTATTGAAATTTGATCTTTGTTTATTCCTTTTATCGGAAATTTCTTTGATTTTTCGTTATTGTTTGCTTTTCTTGTTATTTCTTTATGTTTTTGGAATTTTTTATATTTCGATTATGGATGACAAACGAACTGTATTCATGTTGGAAGCCTTAAATTTGCAGTCGCATAATATTTTTATTATTACAAATTATATGCTAAAGTGTTGTTTGTCTATATCGCCAATTTGTGCCATTTTATGGCCACTGAGTTTCTAGAGATCGTTTGTAATCCATAATCGAGCCACTAAATTATTCGCAGTTAAATTACTATGCATAAAAAATAATGATATACAGACATATACATATTTATACACGTGTACAAAATAATAATTAATTATTTAATATTGTTCTCTTCTATTTTCAGGTATGTTTTTTTATTTTATTTTTCTAAAGTGTTACTCGCCCATTTTCCAAGGTCAGTAAATTGGAATTATTTCGATAAGTTGGTAAATATTAAATACTTACATACATTAAAACCATTAAAAATTTAAATATTCTATAATCCTTAGATTTTTAATTCATTTCATAAAATAATTCAAAATGAATTAAAGAAAAATTATGAATTATAAGTTTTTTTCTTTGGAGTAAATTAAATCTCCAAACTATTAATGAGAACAAGGCAAGTCTGAAGCGGGCATAGGATCGTGTATTTACTCTGGTGAACTTAAGGTCTCTCTTGCCTAATGATAAGCAGATTGAGGTTTATGCCATTGATTGGGACGCTAGGCGAACCAATCGAATGAATCTCGAAACTTTGGCTGTCTATATCTATGTGGATTGAAAATCCAGCGTTGTGAAAACAAAATGTCTGCATTCGCTCACTAGCTCAGCCTGCCAGACATTATGTCGAACTGATATGAGTTCAAATTCATTTAAGTATCCGGGAGACTATCTATTGCCACTATTGAACTAGAAGGAAAATTGACAAATGTCCTGCTCTATGGGAGATAAGGCACAGTTACCTAGGGGCAGGTAGTTTTAAAAACGGGATGAGTAGAAACTGAGAATCGAATCCGATAGGATCTACCAGCAGTACTGGATGGTTTTTAACGGGACCCCATTAATTGTACGTAAAACTGGAGTAGTGAAATGGAACTTCCCTACGAATCACGCCATCTAAGCTAAACTAGCTTAATACTATGTTCAGATATTCACTTTTATTGGGCCAATATTCGGTTTATTGAGTACAATATTTTAAGCGTTCAGGCATAATAATATACGCAGTTCAGCTGCTTATTCAATATTCATTTGACAGTTAGTAAACAAAACAGCTGGTTGTTTCAACAACATTGTTTTTTTTTTGTTTTTGGATTTTTGTTTGTCGTTGTTGACATTTGAGTTGTCAAATATCAACAAAAAGTGTTCGGCTAATTGTAATTTGCTCACTAAACACACTTATGACAGTGCTGCACTTTAAGTCCTGCTCAATATTATAACAATTTGCGTATATATTGCGCAATTATTAATTGAAACTTTATATGAAATATTGAGCTCAATAATGGCGTTTATTGCGATTTACGCAATAAAGGTGCATATCTGAACACCGTGTAAGAATAGGAGAAAATTTTATTTTTTATGACTGCTTATATGAGAATTTTTTTTATCAGTGCATACTGAAACAAATATTTGTTAGCAAAAAAGGTAGCTGAGACTTAATTGAGTTTTGTTGCTAATCACGACGATGTGTAAATTTTAAAACGTATTTAAAATTTCGCCTTAGGAGAAAAAAAAAGATTGTTTAGAACTGTTAACAATAATGAGGTCATTTTAGAACGATCAAATGTAGTTGTCTCTTATTAAATTTAATATAAAAATAATTGCGTAATTTTCTAACCAAATATTGTAAAATTTTTAGATGAAAACGGAAGACCATCTAAATTTTATACTTGAATTAAACTTAATTGTATCAAATTATATATAATTTTATAAATAAGCCTTTTGGGCTTTTTATTTTTAATTTTTTTTTTTAGTTTGTAAATTGGTCTCTCGTTAGATGTGGGAGTGTTTTTTTTTTTTAATTAAAATTGCCTTTTGAACATCTTTTGAGAACATGTGAAATACAATAATTGAGAATATTGTCTAAGCTGGAAAGGGCGAATGACATGTGGATTATAGTTTTTATTTTTAATTTTAAAAAATGTTGTCGACAAGAAAAATTTCATTATAAAACAAACTTTTAAAACATAATTTACTTGCGCTCTATTTTGTTTATAAGTGTTTCTCGTTTCTGTTTAAAATAAGTAAACACCGTGGTCGTTATTATTAATTTTTTAAAACTTATTTGATTACATTGTCATGTCTTCTGAATACTAGATAGTCTAGGACTGTAGAACGGGTCGCCGAAGGAATATTGTTTTTCACATTTCTTTTTCTCGAGAAGCCACAGTTGAGCTTGCTCTACCGAGCGAACACTCTACTTACCAGACTTACCAGATTACCGTATGCCTTATATACATACATAATTGGTCATTACAACCATTTAGTCAGGGTTACGACTTAGTTTCTCACACCACTTATGTTGTGTGTGTTAATTTGTATACATGAGTGGCGGGACCTACAGTTTAAAGTCGACTCCGAACGGCAGATTTTGAGAAACTTTTCATTGCAATTTTATTTACTTTCAGAGATTTTGCCAGAAATCTGCTGACAGGAAGTCACCGAAGAAATATTTTTTTCATATTTCGTTTAGTTGGAGATGCTTGACTTGGGGTTTGAACCGAGGCCTCACGTCTAATAAGCCAACACACTGCCTACTAGACCACGGCGACTTCATACCGTATGCCTTGGAGTTTTTAATTTCCAATGTTTTCTGATTTCAAATCCTTCGTTGATCATGTTGAAGTCTATATATTCGGACTATACTCTGTAGACGGTATTGGACAGACATTTTGGCATATTATAAATATTATTGCAAAATTAGTTTTTTGACAGAATTGGAAATTATCTACAGTAATAGGAATGGGTGAATTGCGAATTTTTTAATAAACTCTTCCATTGCATGTTATGTTGAGTACGTTTTGTTTTTTAAGTTGGTTGTTTTTGTAGTTCTTTAAGTTTAAGGATAAAAATGTTTTACATTCGCTACTACTGTCAGCATCGTATTTTCACTCTTATTAAGTGTCCTAAACGCAGCGCCACGAAGTGACAATCGGCCGAGAACGTTTATAAATTACTAATCAAATATTAAATATGACCAGTAATATTTTTTCTTGTTTGTTTTTGCTTAAATTCATAAAATTTAATTTAATTTAAAAACACATACAAAATAAATTTAAAACCTAAACCTACACTCAGGGCCATTATTACAATTTGTCGTTAAGCTTGGGTTTAGTTAAAGGTACCTTTAGCTAAAGGGGAACTTTAAAATCAGCTTTAACTTCTTTTCGTTATTACAACCTACAGATAAAATAAAGTTAACTTTTTCAAAAATATGGCAATGCCAGAGCAATCTCGATAACACTTCTCAAATTAAACAAGTTTTACTTAAACGCAGTAGCAAAGAGGAGTCTTTTTTGTTGTTGTTGTATTTGCTCACTTTGTTTATATTTGAAGTTGTCATATTGAAAATAATATGGCAAGTTCAAACATAAACTTAAGTTTAAAAGTTACAGGTAGAATGATCTTTCCTTTAGCTTAAGGCTTACTTCTACCTTATTGTCCACTTTTAATAATGAGCCCGTTAAAATCCTTCCTTTAGTTAACGGCAAGTTGTAATAATGGCCCTAAAGATAACAGTGGGTTAAAATTAGAACATATTGACCCGTCATGTCATGTCATACCACATGTGACGTAATTTTCTGGGTGTAAATTTTCTTCAGTTAATTGAATTCGACAATTTGTAATCAATTAAATCAATGTAATGTAATTACCAAAGCTTCGCTATATTCAAAAACGAATGTTTTTTCTCGATTTCCATAAGTGACTGACTGACACAATTAAAGCGTCTGCCGTTTGGCTGACTTAAAGCGGCCAATATCTGTATTTTCCTTTTTTATTTTCTTTCTTGCTATTATTTTAATACCTGAATGTATTTAAGTTTTATTTCTTGACTTCTTTTTTCTTTTATTTCGTTAGAAAAAAAATCGTCAGAAGAATTGTATGAAGACAAAAAAAAAAAGAATGAAATTGAATAAGACTTTCACCGAATCTTCTTTGAATCTATTTTACCGACGAATGTGTGAATGTAATGAAACACATCGTAATAAAATGAAGACCTCTAATTATGAACTCAATTAAGAATTTGATATGCGAAGAGAAAAATAATTAAAAATCTACAGATTTCAGTGCCAACTGACAGCCAATGTTCGGTATGTCGTTCTACTCTTACTATTACGCTTTTCTACTGCTATTTTTTTAAATGCAGCAGATTATTTAAGCATTTTCTATGTTTGCAAATGTAACTTTTGCCCCTGCTGGACACTTTTCTTCTGAAGTAAATCAACATCGACATCCACTGCCATGAAAAATATGGGAAGTTTCCAAAAAGAAAAATTTTGTAGGAATATATAAGAAATCCTATACTTTACTTATCGTCTCCTTACACCCTCTTGACATTAAAATCCAGATGTAAACTTAAAAATTTTATTACAATTGCTACAATGGTTAGTTAGTCTTTTTACAGCAGTTTTTTCAATTTTTAAGCGAGTATTTCGGTAAGATTTTTTTTGGAGAAATTTAATTTTGCTGCCGTAATCATTGCGTTCTCATGCAATTTACTATATGGACACTGGTTGATATTTAACTGGTTTGATGGTGCATACCTGATTTACAACTTTGATGATTTTTATTAACCCAGACGCGTTGAGATAACTTCCTCATAAATTCAATAATGAAAGCTAAGCGAGTCAAATTACAGATGGAAGCCCTTGTGAACAAAACATTTGCTTACACTTTTGCTTCAAATTACGTTTCAATTCGAGATCAATCTTTTGTCAAAGTCGAACCATGCTATCGCCAGCCATGTGCGATGTTTCTAACACTACCACCGCCGAGCGATGTCTATTTAATTAACAATTTATTAATTCCATTTGCCCTTAGTTGCAGTCCAAACAAACTTGAGATATAGGACTTTCAAGCACAGCTGTTTTCTACTTAGAGCATATGAACAGAGACTCGCGTTCTAACTGAGAACATCTACTGTTGTTCTCACGCATTTGGAGACAAAAGAACAGGTTCAGGTCGGAGTGGTAGCTCTGTTATCACAAAGCTCACTTGAGCACCCATAGCGGCCCGTTGTGATGCCACGGGTGAACGCAGTCCCTTTACTGACCAAGCTCCACCAAAATCAGGGAAAAGGAAGAAGTTGGTCAGCACAAGTGCTGCAAATCAAAAGCACAACTACCCTACACTGGAAAACCAGCCAGAAAGTTTGATGAACGAAGCTATATCCTTGATATGAATAGATAATAGGCTTCGTCGACCTGATAAGAAATGTGGTGCCAAATAACCTAGCAAGAGACGGGCACTGACAAAGAAAGTGGATA
Source organism: Sarcophaga variegata (assembly GCA_932273835.1). Classification (NCBI taxonomy): domain Eukaryota; kingdom Metazoa; phylum Arthropoda; class Insecta; order Diptera; family Sarcophagidae; genus Sarcophaga; species Sarcophaga variegata. Next base: position 78,308,412 of record OW026359.1, read on the forward strand.
ACAGTCTCCTCTTCCTCAGCGGATCTGCATCTACGGCAGAAGTCGTTAAATTGGAGCCTCATTCTTTCCGCAAAAGAACGCAAACAAAAGATAATTTCTGATCAATTGCTCTTATTGTACGATAAGCAAGTCTTCTGAACACATCTCTCAACAACAAATTTTTCCCTTGTTTTGGATTCGTTTTGGTATAAATTAGGTTAAATATTAATTTTTTATATGTTGCTCGGCCTTTTTCTATTAAAATTTAATTGATTTGCTAATGAGGTTGAAATTGTTAGAGATTTACAGTTGTCAATCGTCAATACATATACAATAATCGCATCGTATCGTATTATAGTTAAAAATATTTTTTGTTTTATACAGTTACGCCTGTGGGGCATACTTCCCATATTCGTGAAAACAGTATTTCTCTTTTTAACTGAATTTTTAAAATGACTGTTTCAATAGATGTCAATTTAATATTTACGCATCTGCAGTCAGAAATGTTTTCAATGTCTCTTAGAGTTGAGAAACAGTGACACACGTATGTCTACGGTAGAAAACGTTTAAGTTCAGTTTTAACTCCAAACGACAGCTTTTAAAAGATATTGGAGTTGATAATGCAAGAAAATTGTAAAAATCTTTTAAATTTTTTCCACTTTCTTTTATTCTCATGTGTGTGGCGTATTTTCCTTTTCTGCTTTTTGTAATATTTAATGGCGGAGTCACTGGGGGAGAATATTGATATATATATAATGGAATTGCTAACGTTAAGAACCCACAATCTGGTTGTTTAAGTTGGCTAAATATTGTTGTTGTTTTAGAAGACAGTTATTGTGCCTGTGTACAGAACGGCTGTTTTACCTAAAGTGTGTCTGTCGGCCATTATTACATGTTAAATATTACGGTTATAATGGTACGCGAAGAGAAATAGAAAGACAAGAAATACGTTCAACACTAATCCATTTTAATGATTTGTATGGGTCTTGACTTTTTTCCCACTCTTAAATTGTAAGTTTTCAAATGAATACTACACTTAAAGAAAATTGTTGCGAGGTTTTTGTACTTTTTAATCCATATGATTATGATTAATATGATTCGTTTCTAATAGAATTTCTTTTTGTTAACAACAGTTTCTTTTGTTGGATTAAAAGCACTTTTTTTAATTTAAGAGAATTTGAAAATCCTAGAAATATATAATTTTGTAAACGAGTTTAAATGAAAAAGGACGTTACTTTTTTCGCATATAAGGCCAAATGAGATTGTAATCGTGGATAATTTTTAGTAATTCTAACAGACATTTCTTTAAATCATACATAATTAGTCATTACAACCCTTTAGTCAGGATTACGACCTAGTTTCTCACACCACTTATGTTGTGTGTGTTAATTTTTATACATGAGTGGTGGGACCTACAGTTTAAAGTCGACTCCGAACGACAGATTTTTGAGAAACTTTTCATGGCAATTTTATTTACTCTCAGAGTTTTTTTTGCCAGAAATCTGTTGAGAGAAATCTGTTTGCCTGTCCTAGGGTTTGAACCGAGGCCTCATGTCTAATAAGCCAACACACTACCTACTAGACCACGGCAACTTCACTCTCATATAAAGCCTTATTAAACAAAGAACTGAGATCTATTTGTCTTTTGCTGAAAGAGTTTTTTAGATGAATCTTTAAAGAAAAATGCATTTGAGCTCACTACTAAGTGAGACTTATTGGCAATTGTTAACGGCAAACGTCTTCATTAAGAGTCAGGGGTGATACTGCCAATCCCACCAAACCTTTAGCATGATTTGCCCGACGTCAAATCTGCCATAAGCACCGTTCGATTTCGTGGAGGAAAATCTGTTAGAATACTGCCTCAAACAATGAGTCAATCAAATAATTTTTTTTAATACAATACCTTTCCTTATTAGACAAATAATGGTTTTATTTTTCTACATTTTATATTTGAAAATAAAAATCTAAGCATTATGGCACAATTGAATAATTTTCTTAAAATTTTTGTAAGAATTTCTTCAAACACTTTTCCCACAGTGTACCTTGCTTATGTAGTTTTTGTGAATCACTATAGGAAAGTATTTTAGATTTATATGTCTTGCGGAAAAATAAAAAACAATAATAAAAAAAGTTCTTTTTATTTTGTTTTTGCATAAGTATTTCATGCCATCATGTCTAAAGTGTTTTACATCAAATGGTTGAGCTAAAAAGATTAACAAGCAAGTAAACGAAGAGAGAATGCAAAACTATGTATAAACTTCGGTTAAAATATACGACCGACCTACACACCTAGTGTTATACTATATTCGTATTCTTATACCAATACTGTCTCTATATTCTTCATTTCCTTCTTTTAAGTTCTTCAGCGTTTGTCTACTTTTCCCCAACGTTGTGGGTTACAGTCTCTGTATCGACTCACACCATATGTTGGTACTTATTTTTGTCGCTTTTCTATTTCTCTTTCTCATTTCTCATTTCTTTTGGGTTCATTTTTATTTATGCAAGTGTAAACGCATAAATTAGTGCTCTGAGGCAACAACAATAACACCAACAACAACATAGTATTTAGAATAAATGAATTAAAACATATCGTAAATTACATACAGGCTGACGAAATGTGTGCATGCGAATACAAAGACTGTTTGTTTCCCTCCCCCCTTAGTTTCTGCTGTGTGATGCAGGCAAAAAGGTTAAATTGTAAAGAATAAATAGAATAAAGAATTTAAAAATACGGGTCATAATTTGAAATTTTAATTAAATAATCTAAATTGTTTGTTACTATTCCTCATAAATGGTATGAATAAACAAATAAAAAGCAAAGGTCAATTACTAGATCCAAACACATAAATTACTTGTTAATCATTAATTAATTAATCATAGTAGAAATAAATTGACCAAAATATTCTGTAATTTATTTATTATTATTTTAAAAGTACTTCAAATAAAAAAAAGTAACATCTCTTTTTTAAAAAAATCATTAATGTGCTAATGTTCGCCTGTTTATATGGAAAACACAAACAAAAACATTCAAAATACCATTTAATTTGTCTTAGAGAAAGAGGTTATAAGCCAACAAAAGCGTAATACTATGTTCAGATATGTACTTTTATTGAGTCAATATTCGGTTTATTGAGTATAATATTTTAAGTGTTCAGGCATAATAATATACGCAGTTCAGCTGCTTATGCAATATTCATTTGACAGCTGGTAAAGAAAACAGCTGGTTGTTTCAACAACATTGTTTTTATTTTGTTTCTCGTTATTGACATTTGAGTTGTCAATTATTAACAGAAAATGTTAAACACGCTTATGACAGTGCTGCATTTAAAGTTTTACTCAATATTATAACAATTTGCGTATTTATTGCGCAATAATTAATTGAAACTTTATCTGAAATATTCAGCTCAATAATGGCGTTTAATGCGATTTATGCAATAAAGGAGCAGATCTGAACACCGTATAACACAGATATAAATGCTACAATAAACAAAAATCTCAGAAAATAGGATTTCGACTTTTTGGGAAATACAATACAGGTATACCATCCAACACTGTATTGAACGGCAGATAATTTGATATTCTTCTTCTATCTGTTTGCTTTTGTCTATGAAAGATGGAGATTTTTCATCCATAGTTTTAATTTTTGGAAGCGTATGGTGTGCAGTTATCTAATTTTATGGGTTTTGAGGTCGATTTGTTTAATTTATGTAGAACTCTGTAGAGTACATAATTGGTCATTACGACCCTTAAGTCAGGATTAGTACCTAACTCTCACACCATTTATGTTTTGTGTGCGTTAAATTTATAGATGAGTGGCGGGACCTGCAGTTTACTAAAGTCGATTCCGAACGACACATTTTTGAGAAAGTTTCTCATGGAATTTTTATTTACTCTTGGAGTTTTTGGCAGAAATCTGTTGATTTCGCATATTTCGTTTTCTTCGAGATGTCTAATCTGGATTTGAACCGTGGCTTCACGTCTAGTAAACCAACACATTACTTTTAAGTCTAATCCTATGCTATCTACTCTTTTACAGACAATAAGAAGCACAGATGAATAATAGATGTTCTTTGTAACTGGCAATAGAAACACGGTGAGACAGATTGAAGACGCCATAGTGTTTTCGCTTATTAGATTTATTAGCGAGCTCATGAGTTCAGGTCTTAGATCTGACATTTCGAACAAAAAATATGAGACATACATATATTTCTTCGGGTTACCTCCACTGGGTAGACTTTTGGCAAAATCTCTGACAGTTAATAGTGTTTAAAATATGTCGTTCAGTATCAACCTCAACGAATATGTGCCGCGTATCTCCACAAAAAATAGTCTAGCCGGGTCAAATCTCAGTTTCATAGTAATTAGTTGTTGACCAAACGCGTCTATTATAGCCTTCGCCTGTCTTGTTGAACCCAAATGCCAATCAAGTCCGATCCGAGCAATACAGGAAATAATTGGCTAGAAAACAAAGAAAAAAATCATCTTGGATTCGAATTTAAATTAATTTGAAAGGCTTTGAAAAAATGTCTGCACAAGTCGTCTCACATACAGAATTTCTGCTAATTTTTTTCTGATTCATATCGCACCATATAAAGTGTTGTAGATTTGTTTTTTTTTTAATCGTTATTTTCAACAACAGCGGCTAATTTCTAAAAGCCAAATATTTCTGCCTTCCGTCCCTCTCTCCCACTTAGTATAATCTCCTCCTCTTTCGTCATCATTTGCGTCGTAGTTGATTTTTTCCTTGTGTTTTTTTTCATAATTGAGCAGTTATTGTCGGGCTCTGGTTATGATGTTGTAATTATCTTCTGTGTTTAAAACACGTTTAAGGCATTACGGAATCTATTACCAACAAATAAAGCCAAAAAATTGAAAAAAAATACAAAAAAAAAAATAACTCAATAACAACAACAGAAATAAAAGCCAACAACATTCAAAAATTATGTTTGAAAAAGAAACCACCAACGAAATATAATATAAACGTTAACCAAAAACTAAAGAAGAAGAAGAAAGAAAAAAAAAGAATAATGAAGGAACGAAAAACCAACGAAACAGTATGAAACAACAATCATCTGCTGCCGCTGCTGCTGTTAATGTTTCTTTTTGGCTGCAAAACAGAAAAATTGTCGTAATGATTTGTAATGGTTGTTGTATTGTTGTTGTATTGTTGTTGTTTGTTGCTATTAGTTGGTGTATTGTTAGGTAGTTTTGTTGCTATTGGTAATTACTATTAAATGATTGCCTATGCTATTAGTTAAGTTGAGAAAGTGTTACCTTTATAGTAGTTTTAATGGCCATGTTTAAGCAAATTTTTGTCGTTGATAGCCAAAACGAACAACATTGTTTGTGGCATAACAAACATGCTTACCGGTAGAGGGTGGCCAGCTGCATTGGCGGTCCATAAAGTAAGTGAAAGATTTTAATTGTTAAAATTTAATTCGCCTTCCATTGGTTTTCTGTCGTGTGTTATGAAAAGTTTCATACTTTTCTTCTATGCGACTTTAAAGAAAGTTAACGTTTACACATTATGGCTGATGTTAAAATCTAACGGTATTTTAATTAGTCCCAATAAATAAAAATCGATTTATAACGTTTATTTAAATGTGACTTTTGGACAGTAACAGTAAATTAAAAAACCAATTAATTTATAATTTTTCAGAAATGTTTTAAAGATTAACAAGCGCTTTTACCTAATGACTTACACGAGATAATATTCAAAGAAATTATTTTATTCAACCATCCCTTGAGAATATTTTCTCTACATGAGGTTTACAGACGAAAAGGCATTACGTGTAGAGAAAGTCGCCGTTTGTGAACTCTATCTCGATGTATATGGAATCAGTGTGATGAAGAGAGTGATGAGTATTTTACAGTCAATAGTGCACACCATTTAAAGTGCATGAGCGTGACACTTTTAAGAATCCTTTTCAAAAATATTTTCAATAAAATCATTTAAAAGTATATGAATTAATGAATCTGTTTACGTTGATTTTACTTACAATAAAATTCAATACTTTCTATAGGGTGGGTCATCTATAGGTTTAAATTTGAACCATTGGTTATTTCGAATCTGGCAATACTTATGTCATTCTACTCTGTCAAAAAATTCCGTATATTATCTCCACTGAACGTAATGAATCGGTGTACGCTTGAGCAATGTTATGATTTATAGGAAATGTATTAAAAAAAAAATTGGTTGAGAAATTTTTTTTGCCAAAAAAATCGTCTCTTCGAATGAAGCTTATTCTCATCTTGGTGTGTACGTTAATAAGAAAAATTGCCGTATTTGGGGCTCAGAAAAACCGCACGTAGTCTTACAGAAGCCAGAAGCACCCATTCCGAGTGACTGTTTGGTGCGGCTTGTGGTGCGGAGACATCATTGGCACATATGTATTTCTTTGAAAATGAAAATGGCGCAACCATTACGGTCAATGGAGACACCTATCGCACCATGATAACTGATTTGATTGATGTGAACGGTGTTTTGTTTCCACAGGATGGTGCAACTTGCCACCATCGATTTATTGCGTCTAACGTTTTGATGGCATTTTAATTAGCCGAAATAGTGATGTCAATTGGTCACCAAGAATCTAAGATTTGACAATTTTTTGTGGGGCGCCATTAAAGAAAAGTGTTATGCTGACAAACCAGAGACAATTGAGCATTTGAAGGCCAACATTCGAGATGCCATTGACGAGATAAGACCACCCCATACAGTCGAAAAAGTGCACGAGAATTGGTCCGATCGAATGATTTACTGTGAGGCCAGCCGTGTCAGCTATATGAATGCAATAATATTCCATTTCTAACCGGAACAATTGTATTTGACGAAAAAAAAAATTTGAAGTAATTTCAAACCGTTTTTTATTTTTTTGCATTTTTAAATTTTAACTTTTAAATCATCCACCCTATAATTGTCGCTTTATTAAATAGTTTAAATATGTTAATCATGTAAAGAAGCTGTGGTAGTGGTATCACATGTTGTAACCATTTTGTCTGCAATTGTGTAATTTAATTTTAAATAAATTATAAAGTGTTTGTAATGTCAATAATAAATTAATAATTTTTCAAAATATAAATTAGTATACAAAAATAAAAACAATGAATTAAACAACTGAAGTTTTTTTTTTTAAATTCGTCTTAAGTTTTGTGTAAACGTTTACCATACTTCAACAAATATTAAAAAAAATATAATTTTTTGTGGCATGCCACTTCGTTTTATTCGGCTCCAGACAATGCTGTGCTGAGTCCAATTTCTATATAAAAAAATAATAAAAAAAACTTTGGTTTATTCGTTCATTTATCCATGGAGGAAATGAAATACAATATAAAACTAAAAAAAATGCATTTTAAAGATTTAAAAAAAATATTTTTTTATTTCTTTATAGTTTTACTACTTGTCTTGTTTATTTTTTTTGTTATTTTTGTTTGCAAGTCGTTGTTGCAGTTTTAGTTTGCTACTGCTGCTGCAATATACATTTTTGTTGCTATTGTTGTAAGGCATGCGCCAATAATTGCTTAACAAACATTTATGCATTGGCATGCATGTCTCTCTTATTGTTGTTGTTGGTGTTGTTGCCTTTACTTAAACGTTTTTTTTTTCTTGACTGACTTTTGCTGTAAAGCATCCAACCAAAAACTAAAAACGTTTCAAGACTTTTAGTACATTTTTGCCAGTCTCGTTTTTTTTTTGTTATGCTGCTTTAGAGTTAAATAGACTTTGAGAGGGGATAGTTTACCTCTAGAGTCACTTGAATTTTAAATGAACACTTTTGAACGAGAGTTTATGCTGAAGGTTTTTACTCAGACAGACAGAGAGAAAAATGTAGAAGAAATAATGAAATTCGCATTTCTGGATGAATATTATTTTTTATTTTACATCGGCATTAAAAGATCCCTGATTACCAAATTAGTTTTCAAAGTTTTTTTTACAAAAGACATGGTAGTATAGACCGATTTCAAATATTTTTAAACGGTTTGGCCGTTAAATCTGGCAGTTTTTACACGAATGTACGTTAAAAACATTTAAGCAAATACATTATGTACTGTCATCATTCAGTTGTATTCACAGAACCTACTGAATTTTATAGGCTTAGCTCATGGCCAGAACTATGATAATGACCTTAATGACAGTAACGAAGCTATATAGGCATTGCTGAACTTTTATCGTGCAGTACCGATTACTCACACATGTGTTTATAACACGAACATGGCAGACTTCAGTCTTCATTATGGGCAGCATTCATATGTTTTTAAATAATTTAAATATTCTAGGCTGAGAGCTAATTTATAGAACTCGGCAATCATGGATGTCAATGATTGCAGATTATGCCTGCACGCACTACAAAGAGATATTCTCTGTACTATGAGAATGTAAAGATTTTGATAAATTTAGATAGATGGGATGCAAGGGGAAATGCCCACCATTAAAGGTTTGAATTCTTCGCGTTCTTTAGGAAAAAAGTAATATGCTATACAAAGTATAGATAAGATAGACACGAGAGATCTTATTGGTCGCAGTTCCATTAATTGAGCTGTCATTCTAATGTTCAGCTTGTTTCTCACACCACCCATGTTGTACTTGTTAATTTACATACATTTACGTGTGTTGAGGCACAGATTTGGTATGGCAATCAGTTACTCGCAGAGTCTTTGCAAGAGTACTGATGAGAGAGTACATGGGTTTGAATTCGGAGTTATCGTTGAGTCAGTAAAAATTCTACCCACTAGACTATAGTGACCAAATTCAATAAATTAATATTTTCTATTTTTTTTACTTGGCTTTCACAAAGCATCTTCTCCACAATGTTATGCTTCTTTACTTAACAACCTTAATGAGGATGAAGTGACTCTAATAAAGGGAAATTAACTTTTAATATTGCATTGGTAAAACTAAATAATTTCGCCTTATTATGCTATATATACAGTGTACAGCAAAAGTCTTAGTACGGCAATATATTTTTAGCAATTTCGTGATTTTTAGCCAAAAGTTTGTATTAAAAATTTATAGTTTATGTATCTATTTTATTAATTTATTTCTGTTTTATTATAAAACAAATCATTGTTTAATATTTTTCATAAAACAAGAGAAAAACAAGGAAACGTTTCAGATGACTCCATAGGTACCCCCAAGGAGAACCCTGAATAAATTTAAAATTCAAAGGCCTAATATATGAAAATGTTATTCCTTGTATTTAGTAGACTATCCCTTAAGGATCCCATTTGGAATTGAATGTACAAGTTTTGTTTAGTGCTTTCTGGTGGCACCATGAGAAAGATTTTCGGTTGACTTTTGTTTGAGGTTTAGCGATTACGTAGCCGTTCATTCAAATGATCTCATAAATACTCTCTTGAAGTCATATCGGGACTTTGTGCAAGAGTGTTAAGCCTGTGGGGATTTTTTTTGTCAAAATATATTGCCGTACTAAGACTTTTGCTGTCCACTGTGTATAAGGTGTCGTAAAAATGAATTCATTATTTTTGCATAAAATCCAAAGTTTTATTTAGCATTACTAAAGCATTGCAGTAGCCATCGTAGACTAGCAGTTAGTGTTCATAACCCAGGTCTACAACAAAACGAAATATGAAGAAATATTTCTTCGGCGACTTCCTCTCAGCAGATATCTGGCAAAAACTCTTAGAGTAAATAAAATTGCCATGATAAGTTTCTCAGAAATCTGTGGTTCGGAGTCGCCTTTAAACTGTAGGTCGTCCCGTAACTCATGTACTATAAAATAAAACACACAACATAAGTGGTTTGACAAGCTAGGTCGTAATCTTGACGGAAGGGTTGTAATAACCAATTGTGTATGCATGTATTACTAGCGTAATCCCATTTTGATCAAATTAGGTACTGATTTGTTTGATATTCTACAGTTTCTTTTTTGGAAGTAGTTGGAAATAGTTTGGCAAACCCAAATTGTATATAAGCTGTGTTAAAAGCGAAATAAAATTGTTTGTGACCTTTTACGACTATGATTGTGTCCAACAACTGTAGCTCTCTAGATTTATTTTCTATATTTTTTATTTTATTGTTTAAACTACGTACGTGTACGTTTGATTTCAAAAATTTACATTTTAAAAGCCCATCTCATACTAGTGGCTGTACTTCCCCTATCTAAACTTGTGTTTTTGAAATAAATTTTATAACTTTTTTTTATTATTATTATTATTGGATCGCTTTTGTTTGCCTTTTTGTTATAAAATATAAAATAACAATAGCACATGGTCGATAGTTATTTTGTTTCTTTTTTGTTTATAGTAAAAAAAAACCAAAAAAAAAAACACCAAAAATTATTTTTATTACTATATTTTGTAAAGCCGTTACTCAGTGGCTTAAAGTAGTCAAAGTTTAAATTGTTAATAGCGTAACAAATCGTTGCAGTTTATAAAGAAAATACACTTGAACAAAACATTGATAATTTCAATAATATCTGTGGTCCCAAGCAAGCATTAATAGCCTAGATATGTAGATACAGTAAGACCGCACTTAACGCGGGGGCGTTCCAATAAGTTCCAGCGATAAACGAAACAGCGAAAACGAGGCAACTAATAAACCAACTGTGACGCAGGAAAGACGCCTACGTACTGCGATTGCGACTTTGGAAAATGAAGTTGTAATCTTTATTCTGGACAAACTAACTAAAGAGCGTTGAAAAAGATACATAGTATACATCGTCGCTAAATAGTGCCCCGCTTTTGGTTGGTGCATGGCCGTTTCATTTGCACACATATACAACAAGTATCAATATAGTGTCCGACTTAGGGGAATCCCAATACTACAGCGTAATACTGAAACGGCGTTAAGCGGTGTCTTACTGTACTCCAAAAATGAAACGAATAATAACAGTTTACTAGGGAAAGTGATGGCTACAAACGTGTGATAGTTTGTGATAGTTCCAAACTCAATCATTATTGTTTACTTTCCTATTTGTCAGCTCGATTTTATCTGGATTGCACTTTCTTCCTTTTACCAAATTGTTAAGAATTTGTCGTATTATTATGATTTAGGTCCACCGATAAGATGACATTAAGCAAAAAAAAAAATGTGACCCCTTGAGTATGCAGTCCTTCAGAGAGCTTTTGTCATCAAAAAAATTGTGTGTACAAAAAATAACGCAAATTTATTACAGTGTATTTTTTATTTGATTTTGAATTTGATTTCTTTCAAAAACTATAACTTTATTTATGTTTTATTGTTTTTGTTATAATTGTTTAAAATTATATGATGAAATTGCTATCGTATTTGTTTTTGCTGTTCAGGCTATTGCCATGAGTTGGCAATAGTTTATTGTTGGTCGTTCAGTTTATTGTTGACAATTGTTTTAAAGAGATGGCAACTATTGTCTAACACCCATTATTAAACGGCTTCGGCAGTAAATAATAATACATTTAAATAAATCGTTAAAAGTCCCTAAACAAATAAAAAAAAAATACCAAAGTGTTGCCAATAACTGTTATGTATGTGTTTATTGATTTGTTCAATATTCAATTCAAATGTGTTTTAACAGCTTCTTTTTCGTTTTCAATTGCTTTGTTGCATAATTAAATTTAATTTTACTTTTAATTATTTACCATATAAATGTGTCTTTTGTTTTTATTTCATTTCTACTGTTTTCCACTGTATTAGTTTCTTTTGTGGTTAAATAATAGTTTTTTTTTTTTTTAAAACGTTTAAGTCCCATTTAAGCCCCTTCATTCAATTATCGAATGCCATGTTGATTAAACAAGAGATTTGATTTCAATCGTCAAAATGTAAATAAATTAAGTAATCTCAGTAACAATTACACAATGGAGTAGTAAAACAAAAAAGAAAGAAAGAAATTACCGAAATTTTAATTCACTGGGATCAAGTCTTATACGGCTTCTTCTTCATAACATTATAAGTCAATAAATTTTTATTGTTTTCTTTTTTAATTATTTTCCGCTCTCGAAATATCACGAGTCCTATTCGGCAATGCTGTGTGAGGACGAGGCAATATAATGAATGTCAATTTGGAAGAGAAAAATAAATTGTTTTGTCCTTTCTCCATAATTTTCAGCGTAATCGTATCGTTTTATGCATATCACATATAGTATACTGCCGTTCTTATTAAAGCGTTCTTAGATATGTCCAAATAAAAAAAAAATCTAAATAATCCGTCATCACAAGGAGACAAGTCCAAAAGCGACTTTACGACAGTAAGCAAAGTAATTCGCATGTCTTACGCCTGGAGTACCCTGCAAATATATTTGCATCACATCCCGTTTCACTTTTCAATTTCTAGCCGTCGATCTTGCTTAGAATGGCACTGCGTTTATTATTATACCTGAACACTTAAAATATTGTACTCAATAAACCGAATATTGACTCAATAAAAGTGCATATCTAAACATAGTATTACGCTGATTTAGACCCTTTCAAATAATATTACTCGGCTTGTAATTGCCCCTACGGATTCAAACTTGACTCAGAAATATTTTCCGTTTTATTAATTCCACTACAAATTACTATAATTTTTAAATGTTATTTCATGTACCGTTGGGTAATCGATTTCGCTCCCCGGACGTACATAAAACAGTTTTTAAATGATTAAAATTAAAATATTTCATCACTCACAACTAAGGCAAAAACTTCACAAGGGGAAAACAGTGCTTCAAGTGTAAATTAAAATAAATTAAACGGGAGAAAAAAAGTAAGGAAAAGCATAAGTACTGTTAAAATCATATTAACTTAAACGGATGGATGGATGGCTATAATTTAACTACGAAATAACTGTAAATTACGTAAAACAACTATTAAATATGTCGACAAACTCTGATACCTTAAAGATGTTTTGGTACTTAAAACTAGAAATAATTGTACAATTAAAATGCCTCATCTCATTTAAACTCCACCACAAATGATAACTTACTATGAGGCAGTCGGAAGGAAGCTAAAGAGAAGAGGTTTTAAATTCTTCAAGTGAAAAGATTTAAATATCAAATGAAGTTTTTATATAAAATTTTAAGATTAAAAATTAAATTTTTTGTTTTAAATGTTTGCTCAACTCTGCTGTTGGTGTGTTCAATTGGATGTTTGCAGCAACATTAAACCGTATAATGAACCGTTCATTGTACTTACTTACTGCTGTCGTATTATTATTGCTGCTGTTCCTGTTATTGCCGGTTACAGTTACTGGCAAAAGTCGAAAAACATTGTTTCTTGGTGTTGCTGATATGTTGTTTTTAACTTCAAATTTTTTTTTTTTTGTTTTTGCTTGGAATTTATTTTCCAAAAATAGTTCCACATGTTTTCTTTCTTTCTTTCTTGTTTTTTTTTTGTCTGAATTCTACTGCTTTTTTATTTTGCTCATCTCTTTATATCTTTTATTTTTTTCTTTGTGGTTTTTGTAGTTGCTATTTGGCTGTTTGTTGTCTTACTATATTCGTGCCGCATCATAACAGATGCTTCCGACTTTCTCCCTGACTACATGAGTAAATATTTATGTGCGCTGCGTACATGTGCCGGGCTATTAACAACGAGTGTTAATTGATAAGTTAGTGCAATAAAAATTGCGGGAAAATATTTGAAGCGTTATAAAACTATTTTTATATTTTTTTTTTAAAGTTTTATTGGGTAATTTTAAATAAAATTTTTTTGTTTTTTTTTCTGTTCTAAATTTTATTGTAATGCGGTCCGCTCCAACACGCTGAGATTTGTTGTACAACTAGATCAATAAATTCGACTTAATCAAGTTGTACAACAAATTATAAAGTTCAATGGCTGGTTGGGCAACGGTTGATAGTTGGTTGAATTAAAATTTAAAAAAAATTTGATTTTCGTTTTACCAGTTGGCTGGAAAATTGGAAAGCGTCAAGAAAGGTACCCAATTTGTTTATTCAACTTATTGTGTAACAAATCGCAACGTATATGGGCCGCATTATGAACTTCTGAAAGTATTTTGTGCAATACATGGCTCTTATCTATGAAATTAAATCTGTAACAGCATTTGCAATTAACCTGCACAATATGAATCCGACACTGTGACGCTAAACTATTTAACACTAGAAAACTGAACACATGATGTAAATCTTTATAATAATTTTTTCAATTTCTAAAACAGGATACATCCTTTAATGTTTCATCTGTTTTGAAGGTTTGCAATGCAGCGAACTATTCTTTGTTGTAATCTGTTTATAGATAACAATACAATACATACATACACAATTGATCATTACAATCCTTCAGTCAGAATTACAACCTAGGTTTCTCACACCACTTCTGTTGAGGGTATTAATTTTATCCAATAGTGGTGGGATCTATAATTTAAAGTCGACTCTGAACGACAGATTTTAGAGAAACTTTTCATGGCAATTTTATTTTCTCTCAGAGTTTTCGCCAGAAACCTGCTGAGAGGAAGTCGCCTAATCCGTTTCGTTGGAGGTGTCTGCCAACATTTTAGTAAATTTGACAACCTTTTTGTTCAGTGGATCTCCGTAAATTTGGTAGAATTTAATTTCAGTGAACCTATTGCCCTTCCTCTGGCACATGCAACAAAGAAAAATATGTGAATTCAGTACAACCAATAAAATTTTTTTACCTTAGAGGAAGGTAAAATCGATATATTTTTTTAGATATATTTTTTAGATACTTATTAATACGCCCACGCTAAAAAGAAATAGACGAAATCCTAAGAATGTATATCCACCTGTTAATGTGAGTTGTTGCGTGTCTATTTCTGCTGTTGCTGCCACAATGTACATATTTTGTCTACCTCTCTACCATCGAATATGTTTTGTTTGCCTATTTTTTTCTCTCTCTTCGTTTGCCTTGTACTGCAAGTTGACATTTTTAACACTTTTTGGCATTCGTGCGTTTTGAAACAGCAGCGACTACAATGACATCGTAATTTAAAAAAAAAAAATTAAGAATCTTAAATGATCAGTACTGGTGTTGCAAAATTTAAATTTTAAAATGGTACTGAACCCTAACTGAAAGAGTACTTTTTTGCATAAAATGGTACTTTTGTAGAAAATATTTATTTGTACTTAGAAAAACTAACGTACGTTCAGTTGACGTTTGTCTAACCGGGGCTAAACATTAAAGTGGACCTTTAGCACTACGTTGAACATGTTGCGAACGCATTAAGAGTAGAAAAGAGCAAAATATAAAATATGTAATAATAAAAAAGTACTGAAAGCGTCGCGGGGGGTATTGCGGTATTTTAGAAATGGAAAAGTACCGAAAAAAGTACTAAAGTACTAGTATTTTTATTCGATTTCTGTGGGAGCTTTTTCTTCTACGTCAATTGTTGCAGTACGCCAGTATAACTGTTCCCAATCGAACGTCCACAATTTGCTGCTGACATCAGCCCTCGTATTAAAATCTGCATATGAAATAAGAGTAAACGTAATTACGGATTATATTTTCGATATGCAACATAAATTCTATCATTTGTTCAGTATTAAAAATAATTTTCACTTTCCTTTGCATTGCGAGCTCTCACTTAATGTCGAATGTGTACCCTCTCGTTAAAATTTTGTTTCACGTTTTAATAGCCCAACATGAAGTCCGTTATTAAATTAAATGAAAAATATATGTATTTCGAGAAGATTGTTAAAATGATGGACTGATTGTCAAGTAGCCAGACTGTGTCTGTGCTGGTCTAAGGCTGGCTGCCTTGATGTATTGAATGCATTTTGAGCATACGAGCGTTTGATGTCTCATTGTCACTTGTTTGACGGATTATTTATGACAACGTTTGCCACATCTTGTTAATAAATATTGGGTGTGTTTGTGAATATTTTGAATATTTCATTGAAAATATCATTTACTTGTGGTAAATTATTATTTAAGTGTGGTAATTTATTATTTAAGTTTCATTGTATCTCATTATATGAATATATTTCCTTGTTTGTATTTTTCTTTAAATTTGTATCCTTCCTAATTTAGTTTTTTACATATACTCATTTTCTTATCCTAATTTTTTTGTATCGATTGCTATTTCCTGAGGTTAAATCATGTTCTTATTCTTATTCATTTTTAGTTATACTGTATTTCAAACAATTCATTACTCATATAATGAGCGATTTGTTATTACTTTTTCCTATTTGATGTCCTCCCATAGCACTTTCATTTATAAGATTATTATCTTGTTGTGCTATGATTAATAAATAAAATAAAAAAAAAAAAAAAAAAAAAAAAAAAAAAAAAAAAAAAATTAAAGATTTCTATTGAGTGTCAGTCAGGTTGATTGGTTAACTCTCTGGTTACGTTGCACTTTAATACCTCATCAGTGTTGTGTTTGAGTGGTTGTTTTCGTAAAGATTTTATCCGAAAATATTTTTTCAAATTAAATTATTTTTGATTGTCTTAACAAATTTTATGCTGTTTGAAAAGTTGCTACATATGTGTGTGTGAGTTTTTTTAAAATATTTTTATATTTATTTTTAGACTTTAATTCATAAAATCTTTAGATATCTTTGTTATTATAATTAATACTTTAATATATATAAACTCTGTCTTTTCTCTTTCGTTACAGGTAAGTGTTGGAAAAACAATATTTTTTAAAACAAGAAATTTCTGTTTTTAATTATTTAAAGCAGGTAAGTTGACAATTGATCAACAGGGTATTTAAAAACGTTTTGAATGAAATCCCCTTTAATACTTCAACATGATGTCGTTGGATATTTTGCGAAACTGAAATATTTAGAATTCCAAAATTCAAAACATTTACCAGCTGAAAGCTTAATTTTATTCAGAGAAATTAAACATTTTCAAATTTTATACTTTCGAATAAACTGTGACGAATACAGATTTCATTTCAGATTACTGTAGTAGGGTGGGGTTTCCAATTAACAATTAAAAAAATGTTTTTTTTTTAAAGTGAAATTTATTTTCAAGGCTACCGTGTATGTAAGCATGGTTATACATTAATTCCGGGACCTACAGTTTAAAGTCGACTCCGCACGACAGTTTTTTGAGAAACTTTTCCTGGCAATTTTATTTGACTCTCGGATTTTTTGCCAGAAATCTGCTGAGAGGAAGTCGGCGAAGAAATATTTTTTTCATATTTTGTTTTGATGTGTGACCTGGGGCTTGAACCGTGGCCTTGCGTCTAATAGGCCAACACACTACCTACAAGACTCGTATATCAAACCATTTTTTTAAAGCCTTCCCAAGAAACAATCATCAAAGGTGTGACCTGAATCGCCATAATAGACCGCCAGGGGAAATAAATCTGGAAGCTTTGATTGCCTTCTCTTGGACATTTGGACCTCTAATAAATGTTGAGTCTAAATACAGATTCAATACTACAATCCTAATTTCTGTATATCTAAACAAACGTCTTGAATTTGTTCAAACATGTAGTAACAATTGTCGAATGAAGAATAATTCTAGGGGATTATCAAATTAAATAAGGGATCCGTTTCTTCTTCTTTACTACTACCTTTGTTTCTTTATTAAAAACTTTACATCCAGTTTCTCTCAGTTTACTACAAAACAATACATACATATATCTTAACAGTGGTCAGCGGGTCATCATTCAATGTTAAACTGTTATGGCATTTAATTACCATTAAATAATACAAATTGAAGTTTTCACTTACATCACGTCTGTTTTTATCCTTTTTAATGCCAATTGACCTCAAGGCAAAGCTGCAGCAGCATCGGCAGCAACTGTAACTAAATGATGACTAGTTGGTTGCTGTTTGAAAAAGTCGACGGGTAGAGAGGAAGAGAGAGAGAGACATGCAGACAGTCTGTCTTCAGTAAGTCCGTCTAATAGACTAACTTATAAGCCAAGTATATGCCAATCAAATAAAGTCGGGATTTTTCTTTTCAATTTCAATTTGGCCTTAAAGCATATTTAATCTGTGTTGGCATTTCATCATCTAAAGACCTGAAATGTGGATGAGATTTCGCTCGAGAAGAAAAAAATTAAAATGAAAATGAAAATGAATAACAGAAGAAGAAACTACAGAAATGAATAATGAAAAGTTTCACTTGCGTTTTCTTTTAGTTGGAAACAAGAAATTATTTCAACAACAACAACAACAGCAGCAACAACCATACAACAGAAATATGTACGTTGTTGACTGGCAAATTATTAACGCATATTATACCGCAAACAAGCATTTTCTTATTGTTTTTTATTGCTGTTGTTAGGGATTTTATTGTATGGCTAAGGACAGAAATCCGATACCTGATTATAAGAATGATGAAGATGACGAATTTAAAGGCATAAATAAACATAACAAAGTAAAGCGTATTATAAAGCCAAAGGCTCGTGAAAAATTTGCCCAAAATGCAGCATAATACACTGCTGTTGCAACCAACAGCTGTCAACAACAGATTGTAACATACGAGTGTGAAATGAAATGTTAAGGATTTTGGGAAAAAACAGTTTTCAAAAGTACTGAACACGAAACGATCTATTCCATCAGTACTTTTAGTCTTTCGTCGATTACTTAATATAATGTCATGTAAAACTTATCAAATTATATCAAAAAGTTTTTGCATTTTAACTCTTGAGATTTATATGCTTTGGTAGTCTAGCCTATTGGATAGTGTGCTAGACTATTAGCATGAGGGTCGTGGGTCCAATTCCCACCAGAGGGTATGATCTGTATACTATACCGAGCAGAAGGTTGAATTGTATTAAGATTTTTAAAACCATCAAACTTATATCGAATGTTTTGACTCTTTTGGGATGGTACAGTCAACCCTTCTATAACGCGGTACTCTCAGAACGCGGTTTCCATATAAAGCGATGCTGAAATTGCGACAGCCCTCCTATAACGCGGTACTCCCAGAATACGCTTTCCATATAACGCAGAGCCCTCCTATAACACGGTACTCTTACAGCGCGGTTTCCATTCAACAACATTCCAAAAGTTCCTTCCGCACAGCTTATGAATGACTCTAGTAACTAGATATTGTAAGAGGGTTTAATATAAGTTTTATTTTCGACATGCCAGCTTATCTCATAATCGTCTACGACATTGGTTTCAGTTGATGCATCCACCACATATGCATTGGTAAACGAAAAAAATAGAAAATGAATGGGTGTCAAATCTCGATTTGCAAGAAAGAAAAAAATTGCTAAATTTGGCTAAAGAACTAGAACTTCATTTCATTCAAACTGATCGTTCAACGGTGAGCAGCGCAAAGTTTAAAAGAGAGTCAAGGAGTTGCTTAGCTCCCTATATAGAGGTTTTAGTGGAGTTAGAAAAAAAAGCTACAATTGAAAACCAATGTGAAGATGAACCAAGTGAGGAAGACATTTTGCCCATTAAAAGAAGACAAGTTAGGCGACTCTTATCTAAATTACACAATTTTACAAAATTCTTTATTATTTTTGTTGAAAAACATTCTGTTAGTTTAGTTTTTATTTAATTTTTTTGTTAATTCTAATATGAACTCTTTAATTGAATAAAAATAATTTTTTATTTATCTTGTCCATATATCGGTTTCCATAGAATACGCTATGAATTGGTCTGGTTTGTACGGTTAAATCCGAGTTTCTTATAGAGCGGTACGCACTCATCGCTTTATAGGAGGGTTGACGTACCTTAAAACTGTTCAAATATTAACTTTGCGACCAACGAATGACTGGAAACGAATTTAGTTAAAAATTTTAATTCTCCCTCAAAGGGCTTTGGTTTGCTCGTCATTCAAAAATCAGACGTACGTTTAATATTTCCAAGAGTATAAATTCAGTGGTTGAATGTACTCAATGGTAAGAACAATTGCAACAATTGCCAATATCTTGTGATTCTTTGTCTTATTTATGCAATATGTGGCATAAACCTGTTTTAACTGGCAGAACAGTGCGGTGGAAAAGGAACCACAAAAAATTTAAATAAAATTTTGATTGCTTCAATAGTAGGGGATTTGTTTAATAATGTGTATGAGTTGAAAACCAATTTATTTGTTTTGTTTGTTTGTCAAATACCATAGTATATATACATACATATGTATTCACACAAGCACTCTTGTTTGAAAGTATTGTTGTAAGACTGTAATTTTAGAAGATGCCGTAGCTCAACCATATTCAGTCAGTCAGGCAAGTGATGACGATGACCTTGGCTCCAACAACTGTTGTGTTTGATGACTTAAATGACGACAGGTTGTTGTGTTGAGTTCTGTTCAACGAATACCACAAAATTGGAGACCAACTTCTACTTCACATGGAGATTTATTTAAAAAAGCAGATGCTGCACCTCAGTCATGCACAATAAAAAAAATACTTCTTCTTCTTAATTTTCATTTGATAGATTTTATGTGGTTTTAGTTTTTTTATGTTCTTCTTCAACAACAACAGCAAAAACAATGTTGTTGTTTTTTTTCTTATCGTATTTTATGTCACACCACAAACACAACAGCATCATGTTGGATTATTTCATGAAATTTTGCCATTAAAAACTTTTTTGTTGTTGTTTATTTTTTGGTGTTTAAAAAAATATTTTTTGTTTGTTTTTAATTAATTTTTTTTTGTTGTAATTTTTTTTTAATTTTCTCATGAATATTTCTACTGTTGCGTTTGTAGTGTTTTCATTAAAAAAATTTGGGTCGCCTGTCTACCCAACGAAGTTGCAACTGCTTGGGGAACGAACACAACAGCCAATATTTTTTGTTTTGGCCAACATACAATATGTTTAAACAGTTCCCGGTTCGTAATTTTAGTATTTATGCGCTGTTTGGCTTTTGCTGTATTTAACAAATTTAGCACATTTTTATTTGGCAACTTGACAGCATTTCTCAAGTATTTCGTTAAGTGTTCGAAGAGCAGGGAGAGTAAACTATCACAGTATTCTAGTGTGATTGAATTTTAAACTTTCAAATAGCGCATGGAGGAGGTTTTTTTACGGGGCTCTTCAATAGTCAAGCCGTTTAAAATTTGAGAAATATTGTCACAAGAGTTTGGCGAGTTTGGCTGCGAATATTTCATTTGTTTGCAGAAGCCTATGGCTTGGTTAAAAAAAATATTACTAACGACGCTTATATATCTTAAGTCTGACTACCTCTGCTTATTTCATTTTCCTACATTGGAAATATGATGCACCGTACCATCTGTGGTCGCCGTAGTCTAGTAGGAAGTGAATTGGCTTATTAGACATGAGGCCACGGTTCAAACTCCAGGTCAGACAACTCAAAAAAAAAAAAAACGAAATTTTATCAAATATTTCTTGCGCGACTGCCTCTAGCAGATTTTTGCGAATAAACTCTGAGAGTAAATAAAACTGTCATGAGAAAAATTTTTTTAAAAAAATCTGTCGCTTAAACTTAACATAAGCGGTGTGAGAAGCTAGGTCGTAATCATGACTGACCAATTTTGTATGTATGTATGTATGTATGTATGTGTGTACCATTTGCACCACTCTCATGTGTATAAATAACTGCAAGCTGGCTGGCTATTTAAATTCATTCCGAACTCTTGCTAGAACATGATTACTCATGTCCTACAATATCCTCCAACATGTTTGCTGGCATCAAACATTTTCCCTATTCCATGTGCTTGTGGAATATTCTTCATTGAGAATATAATAACTTATCGTATCTTATCTTTGACACAATGGGTTGTGCTGCGAAGGGTTCTTAAATAACTTAAAAAAAATTTAAATTAATGTTTCTTTAAAACAATCTTTTTCCGCGTTGTTACGTCATAACGAATAGACCTGTTAGGAGGTCGTTAAAACGAACAAATGACAACAGCCTACCACCAATCTCATAACTCGTAGTTATGTTTTTAGCATCAGTTAATGCTGGCCTTATTCGTCAGTCTAAAGGAGTTGTGTCTTGGGTTTGTGTATTGGGTTTGTATCTTGGGTTTGTGAGTCAAATAAAAAGAAAAAAAAACATCCTAACAACAATTACCGTATTCTGAATTTGTATTAAAATTGTAAAGTCTGTCTACTGAATGTCTAGATGATGAAATGTCAATACAGATTAAATATGCTTTAAGGCCAAATTGAATTGAAAAGAAAAATCCTGACTTTATTTGATTGGCATATACTTGGCTTATAAGTTAATCTATTCGACTGACTTATTTAAGACGGACTGTCTGCATGTCTTTCTCTTTCCTCCTCTTTCTCTCTCTCTCTCTACCCGTCAGACTGTGTGTAGGTATACATACATAATTGGTCATTACAACCCTTCAGTCAGGATTATGGACCTAGCTTCTCAGTATAGCATATCCAAATAATAAAAGTTTTTACTAAATAATTCGATTTGAACTTATTTATTGACATGATTAGAGTTAAATCAACTTTTCATCTGGTCACCCTAATGTAAATATTAATCTTTTTTTACAGTTCGCTATTCCTCAGTTGGTTGTATTTATAATTCTATTTAAAAATAGTTCTCATTGCGATTTCCTTTCGTATGATGCTGTTCATGATACTCATGATGATGATGATGCCGATACCCGTTTCAGTCAGTGGGGCAACAACTTCATTATCTTTCATGTTGCACACTTCACTTATGAACATCATAAAACTTTGTTGCATTTGATTTCTTTTATTGTTACATTTCTTAAGAAAAATGTTGCAATAGAATCTTAAATAGCGGATGAGGTTTTCAACGGCTCAACACGATTGAATATTATCACCTCATTAGCCGTAAGAGGAAGAAGCAGGGAGAAACTGTTTCCAAGACGAGTTCTCTTCAACGTTTATGCCTGACTGTGTGTGGATTTATTTACAAAATATTTTGATCTAAAAAACAACATCACATCCGTAGTTTTTGTATGAAATTCCAAAACGATATCACAGGGACGCTACATTGAGTTACAACTATACTTCACTTGACTTTAGTTGCATCGATTGTCGTAGATATACTTTCTAAAGTCAATAGAATTTCATTCGAGTCAAATTAAAGTGCAGTTTTCCTTCCCATTGATTAAATTATATAACGATAATACCTGCGCCACTTAAGTTTTTCGCAATCTATTATACTCATACATAACATAATTGATCATCACAAACCTTTAGTCAGGATTGCGATCTAGTTTCTGACACCACTTATGTTGTGTGCGTTAATTTTTATACATGAGTGGCGGGACGGGACTTACAGTTTAAAGTCGATTCCGAAGGACAGATTTTTTTGAGAAACTTTTGATGACAATTTTATTTACTCTCAGTTTTTGCCAGAAATCTGCTGAGAGGAAATCGCCGAAGAAATATTTTTTCAAATTTCGTTTTGTTCGAGACACCTGAACTGAGGCCTCACGTCTAATAAGCCAACACATTACCTACTAGACCACGGAGACTTCAGTCTATTATACTCGTGTGATAAAAATGACACCAAATATAATCTGAATTCTTCAATTTGTGCGATAAGCAATCCAAATAATCACAAATTTGTTTTTAGTTTTCGATAGCCTCTATACTAGGTACCCATCGGTAAATGGGTTACCATCAATTAATTCTAGGATTATCGGATCGAAGCTTGGAAGTGCTTACATTTTCATTTTTGTTTGCAGGCGTACATAATACTATGTACGGCTAAATTATTCAAATTTTTATTTGTTTTTGTTGCTTGTTTTTAATTCTAGACCCACTTAAAAGTAATTGATTTATCACCGCCATTTATCAAGCATACTTCTTTTGAAGTCTACCAATGCAATCGAATTTTTCAATTTTTTTTTTTTGAAAAATTTGGGTTTTTAAGCTGAAAGTGTCGTTATCTTAATCATGTTAAACGAAGCATTTTATAATTTATTATAATTGGCCTCATTTGGATTTCATTTCATACAGAAAAAGGGGAGAAGTTGTCATTCAACTGAATATTGTTTTTTTTCCTTAACAATTTTGTTTAATAACAAGTGACTGCTGCTGCTTTTATTTGAAGAAAATTGAAAAAATTTTATTTTGTCTTGTGTTGCAACTTTAAGAAGCAAACACTGACAGTTTTTGTTTTTGGTTCATAATTAATTTGGTTTTTTTTCTTTCTCTTAACAACTGTGACTGTGACAGTGCTAATATGCCATGCCACCCATATTTAATAATTTTAATTTGTATGTGTTTTGCGAAATAATTTAAAATTTAGATTATTAGGAAATTATTGTGTTTTTTCTCTTTGATATATCTTCTGGACTGCAATACTATGTTGAGATATGCACTTTTATTGAGTCAATATTCGGTTTATTAACTACAATATTTTAAGTGTTTAGACATAATAATAATATACGCAGTTCAGATGCTTATTCAATATGCATTTGACAGCTGGTAAAGAAAACAGCTGATTGTTTCAACAACATTTTTTTTGTTGACGTTGCTGACATTTGAGTTGTCAAATATCAACAGAAAGTGTTTGGATAATTGTAATATGCTCACTAAACACACTTACGACAGCGCTGCATTTTAAGTTTTACTCAATATTATAACAATTTGCGTATTTATTGCGCAATAATTAATTGAAACTTTATATTAAGTATTGAATTCAATAATGGCGTTTATTGCGATTTATGCAATAAATGTGCATATCTGAACACCGTATAAAGCAGATAGCCGTTATATTCTTAGTAGTTTTTAACTAGTCTAGGAAGCATATTTCATTCGTTATTGAACCAATGATCAAATCAGTTGTGCTCAGTCAATCACGTCTGCAATGGTAATGAATTCTTTTTTTAGCTTCACATTCGATTTTTGATTTGATAAGCAATTAGTTTTGTGATACCCAATTTTTTTGTGCTTTGAAAATGCTACTTAATTTCGATTATAAAACACATGGATAAATACATGAAATTCACCATTTTTGTATCTTCTTGGCGAACCTGTCCTTTATTTTGTGCCAAAAATTATGTGTGACCTATCCCACTGCCACGGTTCAATAGAGGACCCTCTGAAATACCATTTGCATATAGTCGGGTGTACTATATCCCATATATGTTCCAAAATGACCACTGATCTTTTAAAGAATTTTCAAGCAAAAAATTAATATTTTTAAAGCCAATTTTCTCATATAAAGTGCTAACACGTGACTATATTGCTAATTATATTAAGAGGCCTTGGAACCTTCCCTTGAATGTGGCATGGTACTCGTAGACCTAGTATCTATCCTAAAATTGGCTCCTAAATAAGTGGACTTGTTCAGATGGATACTGTTAAACAGCTAACTGTGTTCTGTTTAGTGCAAATTTTGTCTGTTAAAAGATAATTTTGCTTTATTAACAGCAAGTGGGTGCTGCTAAAATTTTTGCATTGTGTTTTGGATTTTCATACATCTTTTATATACCGATTAAATATATTAAGCATGTTCTAGAACTCTATGTAGTAGTGTCCATGATAAAGTCGTTTTTCGACATGCCGCTTTTCTTGAGGCCCTAGACTCAGAAGTTGACTTCTATTCATGCAGTGCATTGTGTTGGAAGACAGGAAATGAAATTTATAGGAGAAAAGAAAGGGAGGAATGTGAGGCAATTATTTTTTAATAACCAGTGTATATACCGTTGTCACTTTTCTGCTACAATTTTTAGTAATAATTCTCACGTTCTTTTTTTTATTGAGTGTAATCACACAATGTCAGACAATCAATCATAAACTCCTGGGTGCGAATTGAACCCACGGCATCGGTACTTGAAGTTTAGCACACTACATCGTGGCACTGCTTAATATTCTTAAACTTTAAATATTAATTCGTTATTTATGTGTGTGAAGATAAATTCGAATTTATCTAGCAAAGACAAAATCCAAAAATTTTAACTGATTAATAGAAAATACAAAACATGGTCATGGGAAGAAATCACCCAAATATACGATATCGGAGAATAAAATCTTTACTCCATTCCTTCAAAATTGTACTCCACACGTTGCACCTCTGGTAATTAGGAAATTTTTTTGAAAATTGAAAAACTTGACAAAAAAAATGTATTTGTTTTAACAATGTCTGGGTGGGATGTTCGATATTGTGAAAAAATGTCACTTGCTGCAGATATTCATCCGTCTCTATACAAATTGTAGCCTAAGGTGTCCCTAATATAAACCACTTTGTAGTATATCCGAAATAATTTTGAAACTTGAGAAATCGGGACTAAAAAATTTATTCTGTTAACACATTCTGTTAACATAGTGAATTTTTCAATTCTCAAGTTTCTCTTGTTATCACTGAGAAATTTTGTATCATCATATTCTTACTCTTGAGATTGCTTTTTTCTAAATGTCAGTGAAGTTAAACGTTTAAATATTCTTCAAAGTGTTTTTTTACATGATTCGTGGGTGTTGCCACTCAGAATTCTTGGAATGACTTTAAATTATAATCGGAATGAAGCCAAGAGGACAGGAAGGAAATTATTTTCAAAATGCCATAAATAATCACAAACCGTTAATCACTTGTCATTTCTTTTGCTTTCAATGAATCCAGTCAAATGGGAAACAAATAGTGGCCAACTTAAACTAAATTATTATGGCTTTAATGTACATACATACATACCAACATGGAGAATACCTTTGAAGGCTAAGTATTACCCGTTTAGCTGCCTTTTTCTGTTCATCAGTTTAATTATTTTCAATAAAAATTTGAAATAATTTTCGCTCTGCTATTTTGATGATGTCGTTGATGCTGCATTGGAAAACGGGCCAACATAATAATAACTGTCCGTATTCAATGTTTTCATTTGTATTTGTGACTCGAATGTGGTTTTAATTGGTGAAATAATTAATGAGCAGAGCATTTGTTGTTGGCCAAACTTACTGGTCAAAATGGAATTGTGTTGGTAGTCAAACAGGTATTGGTGCTTAGGCATAGTAATGAGGAATTTTTGGTATTTCATGTATTTGTTACCCTACAACAAGTAGTTACTGTTTCTATGACAGTTTTTGTTCACTTTCACAAGGACATTGATTTAGGCGTATGGCTTGGTGGAAAATATCAACCAATGCTGCCTAAACTGTAAAAGGAATATTTTTTCCTTAAATTTTTCTCTAATTTAGGGACATAAAAGGTCTTTACAAACTCTCTTATCTCTTATTAGTTTCGGTGTATTTTTTTCCTTTCAACTTAAAAAAATATTTCAATTTGTGCACCAAACTTAAATGTAAATGAGGACAGCGTGGAAAAACATGAAAAAGCAAAATATGTTATAGTAACAGCAGCAGATCGATATTAAAAGAAAGAGAAAAAAAAAATACTGTAAACAGACAACTAATTTCGTTGTTGTTGTTGTTGTTGTTGGCCTTCTCGCGTTTGATATTCGTGGTGTATTAAACACGGCTAAAACGAAACTGACACATGAGTAGACGGACAGGCGAATGTCGCATGGATGTACATATGTACATACGACAGGCATGCAGGAAAATCAAATTGGAAAATGAGTTTAATTTAATGGTTGGCCGGTGTTCATTTTCTGTTTTCCATGACAACACCCAGTGCCAACGACAAGTGTAACTTACAAGCTTGGGAAATTAGCCACCAAAAACAAAAAACAAAATAAATGTGCAAGAAAAACATCAACTGATTACGGTTTAGTGGGTTTTTAGGTGGTTTAACAACAAAAAATGACACAAACAAATGAAAACAAAAAGGAAATAAAAAAAACAAAATAAAACACATCCCACCTTTTCAGCTGGCCTGGCCACAGGGTCTTATTTTATAATTTTTTGTTCGAATTGTTATTATTTTTCAACCCCCTAAATAATATTTTGTATATTTATTAATATTTATATTGTACTCCGTTATATTTAAACTGTTTTACCTGTCTTTCCGGCTCTTCTACTAGTTGGCAGCTCTAGTAGAGTGTGTGTCAACTTCTGTGATTGTAAGTTTTTTTTCCACTCCACTGCTATGGAATAATGAAAGTTCAATCACCTGAAAAGAAGGGGTAAAAATTCAAGCATAGCAATCACTCTTTATGCTATTTATAGCTTTTCTTATTATTTTTATTTTTACTTTTATATTGAAATTACACTGTTTGGTTTATTTCCAATATTAAGCGATTAATGATTAGAAGGACTTCGCGTATAGAGTTTAATGACACCAGAAATATATTTGTATCGTCAGTCACATTTACGGGATTACTTACATACATAATTTGTCATTACAACTCTTCAGTCAGGATTACGACATAGCTTCTCATACCCCATGTTGTGTGTGTTAATTTTATACATGAGTGGCGGGACCTACAGTTTAAAGTCGACTCCGAACGACAAATTTGTTTGAGAAACTTTTTTCATGGCAATTTTATTTACTCTCAGAGTTTTTGCAAGAAATTTGTTGAGATGAAGTTGCCGAAAAAATATTTGTTCATATTTCGTTTTGTTCGAAATGTCTCACCTGGGGTTTGAACCGTGGCCTTACAGTCTAATAAGCTAACACACTACCTACTAGACTACGACGGCTTCAACGGGAATACTTAATTTAATTTTATTAACCTGCCGAAAACTAGATTTGGCCAATAGAAATATAAAAAGTCTAATCTAATCCAAATCAAAAAAGTATACTCTCTGCTTGCAAGATAATCTTTTTTGTTGCCAAGAATGCACACGGCATGAACCATGAAAATGGACATGAACCATAAATGCTAAATTACAGCTGCCATTGATGAGATATTTCGGGTCGGTATCCATAATATAAATTTGCAGTTGAACCATCTATGGCGTAGCCGCGGATTACAATCATATGGAAAAATGTTTAGTGGCATTCATTTATACTATGTTCAGATATGCACTTTTATTGAGTTAATATTCGGTTTATTGAGTACAATATTTTAAGTGTTCAGGCATAATAATAAACGCAGTGCCTGTCTAAGCCAGATCGACGGCTAGAAATTGAAAAGGGAAACGGGATGTGATGTAAATATATTTGCAGGGTACTCCAGGCGTAAGACATGCGAATTACTTTGCTTACTGTCATAAAGTCGCTTTTGGACTTGTCTCCTTCTCCGGGTGATGACGGATTATTTAGATTTTTTTTATTTGGACATATCTAAGAACGCTTTAATAAGAACGGCAGTATCCTATATGTGATATGCTTAAAACGATACGATTACGCTGAAAATTATGGAGAAAGGACGAAACAGTTTATTTTTCTCTTCCAAATTGACATTCATTATATTGCCTCGTCCTCACACAGCATTGCCGAATAGGACTCGTGATATTTCGAGAGCGGAAAATAATTAAAAAAAAAATACAATAAAAATTTATTGACTTATAATATTATGAGGAAGAAGCCGAAATTAAATAAATACCGTATAAGGCTTGATCCCAGTAGTAGTTCAGCTGCTTATTAAATATTCATTTGACAGCTGGTAAACAAAACAGCTGGTTGTTTCAACAATATTGTTTTTAATTTGTTTTGTTTGTCGTTGTTGAAATTTGAGTTGTTAAATATCAACAGAAAGTGTTCGGTTAATTGTAATATGCTCACTAAACACACTTATGCACAGTGCTGCATTTTAAGTTTTACTCAATATTATAAAAATTTGCGTATTTTTTGCGCAATAATTAATTAAAACTTTATATGAAATATTGAGCTTAATAATGGCGTTTATTGCGATTTACGCAATAAAGGTGCATATCTGAACACTCCGTGTTTTTCCAACATTCAAAGCCCCTAATGGTAGAAAAATACCTGGTATAAATAAATGATGAACTGTGTTTTAAAAAATGCCTATATTGAAAAGTACCGTGAAGTATCAATTTTTTTAAGTTTTTCATTAATTTTTTAATGCGCGATAGAGGTTTTGGAAATTTTATTTAAAAATTTCTGTTTTTTTTTTTTAAATTTAACGTGTGCTTTAAGTGTCATATTTTAAATGAATTGCTTGTCCACCATTTCGTTTACTTAATACGATATTTTTAATTCATGCAATTTCCTCAATCTAATCTACTATTCACATGCAAATTAATTATTTCAGTCACTCATTCATATTTAACTTGTTCATCTTCATCTTCATTTTTATGATCATGTTCGTTCATCAGCTTCGTCATTTCGTCTTAATGTGGAATGTTATTGAATTAATAAAATTTATGATTAAACTTTGGATTTTAAACTATTTCGAATAAATATTGTATAATTAAATCTGTTTTGTTTTTCTTTATTATTTCTTTTTTTTCATGTAAATGGTCAATAAACTTCGTTAATCGCTTATGAACATGATTATCAGCAAAATATTTGATATTAATTTCAATCGTAATTTCAATTGAATTCGAATTGAATTCAATTCAATTGAACATTTAAAATTAAATTAAAAAAGTTGTCAGTTTCTGAATATTTACACATTTTGAATTTCAGAAAAATTTAATTATTGTATAGTACTTTCAATAATATACGATATTTTATTAATGCGGTTATGAATACAATCGATTAATTACTATCGTTCATATCGATAATGTTGTGATGTGCTAATAAAACAGGAAGTGAA
The DNA here is from genome assembly GCA_932273835.1 of Sarcophaga variegata. NCBI lineage: Eukaryota > Metazoa > Arthropoda > Insecta > Diptera > Sarcophagidae > Sarcophaga > Sarcophaga variegata. The sequence continues at coordinate 78,338,714 of OW026359.1, forward strand.
CTGTTGAGAGAATTGTTATATCAATATTCCTAAAGTTATTGTTGGCAAATGTATATAATTTTGATTTCATTCTGAGAACTTCAACGTTTAAAATTTTTTTTCTTAAAACGGCGAGTATTGCGTCAGATGTCATGCGTTACTTACCCTATATATTATAAATCGACTGTTTTTTGTCTTTATATCATTAAAGAGTTTTTAATAAATTGTATTACTGTTGTAGTTTTTTAAAACTTGAGACATTTTGCTCTAGATGATTCGTGATTCGTAGCTGGTGTTAAAGGTAAAATTATTAAATTTTATCATAAAAATAATAATAAAAATAGCATTTTATGTAGTCGCCGTAGTCTAGTAGGTAGTGTGTTGGCTTATTAGACGTGAGGCCAAACCCCAGGTCAGACATCTCTAACAAAACGAAATATAAACAAATATTTCTGTATCGACTGCCTCTCAGCAGTCATGTATAATATTAAGGGTCATTATTACAACTTGCCGTTAAAGTTGGGTTTAGTTAAAGGTAACTTTAGCTGAAGTGAACTTTAAAATCAGCTTTAACTGATTCGTTATTACAACATAATGATAACATAAAGTTAACTTTATTAAAAATATGGCAGTGCCGGAGCAATGTCGATAACACTGCTCAATTAAACGGGGTTTTTTAAACGCAGTGGCAACGACGGGCTTCTTTTTTTTGTTGTATTTGCTCACCTTTTTTATATATGAAATTGCCTTATTAAAAATAATATATATGTACAGCAAGTTCAAACATAAACTTAACTTTAAAAGTTAAAGGTAGGAAGGATGATCCTCCCTTTAGCTTAACGCTCGCTTCTACCTTATTACACTTACGCTTATAATAATGAAAAACAATTTATCTGCCCGTTAAAATCCTGCCTTTAGTTAACGTTAAGTTGTAATAATGGCCTTATAACACACAACGTAAGTAGTATGAGAAGCCATATCGTAATCCTGATATATTTTGAGATCTTTTTCTTCTGTATTATTTTTATTCTTTTTTTAAGTTCATTTTTACGAAAGCAATTTAGCGATTAGTCACACAATTCGGAATTTAGATTTGTTTTCACCGTAAAATCCATTTTTTTTATTCCAATCATTTAAGAATTACCAAAAAGTTTTTAATTTCTTTGATTTTAAAAAGTAAATCTGTAATCTTTTTTCGTTTTAGTTTTTTTTTTGCGTAATATTTAATTCGTTTTTTCTTGGTTATTATAACCTAAAAAAATAACTCAAGGTTCATGGCTTTATTTATTTATAATTAAATTTTTAATGGTTTCAAATCTAAAGTTTTTCTGTTTTTTTTTAATTTTTTGGTTGAAACGGCAGTTTCAGTTTGTTGAAGTTTGAATCCGAACAGCAGTCATGACAAGCTTTGAATTGAATGTTTAAATAAAACCTCAGTATTATTATTGTAGATAAATTTGTGTGTGTTCAGTTGAATTCCAGCAAATAATCGGGTCTTTCATTAAGTGCTTCTTATCTTGGTATTGACATAAAGCAATTATTTTTTTTCGATAAAATGTCCGCCACCGCTTCTCTGGGCGGAGTTTATCTGAAATGTTAAATTTTTCATGAATCTGGCGCATAAATCATGGCGTGCCTTATGTTGTCTTTGAGGACTACTGCTGCTCCTGCTACTTAAGGAAACTCCGCAAGAAGGAGTCTAATGGTGGAAAATCACATGATATCAGTTCGCAACACCACCATGTAAGATGATTATGCCATCAATCGCTCGTACATAATATCCAATGTGGCATCAGCTGTGTGGCATTTAGCGCCATTCTGTAGAAATCACTTGTTATTGGTGTTCAACAAAAATTGATAATTAGTGACCTACAGTACTTGCCATTGACAATTATGGCCTGATCAATGTCGTTCTCAAAAAAATATGGACCGATGACGTCGCCTACACAAAATCCACACCAAAGAGCGACTCCTTCGAGTTTCTTTGGGCGCTGTTTGATCTCATGAAAATTCGTTGAATCCAGAAATGAACCTCAGCGCTAAATATGATTATTCGATGAAAATTAGAGTCAGTTGATGACTCCTGTAGTCGTCGTAGTCTAGTAGTCCAGGTCAGACATCAAAACGGAAATATGAAAAAAATAACATTTCTTCGGCGATTTCCTCTCAGCAGATTTCTGGCAAAAACTCTGAGAATAAATTAAATTGCCATTAAGAGTTTCTGTCGATCGGAGTCGACTTTAACCTATAGGTACCGCCACTCATGTATAAAATTAACACACACAACAGAAGTGGTGTGAGAAGCTAGGTCGTAATCCTGACTGAAGGGTTGTAATGACCAATTACGTACGTACGTGATGACTGCTGCAGACCCCATTCGTCAAACATACGCCCTTGACTATGGTCGTTTACCTTCATTTCTGATGCAAAATACGCCATGGATGGAGTGGATTCAGAATTATCCACCACATAATTAATAGCTCCGAGGGTAGGACGATTATGGCCATTGTAATATTAGCGAAACGCGCAATACATTGATTGCACTCACAGAATATCAATTTTGATAAAACAATTTTATTTTTTGCGGTGTTGTTTAATGCTTTTTCTGTTCGTAGTGTTTTGACAAAACAGACTGAAAATATGTCATCCGATTTGACAGTTGGGCACACATTCAGCAAGATCGCCGTTAGCAATTCTCAAGGTTCGGAAGTTCCTGTTGGAAGATCCGATATTATAATTTTTTTTGGTTTATTTTTATTTTTACTGTATTACTTTTTGTCATTGAAAGAACAAAAACAAAAAAATTTAAAAGGTTTTCTGTTAAATTAAGCCATTTTTAATTTCTGGGAAATATTCCATCTTGACTAGAAGTTTTTCTTCTGTAGCTTCTTCGCTCTAAAGATTGAGAATTATTTCTTGTTTGATTGTTAACTCGATTTTTGGTCTGTAATAAGAAGAATTATTTCATTTCAAGGTTTTTGTTTTTCGTTTAATTTCTGTAAATTAAGAGCTTTGTTCTTCGTTTTGAGTTTCTAAGTATTGTTGTTTACTTGAACTGTACTTACCTTTAAACAAGTTGTGATAAATTAACCCATTGGAGGTCACAGATAATTTGCTAAATTAAAAGCATGACCGCTAATATCACAAACTCTAAATTATTTATAATTTTAAAAGCTTATAATTTCGATTGAGGTGACAAATCTCTTGCTCTTAAAAAAAATACATCCCCTCTATCCTTTAAGGGGTTAATCAGTATACTTTTATGAAATAATTTAAAACAAATTATCTTCAATTTAGCCGATGAAAAACATCAAATGCCCTTAAGTAAAATACAAATTTTAATTAAGATACTCAGCAGCAGCTCAAAAAGAAAAAAATAATGAAAAACAACAATAGAAAAATTGTTGTTGTATTCTGACATAAAAGACATGATGAAATGCTAATTTTGATTGAATATTGATTGAAACGATTTGAAAAGTAAAACAACAAAAAATTCTAAAAAATGTCTTTAAGTACTCATTAGAGGAAGAATAGGAGTGTTTTCCAGACAAGAGATTTTAATTTAAAAAACATTTAAACAAATTAACATAAATCTTAGGCACTTTATCTGACTAAAAAAACAAAAATAAAGTTTTTTTTTTAATTTTTTTTTTTTTAAATTTCTACGATTTTTTTTTTGGCCTGATGCCAAACAGAAGAATTAAAATTTTTTTATGACTGTCATTTTTATTATGGTTTCTTGGTTTATATATGTATGTATGTATATACATATATTTTCTGTTCCCCTTTGGGAATTTAATTCTTTTTTTTTTATATTTCCACAATTTCCTTTTAAATTATAAACTATTTGGCCAACTAAGGCGGTGATTATTTTTAGCCGTGACCTTTTTCTTTGTAATTTTTTTTTGCTCACGCTTCTATTTAACATTAAATTATTGAAATAATTTTAAATATTATTTTCAAATATAAACGGTCACCAGCAATATTTAATGAATAATATTTTATTTTTTATTTAACAGTAGATTTACATGACAATTAATGTTTTGGTTTAAATTTTTTGGTTACAACACTTTTAAATTATGATTTACAATTTTATAATTTGACAGGAGCTGCCATAACACATTTATTTATTTGTGAAGAAAGGGTGTGGGAATATGAATGAAAATGAAAAATTTTTAAAAAGGGAATTTTTTAAAAACATCTGCTAATGAGCACTTTTCCTCTCTTTTAATTACTGTTTGTGTGTAAGAAGTATGAAAATGTCTCATTGGATTTTGTTGCCTTTAAATCATTTCATATTTTGAAATAGATTTTCAAAATACTTAGGTTTTAGATGAAAAGAAAATAATCAGTTGCATGATTTTGTTGTGTAAATAGTTTGCATACATGTGGGTACAAATTACATACAGATATACATACATACATAATTGGCCATTACAACCCTTCAGTCAGGATTACGTCCTAGCTTCTCACACCACTCATGTTGTGTGTGTTAATTTTAATACATTAGTAGCAGGACCTACAGTTTAAAGTCGACTCCGAACGACAGATTTTTGAGAAACTTTTCACGGCACTTTTATTTTACTCTTACAGTTTTTGCCAGAAATCTGCTGAGAGGAAGTCGCCGTATAAATATTTTTCATATTTCGTTTTGATGTCTGACCTGGGGTTTGAACCGCGGCCTTGCGTCTAATAAGCCGACACACTACCTACTAGACTACGGCGACTGCAATACAGATATACTGATCGATATTCCTTTAGGATTTTAATAAGAAAATTTACACGAATTTCAAGATTGAGTGTTCATTGCGGACAATAAAAGTATTCTTGTTCACTTACAGCGAAGTTTAACTGTCACTTAAATCTGAATGTTCTTTAAAGCGACTATTTTAAGGCACCTCTACAATCAGAGGAATTGGATTTTTGTTAGCAGTCTGAAATCTACCCTTAGTTATGAAGGTAATATTTATTCTAATCGACGTCTAAATATTACGAAAATGTCTCTGATGTTAGCATTTTCATTATCAAGTAACGGCTTAAGGCAGACCTCTTACAAACACTAAAAAATTATAGGCTGCCTTCCAAAATGTTAGTTGCTTTGTGTTTGAACAAAGTATCATGTTTCATAATGCCGCTGTACAAAATATATACAATGTATTCTATTTCAAAACGTCGTCAGTGTGTATTTTTAACGCAGTCAAAAAGCAATCAAGCATCGGATTTATAGTTGATGCATTGTTTGGTTACTTTGCATATCTACATAGTTTATATACAGTAGTAAAACTACATGCAAACTTTGTATTGATACATTTTGGAAGGCAGCCATACTTTCCAATGGTAAAATAGTTAACATCAAGTGTAGATTCACTCTTTAAACGGTGAAATACGGCGGCGGAAATATTGTTCTTTGAAGGTAATTTTCCTACTAGGGTGCTAGGTAACGGATTGTGTTGTAATGCTTCGATAATTTATTCTACATTATGTGGAGTAAATATGTGCCACTTCGATGTGTATTCCAGCATGGTAACAACCCTAAATATACTATAAAGTATACTTATATATAAGATAACAATATGAGTGTATTAGACTCGCATGCTCTATCTTCAGATTCAAATTTGATCGAGAACTTGTAGAATATATTGGGTTATTCGGAAAGTAATTTTGTTTTTTTTTGTGGAAATGAAGGACAGTTTTCGTATAATATCAATCAAGTGGTCATAAACTGTTGAATTTGATAAATTTAACTTGAATTCGATTTCACGTGTCGTAATTCGCCGGTTCGCATCAACTAATGCGGTTTTTGTGTCTTTATCAGCTTCAACCGCTTTTCCCAAACGTGGTTCATCTTCGACATCATCAATGCTGCTTATCGCTCTCCATATTTAAAAGGGTACCGTAGAATTATTTGGAATTTTTCACACACAAGCCTTGCTATATGAGCTCTCAAAGCATATATAGATTATACGGCTTAAGTGTGAAGTTGGATGCAAAAAAATACAATTAAAAACGAAATTATTTTCCGAACAATCCAATAGTATACACAACAATCAGAGTGTCTCACAAATTGACTACGATTTTTTTAAATTAAATTTTCATTCTACCGAAGCGAATTTACTGCTGAAAGTTATTGTCGAAATTTTATTTCTGGATAAGATACGTTTCAGTATGATGAAAACCATTTCCAGATAGAGTTAAGCAATTTTACATTTGTCTACTGAGGTGACGGATTCAGGTTCAGTCATAATAATTCCACTTGAATCGTAGGGCGCAGTTAATCAAACTGGTCTTAGTCATTTCTATTGGAAATGAAAAGTTCCTTGTTCTTGTTTTTGTCAATTGCCAGTTTCGTCTCAGCAGTAGTGTCGTTACCGTCTTGACAGTCTTAGGGCCATTATTACAACTTGCCTTTAACTAAAGGCAGGATTTTAACGGGCAGATAAGTTGAATTTCATTATTATAAGTATCCAATAAGATAAAAGTGAGCGTTAAGCTAAAGGGAAGATCATCCTACCTTTAACTTTTAAAGTTAACTTTAAACACACTTGAACATGTATATACTATATGTATTATTTTCAATATGGCAACTTCAAATAGAAACATGAAAAATAAACGTTAATGTAATAGTTTTTCAAATCAAAATGGAAATTGGCATATTCATAATACTTATTTTAAAACAATAAACACAAAAATATAAAAGCTAAAACCCCAACACACAAATTTTATAAACAAAATGAATAAACATAACAAATAAGAAGGCACGTCGTTGCCACTGCGTTAAAAAAAACTTGTTTAATTGAGCAGTGTTATCAACATTGCTCCGGCACTGCCATATTTTTGAAAAAGTTAACTTTATTCCGTCATTGGGTTGTAATAACAAAAATAAGTTAAAGGTGACTTTAAAGTTCACTTTAACTAAAGTTACCTTTAACTAAACCCAACTTTAACGGAAAGTTATAATAATGGCCCTTAGTATTTCATATTACATTTTAAAACTAAGATTGCTGGTCTGAATTTAATCCTTAATTACAATTGCTTTCTAATTATAATTGTATACATATGTAGAAGGGTTTGTGCAATATATGAGCCTTAATACTCATCGTACATATGTGTGTATGTTACTGGCTTAATGTTTTTTTATTTTACAATTTTTATATTTCGGCAATTAATTTGTTTTCATTTTCTTTCTTCTCATTGTAGGTAAGTTCATCATCATTACCAATGTTTTAATTAAGGAAGTCTTAAAATCTAATCGAGTGCTTTTAAATGCTTTTTATTTATGAAGTAAGTTTACGCCCAGTATATTGTATAACTGACTAGGCACTTATCATGTAATTACAACACCTTAAAAAAATCTTATCAATGGAGCTCTTCTGAAATCGCTTTGAGCATTTAAGCCGATGTTGTAATAAACCGAAATTAGGAATATAAAATGAAATGAAAAATTAAGTGTTAATAGGCAAATAAATGAATTAAAATACAATATCAAGAGTCAAGTTGATTAAGCTGAAAAGAAAATTAAAAAAAATCGGCTTTCTTTTCCTGTCGCCGTTGTTTATGGTCGTTACTTGAAATGCCTTTAAGCGTGATTTTTTTATTTCATTTAATTTTCAAATCAAATCTTTGGTTTTATTAATGTAAACAGAAACAAAAAATAATAATAAGTTAATAATACATACATACATATGTATGTATGTACATAGGTACATATATGGGTTGTTGGAAATTTTTTGTTACTATTTCTTACGATCTTCTATTTGCCATGTAATAATAAACGAAAAAATAAAAGCAAACTGAAAAATCATTTTAATTAATTACTTTTAATGAGAAAACAAAAAAAAAAAACAAAAACAAAAACAAAAAAACAATTGCTATACATACATATGTACATGTAGATATACAGACAGATATTTAACATAGAAAGCCCTGTAGAAAGGAATGATTTTTTTATTACAATTCATTGTTGGATTTTTTTTTCGGCCTGGCATAGCTTGTTATTACTTCATTTTTACATACAATTATTAAATTACAATATAATTTATTTCACATTATTGTTATTACAATAACTAAATAAAATACAGTATGTGATAAAAGTAAAGGGACAGCTATTAATATGTTTTATTAAATATGAAAAGAAAATAGTCGGATAATATATTAAAATCGAAGAATTTTTAACGAAATGGTATCAATAGGACAGATTTTTCCATTTTAAAAATTCTTTCGAGTTTTTTCGATTTGTCAATAGCATTTGAGATGGCGTTTGAACTTTATTTCGATAATTCTTTTTAACAAACATAACGTTTGGGCTTCGGTGCATGTTTTAATTTTTGATATATCGGTTTAATGAAAGCATACGAATGAAAAAAAAGTGATACGCTGAACCTTGTTCTACTACAATGGAAAGTAATATTCAAGTAAGAGACCGACAAAGAATTACAAGGCGTAGATCTTTTGATGATGGCTTCAGAAGTAATCATCCGTCATGTGCGTATTTAGGAAACCTGATGCAACATATAAAATGTTTCTCTCTTTTTAATTTAATATCCAATTTTGTTGTTACTAAAAACTCTAATGAAAATAATGTTGTTTTTTATTTTTTGCTCAAGATGAAGACGTCGTAGTCTAGTAGGTATTGTGTTGACTTATTAGATGTAAGGCCACGGTACATACTCCAGGTCAGCCATCTCGAACAAAAACGAAATTTGAAAAAACATTTTTTCGGCGACTGCGGCTCTGCAGATTTCTGGCAAAAACTCTGAGAGTAAATAAAATTGCCATGAAAAGTTCTCAAAAATTAAACTGTAAGTCCCGCTACTCATGTATAAAATTAACATACACACACAACATAAATGGCTTGAGAAGCTACATGGTGGTAATCCTATCTGGAGGGTTCTAATGACCAATTATGTATGTATGTATAAGATTTAAGTATAATCGTAATTGTACCATGTACTCAATAATTACTCTTTTATGCCTTAGCTTCGAATACAAGTTTGCTGGTATCTTTTACAAACAGGCTTTAATCTGTTCTTAATCTTCGTTTACTACATATATGCGTTGTTGTTATTATTGGGATTCAATGGAAATGATGGGTTCGATAGAGATTAATGATTATTGAGATGAAAACAGTCTTTTATAGTAAAATCTGTGGTGTAGGGTTGTAAAAACTCTGAAAATATCCAAGGAGACAGAAAATCTTTAAAGTCTAAGCTCCTTTAAAAAATACTCTGCATTAAATAACCAATTATGGAGCTTTAAAAAAATCTGCTATACAACAATTATATGTATTCTTATGTTAATTTTACGACACTATATAATCTGCACAGCGTTATCATTTATTTGTTCTTTGGCTTCATTAACTTTGCTTTTTTAACAAACCAGGTAATGGGTCTCTTGTGGTAGGATTTAGGTTCTGTAGTAGCTTAGAAACAATGTGCTTTGCAGAAATTTATTTGGTAGTTGTGTAGGGTTTAAAATTTTTCTCCTATACGGATTTGAATCTGAATTGGACGAATTGGTAATGCAGTAATCATATACGTATTAACTACGATGTTATATATGTATATACTATATTCAAAAATATCCCATAGAATATACATCCGGATTTAAGCCGGCATTTTCTAGGTATAGATCGGGTCTTGCTCTGATATAGTATGTACATATATTATATACGTATGTCAACTTTTATGTCAAATAGAATACTCTTCAGCGTATCACTATACTTTTCGTGCACTGCACTAAAACACTGAATTTTTTTTTCATTTTCAGTATCTACCCATTCACGTTCATTTGACTCGTGTAGCGAAAGTGTTAAATGTGTTGATTATAATTCATAAAAGAAAGAAAGAAAGAAAACAAAAAACAAAAAGAAAAAAAAAGTTAAACTAAAGAAAAGTTCAGTGAGTGCTTTTTATTACATTTCATTTCGTTTTATTTTAAATCATTTGTTTTCCTTTTTTTTATTACTCATACACGGGTTGATTGGTCTGTCGGTCATTGTTTGTATTTTGCTGTTTAACCACTCCACTTATAATGCATTTTCATATTTTTTTCTTCTTGTCTTTATATTTGAATGACTTCATATCGGCAGTCGATAAGTTTTTTTTTCTTATTGTTTCGACAATTTCGCTTTGGTTATTAAAAATTATCGCGTATATATTTTTTGTAATCGTCAATAATTAGCTCACGTTCTCTGTTTTTAAATTTGATGGTCAGATTTTTGTTCGAAAATATAGTCTTATGTAATATCTTACAATTGATGGATGTGTTTGAAAATTTTCAAAAAAAAAAGTTTTTTTCTGCATGTAACAAAGTGTACTAATGGGTATCATTTAATTGTTGTTAATTGGCAACGTTATTTTTAGGCAATTACGAATGAACCAGACAACCTATCACCTGTAGAGCTGTAAAAAGTGGCTTTGTGTGAGTGCTATGTTCCTGAAAGGAACTATTTTTCAATACAATGGACCTTAACTAGAATCGTGTATATGAATCAAAATCGCTTAGTAAACGTTTATATGTTATTTCTAATTTGGCAGACCTCGAAGGTCTTCAGTTCGAGTAAAATGATAAGGATTTGATAATTTTTTGGATAATTGAATCTGATGTGGGAGGTAGAGAATACGGTACTTTTCGTCTATTATACAACAAAGAAATAAATTTTAATTCATTCGTAATCATGCTAAAATATGCTTACATTGTCATTGTATTCCTCGACAAAAACTGACTATGTATTGCAGAGTATGCAGTGAGATACATATATGTATATAGGGGATAAATATTTGTAATTAAAATTATTTAAAATTTTCAAAAGTATTGTCCTTATATAACCCCTTCACGTCCATAAGAATATAAGCGATAATGTTATCATTTGGTCTATTGAGTATGATTCATTAGACGCTCAAAAGACATATTTTAAAACCAAATTATCAAAACAAAATTAAAAAAAAACTGTCAACTTCAAGCGACCAGAACAGTCATTTCGAATACACCCTATTATCAATAGCCAGTGTAAATACGCGTCTTTAGAAATAAATAAAAGTGTTTTTAGTTATTCAGATTTTTTGAATCTTCGATTTAGAACATAGGGTCGAGGATGTGTACTTGAGAAGTACAGTACCCGGCGGTCAAGTTGACCTATTGTACTATACATATGTATATGTCCCTGTGGTCGTTAATGGTTTAAATTTGGGTCTTTGAAATATAAATTTGTGATTGTTTTTACTTTTTTAATTGCCCGAATTAATAAATCTAAACACCCATAAAAGGGGTGACCGTATACTTTGGTAGTGTTGAATTTCATTAAATTTTTATCTTAGATTGTTATTATTTTCGAAGGCTTGAAAACTCTATTTTGATTATTATTTTTGTCACAACACTTTGACAAGGTCACACTTCAACTCATGAATTAAATAACAATTTATAAGGTGCTTTTATTATACGTTTTTGATTTTATTACACTAATCCCTCACGTCTTGATTTAATTAGGAAACGTTTTACAAGAAAACGTCACATAATTTAACCCACAGTACAATTTAATGACTTAAGAGTTTCACAAAGAATATTGTCACTGGACAAAGAGAACATTCAAAATTGATGACAAGTTTAACTTGCCATTCTAGCGCAAGAGGTTAATGTTAGTTGTTTGTAGAATATGAACATGATTTTATTTGTTGTTGATGTATGGCATTTATCCACTGATTCAGCATTTTTTAATAATTTTATACTATGTTCAGATGTGCACTTTGAGTCAATATTCGGTTAATTAAGTACAATATTTTAAGTGTTCAGGCATAATAATATAAGCAGTTCAGGTGCTTATTCAATATTCATTTGACAACTGGTAAACGGAAAGGCTGGTTGTTTCAATTACATTGCTTTTTTTGTCGTCGTTGACATTTGAGTTGTCAAATATCAACAGAAAGTGTTCGGTTAATTGTAACATACTCACTCAACATACTTATGATAGTGCTGCATTTTAAGTTTTACTCAATATTATAATACCTACATACATACATAATTGGCCATTACAACCCTTCAGTCAGGATTACGGCCTAGCTTCTCACACCACTCATGTTGTGTGCGTTAATTTTATACGTGAGTGGCGGGACCTACAGTTTAACGTCGACTCCGAACGACAGAATTTTGAGAAACTTTTTCATGGAAGTTTATTTTACTCTCAGAGTTTTTGCCAGAAATCTGCTGAGAGGAAGTCGCCGAAGAAATATTTTTTTTTTCATATTTCATTTTTGATGTCTGACTTGGGATACGAACCCGGGCTTTACGCATAGTAAGCCAACACACTACCTACTACACCACGGCGACAATATTATAATAATTTACATATTTATTGTGCAATAATTAATTGAAACTTTTTTATATGAAATATTGAGCTCAATTGAGCTCAATAAAAATGCATAGCTGAACACCGTATTAAGCAGAATTTAATTTCATTTTTAACAATTACAGTGGTGTTTTATTTTATTTAAATTCTCGCAATTATTTCATATATCCTTTAAGAGTTTCATTGCGCTTGTATTATTTGCCCAACTCTGACATAAGTTTTTACATTTCCGTTTACATTTTATTTATTTTTTTTAACTGCCTGTCATTGGCGACTTAAAAATTGTCCGTCAATCTTAATTGGATAGACTGTCAATGGGGGCATTTTTATTATTTTCTTTTCCTTTTTATATCACCTTTTCATTGTACTTCAGTCTGTCAACTTTCAATATTTTATTGCCGAAAGAGTGAAAAACGTTTAATTTATTATCGCTGTTACTAGTACTTTTACTGCAATTTAAAATTGTTGTATGCAATTGAAAATGATTGAATTATTAACTGTTCAAACGGGACATGGCTAATTAAAATTTTAAAGAAAATAATCCCAACGAAAATTATAATGTAATCGTTATTGCATTTCTTTTTGAATCTTCAGAATTCTTATCATTTGAAATTATTGCATTTGCTTGATAGGCGTTTAAATGTTATAAATCCTATGGGTTGTTATAAGTAAAATTGTGTTTTTTAAGAACTCAAGTTCATTTCCTATTACAAGGTATTCTCTCTCTCTGCTTTAAAATGAAATGTCAATGACTTGTTGTGATCAGTTTAAAAACTTTTTAACAATTTCTATTACAGTGTCGCCCATTTTCTCTAAAATTACTTTGCCGTGGGCCAACGCTTGACTTGTTAGTAGGCTCATGCTCATTTGTTAATGTGGTTTTCCTTAAAATCTTTATTCCACACAAAAATTCATTCAAATTTTTTAAACTTTTTTTTTTTTTAGCAAATAACAGACAAATAAAAAAAAGAATTGAAAACCTTGGTTTGTGGTTGCCACATAAATTTTCTTTTTTCCAATGAATGCATTCGTTAATTGTATAACGTAAATGGGTGTTTGATTATTCATAATCATTATTATAGTTACTGGCTGTTTGTAACTGACAATGTAATTATAAACATATTAGCCGTGTTCATGAGAATCTCTTTAGAAAGTTAAATAATCTTTCGTTATAAAAATGTTTTTTTTTTAAATGTGGCCAATATTTATGACAAAAAGAAATAAGTTTTAATTTTTTTAGAAACTTCGTATACTTCAATATGATCAAAATTATAAGCTAGGAATTCTTATATCCAAATCCCGCATCAGAAAGAAAATAGTCGCGTGTCATTCAAGCTGATAGAAGTCTATTTGCCTTATTGACAAAAATGTGTTCGTATTCCCTCTTGGAGAGAAGTTTGAGTAGTAGTTCGGAGTAATTTGCTGGGCTCCGTTTGCCTTCGGGATCACAGCGAAGAAATTCCTGAAGGAAATGGAATCGCAGCAGACTTTTAGACATAGTCAAGTGTCCTATTCTAGCACTAACTGGCAGAGATCTGCATCCGGTCGGAATAGTAGAAGAAGAGCCTTAAAAATTGCGAAAGATGAAGATTGGTTTTTGTCTTCCGAGAACGAGTGGCTCTAGAACAGGATCAATTTTGGAACGAAAGTTGGCACTAAGTGGCGGTGCATGTAAACAAATTTTTTTAAGTATAAATTATGAAAAGCTACTTTTAGCGCTCAATACATTTTAAAGCAAAAATCACGATGGCCTTTCAGTTCTACTAAGCGAGGAATTATTATATCCGGCGTGCTTCTATGCAGGCAAAACTATATTAAAAAATGATCAGTGAATAGATTAACGAATGAACATCTATTCTCATAATTAATTTTTTTTTTATCAAATTAATCCCTGCTTGAGAAATAGATGTCTATCGAAAAATTATATTCAGCGGTGAATTTCATTTCTTTTGTAATGTTTACATCCACAAACAGAAATTCAAGAGTTGTCAATGCACCTTGAAAGATGCACTATTTGATGTAGATAGTGATTTGGCGGCATCACGGTGTTCAGATATGCACCTTTATTGCGTAAATCGCAATAAACGCCATTATTGAGCTCAATATTTCGTGTAAAGTTTCAATTAATTATTGCGCAATAAATACGCAAATTGTTATAATATTGAGTAAAACTTAAAATGCCGCACTGTCATAAGTATGTTCAGTCCGCATATTACAATTATCTGAACACTTTCTGTTGATATTTGACATCTTAAATGTCTACAACAACAGACAAAAAAAAAACAACAAAACAAAAACACAAAATAAAAACAATGTTGTTGAAACAATCAGCTGTTTTGTTTACCAACTGTCAAATGAACATTGAATAAGCAACTGAACTGCGTATATTATTATGCCTGAACACTTAAAATATTGTGCTCAATAAACCCAATATTGACCAAATAAAAGTGCATATCTGAACATAGCATTACGAGTGGATAGGTGGAAAAACATACCAAAATTGGAACTCTCAAATGAATCCACTACAGTGCAGCTACGAGAAATAGTTACAAAAATTTTGTGACTACCATTTAATGAAATGATGTATTCTAATCAATGAATGTCCCTACTGTTTTTATTATCATGAAACCCTCTTTCTTTGTGCAACAACATTTTTACCTCTAAAATCCCCACAAAGTCATCATACCTGCATAAATATTGTTGTTTCTAATGTGCCTCTACAAACAAGTACCACCACAAGTGCAGGGGAAAATATTTTGTATTCATTGTTGTGGCATTGATCGCTCATTAGAAACCAACAGTTGTAATGGCTCATAGATGACGGTGATGATAATGGTGTGGGTAAATTAGTAGAAGTTTATTGAACTCTTTATTTAATTGTTAGTACTTTTAACACACATTCAAACAGCAAATCATATTTTATAATAGAGATTCTAATATTTTTTTCTGATCAAATTGCATTCTTAATTACCTTTGAAGAAGACATTTATATCGCTAATGGCGAAATGAAAAAGTTTAAGAAAGTTTCTCTAGGCTTATTCGTACATCTGATTGCATATGATTCGTTTAATGGTTTAATTATTATATTTTCTAACATTTTTTTTCTACAGAGTTTAACTAGTTTGTATCAAGTTCAAGGCTTTGTAATTGATATTCTAACCAGAATTTTTTTTATATTTTAAGAAAGAAGTTTTCAATTCGGTTATTAAACTAAAACTCGTATTTTTTATGTGTCATAAAACCAGAACAACGTTGCTCTACTCTAATTAAAATCATGTGCCAAATTTTATTGCCACAATCTTAATTATATTCACGAGTTAAAAGAGAAGTTTTTTTTTACAAAGTATGGTTGGCATAACGACTCCTACTTTTTTGTGACTTAAAAACCAAAAAAAGAAAACAAGGAAATGAAAATTGAAAATACGATATGTTAGTGAAAGATACAATACAATATACATACTACACCATATGACATGGCACGCAAGACTACACTCGTAATTTAAATGTTAGTTACAATTTCTGATTTCTGGCACTGACTGCTTATATACAAATCGTTAAATGTGAGCAAGTTTGTCCAAGTTCTCTGCATATATATCCGATTGAAGTAGGCTCGAATTGTCATTACTTCTACAAAGTGGTTTGTAACTGATATATTTTCAAGTGAAGAGTTGCGTGAAAATGCAGCATTCCACTATTTTTTTTGTTTTTTTGGGTCCATAAACAAAATCATGATACGAACCTCTTGATATTATATTTCTGATTGGAACCAGAGACATCAGCAATTACATACATAGTACATACTAGAGATCAGTAATGAGTATTCAAAAAGATGAGTAGAATCGAATTATACTCATAACTTCTGATACTTATACTTATTCATACTTATTTTAATATCATACTCATACTACTCATATTGAAAGTTTGAAGTACTCATCATACTCATACTTAACAATACGTATGATGTTGTTGATTTCGACTCTCCATTACTCAACGTTTACAAGAATTACAAAATCAGTATGAATCGCGTACGAACACTACAATACTCACTAGAAGGTTGTGTAATTGCTTGGCTTGCTGCTCTGTCTTTTTTGCTTATGTGTTTGAGTCACTCTAATTATTTATATGTATTATAAGTATATTTCTAAAGTTATGAATTTAAATGAGTAGGCTTATGAATCAAACATATTTCAAATGGTATGTGGTTTGATGTCAACGTTGTACTCATACTCATTGTACTCATACTCATAGTACTTATACTCATTGTACTCATACTTATAAATTAACGTTGTAGTGAGTACGAATGAATCAGGGTAGTAAAATTTCTATATTGAGTGCTTATGAGTAGCGAAAAAACGATTTATTGCTGATCTCTGATACATACATACATAATTGGCCATTTCAACCCTTTAGTCAGATTTACCACCTAGCTCCTCACAACACCACTTATGTTTTGTGTGTTAATATTATCATCCATAACTGGATAAATCTACAGCTTAAAGTCGAATCCAAACGATAGATTTTTACGAAACTTTTTCATGACAATTACTTCCAGAGGTTTTGTCAGAAATTTGTTAAGAGGAAGTCGCCGCAGAAATATTTTTCATATTATTTGTTCAAGATGTCAACACACCATTTACTAACTACAGCGACTTCATACATGTTAGCAATTAGTCCGATAAATTTAGATCTGTTTTTTTTTCTGTATGAAATAAAATATGGGTATATTCGCAAGAAAAAAGTTCTGTTTTTACGCGCATTTATATTTTTGGTGTAGATTTCTTTTTATGATTTTCACAAAGTCAAGCATATCTTCAGTCATATGTGCGGCGGTTATTATTATTTTTTTTTCTAAAATTTTTTCTTATATAAACCGAAAATGTGTGTTAATTAATTTTATTTTTATTTTATTTTCGCTCTCTTTCTAAGAGACAATGGTGGCGTCTTTTTTGTTTGTAAATAAATTATCATCATAATAAAGTCACAGCACATTTACTTTTTATTATTGTAATCAATTCCCTCAAACGAATAATATTGTGACTTGAAATCACGTCTCAACTTAAAATTAAAATAAAAAAAAAAAAAATTAAAAAAAAAATCCCTGTCGTGCAAGAGCCGCAGAAAATCGTAACTGTTTTCGCTTGCATTATAAAATAAATTTTTGAAAATATTGATGGAAATCAGACGAATTTGTGTGATATTTCCCTATTGATTGAAACATGATTTTTAATTTATAATTGTTGAATTCGATAATGTGCATTTGATGTCATTTGCAATTTAACACTTCTTTTATTTTGAAGAAAATTAATAAGCAAATGAAGAAAGATTTGGGGTATAAAATTTAAATTTCATGCGTGACAACAAAATATTTTGTAATTCTGAGCTATTTCGTATAAGCTTTTCTTTTACATTCTTAGTTTAACAAGTGTAATGAATTATAATTTTGTTTAGATGTGTAGGCAATAATATTTATCATATAATGTTATAAATCAAAAATAAATCACTAAACTAATATCATTACTATTTCATTCTAATTAAATTAATTAATTCTTTACTAATAAAAAATTATTTTTTTTATTTGTAGGTAAGTTCGAGATTAAACCGACGTATGTAAGTTGTAAATCAAAAATACCAAAATATTGTTAGTAAGTAGTAAATTATTATTTGAGAGTGATCACAGTTTATTTGATATAAAAAAAAAGAAGTTTTACCAAATTTGGGAACAGTATTCTTAACATCTCAATCTAACCTATTAACCTACTGGATACACTTTTCAATAGATTCGATACAATTTTTGTTGTAAGATCTGAAACATTTTAAGAGTAAGTAATTTTTAAGCTTGGAAATAAAAACTGATTCGACATTTGGAGAGAAAGCTGATGAATAAGATGCGTGGTAAAGAAATTCAAACTTCAGTTTGATGATTTTGACCATCACAATAGTGGAACTGATGCATATTATTGCTGAAGCAACACTTTTTTTGGCTGTCATATGTGACAAATTTTCCTGAATTTCGTCACGTAAACATTGAAATAAATTTGTATTATATTCTCCACTTGCGTTCAACTCATGTATAAAAATTCTTTCAATACAGTTCACTACTTTGATTGTTCCTTTGGCTTAGGACTGAGATGCTGAATTCATGCATGGTTACGAACCTACTCTCGCGCTCGCCTTTATTAAGCAATACACATACATAATTGGCCATTACAAGCCTTTAGTTAGGATTACGTCCTATCTTCTCACACCACTCTCGCTGTGTGTGTGTTAATTTTATACATGAGTGGCGGGACCTACAGTTTTAAAGTCGACTCCGAACGACAGATTTTTGAGAGACAATTTTTATTTAGCTCTCAGAGTTTTTGCCAGAAATCTGCTGAGAGGAAGTCGCTGAAGAAATATTTTTTCATAATTCGTTTTGATGTCTGGCCTGGGGTTTGAACCGTGGCCTTACGTCTAATAAGCCAATACACTACCTACTAGACTACGGCGATTTCAGCAATATACAGCGCTTTATAAAACACACTTATTTAGCTACCTTTTAGCCAGTATGGTTTGTTGAAACTCTGCAGTCCATTATTTTACATAAGGTACGAAGGTACAGATTCATGAATAGGAAAATCTAACTCGGTTTAATAATTGATTAGACTTGAGACCTTTCCATAACCAATGTTTCCATATTTACAAAAAGAATACAATTAAAATAAATATTTACTTGCATATACATACTTATTGTGAAGCAAAGTACATAATGATTTATTTTTAACTCAATTATGTTTTATTTCTCATTTTCAATTGCTTTCGCTAAGCTGTCAATTTGTCATCTGTCAGAAAGGTGTGGCCATGATGGAAATTATTGTCATTATCATAAACACTCTTCATGCTTTTGCTATTTCAAGTGTTTTGTCCGTACTTCGCATAGAATATTGATTTTTTTCCACTCTTTCTTCACCATACCATAATTGAAAGGAGACTATAATGATATTAAAAAAGAGAAAAAGATTAAAGAATACAATATTTGTAGTGTTTAAAAAAAGTACTCATTAATTAATAGCTTTAAAGTATCATTTATATCGAGTAAAAGATATACAGAATTCCTTTAGAAAGCGCTACTACACAAGATATAGTAGAGGGTAGAGTAGAGGACTTGGGTTTTTTATATTGTATCTGCTATTATTTTAAGCGATTGCAAGAATTTATAACAATTTCCGTTTTATTTGAAATGTTTAACAAAACGTTTATTCATTCATTAAATTAATGAAATAATCTACAGACAAAGCTTTTGAAATTGTCAATAATAAGGGGTTTACTACACCCTTTTACCCAAATATAAAATGGAACACTCTATTATTCTCTTTACAAATTTCCCTTTTTAATTGTTTTTTTTTTTGTACTTGTGCTGCAAAATCCCCAGCTAATCAGTTGACCAAATCAACATTAAAATCTGAGGGAAAGAAAACAAAAAACAAAGAATGTCAGTCATTTCGGGGAAAACTTTTCTGTCTAAACAGTTTGGAAAACGTCAATTTTCCAAGCACCGGATGTTGAAACATGTTGTTGTTGTTGTTGTTGTTATTTTTTAAATAAGATTGATTGTCGGTCGGTTTCTTTCATTGTTGTTGTTGCTTTTAACAGCAATTATTTGTTAGAAAAAAAAGAAAAAAAAATTGAGAAGTACTTTAAACTTTAACACACAACATTAACTTTAATTTACACTGTTGTGCATTACAACTGCTCTATTATTTGTTGCATTTGTTGTAATTGCTATTGATGTATATAGTTGATGTTGCTGTTGCTGTTATTATTGTAAACGACCGTTAAATAAATCAATCGTTTATCATTCACTTCATTCATTCTGTTACATTTTGAAAAGCGAAACTTTAAAAAGTGCAACGCACGCCAGAGAGTAAAATAGAAAAAAAATTACTCGTCATACATCAATTAGCATTATGTAAAGGAGTGTATTCTTTGTTAAAATAAATATAAATTGATTAGGAGGAACAATTCATAGTCTTTGTGTTTTTAATGGTATTTATACACTCCCTTTTAAAGACTATTTTTTGTTTGCTTTCTATGTAGTCTCTTAATGGCATGCCAATACACAAGATTTTTCTTTTTTTAATATACTTAGGACCATTATTGCAACTTGCCGTTAAAGTCGGGTTTAGTTAAAGGTAACTTTAGCTAAAGTGAACTTTAAAGTCACCTTTTACTTCTTTTCGTTATTACAACCTACAGATAAAATAAAGTTAGTTTTTTAAAAAATATGGCAGTGCCGGAGTATTGTCGATAACACTGCTCTATTAAAAAAGTTTTTTTTAACGTAGTGGCAACGTTGGGTTTCTTTATTTTTTTGTATTTGCTCATTTTGTTTACATTTGAAGTTGCTATATTGAAAATAATATGTATGTATGTATAATATGGCAAGTTCAAACATAAGCTTAACTTTAAAAGTTAAAGGTAGGAACGATGATCCTCTCTTTAGCTTAAAGCTCACTTCTACCTTATTGTCCACTTAAAACAAACAATTTATCTGCCCGTTAAAATCCTTCCTTTAGTTAACGGCAAGTTGTAATAATGGCCCTTAAAACCATAATTTAATTCTGTTACAGAAAGATAGTCGAAATTAACTACGTGTGGTTGTCAACAAGCTCAAACTATTTTATTTTTTATACTCTTAAGGTTATATTCAGTTGTCCGTTTTGTGTAACAACAAGGCTTATAAATGTTTAAATGTATACCCAATGGTCATCATCATATTTTTTTCCGTTCCCAATTACAGATTTAATACAAACTTTACCTCCTACCTACTCTATTAACTCTCCTACTCTTGGGTCTAGATAATCAGATCAAAATTAATTCACTCAGACAAGGATATATTATTAGGTGAACTTATTCATTTGATTTCTTAAAATAACTGGTCATAAGCCAATGTTATCTGTTTCTAAATGTTTCACTCAGTTGTTTGAATATTCATTCATAGAATAAACAAAGCACTACACCCATGTTTATTTAAAAAATTTCTCCTTTTTAATACCGTTTAAAAGGTGTGTTGAGTATTTGCTTCATATTAAATTCATATATCGA
Source organism: Sarcophaga variegata (assembly GCA_932273835.1). Taxonomy (NCBI): domain Eukaryota; kingdom Metazoa; phylum Arthropoda; class Insecta; order Diptera; family Sarcophagidae; genus Sarcophaga; species Sarcophaga variegata. The sequence continues at coordinate 78,360,117 of OW026359.1, forward strand.
AACGAATCGATTGCAGAAGAAGAATAATTTTATTGTAATTGTTAACACAGGTTAATTAATTGTTTCTCAAGTCATTCACAAGCTTTGCTTTCAAGCTCTTCTCAATTATATAAGGCTAAATTGAAAAGATTCTATTGGGTTTAAAAGTATTATAAAAAAAGCAAACTGGTTACCCAAGTTAATGAACTGAGCAATCAAAATGAATAATTTTTCATTTTCAAAATATGCAAAAAATTTTGTAAAACATTTCACCTTTAGTGCAATGCTACTTATATTGTCAATTTATTCAATTTAATTAATTGTTTAAAACTCGCATTTCATTTCACATTTCGGACAGCATTTGTTAATTCAAATTTTGTTTTCTTTTTAAAAACTTCCACTTTCAATTCGACGCAAACAGAAGCACAAAAAAAATTAAATTAAATTAAATTTAAATTGTTTATGACTTTTTAAATGTTTAGAAATAAATTTCTGGTTTTTTAATAGACTTTTAATGTGACCACCTAAAAGACAAACAAATCATGATGAATAATAAATAAAAACAAAATTATTTACGACTCTGACTTCTACTTTCTAAACCAACTTTAATTTGAATTTATTGCGTTTCATAAGCTTTTTTTGTGTATTTTTTTCTAATTAAACACCTGAATCGTTTCTTTTAATTGTCGCAATGTGTGTCATTTTAGTCTTAAGAGGAGTGATAGACTTATATGGTGGCCATTGAAATCAAATTAAATTTACATTCTTTCGAATTCGTTCCTCGTTTTTTACAGAGAGAGAACTACATGAAAATATGCATAAAAATGCAAAATTGGCAGCCTAAGTTAGGCTTGGTATTAACAGTTGAACTAGAGAGACTCTTTGTGAAACCAGAGCCAGTACAATTGAAATAACCGACTTGGCATTGTCTTATATTTTCGATGTTTTTTCTAAACCTTAATAAATATCGATTCAAATAACTTCCTTATTTGTCGTTGGTGTATTCTATATTCGTTAATGATTCCATTTTTTATATATGCTGCGACTATATTTCAAATGTGAAATTGTCTCTTTCACTGTTTTAGATCGTGTTGAATTAATTCCGCTTATCGGTCGATTGTAATAATTTATTAAAATTACATAAACATCAGAAAGCGATAGCGATTATAGACGCTGAATCTATAAATTTATGCAAATTATTGATTAATATCGCCAATAGAGTATAAATAAACAAAACAGAGCTGTTGTTATTAATCACATATGCCATGCCATACACCATCCAATGATGAATTTTTTAATAAAAATTAATATTTTCACAATATTTTTTATTGTTTTATTTTGCTAGTAAAAATAGTGAAGAATAATTAAACAATCAATCAATAATTTCTTAGTGTGGATCTTGCTTAAACCACCTTCAAAAGGATTGCACGAACTGCTGCAATTTTGCTAAAAAATGTTCCAATGCAATTTCGTTTTTGTTACCATTTGTACGTCCTTTAAGGTCATATAAAGTGAACAGTAAATGATATGAAAAACAGTAATACACAATAGGTAATATACCACATACCATATTATACGGCGTTCAGATATGCACCTTTATTGCGTAAATCGCAATAAACGCCATTATTGAGCTCAATATTTAATATAAAGCTTCAATTAATTATTGCGCAATAAATACGCAAATTGTTATAATATTGAGTAAAACTTAAAATGCAGCACTGTCATAAGTGTGTTTGGTGAGCATATTACAATTATCCAAACAATTTCTGTTGATATTTGACAACTCAAATGTCAACAACGACAAACAAAACAAATTAAAAACAATGTTGTTGAAACAACCAGCTGTTTTGCTTACCAGCTGTCAAATGAATATTGAATAAGCAGCTGAACTGCATATATTATTATGCCTGAACACTTAAAATATTGTACTCTATAAACTGAATATTGACTCAATGAAAACACATATCTGAACATAGTATTAACCAGCACATATTAGACACAATTTTTAAACGTTTGAATCTTGAAAAATAAAAAACACAGAAAAGTAATTGAATGAAAAATGCTACGCTTTGAGTCACTTTTTGTCACTTACTTTTTAAAGATGATTTCATGTAAATGTTCGTTGCCGTGAGATTCAGTCTTAGCATAGTTTTTGTAGCATTTTGGCCGACGTCTGCCCAATGGTATATGGCCCCAATGGTATATGCTGAAAATCAAACTTTGTAATAAATACAACAGTATATACATATGTATGTCACACTTTTTACTACTTTTCACAAACATCCTTTCCTTTAGTCTATTTACACTTTATTTATTTTCTGTCTATGTGCCCTGGTAGTCTAGTGGCCAGTTTGCTAGACTATTAGCGTGAGGGTTGTGGGTTCGATTTCCATCAGAGACTCTAGTCTGTTACACTACACCGAGCGTACGTTTAAAGCTACTCAGCTCATATATAATTAAATATACTTTGTGATTGTATTGTAATTAATAAATAAAATACAATATTTTTTGTCTGACAACTTCTAGAATTTTGCTGTCGATTTGTTATTGTTATTCATTATGTCGGTTTTATTTAATGCAATGTCTTTGTAATTTACATGTTGTTTTAATGAAAGGCTGGAAGTCGAATAACCCTGCTCCTACAGTGGAAACCCTCAAAAAGGAAGTAATAATAAAAAAACTTCACATTTTGATGGTTTAATAAGTCTGAAGATACTTTCTTATGGTCGAGTGATATGTGATATTAGAAGTCGCCGTAGTCTAGTAAGTAGCGTCTGGGCTTTTTAGGCCGTAAAGTCACGGTTCAAACCTCAGGTCAGACATTTCGAACAAAACAAAATATGAAAAAATATTTCTTCGGCGACTTCCTCTCAGCAGATTTCTGGCAAAAACTCAGAGTAAATAAAATTGCCATGAAAAGGTTCTCAAAATTCGTTCGGAATAGACTTTAAACTGTAGGCTTCGCCACTCATGTATAAAATTAACACACACAACATGGTTGGTGTGTGAAGCTAGGTCGTAATCCTGACTGAAGGGTTGTAATGTCCAATTATGTGTGTATATGATTCCCCACAAAAAGTGCACAGGCCCTATTATTTAAATATATTTCCGATTTATTAAAAATTAATTTTCGAGATTAGAAGTTTTTCACATTTTTATGTAATAATTCCATAAAATGTTATGCATAAAGAAGACAACCCAGCCCAGTAATACTTATAGTTTTTGTGTATTTTATTTTATTTTTATTTTTTCAGTAAAAATCCACAGCTGTGGTTTGCAACTGAATATGTCTGCTGAATAATACACCGCAACATATAAAAATAATATTTAAATATTTGAAACACTTTTTTTTATTTTTGTTATGTTTGTTTAAAAGTGGCCGATGCCGTCGCTATCTTTATGATGGCAGACGACAAAAAGAGTCCACAAAATATGTTCAAAAGAAAATGCGATATGCAAAATAAAAAATAAAAAACAACAAAAAGAAAAGAAAAAAAATATAAACTTTCACTTAAAACGTCGTAACTTCTACCGCAACGAAACCATATTAAAATTATCCAGAGCTGTGACTGACTGACTGTCTGACTATTCGCTAGTCTCTGTGATCACCCCCAGAAGTATAAGATAATAATAAAAAAAAAAAAACATTTAAAAACAAAAGCAAACAAACAAATAGTTGTTATAGTTTTTTTTTCGCTGGCGTTGGTTTGTAGGATGATTTAATTTCTTATAATTTGCCATATGAAATGGAAAGAAAAAAAAGAAAAAACACACAAAAAATAATAATTTTTGCAAATTATAGCCAACGGCTAGATGAACATAAGTTTGAACAATTTTTGAATAAATATTTTCATACACATACAATATATGTATGTACATGAGTCTAAACATACAAATGAGTATAAAAATAATTGGCCTCAGAAATCGAACACCACTTACGAAATTTTGTTACGAATCAATTTCCGCTTTAAATTTACTATACCCTACACACTACGCTTTGGTTTCTGTATGAAGTTGAATCGAGTGCCGTATTAATGAATTAGTTTTTGGTAACATTATGGATTTGAGCCTCTTATAATTGATTGTGACGTCTTGTTATTATTGCTTTAAAAGGTGTTCCTATTGGAGGGTGTAAAAATTTAATGGATTATCAACAAAAAACAATAATTTTTGCATATGTTCGGTTATGGAAAGCCATAAAATTCAAAAATTTAAATAAATTAAATTAATTTTTTTTACATGTCATTAATGAGTATTGGTTACGCTGCTCCTATAAATTAGATTTGGTTTTTGGTATCGAATTTTAGAAAATCTTCCCAGACAAAGTTTTAAACTCCTACAAGCTCTTTATACAATGTATGCTCTCGTCCTATGAGTTTTTGTTTGTTTAATTTGAATGGAAGAAGACACACTCGTTGTTCAAATCCAATTTACAGATGTTCTATTAATTTTCCCTGGTTGACTTGGTAAATCTGCATAAAGTTTAATATGGGTGAGTCTCTAAAAATAGTAAAAATATCCGATTGAATGAATTGAACCAAAATGAATGCAATGCAGTACTATTGGGTGTTTGAAAAAGTTCGGTAAACAGTTTTGTGGTAAGCTTCTATTCCCTAAGGGTAGAACTTATGGATATTTAAGCGAAAAACTGCTCGAATTGTGTTTTACAGGCCACTACAGAAATGAAATTTGTGTCATTAAGTAGGTTGGATGCATAAAAACTTGTTAGTCAAGGCACACTGCTTTATGTCGTCTTTGCTGTCGTCTGCGAAGCTTCACTTTGCTACGTATATGATCTTTTTTCGTATCCTAAATTTCAATTTATTCACTCCTAAATTCTTTGTTTATACAGCTCTCTTCAAATGTTCAAATGGTTTGGTGATATACAGTGGACAGCAAAAGTTTTAGTACGACAATATATTTTGACAAAAAAAGCCCCACAGGCTTAATACTTTTACACAATGTCCCGGTATGACTTCAAGAGAGTATTTAGGAGATCATTTGAAAGAACGCTTACGTAATCGCTAAACCTCACACAAAAGTTAACCGAAAAACTTGCTCATGGTGCCACCAGAAAATACTAAACAAAACTTGTACATTCAATTTCAAATGTGTTAAACGGAGTGCCTGACCTTGAGGGATATTTTACTAAATACAAGAGATAACATTTTAATGGCCTTTGAATTTTAAATTTACTCAGGTTTCTCTTTGGTGGTATGGAGTCATCTGAAATTTTTCCTTATTTTTCTCTTGTTTTATGAAAAATTGTTTGTTTTATAACAGAAATAAATTAATAAAATAAATATATAAATTATAAATTTGTAATACAAACTTTTGGCTAAAATTCATGAAATTGCTGAAATATATTGCCGTACTAAGATTTTTGCTGTCTACTGTATGTCTCGCTCTTTAGCAATATCCACGCTGTTTTTGTGATGTTTTTTTCTATTTTTTTTCCAAAATTACATCGACGTTTTTAGTCGAGCCACATATTCTCCTATCTCATAAAAAAGTACAGCTCGGTAATAAGCAAACCATTTCACTGCTGTGAAAATGTGCATCGTTCCAATAAACCTATCGCAATCTGCGATACATTCTTACCTCTTTTGTGTAATGAAATAAGCAGGTAATATTTCGAATTCTCACTTTTTTTAAACGTAGATATTCTTCCAAAAGAAATGGGATAATGTGATTTTAATTAAGTCTTCTAATGAATGAATCTGGTCGCCTTTCAAACAAATCGCCTTTCAAAGAAGTTACAAGGTTGGCTTATGCAATTTCAACTACCAGAGTTATTACATTTTAAAGATATCTACCAAGAATTTGCAATCGAAAATCTTCGAACACCTCATATTAACGATTATTTTCATAAGATCGTAAAAAAATTGCTTTTTATAACAAATTTATTGTCAATATTTTAATACGATTTCAGTTTCTTTTCAAATATCTTTGTATTTATTTCCTTATTTGTTCATTGATAATAAATGTCTGTATTGAAAATTAAATGTTTAATAAATTTACAATAATTATTCAAACCCTTATTAAATTTTATAGTCAATAAGATATAACACAGACAAAAAAAATAAAATTATTTTACAATCTTGCTACCCAAATATGGCTAAAACTCGACATACACACAACACAATGTGGGGTTTTATGATAATTGAATGTAATTGAATGATTCAATGTTTGATAGTTTATAAGTTGATTCTAAATCTGTATGTCTGCCTGTCTGTCTAAATAGATTTTTAGCAATACATTTTTAAATTATTACGTTTTTTTTTTTTTGCAAAAATAGTCCGAATACAACGTATATGGGCAAATGCCATACAATTTATGTGAATAATCCATTTTAATTGTATTTTCAATCTGGCCAATAATGTGCTGTTAATAAAATTGAATTCATTTTGAAAATAGAATGGAAATAATTGTAAAATAATTGTAATAATGTTTAATAATGCATACAATAACCGAAAATTCATGTAAATTAAGAATGAAATTTGAGACAAAATTTTTTTTTTTTTTTGGTTGTACATCTTGAAAATAAACTCAACACACGACTATTATTTTAATCTAATTTTGTTTATTTATACTAATAAAAAAACACTCGTAATGTTCAAAATAATTGTTTATTTCAATCGTTTGTGTGCCTCTACAATTGATGTCAAGTGCCTTCCTAAATAGTTTTTCTTTAAAATTTATTTTCTTGTAAAAAATGTGACAAAAGCGAAGGCAGTAAGCGATATTTAATATAAAACGCACTTATAGGAAATATAAAGTTTAAATTTTTAATCAAACATTTTCATTTTGTTTAGAATAGTATTTTCCTAACAAATTGGAGTTTACATTCCCTTACCTTTGGGGAAATTTTAATAGCAGAGCTTAATACCAAAGCAGCTTTTTTCACTACAACAGAAAGAAGCAGATAATAGACATCGATTCTTCGATTTTTTCTACGTTACCGATTAGTTGGCTATCTTACGAAGCCGTTTTGGGTGTAGAACGAGCAGTGATCTTATTTAGACCAAACGTAATAGTACCTAGATATCGAAAATTGTTTATAAGCGTTAAAATACGTAACATTTGTTCAATTTTAACAACAAATGCAGTGCTTAGTAATACGATTCAAGACAGTTCTATCCTATAACCTATTGTGTACAATATGTACAGACAGATAACTTGTGACAGTATTTGATATTCTTTGCATAGTTTATGAAAAAAAAACGCAATGAGCCATTGTTAATGAACGAAATATTGTTGCATTGGAGTATAACAATACTGGTGAAATCAAAAACAACAATATTGTGGGAAATGGTTAGTAAGTCGAATGTTGATGTTCAATATAATTTCACGACAAAACACAATGTCTCTTACTCGTAGTACGGACCGCATGCATAATTGACCATTACAACCCTTCTGTCAGGATTACGACCTTCTTACATCACTTATGTTGTGTGCGTTAAATTTATCCATAAGTGGTGGACCTACAGTTTAAAGTCGACTCCGACCGACATATTTATGAGAAACTTTTCATAGCAATTTTATTTTATTTTTATTTTTATGTCTGACCTAGAGTTTGAACCGGGGCTTCATGTCTAATAAGCCAACACACTATCTACTAGACTACGACGGCTATCGACGGCCGCATATTAAAATTTAATTATAATGTATGCCCTATAAGGCTGAGGGTTTTGCGTGTTGATTACGAGCTATAAAATTGCCTTTTTTTGATATAAAGAGGTTTATTTTTTTCCAGTGTCACTCTTAGGGTCATTATTACAACTTGCCGTTAACTAAAGGGAGGATTTTAACGGGCAGATAAATTGTTTTTCATTATTGCAAGTGGACGATAAGGTAGAAGTGAGCGTTAAGCTAAAGGGAAGATCATCTTACTGGTAAATTTTAAAGTTAAGTTTATGTTAGAACTTCCGAAACATCTTACATATTATTTTCAATACGGCAACTTCAAATATAAACAAAATGAGCAAATACAACAACGAAAAAGAAGCCCTTCGTTGCCACTGCGTCTAAATAAGACTTGTTTAATTTGAGCAGTGTTATCGACATTGCACCGCTACTGCCATAGTTTTGAAGAACTCAACTTTATTTTATCTGTAAGTTGTAATAACGAAAATAATTTAAAGGTAACTTTACTTTAGCTAAAGGTACCTTTAACTAAACCCAAGTTTAACGGCAAGTTGTAATAATGGCCCTTAGGAGCATATGGCTTCCACAAAGTATTTCTGCTTTATTTCCGTTTCTTTAATCTATTTTTATTGTTCCAGCTAAGCAGGTGATTAGTCTGCTGTAGGATAGTGGCACTGTCGTATCGTTGCCTAGAAACAACATCCAGCGAGTATTTGGTGTAGTGGTGTGGAATCTTACTGATTGTTCTCTTTTCACACTACGTGGTCGATCTTCCTGTGATGTTATTCTTTTTTTTTAGGAGGTGAGGAATCCTTTTAGATGGATTGAATTGGATAGAACTGAAGCCATTTAATTTGAAATATGAAAACCTTCCCAAATTTATTGGGATTCCAAACTGGTTTTTGTAACTCCATTGGGATTCGAACATATGCTCACCACTCCATTTTATTAAACAGAATGTAAAATAATTCTACCGTGAAAATGTTTTAAGCTAGGCTGTGTTACCACGATTTCAAGATTTTAGTCGTGGAAAGCATAACTTTCTTCGCGGACTTTAGCAGACAGTTCTAAAGCGAATTTCATTTGTCGAATTCATAGTGTCTGTGTAACAAAGTTTCAAAATTTTTTTCTACTCTTTTGGGCTCTGAACAATGATATTCTATGATGTTGGAATTTAAATTTTTTCTATAAGTTTTATAAATAAAATAACAAATAAACTTTGACAACGAACGTATTTTTTTTTATTAAATTTCTGTTAAACATTTTTTTTTGTTGCGAATATTATTTTAGACGTTTTCGTCGTTGTAACCTTTATATGGTTTTAAGTCGACGAAATTTTGCAATTTGCCAGCCAATTTAAAATTTTGAACACATGACTCTTTAGTTGTCACTTTTGCCATAAATGGCAGTAAAGTTTTGAGGCTAAATTCGAATAATACACAGAAAAAAAATATAAAAAAATTAACATACAATATATGAATATTTAATGAAACAGAATTCAGTTCATATTCGTATAAATTTTTGTTGCGTCCAAAACGGTAACTCACTAAATGCAATCGTAATTGAAGAATTTAATTAAAAAAAAAAAAAAAAATGGTGTTTACTTTTTCGTAAATAATTTGTTAGCAATTGCTGTTGCTGTCATTGATTGTTTTTTTTTTAATATTTCAAATAAGTTTTGCATTACTTTATAAACAATAACATGTATTTTTATAATAACACATACATAATTGGTCATTACAACCCTTCAGTCAGGATTACGACCTAGTTTCTCACACCACTCATGTTGTGTGTGTTAATTTTTTACATGAGCGGCGGGACCTACAGTTTAAAGTCGACTACGAACGACACATTTTTGAGAAACTTTTCATGACAATTTTTTATTTACCCTCAGAGTTTTTGCCAGAAATCTGCTGAGAGGAAGTCGCCAAAGAAATACTTTTTGTATTTTGTTTTGATGTCTGGCCTGGGTTTACGTCAAATAAGCCAACACACTGCCTACTAGACTACGGCGACTTCATCAATCGACTAATCGGCAGTCGTTTTCCCCACCACTCATTTACTTTTGTTTATTTACAAAATATTTTTATAATTTGTTGTAATTATAACGAGACGTCGTCTTATGATTCAAAAGTGAATTTTATTTCATTTCACTTTCAAACTGTTTTTAAAGATTTCGACCACTTTTCCTTCAAATCATTTTCGTACGTGAAAAACAAGGTGTGCGTCTGCGCTTTAAATTTGAAAAGCAAATTTAGTTTATGGGCTCGTATGAACCACAGCGAAGAGGGTTTTATGTTAAAAATTTTAACTTAAGAAATAAAAACTAAAAATCACCTGTCATAATAAATTACATTTTAAAAAGACATTTAAAATGTGTTTAAAATGGCCAAAATAATTACCATAAATTACTGTACGTGAGATATTACGAAAAAGTCATAATTTTTTTTTTGTAAGTGGACGTTGTTTAATTTTAACATAAATAGTTTTCTTTTTTGCTTTTAAATAAATCGCCGACATTGAATTATAAAAATAAGAAAAAACTATTTTTTTTAGTAATTTTTATTCCATTTAAGTTATGTTACAAACCATCGAAGGTTTTTACAGGGTAAATTCTTAAAGTTTCACCAAATTGATGACGATGACGATGTCTTCTGACCTGGGGTTTGAATCGAGGCCTCCTACTGGACTACAGCGACTTCTTCACAGATCATTTCAAATAATTCCGGCTTTATTTCGCCTTGCAAATTCGCAAATGTTCTTCGTATTTGACAACGATAGAAAAGCGTTTGAAAACTTGGGTTTCAATGCAAATATTAATAAAACTCATTGACAGAAACCACGAAAACGAAAAGTGAAAAGTACCAAGAAAGGGCATCACCAAACTAATAGGTAGACAAGTGTAGGCAAATAATTGTGCGCATAATTATATGAACGTAATTTAGAAACATGATTATGAAGTTTTTTTTTGCTTAACGTTTTAAATTTAAATTTAAATTTGAATTTTTTTTAATAGTTATTAGCCTTAGATTTTAGTTCAATGCATTTTCTATTTGAGTGCCACATTGTAAATCATTCAAAATTGATTTCTATTGATTTATCATTTCGATTTTTCTTTTTCTTTTTTTTTACTGATATTTCAACCTTTACTTTTTGAAGTATACTTTGCATGTTAAAACCAGATTGAGAGTGAAAAGTTTTCTTTTATATATTTTGAAATGTTGTTAAATCAATAAATATTACACAGACATTAAATACGAACAAAAAAATAAAATAAAAAATTAATAAACTGAAATGAAATAAACTTTTACTGCTGCAAAACGATTTGTGTCAATCAATGTTAAAAATATTGCAAAAATTGATTCAACATTTTATATTTAAATAACAATAAAAAAAAAATATGAAAATAAAACACAAATACAAACATATACGAAAGTAAGAGCCGGTTAAACATGGCTATATGATACGGCGGATACCAGATGTCATCTGCATACAACTTCAGAAAAAACAAAAATACTTACGAATAATAAATGAAAAAAAAATAAAATAGAGCCATGGGATGATATTTCAGATCTGTTATCCAGAATTTTACTAGCTTTGGTCAATTTTTATTAAAAATTATGTATACAAACTATTTTAATTCTAAACCATTCAACTTGAATTTGAAGTTATATTCCCTCAAATTCTGAATGAATTTTTAAACGGAAATTTTTTCCCTTTGCCCTGAATTTTATATACTTTTCTTCTACAAAAACTAGAATATTATCAAGGAGTTAAATTGTAACTTTTAATAAAAAAAAAAAGACTAGTGATGATTCCTACGACTCCTTTTGCTACATTTCTATTAAAATTTTATAATTTAGTTCCCTGGATATAACAATACCCCGCTGAGTAGCACTGAAATTTAGGATTTTTCCTTCAAATGTACTTAAACTATTTCGATATATGCATTCCTCGCCTATAAACGTGTAAAATTGTACTTTATACCCTAAATTTACTTAAAAATATCGTTTATACATATGCATCCGTTTTGTACCAATTTCTTTCCAAATTTGTCTCTCCTGAGAGAGCTTGTACCTGGTTCGTGCTTTTAAACTTTTCTGAACTTCTTCTTATGGAGATATGTGAAGTCACTGGGTTATGTTGATACAGCAATTACAAAGCGCAATGCAATTCCATAGAATGTTATGATTTCACTCTTCTCGTGGCAGAGATGTAATCAACTGACGCAATGCAATCTCAGATAATCCACCTATGTTCGCCTTTCGTAATATGTAAAGATCTCCTTCTACTAAACTGGCCTGGTGCAGATCTCGGGCAGCAATATGTAATCATTCAGTATCATTCAGTAATTACTTTGCAGTGATCCAAAGGTAGTAGTCTAATATGTAGGTAGTGTGTTGGCTTATTAGACGTAAAGCCCGGGATCGTATCGCAGGTCAGGCATCAAAACAAAATATGAAAAAAAAAACATTTCTACGGCGATTTCCTCTCAGCAGATATCTGGCAAAAACTCTGAGAGTAAATAAACCTGCTATGAAAATGTTTCTCAAAAATCTGTCGTTCGGAGTCGACGTTAAACTGTAGGTCCCGCCACTCACGTATAAAAATTAACACACACAACATAAGTGGTCTGAGAAACTAGGTCGTAATCCTGACTAAAGGGTTGTAATGACCAATTATGTATGTTAAGTAATATGTAACGATCTGCTTCTACTAAACTGACCTGTTGCAGATTTCAGGCTACTCAACAACTTGATTCTCTGCCTAATTAATGCTACAATAGGACTTTTTACTAAGTCTTTAAAGCCTGGTGCGGATCCATATAATTCACTAATTACTTCACAGTAATCCAAAAGTTAAAGGAGTACCCAACAAAAATTACTACTGTGTTCACCACAGCGAGTTGTAGAAGATGATCAAAGGCCTCTTCGACCTTCCGGCAATCTATCAAACACGAAGCTAGTGCTGTCGATGAGATACATAGAGTTCTATAAGCTTGAATGGCACGTCGCTATTTACTCCCAGGTGCGAAATTTCCAATAATAGAATTCCCCGCTTATAAACACTATACTGTAAGCATTTTTGTAAATGCTTATATACGAGGAGTACTTCCATCACTTCCTTTTTATCTGAGGATTATTTAATAATCTTTATCGATCAAACTTGGTGAAATCAACTGAAACGGCTGCCATTAAAGAAAAGAAAAAGAAAACTTAAATACAAAAGATGAACGTAGAAAAATTTCAACACATTAAATTGTCAAAATGTCTGTCAAATTAACACACAATAATAATAACTCTACAGTGTCCGTCTTTTCAACATTTGAATAAATTTTCATTTTTATTTCATTGTAAATGGATTTTTTTATTTTCATTTGCATTTGCATTTGTCGCATATTTTCCAAAAAAGGTGTCTTGTCTTGTTTTATAATGAACATTTTCATAATTGTGGTGATTATAAAGCTGTTTACAACGATTACCCAGTCGTCAGTGAGCTAGCTAGCCAGCCAGCCAGCTAGTATTGTCAATTACAAGTAAATGTCAAAAGTTCATGGAAATGTGGATACATTTGTGTGTGTTAAAATGACACATTTTTCTCTTTTAATTTTATTTTTATTTTTAGTTTTTACTTTTTTATCAACATTAAATTTTTATATTTATACAATATTTTTTATTGTTAAAAATGTTTTCAAATGCTCATGTACTGCACTGTACTGAGCATGGCACAACCTTTAAAGAGCTTTTAATTTCATCAGTTGCGTTTTGGAAAAGTGGTGTCTTCAAAGTGTCAAATGAAAGAAAGTGAAATTGACTAGACAACAGGAACATTATTATTATTATTACACTCTTATATAAAAAATTGTTGAAAAAGTTGAAAGTTTAAGTACTTACACCACTGGTTAATGAATGTATTTTGTTCGGTGGGCACACATTTTTTACAACACAAATGATTTTTGTGTTACCAAAGGCTGGCGTTGTTTTTATTTAAATTCAGCATCGAGAGAGTCTTTTTTGGCGTGTGACCTATGAATACAATTTTTATTTAGGTTTATTTAGCAATTTTTGGGAGTTGTTGTTTTAATAATTTTTTAACTGATGTCACTCTCAATTCCATGTTGGGCCTTAAAAGCAACTTAGAACATATCCTCTTTTATATACAGTGGTGGCCACGAATTTAAGACACGACATATGACTGATTTAGTTGTGATAATATTTACAATCCTGTAATATCAAAATTGATATTCTTTATTCTTCTATGTACCCTGTAATGTTAAGAAAAAGTACCATTATTTTATTTTGTTTCTTTTTACATTTTGTTGCTTTTTGATCATATTATTGTAAAAACGTTTATTTGAAATTGGCCACGAATTTAAGACATTTCAGAAATATCTGGTTTTTAAGTGATTTTTTGGTGTTTTTTGAAGCTAAACGTTGAGCAACGAATGTTTTATTTTATATTATGTTGGAATTCATAGAAATATTTAATTATAAATGGTCAGAGGTACTTGGAATACCGATGACGAGCGAAAACTGATCCAGCAACTAAAATTTGATGGAAAAATAATAATGAAGATATCCAAGCTGTTTAAATGTTCTAGATGCAAGATTTACAACGTGCTGGAATACATCAAGCAACATGGTACCAGCAAAAATGTCAAACAGCAACCTAGAGCCCGAAAAACCACACCCTAAAGTAGCTGCTAATAATCCTTTCACGAGCTCAAGTAAAATAAAAAATAAAATTGTATTGGATTTTGGTATCGATATGTCGTCTAGGGCAATAAGAAGATGTCTAAATGAGAAAAACTTGCGTGGGTGTATTGCACAACGTAAACCACTTGTGTCAAAAAAAATATCAAATACCGACTAGCATTTTGTCTTGATCTATATAATATGTAAATAAAAATTCTTAACTAAATATAGGTAGCAAAATATTATTAGTTTTTCTTCCTAATATTACTACAATCTTAAGAAAAATATCATGGACCTAAAATATTTTTGATAAGATGTAAAAATTATCACAAATGTATTTATAAGTAAAATGTCGTGTCTTAAATTCGTGGCCACCACTGTATTAAAAGAGTACTCTAGCGTAATATATTTTTAGGACATTAACTGAAGTTTATTTATTAATAATGAAGACCCAATATTTTTTAATCATTGAATAATTATGTTATTATGTGTTATTCTGGCACTTATCCATTCTTTTCTGAATGTTTATAGGCTGGTGTCTCATCTACGAAAATATCTATAAATTTGAAATATTTGATTTTTTTTGGAAGTCGCTGTAGTCTAGTAGTAGTGTAGTGTAGTAGTGTCTTAGCTTATTAGTCCTAAGGCCACGGTTCAAACCCCAGGTCAGATATCTTCAGGAAAACAAAATATGAGAAAAAAAATTCTTCGTCGACTTCAGCAGATTTCTGGCAAAAATATTGAAACTAAATAAAATTTCCATGAAAAGTTTCCCAAAAGTCTGTCGTTGAGAGTCGACTTTAAACTGTAGGTCTCGCCACTCTGGGATGATAAGCTATGTCGTCATTCTGACTGAAGGATTGTAATGACCAACTATATACAGTGTTGGCCTTATAATTAGAAACGTTGTTTCTGGAACAGAGTTTTCTGGAGTGATGAATTTAAGTTTAATTTGTCCCAATCTGATGGAAAAACGTATGTAAGACGTCCTCCAAACAAAGCCTTTGATCCCAGGTACACAATGAGAACTGTAAAACAAATTAACAAATTTCTAATTATAAGGCCACCACTGTATGTATGCAATTGTATTATTTTCTTTAAATATGCGTTGTTAGAAACACCTAAACTAATGTTAGTCATTCGATGTGTGTGAAGATAAATTAGAATTAAAACCAAAGACGCAAACCCACACTTTTAGCAGCGCCACTTTTTGCCAAAATTTGCAGAGAGCACTGTTAATTGTTTAATAGTGGCTGTAAGAAGATTAGTCTTCTACTTTGTAATTATTGCAGACTACTGACATAACATTGAATTCTCAATATGATCACTATTATTTGCGAATAATAGTGTTGAAATGTATGGGGTGTTTGGTGAGGGCTGGAGGGGGCTGGTTTTTTCAAATCCCAAAATTATTCCAGCTATCCCACTACCACTGTTCGAAAGAGGACCCTGTGGACTACAATTTGCATATAGTCTGCCCACTGATCTTCTGGAGAATTTTAAAGACAAAAATTGATGTTTTCAGAGCCAACTTTCTCAATACTATATCACTTTATATGTAACTCTTTTCCTGATTATATTAAGAGGCCTTGGAACCTTCCTTTGAATATGATATGATACTCACAGACTTAGCATATATCCGAAAATTAGCTTTCTAACTAGTGAGCTTGTTCAGATGGATACTGTTAAGCAGATAACAGTTCTCTGTTAAGAGAAAGTTTTGCTCCGCTAACGCCAAATGTGTGGCTCTGCTAAAATTTTTAGATTGCGTCTTGGATATTCAAATTCGAATTTATCTTCACACACGCAGTCATTCAAAATTTTTTTTGTAATAAGATTACTGGATACAAATGGCCTCTATTTTTATAACTGATCCGATACAATTGCAACTCTAATTTTAATAATAAAAACCTTTATTTAGTAATTTTTGTTTTCAAATATTGCAATTCATTCATTCATTCATTCATTAATTTGTTCATTCATTCATTTGTCTCTTGTATGGGGGGTGATACAAACAATGCTCCTATTCACTATTTAAAATGTGATTAATCACAGAAAATGTCAATGATTTTCGTTTTGACCTCCCCATTTTACATACAGATATGGTGTAATTATTTTATTTCTTTTCATTTGATTTTATTTATTGAATGCTTTATGATTTTACTTTTGAATAGAAAACGATTACCTGTTGCGGCAAATCAATGGTGAATCGATGACGGAGGAGAATAAATGAATAAAATTGAATTGAATTGAATTGAATGGATTATAAAGCGTGTTCAACAAATATTTACAACTATCGGTTGTCTGATTATATGAAAATCAAATTGTAAATAAAACAAAAACAATGAATTTCATATTGAAATTATTTGTATGTATCAAAAATAAAAAACACAAGAAAAAATGGATGAATTAAAGCCATCATCCAACAATCAACAAAATGTTGTCGTGTTCAATGGTGTGGTGGTACATAATCGTTTGTTACTCATGCTTTTCATTTTGTTTTTTCGATAAAAATTGGAGATATGTTTTTTTCTTTTTTGGTTTTTATAAAAAAATATTAAAACAAATTAAAATACTCCATGATATTTGCAGAGAGAGAAGAAAGTGGAAATTTTTTTGCCATACGGCCATACGGATGTATAGAGTCTAAAAAATCATACATAGTAGGCAAATTTATTTTTCATGTTTCATTTAAATTATGCTTAATTTTACATGAATATTTAAATATTTCGTTTAGCCTTCCTTTACTCATTTTCCCCCAAAAAAGTTATTATAATTTTCCTAATGCTTATTTTTATTATAGTATTTTTTGAGTCTAATTTTCATCGATTTGTTGCGTTTTCGTTTTCTTATTTTTTTTTTATTGTGGATGCATTGGTGGAGTTTAATGTTGTTGCACTTGTAAGTAAGTAAAATCCATTGGTGTTGCTGAACGAATAGTTTTTACGTGCTTTGTTTCGATTGTAATTTTTATTGAAAGGCAGAAATTATTTTTAAAAACTCTAGCAGTTTGTTTTTGGCGGCAATTATAGATTTTCAATGTAATTTAAGGTCCACTTTATGCTATAATTTTACCGCAATGTAATAATTAGTTCATATACAGTCAAAGAAAAAAGTCTACATACACTGGTGTGTGCAGACTTATTCCGCTAATTTTTTAATTTCTATGATAATTTCTATGATATATATTTTTCGTCATATTCGTTTTGGTTTTCAAACATTCTTGATTGTGAATGCCTTAAACAACTCTATGACATCCTTTTCAATTTGATAAAAATTAGCTGGAAAAATACATATATACACCGATGTATGCAGACTTTTTTCTTTGACTGTATAGCACATATATGGGCGTATATTAAAAGAACGGTTTTTAAATCTAAGAAATGTACTTTGAAGTCGCCGTAGTCTAGTAGGTAGTGTGTTGGCATATTAGACGTAAGGCCGAGGTTCAAAGCTCAGGTCAGACATCAAAACGAAATATGAAAAAATATTTCTTCAGCGACTTCCTCTCAGCAGATTTCTGGGAAAAACTCTGAGAGTAAATAAAAACTGCCATGAAAAGTTTCTCAAAAATCTGTCGTTCGGAATCGACTTTAAACTGTAGGACCCGACAAACATGTATAAAAATAAGATACACAACGTAAGTGGTGAGAGAAGCTAGGTCGTAATCCTGAATGTAAGGTTGTAATAGATGCTATATATTGCTCCTGCATCTGGTGAACTTTCTTCTAAATGCTCGTAAATAAACTTCTACATACATAAGTTGACTGTGAATTCTTTAAAAAGACTGTCCTAAAATTTTTGCTTTGAGTTTCTGTTAGTCTTGGCTATTCACATACATAATTGGTCGTTACAACCCTTCAGTCAGGATTACGACCTAGTTTCTCACACCACTTATGTTGTGTGTGTTAATTTTATACATGAATTGCGGGACCTACAGGTTAAAGTCGACTCCGAACGACAGATTTTTTTGAGAAACTTTTCATGGAAATTTTTTATTTACCCTCAGAGTTTTTGCCAGAAATCTGATGACAGGAAGTCGCCAAAGAAATACTTTTTGTATTTTATTTTGATGTCTGGCCTGGGGCTTGAACCCTGGCTTTTCGTCTAATAAGCCAACACACTACCTACTAGACCACGGCGACTGCTAGTCTTGGCTATTATTGGAATTTATTTTTATACGTACACATACAGTGGTGGCCTTATAATTAGAAACGATGTTTCTGGAACAGAGTTCTCTGGAGTGACGAATCTAAGTTTAATTTGTCCCAATCTGATGGAAAAACGTATGTAAGACGTCCTCCAAACAAAGCCTTTGATCCCACGTACACAGTGAAAACTGTAAAACAAATTAACAAACATACATGTTGCTAAGTCGTTTCTAATTTTAAGGCCACCACTGTACATATGTATAAAGAAAACTATTTTGATTAACATTTCTATAAACATTTTACGAATACGAATCAAATATTTTTCTCTTTTTAATCATTTTCTAATTTCTTATATTCAAAGCCAAGCATTTAATGTCAATTTATTTAAATTTTTGTCGACATTTTCAACCCGAGTTCTTTTTTTTATTATAACTTAAGTTTATTTAAATTGATTTTATATTTCTTGTGTTTTTCCAAACTCGTATGATTATCTCGAATACTGAGTCATTTTTATGACGTTGATTTGTTTAATTCCGCTTCAATTTTTTTTTATTTTTTTCTGTTTGGCCTGAAATTTTGGTTTATAAAGTAAAAATCTAAATTAGAAACCCACATTGAAGAGTGATTTTAAAATTAATTTAAGTGATGTATTGTTAAAAACCTCAAGTGAAACAATAAAAATCACAATAAAAGCCAAATGGTTGATAATGGGAAAGGCTCTTAAACGCTCAATTGAAACGATTTCAGAGACTTAATGCAGTCTTTAATGCGGGAAAATGCAGTCATTTGTGTGGGACAATTTTTGGCATGATACCCGAACTAATGTAATGCAAAATGTAATCACCCATCATTATGGGTGAAGATTTTAATAATTTCTTAAGCAACACAAGCAATAAAAAAAGTTAATTTTTCTGTTTTTCCTTTCATAGCTTTGAAATGAAATACAATTTTGTAACACAGTTTACAGGAGATTCAAGTTAAAAACGAACCGAAAATAAAGCTCCATTAACTGAAATCTTTTGAGAGAACTTTGACTTGAAATCTGAAAATCATTGTAAAACAAAAGAGTGTAAAAAGCAAATAAAACAATAAAACACATGTCAGTCGTTTCTGTTTCTGTTTCTGTTTTTTTGTTTAGAATAAGCAGCTGTTTAAACAGCAAAACTCTTTTGGTGTTGGGAGGAAAGAAAGAAAGAATGAAAATCGAAAGACTCTGTTTAGAGTTTAAACGTTTAGTCATCAAGTCTTTTTCTGTTTGTTGTTGTTGCAATAAAATTATCTGCTATTTTAAATCAGATACTTTTATTTAGACTTTAATACTTACTTATTTACTTGCTTGTGAGTTTTATTCGTTTTTTTGCTGCTGTCTGAGAAGAAAAAATAAAAAAAAATCATTTGAAATAAAGAAAAAAAAAAAACAAACTGTGAGTTTGAAAAGACAATGAACTTTTTTTTCCTCCTCTTAAAGACAATCGCATTATACGATAAGTATTGGTTGACTGGTTTAAGCTTGGAAATCGTATGTAATTCTTGATTTGCCCTGTGTAGCTTTTCGTGTGTTTCGATATTTTTTTTTTTAAATTTATTTTTGCAATAAATCATTAAAAATACTTACGACAATCAACTAAAAAAACAACAGTTTTTCTTGTCTGCCTCTAGTGTTTTAATACAAATGACGTGTTAAATTATTTTCTGCGTGTAATTGTTGTAAATACATACAAACATAAATAAAAAATTCAATAAATATTTACTCATTGAATCTATTTAATACCCTACATTATGTCATCTATGACATCTATCTCTCAATTATATTGCAGCTACAATTCCCAAGTATAATCAGAGAAAAAGTAAAATTTCAATAGTTTATGGCCATTATTACAACTTTCCGTTAAAGTTGGGGTTAGTTAAAGGTAAAGTGAACTTTAAAGTCTCCTTTAACTTCTTTTCGTTATTACAATCTACAGATAAAATAAAGTTAACCTTTTCAAAAAAAATATGGCAGTGCCAGAGCAATGTCGATAACACTGCTCAATTAAAAAAAGTTTTTATTTTTTAAAAGCAGTGGTAACGACGGAATTCTTTTTTTGTTATATTTGCTCATTTTGTCTATATTTGAAGTGGCCATATTGAAATAATGTATAATATGACAAGTACAAACATAAACTTAATTTTAAAAGTTACCGGTAGGATGATCTTCCCTTTAGCTTAATACTCACTTTCCACCTTATTGTCCACTTATAATAATGAAAAACAATTTATGTGCTCTTTAAAATCCTCCTTTAGTTAACGGTAAGTTGTAATAATGGCTCTCAGTCTTTACTTTTTTCTATACCCCGTATAAATTATTAAATGTCCACTTATTGCTATTTAATCGAGTGTGGCTAAATTAACTTAGTAGTTGATTTCAATTAATTTTTCTTAACGCTTCTTGTTTTTTTTTTTTGCTTTGGACATTGCTGTTTGTCCATTTGTTTTTCTATTTTAACACATTCTTTCTGTAATTGAATCGTGCCAAGTAATTATTGCCATTAGCTTGTGTAGGAATAAAGAGGTGACTATTTATTTATTAATTCTTGATTTTTTTCTCCCTCTCCGTTTGTCTGTCTGTTTGATATTATTATTAAACACATACTAAACCACTGACTAACTAAACGATTCAACAAAGACAATAATTATAGAATTCTAGTAATATCAGAGCTTTGGGATGTGTGGCCCGCAAAGAACTTTAATTGACAAGTAAAGATTAATTAATTTAATCACAATTCTTTCCATTTCCAATGCGATACTACGTGCAAATAATGGCTTTTTCTTCGTATATTTTTGTATTGAATTTTCAAAAAAAAAAAATAATAATAATATAAAGTCGCCGTAGTTTAGTAAGTAATCTGTTGGTTTAGTAGACGTGAGGTCCCGGTTCAAAGTCCAGATCAGATACATCCAACGAAACGAAATATGAAAAGTTTCTCAAAAAAGTGTTGTTCGAAGTCGATTTTAAACTGTTGTTCCCGTCACTCATCTGTAAAATTAATACACACAACATAAGTGGATTGAGTGTCGTAAACGGTTGTTATGACCAGTTATGTAGGTATGTATGTTCCAAAAATAAAAAAGTAGCATAAAACATATACTTGGCAAGTGATTCTATTTTTCTGGCTGGTGTTATCAAGTATCTTGAGTTTTTAAAGCATGCTACGTTGCTGAATATTACCGATTTAAGTTTTTTTTATATGTTTACCAGCATTTCACATTCAATTGTTGTTGCAGACTTCGATTATTTTCCGATAGCTATTAAAAAAAAAAACCGAAGTTACGAAAATCAGCAGGTTAATTGCAAATACACTTTACATTCTTATGTCGAGAAATTTGTCGCTTTACACTTATTTTTATGAATCAGAGTTAAATTAATTGCAGTCTGTTTGAAGTGCAATGCATTTAAAGGAATCTATTGACGGTGGGGGCTTAAATGTTTGACTAAAAAGTCGAAAATTCAGGTTTGGAAGAGAGAAAGTGTAAATAAATTATTTATTCTGATCCATCCATTCAGAATTTTTAGAGAGTATAACAACGAGGATCATCTCTTAAGAAAGCGTATGACTCAATGAATAACGTTTCCCATTAATATACCCAAGTCAAGAACTCAATAAATTTTTACGGTGGGCTTTGTTTTTATCAGATAGTAACTGAATCAACTGCTTAGCTTAGTATTATTGAAAAATTATAAGAAGATAAAAATGATGGACTGACTCCATCTCTATGGTTTTGCACAGAATGTTGTCTCTTTGCTGTCTTTCTAATAGATTTGTGATTTATTTGAATCAATTCTGTCTTTGAGATAAATCACAAAAATAGCTCACACGCGTGAAAGCTTAGACTTATTCTTGCTAGAAATTAAGATTGAAATCAATTGTCAACATGCCACGCTTTTGTAAACCATAGACTGTGAGCTAATTGCCAAAGCATTTTTCTATGCCTGTAAACGGCACTAGACCCAAATTAGTGTGATTTAAAAACAAATTCATTCAACATCCTACATTCCTTGTAAAACTTAAATGTTTACAAAATTTCGAACTTCGATAGTGAATGCAGATGTGATGTTAATTAACCTTCTGGTCAGGGTAATTATATCCTGTCATAGCTTAGCGTGGAGAGCTACGTGATATTCCGTGCTAAGTAGCAACAAGTTTCATTGTACGTGTTGGTTGCCTATTGTTGTATTGCATGTCCATGAATGCGATAGATTAGATATCGTTTTTGTTTTAAAATATTTTAGTTTTGTTTTATTTTTCAATCATTTAATCATTGCCCACCTCTGTTTAATTAATTTGTTTATTTACCTTTATTTATTATAAATAAATTGTTTTTGTGCAATTATTGTTTTTCAATAGTTGAATACAATTATTAATTATTTAATTTAAACTAACCTTGCCGTTTTCCGTTCCCAATTGCAGCTGTGATTTAATGAGTGACTATATTTTATTGCAACACATTTTATCCATAAGACCTTTACCTCATACCGAGATTAGTTAAATGTGATAATCACAATGAAAATATTGTATTATTTTTTAATTTATTAAGCTAGGACAATTGTGCCAATTCTTAAACAATAGATCTGAATAACGCGTACAATTAATTGTTCACAAATTTCATTTGTCGAAAAATTAAATACATATTATTTGAAGCTAATTTTCAATATATTGTGTCTAATATGTTTAGATATGTACTTTTATTGATTCAATATTCGGTTTATTGAGTAAAATATTTTAAGTGTTCAGACATAATAATATACGCAGTTCAGTTGCTCATTCAATATTCATTTAACAGCTGGTAAACAAAACAGCTGGTTGTTTCAACAACATTGTCCTCTTTTTGGTCGTTGTTGACATTTGAGTTGTCAAATATCATCAGAAAGTGTTCGGTTAATTGTAATATGCTCACTAAACAATATTGAGCTCAATAATGGCTTTTATTGCGATTTACGCAATAAAGGTGCATATATGAACACCGTAAAAGATAAGTAAATTTAATTTAATGATTTAAACAAATTACTTCTTTTGGGTTTTTGATTAAATTGAATGTTTAATAATAATTGTTCCTATCCGCTTAAATTTATATACAAATGAAAAATTGTAAACTGAGATATGTTTTCTAAATTAAGAAAGAGGAAAAAGCCTCACCTCTGTTGACAATGTAATTGTCCATCTGTCAGTATTTTTTTAAATCTATTATTTGCATAATTATATACACTATGTTTTGCTCCTTTTTAAATTTTCTTTTTCAAAGTTTTTCTTATGCTTTAATCATAAGCCTGATACCTTGACTCGATTCAATTGCAAATTTTAATTTTTTTCTTCTATGGCACCCAACGACAATGCACTTGTTTAAATTTAAATGTTGAAATAAAAATAAAAATAAATAATAATAAAGTGCCATTTAATTAAAAAAAAAAAAATTTGCAACTTTCGCTTGTTTCGTGCGACAGACGGAATGTCGTTGCGGCAGACTTATCGCACTCATGTTTAAAGTTGAATTTTCAAGGCAAAGAATTACATGTAAATGTTTACAACTTATGGTTTTACATGTTCATGGTGGCAACAATGTTGGCTTTAATGAATCTTGCCAAGCCAACTAACGATTGAGATGTAAAAATTAAATAATTTTTTTCATTTCGTTAAAATTCCATGTTAATGATTTCTGTGTTATTCAAAATTTATCTGTACGCTCTTAACAATTTTCCATTCAAGTCAAATAATATTTTAAACTTTAAAAAAATTTTATTTGCCATTTTAAATTTAGAAAATATTTAATTGATTGGTTTCAATTAATTTTCAAAGATTGTCTAGTTTTGTTTTTTTTTACCACAATTTTCTTAAAATCGTATTGACTGAGACTAAGCGCCACAAGTATTC
Source organism: Sarcophaga variegata (assembly GCA_932273835.1). Classification (NCBI taxonomy): domain Eukaryota; kingdom Metazoa; phylum Arthropoda; class Insecta; order Diptera; family Sarcophagidae; genus Sarcophaga; species Sarcophaga variegata. Next base: position 78,384,495 of record OW026359.1, read on the forward strand.
AAATTTTGGTATAATTTAACTGTGCCTCCCTATTGACTACACGATGTCTGAATCTGCTTTCGCTCCTAGACAAATTGATTTTGTGCAAATATTAATCCTAGTATTTAGCACAAGACTGCATTGATTGTATGAGTTTGAAGCGATTCATTTTTATAAGGATATCGCATGACAGTATATTCGTTGGATTTTCTCATTCAGTGCATTTCATTTTAGCGCCGTAGAAAACCCAATTTTTTAGAGTTTTGTATATGGAGGCTTTTGTACTAGTCGGGACACATCTCTCACGGAGGACAATGATCGTATTTAGTTTGAAATTAATTTGAATCATAAAGTTTAGGAACGGATATTTTGATTTTCGTGATAAGGAAAGTTTGCTGAAGATTTGTACTTGAAGAACTTGTTGAGTGATTAACACTTGCGTAAAATGTACGAAGTAGTCTAGTATGTAGTGTGTTGGCTTATTAGACGTAAGGCCACGGTTCAAACCCCATCAAAACGTAAATATGAAAAAATATTTCTACGGCGACTTCCTCTCCGCAGATGTCTGACAAAAACTTTGAGAGTAATTAAAATTGTCATGAAAAGTTTCTCAAAAATCTGTCGTTTGGAGTCGACTTTAAACTGCAGGTCCCGCCACTCATGTATAAAATTAACACACACAATATGAGTGGCCATAATTCTGACTGAAGGTTTGTAAGGGGCAATTATGTATGTACATATGTATGTATGTAGTTGCGATATGAGTGCAAATGGTGAGCGTGGCTCAACCTAAGGTCGAGTGATGTTGAAGTAGTTTTATAGTGGAGTATGAAAAAAGCATTCATTGTTATAAAGCCAAGTGCTAAAAATCTTTCCTGAATTCCAACCAACCAAGAAAATCGAATGTATTTTATTTTCTGAAAAATGCTGACCGCATAGTGAAGAAATTTTCTTTGCTTTTAATTCGGAATACTGTAGCTGGAATGCATTTCACTGCAAAGCAAAGTAACAGATGACGATTTGGTGTTGGAAAAAGTCGTAACTTTCGTAGACAATTTCTTTTACAACGAAATTTTTTTCCATTCAAGTGACTGAAGATCATCACAAGAAGAAAGCCTACTCTAAGCTTGGTAAATTTTTGATAACCACCTCATATCATCATTAGCGAGACTTACAGTTTACAATTATGTTACACATTTAATGCGATGTTGTCATTTATTCTTTTGTGGGAAATAAATGAAGACCCATTTTTTTAAATAAACTTTTAATGCTGTACCTAGTTTAGTACAATATAATGGATTTCACTAGCACTTGCAATGTCTTAAATACCAGCTAAGCAGTAGTAGTTGTGATCGTCCGCTATTGTCAGGCTTCACTAAGTCCACTTTTTCATGATAGTCTAGCAGCCACCACGCCCATTGTACACCAGAGGATATAGAATTTTATGCTTCCAACTTAAGTAGAGCACTCCAAACAGGTTGCTTATTATGCAACTTTTATGCAGTCATAGATTGGTTGTAATATGATTTTCACCGTAGCCGTTGTAAGATTTATTTCTAAAAAGTAAACTGAGCGACAGCAGCAGTACAAATCTCTTCAACAGGAAATTAGACGCAAGGAACACATAAAACCTTTCAGATAACTCCAGAAACGTCAAATGAAGGAGGTCTTGATTATATACAAAACTATTTATTATAGCGGCCGTTTAGATTTTAGCCACCTCTGTCGGTATGGCAGTGATCAGTTCGGTTTGCCATGTGGTGTTATGAAACCTCCAGTGCAAATACGATGTATGTTTTGATTTTGACAACTGTTAGCGAAACTTAGTTCAAATTAAGGTTTAGGAGTTTATAAACTCAGGGGTATTTTTTTATTAAATTTTTTTCTTGTTATTTATTTGTTAATTACAATATAATTACAAATTATATTTCATTATTTACGTGCTGAGTAACTTTGACCATATTCTCGGTTCACAGACCAGAGTCTCTGGTGGGAATCGAACCCACGACCCTCACGGTAATAGTCTAGCACACTACCCACTAGACTACCAGAGCACCCAGTAATTATTTATTTATTAATTACAATATAATTACAAATTATATTTCATTATTTACGTAATTTTGACCATATGCTCGGTCTAGTATCACAGACCAGGTGGGAATCGAACCTATGACCATCACGCTAATAGTCTAGCACACAACCCACTAGACTACCAGGGTATTCAAATTCAGTAGTATATCAATTGTATTATTGATATGTAAACGCGTAAAGAAAATTTTATTTTGAGATACCGATTCATTATTCATTCATGTTGATGTAAAAATCTATGATTTCATTGGCTATATATTTACCTTTAAACCGGTTTTTTTTAATGGCAATGAATGAGAAAGTTGTAAATATTCGTGTAAAGTTTACTCTTTAAAATCTAATTAAAAAACAAATGGATTACTACTGCACATACGACATTTTCCAAAATGTCCTCTATGTATGTATGTCTTCTTTACATTTAAATAAGCAACTGAATAATTTCATCGTTCGTTTTTATTTTTCTTCTTACATTTTAAAAATTATAATCGAGGTGTTGATGTAATTTTCCTCAAGGTTGAAATTGTGGAAAAAAAAACAAAATAATTAAATAATCCTTTCATTTAAAAAAGCTACACATGGTATTGAAATTTTGTAATTACTTCATGGGTAAAGAGAACAGGTACCACTCCTTGTTAAATTCACTTCCAATATTTACAGGCTTGAGTGAGTGTTGAAATGATGGAATAAATGACCGAACGAATAAAAGAAATGAATGAATGAATGAATGAATGATTTTAACTTTTCCGACTGGTGTTGCTTGTTGCCACTGGTTATAATTTTATTTTCATTTTCATTTTAATTTGAATTTTTCCTTCCTTTCGTTTTCCATTTATTCATTTGATATCTTCCGTTGTTAAAGAAAACCGTAACAGAGAAGAAAACTGAAATTTTATTAAAAATTTTGTTTTACGTAATTTACCAGATTTGATTTGTATATTCAAAGCATGACTTCTGGTCATTCGTTCAATCAACAGTCCATTTACAATCATTCATCCATCCATTGGTTGTTTTTCGTTTTGATTTCAAGGAAAAGAAAAAATCTTAAAATTTCTTCATCATTTTTTTCTTTTCCTATTCGTATTCGTATTCTTCTTTCTTCCACTGTTTCTGAATTAAAATTTAATTTCATTTCATTTGAGTGTTAAATGGTTTTTTAAGTATTTTGATGAGTATTTGAATTTGTGTAGCTTCTTTAAAATTGCTATTCAAGTGAAACGATTTGTTTTTAAAACTTATCATTTTCAATGATGATTTAATGTCCATCTGACACGCAAACCTACAATATTTCCTTCTGTTCAGCTCTTTAGTTTCATATTTTGTTTTTGCCTTCATAGACAGGCATACACATACGTTTTTATATACAATTTCTAGACAATTTAATTAAGTTGAGTAGTTTTTAACTGAAGAATAATTGTCGAAATTGTTAATCAAATTGCTGCATATTATTTAAGAAATTTAAGCAATTCATTATCAAATGAAAATTCATTTTTTTCTCTTTTTTCTATTTACAGGTGCGTTTTAAAATCTATGACATCAAAATATGATTAAGTGTGGTAAATATTGAACAAAAAATATTAAAAAACATCAGTTAAAAACGTTCATATTTTGGTTTTGTTAAAAGTTTAAGGTTTTGAAACGTTTATTGTAATAGAATAGCGTGAATATAAATTAATTTCAATTATTTTTCAATTTTAATTTGAAGCTAATTTCCGATTTTTTTTCGTCCAACCTATAAAAGAGAACATTTGGCGGCAATTAAAACGAGTGCAATTAAATCTTCTAATTTAACGTTTCTAAATAACCATCTGGAGTTAGTTATACTTTTTGTTTTCGATTTTGCTTCAACAGTAGGGTGTGGCTCTTGTTCCTAATATGTTCAATGCCTAACAGAAATAATGAGCAGAAAAGCGTTTTTTTTTTAATTTCTTTTCGTGGAATTTCAAGAAATTTGAATTTCACCCAAAACAAATTTCAGCAAAGGAAGAATTTAAAACAATCTTTTTGGTTTCGATGTCTTTCAAAAACAATCTCGTCAGATAACAAATGAAATTTCGAATAAAATTTACAAAATACAATAGCCAAGCTCGATGTTGATAACCGAAATACTGTTTTACTAATTAATAAAAAAAAGTACTTTTGAGTATTGAAAGAAAACGTGGTAGTGAAAGAAAAAGATTTTTCAAATCCGAACAAAATAATTATAAGAAAACACTCTAATAGCTTTATCAAACGCAAGGTCAACATTCAAACAAAACGAAATATTAAAAAAATACTCATCAGATTTCAGGTAAGAACTCTGTAAGTAAATAAAATTGCCATGAAAAAGTTTTCCAAGAATTTGTAGCTCGAAGGCGACTTTAAACTGTATGTTTTGTCCCGTCACTCATGTGTAAAATTAACTCACACAACATAAGTAGTGTGAGAAGTTAGGTCGTAATCCTGACAGAAGGGATGTGTATGTATGATCGATTTAAGTTAATAGTCAATTATATTTGGTAGAATGTTAAACTTCAAGTGCCGAGGCCGTGGGTTCGATTCCCACCAGAGACTCTGGGTGTTTGTAATTGTCTGATGGTTTGACTGACATTATATGTGATTACTCACACTAAAGAAAATCAAGTTACCAACAAGCAATTCTCCCAAAAAAAAAAAAAAAAAAAAAAAGCAAAGGTATATACACCAGAGATCAACAATGATTATTCAAAAAGATGAGTAGAATCGAATCATACTCATAATTTCTGATACTTATTTTAATACTTATTTCATACTTATTTTAATATCATGGAACCGCTACTCATATTCAAATTTTGAAGTACTCATCGTACTCATACTTAACAACACGTATGATGTTGTTGATTTCGACTCACCATAACTCAACATTTATAAGAATCACAAAATAAGTATGATTCGCGTACGAACATTAAAATATTGACTAGAAGGTTGTGTGTTTGCTCCGCTTTCTTCTTTGTCTTTTGTGCTTATGTAACTGGTTTTTTTTTTTTTTTAAATTCAACAAAATCTAAGACCGTAAATTTCATTTATAAGTATTATAAGCATTTTTCTAATGTTATGTATCTGAATAAGTATGCCTATGAATCGAACATATTTCGAATGGTATGAGTTTGATGTCAACGTTGTACACATAAATATTGCAACCTGTACTTATAAATCAACGTTGTAGTGAGTACGAATGAATCAGTATTAATAGTAAAATTTCAATATTGTTGACCCGTTTATTTTAAAAATTTCATGAGTACTTATGAGTAGCGAAAAAACGATTCATTGCAGATCTCTCGTCATTAAGAAAATTGTCGCATACGAACTATCTCTCCTGCATTAATAGGAGTCGTCTACTGAGTGTTGGTCTAAAAAAATTAAAAAAATTGTTAGAAATAATGAGAAACCAGCTAGATGTTGTTTCATAAACAACGAATCCTATTTCTCTCTATCAATTTTTCGTTATCCAATCCCATAATGAGGTTAAGACCAATCGAACTGAGGATAGCCATCTTTAACTTTATAACCCAAGTAAGCAAAGCTACTTAAAATCTAGGTGAAAATGCATAATGAAAAAGAATTTTAACGAATTTAAAAAGACCCTCTCTTTAATTTCTTAAACTCCACCAATGAGTGTGCTGGCCAAATTCTAGTCTGCCTTGGGCTTTTTTAAACGAATTCATTATTGTTCAAGGAAGTGATATCAATTGTCTTAAAAAATGTTCCCTTTAGCTTGTCACATTTGTATACAGTCTACATGGTTTTCCATGTTACAAAAATGCTAAAATATTGCAGAAAACCATCCTATATTATCCTCCATGGCATTTGTTCAATTTGTAGATTTTGGTTAAAAATTAATCAGGCATAACGTTTTGTTGCATACACGATGTAACATGAGAAAGAAAAACAGAGCTGAGACACTAGACTGAGACATGACGAACGTTCATGTATTTAAACAAATTTGTTAAACCAAAATATAAAGAAAATTTCATAATATGTACATGATTTGTTTGTTTAAACAATTTTACATAAACCGTATACGTTTGGCTGGATAACTGGCTGACATGATTTTGTGGCAGAGCTTTCCTTGGTTCATTTTTTAATTCCTGGTTTATTGTTGGCGATGGTGTTAAAGATTTTTTGTTTTGTTGCTGTTTGTTGTTTCTGTTGTTTCTAAAGTCGAACAACAACAGCCAAATAATTTATAACAAATATATGTATGTATGTTTTTGAAGTTTTACAACTTTTAAAAACCATTATAAAGTTTTTATAATTTTTTTAAATTTTTCGTTAATTTCCAGGAGTCATTTTGTTGTTGGATATGGTTGGTACATGCAAACGATTTATTGCTGAATGCAAAAAGTCAAATAAACAAAACAAAAACAAAAACCAGACTCTTACCCACTGACTTTAGCAGTTTATTGTTTTTAATTTCTATATGAATTGTTAAAAGTTTATTTAATTGTTGTTAATTTACCAAAAACAACAAAAATCAAAATGTTATTTTCATAACGCTGACGTTGAAGACGGCATTGGTAATTACAACACTATTTGCAGTGTAGTATTGCCATCAATTGATTTTTTTTTTACCGCAAATACATTTCTTTATCCATTATTTGTTGCTTGACTTGAGTTGTAGTTATTTGAGGATGTGAGGTAAACTTTGACAAGCTGTGTTGCACTGTATTGTATGCCATGAAGATTCACTGCTATTAATACCTTATTTTTTTACCCAGTTTGTGTGAATCATTCTTTTACAGCTCGTGAGAAAAAAAAATTGTGTTACTCAAGCACTAAAGTTTCGAAATTTTAAAAATGACTGCATTATTGCCAAGTTTAATAAAAGCCAAAAAAATTATATTCATTGGGATCGAAAGTTTAGTATGGACTAAGTAATATTTAAATACAATATTTTAAAACATTTTCATTGCTTAGCCTAGAAGAAAATTGTTCTTTTTTACGGAAATAGATATTTCTGATCGAATTAGTTATCGTTATCGCATTCATGAGACACATGTATCGTGTTCTTTTTTTCCCACTTTTAAGCTCATTTCTGTTTAATTTAAAACTACCAGATTTCAACCAGTTATTATCAAGTTTAAATCTTACTCCTTACATCACCTGCCACCGTACATAGTATGGGTACACTAAAATAAAATGGATGAAGACGGCTTTTTTCAATAGGGTAACGCTGTCGTACACTTTTCTGAGGTGATATTGAAATGGTTTGAAGAGCCCAACTTTCCACTACAGAGCACCTCAGCAATATGGCAATGATTGTAATGATAAGAAATAAGAAGAGCCCACATAATATCTTCTTGTTCATTGTCCATTACTTGAGAACCCGAGACGAACAATTTTTAGAAGAGATGTTCACCCTAAAGTTTTCAAAAAAAAAGATTGCAGCTCCATGTCTTAGCAGTAGGAATTTATTTACCTACTCTGGTAAATATTCAATATAGTCAATGTTTTCAAAATTGTGTATTTAACATACATACAGCAGACAGCAAAAGTCTTAGTACGGCAATATATTTCGACAAAAAAGTTCCCACAGGCTTAAAACTCTTGCACAAAGTCCCGATATGACTTCAAGAGAGTAATTAGGAGATCATTTGAAAGAACGGTTACGGAATCGCTAAACCTCAAACAAAAATCAACCGAAAAACTTGCTCATGGTGCCACCAGAAAACACTAAACAAAACTTGTACATTCAATTCCAAATGGGTTAAATGGAGTGCTTGACCTTAAGGGATATTCCACTTAATACAAGGGATAACATTTTCAAATATATTAGGCCTTTGAATTTTAAATTTATTCAGGGTTCTCCTTGGGGGTACCTATGGAGTCATCTGAAACTTTTCCTTATTTTTCTCTTATTTTATGAAAAACATTAAAAAATTGTTTGTTTTATAATAAAACAGAAATAAATAAATAAAATAAATATATAAACAATAAATTTTTATAGAACCTTTTGGCTAAAATTCATGAAATTGATAAAATACTGTATATAGTACATATGAGTTACATAATTGGTCATTACAACCCTTCAGTCAGGATTACGACCTAGTTTCTCACACCACTTATGTTGTGTGTGTTAATTTTATACATCAGCGGCGGGACCTACAGTTTAAAGTCGACTCCGAACGACTGATTTTAGACAAACTTTTTTACGGGAATTCTATTTACTCTCGGAGTAATTGCCAGAAATCTGTTGAGAGAAAGTCACCGGAGAATTATTATTTTTTTTTTATATATTTTTTATTTTTGTTTGAAATGTCTGACCTGAGTTTTGAACCACGGCTTCTCGTCTAATAAGCTATTTAAACACTTTAATATTTCGAATTTTTGAATGGCGAATTCAGAAACTTCTTTGCTCTCATCTCTTGAATTAAAGGTACATTAACTGCAAAACGTGATATTTAATTTTGTCATGCACTGTGTAAAGGCAGCTAAAACTTTATATCCAACTCTGTTACATCCTTGAGAAATGTGTAAGCGTTGCAACAAAAGTTTCAGTTTTTATTTCTGTGAAGGACTGTTGGCTGTAATTTAAAAGCATTTTTTAAACTTTTAAGTTTCCTTTGAGATTTTACGAAATTTTTTAAACAATTTTTTAAACAATTAAAGAGAGAAAAAAGAAAAAATAATAACGAAATAAATCAAACATGCAATGAAAAGCATTTAGTAAATTAATGAATTTAAAGTTTGTGTACTCATTTATTATTTGCCTATAAAGAAATTGCATGTCATAAAACCAAGAAGAAAAATAAAAAAGTAATAAACAAAACGATTAATTGAAATTATCGAACAAACAAAAATTTTCGGTTTTTTTCAAAAAAAAAAATTTACAAAGCGAAAAACAACAAAATAAAAATGAGTATGAGACAGCGTAAAAAAATATCAACAATTTAATGTACATATACACATATATGAGTATGTATTATTGTAACAGAATAAAAAAAAAAGAAAATCAAATAATTTTATATCGATTAAAACGAAAGCAGCAAAGCAAGAAGACACTATTTTTAATCGATTTCAATAAGAAGATTAATGTTCAGTAATCGCTTACAACTAATGTAACGGAAGGTTTTAAAAAATCGAATGAAATTGAAAAAATGTTTTAGAAATTGAATGAAATATATATTTGGAGCCATAACTGAATGAATTTCAGTTACTTTTCACGGTTACTTATCGCAAATAGTGCTCACGGCTGATGCTTATGAGACATCTTGTTGTACCACCAAAAATAGTCCATGGCGTTCAATTCACATGAACTTGGCGGCAAAACGGCCGCTCCAAAACTCCTCTCAATAGGCTCATGGTACCGTTTTATTACGTACATACATACATATATAATAGGTCTTTCAGTCAATTAAATTCAAATCTTCCATTTTGTCGATAATCATCGAATGATATTTTGTGTCATTGATTATACGATTTCGATTATCATTGTTTTTAACGAACCGGTCCAATGATGTCAGCGTACAAAACTCACCAAATCAATGCATCTTTCAATATCATATCAAACTCTGCAATTCTGTTTGTTGTCTTACCTATTGTGCCAAAAAGTAGTAATGTTTCGATAGAAACACTTTTCTCGCACATCTTCAATTTTCATAAAACAATTCATTGATTGCAAGCGTTATTAATTTTTTACTCTATTCATGGTGAAATAGCAATGCTTAGTAAGAACTTTTTGTATTGTCCCGTGCCAAGAATATTTTTATACTGAAATTTTTTATGCTAATAAGCCATTTAGATTACGTACATAGCATAATTGGCCATTACAACCCTTCAGTCAGGATTACTGCCTAGCTTCTTACACCTCTCATGATGTGTGTGTTCATTTTATACATGAGTGCAGGACCTACAGTTTACAGTCGACTCCGAACGACAGATTTTTTGAGAAACTTTACATGGCAATTTTATTTACTCCCAGAGTTTTTGTCAGAAATCTGCTGAGAGGAAGTCGCCGAGAAATACTTTTTGTATTTTATTTTGATGTGTGGCCGGGGACTCGAACCATGGCTTTTCGTCTAATAAGCCAACACACTACCTACTAGACCACGGCGAGAGGAAGTCGCCAGAGAAATATTTTTCATATTTCGTTTTTATGTCTGTGGCCTCACGTCGAATAAGCTAACACACTACCTACTAGGCTACGGCGACTTCTCTGTTATTAAATTATTCAACATAATATAACAACATAATATATTACACACTTTAATATGTATGCTAGTCAGGCTAAGAATTATTTCTCATTTAGACAGGTTTCATGAGGACAACTAAGCGGAAGATACTTCTTAATATCGAAGGAAACTTTATTTAAAAAAATAGCTATTACGGTCACATAAGTATTGATTCTGAGAGATCATAATTTTTTTTTGGCAGTACTCAGTGACAACATGCATTTAAGACAAACTACCTTTTCTTATTCGGAATGATGAATTTTTATATCAAAATAATTGATTTAAAACCGCGCCAATTATAGATAAAAAAAGAATTAATAAAATTGATGAGACTTTAAAGAAAAACTGTATCAAAAATACAATATACAATGTAGTATGTGTGTTATATTGTTTCCGCAAAGCTTTTTTATAACTTCTAAAAAAAAATTAAAAAAACAAAAACTTTTTCCAATTCAATCACGATTTCATATCTTTGTCCCTCAACTGTCTTCATTATATTGTGGGTTGAACACGTTCCATGTGTGTATGTTGAAAGCAAAAGCATTATAAAATGATCAATTTCCGTCAAAGTATGAAATTTTGAAGAAAAACCAAATTGCTGTCATAATCACAAATCGTGTATTTAGGGCAGAGTTAAAATGGGAAGCTGTTGCAGTTGCAAGACAAGAACATGCTGAAGTTTTTTTTATATTTTTAGAAATAATTGTTGCTGATATCTTTTCACTCAGAATTGGATTCAAAGTCATAAATTGTATTTTAGTTTTTTTTAGTGTATCAGATTGAAATTAGAAATTTCTTTGTGGATGTTTTACAAATTGTCATTCGATTAATATGATGATACGCATTTCTTCAACTTTCACATACTAGAGAAGAAAATCAGGTGACATTAATTTTATGATTTGAACTTTTCAAAAAAAGGAAAAATAAGTGCCCTAATTCTTGTAAAAACTATTGTTAGTTACTTAGCAACCTTTGCATTCGATCGAAAGGTGAAAGTTTGGCGTTTAAATGTTCTCAATCACCCATCACCAATTTACTGATTAGTTACAGTTTCTTTAAGTTTTAAGCTTCCAATATAATCAAAATAAAGGAATACAAAGGAATATATTTTGTATTTATTTATTAATTAGAATACAATTACAAATTATATTTAATTATATACGAGCTGAGTAACTTTGTAGTGTCACAGACCAGAGTCTTTGGTGGCAATCGAACCCACGACCCTTACGCTAATAGTCTAGCACACTACCCACTAGGCTACCAGGGCACTCTAAAGAAATTTCTATTTCTATTATTCTTGGTCCCATAATCAGTAAATTACTTAACTTATTAGAGATAAAATTACATCGTAAGGCACTCAGTTGTTTGTCTTTTTGTTGCATAACTGTCACTTCGTGTGTCTTTGAAAGGGACGTAACTAATTTTGTTTTGTTTGTCGAATTGATTTATATTTTCAACTTTTTTTAAAGGATTTTTGCAATTCGATTCCATAAAAAAAATTAATTTCATTTTAAAACAGAATATACAAATACGTACATTAGATACATACATAAATATATACATACATAATTGGCCATTACAACCCTTCAGACAGGATTACGGCCTAGCTTCTCACACCACTCATGTTGTGTGTGTTAATTTTAAACATGAGTGGCGTGACCTACAGTTTAAAGTCGACCCCGAACGATAGATTTTTTGAGAAATTTTTCATGGCAATTTTATTTGCCAGAAATCTGCTGAGAGGAAGTCGGCGAAAAAATATTTTTTTGTCATATTTCGTTTTTCGGTGTACTATGTTCCATTTGTTTCAAAATGGACACTAAACTTGTAGAGAATTTTCATATGTTTTTAACTAAAAATCGATTATTTCAAAATTCATTTTCTCAAATTCCAAAATACTCCAACTATTCCACTACCACGGTTCGAAAGACGACCCTTGCAAATAGTCGGGTAGATGTACTATGTCTCATGTTCCATAATGGCCACTGAACTTATAGAAAATTTTCAAGCAAAAAATTGAAATTTTAAATCCAATTTCCTCAATACCATATATTATATGTGACATTATATGTGACTATATATTCAGATGGATACTGTTAAACAGTTAACAGTGCTCTGTTGTGGCCAGTAGTATGTTTATGCCGCTTCTAGGGCACTTATTTCATACAAATTTTGGAGCATGCATATCTGTAAAAGAGTAAGAACATTGTAGAATTGTTAAATGAATTCTGTGCGATCGGTCTTTAGGTTTGTAACATGTATTATGAAAAGGTATTGCTTTTTAATGTGTATGTGTGTGTGTGTGTGTGTTAAAATTTGTGAGAATGCATATCTGGAAAAGAATTAAATCATTTTAATTTTTAATTTTTCCCTACAAATTTGGAATCATACCTGCTTTTTGTTGGTCCTTTCATTTGTATTGCTTTTCAAACGAATGGTTGGACGGACAGAATGAGTGCGTGCACGTTTCCTCATCTACATCTCAGAGTATAGAAAGACTGTAATGTGAAAATTTATATACGTATGCATGAATGATTGGACGGACAGAATGAGTGTGTGCGTAACATGTAATGTGTATGATCGTTTTTTAATAGTAAATTCTTACCACGTATTATCATACTCAATGCTGAAAAATAGAAAAGGGATCTACACCAATATAGTTGTTGTGTGTTTTTTATTTTTTTTGTATATTTAATTAGAAGGATCTTTAATTTTAAATGTGATAAGAAAGGATAGGTTGGTTGTGCGGTTATTTTTTATTTTTTGGGATAATAAATAACATCGTATACCTAAGTAGAAACATGAGTGTACATGTTCATTGTATTTATATTGCTTTTCGAATGATTGGACGGACAGAATGAATGTGTGCATGTTCTTTTGAGATAATAATTGTGAAGAAATAGAAATATAGTTGTACGTGGTGTTGTTGTTGTTGTTGTGTTATAAGGATTTTTAAATTGATAAGAAAGAAATGTATAGTTGTGCCTGTGGGTTTTTTTCACGCATAAGTATAAGTAATATCTGTTTTCACATAATTGAATTTACTGATTGATCTACAACACCCCAGAGTATAAATAGACTTGTTTTTAAGGATTTAGAATTTTTTAGTTTTTACTGTTTTAAATAAATGAAATTATACAATAATGAGATTAATTAAAACAAATTAGGTTTTATTTTATTAGATTTTTTTTTTTTTTTTTTTTTTATTCTTAGGTATGTATATTTTATTTTTAGATTTTGTTATTTTGTACAATACAATACATATATCTATTGAATATAATAATAGTTAAACATTCGTTTATACATATTAAATAACTTAAGTGTTAACAAATATTGTGTATAGAATGTTTGACATCTGCAAATGTCAAAAGATTCTGAGTAAATTTTTTCACAGTTAGATCTATGTATAATATTATTAACACATATAAATGGATTACTTATTTTACTAATGTTGCATATTCTTAGTTCATTTATAAGTTTCATAAATAAATCTATATGATCTTTATCAATCTGATTACTATGTTTTATTAATAGTTCTTCCAATTCAGCTGATGTAACCATTCTTTTCCCCTTCTTTAAAAATTTAATAGTAGTTTGCGTAAGTGCGGGACGATGTACTCTGAACAAAGAGTAATAATTAACTAAACGAAGATTTCAGATGTGGTTAAGTTTTTTTTTTTGTCATTTATTATATCATTTCTTCGTTTGAATTTATTGAAAATTACAATTTATTGAAAACACAATTTTTACATTTAGTAAGATTATAAAAATTAATTATATTTTTAGCTTCATTTTCAGCTTGATATAGTCTATGTTTATAAAGTATACAGGGGCAGGTGTCAGGACCACATGTACTGTTTTCATTCGACCATTCACAATCCTCGAAATGTTCACCATGTCTATTTTTTATTCTCTTCAGGTTGCCAACATACTCCAGTTGTGTTTGTATGTTGATGAGTTTAGTTTTATCCTCATCAGAAATTATGCGCGAGAATGATTTTAGAAAGTTGTATATTTCCTTTAAAATCATTGTATGTTAATCCACTGCTATTGCATGCTCATGTGCAGAATATGTGAATAATCTTTAATATTTATATGATTTCAGATCTGTTAATGGACGCTTAGGTAGGTTATCTAATAGTTTTTTGGAGCTGGACTATAGTAGAGACCATATCCAGTTTTATATGGTTTGAGATATAACCCTTTACCCATTGCAATTGATTCCATATATCTATTATGACGGTTAGCTTCAGCCAATTGTTCTTTTCCATTTTTGATAGCATTTACTGCTTTGACAATAGCGGATCCTCCACTTGCCAAACCACCAAGCGCTGACAATGCTGTTAGTACGGGAATAAGTGGAAGAAATCCTCCAATTTTCGGTACAGGTATAACTCTCGGTATTATAATGTCTGCTCGCTTTTTCCCTTTAAAATTTGAATGAATAGCCTTTTGTGATATTTTAACAGCATCATTTATATCAAGGGGTTTCTGTTCTTTCAATTGTTTTAAAGTTTTTCTCACAGTAGCTGTGAATAATTTCTTATTACACTTATTCATTTTTCCTGTTCTCGTTCTTTTCGAATTCTTTCTTTTCTTATGTTTCTGCTCCTTCAAACCTAATCCAAATTTCACTTTAGTTTTCATAGCGTTTGTCACAAACCACGCGTTAGCACGTTCTTTAATATCACTATTTTTAGATTTAACTCGTTGCCAGGCTTTATCAGCTAATATTTGATCTGCTTGATGTCTTGTGTCTATATCTTTTGATTGTGAATATGCAATATCGTGTTCTCTACAAGCTGCGTCTAACAAATTTATACCCTTATCTCCTCTTGCTAAACGTTTTTCAAGTTTTGTACCAGGTCCACAAAACTGATAACCAGGTAAATGTAATTCAACAGGTACTTTATTTATTACGTTGTTTACAAATCCTCTTCTCATCTTACACTGGCTGAGGTTTTGTTTTGACCCTAGATTATAACAAATTTTTTTTTTTTTAGTTACTTTTATACCTCTTCGCAAAAATAGCTGAAATCAAGACGATCTCCTATATATACAGCAATTTATATGATTTCAGTATGTTAATTTTTTGATATTGATTTTGATCTGCTTTGTATCTGATCACGATCTACTTTACATCTGATTACGATCTGCTTTGTATCTGATTACGATCTGCTTTATATCTGATCACGAACTGCTTGCTATCTGGTCACGATCTACTTTACATCTGATCACGATCTGCTTTGTATCTGATTACGATCTGCTTTATATCTGATCACGAACTGCTTGCTATCTGGTCACGATCTGATTTATACCTGATCACGATCTGCTTGATGGCTTGTGTCTATATCCATTGATTTTGAGTACGCTATATCGTGCTTTCTACAATCTGCATCCAATAAATTATTCCTTTATTTCCTTTATTCTTGCTATTCGTTTTGAAGTTTTGTATCAGGTCCACAAAACTGATAACCAGGTGGATGTAATTCAACATATAATTTGTTTATTAAGTTGTCTACAAATCTTCATCCAATCTTACACTGATTAGGTGTTTTTCTTTTGACTGTAGTTTATAACCATTTTTTTCATTACTTTCATACCTCTTCGCATGAAACACTACACCAGCTATACTAGCAAGCTATACCAGCTATACCTGCTATACCAGCTATATCAGCTATATTAGCTATACCAGCTATACTAGCAAGCTGTACTAGCTATACTAGCTATACTAGCTATACTAGCAAGCGGTACTAGCTATACTAGCAAGCTGTACAATCTGTACTAGCTATACTAGCAAGCTGTACTAGCTATACTAGCAAGCTGTAGCAGCTATAGCAGCTACATCAGCTATATCAGCTATACCAGCTATACCAGCTATACTAGCAAGCTGTACTAGCTATACTAGCAAGCTGTACAATCTGTACTAGCTATACTAGCAAGCTGTACAATCTGTACTAGCTATACTAGCAAGCTATACAATCTGTACTAGCTATACTAGCAAGCTGTACTAGCTATACTAGC
This sequence comes from Sarcophaga variegata, assembly GCA_932273835.1. Lineage (NCBI taxonomy): Eukaryota > Metazoa > Arthropoda > Insecta > Diptera > Sarcophagidae > Sarcophaga > Sarcophaga variegata. Next base: position 78,400,772 of record OW026359.1, read on the forward strand.
AAGCTATACAATCTGTACTAGCTATACTAGCAAGCTGTACTAGCTATACTAGCTATACTAGCAAGCTATACTAGCTATACTAGCAAGCTGTACTAGCTATACTAGCAAGCTGTACTAGCTATACTAGCAAGCTATACAATCTGTACTAGCTATACTAGCAAGCTGTACTAGCTATACTAGCAAGCTGTAGCAGCTATAGCAGCTACATCAGCTATATCAGCTATACCAGCTATACCAGCTATACTAGCAAGCTGTACTAGCTATACTAGCAAGCTGTACAATCTGTACTAGCTATACTAGCAAGCTATACCAGCTATACTAGCAAGCTGTACTAGCTATACTAGCAAGCTATACCAGCTATACCAGCTATACTAGCAAGCTGTACTAGCTATACTAGCAAGCTGTACAATCTGTACTAGCTATACTAGGAAGCTGTACTAGCTATACTAGCTATACTAGCAAGCTGTACTAGCTATACTAGCAAGATGTACTAGCTATACTAGCAAGCTATACAATCTGTACTAGCTATACTAGCAAGCTGTACAATCTGTACTAGCTATACTAGCAAGCTGTACAATCTGTACTAGCTATACTAGCAAGCTGTACAATCTGTACTAGCTATACTAGCAAGCTGTACTAGCTATATCAGCTATAGCAGCTATATCTGCTATACCAGCTATATCAGCTATATCAGCTATATCAGCTATATCTGCTATACCAGCTATATCAGCTATATCTGCTATACCAGCTATACCAGCTATATCAGCTATACCTGTTATATCAGCTATATCAGCTATATCAGCTATATCTGCTATATCTGCTATACCAGCTATACCAACTATATCTGCTATACCAGCTATACCAGCTATACCAGCTATACCAACTATACCAGCTATACCAACTATACCAGCTGTACCAGCTGTACCTGCTATACCTGCTATACCTGCTATACCTGTTATACCAGCTATACCAGCTATATCTGCTATACCAGCTGTACCAGCTATACCTGCTATACCAGCTGTACCTGCTATACCTGCTATACCTGCTATACCAGCTATACCAGCTATATCAACTATACCAGTAGCAGGTATAGCTGGTATAGCAGATACAGCAGGTATAGCTGGTATAGTTGGTATAGCTGGTATAGCAGATATAGCAGGTATAGCTGATATAGCTGATATAGCTGGTATAGCTGGTATAGCAGATATAGCTGATATAGCTGGTATAGCTGGTATAGCAGATATAGCTGGTATAGCTGGTATAACAGGTATAGCAGGTATAGCAGGTATAGCAGGTACAGCTGGTTGGTATAGCTGGTATAGCTGGTATAGCAGATATAGCAGGTATAGCTGATATAGCTGATATAGCTGGTATAGCTGGTATAGCAGATATAGCTGATATAGCTGGTATAGCAGATATAGCTGATATAGCTGATATAGCTAGTACAGCTTGCTAGTATAGCTAGTACAGATTGTACAGCTTGCTAGTATAGCTAGTACAGATTGTACAGCTTGCTAGTATAGCTAGTACAGATTGTACAGCTTGCTAGTATAGCTAGTACAGATTGTACAGCTTGCTAGTATAGCTAGTACAGATTGTATAGCTTGCTAGTATAGCTAGTACATCTTGCTAGTATAGCTAGTACAGCTTGCTAGTATAGCTAGTATAGCTAGTACAGCTTCCTAGTATAGCTAGTACAGATTGTACAGCTTGCTAGTATAGCTAGTACAGATTGTACAGCTTGCTAGTATAGCTAGTACAGATTGTACAGCTTGCTAGTATAGCTAGTACAGCTTGCTAGTATAGCTGGTATAGCTGGTATAGCTTGCTAGTATAGCTAGTACAGCTTGCTAGTATAGCTGGTATAGCTTGCTAGTATAGCTAGTACAGATTGTACAGCTTGCTAGTATAGCTAGTACAGCTTGCTAGTATAGCTGGTATAGCTGGTATAGCTGATATAGCTGATGTAGCTGCTATAGCTGCTACAGCTTGCTAGTATAGCTAGTACAGCTTGCTAGTATAGCTAGTACAGATTGTATAGCTTGCTAGTATAGCTAGTACAGCTTGCTAGTATAGCTAGTACAGCTTGCTAGTATAGCTAGTATAGCTTGCTAGTATAGCTAGTATAGCTAGTACAGCTTGCTAGTATAGCTAGTACAGATTGTATAGCTTGCTAGTATAGCTAGTACAGCTTGCTAGTATAGCTAGTACAGATTGTATAGCTTGCTAGTATAGCTAGTACAGATTGTACAGCTTGCTAGTATAGCTAGTACAGATTGTACAGCTTGCTAGTATAGCTAGTACAGCTTGCTAGTATAGCTGGTATAGCTGGTATAGCTGATATAGCTGATGTAGCTGCTATAGCTGCTACAGCTTGCTAGTATAGCTAGTACAGCTTGCTAGTATAGCTAGTACAGATTGTACAGCTTGCTAGTATAGCTAGTACCGCTTGCTAGTATAGCTAGTATAGCTAGTATAGCTAGTACAGCTTGCTAGTATAGCTGGTATAGCTAATATAGCTGATATAGCTGGTATAGCAGGTATAGCTGGTATAGCTTGCTAGTATAGCTGGTGTAGTGTTTCATGCGAAGAGGTATGAAAGTAATGAAAAAAATGGTTATAAACTACAGTCAAAAGAAAAACACCTAATCAGTGTAAGATTGGATGAAGATTTGTAGACAACTTAATAAACAAATTATATGTTGAATTACATCCACCTGGTTATCAGTTTTGTGGACCTGATACAAAACTTCAAAACGAATAGCAAGAATAAAGGAAATAAAGGAATAATTTATTGGATGCAGATTGTAGAAAGCACGATATAGCGTACTCAAAATCAATGGATATAGACACAAGCCATCAAGCAGATCGTGATCAGGTATAAATCAGATCGTGACCAGATAGCAAGCAGTTCGTGATCAGATATAAAGCAGATCGTAATCAGATACAAAGCAGATCGTGATCAGATGTAAAGTAGATCGTGACCAGATAGCAAGCAGTTCGTGATCAGATATAAAGCAGATCGTAATCAGATACAAAGCAGATCGTAATCAGATGTAAAGTAGATCGTGATCAGATACAAAGCAGATCAAAATCAATATCAAAAAATTAACATACTGAAATCATATAAATTGCTGTATATATAGGAGATCGTCTTGATTTCAGCTATTTTTGCGAAGAGGTATAAAAGTAACTAAAAAAAAAAAAATTTGTTATAATCTAGGGTCAAAACAAAACCTCAGCCAGTGTAAGATGAGAAGAGGATTTGTAAACAACGTAATAAATAAAGTACCTGTTGAATTACATTTACCTGGTTATCAGTTTTGTGGACCTGGTACAAAACTTGAAAAACGTTTAGCAAGAGGAGATAAGGGTATAAATTTGTTAGACGCAGCTTGTAGAGAACACGATATTGCATATTCACAATCAAAAGATATAGACACAAGACATCAAGCAGATCAAATATTAGCTGATAAAGCCTGGCAACGAGTTAAATCTAAAAATAGTGATATTAAAGAACGTGCTAACGCGTGGTTTGTGACAAACGCTATGAAAACTAAAGTGAAATTTGGATTAGGTTTGAAGAAGCAGAAACATAAGAAAAGAAAGAATTCGAAAAGAACGAGAACAGGAAAAATGAATAAGTGTAATAAGAAATTATTCACAGCTACTGTGAGAAAAACTTTAAAACAATTGAAAGAACAGAAACCCCTTGATATAAATGATGCTGTTAAAATAGCTCAAAAGGCTATTCATTCAAATTTTAAAGGGAAAAAGCGAGCAGACATTATAATACCGAGAGTTATACCTGTACCGAAAATTGGAGGATTTCTTCCACTTATTCCCGTACTAACAGCATTGTCAGCGCTTGGTGGTTTGGCAAGTGGAGGATCCGCTATTGTCAAAGCAGTAAATGCTATCAAAAATGGAAAAGAACAATTGGCTGAAGCTAACCGTCATAATAGATATATGGAATCAATTGCAATGGGTAAAGGGTTATATCTCAAACCATATAAAACTGGATATGGTCTCTACTATAGTCCAGCTCCAAAAAACTATTAGATAACCTACCTAAGCGTCCATTAACAGATCTGAAATCATATAAATATTAAAGATTATTCACATATTCTGCACATGAGCATGCAATAGCAGTGGATTAACATACAATGATTTTAAAGGAAATATACAACTTTCTAAAATCATTCTCGCGCATAATTTCTGATGAGGATAAAACTAAACTCATCAACATACAAACACAACTGGAGTATGTTGGCAACCTGAAGAGAATAAAAAATAGACATGGTGAACATTTCGAGGATTGTGAATGGTCGAATGAAAACAGTACATGTGGTCCTGACACCTGCCCCTGTATACTTTATAAACATAGACTATATCAAGCTGAAAATGAAGCTAAAAATATAATTAATTTTTATAATCTTACTAAATGTAAAAATTGTGTTTTCAATAAATTGTAATTTTCAATAAATTCAAACGAAGAAATGATATAATAAATGACAAAAAAAAAACTTAACCACATCTGAAATCTTTGTTTAGTTAATTATTACTCTTTGTTCAGAGTACATCGTCCCGCACTTACGCAACCTACTATTGAATTTTTAAAGAAGGGGAAAAATGGTTACATCAGCTGAATTGGAAGAACTATTAATAAAACATAGTAATCAGATTGATAAAGATCATATAGATTTATTTATGAAACTTATAAATGAACTAAGAATATGCAACATTAGTAAAATAAGTAATCCATTTATATGTGTTAATAATATTATACATAGATCTAACTGTGAAAAAATTTACTCAGAATCTTTTGACATTTGCAGATGTCAAACATTCTATACACAATATTTGTTAACACTTAAGTTATTTAATATGTATAAACGAATGTTTAACTAATATTATATTCAATAGATATATGTATTGTATTGTACAAAATAACAAAATCTAAAAATAAAATATACATACATAAGAATAAAAAAAAAAAAAAAAAAAAAAAATCTAATAAAATAAAACCTAATTTGTTTTAATTAATCTCATTATTGTATAATTTCATTTATTTAAAACAGTAAAAACTAAAAAATTCTAAATCCTTAAAAACAAGTCTATTTATACTCTGGGGTGTTGTAGATCAATCAGTAAATTCAATTATGTGAAAACAGATATTACTTATACTTATGCGTGAAAAAAACCCACAGGCACAACTATACATTTCTTTCTTATCAATTTAAAAATCCTTATAACACAACAACAACAACAACACCACGTACAACTATATTTCTATTTCTTCACAATTATTATCTCAAAAGAACATGCACACATTCATTCTGTCCGTCCAATCATTCGAAAAGCAATATAAATACAATGAACATGTACACTCATGTTTCTACTTAGGTATACGATGTTATTTATTATCCCAAAAAATAAAAAATAACCGCACAACCAACCTATCCTTTCTTATCACATTTAAAATTAAAGATCCTTCTAATTAAATATACAAAAAAAATAAAAAACACACAACAACTATATTGGTGTAGATCCCTTTTCTATTTTTCAGCATTGAGTATGATAATACGTGGTAAGAATTTACTATTAAAAAACGATCATACACATTACATGTTACGCACACACTCATTCTGTCCGTCCAATCATTCATGCATACGTATATAAATTTTCACATTACAGTCTTTCTATACTCTGAGATGTAGATGAGGAAACGTGCACGCACTCATTCTGTCCGTCCAACCATTCGTTTGAAAAGCAATACAAATGAAAGGACAAACAAAAAGCAGGTATGATTCCAAATTTGTAGGGAAAAATTAAAAATTAAAATGATTTAATTCTTTTCCAGATATGCATTCTCACAAATTTTAACACACACACACACACACATACACATTAAAAAGCAATACCTTTTCATAATACATGTTACAAACCTAAAGACCGATCGCACAGAATTCATTTAACAATTCTACAATGTTCTTACTCTTTTACAGATATGCATGCTCCAAAATTTGTATGAAATAAGTGCCCTAGAAGCGGCATAAACATACTACTGTGGCCAAATTTTGTTCTGTTAATGCCAAACGTGGCGCTGCTAAAATTTTTGGATTGCGTCTTGGATTTTCAAATTCGATTTTATCTTCACAGACATCCTTTACTTTTAGTATTTCATTTGTATTTGAGTTTAACAGTTGTTATAATTAGCCCCGTTTTTTTCCAAATTAATTGAACTCAATTTGTCTTTTTTTCAATTTCGACACTAAAAATTTCACTTTTTATTCATTGTCGTATGCCAAAATATATAAGATATGATTGAAATTGTTGCACAAAGTATGTCAACCGTCCATATGCCAACGTATGTTTGTCAGTCACTCTGCCAGCCAGCCAGTCAGTCATTCCGTCAATCGAAATCGTTTAGACAGCAATTCAATTTTGTCATCCATTTATCATTCATTCATTATGGTTGGTTTTATATATTTATAAGGTATCGCTTAAGGTAGTACCTGTAATTGATTGAATTTAATTTATTTAAATAATTTATTATTGATTCGTTTAGGTCTTTTATTTCCTTATTTAAATTATTTATTTACGATAAACAATTCACTGTCATACGCCATTATTTTGTAATTAAACATCATAAATCGCAAATATTTTTTTAATTTTTCTTTTTTCTTCAATTTGTATGCAAAATATGTTGTTGAAACCATTTTTAAAAAATACTTTTGGAAAGGTTTTTGTAATTTACCGTTATTGTAAGGGTTAGTTAAAGCAAAATGGTTATGCATTTTACAGTTAATGCCAACAGTGAACTCTTACACTTATTTGCACAAATGTTTACATGTAGAAATTTTAACCCTACTTACGCTAATATTATAATTTTAAAGAATTTGTAAAGAATGAGGAAATAGGGTTCATCACTTAAATTAAATATGACTTATAATTCAAAAGCGATAATTAATGTATACATATACATTTATTTATTTATTAATTACAGTACAATTAAAAATTATATTTTAATTATATACGAGCTGAGTAACTTGATCATATGCTCGGTGTAGTGTCACAGGCCAGAGTCTCTGGTAGGAATCTAACTCACGACCCACACGCTAATAGTCTAGCATACTACCCACTAGACTACCAATGCACCCATACATACATATATACTTATTTGGTCATTGCAACCCTTCAGTCAGGATTGCGACCTATCCTCACACCAGCGGGGTCAACAGTTTAAAGTCGACTAAGAGTTTTTTTTATTGTTAGAAATCTTCTGAGAGGTAGTCGCAGAAGAAATATTTTTTCATATTTCGTTTTGTTAGAGATTTCTGAACCGGTGTAATAAGTCAACACACTACCTACTAGAATACAGCGTGGTTGCACTATGTCTCAAAGTCTATATGCCTGTGCCGCCATACCTAACGACTTGTGCCAGTCTAAAATCGTCATATAAGTTATTAAGTGAGAATCCAATTACCCTGTCAGTTTAAAAGCATGCTAGTATCTCTCCTAGGGATATTACCATCCTGAATAATCATCATCGAAGTCAAGCAAGAGAGTGTGGACTAATCGCAACGTTTAGACTAAGAAACGCTAACAACGAAAATATATGAAATGGAAGACGTCGCTGTCAGGTTGCTTGCGATGTCATGAAATTACATAATATGCACCTTTATTGCGTAAATCAAAATAAACGCCATTATTGAGCTAAATATTTCATATAAAGTTTCAATTAACAATTTGGCAATAAATACGCAAATTTTTATAATATTGAGTAAAACTTAAAATGCAGCACTGTCATAAGTATGTTTAATCCGCATATTACAATTATCCGAACACTTTCTGTTGATATTTGACAATTCAAGTGTCAACAACGACAAAAAAAAACAATGTTGTTGAAACAACCAACTGTTTTGTTTACCAGCTGTCAAATGAATATTGAATGAGCAGCTGAACTGCGTATATTATTAGGCCTGAACACTTAAAATATTGTATTCAATAAACCGAATATTGACAATAAAAGTGCATATCTGAACGTAGTATAAGTTATCACGAAAAAAGTAAGCAAATTTGGTATGCTATCAATAGAGATACGAATACAAATCCAAAGAAAAATTTGGCTGGTGCGAAACGAGGAAGCGTATTGTAGATACAGATTTAAAGGCAATGTTAAATTAAACTTCAAATGTCGTAAAAATAGTTGAAAATTATATGAAATGTTCTGGAATACTAGTAACCACTAGTGTTATAAAAAATCTTTGGGCTTAAATGGCCTACGTGTTAATGTATGTATCACCGAAAAGACTATATAATGCACTCACTGGCGCAATCGTTACCTTTTCCGCTCAATCACAATTAATACAATTTTTATGAAGTTTTATCATTCCTAGTGTCTAATGATAATGTTTTCAATAATTTTGTTTTTATTTTTGTTTTCTTATTTGTATTATTCATTATGTATGTTGTATAGTAAGTAGGTGTCTTGATGTGTTCTTAAAATAACTGCAATAACGTTTTAGACGCCGACATAATGTTGCAAGTAAAGTTTTTTGACGCCAAATATAATTTTCTTTTGACTGATTAAGCAAGTGCTTTTTGTTTATTTTTTTTTCTGTGTTCTTATCCACAATATTTGTGCAATTTTTTAAAACTTTTTAGAATATTTTAAAGATTTCCTTAATATGCGCCACAGTCTTAAATGATCTCTCATGTGTGTGTCGCCCAATTCTATTACGAAATCGCCATTCAGTCATTATCATGTATGCATGTGGCACCGAATGTTTGTCAATATTTAATGTCATTTATTCGTTTACATATTAGTAATCCTCTTAATAAATCATTTAATTGATCGTTCCTTTGGTCGTCTGAATGTGGTAACATTTTCATTTTCATAGTATTACTCGTATTATAAAATTTTATATTTAAAAAAAGTTTGCATGGAAAACTTGGCAGACTTTGTTTTTGGAGTGATTAAGTAGGCGACAGTTTGCTGAATATGCCGTTCGATGTTTCCTTTGTGACTTCCTTCCCCTTAAGTCATAGTTTCAATAACTCTTATGGCTTTATAAGTCATAAACATATTTTTTTTTCTGTTAATATTTACACAATTCAATATTGACGTTGTTAAACATGCGCAAAGGCTTGATTAAAAAATCTTAAACGTGGCTACAAAGACTTAAACGAACACTGCAAAAACTAAAGAAAAAATTTCATTTTTAAGTTATATATCTTTGCTAGAAGTTTTAAAAAGTAAAAAATATGTCAATTGACCACGAACTTAGACTTTCAATTCTTACCATGAGAGACAAAAATTTGGGACGACGTGATCGTATAGCCGTGCACTTTAGCTTAATTATCACAACGGAAAGTGTTATTCATAGTAGCACTTGTATTTTTGAGTGTGTGTGTGTGTGTGAAATTGACTAATGTTATGTACGGATTAAATTTATATTTGCCCTACTGTTTCACTTAAAATCAGGAATGACTTCAAATATATATCGTGTCACACAAAATGGGATTACAAGGGTACATAAAGCTGTACAGTTCGTTCGCAAGTCGAAAGAAAACCCACATAAAGCTTCAAATGAGATTCGAAACAGGAATAATGAGCAACAACAGTTGTTGACATAGGAAAACGTAGACTGCGAGAAACTCTAACCTTTGGAAGAATTTCCCGCAAGATACCATTAGTGTTGGAGAGTAGCTGACAGTATTATTCGTGGACGAAACAGAAATTAATAGTTTTTCTCCCTATAAAAAAATTTTATAAGTTGGCCGGGAAAAGTTGAAAAATTTGAATCAAAATACATGCGGTTTACTTAAAAGCATGGGGTTTTCCTAAGCGACATAATAATGCTGTATACTGACGATTGTAGAAACCAAAATATGTTTTGTAGAAATAAACAATTTTGATAATATTTTTGACTAAATAAAAAAATGTCATTTCAAGAAATTTTTTTTCCTGGCAGATGTCAAACTGCTATCGATAAAAAAGGTGCTGCAACAAAATATTGATTTTTTGTAATGCAAATGCATTTTCATAAAATATATTTTTCCATCAAATGTTTAGAGTGCTCAAAATTACGTGCATGACTGATATCAATCTTATTTAAAATTAAAAATGTGGGTTTCAAACTTTATAAATAATAATTTATTTGACATAATAAGCCGTTATTTTCTAGGGTTAACAGTTAAATTTAACTAAACTGGAACAAATTTGCTTCGAGAGAACATGTTAGCATTCTGTCACTAATTGTTTGCACGCAGCTGTATATGTTCGTCAAATATTTTGCTTTTTTTTATCAAATATCGTGATAAATTGAGCTGTTTATATACAATATATTGAACATTTCGGTTGCCTTGATTAAAGTAATAGGTAGTGTTGAGTAGCCATAGTCGAGTAGGTAGAAGTCGTCGAGTAGTACTAGACGTAAGGCCACGGTTCAAACCCCAGGTCAGACATGAAAACGAAATATGAAAAAATATTTATTCGGCGACTTCCTCTCAGCAGATTTTTGGCAAAAACTCTGAGAGTAAATGGAACTGTCATGAAAAGTTTCTCAAAAAAAGGTCGTTCGGAGTCGACTTTAAGCTGTAGGTCCCGCCACTCATGTATAAAATTAACACACACAACGTGAGTGGTGTGAGAAGCTAGGCAGTGATCCTGACTGAAGGGTTGTAGTGGCCAATTATGTATGTATATACATATGTGTTAGACTACTAGCGTTAGGGTCGTGGGTTTGATTCCCACCAGAGTATGGTATGGTATGTTACTCAGCTCGTAATAATTGTCATATAATTTATAATTGTATTATAATTAATAAATAATAAACATTTTGTTTTTATAAAAAGGTAATTTAAAGTTTTTCTAAGAATAAAGTTCTTACATTTGTGTACATACATATATCACATGTGGACCCATGTATCCATACTTTTTATTTTTAAAAAAGTACCAAAACCTGATATTATTAAAGGTTTCAAATGTTTTAGAAATAAAATCGTTTAAAAAGTCTCTTTGTAAAATAATATGACACTGTAGTCATTCATTTAGCGAAAGCAAAAACCAGTGAAGTCTGCAGGCAAATATTTCAAATTATTTTGAAAAAGTACCTAAGAAATGGTGTTGATTTTCTCAACAAAATTTGTTTATTTCACATGTTTTACGTACGATGTCTAGACGTTATTGGTGGTTCAATCATGGTGCTCTAGCACATGTCTTTTCGGATATTTCTTTAAAAACGTGTTGGTGCGTTTGCTTTAAATGTAAATTTTTTTAATTTTTAAATTTTTATTAACCCTTTCATGCACGATGTTGCCTATAGGCAACATTGTACATTTTTGTTCATAAATTCTGTAATTTTTAATTTTTTTAAAAGATTTTTTTTCTGAAAACAAGCTTGGTTAAAAACGTGTAAAACCAGAATACGCAGGGCTCTGAATTTAATATCACTTCATATTTAGGCCATGACTAACAAACACATGTCCTTAAAAAATTTTTAGATCTGGCCCAAAAAATTCGGGCATGAAAGGGTTAAAATATACAAAAAACTACTTGTAAAACTTCAAAAAATATTATAAAAAGAAGTAAAACTTGATTGTGACGCATGGCAAAAACAATATCCAATGGACTAACGACAAAAAAGGTAAAACGATGTTTAAAAAAAAAATTTAAAAACAAAAACAAATAATCATACGACCAATATCTGCCAATGGTTTTTAAAGCCACCGTATAAGGCAATCGTAAATACAATATTTGACAATATCTCTCTGTGTATCTCTATTGAATTTACACAAAAATTAAATAAAATTTTTAGTTTAAATACATAAACATTTTGTGATAAAATTAATATTTTTTTAATATTTCTTTTTAATTTTTAATACAATATTGTATTGCCTTAAAAGGTCATGAAAAGGAAAAATTTACTATTTTGTAGACTTGATTTTGAAAAACAATTATTCGTTTTGACATCATTAAGTTTTGGTTTTTTAAATTAATTTTCTTAAATTTTATTAAATAAAATAAATTAAAAATAGTTGGCTATTGTGAATTGTAATCAAATAATTGATTGCAAAATAAAATTTCACAAAAAACCTCTGTTCACAGAAGATGTATTTTAGGAAGTTGAAATCATCAAAATGGGGTACAACCCCATAAGGAAGCTAATTAATGTAAAAAAAATTAAAAAATTGCATTTTTATTTATTTACTAGCTGTACCCGGCGCGTGTTCCTGCGCCACCAACAAAAATAAATTTGAAGGAAAGACATTACACAAATGTCCAATTAATTTTAAATCATTTTGTTGATTTTGTTTCCCGTTGTCCAGATGATTCAGACGAACGGGCCTCATTAGTACGGATTCGATCAGTTTCTAATCTCACTTGTCGTTGTTCAAGTGATTCATGCGAACGGGTCTCAGCGGCTTGTACCCGAAGATTTTCCAGTCTCAATTCTTCTTGAGGTTTAGGTCGACCAATTGCTTGTCGCTTTGGATGCATGATTGCACGGGAACGACGTGAAAAATGCGTTTAAATTTATTAGAATCCCACGATGTTCCCAATCCAATTAAACCCAACAGCATTTTTAAAAATTTTCCAAAATTAAAATGTTTCAAGCTTGTGATTGACATTTTACGGGAATGAGTTATACTAAATATTATAAAAATGATGAATCCTAAAATGTCTGGTATTTGTCCGATCAACACATGATCAAATGCGTAGTTTACGATTCATTTTGAATAATTCTCAGTAGCGCTATCTATCGGAAATTAATCGCACTAACTTAGAAACCTCCGTCGACTTATGCGCAACAACTTTGCTAAAGTTCATATCATGATCAAATGCACAGTTTACAATTTAATTCATTTTGAGTAATTTTCAGTAGCGCCACCTGTCCTAAATTGGTCATGCCAACTTAGGAACCTTCCCCGGCTCATGAGCAACAACTTTGCCAAAGATCATAACATGATCAAATGCATAGTTTACGATTCTATTAATTACATACAAACAAACATTCATTTTTATATATATAGATTTATTTATTTATCACAATACAATTACAAATTATATTTAATTATTACGAACTGAGTAGCTTAGACCTTATGCTCGGTGTAGTACAACAGACCAGAGTCTTTGGTTGGAATCGAACCAACGATCATCACGCTAATAGTATTACAGAGGCCATATCGACATAACCGCAAGAAAGAATCGTGCGTAAACTAATTTTTGCGAAGAATAAATTGAAGTAGCAGTGTTTCTCAGCACGTCTATAATTAAAATGAAATTTGTAATTGTAATGTAATAAATAATTAAATAAATTGAAGTATTTAATGATAACGCTGACGAAGTAGACATATAATATGCAATTATGCCATCGAAAACGTTTCCAAAGATTTTTTGCGGATTCGTTTGTGGACCCCTCAACAAGAGAACAATTTCCATTCCAAATATGTGTTTATGTTGTTCAGGAAGGTAACTCGATCAGGAAAAACTTTTCAGACCTCAGACAGTAAGAAACGTTTTCAGCAAAAGAAATTGATCTTATTTTTATGTAATCATATACATACATAATTGGTAATTACAACCCTTCAGTCAGGATTACGACCTAGCTCACTATTGAAAAATTCAGTACTTTTTCGTTTAAAAAATACCATAGTACCCTCGCGACGCTATCAGTACTTTTTATTATTACATATTTTATATCTTGCGCTTTTCAACTATTAATGGGTTAGCAACATGTTCAACATAATGCTATAGGCCGAATTAGGCTTTAGCCACGGTTAGCCAAACGTTTACGGAACGTAAGTACGTTTTTAGAATACGAAAAGCAATGAAAACGCTTGCCGAAACGTAATGTCATTTCGGTAAGCATTTGCATTGCTCTTCATATGCTAAAAACGAACGTATGTTACATTACGTTCTATCGACGTTTGACTAAACGGAGCTTTTACGTTTTGTTACGTTCCGAATTAGCTGTTTTTGTCTTGTATGTATATTAAATATAAATAAATAAATAGTCCAGTAGGTAGCGTGTTGGCTTAGTAGACGTGAGCCTACGATTCAAACCACATGTCAGACGTCTCCATCAAAACGAAATATGAATTAATATTTCTTCGGCGACTTCTTCTCAGCCGAATTCTGCCAAAACTCTGAGAGTAAATAAAATTGCCATGAAAAGGTTTCTCAAAAATCTGTCGTTCGGAGTCGGCTTTGAACAGTAGCTCCCGCCACTCATGTATAAAATTAGCACACACAAAATAAGTGGTGTGGGAAGTTAGTTAGCATAATCCTGATTGAAGGATTATAATGACCAGTTATGTATGTATGTATTTTTTTTTACAAAAGTACCATTTGATGCAAAAAGGTACTCTTTCAGTTATAGATCTGTACCATTTCAAAATTTAAGTTTTGCAACACTGATCTAGTATCTCATACCACTTATGTTGTGTATGTTAATTTTAAAATCGGCTACGAACGCCGGATTCTTGAGAAACTTTTTTATGGCAGTCGCAGAAGTAATATTTTTTTAAAATTCCGTTTCATTGGCGATGTCTGACCTGTGGTTTGAACCGTGGCCTTACGTCTAATAAGTCAACATACAACCTACTGCACTGTGGCGACTATTTATATATATATACATATATTATATACCTATACAACGTATGGTATTTGTTGGGTACCTTTGCATTACAGGCAACAATAATTTATTTTCCACCAAATGATTTTATTTCAACTGTAGCATAAAATAATCCACTTTGAAATTTTAAAACAATTTGCTTGATTTAAAGGCTTTTTATTTATCGATATCGCATAATGTAAATTGATTACATTTTTTAATTGCTAAATTTGTTGTTAAAAACATTTTTTATTTTGTATAGAATTTTACAATTCTTTATAGTTTGTATTTTGTATTATCTTTTATACATACAGTGCACAGCAAAAGACTTAGTACGGCAATATGTTTTAGCAATTTCATGAATTTCAGTCAAAATTTTGTATAAAAATTTATAGTTTTTATATTTATTTTATAAATTTATTTCTCTTTTATAAGCAAACAAGTTTTTAATGTTTTTCATAAAACAAGAGAAAAAATAAGGAAAATTTTCAGATGACTCCATAGGTACCCCCAAGGAAAAACCCTGAATAAAATTAAAATTCAAAGGCCTAATATATGAAAATGTTATCCCTGTTATTCAGTAGAATATCCCTTAAGGTCAAGCACTCCGTTTAACACATTTGGAATTGAATGTACAAGTTCTGTTTAGTGTTTTCTGGTGTTATCATGAGCAAGTTTTTCGGTTGACTTTTGTTTGAGGTTTAGCGATTACTTGACCGTTCTTTCAAATGATCTCCTAAATACTCTCTTGAAGTCATATCGGCACTTTGTGCAAGAGTATAAAGCCTATGGGGACTTTTTTGTCAAAATATATTGCCGTACTAAGACTTTTGCTGTCCACTGTATGTTTGTGTATCTGTGCTTACCTTATAGGTTGCAATAAAAAAAAAAGCAATAATAACAATAATAATGATGACTATAAAATTTAATTGTTTATTTATAGATTTATTTCTGTTTTTTTGCTTTTGTTTATTGCATATTTTCAAATCTATTCTTCTGTGGCATTATATTTTTGTTTGATCGATAAAATAACAAACAATGCGTGTCAGCTTGTAATTTCATATGAATGGTACAATAGAACAACAAAAAAAAAAAAAAAATTAAAACGAATATAACAAATCGAAATATGAAATAAGAAATAATCATTCAAAATATTTATTTTCTTTTTAAAAATTAAAAACTTGCATTTAATTTAATTCTTTTTTTTCATCTACAATATATGGACGACATTTAAACATTTTGGTTTCGTTTCATTGTATCGTTTATTCAAAAAGTGCTTTTCTGGTTCCACTTTTTTTTCTGGTACGATATTCCCTTTTGTACGTTTAATTTGATTTTGTGGGAATTTTTGTAATTTCCAATTCGTTTTTCTCTTAAACTTTATCATCATCATTGTCATCTTGACACAACGAAAAGAATTCGTGTGATTTCTTTGATGACTAGCTTAAGCTGGCTGTTGGCTCTTGGTTGAATGATTGTTTGTCTGGTTGTTTAACGAAGAGGAGCAAAGTTTTATTATATTTTCTAATTGAACTTGATTGAACTTTTCTTTTACTTGAAGATTTTTTCTTCTTCTTAAATATGTTGGTGTGACGAAGGCCTATTGTTAAATGCTTTTTAAAATTAATCTGCCATTCTATGTGATGTTTAAAAAATTCTATTCTTTAACATATCATGTCACTATTCTAAATCCGCTTATAAATTGTTCATATAATTGAAAATAAAAAAGCTTTCTAAATTGTGAAAGTGAGAATAAAAAAAATTTAGGCTATTTTTTCATTTTGAGAAATTTTGTCGTATATAGTTCAGTTGTCTGCATTTGAATTGTATTCAAAAATAAGATTCCTATTCAAATTGCTATTGCATGAAAATGTAAATGTTTCTTGCACATATGAGTCCACGAAATCAAAATAGTTTATCTGATTGCATAAAATTGTTTGCTATGCTAACCTTCAGCTTTTCCTACAACTAAAAGTCATCTTCGTTCGACTTCTAGTTATCCTTGCGCATCATTTTTCAACGACGTCATATTGAAACGTGGTGTTTAGTTAATTAGGCCCTTAAATGTTCTTTTAAATTTCAACCTGAGCTTTGGGCGGGAATCAAAGGAAAATTTTTTATTGTAATGCAACGCAACCATTCTATGCCTACCGCGGCCGAGTGCCTTCGAGCTTTGCCATAAACACACACAAAGTCATCTCCGAGTACCAGTTTTTGAGGATATTTAATCAAGTTAATATCTAAAGTATCAACAAAGACAAGCATGCCGTCTCCATTTGCACACATTGAGTGTATTTTACATACCAAATCCTTGAAATGTTGCGTTGTTGAATTTTCTCCAGTCTTCGTACACATGGACTTTCTACAATCGCTACCGAATACGTGAATATATTTTTATTTATTTTATTATATGCGATAGCGATCGTCGAAGCTTCATGTGGCAGAAACGTGTAGAATTCTTAGAGACATTTCACGGATTTGGAAAATAATTAATTTAAAATATTTAAATAAAATACAAAAAAAAGTAAAATGCGTTTATTAAACAAATTAAATTCAGCTAACGGGGCTTCCAACTTCACACTTAAGCAGCATAATTTTTATATGCTTTGAGAGCTCATATAGCAAGGCTTGTGTGTGAAAAATTCCAATTAATTCTACGCAATAGTTTTTGGTTGGTACCCTTTTAAATATGGAGAGCGAAAGTAGCATTTTCGACATATCTTACCGTTTTACTACAGAAAGGGTAAAAATGCTGTTCAAGCCAGAAAGAAATAGGCCTATGTGTATGGAGAAGGTGTGTTGACAGTACGCCAGTGTCACAACTGGTTAGCTAAATTTCGATGCGGCAATTTTGATGTCGAAGATGCACCACATTCGGGAAGACCGGTTAAAGCTTATAAAGACACAAAAACCGCATTAGTTGATGCGATCTGGGGAATAACAACGTGTGAGAACGGATTGAGGTTGAATTTATCAAATTCAACAGTTTATGGTCACTTGATTGATATTATACGAAAACCCATTTCCACAAAAAAAAAAAAAAAAAAAAAAAAAAAAAAAAAAAAAAAAAAAAAAAAAACCCATCAAATTGTATGCCAAGATATTTTGTATGCGTTTGTTGAGACAATATTCAGTTGTGTATTCGAACGAAAGGACGTGAAATAACGTGAAAATCACATTTTTTCATTCACTTTTCCTCTCCAAATGTATTCCTATAAGTACCGGGAGCCTATGTGGGGTTTCTTAAGCATGTAGTGTGAGTATGAAAGCTCACTATCATTTATAAAGAGAATATTATATACAAATATAAACATATATAAATATAAATTGACGGTCTGCGATACCCTTTATACTTGGATTTAAAATCGGCATTAATTTCGACATCAGCAGTCTTTTATAGCATACTTCTTGCCAGGTTTTGATATAAATTTAACTAATGAAACCTTACCTCCTAGACGGTGATATAGCATTTGAAATTAAATTGAACACTAGTTTTCCAAATCTCTTAAAACTCAAGTGTAGGCGGGACTGACTGACTGATCGTTCGTATGGTATTGCATATATTTGGAATGAAGACGGATCTCAAGTGATCAACAAATAATTCATATTTTCAGAATAATTTCGCAACCATTTGCCAGTGAAGTTTCGTTAAGATGGGTTAAAAATAAACGATTTCTGATTGTGCGCTACAGTGTTTAATTTGAATATGGTGTAGTATCGAGGCCTTCCACATATTTTATTGGGGACACCATTTCTAGAAGTGCTTTTAGCCCTTTTGTGCATTATTAAAATCTGACTTGAGGTATGTGCGTACTACTAACACTCTCTTTAATAATTTTTTATTTTCTTTAAGAAACCATTATTATTTTTTCTTTTTAAATAAAAATTAAATAAAAAAAATTTTCATTTACAATTTATAGAATGAATGATGTGTTGTTTAAATTATTATTCACTATTTAAAATGATAATTTTTTTGTAATCTAATGTATAACAATTATATTCAAGTCATTATTTTATTTCATAAAAAAATTAGAATTTTTTTGTTTGAAATTTTAATCGAACCTTGATTAGCCTGGCTTTTCCCCTCACTCGTTTTCATCGATAAATATTGTGCCAATCATTTTCAGTTTCTTGACTCATTGTCATTGCTGCTACCACTACTGCTACTGCTGCCTGCATACCCCAGATAGTAAGAACTTAAATGTTTAATTGTTCATTTAAAAAGTCTTTAAGCAATACAAGAAGGCTGATGCCAATGACATTATGATGTGATTGTGATTGTCATATCATATAACTTATGTAAGTACATACATATGTACATAAATACAATATATACATATAAATAAAGTATCGAAATGGTTGGTGGCATCTTAGCAATGAAAAGTACGAGACAAATATTGTCAACAATGTACGCCTACAGATTTTATTAATTTGTTCCATTATTGTAAGTGTTTAAAAAGTACAATAAAAATCGTGTATTAAATAAAATTAATCATTTTAATATTTATCATTTTTATTACTTTACAAGTATAATGTAAAATGAGTATTATTTCGCCGCGGATTGAACTTAGTTTTCTTATGACGCCATAGATTTCTTATATTTCCTATAATAAAATCGTTTCGTAATTACTTCGGGGTTTTTTTATTACAATAAAGAGAATTACATACATACAGTTTGTCAAAAAAATCTTTGCACATAGAGAAAAATAAAAAAACTTCGAAAAATTCATTGATTTCTAATATGAATAACCAACTTTTTCATTTTTTCAAACAGGATTTTATAAACATATGTTTTGTTAATATAAACAATAAAAAACTTTTATAACAATGAAAATATTCTAATGTAAAATATTAAAAAACAAAAACAATCCAATTTTACTACTGTCAAAAAAATGTTTGCACACTTGACAAAATATTAAGACATGCAATTTTTTTTTTAAATTATAGTGCTAATATTTTGTGTGTCCACCTTGAGCATCAATCACCGATTGTAGACACCTTCTCATGGATTGAATAAGCTTCGGAATGGCATATTCTAATGGTATTTTTTTCATTCTTCTTTGATGAACTTTATCTATTCGTTTTTATCTGTGGGCGATCTTTTTCCTACCTTTTGCTTTAGATGAACCCACAAATTTTCGATAGGGTTAATATCAGGACTTTGGGCAGGAGTATCAATAACTTTGGAACAGTTGTAAAGTAACCTGGACTTACATAAATAAGATTTATGATTAGAATCATTATATTTATAGTACTTGTAATTAATTTTATTCGGATTAACCAGGTTAATAAAACCAAATTTCTTAATGCTGGCGATCAGTTCATTTTTTAAAATATCAAGATATACTTCCTTAGTCATTATTTCATCCAAAATCCTGATTACACCAACTCCCTTGCTGGATATACAGCCCCATACCATTACAGACAGTTTTCCAAACTTTACTGTAGGAATAAGATTTTAATTTTCTAATCTTACGCCAAACTCTTTATGGTCCGTCATGATAATAAAGCATTATTTTCGTCTCATCTGAGAAAATAACAGAGTCCCAGTACTCCGGAGGAAGTGAAATGTATTCGGTGGCAAATCTTAATCTCTTTTCGACATTTTGTGCTTACAGCAGGGGTTTTTTCCTAGCCACTCTTGAAGAATATTTGTGTTTTTGAAGAACATTTCTGATGGTTTCTTGGGAAACACGTAACCCAAAGTCTTTTTTCACTTGAAGAGCTAATCATCTCGTACTGGATTGTGGGCTACCATACACGATTCTAATAATTTTTCTTTCAACTCGCTGCGTCACCTTTTTTGGCCTGCCTGTAAATCCTTTTAAGTCTAGTCCTCCTTCTTTTTCAGCACGGGATATAATATTATATACAGTCCTGATGTTCAAGGAGAACATATCGGCGATTTCCCTGGCAGATTTGCCTTTGTAGTAGTTGAAATAGACCAATTGTATAATATTTTTTGAAACTCGTTATCCTGGCATTTTTTGTATTCAAATATAAGGACACTTATTACATAAAAATCACTTCATTAATAAAACCCTTTCACATTCCATCTCATTTGTAAAAAACCCAAAATGCACAACATTTTTAGGAGATAACGGCATTTTTTGCCATTTTTTTATTATCTTCATTCAATATGCAAAGATTTTTTTGACACCCTTTATACTGTGTAAAGTTCTTTTATTGTTGTTATTATTGTAATGTGCATGACTATTAGAAAACTATTGGCACCTTATGGTCGTAAACAAGTACAGTTATAGAATGTCTGCAAAAATAAAAAAGTATGTAAAGATTTTGTTGTTGGAATTCTTGAATGAAGATCACATTTTACATTTTTTTGATCTGTGCAAAGAATTTTTTGACAAACTGTATATAAATACTGTCGTTTGTTCTTTAAATAGATTTGAATGTATTTATTTTATAAAAAATTACGCTTACAATAAGGAAATTTTTTTTATCAAAATAACGTGAAAAACTAACATTCCGGATAATGTGATTAAAAATTTCAAACTAAAACCCATAACAGATGTTCACTAGTGTAAGTGCATACTATGAACAGATGATATCTTATCCGTATCTGTCTATCCTGATTGGGAATGTATTCGTAAGTCAATGAGCTATTGTCACGATTGAAATTTTTGCAACCGGACATTCTCGTCAGCTAAAAGTTTAATTATTCGTAAATTTTACACCTTCGACATCAAAAAGATGGTGGAGTGTATGTAAATCCTCTATTTTTATGAGGACTGCAATTAGTGCTATTAGTTTCAATGTGTATGATCAACGCGTCAAAGACGCATTCATTTATTGAAAAAAAAAAATATAGTATTGTGGTATTAATTACATGATTTTGCAATAAATTCCCACTACAAGGAACTCTACTGTACAAACAATATATCGATTCATGAGCAATGGATTCATTTATTCTACTTAAACATTTAGGTTCTTTCAATCACGAAATTAGCTTCTTTTTAATTTTACTTTTGACAATTAAAATTGATCGAATGAGAACACATAATTTTTCGAAAATGCTATTGTAAAACAAAAACAATCGAGTCTTTTTATCTTAAATATGGTAGTTAAAAATACTTGTTTATCTTAGAAAGTTTCTAATTTTTTAAGACAATATACGATTCAAATTGAAAAAAAAGGAACCGCGATCGTATATTGCTTGTACATAAATTAAGATTAAAACAATTACAATAAAGATGGCTTAAATACAATATTTTTTTATTTATGCCGACAATTTAAAATATTCTTTTATTAAAAGGAGTAGTAAAAAACGTCCATTAATTTATGAAGAAAATAATATGATATGGAAGGCTATATTTAAAATACTCAGGGAGACCATAATTTATCACCGCTTCTCTTTAGTAGACTAACAGCTGGTCACTAACCAGATTCTTCAGGCCGTATTGACATGAAATTAAGTGTATGAAAGAAGGCAATTTTCTGTCAAATCAAACTTTGTTTTTTATTGGCGTTTTCGCATGACATTGTCACAAGTTATTAAACTTTTAGAAAAGACTCGACTTTATTTACATCGGTTCGCAGATAAAAAAATAGTCATGTGGTCATGACTTTATTGTTCTGTATTTGTTTCTAAATTACTTTTACAGTGCATTCAAAACAGTTCTCACAATTGATATTTAATTCAATAGCCCTCCGGAGATTGGTTTTTGTATAATGCTTAAAAATTACAAGAATGTAGTCAACAAATCTAAACTGCAATTATGTGGATATTGTCGTACCAAAACATTGGCTTGCATTTTCGCTTTTATTTAAAACAAATTTGAAAACACAAACAATAGCTTTTCAAGAAATCACTAGTAAAATATGTTTTTATTAAAAAATGTCGTCCTAACGCCACCTAGTGTGTCAGTACCACTCGTACAGCGCGATATACAGATTGCCGAAGACGTCTATTCGATTAATAATGGATTTCTGTTTCTTCCTAATGCCAGCTGGTGTCAGTACCGATCGTACAACGCGAATTACTGATTGCTAATAATGGATTTCTGTTCACTACTATTATTTTATTGTTTTAACTAATTAAGTTTCATGCCAATTTAATGACCTGCTTATAAATAAAAAGAAAATAAAAAATAACACACACAAAGAAACAAATAATTTCGTCATCATTGACAACCACACGTCTAATTAAAACAAAACAAAAGAAAAAATATTTTTTTTCGCCGAATGAATTCATTTACAATAAATAATAAAAATAATGAGAAACGAAAAACCAAGAAATAAAAAATATTTTTTATATTTTTCTTTCTTGTGTATAATTATAACGATATTATGCGAACAAATTTGACATAAAAATTGAACAAAAACTTTAACAATTAACTGGTGACATTGAATTTTTGTTGTTGTTATTATTATTATTATATTTTAGTTTTTAATAAAAAACCTTCTTCGAAAAACTAATTACTTGAAGTGGTAAAATTGATTTTTAATATACAGGTTACTCTTGAAATAAACAAACATTTTAAATAGAGTCACACTTTTAACAAACTACTCGTATCCCCATTATTCTATACTCATTTATATTTATAAAAAAGCTTTAAAAATTTGAAATAAATTCTTGTTTTACAATTCCCTCTCAAATCAGAATTGCAATTGCTAAAACAGTTAAGAAATTAAAAAAAAGAAAATATGTTAACACCCTCGCCATCTTGTGTTGGATTTACCTGCATTAAAACTTGCAATATTAAATAAAATTTTTAAATGTACAATAAATACTCGTAATAAATATTTTAAAATTTATTGTATTTGTTCTTTTCTTTGTTTTTTTTTTTTTTGCTTTCTAGAATGAAACCCATGATTTGGTACGACGTAATAGCAACAGTGCATCTCAACAAAAGTATCATCAACAGAGTGGCAAAACTAATCCAAACAGTAGTAGCGGCAGCAGCAGTGATGGCCCTTTGATATTAAGGAGACCCATGGATTGTTTGCCTCTGACACATGGTGTGGCTCCACATCATCCACATCTAATGGCGTCTAGTAATACCGTTAATGTAACAGTAGCCTCACCCTCGGCCTTGGTAACGGCTTATCCACATCATCATCACCTCAATATCAATCACCACCACTTATTAAGTCATCATTTGCCGTATAGTAATAATTATTCATCGGGCCTTCATCATACGACTGCAGCAGCGGTGAATAATCACCATCATGCATCACAACATCCGCACCTCAATATACACAGTGAACAAACGAAATCGTTGCAGGAATTGCAACATGAAGTTGGCGCGCTGCTGGAATTTCGTGATTTAGTTATAGAAACGTTTCCCGATCTCAAGCAAAAAATGGCTTCCATATCATCGGCAACCTCCAACTCATCGTCGACAATTGGAAGCACCAGCGGTGGTGGTGGTGGTGGTGGTAGTGGTAGTGGGGCTAGTGGAAATGTTCAGTCATCGGCGAGTGTAAGCGGTAGTGGTTCTACCATACCTCTGTCCGGCGGAGGAACATTAGTATCTCGGCGTGAGTGGGAGCCTGGAATCCGAGTGAAACGTAAGCCATCTCAGAAGGAACAACCCGCCGCCATAGAATTGACATCATCATCTTCATTAACAAGGAGTCGCAGTAATTCCCACAGCGGTAAGAAAGAGCTGAAGAGTAGCAGTGGTGGCGGTGCAACTGGTACTGCTGCCGCCAGTGGTGGTGAAAGTAACAATAACGGAAGCGTTGTACAGGATTCAGGCTTTTCCACAGAGACAAGTTCATCCAAAGAGGGTCATAGTGCGTCCTCAACAAATGGTGCTCTAACAGTAAGTTTCTTCACCATATTTTCACCACAAGAAAAAACAAAAAAACTACAATTTAAAAAAAAATCCGTTTTTCTTTTAGGGCGCCATTGCTTCAAATCGTTTATCTTGTCCGGAATCGGATGATGAACTTTTAAATCTCCTCGATGTTATACACCGGAAATCGAATCGCTTACGAGAAGAAGTGGAGCATTTGCAAAACTATGAACGTCAACATTTGCAAACCGGTTCAAGAGCTGCTAATGAACAAGATCAAACTGATGTTGCTACCGCCTCCAATAATGTCGCTGAAGGTGGAATCGTTCTTTCGAAATCCAGTAGCAGTAGTGCCAATACAGCTTTAACACCAAAAACTTTCCGCGAACATGTCGAGCGTTTGAATAAAGAAGATTTACAACAATTGCGTAGAGAACGCGATCGTCTGCTAGACAAATTGGCAGAAATGGAGGCTGAAACTTTAACGGGTCGTATAAAAGCGGCGAAAATGAGTGAACAAGTGGAGGAGCTAATAAATGTGAAAAGAGACTTGGAAGAACAGCTTAAGTTGGCCATGCAACAAAGACTGGAGTTAAACGCTCGAGTTCAACAGCTTCAACAACAACATCAAAGCAAAACTTCAATCAGGTATAATGAGATCAATTTCACGGTTTTCTTAAAAAACTCTCAACACATAATCGTTTATCATTTCAGTCAATCAGATTTTTCAAGTAGCCCTCGTACATTTCTTTCCTCTTCGGCTACCACGGTTTTATCAACGGTTAGTGCACACTCATCTAGACAAAATACATTCCAGCCGGTAGTTGTGGAACAGCAAACGCTAAACGCTGCAACATCAGCAACTGTTGAACAGCCTCAAAACTATTTAATACCATTCCATCAAAGCATTGGCAGTGATAATAAACGCAATACCCATCAAGAGGCGATATTCTCTCCCGATCAGTTAGGTCGTTTGGACGGCATTGTTAGTACTCCGGGTGATCGCAGTGCCAAATGTAAGGCTACCGACTCAAAACGTTTTGCTGCTATCCTTCTAGAGACTAGTGTAATAGAATTACGAAGACATTTACTAACTTTAACAGTTAAAAATCAGGTGAACTTCATTAAAACAAACAAATATTTTCGTACTCAAATAAATTGAACGATTTTTAAAAATTCTTTTACAGGTTTTGATGCAAAAACTTGAACAGGCTTCTAAAACAAAAGGTCATTTAGTCAAACGTTTAGACAAGTCCAAAGAAGATGTTGAGGATTTACGATTCCAGGTAAGTCTTGATTTAATTTTTTTTTTTTTTTGAAATTTTGCGAGTTTTGCACAATTTTTTTTTATTCTTTTTCTAGCTTGAAGAAAAGAATATAGAACTTGAAGGTACGAAAGCTCAACTTCGAGTTTTAGAAACGAGACTGCACTCAATAACTCCAAGCAGCGGTGCTGCCACCAATTCCTATTTACACTCGCAAAATGACTATGAAACAAATCGTTCTTCAGCGTCTACCACCTTAATGTTAAGTAGACGTGGCGGTGGCGGTGCAGTTAACACTGACTCAAGTGATATACGCTCTCCTACACCCATGTCATCATCATCGAACGCTCCTAACGGTCAAATGCCTCAGCCAATAACAATGCAAATATTAACGCCCAGTATGAAGGCCATGACTCATTTACCTATGGATGATATGCAACACCACAGCAGCAGTACTGAATCAGCTCATGAACATGACGTTACACATCATCCCGTCCATGATGCCATGGTCGCCAGTCAAATTCAGACAAAATTGGAAAGTGGTCGTGATGTTAGACAATTACTTATGAGCACAAGTGTGGGTGGTATTAGTCCGTTTGAGCAACAGCTACAGCAACAACATGTGGCTGCCGTACGAAACCAGGTGCAAGCCTTAAAGAAATTTAGTGGAGTAGCAACTACTAAACCAAGCAAAATACCTTTGCCAGGCAGTAAGGCGGCGGCATATTTTGCGGGTAAGCAATCTGAGACTCTTGTTTTCGTCCTACATTAGATTCAAATTTATTAGTATTAAATTATACATATTTTGTTAGCATAATTCAGTTTAATTCAGTTTTAACAGAAAGTCTAAAATTTCTTAATTATCGCTTTTAAAATCTTAGAATAATGGTTGAGTAGGCAGTAACTGTAAAAATATATAAAATTTTCTATTGCCTTTAGAATTCGGTCAGTAAACACAAACGCTGTTTTCTTTTTACAGGAAAACCACCATCCGGAAGACCCTCAACAGCTGGTCGTTCTCCGCCATCGGCCAACTCATCAGGTTCCTCCAGCAGATCACCACTCAGCAGAAGTACTGGTAATCTATTGTATTCCAAATCACCAAATAGTCTGAAAAGAGCGGACTCAGCACAAAGTATACGCAAGGATAACAACAATTCATCATCGTTAAGCACTAATAATAGTCGCAGTTCTACATCATCGTCTATACCAATGGCAACAACTCCATATGGTTCAGCTACAAAATCCTATGGTGGTGGTATTGGTGCTAGTTCAGCTCACATGAATACTTCAAATAGTCCGTCCTCGAGAATTCCACAGAATTCTCCATTACCGAAACCAAAACGTGAATCGTTATCAACAAAAGTCCGGCATATGGATTCGTTGTCGCGTGCCTATCACCAGCAACAGCATAATTATACTAACATTAGTAGTGCTAGTGATAATACACCCTCAACAATCGGACAAACGATAACTACGCCATCAAAGGTTACCACCACCACACCAGGTGGTGGTAATGGTGCTGGCAGTTATTTAGTTAGTAGTACGCCAAAACCATCAACTATAGCAGCTCAACTTACCTCTTCATTACGCAAAGATTTACAATTAAGTTCCAGTAGTTTTAATCATACAACGGCATTTCAACGTAGATCTGCTGCCTCCTCAGTGCTGCAAAATACTTCCTCCGCTAATACCAATGCTAACAGACGTTTAAGTAGTGCATCGATTGCAGGCACTCGAGGCAATAGACAGCCGTCTAGCCAAGACAGCGATGGCCAACATAATAGCAATGTAAGTGGCAATAGTGTTAATGCAGCTGCCGTGCTAAGCACATCTTCATCTCACAGTGGCAGCGGCGGTCATAACGGTGGCGTTGCTAGTGATAGCGATAGTGGCAAGGTACGCACTTTAAAATCGACATTATTGGGTTGGCTTAATAAAATCTAAAAATAATTGAAACTGTCATCATCTAAACAAACAGAAACTGTTTAATTCTTAAATAATATTAATTCTTATAATTTATTTATCGTTAATCAAAAAAAAAAAAAAAAACCAATGGAATCAAGAATCATTATTCAAATAACATTGACAACATTTGCTGTGTAGTTTGTTAACCACATGTGTAATTTGTCCTTCTCTATCAATTTTCTTTTGTTAATTCTCTTTTTTGTTTTCATTTTCTATGTTAACTTTCTTACTTAACTTGTACATTTTTATTGCGTACATTTACATTTACATATACAAGAGGTACATAAAAATACATTCATATAAACATACATGCATTACATACAGAAATTCTATACAATATAACACGATACATTTATGCATATAAATAAAATATAATTTTTTTGTTTGTTTTACTTTACATACAAACAAACAAACAAACAAACAACAATTATTAAAAGTTAATAATATTTAAAGTATTAATCATACATACATATGTCTCCATTCATAATAATAATAACAACAACAACAACAACAATAATAATAATAATAATAATAATAATAATAAATACATACAATTTGAAAGAAACCGCAACAAGAAAATACAAAAAAAAAACGAAACAAAATAAACGCTTGATGATAACATTAAAAAAAATTTCTAAATACAAACATGCATATATTTTTTTATTATTATTATTTGTTTTTTTTTAATTTTTAAATTTAATTTTAATGCTATTTATTTAGTCTGTTTGAAGTAAAGCAAAGTGTAAAGCAAACAAATCAAAATCATTTGAAAAAAAAAAAAAAAAATTCGTTGTATTTCTAAATTTTGTTTCGTTCCCCTCGTTATTATCATCATCACTAACAACCCATCCCATTCTTCATATCATACGAATTAATATTGTAAAAGCTCTCATAATTATTTTTACTATATATAGTCACTATTACAGCTTATATGATATATAGTACATACATACGTACATACATACATAAATCTACTATTTTCAAGTTTTTATTTTTAATTTTTAATTTTTCTTATATATAGTAAATGCAATAAATAATATTGATTATTATATTGAATACAAATAAAATAAATTATTTGACTAAAATTTAAGCCTAAAATATGAACAGAAAGAAAAGGAAAAAACGAAACGAAACACATGATTACTTATCATATCCAATTTTTAAGAATACAATTCTAACATCTTCTCAATTCTTTTTCTACTACTAACGACTCATTCGTTTTCTTTTTTTTATCATTAAAATTTGTTCATGTTTTGTTTTTAATATTTTTTTGTTTAATACTAAGTTTAAAGAAAAAAAAAAGTAAACATTATCACTTAATGAAATGAAAAATAACAAAAGATACATAAATTTAGCAATAAAAATATGAAATTGTATAAAACAATCATAAACCGTTATGTTTATTTTATTTTTGTTCGTTTGTTCGTTTATTCGTTTGTTCGTTCTGTTAATTAATCATTAAATGTTTGTATAATTTATTTTATTTGTTAATATATTGTTGGTGACATTAGTTTTCATTTTTATACGATTTCCCTGAAGTCTATTATTTCGACAACTAAACAATTGTAAATACATACATACAGTATATCAGTATATATTTTTATTAATGGTTTAGGGTGTTCTAAAATAACAACATACATACATAACAACAATTCATTTGCGCTTCTTTAAATAATAATTTTTCGCATAAAAACTTGCTTTAATTTAACTGAACATACATATGTAGATAGGATTGCTGCTTGAGGTTTAACTTGCCATTTATGAAAGAAAACTTTATAGTATTGAATTTTTAGTCTGAGAAATCAGTAAATGATTGCTTTTTGTTAGCCTATGTCAAGGTCTATATTATTGATACATAAGTAAACCCCATTTTTATTACAATGCCAAGAAATATAAAGTAATAGTTAGTCGTAGTGTTCATTTTCCTTTAATAAACTCTCTTCTCTGTAAATCTAAAATGTTGCAAACAATCGCTCCCGGTTTATTTTTGTTTAGGAGACTCTGCACATATTCGATTTCGTAAAAACCTCGTAATTTAGTAGACTCATATGACAGTACAGTTGCTGTGTTAAATATATTCAAATAATTCTCATTAAAATATTGAATTTAGACTTTTCAATAAAAGTGGTGTCTCTGAAGGCATGTTTTAATATTCTGAGATCAATTGCATTATTGATAATTATTATTGCTCTTTTCTTTACTATGGAAGTCAATATTTTCGACCAGATGTCTAATGGTTGATTCACTTATTTTCGTATTCATTATAGATTATGGTTTCTGAGTTGCAATTCCTGAAATTTTCGTTAATTTCTTTAGGATCCACCTCTTCTCACTGGTTTATTGCTTCTTCATAATCTTTAGATTTCAGCAATGTCTTTAAAAGTTGTTCCATTTTTACGGTAGTTAAAACACTTTTCACTAGTGCTGGCTTCTTATTTGTAAAAAAAATAAAGAAAATTCCATTGTAAAAAATTGCAACTGTAAACGAAACCTTATCAAGTAAGAACATTTAGGAGGCGAACTTCGCTTAACCTAGTATATACAGGAACTACAGCTTTAACTTAATACGCATGCTGCTCATCTGAGGCTGTAATTGCAAAATTGTTGCATTTGTACGTTGCGTCTATTATGTTTATAGCATAAGATCATATATTAGGCTTCAAGCCAAGTTTGCATAATGTTTCACCAATGACAAGTCTAAAATTCGCTGAAGACATATGCCTGCGATGTTTCTGATGTTCTAACTCTACTATATAGTGCCAACAGTTTGCTATGGTAAGGTCCAGTAAATTATAAAACATCTGTGCTTGTCATCGCTTGCTCCGTGTCTTTCTTTCTTTTGTATCTTCACATGATGCTATCCATGAGATTTACATCTCCCATATGTTGATTATACTCGACAACAACATAAGGGCAATCATTTTCCATATTTTTGTCTTATCATAACTTCTAACTTCGGTCTTCCGCAACTCAGCAGCAAAAGTTAACAAGATCATTTCAGCTTTGTTATCTTTCTATAAGACATTGGTAATATCAGTGCCAATGTAGTCAGTAACATATGGATTTTATAGACGACCTTGTCCGTTTGCATTTTACAATCAGAAATTTGATTATGTCGAGCCGTTTACGGAGTAAATATGCCTTGTTTAGCTAAATACTCTAGTTGGCAATGCGGTAAAATAAATATTTGCAATAAAACTAATTACACAAATTATTTTTCCTGTTTCAATTCAATCTATAAAGACAAATATTTATTTACAATATTTTTGTACTTATACATAATTGGTCATTACAACCCTTCAGTCAGGATTACGACCTAGTTTATATAATATTTTAAAATTCGAAATATGAAAATCAGGATCTTTTCAATGTCTACGTTTGATAACCTTAATCTCATGTAATACAATAATGCCTTCATCTAAATAGCTTATGTATACGAAGTTAAAAAAAATTGGTTTGCGATGATGTTACAAACATTTAAATTGCAAAATTATAGACTTTTTTAACTTTAGGTTTGTTTGTTGTTTGCTTTGTTACAGATATATCACACTGAGCTATAAACGATTAAGAATTCTGAGAACATTTCGTTGCTAAGGGTTATACCGCTGTTATTCAATTTCAATGATACACTGCGTTTCACTTGAATAGCACACCGTACAAATTGAAATTCTCCCCCCTATATCTTTGTAAAAAATAAAGATAGCGGATTGATTTTGGATTGCAATTGTAGTGTTATTTATAGCTTTTATCGTAAAATAAAAAAATATTTCGATATATCAAATTGTTTTCAAAATACAACATAAAATAGAAAAATACTCAAAAAATAACAATCAAATTCCGTTTCACTAGAATAGCACATATTTTAATAAATGTAGAAAAATTACTTTTTATTAAGGTTTTTAATATTTTTATTATTTTTTATTTATTTTTATATAAAAACTAAGATTTAACTATGGATTTCTAGTAGTGTGTTGGGCCTCCCTTGTTCAGAATAACCTCGTATATCCTATTAGGCATTGACTCGTACAAATTTTTCAAATAGTCCAGAGAAATTGAAGTCCGTGCCCGTTGAATGGCTTCAATCAGTTCTGCTTTGGTTGAAAATTGTTTTTTAGACCCGTAAACTTTTCTGGCCAGCCATCCCCAAAAGTTTACTTAGAAAGCTTAGTTAAATTTAAAATCATTGAATTTTATTTGTTTTTATTTACATTTTTTCAACAGAAATAAATCGAAAATAAATTAAACTTTGGATAAGTTGCGATATTTTAATTTCTGTTGCCAATAGTACCTTTCGAATGAACGTAAATTATCAATTCCCGTTGTCAGGATTACTGTGTATCATATTCAAAAAGTATTCGGACCTTAATGGTCCATTTTGTGTTTGTATAGAAATGTAAAAAATTCTCGGAAACCATTCCATTTACATTATACAGTTGAGAAGAGATATGCAGATAAACATGAAACAATTATACAACTCATATGCGGTCATTATACTATATATGTATATACATGTGAATCTATTATTAATGTTTAAAAGAATTACACTCATGTGTACAGTTTGACGTTCAATTTTAAAAAGGGATCCAATAGAAATGAAGAATTAAATCACTTTAAATGTATTTTTTTTGTATTTCTTATATACTTACATATATGATATGATGTACTACGGAACACTCAATTATTAATTAATGAATGTATGTATGTATATTATGTATTTACCATATAAACTTCCAGTTCGGTTAAAATGTCACCAACTGTATGAAATTGCATTTCTTTCAATACAAGTTTCGTTTTTTTTAAATGTATAAGCAAGAAAGAAAAAAGGAATAACTTACAAAAGAGGAAAAATAAAACACTTCAAATAGGTTTCTACGATTAAATTACAATAAAATTATATGAATATTGTTAAAAATGAATTTAATATTGCACATACACAAAGAAACATTTAAAGAACATACATATACAACAATATAAATCAAAATCGAGACAATTAACAAAATCCAAATTCTAGATCTATATCTATATCGAATGGATGTAACAAGTTATAGAAATATTTCACAGTATTTCTTTTGTTTTCATTTAATGAAAAAAAAAAAATATTAAGAAATGTGTAACTAACGAATATTAAAAATCGTTTGTATTGTATACTATTCATGATATGTAATTGAAATTCAATAATATGTGACTAAATATGGTTTATTGAGTTATTTTTTATTATTTTATTATGTAATCGTATATCGACTACTTGTAACAAAAATATTCAAAAGTGATTTATCTTGGCTTTTACAGTACTTTACTTACTTTAAATTAAAGTATATTCTACAATTCTAAAGTACAAACAAATTTATTCAATATTTAATAAACATTTTTAAGAACATATTTATGTACATATGTATGTAAATATTAGAATTTAGAAATAAATTTTTAAAAATATTTTCAATTTTAATAGCATTTACAAGAAAATGTTACAAGTAGTCACAATTTCTAAATGCCAAAAGAGTATTACAGTACATGTTCGCTTTAATTTTGGCTACTATCGTTCAAAATGATACTAACTTGTTCTACTTCTCTAATTAATTTGTTACTAAATTTAAAGTAAAATTTACAAAATCTTGCCTGCTAATTCGAAAACCTATACAACATATGATTAATAAATTTAATCTCTTAAATTTAAATTAAATTTTTATATTAAAAAAAAGAAGACAATTAAATGCAACTGTCGTACAACAACTGCAGCTTGCATACTTTAGGGTGTTCGTTCGTCTAAAGCAACTAAAAACATGTATTTTTTGTTTTGTTTTATTTATTTATGAAACTTTAAAAGTATGTTGTTGTTTTTAAGATATCGATTATACGATTAAGATTACAACTATCTTAATGTATTAAATTATTTATAATTTCTAATAATTATAATTACATGTGTTTTAATTATAGTTTATTTTCATCTTTGGATTTTTAATTTGTTCAAAACCAAAACTAAACAAAAGTCATTAATTTTTTTTGTTTTATTTATTACGTGTACACATAATACATATATTTGTGTTAATTTAATTATGTTTTAAGTAAGATAATTATTATTTTATTTTATTTTTTTTTATAAGTTTTATGTTAAAACCAATATTTAAATATTAATCTTTAATGTTTTTATTGCTAAAAATTATCTGCTACCATATAAAGTTATGAAAATATATATAAAAAAACTATTCATTTAAAAAAAAAAAGAAGTTGGACGAGTTTGTAATCGAGCATATTTTTATAAGAAATAACTAAAAGATAGATTGTTGGGATAATAATATTATTATTAGTTATTAACTGCCTAACCAATATGTTATACATGAGATCGGGCTTTAATCTGAAACAAAAGAATAATTCTTGTTTTGATCGTCTAAATAAATAAATAATGATGCTAGAATTTTGAAAGTATTTAGAATAATACAACGTACATTTTCTATATTGGAATATTATTGTAAAATATTATTTGAAATGAGAAGGTTTTTCTAAAAACAAAATTTATTTTAATATTCTTAAAAAGAAACTTAAAATTTAATTTTTTTTAATTTTAAATACTACAATTCATCAAAAAGGAATCTACTTTACAGAACTGTGAATGAAGGCTTTGTTAAATTTTTTCGATTTTTTCCATTTGTTAGTTAGCTTTAGGAGATATTATCTTTAGAAATCAAGAAAATTAAGAAAATTTCAATTATGTTTTCACAGCAACACTGATGAAGCTTAATGTCGGTTCAGATAAAACACGAATAAAACAGGAACATTTAAAAAAGTTAAAAAATTTTGAATATAAGCACGGCTGAATGTTAATGTACAATTCTAAGTAAGCGCAGGCTTACGTTACCAAGTTGAATATTAATTAATTTTTTTTTTAGAAATGCTAACAATTTCTTGATAGTTTTACTAAAAATGTATGGTGTTCCGTGTATTGTGTATATATGTATTGCATGTACATAATAATTGTAACAACATCAAGATATCATGTTCTTCACCTTTAGCACTTTATTATGTATAATAGCCACTAATCTATGTATGTATGTCTGAATTTTTATTTTTTGCTTTACTGGTAATAATTTGTCACATTTAATGTTAAATGTTTTTTTTTGTGTTTTTTTTTTAAATAATAACTGTGTATTTGAAATGCAACAATTAAATTCAATCTAAATTTGTATCTAATTTTTGTTTTGTTTTTACTTTTTTTCTATATATTTTAATACCAATATTTTCTGTCTGTAACCCAAAATCAAACAAATAAACAAACAAACGTCTTCCTGTCTAACTGAACACCAAAAATCAATGTCCCCCTCAAACAACAACTGCAACAAATAAAAATAAAAAATATATATTAAAAACGTATAAAACTACACACTCCAATTAAAAAAAAATTGTAACTAAATCATGCGTCTTGTGTCCCCCCTAAAATTACAAAAAAAAAACAATTTTAACCTAAAAATTCTTTAAAAACACAGAGAAAATCAAAAATTTTAACAGCTAAATAAAGTATTGAAGAAATGGAAATGCATGTGAATGTTTAAAAATCATATAAATTGTGTAACAATAAAAACTAAACTAAATTAAAAATATATGAAAGGAATCACTTCAATATACACAGAGGATGATAACGCATTTCGAAGATGAATGTTTGCAATAAGAGAAATAAATTAAACAGAGCATGCGTTTGATTTTTGGAGAAGAAATGCAAAAAAAAAGAAGAAAATATTTTGTTTAACGAATTACCGCATACAATATAACTGGCTGTGGGCTTTTTAAATGTAAAATAAAAACAAACATGAATTATTAAGCCAAACGGATTATGGATACTATACGTAACAACTCTTCAATATAACGTACCTATACCTACCTACATATATAAAAATAAATGGAGTTGGACTTATACAGCTATAAACATAATTCTATATACATATATGGTTTACATGTGTATGTGTGTGTTATAACAATTATCTACTTACATATATATGTAATTATAAATACAGTCTATAAAAAAAACCTATATTTTGAATAAAAAAAAAATAAATAAAAATCTTAAATTAATCTATATACTACATATGTATACGATATACTATATACGTACATATAATATAATAAATGTAATAATGGAGCTGATCTAACACCCTTCCTCATCCATCAACGTTCTAAGCCACCATCATTGTTGTCTTCATACTCTGCTCTGATCTGCCTTTTAAGAAAATCAACCTCGTACATCGCCGTTATTTAGTTATTCTATCACTGTCTTATAAAAAAAAATTAAAATGTATTAGAGAAACAGGAATTAAAATTTTGGGAGAGAGAGAAAGAGAGAGAGAGAGAGTGAATTGTTCGTTGGCCGTTTTATAACCCGTAAGTTTCTTTTCTTTTATTTTTTTCCAAGAACTAGTTTAACTTAATTTTAATCTCCCGTTAAGTTAGTTAGTCTAAAGCACCATTTCTCTTCTACTACTTCCTCTATCCTGGCGTAGTTTGTAGTTTTTGATTTATGCAATAATTTTGTTTTTTTTTTTTCCTTTTTCTAATTATTTTGAAATCCCTCATTACAACCTTCCTATATTTTTTTTTTGTACACAATCTTCATTTTACCTTGTTGTAGATTATTTTAAGTTTAGAGGGTAAGTTAACCATAAATTAAGTTTCGCTTCGAATGTTTTCGTTTCTGATTTATAAACATTGAAAATTTTTTTTTAATTTTAGTAAAATCTACTGTACTAAACACGTATTTAGTTGGGTTTTTGATTTTTCTTTTTCTTTTTTTTTAATGCCTTAACAATGTAAAATTTAATCTTTAACTTTTGCTTTTGAAAATATAGAAGAATACCACATAATATTTACACTAAAACGAAGTTAATTGCTCAATCTCAGTTGAAAAATTGGCATTACAGGCATCAAGATTTAAATAACTTCACTTGAACTATTGTCAACCACTAGTTGCCAGTTGTTAATGCCACTGAAGTTGAGCTGCAGTTCAGTAACATACCCATTAGTTTCAAATAAAATGTAAGAGATTTTGACTAGATTTTCTATATAATAGATTTTGTCGATTCAACTTTAGTCCTTGATTAAAAAAATTTATTTAAATTAATTTAACAACACTATGCGACAAACCAAAAAACCAAAAATTAAATACACTCGAGTAACTTCTTAGTATCGAAGTGTCAATCTGCACTTATTTTATATTTTTTATTTTAATTTAGGGAAGAACACATTTTCCACGTTTATCTAATCAAAACTCATAACATAAAAGTTTGGACAAACCCATTAATTTTTCAATCGTTTCAAAAATATTTAAGTAATCAATAATATTGTGTGATAAGCTCAAATAAAACAAGTTTGGAAGGTTCGAGAAATATATAAAAATGTACAACTTACACTATGTATTTCTCGGGTGTATTTTCACTGCCGTACGTGTAATTAAGTTATTTGATGTCAAGCAAGATTCGCACTAAATTCTGAACAAGACTTCATTTCAAATTTACGAGATTTCGTTGTAGTGTAAATATCGTAAAGTGATTCCTAAACATACGAGAGAAATTTTAGTCGAATGCTTTCAATATTTCTTACTATAAGACAAAAATATTTTTTTTTTGGCTAAAAACTATTCGCCGCAACTTTTCAAAAATTTGAAAATATTACTGAACATAGCAATTTGTATAGGAAATGTCAAACTTTTAAATATTGTTGAAAATAGCGCGAAACTTGTACCCCAGTGTAGTGTTAAAAATTTCTTGGGTAGATTATATTCATATTTGGTTTGTCAAAATGATATTTACAGAACTATTGAGAGTTTTATTTTTGCAAAACTGTTTCCTATAACAACTATTTGAAACTTTTTTTACCATGTACCTATGCAATGCAAAAAAAAACCCGAAACTAAAAAATTTCTTGCTTTTAAGCTTTTGAAAGTAATTGGTCTTGGGATAACTTTTTTAAAGAGTCACGTGCAAAGAAAATAAACATTTTTGCGTACGTTTAACCAAAAATTAAGAAAATCCAATAGGTTTTCATTTTTGTTTAGTGAATTCTAATATTTATAATTAGAATTTAAACTCATAATTTCTAAAAATAATTGTCTTATAAAACTTATCAGTTTTTTATTTTCCCTTCGACACGATTTGAACTCTGCTTTTTGATAGAAATTAAAAGTAACCATTTTGCTCTTTACATCTATAATATCGTATATTGTGCTCTAAAACCCTAATCAGTTAAATAATTCATTAATATGACTACTCTGTAAATATCTTTTCAATACAATAATATTTAATTGAATAAAATTGTAAATATTAATTAACTTTGTACACTCACTAAACAATGTAGTTTAAACTTTAAATAATTATTAAATTAATATTTAGTTATTATTCTATAATAATAAATGATTAAGTATTTGAAATATTATCAATTAATTTTCTCTTTTCCTTTTTCCTTTTTTTTATTCTAAAATTGGTTTTTTTGTAAAAAAAATGTTTTGCTTGCTTTCTTGGGGAAACTGCAGAATTTTTCATACGATAAAAATTGTGCAAATAATATAAAGGGAATGAAATCGGGACTAAATCAGTACTATGAAGAGGTTCTGCCAAGTTCAGCAACGAAAGGCGCTACTACAGACAATAAACAGCATTTGAATGTAACGCGAACAAATAGTTTCAATCGTAAAGTGACGTTGAGTCAATATTTTGAGAAAGAATTACTGGAAGAGACTTCAGCTGAAGAGCGTTTGCAAAAGATGAATGAAAATGCAGATTCCATGTATGAGACCAACAATGATGGCAATAACGATGGGGATGAAGAGATCGATATTTATACTTCCTATGCCTCTTATATGAGTTCGTCTGATCCTGGTAGTGACAATTTATTAGTGACTTTCGATTACGGTTTCCAGGATTCTTTGGAAGCCGATTTATTTTTAAACGTCCAAGAACTTGACCCATTGGACCATTGTGAAAGTGATACGAGTTTAGGCAAAAGTCTTTTCAAAATACCAGAAGAAGAAAGCACTGATCATTTGCTACTAGCGATCAAAGGTCAAGAAATGATTTCAAAATCTCCCAACATATTTAAAGTACATCAAGTGCTGCACAGTGATATGAAGAAAATTCAAAGTAGCAGTAAACAGATTTTGGGTAGTACATGCACTTCGTTGACTTCATCTCTAGTGGAATATAATATTGATACGTCAGGTGATTATGGTTCTTGGGCACAGGAACCGGAATCAGAAGGGGATGATGATACTGAAAATTCGAAATACAATTATCGTTATGAGGATTTAATTAAGAATGAAGTGCTTATCTGCGATGATAATAATGATGACAACGGTGATGATGCCAATAATGGCGTAAATACTACGGAGGTTTTAATCAATTTCAATTTTGATGAAGATTTACCACCACCACGGTGGTTTAATCAGACTTTAAATAATAATTTTAATACCGTAACATGCAATCATGACAACCAGCCATTGTATTATAGAAGTGTAGATTATTTAAATTAATTTCTAAAAAAATTTTATTCTTAACTTTTTACACTTAATTTGCTGTATTATTGTATTTTATTACTTATTTTCATACTCATGATTATTTTAATGTTTGAATATTTTCGTTTTTTTTTTTTTGTAAATTGTTTTCAGTTTTGTTTCAATACGTATTGTATGATATTATATACATTATTTAAAATTATTAATTATTTACATTAGTATTTGACAAATTGATTAGAATTTTTTTAAAATTGAATTGTTTCACTGAAATGTCATTTCAATCAAAATTAGAATTTAACTGGTGGTGTATTTTAAAAATCTTTTTTAAAAAATTGACAAAAACAGTTAAAAAAAACTAAAAAGTGCTGAGATAAGTTTAAATTTATCCTTTTATAGAGAAGTACTAGTAGTTAAATTTTTAAATTAAAGGCAAACTCCCATCTTCATAAAAATTATTTTTGATTTATGAAGAGTTTATAAAACAAATTCTCATGCAATTTATATTTTATAAATTTCTTTTAAATGGAAAATAATTTTTATGAATATAGGAATAGTCGTCTTAAGATTTATTTTTTCGATATTTTGTGTAAGTTTTTAGTATTATTTCAACATGTAATGTTATTATGCCCGATGATAAAATGGTTAAATTTTTAAGCTTCAAACAGGCAAAATGTTACAATTTCTTGCTTAGAAACATACATTTTTGCCTTTTATGTTTGTTTACTAGTCCAACCTTGTTTTGTATCCGTATCAGTGTATTTAGCGCTGTACCTAAATTAACCTTTAGCAGCCTAAATTTTTTTTCTGTGCAAAACTATATTCCAATGTTTACCTTTGATTTCCTGAGAATTGATACGCTTTAAATTGATTTCCAAAGGAAAAAGAATTTTGATTTATTGTATGTAAACTAATACAGTTATCGATTGGACAATACATCTGTACAGGTCCTATTTGAATCTTGTTGCAAGATTTTTGGGATGAGAATTAATTGTTGAAAACGAGAACAATGCCCACTTACTGTAGCACTGATACCATTATAGTTATTAACTTGTTTTTTTTATTTTATGCATCTTAACTAAAATCGCCAAGCTGTCATGCCTCGACGAAGATCAGCAATATAATTATAATATTTACTCAATTTATTATATTCAATTGCTATCTCAGAAGATATAATTCCTCTTAATTTGATTGTGCCGTTTTAAATAAAATATTTTAAAGCATTTATACTAACAATTTGTATTAAGAACATATGTATACTGAAATCAGTAAAAACCATACGTAACTACGTCAATATTAATTTATTATTGTCATAAATAAGCATATTTATTAAATTATATTGTCTTGTTTCAAATTATTATTTCTGTTTTTTTGTATAATTTCATCGATTTTTGTATAAAAAAATCTTTTTTCTTCAAGCATAAATATCGTTGAGCAACATTCAGGTACTTTTTGTATGTAAAATGATATTTTTTCTGAAATTTTTCATTAACATTTCTGAAATGAATGTAAATGAAATGAATTTCCTATGCTTAGATTAGCTGAAGACATGTATGTTTAAATTATATTTAAAATTTAACTGAAATGAAAATGAAAACAAAAGAAACACTGCAAATGTAGAGAAGAGATATGAATTCATTATAAGAATATAGTATTTTCTGTTTGTTTTCTTATATTTTTTCTTTAACTTATTTATTATTAAAAACAAGAACTAGTCTTAGAGACATTTTAAAATTTAAAAATTACAAGAAAATTTAAAAAAAAAGCTAATAAAACAAAAATTATTAAAAAAAAACATTTAAGACACACACATTTACACACATATATTAAGAAATTTCGATAATTATTAGTGCATAAAGAAAAATAAACATAAAAAATTTACTACTAAAACTTATTAAAATATTTATAAACAATAAAATTGCATTAATCCTTTGAATATTTTTTTATTTACTTTAACAATTACTACTGTTATTATTATTATGTATTATTATTATGTATTATTATTATGTATTATGATTATGATTATTAAAATTACAATTATTATTATTAAAATAAAAAACAATTTTTTATAGCATTTAATATTATTAATTATCAATAAATAAAAAAAACAAAAACAAAAAACATTTTTCTTTAATGAAAATATTTGGTTTAGAGTCTGTTCTACTATATTTGTAGATCCTTCTTAGAATTTAAGTGCTTCAGATAATTTGCTTTAAATTTTTTTAATTTTTATTTTATTTTTTTAAATTCATTTGTATTATTTTTTTTGGTAAATGATATAATTTTTTTCTTATCTAGTTATCTGCATCTAGTTA
Source organism: Sarcophaga variegata (assembly GCA_932273835.1). Classification (NCBI taxonomy): domain Eukaryota; kingdom Metazoa; phylum Arthropoda; class Insecta; order Diptera; family Sarcophagidae; genus Sarcophaga; species Sarcophaga variegata. The sequence goes on from OW026359.1 coordinate 78,442,190, forward strand.
TATGTAAATACAATTTCTACAATCTATTATTTAAACATCCAATGCGCATATAAATCTTAAACAATAATTAAACTGAGCATTAATGGAAAGGGAAGCATTAAGCGTTAAGCGTTAACAGAATGGACATTCATAGAAATGTTAGTTTTGTTCATGATTTATTATGTAAGACACAATAAATAAAGTGAAGCATGTTTATTAATTAATTATAGTAAGAAAAATAAAAATAAAAAATAAGCATTAAAAACACTGTGTAACGAAAATCATTAATAAAAATTATTATTAAAAATACAAATATATTGTCAATAAATAAAAAATAAATAAAAACAAACTTTTATTTACTATCAGTTACAAGTAATTTTAAATATTGAAGAAAGTAAGTAATAAACTGATATAGAAATCAATATCGATATATTTTATTTGACAATGTGGTACCAGCTTGAAGATGGTACCATTAACGTGTTCCAAACGTTAAAAAAGATTTGTCAGAAATGGCAAAAGTTGCTAACTTCTTGCATCCAGGTCTGAACGAGCATTCATAAGAACCCAACAAATTAGTCTCCGGTGTTGTAGGTAAGTGTAAACGAATATTCACGTTAATTATGGAGTTGTATGAAAACTGAAGTTCTTAGGGTTGACATTTTCTCTCTGAGTGTCCTCAGTTTTATAAAAAAAACTCAAGTAAATATGAGCGGAGATAATATTTTATATATAATAATATATATATATATATATATATATATATATATATATATTTGTATATATATTTGTATTCGGATAATTGACCATGTTATTAACACGAATTAACATTGCGCCAGCAGTTGCTCTGATGAAACTTAATTCCTCCTCTATTGACCAAGGATTCTGCTTGTGGCAATTGCTACTCACAGAAGACATTTCTAGATTTTAATTGTTTTATAGACATTGTAAGTTATTTTAGATTCAGGGTCAACGAACCCTAAATTACTACTTACTCTATTGGTTGTTAGGGTATCAGAATATAAGACAATATCCACATTTTCAACCGGACTGATTGGAGAAAAAGTGAAAAATAATGATTGTTTTGTATTCGCTGAGATTTAGTTTTATTCTCGATTGAGTTAAACGATTATAAATCGGAAAATGAATTTTAAATCGTATCACATAATCACCATCAGATTTATACAACGCAAGATACAGGCTACTTACTCTCTGTGTCTTGAAAAAGCAATACATTCCTTATTATTACTCTCAAATAACGGCGCGAAAGTGTTGTAAAGAAGACTACATGGATTTGAGGGGGACAGTATCGAAAACTCATAAACTCTCGAAGAGTACGGACGTTTTTTTTTTTCTTATCGCAGCGCGAGTTTTTCAGTGTGGTAAATTGTAATAAGTGAAAATAAAGTGAAAAATCGTAATAGGTGAAAAGCCGAATCAGGCGAATGTTTTTTTTAATAGGTGATAAACTTTATACAAAAAGAAAAAAAGAACAAACAAGTGGCTAAAGAATAAAATATCTAACGGTATTTTATATACACTTATTATATTAATTCTAAAAAGAGAAATAAAACAATAACAACAATTGTTACATGGTTACAAATAAAAGAAATAAAAAAAAACACTGATAACAAAAAAATAAAAACTTTTTAATTGATGAGTAGTGAAAACGCCAATAGTGCAAGTGGATCTAGCCGAAATGCTTACTATGTAATATGCTCTGCAAGTACTAATAACGATAAAATTACAGACCCGGAATATAATAGGAACTATCTATCCGTGAGACCAAATATAAAGCAAACTACAAATTTAAGTGCAAGCGCCCCGAACTTAAATAAATGTGTCGAGCAAAGCTCAACCTGCGCAAGAAACCTATTTAACATAAATAAAAAAAATAACGAAGGGTCTTCCTCTTTGCGGTCTTCTTTAACTAATTTTGAAGATTTGTCGGCAGTTTCAGTGAACACGGTAAGTCTAAAACCAAAGGACGGTACCTGTTTGGATCATAAAGAAAAGACGAAAGTCCAAACAGGTATGGATCGCTATATCCAAGTGCTCAAGAGAGGAAGAAGTCAGAAATCGGCTAATATTGCATCAGTTTCAAAATTAACAAAAGAAATCGTTAAACCGCCGTCGCAAAATCGTTTTGCTTTACTGCAAGATGAGAAAGATGTCCCAACTTCTGAAACCAGGTCCTCTAAGCCACCTCCAATTTTCCTTCGTGAAAAAAATACAAACGCCCTAATTAAATTAATCATTTCATTGATTGGAGAAAATTCGTTCTTCGTTTCCCCAATTAAACGAGGTAAAATTGATGAAACCAAAATCCAAGTTAGCCATGAAAACGAATACCGTAAAATCGTATCAAAGTTTGAAAAACTGAAAAAAAATTTTTATACTTACCAGTTAAAAAGCGCAAAAGGCCTCCAAGTTGTGATTAAGGGTATAGACTCATATCGAGCCATAACCGCAAAAAAAGCTTAAGCGACATAATTTTCATATATCGGTTTTTGTAATAAATAAATACATTACCCTCATTTACATCATCTATAAAAATTTCAGGGTCACACGTTATACCGTTATGAATTTATAACAAAAAAAATTTTAACTTAAGTGCACTTTGAAAATTTGTTTGTTTTTTGTGACAGCGACTTGTCGCTTAAGATAAAATTTTCTTCATAAAAAATTTGAAAAATATATTGTTTTTAAAAATTATAATATATTAATACGTGTGAAGTATTATTTTAATATTCGTATGTAAATATCTAAAAAATTTATAAAATATGACAGAGGTGAATAAGGAAGTGTTAACGTTTTGTGTTAAATAAAATTTTTTTTTGAAGTTTAATAAGCGCTCCCTCGTTCCTTATAGCGATTCAGACACATCTTCTGATGAAGAAGAAACCTGTGTGGGTCAGAGAGGATTTAAAAGGCAACGAAAATTACCTTTACGGCTGAAAAATGTAAAGGTTCGCAACACAAGTGTTCTGTCTAATCTGTGTAAGAACAAAAAATGTGGTAATTCGTGCGCCGAAAAGTTTTCGGAATCTGACAGGATACGAATAAATGAACATTTTTGGGGAATCAGCAAACAGCGACAAAAATACTTTTTGGAAACTTGTATTAAAAAAGCAATGTTAAAAGGCGAAGATCAGAGAGCTGCAAAAGGCAGTACAGTTTTAAATATAACATACATTTTAAAGAGACTGATATTAAAGTATGTCAACAATTTCTTCTGGAAACGTTGCACGTTTCTCAAATGCTTTTAAAGCCTGTAAGGAATGAAAATAGCTGCTCACTTAATATACACGCTGAAAATGCCAAGAAATTTACTCCTCACAATAAATCTGACGAAGCAAGTGTTTCATTGATGAAATCCTTTATTAAAAAATTGCCAGCAGTCCCATCTCATTATTGTCGAAATAAAAGCAATAAACTGTATCTATCAGTAAAAGAACAATAGAAATAAAATCGCCCCAATTGTCTTTAAAAGTGTGTTTCGAAGCATTTTTAAAAACAACTTCCACCTAGGCTTTCATATGCCTAAGAAAGATAAATGTACTACTTGTGAAAATGTCAAGAGCTTGAGTAGTGAATCGAAAAATAAATTGCAGGCAACAAAAATATATCAAATGCACATAATGAATAAAGACAAGTCAAAAGACATTTGTAAAAGTCCATTGAAAATTTCCTCTACAAAGTACAGAGATTTAAAAACACTCTGTGACAACAAAATCATACCTGTAAGATTTCACCACGAATTTTTAAATTTACAACATGATCATACCATTGAAGACCTGCTACCGATCAAGAAGACAATTCCCTTTAGATATAAAAAATAAATAATTGTTTTTCTGAAAATGCTAAGTTTTACAATGACTTTTTTTATTATTTTCTTGTAACCACGTACAGTGTTCATAATGATATATAAAACATTTTTATTTTTCGTTGTTAATAAAAAAAGTTTGAATTAAACTATCTGCATGGTTTTATTTTATATATTGTAACTTTTAAAGGAAAAGTTCTAACTCTTTTTCTTGTAAGCCCCAAAAAATCTCTACTTAAAACACGAGTTAGGGCCTTTCTATGTATGTATGTATACGTAACAAAGAAAAAATTCGAGTCCTTTAACACCTATTTCCCATATTACGATAATAATTCTTGCTTTTAGACATTCACTGCATTAATTATAAAAATATTTAGTTTCTACTACAAATAAAAAGCCTTTTATATATAAAAACATAGATTTATGTATAAAATGTTATAATAATGACCTAAAAAGAATTATTTTAAAAGAATATAGTTTAGTAAATGAAAAAAAATCCTCCGTCATAAGGATATTTTATATTAAACGACAAAATTTTTCACAGTAGTTAATCAGAATGACAGCAAAAAAAGCTTAAGCGCCAAAAATTGCTGTTATAATGCTTATATGAGAAAGCAATTGCATTCATTTTATACATTGGAACAAAATGTGTCTTCATACAAAATTTTGTTGCTCTAACTTGATTTGAACAAGAAATAAATAATAAAAACCTTCCCCTATAAAATTTCGTTTTTGTCGCTTGAGCTTTTTTTGCGGTTATGGCTCGATATGTTGATCCCGATGAAGTAAAAGCCAGTTTGGGCGAAAAAGGCTTTAAAGTTAAAGCCGTTTCTAACATTAAAAATAAAGACAGAGTCCCTCAGCCTTTATTAAGCGTAGAATTAGAGCCGGGCGACATCAACCTTAAAAAAAATGAAACGCACCCAATATATGATCTGCAACTTTTTATGCATCGCAGAGTCACAGTTGAAGAACCTCATAAGCGATCTGGGCCTGTTCAGTGTTTAAACTGCCAGGAATATGGGCATACCAAAACCTACTGCAAGTTACCTTCAGTTTGTGTTGTATGCGGCGATCTCCATAACTCGTCCAAGTGCGATAAACCAAAGAACGACACCACGGTTAAGAAATGCAGCAATTGCGTAGGCAACCACACTGCCAACTATAGGGGTTGCCCTATTTTTGACGTTGTTAAACGTTCCACGGCCTACAAAACTGTATCCACCCCTGCTCAGCCAACAAAAATACCTACTCTAAGTAATCCGCCACAAGCACAAGCAGTCACCAGCCAATTTTCGTATGCCAACATTTTGAAATCTAATGAGCTAACAGCGCAAAAAGAGACACCAACTAACGAACAATCAAATTCCAACTTCAGCCGTCTAGAAGGGATGATGGAAAAACTTTTACAAACGATGAATCACTTCATGACGAGTATGAGTAGTATGATGCAGGAAATGCAAAAAATGCAGACTTCGCTTCTGCAAGCCATACTAAGCAGGCCATGAACTCTTTAAGAATAAGTTTCTGGAACGGAAACGGCATTCGCCAACATAAAAACGAATTAGAATGTTTTCTAATTAACGAAAAAATTGATGTCATGTTGATTTCTGAGACTCACATGACATCTAGAAACTTTTTTCAAATACACGGTTACTCTTTTTATGATACCAAGGACCCGAGAGATAGATCATGTGGTGGCTCAGCAATACTAATCAAATCACGTATTAAACATTATTTACTGTGCGGACTTTCTGAAAATTATCTCCAAGCGACAAATATTTGTATTGAAAATTTTTATCATAAACTCGTTATTTCCTCTGTATATTTTCCGCCCAGATTTTCGATAACAGAAAATCTGTATCTTAACTACTTTAAATCATTGGGTCCTCGTTTCATAGCCGCTGGCGATTATAATGCCAAACATACATTCTGGGGCTCTCGTCTAATTAGTCCAAGAGGTCGTACTTTGTATGATACCATTACCAAAATGGATTTGAATATCATCTCAACTGGGAAACCAACTTATTGGCCAACTGACCAGCAAAAAATACCCGATGTTATTGACTTCGGCGTAGCAAAAAATATACCCGTTGAACTTATCCAAACTGAAGCTTCACTGGATCTATCTTCAGATCATTCACCCACAATCATCACCGTTTGCACCCCTCTGCAAATTGCAGCAGACGATTTATTTTTTGCCAAACGCATAAATTGGCTAAAGTACAAAAAATATATTAGCACCCATTGTACAGAAGACCTATTGCTAAGGACTCCAGGGGATATTGATACTGCTATTTGTAGCCTGAATGAACAAATGGAGAAAGCTTCCCATAATGCTTCTTCCTCCTATCGTCAGACTAGATGCACCAAAGTTTTTTCCACAGATATAGAACAACTTTTGTCCGAAAAAAGAAAAGCTCGAAGAGAATGGCAAATGCACAGATCGCCACAGCTTAAAGCAAGATTAAAAAATTTTACAAGCCAGCTCAGAAAATTATTACAAACGCAAAAAGAAGCGTCTCTAACGAAATTTTTGCAAAGTCTAGGTGCGACAGAACAGTCAAATTATTCGTTATGGCGTGTAGCTAAAAATTTAAAAAAACCCATAATGGCAATTCCTCCACTGCGTGATCCCAGAGGAAGTTGGGCGAGAAATGATACTGAAAAAGGTAACCTGTTTGTTAGTCACCTAAAAAATGTTTTTACTCCCAATTCAAATATTGACATGAGTGAATTACCACCTGTTGTGGCTCGACCACCTGTTGTAGCTCGACCACCTGTAAAAATAACATTTCAATTCAAAGATATTGTAAATGCTATTGACAATTTGAACGTTAAGAAAGCTCCTGGAATTGATCGAGTCAGCAACAGGATGATTATTGAGTTGCCCCATATAGCAAAGAAAATCATTCTCTATATTTTTAACGCGATTTTGCGGCTTGAATACTATCCGCCAGCATGGAAAGTTGCTTTACTAAAAATGATTCCTAAGCCTGGAAAAGATCCTTCGAAAGTGGAATCTTATAGGCCAATAACTCTATTACCAACTATGTCGAAATTGTTCGAGAAATTGTTAATCAACAAGATGACACCTATTTTGGATCAAAACAACTGTATTCCTAATCATCAATTTGGCTTTAGACGAGAACATAGTACCATTGAGGAAACACACCGATTGGTGCAGGTCATACGGAAAACGTTTGAAGAAAAGAAATATTGCTCAGCTCTTTTCATTGACGTATCTCAAGCTTTCGACAAAGTGTGGCATGAAGGCCTGTTGACAAAATTGAAGCAAACCTTGCCAATAAACCACTTCAACCTTTTCAAAAAATACATTTTCGATCGACAGTTCATAATTAAAGAAGGTGATTATTTAAGTAGCCCACAACCAATAAAGGCTGGCGTCCCACAAGGTAGTATCCTAGGTCCTATCTTGTACTTGTTATACACTGCAGATATGCCAACAAGCAGTACTATACACACATTAACTTTTGCTGATGACACAGCTTTTCTTTGCACACATACAAATCCACAAGACGCCTCAAGTCAATTACAGCACCATGTAACCCAAGTCGAGATATGGGCTAATCAGTGGGGAATTAAAATCAACGAACAGAAATGCGTCCACATAACCTTTACCCTACGGAAAGAAACATGTCCGTCCATCAGTATTAATAACCAGATGGTGCCACAACACACTCATGTTAAATATCTCGGTATCCACTTGGATAGACGTCTCACATGGAAACATCACATCGATGCAAAATTGACCCAAATGAAACTGAAAGCAGCTCAAATTAATTGGCTTATCGGCAGAAACTCCGTCCTTCGGCTTGACTGCAAACTTTTAATCTACAAGTCAATATTGAAGCCAATATGGTGTTATGGTATCCAGTTATGGGGCACAGCTTCTGCCTCTAATATTGCAAAAATTCAACGCCGTCAAAATAAAATCCTACGAATGATAACTGGTGCTCCTTGGTATATAAAAAACAGCAACATCCATAAAGATCTTGATGTCCCACTTGTCAAAAACGAAATATCAAAACACGTGGTTAAGTATTTAAAGAAGCTGGAAACACATCCAAATCCTCTCGCTCGAAACATCTTACAACATCGTGGACATACCCGCTAGAGAAGGAGGGATACCATCGCTTTCAGATGACCAACTTAGAAATACTGCGCTTTATTTTTATTTTCTATTTTTATAAGAGTTGAAAAAAGGATTTTTGTCTGGCATTGGCTGGACATTAACATTTATTAACTATAGATATAAGATTTGAATACTTATTGTTAGTTCATAAATAATGAAGATACAATAAAAAAAGTAAATTCAACAAAAAAAAAAAAAAAAAAAAGTATCGACTGAGCACAACTCTGTAACTTATTATAGTTAAGTATGATGAAGTTGGCGAATGGATACCCCGGCAGTGTGGACACGAAGTTGTCCATTTTGAGGGTGGACGTCTGCTTGGAAAATACCCTTGTTAACACGAAAAAACCGCGAACCGATGTAACTATCCAATCCGTAGGCCTAAGTTGAACAAGCACTGAGAGACTGAATAAATTGCCAATTAGATCTGCTTGTTTACAAGGTCGTGTTAGGGCACATGTTATGACAATCCTTTTTGCCTTGACAAAGAAATATATATCCATCCAGTCGATTTTAAATTTAATCTGGTTGATTGGAAATTATTTAGGGGACCATATTGGAATACTGCTTTTTCAAAATTTTCAGCTATTCTATTTCAGATGTTGATAGGTCACTCTGGGAACTTTTAACGGTATAATCCTTGTGTTTTAGTGACTTTTCCCGGAGAGTTTCTTAGTTATACTGCATAGATCTTTGGACTTATGCCCAGCTGAGTCTGTTTGTGTAGCAGGTTCGTGTTGATCACACCGCCTTCTTTTTCTTGGCATTTCGTTTGAATTTTTCGTACCGTATGGCGATCGTTGTTCTTAATGAACAAGCGTTTCCATTAATCAACGTACATAATGGCGTATGAAGTTTATTTATTTATTTATTAATTACAATACAATTACAAATTATACTTAATTATTTACGAGCTACACAACTTCGTATTCATGTTCGGTATAGTTTAGCAGACTAGAGTCTCTGGTGGAAATCGAACTCACAACCCTTACGCTAATAGCGTAGCGCACTATCCACTGGTCTACAAAACCACTCAGTTCTGAAATTGTTACACTTAATATACATACATACGTATGTATATACATGAGGGCTATGTGCCGCTTTGGAAACCTAACAGCAACACCTAGGGAACTTCATGCTCTACGAAATAAGGAAAATAAAGATAATGCAGTCGGATGTTCAAAAAATATTTGTTCTGCGTACCTACGTCACACTGGTACTGTAGCATAATCTCCATCAAACAAACATGTGTACTCGGGAAATTAATTTTTATTTATGTAGTAACCCTTTAGACATCATAATATGATTTATTTTTCAATACCACAATTTATACAATAGTTATTGAAACTTGTCATCTTTATGGAGAAGGAGATGGTTGCAATTGGTTAGGAAGTGTTACAATCAATCACCTCTTCTCACAGTCCATTGCGGCCAGTCTAATGTCCATACCTGGTTCGATATAAATTTCTCTCTTTTGAATGACCCGTTCTTAATAGGTTAACAGAGCTTCAAATTAAATTGTTAATCTGTTTTACAGCTTGAGTTTAAGCGAGTTTTGCTTTAACATGAAGGGCCTATGCCGTTTGTTGAAGTAGGTTAATAATTATTTTTAGCATATCGCTTCATCTGATATAACAACGTGCAGCTACCACAGATCAGCAATGAATCGTTTTTTCGCTACTCATAAGCACTCATGAAATTTTGAATATAAGTGAGTCAACAATATTGAAATTTAACTGCTCTGCTACTTATTCATTCGTACGCACTACAACTTTGATTTATAAGTACAGATTGCAATGAGTATGAGTACAACGTTGACATCAAACTCATACCATTCGAAATATGTATGAATGTTCGATTCATATGCTTAATCATTCGGATTCATAACTTTAGAAAAATACTTATCTTCTTCTTCTTATATATAAAAATGAATGTGTGTTTATTTGTTTGTGGGTTTCTTTGTTTGTTTGAAGTCTATAGACGGCTAAACGGCTCGACAGATTTTCTTGAAATTTTAACAGTATCATCCTGTATATCTGGAAAGAATTATAGGCTACTTTTTATTTTAAAATTTCAAGTAGGCGAGGTGCCACGCCCACATACCCATATAAAAATGAATGTTTGTTTGTATGTACCTTATAGAATCGTAAACTATGCATTTGATCATGTTATGATCTTTAGCAAAGTTGTTGCGTATGAGCAGCCGAAGGTTTCTAAGTAGATATGACCAATATCCGATAGGTGGCGCCACTGAAAATTACTCAAAATAAATTAAATTGTAAACTGTGCATTCTTTAACAAAGTTGTTGCGCATGAGTCGACGGAGGTTGGTGCGATCAATTTCCGATGGATGGCGTCAATGAAAATTATTCAAAATGAATGACAAGCAATTGGTCAACCTACACCTTGCTTGAACCACTTGAACAACGAGAAGTGAGGTTAGAAACTGATTGTACACGTACAACTCAGGTCCGTTCATCTGAATCATCAGGCCAACGGGAAACAAAATCAATAAAATGTTGTCCAAAATTAATTGGACATTTCTGTAATCTCTTTCCTTCAAATTTATTTTAGTTGGTGGCGCGAGTGATTCGAATCATTCGTCATAATTTACAGTCTTAGTTATTGTTGCATTTACAAAAAAAGAAAACCGATAATAAACAGAAAAGACAGCGCAGCAAGCAGAGCAAACACACAACCTTTTAGTGAGTATTTTAGTGGTCGAATGCGAATCATACTCATTTAGTGATTTTTGTAAATGTTGAGTTATGGAGAGTCGAAACCAACAACATCATACGTGTTGTTAAGTATGAATATGATGAGTACTTCAAACTTTGAATATGAGTAGAGGTTCCATGATATTAAAATAAGTATGAATGCGTATAAGTATTAGAAATTATGAGTATGATTCGATTTTACTCATCTTTTGGAATACTCATTGCTGATCTCTGGTAGTCACTGTTACCAGATTTGACGATTTATAGTCATTTTGAGGGTTTTGTAACATATTAACGATTTGACGATTTATGCCCTTATTTTTACGATTTTTAGAAATTAAAAATTTACATCATATTCTTTACTTTAGTACACTAAAAGCCACTTTAAGCTTTGTATTGGCTTTGCAATTGTTATTATTGCAAATTTAGTAGTATTATATTTTAAAGTTATTTGAGAACACCTGTGATGATATTTGTGTATTTTATGCCTTTTTCATCCCTTAAAAGCCAAAAAATTACAATCTCTGCACGAAGGGAGTTCCACATAAAGAACGAATTTTGACTGTAATGGCCAATCGACCACATACAGATGTGCTCGCCAAGAAAGATGAGTGTTACGTAGGAATACATGATTATCGAGAATAAGTCAACTTATTTCGCTCTAGCAAAATCTGTTGTAATAGCAATGGAACAGTCAAACACAAGCCACATTGTGTGGCTCCAATGAATGAATAGAGTTGGATACCCTACAGTTATTAACGAGCAAATTCGCACTCTGCTGTACGCGGTCGAGAAATAGACGTTGAGGCATTGGCCTATACATGAGAGTTGTATTCCATTCTCTTTCGAATATAAGTGGTGTAAATAGTAAGAAGATCAGATGAAGTGAAGTATTTCTTGCACCGTCTTAAGAATCTAAGGCACTGAAAATGCGTCGGTTCAAGCGAACATCAAACTGAATTTTCTTGCTTAGAACGTTAAAAGCTTCGGACTTCCTAATGTTTACACCACCCATAGATTTATATGATACAATATTATTGTTGCGGTTATGTGTCAATAAACAACACTGGGATAGATTGTTTAAACCTTAAATTTTTTTCCTGACAATGGTATAAAACTTCTCGACTTTTGGAAAAAAAAAAACAGAAATGAATATGAGGGATGGGAGCTTTTAATTTCCAGCCTTGACTAAGTTTATTAAATAATATTAATGTTATCACATTCATCAGCTAACGTAGAGATACTATTTAAGCAAGTTAATTTAAATTAAACTAAATTCCTTAGAAGCAATATTATATAAGAAGATTATTTAAAACAATTCACAACAATTTTTGTTTTAACTTTTAATTTATGTACATATTTTATCCGACGATTTATTTTTTATTTCCATGAACGTCTTTGACGATTTTGACGATTTTTTTCTAATATTTGACGATCTGATGCTTTATTTATCTGGCAGCTACATACATATGTATGTACAGTGTTGGAAAAAATCGTTGAAAACATCCCCATATCATTAGGGACCCGCAACCCTGTTTGACTGTTTTTTGGGCATTTTGGAACAAACCCTTAATTGGCAGGGCGACGTACAAAACATTTTCCGTCTGATGGAGCACTTTGTTCCATTTTTTCCGACTTTGGTGTTATCTGGCAAATTGTAACCTTTTTTGTATATTTTTGTTTTACTTAAAAGAGGTACTGACCTTGGACTTCGAGCTTATTTCTTATAGTACTGCTTGTTACTGGAGCATCTAGTATATTTTTAAGACCATTAGATGACTCAAAAATTTTTTTTGGAATGACGTACTAAAATTTGATCAAAACGCGTGGACGTTTTCCTCTTTCTTGCTCTAGTTTCGATATTTTTTGTATAGTGAATCACTTAAATACTTTATGTTTAGAACATTATGTGGGCTATTTTTCCAAGTGATAAGCCATCAGATTTTAACTTAAGGATAAGATTTCTTTCAGCATCAGTAGTATGAACACCTCGACCCATTTTTTAAAAGATTTGTAAGTGGTACAAAAAAAAGTTATTTTAACTCGGTTTTAGAAAAACGTTTCTATTAATTTTTCCACCTAAATTACGTATTTTCTTACTTTTTCCTGAAAACTAATAAATTAAAAGAGAAGAAAGCAAATAATAAAATCCCGTTACATTAGCAAGAATTTGACAGTGATTTCCAACAATAAAAGTTTATAACGAAAAAGTATACAACATTCTAATGATGAACTAGTAATCGTTTCTATTATTTTTTCCAACACTGTATGTATGTGTGTTAAGATGCGGTTTTTGATTTCAATTAAAAGTGAACGTCAATAACGTATTCTCTTGACACGTTTAGATTAGTTTTTTCCAATATGTATATGAGCATAAACATTCAATAAAAATAATACGTATGTAAAGCAAAAGAAAAACGCATTATACTTACGCTTAATTGCTAAAGGAAAAATGATTTTTTTTCTTGTTTCTGAAAGTCAATCAATAAGAATTTTATTAAATTAATTTTTTTGGATTTTTTTTGTTTTTTTAAATATTTGAATTGTTTGTTTTGTTGTCTTAAAGATGTATGTATGTATGTATATTGTAAATAAATTTGCATTTAAGTAATGCATTTATTTATTTTTTATTGTTGTTATAATATATAGTATATGTATGTATGTATGTGTATATATGTATGTAAATATTTGGTTACATTCAAATGTATTGTTTCGTAAGAAGTAATAGAAAACCTTTAGTTTTTATTTGTATTTCAGTTAATTTTTTTTTGTTAATTTTTTTTTTCTTAAATCATTTTCAGAAAGATAAAGTTTAAAGTATCTTAGTTATTTAATTTTTTTTTTGTTTTTTTTTGTTTTAAATTAATATTATTTCGCACATTTAATGATTGTTTAGTTTTAATATCTTTGTTTAATAATCAATTAAATACAAAGTAAGTTGTGGTGGTACAAATTGCATTGACAGATTTAGTATATGTATAGAAACGCTCTTATTTATGCATCCGAGACAATTCAATTCAATTGAATACAATTGAATAGATTTGCTAAAAGAGATAATAGACTTATTTCGAATACAACCTTTATTTGTTAATTTTTATTTCTATTTGAAATAATCAATTAAAAAACAAAACAAAACAAAAGATAGTATAATAATATAATTTAATGTATGTCTATATAATAATGAAATAAGCGAAATCACTTTTCTCAAAAGCACTAAATACAATGAAATGTAGTTTAGTTAATGAAAAACTGTTTCATTTTTGATTTCATTTAAATTGTTTAATTTTGAAAGAGAAACCAAAATATGTTAGTGTTTGGATTATTTACTGATTTTTTTTATTCTGAAATGGTTATGATCTGAGTTAAACTACAATGAGATTATAATTTAAGTTCCTTGCAAACATTAATCATTTATTAAACATATTTTTTTTTCTGAAAATAGTTGATTGTTCCGCGACCTTATGTTTTAACATTTTATTTATTTATTTTATTATTTGATAATATTTTTAACACATTGCTAAAGTTCGACAAAAGAATTCCCAAACAATTTTTCTATTTTTTCTAACATTTTGCTTGGCTCCCTTTTTTAGAAAATCCATAACCAAATTTTTTTACGAAGTATATTTTTAATGAATGTCAACAATCGTTACTAAATATCTTTGATGATTCAAGTATATATACATATATATGGGCAATTTCGTGTCAAGTGACCCAATTTTTAAAATCGATGTCTTCCGATTTGGATTTAGATAATTTAGAATTACCTTCTGGTATTCATAAACTGCATCGGTATCATGTTTTAAATCATCGGATATGATTGCCATACTTTTGTGTTCCAGTTTTTCATCTTTTATGTAGTAAATAACAACTGTGAATATAGTTGCTTGGTCATTATTGAAGTGGAATCCTTGTATGGCATCCTGAATAACATATTTATAGTTCTCTGCGAAATCATATGAAATCACGAATTCACCAGACTTCAAATGTGTCTTCAAATCATTCAAAATCATCCACATTTAAAATTACTGTTTTTAAGGTACATCTTTCAGTCTGAAGCCAAGATTCAAATTTTATCTCATCAATACATTCTCGATCAAAAGAGTTCATTAAATTCTCATTAATTTTCCTTTTTTAAGATCATTTAGGTTGTACGTTTTTATGCCAAAAAATTGAAAAATCTTATTCTTGAGTTAAAAAATAATTTTTTTGATACATATCCCACTCGCATCCCATTAAGCGATTATAAAGGCCTTAAAGGAAATTGTATAAGTTTTCTTTTGCGCAAAAAAAGGGCTCATTTTGAAAAGAAAATTAAAAAAAATAATTAAAAAAAAAATTAAAAAATTTTTTTAAAAATTTTTGCTAGGACCAATAGGTGAAAAGTTACACACATTTTAAAAAACCCTGTATGACCAAAATGTCCAACTTTGGCCCCCTCTAACTCCGGCTGTTCTTGATTGATAGAGTTAAAAATTTGTTTCTGGCCTACTATCCAATAGTACTAACCTTGGAAGACATCGATTTTAAAAATTGGGTCACATACACGAAATTGCCCATATGTATATACATATGTATAAAGGCTTTTGAAGTAGAATCATGTAATCATTTAGAATGTAACATTTCCAATATTATTTTAGCCAAAGATTAAATTGTTACAGGACATCGATAAGGGAGCATGCAGTTATACATATAAACACAATTTTTTTTTACATACATATGTAGGAAAGTTTTCTTGGCAATTTTATTTGCTCTCAGATAAGAAGAATTATTTTTTCATTTTTCGTTTTTGTTGGAGATATCTGATCTGGTTTTTGAACCGTGGCCTTACGTCTAATAAGTCAAAACACTACCTAATTCCGAATATAAAACCAAATATTGAAAACCTGGAAGAAATGTGTTCAAGTTCTGTTCCGTGTTGGAGTTAATCACAGTAAAAAGGTTTAATACGTTCCATAGCTCGAGTAAAGCCAAAATTAAATAAAACGGACAATGAAAAAATGATTTCTTTCTTAAAGTAATTTTCGTTTAATTTAATTTTTATAGACATATTTTTAGGTTTCCTTATTTAAAGTTTGTTCTTTGCTGCTAGCTGAACTCATTTATGTTCGGTTTGAACGTGGGCAGTTTGTTGGATTATTCGACTAGAGTTCGATACTTTAAACACCAGACCAGACATTTTGAAAATAGAATTAAAAAGCAAACGAAATATTTCTTACATCACACTCCTTAAGAGTAATATTTTTCATTCGGTGTCAATGTAAAACTGTAAGTACTCCATTAACGGATATATTTAAAACTTACAACGTTGGGGGTGGAGATTACTACACTAGTTTACTAAATTAGGTATGCGGTATTATATATTCTTTATTTATATTTATCTTGGCTCCGCCGTTATCACCAAAAATGATGCCAGTCTGGTGATCAAGCGCAGGATTACTCTTGCCACAGTTGCTACTATAGTCTCAATAGGCAATTGAGTAGCAGAGACTCTCGTCTCTCGTACGACAAAACTAATACTCTAAAAGACGTACATCCCCTCTGTGCTTCATTATGGCGTCTGATGCAGCAGCCTTGAGAGTATTCGAGAGAAAAGTCCTAAAAGGCCCTGATTTCCGCATTCGATCCAACAGTGAGCTGTATGAGCTCCTCAACGACATAGACATTGGGCAGCGTATTAACATCCAACGGCTGCGCTGGCTCGGCCATGTCGTTGGAATGGAGGCGGATGCTCCGGCGAGGCGGGTATTCAGGAAGTCGGCGAAGACCTTGCTTGCGTCGGAAGGACCAAATCGAGGAAGCCCTGTCATCGAATGGTGTGAGCAACTGGCATAAGAGAACAAGAATCAGAGGCACCTGGGAGGATGTGTTAAGGCAGGTCAAAATCCGTTAATCGGGTTGTTAATGGATAATTAAATAAGTATGCGGTATTATACGGTGATATGCACCTTTATTGCGTAAACCGCAATAAACGCCATTATTGAGCTCAGTATTTCATATAAAGTTTCAATTAATAATTGCGCAATAAGTTCGCAAATTGTTATAATATTGAGTAAAATTTAAAATACAACACTGTCATAAGTATGTTCAGTGAGGATATTACAATTATCCGAACACTTTCTGTTGATATTTGGCAATTCAAATGTCAAAAACGACTAACAAAAAAAAAAAAAAAAAACAAAAAAAAAAATAAAAACAATGTTGTTGAAACAACCAGCTCTCAAATGAATATTGAACTACATATGTTATTATGTCTGAATATTTAAAATTTTGTGCTCAATAAACGGAATATTGACTCAATAAAAGTGCATATCTGAACATAGTGTTATATAAAGAAAATCAGAAGATATAAACATATATAATCATAAAAGGTTGGAAACTTATGTCAATAGCTGATGTATTGAAGTCACAACGAGTAGACCATATCATGCCACAACTGAAGTTTATTTCGAACATTGTGTTTCCACGCCCCCTATCACCAACATTGGGGTCCATAGCATTAAGCAGGCCTAAATAGTTGCTAGAAATTAATTTCATTGTGAACCATTGTACCAATAATTACAATATGAAATCGAATAAGAAATTCATTCTAAAATTGACAGCTAAGATTATATAGGGTGGGCCATCTATCGATTTAAATTTGAACCATCGGTTATTTCAAATCTGGCAACACTTATGTCATTCTATTCTCTCACAAAATTCAATAAATTATCTCCACTGAACGTAATGAATCGATTTACGCTTGCGGCAACGTTGAAATTTATTGGAATAGATGGGCCAACGAGAAACTGCACGATGATGTCGATTTCACCAAAAAAAACCATCTTTTCTGATGAAGCTCTTTTTGATCTTGGTGGGTATGTTAATAAGCAAAATTGCCGATTTTGGGGCTCAGAAAGCCTACACGTGCCCTTACCACCCATTACGAGTGACTGTTTGGTGCGGCTTGTGGAGGGGAGACATCATTGGTCCATATTTCTTTGAAAATGAGGACGGCGCAACCATTACGGTCAATGGAGACACTTATCGCACCATGATAACCGATTTTTTTGTAGCCGGTCTTTATGGTATTGATGTGAACGACGTTTGGATTCAACAGGATAAACTCTTTCAAAGAGCCAAATAGCGAAAAAACGTGTAGAATCCAATCAAATGTCCTAATTTTGATCACTCGTTAATTCGATTACCTTTAGGTGCAATTTCTATACCAAACACTCTTGGTAATTTGATATACTTTAAGGAGTAGAAAATGCATTGAGGCATATCTAAAGGGAATTTTTTTTTTAATATTTAAAAGAGGCTTTAATGATATATTCCGAAAAAGTTAACAAAATTAAACTTATAAATTCATATGGTTATTGAATATTTAGATTGTGGGAACAATGATTTTAATGCGCGATATGTTTACAAGGATTTCAAAAATGTACTCCAATGGATTATAAAAAATTGTTAATTAAATGTTAAAATTTTTAACTACAAATAATTGTTATTGACATTTAATTTAGTGCTTTTAATTTTATATATATTTAAGCAATTGAAATTTATTTATTGGCCATATTCAAATGTATTCAATTAATGAATTCCAACGGATAATTATAAAATAGTTCTTATTATCTAAGTTTTGTTCATTTGAATTGTATTTTATTTGTTTTTGCTTTTCTTAGTACACAATATAATATGGTTATTTTCATTTTCATTTTTATTTTTTTGAATTGAAATACAATATAATTAAATTTCTTTTTAACAAATAACGAACGCAACATGAACGATTTTATCAACTCAATTTTCATTTATTTTTTTTTTTTATTTTTTTAATTTTTGTATTTTTTTAATTATTTAATTTATATAATTGTTTTTTAAGAACTTTATTCACTTAATTATATTAATTTTTTTCTTCTTAAATATGTTTTATTTTTTTCTTTTCATTATAAAAGTTTATTTTTTTTCTTTTTCATACAATTTTAGATGAAGAATTTTTCAATGAACGTCGGTGGGTCTTTTGTTTTTTTTTTGTTAAATACTTTCAGTTTTATTTAATGCGCTTTTTTATTATGTTTATTTATTATTGGAATATTTATAAATTTTTATTTATAATAATTTTAATATTTAAATCTCTATGCGATCATTACACAGAATATTGTATATTGTAAATGTGTGTGATCAAAACCCATTTATTAACCATAATCGAACGTCCATGTAAATATTCTTTTTATATATGTATGTATGTATGTATTTATTTTATAATTAATTTTACTTAATTTAGTATATTTTTTATTAAATAGTACGAGTATTAAAAGTGGATCTCTAGTGGATAATAGATTTATTTAAGAGTACAACTATAATACAATATAAGATTTGAAGTAAATATGTAGCACCATACGTGTTTTAAGAAAACCTTAAAGTAAAATTAAGTACAGTTAGTAGTAATTATAGGACTTTGTTTTTGTATAATATTTTTTTAAATTGTTTCTCCTATTTTTATTCACAATTTATTTTTATATTTATTTTTATATTTTAGATTCAGTAAGAAAATAATTTGAGATATGAAAACATTTTTTGTAGTTTTTCTTTTAACGCTTATTTTTGGGATATAATTTTTATTTAGTTTTATTTTCTAATATTTAATTTCTTAATAATAAATGTGAGCTCAAAATTAAGACTGTTCACGGTTCTATAAATTAAGTCTTAACGAAGATTAGTAACAGCATATATTGAAGATAATGCGTATAAAGTAATTTATTTATGAAGTTTTAATTCTATTTTACAATAAAATTAATTTAAAAACAATTTTCATTAATATAAGTGGAGTAATAGAATTGCTTTTATTTATTTAATTTATAATTTGGAAATTTGCAAATGATAGGCCGGAGAAGGTAATGTTTTTAGAATCGAATTATTTTTTTATTTTAAAGTAGTATGTTTATGGCGTTTCGGGGGCACTTATTTCATACAAAATTTGGCTCATGCCTACGCTACAGTCGGTAGTGTCGGTTAGTCGATAGGTTTGTAACATGTAATGTGAAAATGTATATACGTATGTACGAATGTTTGGACGGACAGAATGAGTGTGTGCGTAACATGTAATGTGGATCTACACCTATATAGTTGTTGTGTGTTTTTATTTTTTTTTTTGTATGATTTAATTAGAAGGATCTTTAATTTTAAATGTGATAAGAAAGAGATGAACACCTGTGTAAAATTTTTTTTTGTGTGATTTAATTTGAAGGATCTGTAATTTTAAGATGATAACAAATTCTTGGCACGTATTGTTCATGATCACAGGTAGAAGAAATAGAAATATAAACTATTAAGAAAGGGTAGGTTGGTTGTGCGGTTGTTTTTAATTTGATGAGAAAGAAATGTATAGTTGTGCCTGTGGGTTTTTTTTTTCACGCATAAGTATAAGTAATATCTGTTTTCACTAATTGAATTTACTGATTGATCTACAACACCCCAGAGTATAAATAGACTTGTTTTAAGGATTTAGATTTTTTTTTTTTTTAGTTTTACTGTTTTGAATGAATAAAATTATATAATAAAGGGATTAATTAAAACAAATTAGTTTTTTTTTTTTTAGGTATACATATTTTATTTTTAGATTTTGTTATTTTGTACAATACAATACATATATCTACTTAATATAATAATAGTTAAACATACGTTTATAAAGATTAAATAGCTTAAGTGTTAACAAATATTGTGTATAGAATGTTTGTCATCGACAAATGTTGAAAGATTGTGAATAAGTATTTTCACAATAATACAAACGTATGACATATTAATAAATAAAAATGGATTACTTATTTTACTAATGTTACATATTCTTAGTTCATTTATAAGTTTCATAAATAAATCTATATGCTCTTTATCAATCTGATTACTATGTTTTATTAATAGTTCTTCCAATTCAGCTGATGTTACCATTTTTGTTCCCCTTCTTTAAAAATTTAATAGTAGGTTGTGTTAGTGCGGGACGATGTACTCTGAATTATTTCATTTTAATTTATATTTATTGAATAAAAATTTTAAACACAAGTGCCCACAATTAAATGTATTAAATTTTTGTTTTCGTTCATAATTATATTCAATAGGAAATTTTAAGTAGTTGACAATCTCAAGTGGTGGTTGTAAGTTTCCAAAGCTATCAAAGTATTCCTTATAGTTGTGGTTTTTATAATATGCTACCCAATGTGTTCCCATACCATTTGAATCATCTAAATTAACAATGCCGCATTCTTGTTTGAATGGTTTTTCAGGTAAAGAATCACGCATGAAAACACCCCTAAAATGTTTCAGATGTCTTCCATATTTATTCAAATCCAAATCTGTTAATGGGCGATTGGGAATGTTATCTAATAGTTTTTTGGAGCTGGACTATAGTAGAGACCATATCCAGTTTTATATGGTTTGAGGTACAACCCTTTACCCATTGCAATTGATTCCATATATCTATTATGACGGTTAGCTTCAGCCAATTGTTCTTTTCCATTTTTGATAGCATTTACTG
Organism: Sarcophaga variegata; assembly: GCA_932273835.1. NCBI lineage: Eukaryota > Metazoa > Arthropoda > Insecta > Diptera > Sarcophagidae > Sarcophaga > Sarcophaga variegata. The sequence continues at coordinate 78,463,369 of OW026359.1, forward strand.
CTTTGACAATAGCGGATCCTCCACTTGCCAAACCACCAAGCGCTGACAATGCTGTTAGTACGGGAATAAGTGGAAGAAATCCTCCAATTTTCGGTACAGGTATAACTCTCGGTATTATAATGTCTGCTCGCTTTTTCCCTTTAAAATTTGAATGAATAGCCTTTTGTGATATTTTAACAGCATCATTTATATCAAGGGGTTTCTGTTCTTTCAATTGTTTTAAAGTTTTTCTCACAGTAGCTGTGAATAATTTCTTATTACACTTATTCATTTTTCCTTTTCTTTTCTTATGTCTCTGCTCCTTCAAACCTAATCCAAATTTCACTTTAGTTTTCATAGCGTTTGTCACAAACCACGCGTTAGCACGTTCTTTAATATCACTATCTTTAGATTTAACTCGTTGCCAGGCTTTTTCAGCTAATATTTGATCTGCTTGATGTCTTGTGTCTATATCTTTTGATTGTGAATATGCAATATCGTGCTCTCTACAAGCTGCGTCTAATAAATTTATACCCTTATCTCCTCTTGCTAAACGTTTTTCAAGTTTTGTACCAGGTCCACAAAACTGATAACCAGGTAGATGTAATTCAACAGGTACTTTATTTATTAAGTTGTTTACAAATCCTCTTCTCATCTTACACTGGCTGAGGTTTTGTTTTGACTGTAGATTATATCAAATTTTTTTTCGTTACTTTTATACCTCTTCGCAAAAATAACTGAAATCAAAACGATCTCCTATATATACAGCAATTTATATGATTTCAGTATGTTAATTTTTTGATATTGATTTTGATCTGCTTTGTATCTGATCACGATCTACTTTACATCTGATCACGATCTGCTTTGTATCTGCTCACGATCTATTTTATATCTGATAACGATCTACTTTTTTTGGTTTTGTCTATTTTATTTTAATTTTTTTTATTTTTTTTGACATTACCATGTTTTAGGTATACATGTTCTACCTCAATGTTTAAATTGTTTATTTGATCAGCTGATCATCATGTATTTGTGTTATATGTTTTTCGATTACGATATTTTTTGTTTTTATGGTTATATTTATTAAAACCTTCTCCAAATTTATTAATATAAGACATTTCTTTCACTCTTCTAATAAATTATGTTAGCTTCTTTAAGTTCTTCGATAATAGAGATTATTTCGTTTTGATGATTGTTGTGACCAGAACCTTCCGATGAAAGAAGTAAACGTAGTCTGTCAACTAGTTCATTAGGATCATCCCAATGTATGTAATTTGATCTCAGATTATTTTGTAATTTTAGCATTAAACCACTGCCTTTTGTTAAAATGTTTGTTGTTGTTTCGAATAAATGTTTAATTATTCGTATATATTTGAAGGCTCGTGTTCCTTTCACTTGTTCATTAGGTTCATAGCGACGTTTATGTGCATTGGTATTAATTAAAATCTCTTTATATTTTTTCAAATCATTTTTAGAATAATGGAGAGGTTTTTTATGAAATACTAGTTCAAATAATCCACGCGTCATTTTCAATTTCATATTCCCTATCTGCATAGTATTATCTCTATTAAATATTAATTTTTCCTTGCCATATCTCCAACTACCGTCTACATCTTGATTAAAACCATAAATTTTATCCAATTGCTTATTATTAATAAGTGTTTGTATATTTTCAAATAATGGAGAGCTTTTCGTCAGCTTTAAACATTGTTTTCTTTCCAAGTTCTTGATACATGTACTTGATACAAGTCTATTATGGTCATAGTTTTTTTCACCATCATTATCATCAGTTGAAATATTTTCATACTGAAAATCGTTATTATCACCGTTTACATCATCATAATCATCGCCATCATCAATAGTGTTGTCTATATCTTTATGCTTATCTTCAAGTTTTCCGATGATTTCATTATCACCATTTACATCATAATAATCATCATCATCATCAATAGTGTTGTCTGTATCCGTATGCTTATCTTCGAGTTTTCCAATGATTTCATTATCACCATTTACGTCATAATAATCTTCGTCATCATCTATAGTGTTGTCTACATCCTTATGCTTATATTCAAGTTTTGGGATGTTTTCATTATCATCATTTACATCATCATGATCATCGTCATCATTAATAGTGTTGTCTATATCCTTGTATTTATCTTTAAGTTTTCCAATGATTTTTTTAAGTGGTTTTGTTATTGGTTGAAAGGTATCTTCTAATAAATTAACTCTATCTATTTGATTCAGTTTAATATTTTTTAACTTTTTCTTTAGAACAGCCCTTGTCTTTACAAGATCTTCCAACACTTTATTATGGTAATTTTTAGACATTATAATAATTTTTTTTATTGAATTTGATCTGGTTATGATCTGCTCGCTATCTGATTATGATCTGCTTTGTATCTGATTACGATCTGCTTTATATCTGATCACGAACTGCTTGCTATCTGGTCACGATCTGATTTATACCTGATCACGATCTGCTTGATGGCTTGTGTCTATATCCATTGATTTTGAGTACGCTATATCGTGCTTTCTACAATCTACATCCAATAAATTATTCCTTTATTTCCTTTATTCTTGCTATTCGTTTTGAAGTTTTGTATCAGGTCCACAAAACTGATAAACAGGTGGATGTAATTCAACATATAATTTGTTTATTAAGTTGTCTACAAATCTTCTTCCAATCTTACACTGATTAGGTGTTTTTCTTTTGACTGTAGTTTATAACCATTTTTTTTCATTACTTTCATACCTCTTCGCATGAAACACTACACCAGCTATACTAGCAAGCTGTACTAGCTATACTAGCAAGCTGTACAATCTGTACTAGCTATACTAGCAAGCTGTACTAGCTATACTAGCAAGCTGTACAATCTGTACTAACTATACTAGCAAGCTGTAGTAGCTATGTCAGCTATACCTGCTATACCTGCTATACTAGCAAGCTGTAGTAGCTATATCAGCTATACCTGCTATACCTGCTATACCAGCTATACCAGCTATACCAGCTATACCAGCTATACCAGCTATACCAGCTATACCTGCTATACCTGCTATACTAGCAAGCTGTAGTAGCTATATCAGCTATACCTGCTATACCTGCTATACCAGCTATACCAGCTATACCAGCTATACCTGCTATACCAGCTATACCAGCTATACCTGCTATACCTGCTATACCAGCTATACCTGCTATACCTGCTATACCAGCTATACCAGCTATACCTGCTATACCTGCTATACCAGCTATACCAGCTATACCTGCTATACCAGCTATACCAGCTATACCAGCTATACCAGCTATACCAGCACCAGCTATACCAGCTATACCTGCTATACCAGCTATACCAGCTATACCTGCTATACCAGCTATCCAGCTATACCAGCTATACCAGCTATACCAGCTATACCTGCTATACCAGCTATACCAGCTATATCAGCTATACCAGCTATATACCAGCTATATACCAGCTCTACCAGCTATACCTGCTATACCAGCTATACCAGCTATACCAGCTATACCTGCTATACCTGCTATACCAGCTATACCAGCTATACCTGCTATACCTGCTATACCAGCTATATCAGCTATACCAGCTATATACCAGCTATATACCAGCTCTACCAGCTATACCTGCTATACCAGCTATACCAGCTATACCTGCTATACCTGCTATACCAGCTATACCAGCTATACCAGCTATACCTGCTATACCTGCTATACCAGCTATACCAGCTATATCAGCTATTCCAGCTATACCTGCTATACCTGCTACACCAGCTATATACCAGCTATATACCAGCTATATACCAGCTATATAGCAGGTATAGCAGGTATAGCTGGTATAGCTGGTATAGCAGGTATAGCAGGTATAGCTGGTATAGCTGGTATAGCAGGTATAGCTGGTAGAGCTGGTATATAGCTGGTATAGCTGGTATAGCTGGTATAGCAGGTATAGCAGGTATAGCTGGTATAGCTGGTATAGCAGGTATAGCTGGTAGAGCTGGTATATAGCTGGTATAGCTGGTATAGCAGGTATAGCAGGTATAGCTGGTATAGCTGGTATAGCAGGTATAGCTGGTAGAGCTGGTATATAGCTGGTATATAGCTGGTATAGCTGATATAGCTGGTATAGCTGGTATAGCAGGTATAGCTGGTATAGCTGGTATAGCTGGTATAGCTGGATAGCTGGTATAGCAGGTATAGCTGGTAGAGCTGGTATATAGCTGGTATATAGCTGGTATAGCTGATATAGCTGGTATAGCTGGTATAGCAGGTATAGCTGGTATAGCTGGTATAGCTGGTATAGCTGGATAGCTGGTATAGCAGGTATAGCTGGTATAGCTGGTATAGCAGGTATAGCTGGTATAGCTGGTGCTGGTATAGCTGGTATAGCAGGTATAGCAGGTATAGCTGGTATAGCTGGTATAGCAGGTATAGCTGGTATAGCTGGTATAGCTGGTATAGCAGGTATAGCAGGTATAGCTGATATAGCTACTACAGCTTGCTAGTATAGCAGGTATAGCAGGTATAGCTGGTATAGCTGGTATAGCAGGTATAGCTGGTATAGCTGGTATAGCTGGTATAGCAGGTATAGCTGGTATAGCTGGTATAGCAGGTATAGCAGGTATAGCTGATATAGCTACTACAGCTTGCTAGTATAGCAGGTATAGCAGGTATAGCTGGTATAGCTGGTATAGCAGGTATAGCTGGTATAGCTGGTATAGCTGGTATAGCAGGTATAGCAGGTATAGCTGATATAGCTACTACAGCTTGCTAGTATAGCAGGTATAGCAGGTATAGCTGGTATAGCTGGTATAGCAGGTATAGCTGGTATAGCTGGTATAGCTGGTATAGCAGGTATAGCAGGTATAGCTGATATAGCTACTACAGCTTGCTAGTATAGCAGGTATAGCAGGTATAGCTGACATAGCTACTACAGCTTGCTAGTATAGTTAGTACAGATTGTACAGCTTGCTAGTATAGCTAGTACAGCTTGCTAGTATAGCTAGTACAGATTGTACAGCTTGCTAGTATAGCTAGTACAGCTTGCTAGTATAGCTGGTGTAGTGTTTCATGCGAAGAGGTATGAAAGTAATGAAAAAAAATGGTTATAAACTACAGTCAAAAGAAAAACACCTAATCAGTGTAAGATTGGAAGAAGATTTGTAGACAACTTAATAAACAAATTATATGTTGAATTACATCCACCTGTTTATCAGTTTTGTGGACCTGATACAAAACTTCAAAACGAATAGCAAGAATAAAGGAAATAAAGGAATAATTTATTGGATGTAGATTGTAGAAAGCACGATATAGCGTACTCAAAATCAATGGATATAGACACAAGCCATCAAGCAGATCGTGATCAGGTATAAATCAGATCGTGACCAGATAGCAAGCAGTTCGTGATCAGATATAAAGCAGATCGTAATCAGATACAAAGCAGATCATAATCAGATAGCGAGCAGATCATAACCAGATCAAATTCAATAAAAAAAATTATTATAATGTCTAAAAATTACCATAATAAAGTGTTGGAAGATCTTGTAAAGACAAGGGCTGTTCTAAAGAAAAAGTTAAAAAATATTAAACTGAATCAAATAGATAGAGTTAATTTATTAGAAGATACCTTTCAACCAATAACAAAACCACTTAAAAAAATCATTGGAAAACTTAAAGATAAATACAAGGATATAGACAACACTATTAATGATGACGATGATCATGATGATGTAAATGATGATAATGAAAACATCCCAAAACTTGAATATAAGCATAAGGATGTAGACAACACTATAGATGATGACGAAGATTATTATGACGTAAATGGTGATAATGAAATCATTGGAAAACTCGAAGATAAGCATACGGATACAGACAACACTATTGATGATGATGATGATTATTATGATGTAAATGGTGATAATGAAATCATCGGAAAACTTGAAGATAAGCCTAAGGATATAGACAACACTATTGATGATGGCGATGATTATGATGATGTAAACGGTGATAATAACGATTTTCAGTATGAAAATATTTCAACTGATGATAATGATGGTGAAAAAAACTATGACCATAATAGACTTGTATCAAGTACATGTATCAAGAACTTGGAAAGAAAACAATGTTTAAAGCTGACGAAAAGCTCTCCATTATTTGAAAATATACAAACACTTATTAATAATAAGCAATTGGATAAAATTTATGGTTTTAATCAAGATGTAGACGGTAGTTGGAGATATGGCAAGGAAAAATTAATATTTAATAGAGATAATACTATGCAGATAGGGAATATGAAATTGAAAATGACGCGTGGATTATTTGAACTAGTATTTCATAAAAAACCTCTCCATTATTCTAAAAATGATTTGAAAAAATATAAAGAGATTTTAATTAATACCAATGCACATAAACGTCGCTATGAACCTAATGAACAAGTGAAAGGAACACGAGCCTTCAAATATATACGAATAATTAAACATTTATTCGAAACAACAACAAACATTTTAACAAAAGGCAGTGGTTTAATGCTAAAATTACAAAATAATCTGAGATCAAATTACATACATTGGGATGATCCTAATGAACTAGTTGACAGACTACGTTTACTTCTTTCATCGGAAGGTTCTGGTCACAACAATCATCAAAACGAAATAATCTCTATTATCGAAGAACTTAAAGAAGCTAACATAATTTATTAGAAGAGTGAAAGAAATGTCTTATATTAATAAATTTGGAGAAGGTTTTAATAAATATAACCATAAAAACAAAAAATATCGTAATCGAAAAACATATAACACAAATACATGATGATCAGCTGATCAAATAAACAATTTAAACATTGAGGTAGAACATGTATACCTAAAACATGGTAATGTCAAAAAAAATAAAAAAAATTAAAATAAAATAGACAAAACCAAAAAAAGTAGATCGTTATCAGATATAAAATAGATCGTGAGCAGATACAAAGCAGATCGTGATCAGATGTAAAGTAGATCGTGATCAGATACAAAGCAGATCAAAATCAATATCAAAAAATTAACATACTGAAATCATATAAATTGCTGTATATATAGGAGATCGTTTTGATTTCAGTTATTTTTGCGAAGAGGTATAAAAGTAACGAAAAAAAATTTGATATAATCTACAGTCAAAACAAAACCTCAGCCAGTGTAAGATGAGAAGAGGATTTGTAAACAACTTAATAAATAAAGTACCTGTTGAATTACATCTACCTGGTTATCAGTTTTGTGGACCTGGTACAAAACTTGAAAAACGTTTAGCAAGAGGAGATAAGGGTATAAATTTATTAGACGCAGCTTGTAGAGAGCACGATATTGCATATTCACAATCAAAAGATATAGACACAAGACATCAAGCAGATCAAATATTAGCTGAAAAAGCCTGGCAACGAGTTAAATCTAAAGATAGTGATATTAAAGAACGTGCTAACGCGTGGTTTGTGACAAACGCTATGAAAACTAAAGTGAAATTTGGATTAGGTTTGAAGGAGCAGAGACATAAGAAAAGAAAAGGAAAAATGAATAAGTGTAATAAGAAATTATTCACAGCTACTGTGAGAAAAACTTTAAAACAATTGAAAGAACAGAAACCCCTTGATATAAATGATGCTGTTAAAATATCACAAAAGGCTATTCATTCAAATTTTAAAGGGAAAAAGCGAGCAGACATTATAATACCGAGAGTTATACCTGTACCGAAAATTGGAGGATTTCTTCCACTTATTCCCGTACTAACAGCATTGTCAGCGCTTGGTGGTTTGGCAAGTGGAGGATCCGCTATTGTCAAAGCAGTAAATGCTATCAAAAATGGAAAAGAACAATTGGCTAACCGTCATAATAGATATATGGAATCAATTGCAATGGGTAAAGGGTTGTACCTCAAACCATATAAAACTGGATATGGTCTCTACTATAGTCCAGCTCCAAAAAACTATTAGATAACATTCCCAATCGCCCATTAACAGATTTGGATTTGAATAAATATGGAAGACATCTGAAACATTTTAGGGGTGTTTTCATGCGTGATTCTTTACCTGAAAAACCATTCAAACAAGAATGCGGCATTGTTAATTTAGATGATTCAAATGGTATGGGAACACATTGGGTAGCATATTATAAAAACCACAACTATAAGGAATACTTTGATAGCTTTGGAAACTTACAACCACCACTTGAGATTGTCAACTACTTAAAATTTCCTATTGAATATAATTATGAACGAAAACAAAAATTTAATACATTTAATTGTGGGCACTTGTGTTTAAAATTTTTATTCAATAAATATAAATTAAAATGAAATAATTCAGAGTACATCGTCCCGCACTAACACAACCTACTATTAAATTTTTAAAGAAGGGGAACAAAAATGGTAACATCAGCTGAATTGGAAGAACTATTAATAAAACATAGTAATCAGATTGATAAAGAGCATATAGATTTATTTATGAAACTTATAAATGAACTAAGAATATGTAACATTAGTAAAATAAGTAATCCATTTTTATTTATTAATATGTCATACGTTTGTATTATTGTGAAAATACTTATTCACAATCTTTCAACATTTGTCGATGACAAACATTCTATACACAATATTTGTTAACACTTAAGCTATTTAATCTTTATAAACGTATGTTTAACTATTATTATATTAAGTAGATATATGTATTGTATTGTACAAAATAACAAAATCTAAAAATAAAATATGTATACCTAAAAAAAAAAAAACTAATTTGTTTTAATTAATCCCTTTATTATATAATTTTATTCATTCAAAACAGTAAAACTAAAAAAAAAAAAAATCTAAATCCTTAAAACAAGTCTATTTATACTCTGGGGTGTTGTAGATCAATCAGTAAATTCAATTAGTGAAAACAGATATTACTTATACTTATGCGTGAAAAAAAAAACCCACAGGCACAACTATACATTTCTTTCTCATCAAATTAAAAACAACCGCACAACCAACCTACCCTTTCTTAATAGTTTATATTTCTATTTCTTCTACCTGTGATCATGAACAATACGTGCCAAGAATTTGTTATCATCTTAAAATTACAGATCCTTCAAATTAAATCACACAAAAAAAAATTTTACACAGGTGTTCATCTCTTTCTTATCACATTTAAAATTAAAGATCCTTCTAATTAAATCATACAAAAAAAAAATAAAAACACACAACAACTATATAGGTGTAGATCCACATTACATGTTACGCACACACTCATTCTGTCCGTCCAAACATTCGTACATACGTATATACATTTTCACATTACATGTTACAAACCTATCGACTAACCGACACTACCGACTGTAGCGTAGGCATGAGCCAAATTTTGTATGAAATAAGTGCCCCCGAAACGCCATAAACATACTACTTTTTAATCCTATACAATGTTATTATTTTAAATGTAAAATAGTTTTATTAAAAATTAAAGAACTAATTTCTTAAGAATATTTATATCAGGCTAAAAGGCGTTTCGAATACGTTGGGTCTGATTTGATAAAAAATAATTCTTTTAAATTAAATTTTGATAGAATTCTTTTTAATAAAATAAATCTCTTGATATGATCTTATAAAGACTGTATAAGATATAATTTTCAACAACAATCTTACATACAAACCTGCCCTCAGGATTACAACCTAGCTTCTCACACCACTTATATTGTGTGTGTTAATTTTATACAAGAATGGTGGGACCTACAGTTTAAAGTCGACCCCGAGTGAAAAAATTTTTTTGAGAAATGTTTCATGGCAATTTTATTTACTCGCCGATTTTTTGCCAGAAATCTACTGACAGGAAGTTTTTTTTTCATACTTTCTTTTGTTGAAGATTTCTCACCTGGGGTTTGAACCGTGGCCTCACGTCTAATTAGCCACCACACTACCTACTAGACTACGGTCGCTACATCTATTCTTCATCAACTAAGTAAATATTCGATTAAAACGCATCCTCTTAATTTATAACAGGGACAAATTCATTTAATTTTTAATAATTCTATAATAATTCAATCTTCCCAAGCCTCTGTAACGTATAGTTTTGTAAAGGACCATGAATGCCAACTGAAAGTAGACCATTCTATAAGAACGATGCTTCATGCTCTCGAAATCATTTAAATAACTCTTTAGAAATAATAATGACAGTGTTATCCTTTTGAAAAGAGTTAATTTTCATTTAAGTGGATGATAGTTGATGACTTCAAACCACTCATTTGATTTTTAAAAAATGCAGTCGGGAGTCTTGGCTGAAAAACATATTTTAAGACACGAAAGTTACTCATCGTTTTTATAGAAATCTGGTAGAAATTTTTTGGATACTCCGGTAATCTATTGACAATCTGAGACTATAAGGATTATGAGTTTGTTTCACACTTACACTTACTATAATTGGTGAGGTTTTGCCATATGCTACCCCCATCTTTAACTTCTTCCACAATACATCGCAATGCACTGCTTGACTTTGGTTTACAGGTCCCAGTAAAAAATCTTTATCTTTATCTTTCTGTATTTGTACGATAGATTGGAGGTGACAAAATAGTCTATCCTTACAAGGTTCCGATGGTTGAATGACTATAATTTCACAGAACCATACACATAATAGGTCATTACAATCCTTCAGGCAGGTTTACGATCTAATTTTATACATGAGTGGCGGGACCTGCAGTTTTAAAGTCGACTCCGAACTACAGATTTTTGGGAAACTTTTCATGGCAATTTTATTTACTCTCAGAGTTTTTGGCCAGATATCTGCTGACAGGAAGTCTAATAAGCCAACACACTACCTACTAGACTACGGCGACTTTCACAAAACCGTATGTTGTTGCAACTGAAAATGTATTCAATTTTTTGGACAGTTGTGGTTTCAGCATACCACACATATCTCATGAAATATTGTAAGACAATATTCGGCGTGAAAATGTCGAAATTGAATCATAGTTATACGGAGTTATCACTAAAGAATCGATATGTATGTATGAGACTGAACTCGAAAAACATTTCTCAGTTGCATTTGTCCTTCAGAAGTTGTAGCCTCTCCACACACACATATTGACAACAACGGTAAATTTCGATTCATTTGTTAAATTTGTATTAAAATAAGGAAACTAAAACATTGAATCGGTAGTGTGCTAGATTATTAGCGGTAGGGTTGTGGGTTCAATTCTCACCAGGGACACTGGTCTGTCAGCTCGTATATAATTAAATATAATTTGTGATTGTATTGTAATTAATAAATAAATAAAGAAAATATTGAAAGTAGTATGCCAGGCACATACGCAGTAAACAAAAAAAAATAAATAGGAAAGGGAATCGCTTTAGTTTGTTTAATCAATTTTATAATAAGAACTCAAATATATTTCCAACTTTAGAGTAATTCTCATAGAATTTGTATTCTTTTTAAATTATTCGATTATTCTATTATTTGGTATATTTTTTAATTGAAAAAGTAAATTATTTTTCCATTTATTTCTTAAAGAATACATTTTCTGAATATTATTAGAGAATATTTATATTTAAACTGCGAACAGTCTTAACTTTTCAAATTCAGATATTGTTTTATGAAGACTGACTTAAAGTATTACTTATCGTTATGGATTAATTATCGATTGGACCTTAAATCCATAATCGATTTGAGTAAGTTTTTTCTTGTTCATTAATTTATTTTTAAAATTAATTTTAATTTATTTTTGTGGTTTTTGTTTAATTTTTTCTCGACTAAAACTCACTAACTGTTTTGAAAACAATTGCTGTTTAACGTTTTTAAATCGAATTTCAATTTTTATTTCCTTTGTCTACCTGTTGTTGTTGTATTGCGTATTTGTTATTGCAATTGATGTAAATAAAATCATCAACAATTTTCGAAATTAATTCTTATTTTTTTTTAATTGTTTGGCAAATGCAATACAACACGATATAGTAAATAATCTCTCCTGTTATAATATATTTTGGTTACTTTTTTTCATCATTTTGTTCATATAAAAGGGAAAAGTTTGGATTAACTTCATGAAATTTAACAATTTAATTGGGTCTTTGCCTTACATCAATGCATCAAGCATTGATGATCAAGGTCAGTTTCTATGTCAGTTTAATTTCATGTTTTTTTTTGGTTTTAGAAAAAATGTCGAGTATAAAAGTCAAGCGGTATTTAGGCAACAAGTGATTCAGCAAGTATTATTATTATTATTTTAATTTCTTTAAATCCTATTTATTATAGTTTAATTATAGTATATATTAATTTGTTATTATTATAGTATGATTATAATATTTTCATATATATATATATGTATATATATACTTATATAGGTATGTATTCTTAAACATTAAAAGCATTCATAAGATTCGTTTGGTAATCAATTTTTTATTTTTTTGTAATAATAATTTAATATTTTTTATAATTTTATTTAATTTTTTTGTCGTTTGTCGGTATGTCACTAGAGATGTCAACCAATGAACGTTTCACTTATTCTAATAATGTGAACAAAGAGGGCAATAAATATACCAATCTAACTCTTTTTTGTCTTTTTTTTTAACTTAAAGTAATTAATGGAAATATTTTTTAACTTTAGTTTTCTCTTTTTTTTATTTCAAAGTAAGATTAAGTGCACAAACGTATTGTATCAATAGTTACAGAGGAGATAAAACACCATCATAATACCATATTCACAGATTTTTGATAAATTTTAAAACCTATCAGACAACTTGAAATAATAATAAAAATAGTATTCAATTTGAAATCAAATGGATGAATGAAAAAAAAATAAAAAAATTAATTGAAAAAATTATGTATGACTTTAAATACGATAATAAATATTTCAGAGTGAGAGAGAGAGAGAGAAAGAGATTATATTTATACTATATAATAATTAATATGTATATTATTAATATTATTTACGATTATAATTATTCATTAATTACACTGTGCGACAGTGAAAATACACTCGCGTAACTACATACATAGTTTAAGATGTACATTTAGTTGAATAGATCTCAAAAATAATTTTTTTTATATATCACGGATCCTCCAAACTTGTTTTATTTGACAAAAACTGTTTTTTAACCTTTCACACAAAATTATTTATTACCCAAGTGTTATTGAACAGATTTTGAAAAATTAATATGTTTTTGAAAGGGGAGAGATAAAGCTCTAAAATTATACGCATAATCATATTGTTCAAACTGTTATATTATGAGTTTTGATCGGGTAAACTTGGGAAATATGATTTGTTCTTATTTTTCCGAGCTTGACCATTCTTCTTCCCTTTTCAAAATACATTGATTATTCAAAATCGGTTCAATAATGTATTCAAATATATTCAATAATCCTGTGTTGAAAGTTCAAGTAAACAGTTATTAAATAAAACAAGTTTGGTGGGTTCGAGAAATATAAAAAATTGTATTTTTGGGTTTTACTCAACTAAATGTACAACCTAGATTGTATAATTACTCAGGTGTATTTAGTTTTTTGTTTTTTTGTCGCATAGTGTTATTTACTGAATGATCGGAATGTTTTATTTTATAAACTTTTTGTTCAAATCAAATTATTAATAAAATATTATTTTTAAAAATGTTTAGGAACGTGTTCAGTAGGTAAAAGTTCTTACAAATTTTTTGCTGTTTAATATCTTCTAACACGGAAAATATGTCTGATAATGGTTAACTTGCCTAAAATAGTATTACTGATGGTAAAACTGCCAACCAAAATTTTAAAATTTCACTTGAAAAAAAGAAGAAATGTATTATTATAAAATGTATTAATTTCTAAACGTTTATATGTCACATACATGTTGTCATAAGTAGAAATGTTGACTCTGATAAGATGCGCTTTTGCTGGATCTATACGACGTGTATGGAAGATAATACACTTAACAAATCATGTAACTAAAAAACGTCATATAAATTCCTAGATTAATTATGTTTTGTATACCACTCTGTATTTAAATATATTTTAGTACAAATAAACTTTTGAAACTGAATCGAAAATAGACTGCCACATATTTATTGCATTGTTAATTAAATATTAAAATAATAAGATGTTAACAAATCTTATTTGTATTTACAAAAGAATTGCTTATACAAGACCAACAACAACCTTTTAAGACGAATGTGACCACAGTATTTCAAAATTTTACACGGCTTATTTGACCTCTTAACTAATTCACAAAAAGATTTATTTTCGATATCAAAATAATTACATTCCACTAATAAACTTGAATCTTTGTGAGAACAGATTTTGTAATTTGTAATAAATAAGTTAATCGGAATTTTGAATAGGTATAGCAGTGAATAAAACCAAAATTTGTGAATTAAGCGGTGTTCTCAACGTTTGTACTGATCTTCAATGACCACACATTTAATTTTGCATTATTTCGGCATCAGAAATTCTGAAATTTTACTTACGCTGTTATAGAATGAAAATTTTAGCTTAAAGTTGCCTCAATGTCAATGGCTTACAGTATCATTACATGTTGACTTTATAAATAATAAATTTGTTTGAAACGACAATAAGAATAAAGCGCAAAATATATAATTCTGAAAAAATCGTGTCATCAGGACAAGTAGACAATTTTGAATTTTTTCAAATAGAGTTTTAGAGTATTTAATGCGAAAGAGAATACATAAAATATATGTGAAGCATAAATATAAAATTAAAAATATATCTTCTTTATACATTCTGTATACATGTTCTTATTGCGCAAAATATATAATTTGATATAGAATTTAAACTTTATAGCTGAAGTAAACTTTTGTCAAAGAAAACGGAAGCGTCCAATTATTATACACATTTAATTAGAAAGAAACTTTTATTAAAGCATACATAATTGGCCATTACAACCCTTCAGTCAGGATTACGACCTAGTTACTCGCACCACTTACGTTGTGTGTGTTAATTTTATACATGAGTTGCGGGACCTACAGTTTAAAGTCGACTCCGAACGACAGATTTTTGAGAAACTTTTCATGGCAATTTTATTTACTCTCAGAGTTTTTGCCAGAAATCTGCTGAGAGGAAAGCGCAGAAAAAAAATTATTGTTTTTTATTTTGATGTCTGGCCTGGGGCCCGAACTTTGGCTTTTCGTCTAATAAGCCAACACACTACCTACTAGACCACGACGACTTTTATTAAAGACTTAATTTTATTTTAAGTGGCACAATGTGAAAATTATTCGAATAATATTTTTATCCTTTTCTTCAGCAAAATTAAAAATTGTTAAAAATTGTAAATATTTTTGCAAATTTTTCGCGTAACGTATATGAAGAAAATAATATAATTTAGAAAATTAAAAGAGAGTAAATGCATTGTTTAAAGTGGATTCAAATAAATTAAGAAATCAGTTTTAAAGTGACATTAGAAAACACAAACTGCAATTATGTTCAATAGAAAAGTGTTAATAAATAATATCTTAAAAACCAAACTCATTAAAAAAATAATAAAAACAATAAATTAAAATGTTTGAAATATTTTTAAATTTATTTTTCTATTTATTGTTATTATTTATCTTATTTACCATATTAATTTTAATTATACTCTTTTATTTATGGTAAGTATAGTAATTATTTGTTATTCTTTTTCAACTTTTAACACATAATATGTAAAATTCTCTATATTTTATATGATTTTTTTATTTATATATTAACTATTTAAAATTAATACTTTTTGTTTGTATTTTATTTTTTTGTTATTAGTTGATCATATAAAAATGGTTTTCGTGACTTTACACAAAAACTCTTCTTGTTTATTTACTTACATATTTAAAGATTATTTTTTATTTTGTATTTATTGATTAATTAATTATTTTCTGTCTTTTTTTTAAGTATTTTTCAGTATTTACTGTTTTTTTCTTTGTTTGCTACGACAAAATACCTTTTTTTCGAATAAGGCTTTTAGAGAGATTATTTTTTTTGTTGTTTTTTGTTTTGAGTATCATTAGATTAGATTTTGATGATAAGAAATAGTGATATGTCTTCAGTTTATTTTGGAAAAAACAGGTAAAAAAAATTATGTTTTAGAAAAAATTAAACAATAATTGAGTTGTTATTTATTTTTCATTTTCATTTTAATTTTTTTATATAAAAAGTTTATCATTTTTTTTATTTGTTACAATTTATTATTTTTTTGTTTTTTTGCTTATATAATACATCATTGTCCTTAAGGTTAAACTTATCGTATATAATTATTTTATATTTTGTAATATAGTATGTATGTATTTATATAAATCTATATATATAAGTATTTTATTTTATACATATGTATATGCTTGCATATACATATGTATGCGGGGGTTATTAATTTTATTAGAATTTCATTAATTATAATTAACATGTTTTCAGTTTTATTTTTTAATGTTATTTATTTCAATTTTTAAATTTTAATTCTAATAATGCTTTTCAAAAAAATTGTCATGTGGATTTTTTTTATTTTAATTTTCTTTTGTTAATACAAAAATTTTGGTTTCATTTTCATTTCATTTCATTAAGTTTTTGTTTTAATAATTTTAGTTTTAATTTTAGTTTACAATACTACTTTACTTGTTTTGTGGTAAAGATTTTTCGATTTTTTTCTTTTTTAATTTCAGTTCATTAACTGACTTTAATTATGTATGTATACATGCATAAAAATACAATTTAAACGTTGATTACAATTTCGAAATAATATTTGTGTGTGTGTTTTTTTAAAATTAGAATACAGATTATGTTATTAATAGTTGCTAATTATAGAAAAACAATTATAACTAAGTGTTAATTTAATTTAATTTAAATTATATTTAATTTATTTATTGAAATGCTCGTATGCCATCCAAAGATGATCTTAGAATGACACTGCCTTCAACCCAGAAATTGGGACGATCGAGCATATTTTGCCACAAGGACAATTCCTTACCGGAGGCATCCATCCAGTCAACTTGGCGACCGTAACTCTTACCTTTAAAAAAAAATTAAATCAATAAATAAAATAAATCAAAAAATAATATTCATGTTGAAAGCGGCTTAGGAAAATATGACTCTATTTAAACCACCCATTTTAAACCACCATCTCGATATTAATAAAAAATTTTAATCTGGAAACTTATCACGACTTATTGATTTAGGTTTCAAATTAACTGTCATATATATTAAATACTTGTTGGGATAATATCATTCAAGAGTAACAAACAAGGCCTACAAATTTAACGTCAACTCTTTTTTATGGAAGTCAATTGTTCTCAGAGTTTTGAAATAAGCAGGATTTAAAAATATTTTTAAAGGATTTCTATATGAGAACACACATACAGTGGACAGCAAAAGTCTTAGTGCGGCAATATATTTTGACAAAAAAGAACCCACAGGCTTAATACTTTTGCATAAAGTCCCGATATGACTTCAAGAGAGTATTTAGGACATCATTTGAAAGAACGGTCAAGTAATCGCTAAACCTCGAACAAAAGTCAACTAAAAAATTTGCTCTTGGTGCCACCAGAAAACACTAAACAAAACTTGTACATTCAATTCCAAATGTGTTAAATGGAGTGCTTGACCTTAAGGGATATTCTACTAAATACAAGGGATAACATTTTCACATTCATTATACATGAATGGCGGGATCGACAGTTTAAAGTTGACTCTTTTCATGGCAATTTTGTTAACTCTCAGAATTTTTGCCACAAATCAGCTGAGAGGAAATCGCCAGTCTAGGTTTAAACCTAGCGTTTAAACCGATGTCTCATGTCCAATAAGCCAACACACTATCTACTGGACTACGGCGAAAACAAGTTGTTTAAATAGAAAATATTAGTCATAAACGTAATCAGCATCCCAAGCATTTAAAACCTTTTTTATTCTCCAGGGAATGGCGGTTAAAAACTCTAAATTGTACGCCTAACTACTTGTAAAATTAAGTACATCGTATATAGCTTAGAAATATTTTACAGTTAACTTACATGTTCCCAAAGAAAAGCGAACACCACCCAAAAATTCATTGCTCGCCAAACGATCATGATCCCAAACAGTTAATTCCAAAGCTCTTTCGGACAAATCTTCTAATGAAACATCTTCGTAAATGAAAGTATAATTCCAGCTGGGGTTTGTTGAACGCTTCACTACGGGTGTCTTTTGTTTGGAACTGCGTGTACGATCGGGCAATAAATAGCTAAAAAGTTATAGAATTTATACAATTGAATGAATCGATTCATTTCATTTCTATCAATTTATAGCACACTTACCTTTTACAGAAGGCATCACAAGAACCGCTGGGTTTAATGGGCGTTAAATGTTTGGCCTCTTTGACCAAAACATGCAATTGTCCACCCTTAGCGGTACGATCGGTTTTTGAACTTGCCACAGATTTAATACTGCCAAATTTACGTAAGCCTCCACCGGTGGCTAAAGAAGCAGCGCGCATAAATTTCGATTTGCTACCTTCGGGTGTGACATATTTAAGGCCCACCACAATATCACCGCGGTAAGTGGCCACCTCATCAAAGGGTTCACTCTATTGAAAATTAAAAAAAAATGTTTACAGTTACATATTATTTTCTAGTCACATTCTTATTGATAAATACTATACTTACCCTTTCTTGTAATAAATACCACTGTGATTGAGGATTATCGAAGACCCGTCCCTGTAGATTAACACTGACTTCACCCAGAAAATCATTGCGACCAAACATGTCCGAATGCCACACCGTTAGCCAAAGTGTACGCGATTCTAAATTCGAAATTGGCATATGGAAACGTAAGACCTCATCGAATACGGGATTTAAGGTGTGCTTTTTCACTTTTGTTTTACGTTTGCCAGCTTTCGATTTATCGGGCAATAAATAAACCTTAAATTAAATGAAAAAAAAAAATTAAATTAAATTAAATCATTTTAATGTTGAAATGCGTAATAAACAATACCTTAACGTAGGGATCACTTCGATTTCGCTTTGAATCAACAGCGGCCAAATCTTTACATCGTACCACATGTATCTCCAGTGCTCCCAATTTGTAATTGTACTGCATACCGAATTCAACTTGACCCTTGACCACAACTGTACCATAACGACCCTCACCAGCTCCAGAATAAACGCTGGCCATTGAATCGGAACGCAACTGTAAAATACCAATAGTATGATGATAAAGTTCAATGTATTTAATTTGTTTTTCTTTTTCGTTATTGTTGTTGGAAATTTATTTATCGTTTTATTTTTTTTTTTTGTAATTGTATTTTGCATTTAAGCGTAAAATCTTTACACAGAGAGCGTACTTTTGTTTCTTTGTTTAATGTTTCTTTCTTTTGTTTCTTTCATTTAAGTTCTGAGTGAGAAACAAAAAAAAAAGAAAATTAAATACTTGTGTGCTCATTTCAATAAGAAAAATTATTTTCAATATGGTTTTAGGAAAACATATGTCATCACGATTTTTTAAATTTAATTTCGAAACGTTGTAATTTTCACTTAATATAGGTTAGCTAAGTTTAGGTTAGGTTGGCTAAAAACTCTCTCCAAAAGCAAAAAGTCTCACATAGGCCCATAAAGTCGTACAATTATTTTGACCACGTTAAGTTTATGCCGGATTGCAATAGATTTTCAATCTTAAACTTACTTAAAACAATTGTGGTTAACTATTAACACTTTATTTACATACACATACATTGGTAATTACAACCCTTCAGCAAGGATTAAGACCTAGCACTTCTCATGCCACTTATGTTGTGTGCGTTAATCTTGTGCATTAGTGGCGAGACCTACTGTTTAAAGTCGACCGCGAAGGACAGATTTTGTAGAAAGTTTTTGATCACAATTTTATTTACTCTCAGAGTTTTTGCCTGAAATCTGCTGAGGGAAAGTCACTGAAGAAAAATTTTTTCATACTTCGTTTTGTTAAAGATGTCTGACCTGTGGTTTGAACCTTGGCCTACTAGACTACAGCGACTTCATTCCTTTATTTATTTCTTATAAATAAGTGAGTATAACAGTTTTATAAATAATAAATAAAATATAACACATTCACATTAGGGACACCCTGTTACACCAAATTTAACATTACAAAATGGATAATACTATTACAACATTGCTTTTATAAAATTTATGTGACAAGAATTTATTCTCGTTGTATTAGATAATGTATACATACATATATGACATCATATATCATATGATACGTATGATATCAGCTGTGTATTCAAAGACCACTGTCGTAGGGAATTAGTCGGCTGCTGCCAAATGCAACAGTTAAGTTAATTAATGAATTAACACGTTATTACAATCCTTTAGTCAGGATTACAACCTAGCTTCTTACACAATATCCTAACACTTCTGATATTAACTGCTGATAAGTTATACAAATAGAAAATTGTGTTGTTTTATTTCTTTATCTTTTTTTTTTATCAATTTATAAAAAGAAAAACAAAAATGGACGCATTATATAGCTTGTTGCACACAAGAATGAGTATATATATGCATATCTGTGGCATTAAATAATAACAGCTTAAGTCGAAATTTCGTGTTTAGAGATATTAAGGGGTTTGTCTAAAATAATTTGTGTTTGGTAAATACATATATATAAATATAAATGAGTATAGTTTTATTAATAAAAGACATTTTATACATGAAATTTAGCTGAGTAAGAATATGAAATAAAAGGAAAAAACACTTATGTCAACTTAGGCCATTATCATTTATTGCCACAGATATGTATGTATATTGTATATACCATACATACATACAATTGGGCAATTCACACGACTTTGTATCGTGTATGTTGTATTGAATACACTTTTTCTTTTGTGAACGCTCAATGTTAAGTTGTATTGTGTATTTCGTATTCCAAACGTCAAAAAGCGATAAGAAGAAGAATAACATTTTTAATAATTTGATTTTCAAGCAGCGAATTGAAAAATATTGCGGAAAAGAGTAAATTAAATAATTATCTGTGCGAAAAATATAATTTTTAAATGTTAATTGTTGACTCAAGTTGCATAGAAAAATATTTTGTATTTTTATTCTTCTTCTTGATTACTGGTATTTACATAAACTGATAGCACGAAACCAATACAACTTTTAAAAATTGTGAGAAAAATGTGTATAAGTGTATCGGATTTTTATATGAAAATTATCAACAACAAGTATACACTGTTGTATTTTCGTCCAACAATACACGCCCTACAACGATACAAGAGCTTGTGTGAATTGCCCAAATGTATATTAAAATTTATCGGTTGAGTATTACCCGATCTAAGCAAATACAAAATATTAACTGACGGCTATAATCCGACTTACATTCAAACGGCTTTGGTTTTTGTAAATGTTGTTGTTATTTGAAAATCATTTGTTGTAAATAAACCGGGATTAAATCATAATATTTGCGTTCATAAACAAATATTTTAAATTCATTCAAAATAACAAATGAATCGACCAGTGAAATGCAAAATACATGTCATTTAAAGGGGGAGTTAACCGTGCACAAAACAATGATTAACATGCGTGTAAATACAGCATATAAACTTGCTTATGTATCAAAGTCAAAACCAATTATTTCTCTAACGGCTTTTGTAATCTCTATCTTGCATTGTAAGGTACATACTTAATTGCTATTGAATCACGTTATAGGGCGTTATAAAAATTCGATTGTGTACTAAGAACTGGATCGGTAAGTCAGTTAATGTGTCCATCAAATGGTGCACTGCGATTAGAAAATATGGAAATGGAAATGAGGTTAGGTTTGGTTGGAGTGGTAGCTTTCATAGCAAAGCTCACTTGAGCTCACATAGCGGGCCGTTGTGATGCAACAGGTAAGCGTAGTCGCAGCAGGCGAAAGGAATAGTGTTTGTCATCAAACATGAGTAATTGAGGTTTCCATGATTTCATTTTGGAAAATTTGACGACAATGGTGCCTTACGTTCTGGAAGGCCAAGATAATAAAGCTCAAAGTGTTGTCTGACATTCTTTAAACTTTGCTTCATTTTTTCTACGGCTAAACATTATCCAAAATATAAAATTTTTTCTTTAATGGCTTCGACAACAGACGAAAATTGTTGAATTTAAAGTGTAAGGGTGGTAAATGCGCCCTGAAAAATGCACTGTTTGATGCGGTATTCTTCTCATCATACATACACACATACATAATTGGCCATTACAACCCTTCAGTCAGGATTACGGCCTAGTTTCTCACACCACTCATATTGTGTGTGTTAATTTTATACATGAGTGGCGGAACCTACATTTTAAAATCGACTTCGGACGACAGATTTATGAGAAACTTTTCATTGCAGTTTTATTTACTCTCAGAGTTTATGCCAGAAATCTGCTGAGAGGAAGTCGCCGAAGAAATATTTTTTCATATTTCGTTTTGAAGTCTGACCTGGGGTTTGAACCGTGGCCTTACGTCTAATAAGCCAACACACTACCTACTAGACTACGACGATTATATCTTATTTCTCTAGTAAACTAACATGCAATGATTGCTGATTTCTTTTATGGGATAATGCCTTGGCAGGCGAAACCATAAACATATTGAGAGATTAGTTTGGTGGGTAATAAGTCTTACATATGGAATTTTTTTGTGTAAGAATAAGTAAGAAAGCTTTTCATGTTCAGTCAAAACTCTAGCCCTGACACTTGTCAGATACTCGCCTAAATGCTGACCAAAATAGGAACACTCGTGTGGCGTACCTATGTATACATTTCGAAAGGAAATGAGAGGC
Organism: Sarcophaga variegata; assembly: GCA_932273835.1. Classification (NCBI taxonomy): domain Eukaryota; kingdom Metazoa; phylum Arthropoda; class Insecta; order Diptera; family Sarcophagidae; genus Sarcophaga; species Sarcophaga variegata. The sequence continues at coordinate 78,486,037 of OW026359.1, forward strand.
ACTCATACATATATTGCCCCATATAATTTAATATTTTTAAATTTACTGCCTTTTTTCAATTTTAAAATTTTAGTTGAAAAATCACCCGATAGTATGAAAAGAAGAATTAAATTTCTGAATTTGTTTTTACTCGTAACATTTTCCAAAGTTTAGATAACAAAGCATTATTCTCTTCCATAATAATGACGTTAATATTTTATTGTTTTTTACTCTTCAAGCGCAATCAGTGTAAAAGTGTTTTTTATTTTTTTTTATTTTCATGTTAGCATCGTTACGAAATGTTCACAAGTCTTTATTATGACGTAAATTGAATAATTATTTGAAATTACTTACGCCTAATGAACTTAAACTGCTGCGATTTTGATGCATTGCCACTAAACGATCGATATCTTCATCAGATTGTGTTGGCCAATTATCACTGGAGCCGGAGCCACGTGACTGTATGGGACTAGAGGTGGGATCATTACGTTGGCCCATAGCAGGAGAGCGCGTAAGTTCTTCTGCAGCTGCTTTGGCCTCTTCTGAAAAAACAAAAAAAAAAGAAAAACACATTTTTTTTATTTTATATTTTAAAATAATAATTACATTTGCAATGTTTGTTGCGTTTTTCATATGTTCATATGATCACAGTCGTAATAGTAGTCATACATTCATACATTATTTGCGTTTTTTTTTTAAATAATTCTTACAAATCGAGATAAAAATGTTTGTTTAATCATTGTATAATTATAAATAGTGGTTTATCATGCACGTTTATTATGACTTTCTATGTTTGCTTTATTCTTTATTTATTGAAAATTTTTATAATTATTTATCACAACCCTGACTAACAACAGATTGGGTATATAACAAAAAAATTATTTTTATTTTGTTTATAATTGTTCATATAATAGTGATTATGGTATATGAATACATATAATTAACTAAGATGCAATGAAAAAATTTATACAACATGAAATAAAAAAAAAACTTTTTTGCAAAATACTATTGCATCGCGCTACTGACTAATCTAATTATTGGACTAATTATCCCAAGGGCTCTTTAAACAATCACGTACATATACTTATATACATACATAATTGCCCATTAAAACCCTTCAGTCGGGATTACGACCTAGTTTCTCACACCACTCACGTTGTGTGTGTTAATTTTATACATGAGTGGCGGGACCTACAGTTTTAAGTCAACTCCGAACGACAGATTTTTGAGAAACTTTTCATGGCAATTTTATTTTCTCTCAGAGTTTTTGCCAGAAATCTGTTGCGAGGAAGTCGATGAAGAAATATTTTTTCATATTTCGTTTTGATGTCTGTCCTGGACCGTGGCCTTGCGTCTAATAAGCCAACACACTACCTAGAAGACTACGGCGACTCCAATTTAAACAATCAACAAATATAAATTATTAATTCGACATGAAATCTATGTATTATATTCTATAATAACTTGTCGGCGAAATTTTTTTCTATGCTAAGAAGTTTTTTGAAAACACATTACTTTACTCTATTAAATCATATTTAGTCCTAGTATTCTTATACGGATGTGAAATCTTCGCCTCTTGTGATTCTGCAGGCTTAAGAAAATTAAATAAGGCTTATAATGCTGTAGTAAGATATGTCTATGGGCTATCGATGTACGACTAACTTTGCAATTAAACTTTATGGTGTAACATTTAACAGCTTTCTTAAAGTTAGAGTACTCTTACATTTACACAAAATCCTATACACCCGTGAGCCAAAATATCTCTTTGAAAGAATTACTTTTCTCCGGCCTCAGAGACTAAATGATTTCAGTCAGTTTAGACACCGGACTTAAGCATTTTTTATCTCTGCTATGCATTAACTACGGGGACAAAACTACTAATCAATGCTTAAAGGGTTATTTTCCAATATTATTCTTCATCTCAATATAATTAAACATATTTTTATTTAATTAATTTGCTTTAGTATAATTATTTTTAATATTGTTATGTATATGTTTATTAAATACTATTATTTTTATTTTTATTTTTATTACTATTGTCACTACTTACTATTTTTACTATTACTATTTTTATTGTCATGATCTCAAGTTTTATTTCATTTCTAAGTTGTAGACATAATACAAGTTCTGTACTTTAATTAAGAGACCATATGTCGTGTTTTATAGAATATCCAGTAAATAAATAAATAAATAAAATTATTTTCTGATTAAGTGGAGAATTTAAATAAAAAAAAATTTAAAATTTAAAAATATGCCTGCACCCTTGAGGGTACTTTTTTTAATAGATATTTCAATTTCTAAAATAAATTTGAATTTAAAAGTGAAATACATATATCAATTTGTTTTACTTTGATAGCCATAATTTTTCACAAAATGTCATTACGCTTAATTGAAATGGTTTTGCACTTATCAGAAGTTCACTTAAGTGAAAATTCCGTTTAATTGCAAAGAAAGTGCTATTTTTCTACATTTTCAATTAACCGAACTCGACTGTGGTTTATATAAAAAAGTACCATAATTAATTAAACAATTCGTTCTTGTTTTTTTAAGTGGACTTATTGCATTACTTGCTACAAATTTACTATTAAAATTATATAATTTTTTATATAATTTTTAACTTTTTGGTTAGTTTTCTTTAATGTATGTTAATTATTTAAGAAACTATTTTACTTTACAAAACCTTAACTTAATTGACTTTTAGTATTCATTTATTTACTTTCTATGGAGAAAATTCTGATTGGAGCCTTAAAGTGATTACCGATTTTGACAAGGTTTTTGACACACTTGTACAATCCATATGGTCGACACTGCAAATGTTCACTGACTATAACGAATTTGATCAAAGCGAAATATGGCGGCTCGAGCATAAGCGAATAACAAGGTTGTATGTTTTTGGCCATATTATTCGTCGCTAATGTGATAAAAAACGCACATGAAGTGAAGCAGAATAAATCAAAACCTGGAAGACTTTGTCTATGATATTGTTCCACTCGCTTGTAGAAAAGAGCACATGCAACCTTGCCTCAGCGGTTTGCTTGGTTTGCGTTAAAAATATTAGAAAAACTAACTCGTGTGATGTTACCTCTGCACAACCCCCTTTTTTAGTAACTAAGTCACTACCGTCGACAACGTGGAAAAATGTTGTTACCTGGATAGCATCATAACGCCTCAGACGATGTGAAACGTCGAATAATTAGCGCTAGCAGCGTGTTTAGTCTGTATGCATAGTTTTACATTTCTCTTACTGGTTCGAAAACAGACGAAATTAGATGCTTGCGGATTATTTTAACATCAAACTATCAAAAAGGGCCTTAAGCTGAAATGTTTGGGGCATACCCTTAGCAAATCTTATGATGAAATTTACTATGCCACAATTGAAAAGCGCGTACAAGGCATGCAGGCGACTTAAAACTAAATGGAGGTGAATGGTGCAGAGCGAAACTGGCAAATCTTTTAAATGAATAACAATCTCATTAACAAAGAACAGAGAACAATGGCGATTCTTTGGTCCATCTTTCTGATGAAATACTATGAATATAATAGAATATAATGTGTATGTATCATCATTCAGAAAAAGGGCATATGATAACAACAACAAGAGGCATTTGAAAAATTTTGAAAAAATTATGCGATTTCCATATTCGTATACATGTGATGTAATTGTGTCACCAACTTCAATGGCAAATGATTATTTACAATGATGCCGCATGTATCGTTTAGAATTTATAACAAATTTGATTAAAGAATTGTTTTGCACTCACTACCTCCATGTATTACCACAAAATCATCAATTTCATCATTATCCGGTTTATCATCATTGTCTGCAGCCAGTAATTGCTGTAGAGATGGCCGGCTGCGTGTTACACTGCAACGTGAGCTATTCACCGATGTGGAGGCGGTATTAATTATTGATTCTGGCACAATAACAAACTCACTAATGTCAACATCTTCTTCTAAGGTTTCTAGAAAACGATCAGAATTTGAACGCAAACTATCGTCCCAAGTCCATACACGACTAGTTTTATTGACTTGTGCTGATTGTGGTAAATGTTGACTGTGACGTCGTTGTATCGTTACATTGCCATCGCTTGTTGAAGCATCAGAGCGTGACGTTAAGCCGGCAAAGGAAACTCTATTATTGCAATTGGTATTGTTGTTAGTAGTTGTTGTAGTAGTAGTAGTACTAGTAGTAGTAGTAGTAGTAGTTGTGTTGGTGGTGGTAAATGCTAATTTAATTACTTGTGTGGGTGTAGTAGTGTTGCAAGAATGTGCTTCTATTATATTGTTAGTTGCATGATTAGTGTCTACTTCTAGTTGTGATGTCATACTTATTATTGGCAATTGTGGCTTATTCGTTTCGATTTTATTTGAGGCACTGTTGGCATTTGAGAATCGCGCCAATTTCGTTTTTTCTTCCTCTTCTGCCTCAAGAGCATCTCGACGTTGCAGTTCAAAGACGTAGGCTTTAAATTTCGCATCAATATCGTCATCTTCATCAGAATTGTACTGGTAGTGTGACGATGAATGTTTGCAACAGCAAAACAGTCTTTTGCTAAGATGACGCCAACATGAGATGTGACGTTTTAAACGCCATGTTTTTAATTTTCTTTTACGGCCATAACGTTTCCACCATAAATACGGCCATTTACGTTTTTGGTTGACTGTAAACGATTGTGTCGATGTGCAATTGCTGTTGCGCATGCGATCTAACGAGGCATAATTAATATTGTTGCCACCACCACTGCCATTCATACAGACGGTGCGTGATTTTGTTCTGGTTGTTGTTGCTGCCGATGACGATAATGATGACGATGATGACGACGGCATTGCAATTGTAGTTGCATTTAATTGTTGTTGCTTTGGTTTCTTGTTCAGTTTGAAAAATTTATTACGATCAACAGCTTTCGTTTTCGTTGAGTGTGCTATTGTATCGGTTGGTTCTTTATTATTTTTATTGTAATTATTATGGTGCACTTTGGGTTCCAAACGCGTTGTCGATTTCATTTTCGTTTTGTTTTGAAATTTTGCTTTTGTTTGTGGTATTTCAACATTTCCGTCATGGCAATCGTTGCCATTATCACCGGTATCGAATGGATTATAGTTCCTAATATTTTTCTTTTGTTTCGCTTTATAATTCATTAATTGTGTCAGTTTCTTCATGGCATTTAAAAATTATTTAGACTTGCTTTAGTTGTCTTTGTTTGCAATTTAATTGCAGTTTAAATTAAATTTTAAATGTAAACTTCTTGGCATTTAATAGAACTCATGCGTGAAGCAACATTATTTTCCACAGCAATGATTTTATTTTTTTTTTTAATATTGTCAAGTGAATTACACTTTAGATCAGGAAATTTTTAAGAATGCAATTATTCACAACAAAACTAAATTAATATCTGTTATTACCATAAATTGTTAAAAGAAACTTGAATTATTTTTCTTTTATTCCAATGGAAATTTATGCATGTACATACGTATGTATGTATGTATAAAAGTCATTCAAAAATATGTTAAAATTAAGAGATAGTCCCGGAAGTCACAGGTAGTTATTGTAATAAATTTTGCTCAAAAATGTGAACAGAAATTTAAAATAAAAATCATAATAAAAGCATATTTATTTTTGTTTATTAACCACCATTCATGTATACATATGTATATATGTACGTATTCCCATATTGTCAACGGCATTCATTATGTATGACAGGCTAAGAAATAATTTCAAACAAAGAAAATTTTATGCCCCTTGTGGTCAGATTCCCTCCCCAGAGATCAGAATTGTTAATATTTGTTAAAATTAATTAAAATTTCCAGTAAGACCACCAGAAAATAACAGAGATAAAGATATACAAAACATAACAACAAACAATTGAAACAAAAACGAAACACTTGTGTTTAGAAGGCAAGCCAACGGAAATTTACAACAATCGACTGCCACATTTCAGAGGAGACAGTCATAGATTAACAGACATTTTGCTCAGACATTACATATCATAAACGTGTTTACGTGTGAGAGAGTACATGAGTACAAGCATTTAATATTGTATTGACTCTCAGTTACATTTTGCAACAACGTTACACAAAACTCTTGAATTTCTCATATTAAACGATATAAACAAACCAACTTGTTGTTGATAATTTTAACAATTTGATTTGATTTAATTTTTTTGTAAAGAGAACTGCTTGAAAAAATAATAAAGTAACGTGAAAGAGAGAGTGAGAGCGACAAAGTGAGAAGGAGTAATGAAAGTATGTATGTATGTATGTATGTTATTACATGTTATTTTTTTTTTCTTTTCTTCAGGTAATTTTTATTGTTGTTTATATTCTTCCATATTTTTTTAAGTTGTTTACACGTTTTTATTTTCATTTTTATTTTCTTTAGTACACAGTGTAGTAAAATATTTGTTTTTCTATTTTGTTTTTTTTTTACTCCAATATTATGTCTGTTAGTCTGCCATTTGTCAACAATAGTTGACGGTCAATATGTACATACGCGTATGTACATATGTATGTATGTTATGCTTACATGTATACGTAGTTCGTTTGTACGCACATGAGTATGTGGGGTATTCATAAATAATATTACAAATCTGTGTACGTTTTTATGTACATATGTACATACATACATAAATCATATTTTTTTTATAAAATAAAAACAATTTCTTTTTTACATTCACATTCAGTTTTAAGTTGAAATTTTGTTTAAATACGTGTGTTTGTGTGAATGTGCACAGGTATATTTCTGACGGGCTTCCTAAATTAAGAGCTTTAAAGCAATACTTTCTTGTTTTCGCATAATTTTAAGCTTTTTCTACTAACACTCCTCCTAAAAGTTGAAAACATAGTTGCCGCAGCGTGCCGTAATGATTTGAATTCAATCAGTAGCAACAAAAATCACTCATGCCGAACACTTGGCTAAATTGAGTTCATTATGTTTTGATTTGCAACGAATAGTCTGGAATAGATCAAAAGAAATTGTAGAACTCTTATTATATTCCCTGCCAAGCAGTTCGTGAGAATATATCATTTCCAGCGCAAAGTGTATCATCATAATCTTTTAAAGAATTTTTTTCCTTTTTTTGTAATTTTGGGAGAACGTAAACTATTTTCAAGATTACATAGACATAATTGGTCATTACAACCCTTCAGTCAGGATTACAACCTAATTTCTCATACCACCCATGTTTTGTGTGTGTTAATTTTATACATGAGTGGCGGAACCTATAATTTAAAGTCTGCGGAGGACAGATTTTTGAGAAACTTTTCATGGTAATCTTATACAGTCTCAGAGTTTTTGCCAGTTATCTGCTGAGAAGAGGCCGCCGAAGAAATATTTTTCTTTCGAGATGCCAGCACTGGGGTAGCCTCACGTCTAATAAGCCAACTAGACTACTGCAACCGATTATTTTTATTAGAAAGGCAAAATGCCGTCAAACGTAACCATTTTCATATAATAATCCAGCTTAGCATACAAATACAGTTGAGTGTGAGCTGAAAAAGATACATAACATAATTGGCCTCCAGTCAGGATTACGGCCTAGCTTCTCAGACCGCTCATGTTGTGTGTGTTAATTTTAGACATGAGTGGCGGGACCTACAGTTTAAAGTCGACTCCGAACGACAGATTTTTGAAAAACTTTTCATGGCAATTTTATTTACTTTCAGAGTTTAGAGGCAAATATCTCTATTAATTATATTTATTTTTGATTATTTCTTCGTTTATCATGAATAATAAAAAATCTTTTGCAATTTTTCGATTGAACATTAACACCTTGTCTGCGAGTTGTAAACATGAATGAAAGGCTCGTCGGATACGTATATAACAACAATTATTAAATCACCCTATACCCAAATCTATTTTGATGACATCGACAAATGCTAGTTTTATAAACAAATAAACAAATTTGTTAAAGAGGAACATATTGAAAAAAAAATTTTTTTGATTCAAAAATTCATATACTTATTGAAAACACCATCCGTATATTGTCAAGTTGCAATATTACCACAGATATCAAAGAGGGCGCTCAATATAATCGCTTCGCATGTGACAATTCATTACTTTAAGTCGCTGCTAATATGTAACATTTTTTATTGGTTGTCTTAAAACAACAATTTATTATGAATTTATGATGATGACGCCGGTGGTGATAATGTTGCTACTTGAAATGCGACGTGATGTTGGAAAATGCCAACAATCAAGCATTCGTTGTACATATTGTACGTATATAATTGTACCATATACCATATATTGTACCGTATAAAAACGCATTATACGAGCAAATCTTTTATTTTTTGAGGCACTTTTTTGTGTTTTGTTCACTTTTTATTTTTCTTTAGTATGTCAGTGTGTTGAATTTTTAATTAAAGAAAAAATGTTTTTTTTTTGTTTTGTTTTAAATATACATACGCACTCTTCTCTTTCATATATCGGGCACTATCGTCGTCTGGTAACAAAGTACTGATGGTACTTTAGACTTGATTTGTACGTATAATAAAGAAAAGCTATTGTCGCTAATGTTGCTATTAAATATTGTCTTAAACGTAAATGTCTTCATTTTAGACGTTTCATTATTTACTTTGACATTCATTCACGTTTTTTGTAGTTTTGTTCGACAGAAATACATAAAATTCATTAAAAAAAAGATACAACAAGAACGACAACAACAAAATAATCACATTTTATTTTCTAGGTTTTTTTTTGCGAAAACACCATCAAATTTGAATTCTACGAGCATTTTATTCTATAAGCATTTGAATTAAATCCGAATATGTTTTGTTTTTTCTTTCTTGATGATAAGATTGATGTCATAGAGTGTTTTTTGTTTTTTGTTTGTTAAACATTTATTTTTGTATATTCTGGTAATAACTTTGGCTTGTACACCATCTCAATAAACTATATGAGATTGTTTAAAACTAATGAAAAATTATTGGTGATTCATTCTTATGATCTTTTGCAGAAAAAAAAAACATTTTAAATTTATATTTTAAAGTGAGATTGCCAGTCAGATTGTCAGAATTAAAAATAAAATTCTGATTGATGTTCAAGGTTCTCTAGTGGTCAAGAATTGCTTTACAATGTTTTTTAAAAATTTTATGTAATAAAAGTGTATATGAAAATCAAAAAATTTATTACAATTAATCAATTTCATAAAAAAAATTTGACTCTTATAACATAACATTCATACGTACATATATGTTCTTAAACAATGAACGATAAAATACTACAAAATACACAACAATTGCATAAAAGAACACAATTTTAAAATCCAATTAAAAAAATATAAAATTTATATAACCGTTCGGGCTTTAAAAATTTTGAAAAAACACAATAAATTTGCAAAGTGTATAAAATAATATACATTAGTGGCGATAAATGAGTGCCTGTCATTTACTTTACAAAGATTTTTTAACGTAAAAGTTGGTCGTTGCTGCGGCACAAATCGATCTTATTGCACACCAAACTCACCACTCTCAATAGGCAATTATCGCAATGCACATTGCTCTTTTAAGTTCCATTATTACAACTTGCCGTTAACTAAAGGTAGGCTTTTAACGGGCGGATAAATTATTTTTCATTATTATAAGTGGACAATAAGGTGAGAAGTGAGCGTTAAGCTAAATGGAGGATCATCCTACCTTTAACTTTTAAAGTTAAGTTTATATTAGAACTTGCTATACATACATATTGTTTTCAATATGGCAACTTCAAATATAAACAAAATGAGCAAATATAACAAAAAAAAAAAAGAAGGCCGTCGTTATTTCATTCGAGCATTGTTATCGTCATTGCTCCGGCACTGCCATATTTTTAAAAATTTTTATCTGTAAGTTATGATAACGAAAATAAGTTAAAGGTAACTTTACAGTTCCCTTTAGCTAAAGGTACTTTTAACTAATCCCAAGCTTGACGGCAAGTTGTAATAACGGCCCTAAGTGTAACGTTGTGATTTTCATAGTGTTTAAGAGGTACAGAGTCTAGTGATGTAGTCGACCTATGAATTGTGGCAAACACTACATCTTTCAGGGTTATTTGTCAACTGATCTTGAACTATCACGACCTGTTCTTCATACAAAATTCGAAAATTGCAACATCGTTGAAGATAACAACTTGCTCAACACAAAGTGATTTGTTATCGTTGTTTGTATGTTAATGCATTCATGAAGAAATGCTAAACATACTGAGTATGTATTGCAAAATGTCACAAATCTTCTATTATAGTGAAAACATTAAAGTTGAAAAACCAAATGACAAAAAAGTCATCCATTAGCTCATATTATTAAAATATAAGTAAAATTGTGTTTGCTTATTTTATTCTCTCTTTAACAACAATCGAAATTTTTTTAAGCTGCCTAACCAACCTGACTAACCTATTATTATTGAATGAGAAATGAAAACTTATTTAACCTTTAACCTCTTAAGCACTTATCTGTTCGTTTAAATGCGGAATGACATGGTTTTATAAAAATAGCTTTGAGAGTGAAATAGTTTTTATAAAAATTGTTTTAAATGCTGAATTAATGCAGAATCGTAAAACACTTGGATTTTTGGTCTTTTTTTACTCTTTTGTTGTGGATTTTTGCAAAAAATTTTTTTATAAAGAGTTTATCAAAAAAAGTGTTAAAAGAGTCATAAATAAGAATGCCAAACAATGGTTGAAGGTGATCAAAATACAAAAAAAAATTAAATAAAATATTTGTTTTCGAAAAAAAGAAAAAAATAAAATAAAACAAAATAACAATAATATAAATTATTGTATATTATATTTGTTTATAAATAATGTTTCAAAGCTACTGCTACTGCTACTGCTGCTGCTGCTGCAGTCGCATCTACTGTCGTTGGTAATTTGTTCACATTATTTTATAAGAAAAACTCATGACTTCATAAAGCCAATAACTCGGGAGACATTTGCTGTGTTAATGATGTGATTGTGGTTTTCTTTTTTTTTTTTTTGTTTTAAATATTTTATACTTTTACACATCATCATCATCGTTGTTATTATATGATATTTAAAATATACTCGTACAATAAAATTTACTAATTTTAGCATATAAATCGATTGAAAAATATTTGTATTTCTTCTTATTCATGTTTTTTTTTTTTGTATTTATTTTCTATTCATACACATTTTTATAATAATACAAAACGAAACACTTTCACTATTCGTTAATGAAGTCAGGCAGTCAGGCAGTCAGTCAGCCAGTCATGTTGTCAGTCATCACAGAGTATTCAGTCGTTCGAAGTTATTGCACATTGCAGAGCCCGATCGATGTTTATGTTTTTAACTTAACGGCGTATAATTATTTCAGTTTTTTTTCCTTAGTTTTAATGCTCTTTCCATTTGAATCAATTAAACAATGTATTAAAGCATGCAATTTTAATTGTTGTTGTTAACATTTTGAAAGTATTTTTATTTTATTTAATTTCTTAATTTTTTTTTTATATTCAATATTTATTTAAATTATTTTTTTTAAGCCCCCCGTTTTTCTTGTAAAATATTATTTTTTATTGTTATTTTTAAACCGTTTTGCAAGACCGTTTCGTTCTAACTGATTCATAATTTTATTTCAATAACTTATACAAAAACGAAGAAGAAGAAGAAGATGAAATAATAAATATGTACGTACGTAGAGATCATATTCTTGTCATTCGAATTGTTTAAATTGATTAATTTAAATATTGACACGATCTTTAAATGTTTCTAATTGCATACATAGTACAAGTAGTATAATGTAAAAAAAAAGATTCTCTGGAAACTCTTTCGGCATTCTTAGGGAGAATTTTATTGGCACCTACAATCGGTATTGTTACAATACAAACGAAAGTTTGTTTCTTGGTAATATCGATACTTTTATTGTCTATTAATTATAAGTCAAATATTGTAATAAAGTGTCTGTCATATCATATTTGTTATATACAAAATGACATCTCTATGGTATGTATATGTATGCCTAGTAAAAATATAGGATTCATAGTTTAGCCGTTGTATGACACACTACTCTGAAATGGAATTCATGCAGTCGAAAGATTTTCCGTGAGTGACTCGTCCCAAAGACTAAAATTTAAATTACAATAAAGTGCTGCTTTATACAACATGATAATACTATTCTGCTTATTTCGATGCACGTGTATTACAACTGTATATCGATAGGAGTTTCTAAGGAGTCTTTGGAAAACTCCTGGAGAGATTGTGAAGTAATAGCGCGGCATAAGATTGTGCTGGCCGTAGAAACCAAAGACAATATAAACATATTATTTGGCCACAGTAGATGTTATCGTGCTCAGGACTTCTTAAAAATACAGACTCAAACAATTACAAGCATAACAATAGATGGGCCATCCATTGGTTTACATTTAAACCATGGGTTATTTCGAATCTAGCAATACTTATGTCATTCTATTCTGTCACAAAATTCAGTACATTATCTCTACTGAACGTAATTAATCGATTTATGCTTCGTTTTAGCATAAATAGATAGACCAACGACAAACTGAACGATGATGTCAATTTTGCCGAAAAAAATCATTTTTTCAAATAAAGCTCATTTTCATTTTGGTGGGTACGTTAATAAGTAAAATTTCCGTATTTACGGTTCAGAAAACCCACACGAGGTCTAATAGAAGCCAATGTACCCATTACGGCTTGTGGAGCGGAGGCATCACTGGCCCATATTTCTTTGAAATTGTGGACGGCGCAACCATGAATGATAACCGATTTTTTTATACCCGTTCTTCATGGGCTGGGTGTGAACGGTGTTTGGTTTCAACAGGATGGTGCAAATTGCAACACATCTCATGCCACAATCGATTTATTGCGTCAAACTTTTGATGACCGTTTAATTAGCCGAAATGGTGATGGCAATTGGCCGCAAAGAAGCAACAATTTGAGACCGTTTGACTATTTTCTATGGGGCGCCGTTAAAGAAAACTGTTTTGCCGTCAAACCAAAGACAATTGAGCATTTGAAGGCCAACATTCGTGATGCCTTAGAGATACGAGAAACATCCCCATACACTCGAAAAAGGGCACCACCACCCATACAACCAGATGAATAAGCATTTGAAATAAGCAATTTGAAATCATTCAGTGATTATTTTAGATAAAAAAGGAATTAAATCTGGATATTATTATTGATTAATACGATTTCAATCTGAAGAATAGCGTATCCAAAGTATTTAAAAGGCCGTGCATTAAAAATACTTACAAATACAAATTAATTCTTCGTTTATGTTCGTACAATTAATGATTTCTTAGATATTTTATCGTTTTTAATGGCTGGTTGGTTAGCGATGGCAAAAGGTTAATTTAATAAAGATTTGATGCGGCCAGAGCAGAAAAACATTCATACGTTATATACCATACATACATACATACATACAAACAACGCAATAAAATCAAATTTCTGAGAATATTTTCATTTTTTTCATTATTTCACACATACATACATATGTATGTAAGTAGCAATGCAGGTTAAATTGTAATAGAATTTAAGAAATACTACTCATGTATGTCTCTTAGTAATTACACTCGTGAAGGGCATCCACAATAACAAATCTAATGGTAGTTTGAGGTTAAGATAATGTTCTCGTATTAAATGTTTAGACGGGTAAACAAAAAAAAAAGAAATATTATTAAAACTAACATTTATTAGGAATATATATACATACTTATGTAAGAATAAGAAATAGACGATGATTTTGTAAAATGTTTTGATTTCTTACAGAAGACATGTTTGGACATGTGAATTAATTTCCGTAGCAGTACACTAGATTACTGAAATATAATGCAACTGCTCTTATTAGCTGAAAGTACTTCTCAAAGGCAATTTTTCTTATTCATTATAACGAAAACGACATAATTTTTTGTAACTTTGAATCTGATGAATTCGATTCCAAAGAAAAGAAACAATTGAGAGTCATTGCACTTGAATTTATAGCAAAGCAAAAAAATTTGATGGTGACATAAACTAATGACATTGTATCGATTTAGTATCGATATTAAAAAGAAAGTGTGATCGCACATATACTTAGTATTTTCCAGTAAATAATGTATGTGAAGTTTTCTCCAGACATTTTACTTTTTGTCTTCAATGCAGGAGGATGCTCTGGTCGTCTATAAGATGGTAGTGCGCTAGACTGTTGGTGTGAGGGTTGTGGATTCAATTCCCATCAGAGGCTCTGATCTGCTACTTTACACCGGGCACGAGATCTAAGTCACTCAGCTCGTAGTAATTATAACACATATGATTTATAATTCTATTTTATTTTATAAAAAGTTATTACTTCAAGCAGGAATACAATAGTACACAGTATGAGTATTGTTTTTGACGTTTTAATAACAAAAAAAAATATAAAAAATTTAAAGTATACTCAACATTTAAGAGAGCTTCTAATTTTATTATGTTTAATTACAAATAAAATAAAAAACAAAGAAATAAAATTTTTAAGCATCATCTGGATATCATAACGATTGACTAATGGGTACCACATGGTGGCCTATTACGTAATCTATGACGGTGTAAAATCGTTAACCTATATGATATCGTAAAAATTGTGGGAAAAATATTTACTTGAGGGTACTAACTCCTATACAGTTTACAAAAACAATTTTGCTGACCACGGTATGTCGGATCTGGCATTTATCGATTTAATTTGATCTCAAAGGATTCACAGGGATATAACAGATTACATTTGCAAAATTGTATTAAAAGAAATAAATAACAACCTCCATTAGAAACATAGGCAGCCAATCTTAGTTAATTACGAGATTTTTTCTATTTCTTTGAAGATTGTTCATCTCCATAAATAAGGCTTAAAGCCTTGTTCGATTTCTAGTCCCTTGTATGTTCCATTTGGAAGCTTAGGGAGCAAATTATTTTAATGTTTCGCCATGTTTCTGAGTCCATTCTGAGATATGCTTTGTACACATAAGTTAAGGAACTCGATATGCAGATGTTATGAAGACTGAATGTTGGTTTAATCTCCCGTATGGCACGACTTTTTGAAATAATGTTACTTATACAAGTATACAATATCCGCAATTCCTATTGGCATGCTGTTTAGTACAAAGGTATACTAACCGCACAGCAGAAATTGCTTTTCATATTTTACACATCCACCACCAGTGCTGTAATAACTACAGAAAGCAGGTCTATTAAGGTATAATTGTGAAGTTTTCTTCGGGTATTTCACAAAAAATTTATTTATTTTATTTCTTGAGCGCCACAATAGCATCGGCCCGATTATACGTACATATATACATAACTGGTCATTATAACCCTTCAGTTAGGATTACGACCCAGCTTTTCACACCACATTAATGATGTGTGTATCAATTTTATACATGAGTGGCGGGGCCTACAGTTTAAAGTCGAATTCCAAACGACAGATTTTGGAGAAACTTTTCACGACAATTTTATTCATTCTCAGAGTTTTTGACAGAAATGGGCTAAGAGAAATTCGCCGAAGAAATAATTTTTCATATTTTCGTTTTGATGTCTGACCTGGGGTTTGAACCGAGAGCTTACGTCTAATAAGCCAATACATAACGTACTAGACTACTGCGACGATTATAATACTTAGAAAATAATAGACAATAATTATTTTGTAATATTTAGGGTAGGCTTAGAACATTTACTGGAATTCTATTGCAATTGAAGTGCATTTAGTACTAACATATTATTTCTAACAACAAATTGATGTTTAAAATTCGTCACTAAATCGACTATAAAATCATAGTTATAATCTAATATTATAGTTAATATACTTAGGGCCATTATTGCAACTTGCCGTTAAGTAAAGGGAGGATTTTAACAGGCAGATAAATTATTATTATAAGTGGACAATAAGGTAGAAGTGAGTGTTAAGCTAAAGAAAGGATCATCCTATCGGTAACTTTGAGAGTTAAGTTTATGTTTGAACTTGCCATATATATATATTATTGAAAATAATGGCAACTTCAAATACAAACAAAATGAGCAAATACAACAACAAAAAAAGCCTGTCGTTGCCACTGAGTTTAAATAAAACTTGTTTAATTTGAGCAGTGTTATCGACATTGCTCCGGCACTGCCATAGCTTTGATAAAGTTAACTTTATTTTATCTATAAGTTGTAATAACGCAAATAATTTAAAGGTGACTTTAAAGTTCACTTTAGCTAAAGTTACCTTTTACTAAACCCAACTTTAACGGCAAGTTGTAATAATGGCCCTTAATAAAGTATATATTAACTTTATTTGTCAATTTTAAGTTCACACTGTATAACAAAGCTTATAGTGAGTGTTATTGAAACTAAAAGTTAAAAAAAGTCAACATTTTTTGAAATACATTCCAAGTATTTGTATTTGTACTTGTATATGTATGAAGTCGCCGTGGTCTAGTAGGTAGTGTGACGTAAAGCCAGAGTTCGAGCCCCAGGCCAGACATCAAGACAAAATAATAAAAAGTATTTCTTCAGCGACTTCCTCTCAGCAGATTTCTGGCTAAAACTCTGAGAGTAAATAAAATTGCCATGAAAAGAGTCTCAAAAATTTGTCGTTCGGAGTCGACTTTTAAACTGTAGGTCCCACCACTCATGTATAAAATTAACACACACAACATAAGTGGTGTGAGAAACTAGGACGTTGTACAATGAGTCAATTCGACCTCCGGGTACTGTGCTTGTCTTAATTGACAAGTACACGTCCTCTAACCTAACTTAACATAACCTGTATTTGTATGTATGTACATAGGTATGTTTGTTGTAAAAATGGTTCTATACTTTAAAAACAGGCTTAGTGCTTCAATGTAGTGTATACAATATTTACGCGTACTAAAAAATTTTCTATCAAAAAGCCTTTGACTACTCGCTACCTTAATTTTGTTATAGTTTTCAATAGAACCAAAATATTTGATTTTTAAAAGATATTGAGATTATTTTTCAACGCTTTTAATGGGTTAAACGAAGTTACACATATTATGTAGAAAAGATTTTAAAGAGTTATTACACGTATAAGAACATGCTCATCAAATTAACACATTTTGTTCCGACTAAATTACTGGCTATCTAGAGCAAAATCTAGATTCTAAACTTATAATGATAATGATTCTTAAAGGAAAATATACAAATAAAAACGAAAAAAGAGAAAATAAAAGAAAAGAAACACTGCTTAAGTTTTCTTTCTTTCATTCTTTTTAATGATTTCTTTCTTTTTGCAATCAAGAAATGAATGAATCTTCAGCTGTTAGTTTACGCCTGAAACGGTATTCAAATGTGGCGTAATTATGGCGGCCCTTAATAGCTTCGACACATTCAGAGAATTTCAATGAAACTGTAAGAATTTTTTTATGTAAAATCCAGTGAATTTTGCATACACAAAATACCAAAAAATCAAGAGAAAGTAGAAATCGATATGAAAATATTTTCTTCAATACTAATTATGAATAAAATCATGTTATAAGACAAAAAACCAAAAAAAAAAAAAAAATATAAAATGCCGAAGGAAAAAATAACTTTAAAATTTGCTAAGAAATTAGTTTTGCAATAATAAAAATAATAATTATTATTACAGGGAGTTGAGTAATCGCCAATATATGTACATACATATGTATGTATTTTGATAATTATAAGTGCACAACTGGCATGTAAGTATGTATGTATGTTCGTTGGTTAGTTTATGTTTTTTATAATTGTTATGCACGATCCAGTGAAGTTATAATGCAATCATACATATATTTTTTTAAATAAATTTAATTTAAATTTAATTAATTATTCAGGAAATGTATACCAAATGTAATAAATACATACATATGTACATACGTACATACATACTTATATATATGTATTTAACATACAAAATTGAAAATGAAAAACCAAAAACTAAAACTTAAAAAAAAATATCATCGTATTGTAATCATATTTACAATAGAGTTATGAAAAGAATTAAAAATATTTCCGTCAATATTTATGGATTCAATTATCCAAAAAAAAAAAATAAAAAAACAAACTGTGAATCGCGTGTATAGAAATTAAAGTAAAAAATAATTTGTTTTTATTGAAGTACTCGTAATATAAACATATAACTCGTAAACTGAGTAGCATATTGAGTTTTATATTGTATTTGAAACACAATAGTTGAGGAGTTTTTCAGTTTTTGCAAGGTAGAGACACATTGGCTGCGAACAGCGTTCGCTAGAAAATTACTTAAAAATTCGAGGATTTTTTTTTTGCATCGAATAGATGATGCGTTAAAACTCAATGTAATGTGTAATGAAAGAACGATGCTCAAACATATGATTTGAACGTTAATGTGATAGTTAACCCTGAAATGCACAAGCGCCTATTTTAAACTTTACTACACAAATAAACCAAAAATGAATGAATGAATGAATAAAAAATGGCATGAGACCACGGTTCAAACCCATGGTCAGATATTTGCAACAAAACGAATATGATAAAATAATTCTTCGGAGACTTCCTCTCAGTAGATTTTTGGCAAAAACTCTGAGAACAAAATAAAATTGCCATGTAAAGTTTTTCAAAAAATCTGTCGTTCGGAGTCAATTTAAAACTGTAGGTTGCGCCGCGCATGTATACAATTAACATACAACATACATTAGTGGTGTGAGAAACTAGGCCGTAATCCTGGCTGAAGGGTTGTAATGACCAAATTATGTATGGATGATGAACATGAATGTAAAATAAATCGGAGGACTATAAGAATTTGAAACAAAACACTCTCTTACATGTGAAAATCTTAAGGCTGTTAAAAACAACGGTGTTGTGCTTTAGAGGGTTAACAAACAATGGCTTGAACTGCTCCATTCAAAATCCATTCTAAATCTTGTTTAATATATCGTAAAACTTAATGCTTCTGTGGCCTTGTAAATAATACTACAACATACTAGTACTTGTATCAAAATATGCTTGACATCGTTAGCCACGTTTGAGTTTGCCATGCCTGGCTTTGTATAGAAATTGTATTCCAAAACGTTGTATTGTAATGAAAATTTGTAAACAATTTAATGGTTCTCGTTTTAGACTTTTGAAAAGAAATGTTTAAATAACTAAAAAAATTTAAATTATTTAAATTTAAACTTTAAAAAGAGTGAATCCAAAAACCAAAATTGATTTTAAATTCGTTTCAAACCACCAGTAAGTGTAAAATTATGTGTTTAAACAGAATATGACCGCGACGACTTCTTAAAAAACGTTAGTAAATGACGGTCATGATATAGATTCTTACAATCTAAGACCCCATTTTGTTTTAAACTTTTAAAAACGGAAAATCTAAAATCGAATAATTGTTGCTGTTTTTGTATCAGTGGGCACAATGAAATGATAACCTGTAGAGTTACGTTCGTCAATTTTGTTATGGGTCGTATTGACGTTTGTATTCTGTTCTTTTAAATAGGTGGACTTATATTAACATGTAGAGTATGCATTCATTAAGCTTCCTCAAGATTTGTCATCAAATCATTCGGTTGAAGGTGAGGTAGACTCTGTAATATAATATTTTTTCTTTCCTGTAAATGTTTTCGTGAATTATATTAAACAGTACCAGTAAGAAGTAAATTTATCCTGAATATACGAATTCAACATAAATGGTTGAAATTGAAGTCATAGTACTAAATATTGCAAAGCCATGTTGGCTACACTACAACATTGTGTCATTAGTAATGGCAGGAGTTATTAAATTTACATAAAAGGGCTAAGTTTTGATTGTTATTTTAATATATTATAATTTTAAATTGTATATTCAGTTATAATCAACATCTATTCCAATATCAACAAATTTCCAAAAATTAAAGTTAAAATTTTTAAAAAATTTTAAATTTTTGTATGAATTATTGGCAAAGCTAAATAAACAGGAAATACAAGATGAGATTACAAACAAAATTTATGTTTGAACTTGTCTCAGTTTATTAATTATTTTTATTGACTGTAATCAGTCAACGGTTTAGAGGTAGGGACATGAGCTGACTCCCACATAACACAAAAAAATTCTTGTCAAATTTAAAAAAAGTATTTCAAGAAATCAAATATTATTTTGTGTGTTACAAATAAATGTTGTTTGTTCATGAAATGATTGTTTGGCACAAGATAACAAAAATCCGCTTAATATGGCCAACGGTTAATTGACCTTGATTGTATTGCTGTTTTATACAATGTTATTTATTTATAACAAACAAAAAACAAGAGAAAGAAAAAATATTTCAAAGCGGTATTATAAACGTTATTAGTAGCTCAGATGTAGTACATGGACCGAAAGCTTTAGTCACACCTTTAGGCTGAGCGAAAGCAGAGAAAAACATTCAACGTTCTCTGTTCTCTGTTCTCCATTGTCTGTTGTGTGGTGTTCCGTGTGATTCTTTTGCCAGCTGTTTGCTTTGATTTTTTATTGAATATTATTATGCTGCTGTTTGTTTCTAAGACTTCAGTTGATTCATTCTATGATTTTGATTGTCTTCTGCACACAATATTCTCAAAGATATACAAGCAAACGTTGTTAAATTGCCGCTGCTTAAGCTGCTACTGAAAACATTTACTGACCATTTGAACAACATTTCTTAGTATTTCGGAGAACAGCTTTTATTCAACGAATTTATTTATTTTTTATTTCTGTTTTTTTTAGTTCATTTCAATATTGTTTTAAATTCGAAATTTAATGGTTTTTTGTTTTGAAGTTTAAAATTTTTTTTAATAAATTTGTATTCAAAGACTGGGTTGAACTTTTGAGTCATCAACGTTAGTTTGGGAAAATTTGGGAATAACCTGCGGTGTTAATTTTTTAAAATTAAAATACCATGCTTTCTCTCTTTCTCTCTATTCTTACTAATCGCGAGTGAATGAATTAATGCCAAATATAAAAAGTAAAAATTGAAGTCGATTTATCAAATGGACTCAACTAAACAGCTCATCATAAACGAGATTTTTAAAAAATCCAAGAATCTCTTTTTTTCATCGCCTTGTCAACAGAAGACACGTTTTTAATTGTTAACTTTCTTTCGATTTGTATCGAATAAAATTTTCATTCATGGAAACGTTTTTGCCATTCCCACCAACATTTTGGTGTCAGGGCCATCCGTTAATTATTTACTACCAAAAATAAACACAATTTTGCACCACCAACTACAAGTGCACACACCACACCTTTGAATGTCGAAAATAAAGCGGGGGGGAACTAAACCGAAAGCCATAAAAATCTAAAATAAATTAAGAGCTTAACCCCACCCTCAATGTGATAAAAGAAAAAAGAAAAGAAAAGAACGAATAAAATTATAATTAAAATTAATGCTCACCCGTGGATAGATTTAAACGTTTACGTGCATCACGTTTAGGATATAAGAATTGTTGTAATGCTTGGGCATTTGTTTGGGGACACTTTTTCACATTCAATGAACCAAAATTGTGGTGGGTTTTAAGGCCAGGTGGCCTATAGCGTGCACTCTTTGCACTGTTGCTGGGTGTAAAGTTAAGAGAATTTTGCGATTTCGAAGAAATTGGCGTCGAAGTGGCAGATACACCTGATGCCAACGCCGATGTGGAACTTGCCGTTGCGGCTGCACCTAATGCTAGTAATGTGTTGGAAGTTGTTGTCTGATTGGCGGTGGTAGGTAGACGGGGCAGTGAGTTTGTAGTAGACATTTGGGTAACGCCCAATAGGCTACGTGGCAGCGTTGAACGTGTGCCGGCAAATGGTTCTCCGTCGTCGGAAGAGGAGGAATCCGTTTCGTATATAGCATCTGGCACACTAGAGCGTCTGGCATCTTTTGAGTCATTAGAGGAAAGCCAAGGTTTGGCTGGTGATGCTTCCAATACATGATGATGTTCATCGCCACCGCCAATACTGCCACAGGAACGTACACGATCCAGTTGTTCGCGACTCAGACTTTTATGGTTGAACAACAAATCTCCTGCTGAACGGCGCTTTGCAACGGCCAAAGCGGACGCAGACGATGAGTTGTCACGATCGAGTTGGGATAATTTAGTTCTGGAGTCACCATTAGCCAGTAATGCTGATTCAAAACTACCGCGCCATGAGAAGCGCTCGTAATCGCTTGCCACTCCACACTCTTCGCCGGCGGTATCGCTAACACCGCTGCTCGACTGATGATGATGTGGTCGATTGTGGGCAGTCGCTGTGTTGTTATTGCTGTTGCCCGTGCTGTTGCTGCTATTCGTCGCAGTCATGGATGTGGCTGAGTCTAACAGAAGATCGTGTGATTTACTTCGTGCTAAATTATAAGCTTCATCTTGTGAGTAATTGTTCGTGCGTGACGCTTGATAGATATGCTGGGCATGTGAGGGATGTAAATACTGTGCACCTCTTGAATATTTTGAGGAACGTTCTTCTGTCGGTGTGTCTTCCTCATCTTCTGTGGTCGTAGCCGATATTTTGGCCTGCAAGCGCTTGTGTTGATTGCGTTGGGACGGCATGGGAGAATTCGTTCCATGGGTGTCGTTACCACTGCTAACTTCATGCATTAGAGCTACCAAACGTGTTCCGATGTGTTGCATAACTCTGGCGAATAGTTGTGGAGATCTTTCATTGCTACGATTACTGCCTGTCGAAATGCGATCATCCTCTACTGTCAGCTTAGATGGCTCAGACGGGTTTTCACTGCCACTGGCATTAGCACTTTCAACGTTTTGCATTTCGTTTTGCATTTCGGATTGTTCATCCGAATTTGCATTATCCACTGCCATTTTTGAAAAAGAAGCCACCAATTTTTGGTAGACTAAAGCGGTGTCCGGATTAAGTGTTCGTGTTTCATCTAAAAGGCCGCCATCACCTCGATCACCTTCCTCATCCACTTCGAATTTGTTAATGATTTGCTGACAACTGGCAGAGATTTGTTGTTTTAGTTCATTTCTTCTCTGACTACTGCCCTCCAAATCGGAACTGGTGTAATCGGAAGAATCGTACGAATCAGACCAGGTGTCCTCACTGCTCAGATATTCGACAATTTCGCGTACTTGTTCATCATTTATTCCCGGTACGGTTTTCATAAGCCGCGTTAACTCGTTTTCGAAATATGCCAACGTAGCAGGACGCGATTTCATACGTCGTACCGATATGGGTGTTGTTTGATTAGGCGTAGCAGATTTGGAATTATTAACCGAGCCCTGTTGGGCATTTGCTGTAGCAACTACTAGAGTCTTGAAGAACTGGCGCATTTTGGACATCATCAAGTTAGTTTCCTCATCAGAACTCCAGTTATTGAAACTGTCCTTACGCACCAGATTCGAGCTGGAACTGCTAGACGATGTTTGAGATTGTGTCTGCATATTTTCTAGCGTTTGGCTAGTGGTTGTTACGCTTGGTAAGGTACTTAAACGTAAGGCAGGTATAGGAGGGGAAGTTTTTTCATTGTCTTCTTTGATTTTCTCTAAAGTGGTAGGTGATTTCGTGCGAGTAGTAAAGGATGACGTGGCAGTTTCATTCTCGGGTGACTTAAGTAAATCGTCGTTACTACCCACGAAACCACTATCTCGACTGTGGTGTTGATGTTTTTTAGCTTGCGAACTACTCATGGACCCCGGAGTGGGTGTGCGACATTCTATGCTGTTTTTATTACTTTCTTCTAAAGAGGTTTCGAGTAGTTTCTTTTCATCGAGAGAATCGTGGCGTTTGCGTAATTGTTTTTTACGCTTCATGGTGTCATTGCCGTCTGATGCTCTCTCACTTGCACTGCTATTGTGTATGACAGTTTCATCACAAGCTTCCGATTCGGAAGAATCCATAACATCTTGATTTGTGGCGGACATTAGGGTGTTCTCTAAGCTATCATTGTTTTGATTATCCACTAAGAGGTTATCCAATGAAGAGTTATGGGATCTTGGAGTTGTACGTGCTCTTACCAGACGTTTTCTGCGTTGACTGGGACTGGGATGACCCTCACTATCACTGCCCACACTGCCACTTTCGTCAGAATCATTTTTCTCACTGGCATTAAAACCCATAAAACCTGATAAGAAATATTTCTCTAAACGGGAAGAAGCCAAATCCGCAGCTTGACTCACATCATTAATGGGCTCATCTGGTATGCCCATGGAGTCTAAGCCTTCCGAACAAACGCTACTAACTTCTGAAGCCGTATCTTCACCACGGGTGTCTATAGAACTCATTACTTTACCATCTCCCAGACCGAAGAAGAAATATTTTTCTAATTCCGAAGCGGACAAACGATGATGATGCTGTAACGTTTTCTGCCGTCTCCTCTCTAACTCGTCTAATTCATCGTCGTCTGTGTGACTTCTTAGTGACGCTACTTCACTTTCTTCACAACTTTCTTCCACTATGGTGTGCAGAGTGAAGTCAATAGCTGTGCGGTGATAGCCTCTTAACTCCTCTTCACGATCATGAAGCATGCCTATGGAGTGAGGATCATCACCATCTTCCGAATCTGTACAAGTTGGCGTAGTATCATCCTCTTCTTCCAGCTCTTCCACCAGACCATTGTCATCATTGACATCACCAGCTTCACTGAGTTCCTCCACCCAACTATCATCATCCGCCAGACCATCCTCCAGGATCAATGGTGGTATTTTCGTACATCTTTTCATAGGTGTATTTACGTTATCCACATACTCTTCAAAACTATCGTAATCATCGTCAACGTCGTTCTTATCATTGTTCAGATCATTTATGTCTGTTTGTATTTCTGTTTTATTTTTAACACTTGTTTCGTTTAATGCTGATGATGATGATGATGATGATGATTCATCGTTATTACCATCGGTTATTTCTGTTGTTATTGTTGCTGTTTCACTTATACTTGACATTTGTTTGACATTTTCTATAAATTCATCAAAAACACTTTTTTCTTTGTGAGCAATTTTATTATTTTCTCTTTTTATTTCTTTTTCTATTTCTATTTCTATATTATTTTGATTTTGATTTTGGTTTTCATTTTCATATTTAAATTCACTTTGTACACGTGCCGTTGTCACGTCACTTTCATTTGGTTCACCGATTTCTTGACGATCTTTTGTTATCATTATTAAACTACGATATTTGGCCGACAAAGTATTTGGGGAACTATTTACATGCGTCGTTCGATATTTCGTTGGCGTTCCGGCGTTAATTGATATATCCGCACCGTTACCGTTCGAATCTAAATGTGTCTGTGCTATCGCAGTCGAGCGATTGAAGAGATGCTGACGATTATTTTTAGCGGGATTATTAAAACCGAATACGTCGTCGTCATCACCATAACTACTGCGACCGTAAGCATAGCCCTTGTCGTCGTCCTCGTAGTCCCCCTCTACCCTTTGATTGTGATCGTCTCCTCCACCTATTGGGTACGCGTCGAGTGAGTCGCACAATTCTGCTTTGTCTCTATTATAGTGCTCCACTTTATTGTTGTTTATATTCAAATAAGATGGAGGTTCACTTGCATACGTTGCTGTTGTTGTCATAAAAGTTTGTGGTTTTTTTAATATCGCACCTAAATTATCGTCTTCGCAATTGTTATCTTGTTTACTGTGTATTGCTGTTGGCTTGAACTGTAAAAGGTCTTCCTCCCGTTTACCGTGTGTTTCGTTTAACATTTCATTTTCAACTGCTTGTAACGAAGCACGTCGAACTTTACTAAACAAAGGCATTTCGATCTCTGAGCATAACGAAAACTCTGCGCTCTTTGCTAACGTTAACTCACCAATACTACTACTGCGTTTGCTCACATGTCCAACTACCTGTTCTGCTTCTTCATTGCCATAGTCAGAGTCTCTTTTATCTGCTGTTGGATTAGCAGCAGTAGTAGTAGTGGTAGAAGTGGTAGAAGTGGTTGTAGTGTTAGTCTCAAGCGAGTCCATAAAATATTCTGTGAAATTTAAAGCCACGGGAGTAATGCTTGTAGTAGTGGTAGTGCCAGTGGTAGTAACAGTTGTGGAAAAAGCAGAAGAAGAAGAAGACAAAAAATACTCGTCATTTATTTTGCATGCTTCGCTGATTGCTGGTTCCTCTTGTTCTGTTCTGTTATTGTTAATTACTCTTAAACTTCGTGTATTAGTGGCTGCTTTCAAATGATAATAATTTTCGTCGTTTGTTTTGTTTACCTGTTCGTCAAATGATTTGTTTGAATGTTTATCTTTGCTAGTGTCCGAATTTGTACAACTAGTGCCACTGCTGTTACGATTACCACCACCGCCACCACCACCACCATCACCATCATCATCACTTGTACTCGAGTAGATATTTATTGTTTTTGTAGGTTTGTTTTGATTTCCATTCGTTTCACAATTACTTTCGTCATCATGATGGTATTTATTTGCTTCTTCTTCTTCTTTAACATCATTATCATGATCATCGTAGTCGCCGTAGTCATCGCTATCGTTATCGTGTTGGTGATCAGTGGCGTAACGTACGTAATTGATTTTAAAATCTTCTAGAGAGTCACGTTTTGAACACAATGTATGTTGACTTTTTGTTTCTACTGCTGCTGCTGCTGTCGTTGTTGTTGTTGTTGTAGGAAAAATCTTATTAAAGTCGGTAGTAAATTTATTTTCATACTCATTTGTTGTTGCTGCTGCTTTAAAACTGACAGGTATTTCCACTTTTTCAAGCTCATTTTTGAACTTCATATGGTCTTTACATGTTGTAGATGACGATGATGATGATGATGACGTTAGGCATTCGCTTAGAACGTTTTCATTAATATTTGTTGGCTTTTCTATTGTATTTGTTGTTATTGTTGTTGTTGTTGTTGTAGTGGTGGTAGTTGCTGGTATTGTACATATTTCGTTACCGGTTTTGAAATGTTTATTTTTAGTTTCCACCTTTAAGCCCATATTACACAATTTACCATCATTTTTCACCTCCTTTTTCTTTTCGTCTGGTCTGGTCTTTGTTAATGACAAGGAAACCTTTGGAATGCTTTCGTCTCTGTTACAGCTAATTTGCATGTGTTTTTCTTGGTTCTGGGTTACGACGACGAGTGCGTTTGTGGTTTGTAATTTGTCATTTAAATGATCCTGATTGATTTCAGCCACACCACGTTTAAGTTTTTGCAATTTCAATTCCAATTCGGAATTTTGTTTGGTCAAACCTAATAAGCGATTCACATCGTTGGAAATGCTATGCAGTTCCTCACAAGCGTCATCTACTATCAGTTCGGGTATAACGTCTGATACGTTTTCTTTTCCCTCTTCTCTTTCCATACAGTCAATGGCCGTAATCAGTGAAGCTTGGCTGGCAGCACGCGTTGTTACATTCGAATGCTCTAATTGCTGCTCTTCATGCAGCTGTTGTTTTTCTTGGTGTTCAGTTGGTAGGCAGCGATTTTCTTTATTTGCTGTAAGCGAGTGCAGCGTTAAATGTTTTTCACTTGCCACTTTCTGGCTATTTATGTCATGCTGATGATCATTGATGGCCTTAAAACTTGAAATGTTAGCATTTTCCTCGCTATTCAGTTGTGTGATTCTTTGCAAAACAACACCCCCATGGTTGTCATCGGTTTGACCGCCAACGACAAAAATACAATTGGCAATTTCATCGCGAGATGTGCTAAACGATTTACACTCACTTTCATCGTCGTCGATGCTGTTTTCTTCGGCAACGACGACAATTGCTGGTAATTCGTTTTGTTGATGATCATTACGATTCCGTTTATATTCGTGAGCACTTGAATCACTGCAACTGTCACTTTCATGCAACGAATCGCGTATTTCTTTCTCTTCATTCCTATTGTTATTGTTCATGCCTTCGTCGTCGTCTTCGTTGAGCAATTTTATGCGACGCAAAATCACGCCACAATGGCTTCTTTCAGTATCTGTGTCATTATCGGACGAATCTTCCAAATTGGCTTCCGATGACGACTGGGTACACGAGTCACTACTATAGTCATGCGAAACCCTACCGCTACGTTTATGAGATCTACGATTTACCACGAAAACTTTGGCAAAATGCTTTTTACGCGGTCTACGATCGGCCACGTTACCGGTATCATCGGTGTCGACGGATTCGGAACTTGAAAAACTCATATCACTGTCACTAATACTTTTATTTTCCTCACCCTCCGCTTCCCCCTCACGGCCGTCCTTACTCTCATCCGTGCTCTCCTCCTCTTCTTCCTTTTCACTAGAAGAGTTTGTAGAAGTACTGCTTGGGGAGTTCTCCTGACTGTCATTGTTGTTGATAATATTGTAGGATCGTTTAACGGTCTTGGAGGTTCGTTTCTTTTTAGTTTTCCTTCTGTTGGTCACTTCATGATCCTGTTTTTCATTTTCATTTTCGTCTTCGCTCTGTGTGCTCTCAGAATAAGAGTTGTCATCTGTCTCCGAATTTGTTTCTGCGTCTGTAGAAAGGAAATTCTTTTCGGTTTGCAAGTAACCCCCTTCATCTTGTTCTTCTTCTGAATTTGTTAAATTTTTGCAGGCCTTTATCATGTTTTTGGGCGTTTTCGTTTTCGTTAATGTATTGACTGTGGCTGCTGTTTGTTTTATTGCCAAGGGTTTTGTACTACCGCAAGTAACAGTGCGTTTATTTAGGCTATTAGTGGCTGATACGGTCGCCGCTTGCACCACTGATGCGTTTGGCGTTTTTCCAACAACTGCAATTGCTGATGCTTTTTTCGAATTCAATGTTGTTGGCGTATTTGTTGTTGTTGTTGCTGTTGTTGTTGTTTTTGTTATTTGATTTTTCACATTTTCTTTTAAATTTCGTATTGCACTTTGAGTTGTTTTTGTTGTTGTTGTCTTGTTTACAGCAGTGGTTTTACAACTTTTTTGGCCGTCTTTAGCATTGCCAACAACAATAACATCATCGCCTTTGTTAACGACTTCATCGTCATAATCATGTGTATTAAAAGATTTTAAGTTGGCCAAACAAGTTTTTACCGGCTTTACAGCATTTTGGTCACTTATAGCGTTGTGGCTGTGGCTGTGACTGTAGCTATGATTGTCGCTAACGCTGTCGTCGCTGTTGTGTTTGTGCTTTTTAACATCATAAGCGGCATGAGCGACAACATTGTTTATATCATTATGCTTATTTAACAACAATAACTGTGTTTCATTACCACAGTGTTCCTGTTGTTGTGAATAATAAAAAAGATCTGAGTAGTAGTTTTTACTCTCAGTCTCTCTCTCTGTAATTCTCTTCGATGGCTCTTCGTTTGTTTTCGTTGTTTTTGTTGCTGTTGGTTCTTTAAACGTTGAATTGTTTTGCAGCTGTTCGTCTGTGTCTCCGTTTGTTTTAGCCAAAGCTGTTTGTTTATTGTCGTCTATGCTTTTGGCCGTAATACTGTTGTTGGTTTGTGCTACGGTGGTGTGTGTAGAATCACTGATTCCACTGGCAGTGGTGGATGTGGATGTTGAAGTGGTAGTGGTGTTAGTGGTAATGGTGGTGGTGTTAGTGTTGGTGTTGGAACAACTATTTTTATTTTTTGTTGTATGAAAAACTTGTTTATTCTGTACTTCTAATCTTTTATTTGGCAAAGAATCGAAATTAATTTTTAAATTTTTATCGAAATTCTCGAGTTTCAATTGAATCGATTTATTTGGCAATGATTTTGGTTGGTTCTGTTTGGAAGTATTGTTTTCGGTGGATTTAGATAAAATCGACGATGTCTGTCGTTTTGTATTTTCAAATTCTGTTTCAATTTCAATTTGTTTACGCTCTCGTTCCCGTACCGCGTCGTTGTAAGTTACGCGTTCACGTATATCCGTTTGACTTGAAGTACGACTTGAACCCAACGAAGGTTTAATATCAACTAATATGGTTGATGTATGGTGAGTTGGTATACAGCTGAAACTATTGCCACTACCACTGCTACTACCACTGTAATCGATAACATCATTATCGTTTAGTTGCTGCTGCTGCTGCTGCGCCGGCAACTGTTGTTGCTGCACATATAACTGGTGCTGGTGGTGGTGGTGGTGGTGGTTGTTTTGTTTTTGTTCCTCTTCATCGACAATCGCTGGTATTGTGTGCAGGGAATGTCTTTTGGTAACATATGGCTTATCAGATGTGTGCTTATTATGGTGATTGAACAAGGGGTAGTGGTGTTGCTGGTGTATTTCATGGTATTTCTGTTGTTGCTCAATATCACCGGTTGAGAGCTTCTCAACATTTAATAGCGTTTCCAAACTACCACCGGTAGTAGTGTTTGTACCGTAACCGGAAGAAGTGGAACAGTGTGATTGAGTCATACCCACCAGAGAGTAGGTGGATGAACTTAGATCGGGAGCTGAAGATTTGAAGCTACTATCCATTTTATGACCTGCCAATTTCTGATATGTGGCTGCCACAGCTGCTGCTGCTGCCGCTTGTAAGTTGCTAGAACTAGTCGAGTTATTAGGTAAAGTGCTTTGGGCCGTGGACCAAAGCTTTTGCAAAGATGCGCATAAATTATTCTCATCTGCACTATGACCTAAGGCTTGTAACTGTGGGGTTAAATCACTGCCGTTCCAATAGGGATAGGCCGTCATAGGTACAGGAATGGGAACTGGTACTGGTATGGGCACATATTGAGGCTGAAAAGAAGAACTTGACGTAAGACCCTCTGTCTTAAGCGATGGCTTTCCGTTAGCTCCACAACTGCACGCCTCC
This sequence comes from Sarcophaga variegata, assembly GCA_932273835.1. Lineage (NCBI taxonomy): Eukaryota > Metazoa > Arthropoda > Insecta > Diptera > Sarcophagidae > Sarcophaga > Sarcophaga variegata. Next base: position 78,516,541 of record OW026359.1, read on the forward strand.
GGTATTTGGCTTCTACGTGGTGAACTATGACGATTTTTACTGTAATGATGATGATAATGATGTTGTTCTTTGTTTAATATTTTCGTCCTGATCCTAGTTTTCATGCTCAGTTGCTGTTGACTACGTGTTGTTGTGGTTGAGGATCTCGTAAGATAACCATCCGAACTAGAGCTTTCGCCCTGCATTAAAAATTCCTCATCTGTGCCGGTATCACTCTCCCTTACCCGTTGGCAAGTTAACATTTGTTTGCGGTACAATAACGGCGAATCCATGGGAGAAGCAGTACTATCGCTAGATTTTAAGTCTCTGGTAAGATGTCTTCTAGTCTGTAAAGGTGAGCCGCACGGCGAGTAGAGTACATGCTTCGTTATACTGGTACTTATCATAGAGGGTTCAAAGTAGTCCCAATCGCAGTCGTCTATAGCTATGCTACTGCAATTATGTGTGGAGGAGGAAGTTGTTGAACTGCTGTCTTCAAACTCTTCCTCATCACGACACGAAGAGGAATCGGCGGAATTGATGAAAACTAATTTGAATTCATCGGCTTCCATATTGTATTGGGCATGGTTAATGCTAATCGATTTGAATTCCATTTCCGAAGAGGTCTCCATGGTGTCGTAAGCATCTGTGGGTAACAATGTTTCAATTCAATACCATTTCGTTTCATTTCACTTAAAATTTTAAATACATTACCCAACACCAATTCATTTTCTTATTATTTTATTTGTTTTATTTATTCAAAAGCCATAAACCGGGTTAGTATTTCTGTTTAAATTTTTTAGTCTTTTTGTTTTTGATTTTTTTTTTTTGTTATTTCTTTTTATTTACCAGACAGACACCAAGTTGTATGAAAACCGATAATGTTTGTTGTTAATGGGAAATGTTTAAATTTGTACAACATTTTTATCACCTACAAGAATAATACGCCCACAATTTTGTAATTTTGTATTGTATTTGAACTTATTTTTCTTATCAATGAATTCTTCTGTGGATTGATACAATATAAACAAAGAATATTTAACCATTCACCAATTTGTTAAAATTAATTATTAATCGATTAAAACAAATACATTTCTTAACTATTATGTTACACAACTATTATGCATCCATTCTGCCCAAAGAAAATTTTTTATACCGATTTACGAGATTAGTTACAGTGATAGGACGAAAGATAATAAAACAGAAGATTTGGTCAAAAGGTCAAATCTCTTTGTAAATATAAGTTTAGACTGCATTCATCGTATTAAAAAAAATTTAAAAGGAATAGAAAACATGGATGAGAACCGATTGTAATATTTAGACGATTACCAAATTTTTGCGATTTGCATTAACTACGCCGTAGGAAGTTCATTCGTAAGTGCCAATTGTTTGAGGGCTGGCATTGTGGGTGGCTTACCAAATTAGCCCCTCAATCGGTTCATGGCATCACCTGTCATATGCCAACCAAATCTTATTCTTCCATTTCATGAAAAAGATTTGAATAATTCAAAATAATCCCATAAAATTAATAATGGATTGTATAGAAACAACAAAAAAAAAGGGTTTTACAGGCTTTATGGCACAATGATCAATCTTGTCGAAAAGTAAAACTGTTAAGTGGACTTCAGAGGAAATAAGAAGTAGCAGTTAAGGTGTTACATACCATCACCGATACTAGTGCTTGCCGGATGCAGATCGATTTTCTGATATAAATCGAAATCACATATCACTCAACCAGTAAAAAGTACTCGAATTTTTAAGCCGTCAACATATGAAACCTTTGTTAGGTGGACTTCTTTTTTGATGGTTTCCATATGAGCATGGTTTTGCGACTTACACCTTTTCAACCGATTCCCTTGATTTAATGCGGTTTTTTGATTATCTTTTTATGATGCTGAAGACCATTTCGAAAAAATTTTTGAATTGAATGTTTGAATGCAAATGAACGAAAAACGTTATGCTTTCGTCGGCTGGTAAAGAGTACAATAGACAACGGATTGATTAACTCTTTGATTACTACAGCTTAAAATTGATCCTAAGTCCTTAAGAGAAGAAATTCAAAGGACATTAATTTGTTGTAAATGCAAGTTTTGTATGAAGCTTTTAAGCTTTCCAGTAGAAATCATTGAAAGTATGAAAGAAGTTTAACAAATTAAAATGCCATTGGAATGCCTCAGTATAAGGAACAGTAATGAACAGTAATATAAAACTATTGAAAACAAAGCGTTTTGAATAGTTTGACTCCACAAAAGCTGTAATTCCCTTAAATATCATTCGCCGTTCTGCCATTTAACACGATTCTATCTAAATATTCTCAATAATACTCATCAGTTTTTTGCCCTGGGCAACAGGTTAAATATATGCAACAACTTAGTAATCTTCAGCGGTTAAGCTATCATTTGCGAAGTTGCCGTGTTCTAGTAGGTATTTAAAAATATTTCTTCGGCGACTTGCCTCTCAGCAGATTTCTGTCAAAAACTCTGAGAGTAAATAAAGTAGCCATGAAATCTGTTGTTCGGATTCGAATTTAAACTGT